>OX393577.1:21477412-23877412 GCA_947652605.1 Elmis aenea | reverse complement strand
CATGGAAGTTGTCACTTATTTATGAACACCTTGTATCCGTGATTCAAATTTTTTCATATCGATCGAATAGAGCAATGTTTTCTGCTTGTCGTTACCAAATTACAACTCTGTACTTCGAAAAATAACTTCAGAAGAATTTTTTAAATGAAAAATTTTGAATTTTTTTTTTTTTTTTGACAACATCCCATAAAAACCTGTACTATTTTATAGTGAAAGCTAAAATAAAGGCGGTTAAAAATATTAAATAAAAAATGGTGTGTTGTATTTGAAATTTAAAAGTTGCTATTAGTTTCAGAGAGGTGACTTACCCTGTATATATGAAAATATTTTTATCGTGTTCGGAAGAAAAAACTGTATGAAATAGCGTTTGAATCAACTTTCTAACTCAAACTGTTTAGCCACAATCGACCGATCCCGAACTAATGACCCTGTATAAATATAAATATGGTTAATATTAAGAAATATATTATTTTATTTCCAACACCAATAATAGGAAAATAATCTGCTGATGAAGAGTCAACAATTTCGAAACTAGTATAGATTTTTTTGAATAAGCGAGTTTTCTAAGACATAAGTAATTTTTAGTTTAAGTTGCATATATTTATTAGGAAAAACATTGTCTTTAATTTAACATATCTTTTTAAACTAAACTGTTATTTTTTTAAAAATTTTTAATTCATTAATTTTGAATATCTAGGTCTAGGTAAATAATATTGTACTTTATTGATGAAGATGCTTTCCGTTGATTAATGGGTTGTAACTGAAATTGTTACAGCTATATTTTATTGTTCAATTTTGAATTTAGTATAAAATCTAATAAATAAATTTAACAAAAAAATCTTTTTAGCCAAATTTAAGTAATTTTTTAATTAAATAAATCCCAGAATTTGATGTCTCTTCATCGCCTAGCCATTTTATCACTGGTTAATTAGCAACAACCACAGTAACATTGATTCTTTCCAACATTCTAAAAACGAATATGTTTATAAAGAATGATTATTCTTTTTGCCCATTCGTGTTTAACCAAAGACGATATAATTACAATTTAATATTCGACTAGATGTGCTTTATTTAACATTATACATATATTCCGAATTCCATTTATGTATCTTTTGTTTGTTTTCCGCTTTACAATCTTGTTAGTTATTTATTATAAAAGCATTTTGGTCCTTATTCAAGCTTTATACATTACAGTGCGTCGAATTTATTTTTCTGTTTATTGCTCGCAGCTATGAGTTTGTAACTTTTGTTCGTTATTTGCTTACACATTTCGGTTTGTTTTGATATAAACTTGTCGTTGAATGTTTATCGTTACCAAAACTGTTATAAATATTATATAGACTTGATTTTAAACAAATTTATAGACTTGTAGCCTAAAATTGGGTTCTGACGAATGAGTTTTGTTTGAATTATTTTTATTTGGAACTAAAATGATATTTGTTTACACTCGTCAGTATTTTCTTAATAAATTTAAGCGATTTCATCTGTATTGTTCTACTTTAACCAAACTTAATTTAAACGAATTCACTTTTCCAATACTGATTTTAAGTTAGTTTTTGAAATTGCTTTTTCCTTATTGTTAATGACATTTTTGTGATTAAAACATTTTGCAATTACAATAAAGAAATAATACATGAAACTTCTTGCCGGTTTTGTTTTAAATACGGTGTGCAACCCCCAGCAGTATTTTACATTTAAAAAACATGTGGAGTATAAAAATTACTTCATTTTCGTTTTGTTGTGCTACATGCAAATTTTGCGACAGTTTTAAATCGTATTATAAAGCCTGGAGGTAGAAGGTAGGCTACAAAATGAAGCTACCAAAGCTTAACATACACATATTGCAATGTATATGAGCACTGCATGTGAAAAATAAAAGCAAAACCAGGCTTTTTAAAATACGTTTTGTGTTATTAAAATATAGACAGATGTAAATATTATTTTATTGCGCTAATGGAAAATCCGTCACCCTAAATATAAATCATTGGATTATAAAATGTGGGTACTCTGTATAGCATTTATATAAACTGTTACAATTTTCATGATAATATAAAATTAGTATAATTTTTATTAACATTTTGCATTATAAATTTTTTTCATGTTGGGTACTATAAGTGTTTTTAAAATAGGTTTATAATTAGGTAGTATTGTATCTATTAAAAAATTAGGTATTAGAATATGACCCATTTTATTGACACTTGGGGATTCTGGTTGTATCATTAACTTTTTTTCATAAAAAAAATAATGTGCTTATTCTTAGAAAACTTTCTGTAGGTACAATGCTACCTAACTTTGCTAATATAATCGATCCTCTTAGTAAACCATGTTTCGTGGTAAATTTTCCTCAACCTGTTAAGTACATAACCAATATACTTTATCCCCAAATAATTGGTTTTCTGGGCTCGAATATTTATAGCTACACAAAGTTAAAAAGTGCAACGTGCTTCGCTATTCAAAAACTTTATTTTGCTTTCAAAGCAAGATACAAAATAACTACTACAAGAATACATAAAAGGAACATTCCGATTGTAAGGCACTTCTTTTGAGTTTAAAGGAAACAATAATTTTACTGTTCTTAGCTGTGTAGCATAACTGATGAGCAAAATAAAAACATTTGCTAACCATTTTATTTGTAGTGTTTGTCTCCATTATGCTTAACCAAATAGAAACAATTAATGGAAAGTTCTTTGCAAATATATATTAGTATTTCAAAATACTGTTATTGTATTTAATTAAACTTTTTTTAAATTATGAAGTGCTATAACAACACTTTTATGTCGTTTTTTTATCTTTTACTCTTATAAATATATATTTATGTAACGTGCTATATAATTGTCGCCCTGTATACTTATAGATACATTTCTTAAATAATTCAAACATTGATCAATTTATGGTAAAATTTGTTCTGCTGTTAAGCACTATTTAAATGTCGCTCAGTATAACATTGCTCTTTTTGTTTCATGTTTTCGCTGAATCTAAATCATTTTCTAAATATAGTTCAAATCTCCATAAATCAATACCTAATAATTACTAGGTCACTTGGTACTACATCAATACATATCTGAATAAATAACAGTTTTTTTCTTGGTCTTGGAATTTGTAAAAAATATATTGCGTTTGCCAATAAATTCTTTGGCAGAAACATTAAAAATATCAGCACTCCTGACCCCAGGCGTACACTCGTTGCTCCCAAAAGTATTTTATTATCGGCACGCAGATCGCATCTCCATTATTTGCCATTGTATTTTAGGCAAGCTTAATGGACCAGATACATCAAAAGCTTTTATGGTGCCTGTACACCTGAGAGTAAAGTACTCTCGAGAGTAGCGTCGCCAAGGATACAGCCCCTGAGAGTAACTCGCGATTGGCTGTATCCTTGGCGACGCTACTCTCGAGAGTACTTTACTCTCAGGTGTACAGGCACCATTACGATTTATTATTTTGTTACTTCTCGATTACCATAGCTACATATTGTTATTAAACATTTCTAAAAACATTTGCTACCCTTAACTAAAGTGCAAGCTTTAAGCTGATTTTATTAATCCAAACTTTTCTTGCAATTATAAGGGCTGACACCCTTTTTAAAATAGTATAATAATAAATATATAATAATAAATCATAATTCGATAACTTTTAGTTTCCATTTTTTTAATCAAAGAAATATCCTAAAAACATATTTTTAGTAGCTTTAACCCTTATATCAATACCTAAACACTTTTGGTGACATTTTTGAATGTTTTAGTGATTTATTTAAACCTCCCAGATCGTCTCGATTTTTACTTTAAAGTGAAATATGCTTTTATATTTTTTTCTCGTCTTGAAACTTAAAAAAAATATTTTTACATTTAAGTTCACATAGTCATTCTCAATAACCGAGTACCCGGGTGCCCACATGTATAAAAATGAGATTTATGAGCAATTATCGATTAAACTCTCTAATATAATAATTACAGGAATGATTCACTGAATAAAAACTTATTTATTTATTTATTTAGGCACATTGTTTACATTTTGTAATTGTTATGGCATGCTCGTCGCATGCTATGCAAGATTTTTACTGCTGCTCTATACCACAAGTGACATGGACCGGTAATAATAATAATAATAATCTTTTTGTTCTAAAGATATATATCAATAATATACATAGTTAATAAAAAGAAAAAACACAGAAAAATGATATTAAATATAACATTTTATAAAGGAAGCATCATTTAAATATTCGCTTACTCCATAGTGAGCTTTAGAAATCAGAACTTTTCTTAATTTCTTCTTCAATTCGCGGGTGGGAAAATTTATTATACTTTCAGGTGATGTGTTAAATTTATTATACCGGGTGATTCAGTTTGACTGTCGCACCCCTATAACTTTGTAAGTATTGAAAATAACCCCCAACAAACCCTATATATTTGAAATCGGCGAGAAATTCTCTATTAAGTGATGTGTTTTTGTTACCTCCACGATGACGTATGTCAAATCCGCGATAGGCAACTGTTTTTTTTTTAATTACATAGTATACCAAACCACAGAAACTGGATCACTACCGGCATCAAAATATCCTGCTCTAACAAACGACAACTATATGTAGATTACAGGGAAGGTCGAATATCCGAGGAATATTTTAAAACATACTCTAAAATATTAAAATGTACCATCCGTCTTGCAAAACGACTCTCGGACGAAAAATACATTAAAACGGCAAAAAACAAAAGTAAAGCGACATGGGAAGTTATAGGCAACTATATGGGAAAAAGGCAAAAAGAAGAAAATTTTATCAACAATGTCAAAAATACAGGCGACAACCCATTAGACATACTAAATAACGTAAATGAACTATTTATAAATATGTGCCCCGACAATACAGATGGGTCAATTTCGGAAACCAGCCACTTCAAACAAAATAATATGTCCATCTATCTACGTCCCACTTCTTACGAGGAAATTTATAAAACTATAATGTCACTTAAAAACACAAAATCAACAGGAGAGGATGAAATACCAACAAACCTCTTAAAATATACTGCCGACCTAATATCTGGACCTTTGAATCACATCATAAACCTTTCTTTAAAAAATGGCATATTTCCAAACAAACTAAAATGTGCAAAAATCAAACCTATCTACAAAAAAAGGGATGTAAGTGACATAGGAAACTATAGGCCCATAGCCATACTCACAAACATCAGTAAGATATTTGAAAAAATAATCTACAACAGAATTGAAAATTACTTAGACCACTATGGCATAATAAACAACGCTCAAAATGGTTTCAGAAAAGGCAAGACAACTACCCGTGCTATTTACATGGCAATCCGAAATGTACTTCAATCCCTCAACAAAGACAAACACACCATGGTCATGTGTGTTGATCTCTCAAAAACTTTTGATAGTGTTGACCACGAGATACTGCTAACGAAATTAGAACACTATGGTATACGAGGGACCGCCCATAATCTTATAACATCTTATCTTTCGGAAAGAAACCAATACGTTGCCGGAAAAGACACGTCAGGTAGATTTCTAAAATCCAACAAAAAGAAAATCAAAAAAGGAGTCCCGCAAGGATCAATCTTGGGCCCCCTCTTATACATACTGTACACAAATGATCTTCCAGATTTTGTCAAAACTTCCCTTATACAATTTGCCGATGACACATCTGCCATTATTAGTGACTCAGATTCCAAAAACTCTGAACAAAAACTCTTTGACTGTTTAGGCCAACTCCAACATTGGTTTACGTTAAATAATCTAACCTTAAACGTCAATAAAACGCAAGTTATAAAATTTTCACAAAGTAAAATAACCTCCGACTTAAAATTTCAAAATAATTCCACAAGTATAAATGTTGTTAATAAAATATCTTTTCTTGGTTTATGTATTGACTCTAGACTGGACTGGTCATACCATATCGAACGCCTGTCACAAAGCCTGTCACGGTACCCTTTTGCACTAAAAAACTTAAAAAAATTGGTCAATGCAAACGCGGCCAAAACTGCATATCATGCATATGTCGAATCTAGGTTACGCTATGCTGTAATTTTTTGGGGTAACGCTAGTGACTCAGAACGCCTCTTCATTATACAAAAGCGATGTATAAGAAATATATTTGGTCTGAACTACCGAGATCACTGCAAAGAAACTTTTCGTGACAACGAAATATTAACCTTTTACGGTCTATTCATCCTCGAAGCCATCATGTTCGTAAAAAATAATGTAGATCTGTTCGAAGAGAATATAAGAAATCATGCAGCCAATACGCGACATAAAAAAAACCTAAAACCCGATTGTTTCAAATATACCTATCTTCAAAAAAATGTAGCCTCCACAATTATTGCTATATATAATAAATTTAACACATCACCTGAGAGTATAATAAATCTTCCCACCCGCGAATTGAAGAAGAAATTAAGAAAAGTTCTGATTTCTAAAGCTTACTATGGAGTAAGCGAATATTTAAATGATGCTGACTTTGTAAAATGTTATATTTAAATATCATTTTTCTGTGTTTTTTCTTCTTTTTTATTAACTATGTATATTATTTGTAATGTACGTAAATTATTATTGTGACAAGTTCTACACCTTTTTTGGGATATTCAGAACAAATAAAGATTATTATTATTATTATTATTACATTTTTTTGTTGATTCGGATAGAGAATTTAATTCTGAATCCGACCATTTTTTTTTTGTTCGTACCATACAATATACATTTTCACATTCCATTTAATCTTACTAGCAACACATCTAATAAATATTCTTTACATTAGTCCTTTTCGAAGTAATAATAAATTTTACTTTTAATAAATCTAAACGCAAATACAACATACACATTGATAATATACGAGTATATCCAATCAAGTGTATATTCTATATTTATGATCTAAAAAAACAAATTAGAAATAGAGAATATCTGTAGATACCGTTAATTGTGTTACACGAAATTGCAAGTATAGACAATAAAGTTGTTAATACATATTCATGAAAATATATGTGTGTGTAGGTTGGTACCCGGGTACCTGGTCATTGCACAACGTTGTGAATTTTGGTTATTGGCATAAGGGTTGCAAAATTTGTTCATATTTTATTTATAAATCTGCGATGATAAAGAAGTGTTACCTATTGACTATGTTATTAAAAAAAACACAACGTTTGTAAAGGTATTTCAGCAATCAAATTGCTAATACCTAATTAATTATTAATATTGAGCGGAACAATTAAGACATGTTCTGCAGAACTGAAATGTATACATTTCTTTCCCGTGGTCTAATCACAAAATGTAGGAAAATGTCAAGCAGTTATTGCAAACCGCTTGACTGCCAGTGCGTAGTAAAATAAAAGGTCATTTTGATTCCGTTTCCAGTGGATTAAGTTTAAAATTCAAGACTGCATGTAAAAAAAGTAATAGTGTAAGAAACTGTAGCAAATGCGATTCTACGAAATGGTTCAGAAGAGATAAAGTCCTATACAATGTAACGAACTGTGGTTCAGCAATGGGTCATTCTAAATTAATTTTGAACTCGTTTTTGAAATGTTCCGTTGCATTGTACGTTAGACATGTAAACTATAAAACATGGCAGGATGATAAATATACTTTTTAATTATTTCGGTGTTGTACGAGTATATTGCGAAACAAAATTGCAAATCGTGGGATTTATTCGACAAATCTATTTTTTGATAGAACGGCTTTATGGATTGTCATAAATTTTTAGGTTTATTCAGTGGCGCGCCGTTGGTATTAATCGCCGGGGTGCGCACTCATTTCTGGCGCCCTAAACTCATATTGTTAATGTCACGAATAAAAAATGTACAATTGGCAACATTCGATAGAGAGTAGAGAGAAGTTAGTGTTATTCGCTTCGCAAGCGCAAGCGTAATATAAATGAAAATTGACATTCTCATTTTACTTTTACGTAGTAGTAAACGTAGGTTCGGAGTTCAGAAGCCTGTCGCAATATCGGGAACTTTTCGACATAAATTTCCGTTAGATGGCGATAAGTCTACGAATGAAATTTAGATTGACAATAAATTAACTAACACTTTTCTACATGTTTAAAATATTATACAGGGCGCTTTTTACGCTTGGTCAGAATAGCGAAACTTTAAACATATAGAAACTCATTTTTCTTTATATAACACCCTATATTTTCTTAGTCTCATAGAAAATTTAACTGTCCTTCAAGCAATAATTCGACTACCTTAGTGCAAGCGCTATTGCTTTTGTTCACCAGCTAGTATCGTATTGAGGCAAATTATTTCTAAGGAAAACCTAGCCCGCATCCCTTCGGCGTCATTTCGCTTTTGCATGAAAACATACAGGGTGTCCCAATTATACCACGCCAAAAAGTAGGTGCATATTCCTGAGTGAAAATGATGACCATTTGTCAAATATTTTGTTATCCGAAAATGCTTCCGTTTAGTTAGACCTCCAAAGTTGCAAGAAAAAAAAACAAAAAATCGAATACGTCCTAGCCGTTTAAGCTAGAGCTATCAAACGTGGCCGAAATGTTTAGGTGTTTCCCATTAACTTTGTGGGATAATCAGAAAGAAAACCCGTAATTGGAAGTATGATTTATAGTCAGGTCATCCGCTTACCATCTTCAGAATTTTTTTCAAGCATGACATTAGCCAACTAACTTTAGTGAAAAAAATATTTGAAGTGTATAAACAGAGTTTGTCGATGCATCTTTAGCGCTAATTTTCTCGAAAACGGCTACGTTTACAGCAAAAAACAAAGAGGGACAAATTTTTTCCTCTTAAGTCGTACTTTCTTATGGACGAATGACATTTTCAATTTTATTCCAGAGTAAAAAATTCTGAAGATGGTAAGCGGATGACCTGACTATAAATCATACTTCCAATTACGTGTTTTCTTTCTAATTATCCCACAAAGTCAATGGGAAACACCTACACATTTCGGCCAAGTTTGATAGCTCTAGCTTAAACGGCTAGGACGTAATCGATTTTTTGTTTTCTTTTTCTTGCAACTTTGGAGGTCTCTAACTTTGAAAGGAAGCATTTTCGGATAACAAAATATTTGACAAATGGTCATCATTTTCACTCAGGAATATGCACCTACTTTTTGGCGGTGTATAATTGAGACACCCTGTATAAAGGCACATTTTTATCATGTTGCAGGCGACCCCTGATGGACCGCGCTCGGGTGCGAAGCACCTCTTGCACCCCCGGCACGGCGCGCCCCTGGGTTTATTGTTTTTTTACCTGTAAAAATGGTTATAAAAAAGCTTTTGTTACAAAAAATTCTTTTGCAGCCGACACTAAATTAATTTCAATTTGTAAAAAGAGGTAACGACTACTATGAATAAAGAAAATAAGACTTGTCTGTTGGTATAGTTAATTTTTTGTCTACATAAAACTGGTAGAAGTTACAACTCGTAAAAATATACTTATCGATTCTAAAGCAAATGCAAAAAAGAAATATTTTAAAAAACGTTTGACAAAGTATTTAACAATAAACTAACCTTAAATGAAAATAAAATGTTTAAGTAAAGTGAAATTTTGTAAAAAAAAACAATCGCCAGATGAGGTGGGGTGTGGTGGACCCAAAATTAAAAAATAATCCTTGACTTGACAACATTTGCTCTTTTCAAAAAAATTTGTGGAGAAAATAAATAGGTAGATGGAAGATCGTGCATTCATCCCCATCGGTCTTGCTAAAGAAGCAATACTTAATTGCCAATAGGTTAAAGTTTATTAAATGTACCTAGATATTATTAAGCAAGAAAAAACAAGACAAACCTAGAATGTTGATACGCCATTAACAAGTGTTCTTATTACGTTTCTGGTTCTATATCGCTGAAATTTAGTAATCGTATTTTGGTAACAACGTTAGACTCGCATTCATACAAAATTCGCTTTTATTCGGTACATCAATTTCTCGAGTTAAATGTATTAAATAAATACGAACGAATGCAGATATTTAATTTGTACAATTTAAAGGGTCTATATATAACTTTATAGCAAGTAAAACGAACAGTTTTAGGTTGAGGTTTCAGCTAATATCATCCATTAAATAAATAACGTGTTGTGTAAGGTTACCATTACTGTAAATTGCTCGGATAATATGATAATTACCTTAGCTGAACGCTTGAACACAAAGCTTCTTGTATCATTTATTTTATATTTCAACCGTTAGTCTATCGTTTAAACAGTGTAAAGAAAAAAGTTTTGTTAAGTCAAAAATGTTTTAAAAATATTGTTTGATGTATTAGATGCAATTATACAAAATTAGTACCAGTAGAATGGAGCTACTTGGGACAGTTTCAACATTTGAAAGCGTGTACCACGTTCATTTTTTAATTAAAAACTTTGAATTTTATTATGTAATTGAGTGAGGTGCCAATGAACAATATTCTATATAAAGAATAAATAAATATATATATTTATAAGTACAAAAAAAAAAAAACTTCCGGTCCCAAGTAATACTTAAGACCGGGCAACTTGGGACACATATGACTTAAGTTTAGCCTAAAAAGTCCTACTTGGGACAGTTATATTATATTTTTTATATTAAATTGATCTGTCACAATATCCAGCATGAAAAAAAATATCGACAATAAAGAAAATAAAACTTTAATTCGCAGGTTACAAAAATTTTAAACTAAACGATATTTTGATTGGAAAAATTAAACAAATTGTACTACCTCTGTTCAAAAATGATTGTCTCATTTGATCTGGAAGCAATTATTGAAACTGCTCGTAATTATTACGAGATATTTAGAAAGTAAAAAAGTTGTTTAAAGCAGGATTCAATATATTAATTGAACAAAAATGTTCACCAAAACGGATCATTTTTGAACAGAGGTAGTATTAAATAAAAAAATGAAATAAGTTATTCAAGACTTAATATTAAATGTATATTTTCAGAACAAAAGTTTTAAACAGTTCTTAATTCGGCCATTTTAGATTAATTAAAAAAATGGATGTAACAACTTACCTGCTTGTAGTAATTTCAGAAACTAATACGTTTTTCTAAGCTTATTTATGATACTTTTAAAACTCTACTAAGCAACTTTGATTATATCAAAAGTTGGCAGTTGTAAACAAAATTGTTAGGTGAGAATATCATTTTGTCCCAAGTTACCCTACCGTCCCAAGTAGCCCTATTCTACGGTACCCATTTGTGAATTTAACTGTGTTTAATAGTAGTCACTTTACATTTTCTCTACTTTAATTAACTCTGTATCTGTTATCTTTTACAAGATTCTTATGCGTTATGCACCTATCTTGTATAGTCTGTATGTATTTTAAAAATTTGTCATTTCACATTAAAGACGCATATTACTTATATTTTGTCTTCAAATTTTCGCTTGTCGTAGTTTAGAAACAAATTATGTGAACCGTAAGAAATGCGGAACTTCATTGAAACGCAATATCGTTATGCACAAGCATCATTTTAATTACATCTTGAAAATCAGCCAATTAACTTCTTTCTCTTTGTGCATTCTCGTAGCAAATTGAAGGAGAGCCTTCAACCTTATTAAAAATGTTTAACGAAGACAACAGATTTTAAGACGTTTTCTAGAATATTTAGCATTTAATAAAATATTTTTGTTCTTTGTTTTGACTTCACAGCTAATTAAAGGGTTGCCATTTACAATTTATTAGTAACGGGTTTGCACTTCTATACAGTTTCGTAAAATTAAGTAGACGTCTACGTTCAGGGAAAACACAAAAAATTGATTATGGCTGTAGTAAAAAAACGTTTATAACTTATAACTGCTTAGTCAATTGAAATGGAAATAGAAACATACGTAAATAATTTATAAAAACAGTTTTGCTATCGGTTAGTGGTTTAATTTAAACTTTCATTTCATATACAGGTCCCTGTAACAGTATGTCGGACTTTTTTAACGCTCCGCCCGTAGGAGATAAAAAAAAACTTCAGGACATACGATTATTGGTTATTTTACGACGTAGATTTTTTAGTAGTAATACCTATAACAAGTGCATTGAAAATTATCGATAATTTTTGGTAAATATGTCCGAATGCAAGTTGAGCTGAAAAAAACACGAGTGCACGAAGTGCGCGGGTGAATTTTTCTGATTCAACTTTCATGAGTGAAGATTTGTCAAAAATTATAAATGATTTGCAATGCACGAGTTATATCTTGTCAGAAAATTTCGTTCACCTAACCTACCTGTCAAATTAAAAATTAAATGTATGTTATGTCAAATGTTACTAGTACTGTCAGAGTGGTGCGTCAGGGGTGTGGTTTAATATATATTAAAGTAACGCTACTGGTCGCCGAAATTCGTCAAAAAATTATCAATATCAAAGTATTGAATTTCCTCTCCAAATTTATATTTTCGACCAATCACAAATTCAGATTTCTTGCAAACGACCACTAAACGCATAAAAATACGTTAATTGCGAAAAGGATATTATCTGTGTATGATTATGTTTATTGGTCGTTTCTAGGAAATCTGAGTTTGTTATTGGTCGAACACGCAAATTTGACAGGAGGATCAACATCTGACAGGGGAATGTAAAATTATTACCGTGTAATAATGATCCAATTGGTAGTCTCTAGAAGATTTAAGATTAGTGATTGGTTGAAAACGCACATTTGACAGGTGAAGGAAATTTTCAAAGCAATAATTTTATGTCCTAAAATATTTGTTTTTGTCTCCGCGCGGGGCGTTAGGAAAGCCCGACGCACTGTTGCAGAACCCTGTAGAATTCTTTTTTGTTCATTTTTATGTAAAATGATATCGAAATCTATTCAAGAGTATATGTTACGTTCCATTTTTCTGTGGTCTTTCTACACTCCGTTATCTAGGGGTGATTTGTCTGTTGATCTCTTGCTGTTCTCTCTTACCATCGGACTAACGTAAGCGCCCTTTTTTCTCTTCTTTTTTTTTACTTTCTGGATTATCTCTCCATGATTAGATTAAATAAAACCGGGCTTAACAAGTTTACCTTGTCGTATTTCGTAGTTTACCTTGATCTGGTCTGGATGCAAAGTAAATTTGTTTGAGATTTAATACCATTAATCATGTTAAACCGGCCCTTGGTTTATCATGGATTCTGTTTATTAATAATTAACGTACGCACCGCTTAAACTTATGGTTGGTGTGTGGTTAGATCTTAGAACTTGGGATATAGTTCTCAAAGGAAATGGAACTTACAGTTAGCACCTCTTCAGGGAGTCATCCGACGAGGCCTTTAATCTTCGTATGTATTGACACGCACAGTATATTTGATAATTAGAATGTTAAAGCAAAAACAGAGCTACAGAAAATTCCGGTTTCTTTCATTAAAGGTACTAGAACTTAATTTCAGGAAATCGAGAGATTGGGTGTGATCTTGGAAATATGTTCGTTCTGTCTTTACTTTAAGTTAATTACTTAACTACCAAAGTTACAAAAAGACATGACGAATCGTTTCTTTTTTTTTGAGAAATGGATGATATCAAATACTTTATAAGTAGGAGAAGCTAAGAAATAACGATACTATTATTCTAACCACAATGATAAAAAGTTTAATGTTTAACTCAGGTGAAGCATAACTTTAAAGTTGTAGCTTGCAGCTAAATTTAAAACATTTATATTAAAACCTCCAGTTTCACATCTCGATGGATGCGCTTAATTTATCATTCAAGTGAAAAGATAATATAGTTTGTGTTTAAATATTCGCGGTGAACTTTAAGAGAACCTAAAGCCTAAAACCAGCAAAATTAAACATAATTGGTGATTCATTATTGGCGTTCAAATCTTTCAGATGCCAGAGTGTTTATAAATTCTTTAATCTATTAAATTTCTAACATGGAAAAAACTATAGTTTTAGGACTTATTGATTTTGCACAAACTGGCCAACTCTTTTTTTTTAATTCAGGTCTTAAGATATTTGACGCCCGTAGGCTACTAACAATAATGTGCCCCTCTTCATAAGAAAATACACGGGAGGGGAAGCGGGTGCGGGGTGACCGGTGAAGTTTTACAAAAACTTCAGAACTAGAAAAAGTCGATATATTACCAATTAGGGTTTCTCCCCGGGATCCCGGTTCATTTTAACCTATTTTATATTTCCCGAGAAATACTTATGGTTCTTCCGAAAAATCCCCGGATATTTAAAATCTGTTATTTTCGTCTATTTTGTGTTAAAATTTAAAATCTTTGCAATATTATGATAATTTCATCAATATCATAAATATCAGAATATATTTTGAATATCTTAACTAACATTGAATTATGAAACAGCTTTATTCATATTTAAAAATTGTTTCTTAAGTCTGTTTTATACTATACTATTTTTTCGTTTAAGAAAATCGTATACGATTTTCTAGTACGGTGTCAATCAGAAATTTAAAATCTTGAACGAAAAATTCGTACGAAATTACTACCTGCCCTAAATGCGTCCAATTTTGGCATGTCATTTGTGGGTTAGGTTAACTGAAACAATCACACGATGTTAAATACTACTTATTACCGTTATAATCCCTCACAATTTATTTTGTAGGAATAATTATGTAGAATGGAACAAGCGTTAAATATACGTTAAATTTGAAAATGATTCGCTTTCTGTTCTGTGATCAAATTGAACATTTGACATGGTTACTCAAGGTGCCAACAAAATATGATAAAAGTTACTAAAAAGTAACCAAAATATATTGGAGTTTTCGTACCAAAAAATAGTACAATGTAAATGGTTCATATTTTCCGTGCTAAATTCTTGAAAGAAATTTTTGTATTAAAAATCGTATACGATTTTCTTAAACGAAAAAATAGTATAGTATAAAACAGACTTTACAGATTATTTTACATTATGTTATATTAGATCAGGTCAGTTTAATTAAATTTTTATTCATCCTATAATAACAATAAAAATCACAAAGAAGTATAAATATACAAGAAACAACTTTAGGCTAACGTAAAATAATTTGTAAAAATTACGTTATAAATTTACAAATAAAATTTGTGATATGCTTGTCTGCGGCGAAAAATTGTGGCGGCGAAAAATTGTGGCGGTGAAGAATTGTGTAAGTGAAGAATTGTGGGCGACGAATTTTGAGCGAAGAATTTTGGAGGCAAAGAATTGTGGGCAAAGAATTGTGTGCGAAGAATTGTGGGCGTAGAATTATGGGCGAAGAATGTTCCTAAATTGAGAAAGCATTTTATGAAGGACGACTTTCTGTTAATAAATTAAGAATATGACTAAGTGACCGAAGCATAGATCAACTTTGTTTTTATAAATCAGATTACAAAAATTCATTGTCAAAATTATGTTATTGTGTTCATACAAATGATATTGCAATAGTGAGGTAATTTTTCTGAAAAGCATGTTTCTCTCACCAATATTATTTTATTATTTACTTATAATAATCTTAGAGCCAAATGTATTACATATAATGACTTGGAGTTGTTTTTAAGTAATAAAGCTCTCCTTCCGTTTCTGGGTTATTTATTGTAAAATATTGACTTGAATTATTACATCCCGGGATGCCGGGAATTCCCGGACAGAAGACCGATTTTTGCCGGAATCCCGGGACGACCAAAATTGTCAAATATGAGAAACCCTATTACCAATAAACAAATAAAAATACAAAATTTAAATAACCTGTGTGAACAAAAACAAAAGTAACTTATATATTTAACTTAAATATTTATTTTCCTAGCTTTTTCTTTGGCAATACTGGTTAATAATATCACACGTATTTAAATAATTAAATAAATCACTCTCTATGGACAAAATACTTAAATCATTTAATTTGCCCTGTCCCACAGAAGGGCATAAGTAATTTTTTATTCTTTTAAGTGCTGGAAAAGGTCTTTCACCGCTGCAATGTGTAGTGGCAATACCTTAAACTTAAACAATGCGCATGCGCATTGCTGTGGCCACGTTAGAAAATGTAGACACAATTTTTGAATCAATTATTGTCCTCAGACTAAGTCCGCAGTAGACATATTTTCTTTATAATCACACAAATAAACGTGTTTAAAATGAAGCCATTCTTCAATAAATTTATTTTCTAGTAGTGATTTTAGTGCAAAGTGCCAGCAAAATTGCCGCCCTAAAAGTCTCGCGCCCCGTGGTTAAGATGGCCCTGGGTGATTGTAGAGAATTGTTTTAACAGCTGAGGATCCAATCTTAAGTTAATGATCTGGCCTTATTGTCATCTTCAATTACGTTTTTAACAGTAACAATGTGTAAAAAGTATCAGCCATAGGAGGATGTCCTGTCCTTTTGTAAAGCTGAACAGAATCATTTGGAATAATTTTGCAGAACAAACTATTTATTTAACCCAATTAAATTACGTAATGGACTCTCGTCGTGTGCCATTATCATTAATTATATGTTTCGCTTTGTGATTTTTCTCGATGTTTAAATATTCATAAAAAATGTCCCTTTGGTGTTGTAGATGTAATTTATTAATTATTTTACTACGGAAATTCTAGTCACGGATGATAGTAAAAACGAATATAAAATGAGACAAGTGTTTTGAATGGGTATAAATTGAAATAATAATCGTTAACAGTATTTAAGCATTAATTACATTTTTAAAATATATTTTCAAATCAATTAAAACAATTGAAAAATTTGTTTGTTTTATTAATTCAGATTCATTAAATTCAACAATATTACTTAATTACGTCAAAATATAAAAAAAAACACAATCAAAATACGTCCAACGGCAATCTTTTCGCTCTTTTCATCTAAGAAATTTATTGTGATAGGTACTTAAAAAACCTTTGATATCTTTATATCGTTAAGTGTTTAGTCTGTTTTAAACTTTTGTTTTTTAAATATGCGTCGAAAATGTATTAACGTACAAAGATATTCGATGTTAACTTAATTGCATAAATTTGTTTTGACGGTCATTAAATTTTCAACATCAAAATTTCAGAAATAAAAGGTAAAGCAGACTTGTAATAGCTATTACTGTCACGAAGTATTTGAAGTATTGTCCTTAAAGTCTGGAGACAGACTTAAGGGGGTAATTTAATTACTACACAAAGTAAACTTGCACTTTAAGAGATGGGAAACGTTGGCCTTTTTGCGAGATTTTTGTTAAATATCTTAATTGGGCAAGCAAGTTATACAACAAGCTCTATAAAGGGTGTCCCAGATTACATTTCCAGAATGGGGATCTCGCTTATTATAAGAGATACAGGTTTGTTTAAATTAGATGAATTATTCCCAAATGTAAAAATACAAAACTTCTCGTACTTCAGATGTTATAGCAAAACATATGAAAATGTTGAATTCGTTTTTTATTAATCACTTATCAAGCTACTTATGAAAATAAAAACAAAAAACAACTAATTAAATGTCAAATGATAGTTACTATACAGTTAGAATTTTAAAGTATTGTTGTGTAATTCGATAGTTTTTGTAGCAAATTTGTTATCATATAATTATGGGCACATATACAACCAATTAAAAATTTTAAATATTGAAATGCTACATTTTTTTGCCATAGAAACTGTGCAAAAACTGAAAATTCTAAATCTTTGTTAATTTGTTTTGGCTTTTTGGTTGTTTTCTCGAACAAACCATGTTCTTTTTTTATTTCCAAATTTCTTTAATTATACACACTTCGTTGCCTTGTCTCAGGATACAGCTCTAAGTATATTCGCTCAGCTTCTACACAGTTTTTATGGCAAAGAATATAGCATTTCAACATGTCAAATTTTTTGCTTCTTTTAATTGTAGCCATCATTATAAGAATTACTACAGACTATAGCATTACATAACTATAATATAAAATTCTAATGAATGACCGCAGACAAATGGTAACTGTCATTTGACATTTAATTAGTTGTTTTTTGTTTTTATTTTCATAGATAAGTGATGGGTATAAATGCGATTTTTCTTGATTTTTTACTTATTTATAAAAATAGATATAGCAAGTTATATCTCATTTAAAAGAGAAAAAAAGCACATTTAACTATCCAAAGCCAACTTTGCGAACCATAAGAAAACATGAAATTTGGGGTAATTTCTCAAAAATGGTAAGTGATAAAAAAATCTAAAATAACAGTTACATTCTACATAAAAAAGTAGCTCAAGAAGGTACCAATAAAATTGGTCTAATGATTAAGACAAAAAAGTTATGAGAGAAAAAAGAAATTCGACATTTTTAAATTTTTTGCTGTAACATCTGAGGCACGAGGAATTTTGTACTTTTAAAAATTGATTGTGGCTTCTTTCATACTAAGGAACAATTCATTAAATTTAAACAAACCTGTATCGTTTGAGAAACAACTTGTTTTGTACAACTTGGGTGTATTCTTGTTCGCTTTGCTGCTTCTAAGAACTCAGTTCACTGTTGACGTAATATGTTGGATAACCTTAAGCAAAAATTTTATTTTAATCTTAAAATCCAACTAAAATAACCAAAATAATTTTTGTCCGTTTGCCGAATCTCAAAAATAAATAGGAATAAAAGTGCAAACTTAACATGACACAATAAATTAACAAACTGTTTCTGAATAGTTGAAGAAATCATCTATCGGTTTATTTTACTTAAAGAGGAGAATCGGTTAAGTTATTTGAGTTGTGGGAAGCCACAAAGCAGCCAACTGCGATGTAATTACTCCCATCTGTTTTGAATTATTAACCAACATTCTTAAACGTGAATTAATTCTACCCAAATGGAAGTATATTAAAGTAAATGTTGTTATGTGTCTATGCTTTTTAAGCGCTTTGGCTGTAAATATATATTTTCGCTTGTGCAATGAGTTTACAGGTTAATTTTTATTATTAAAACTTTTATATCCCGTGACATGGGAAAGAGCTGTATTTGAAAATGCTTTTACAAATTTTAAGTTTATGAAAATTATGAGTATAATGTCAACAGCACTTTAAGAACAGGATGCTGTCGAGCTAATCCCGTCGGTAATACGCCCAGACAACGTAACCATCACAGAAATTGCTGTTGGTAACCGTTTTAATCTAAACTTTTCGTTATCTTAAAATACAGTAATTTTATTATTAAATTGTAATACATAATTGCAAGTTTTAGCTAAAATCTTAGTGTACACATTTTGCAGTAGGTAATAAATGCAAAGAAAAATAAATTCCAACTGGCCTTTAGTTATGGAGCTGCTTATCAGTCCCTTACATCGCGACAGGTATTTACTAATAATAGCAATCGATAAGAAAACCTAGAACCGTCTATAATAAGCAAAATGTCGATCAAAATTTAAACGCACGCATTTGTCGAACGTCGAAAATAAGTGTGAACTATTGTGATCCTACTAACGACAGAGTTGTAGGAAAGACTGTGACTGAAAGGGAAGGCCCGTGTTAAACACTGGTTGATTTTTTCATTCTAACTGAAGCTATGTCCTCCAAGATGTCTCTTTGATTTAAAATAAGGTAAATTACGAAGGCGCAAATTTTCCTTTACATGGAGAATGATGCAAAACTAAATTTAAGGCGTCAAATCTCTTGTTGTTTGATGTTGTGCTCGCGTTGGTGTGAAGGCGTTCACTGTCGAACAAAACAAGACACCTCTTTATGTGCTTGCGTACTTTTAGATATCTACATACTCCTTATAAAAAAAACACCATTCGTAGATAAATGTTCTCAGGAATTTTTCTTAAAATTGCAAACTCTGCCCAGCTTTTTGATTCATATGAACTGATATAGGTACTCTTGTTGTATTCCATCACATTTATTACCACAATGCAATGTTCTAAAAGTACACTAAAAGTACACTTTGAGATATAACTTCTAGAAAACAAAACCCTGTCTTCTACAGGGTGTTTCTTAAATATTGCGAAAAAATTCGGAAGGTGATACCTTATCAAAAATTAAGCAGGGTCTTTGGTATAAATTTTTTTCAGTAGACATCTCCTGTCGGAGTTACACCCCCTACCCCTAAAGGGGGCTGTAAAATTAGGTTTCTATTTTATTTCTCAAAGTTGGATATATGTAGGAAATCATATCTGGCAGATGTTTTATGCTTATTAAAAGGTTTCCCAAAGTAATATTTTCAATCATCTCCCACCTCCACAAGGGGCTGAAAAGTGCGACCCCTGTAGTTGTTTTTTTCATCAGAACTTTATGGTGGATTACAATTTTGCAATTAAAAAAACTTGTTTTTAAAGCCTGATTTATTTAGAAACTTTTTTTATTCTCTAGTTTTTCTCGTAAAACGTATAATTTTTGAGTAAAAAATAATATAAGTAAGTAATAACCATCGAATATTTCAATATAAAACGATTTATTTTGGTGGTTGCCATGGTTTGTTTATGTTCATATTGGGTAGAAGTGACGGGTGTAATTCATTTCGACGTTTACGCGGCGACAACGCTAAAACGCCCGTCAATTCTATCCAACACCAACATAAACAAACCATGGCAACCACCAAAATGAATCGTTTTATATTGGAATATTTGATGGTTCATGTTTACTTATTTTATTTTTTACTCAAAAACGCTAAGTTTTACGAGAAAAACTAAAGAATAAAAAAAGTTTCCAAACAAATCAGGCTTTATATCCAATTTTTTTAAATTTCAAAATTTTAACTCACCAAAAAATTCTTATTAAAAGGCCAACAGGGGTCATACTTTTCAGCCCCCTGTGAAGGTGGAAGATGATTGAAAATATTACATTGGGTAACCTTTTAATAAGTATAAAACATCTGCCAAATATCGTTCTTCTACATTTATCCAAATTTCAGAAATGAAATAAAAGCCTAATTTTACCGCTTCCCTTTAGGGGTGTGCAACTCCGAAAGGAGACGTCTAAGGAAAAACTTTTATATGAAATACCCCCTTTTATTTTCGATAAGGAATCACCACCCGAATTTTTTCGCAATATTTAAGAAACAATTCGAGTAAATGCATGTGGATCTCGCTTATCTTAAGAGCTACGAGGTCGGTTAAATTAGGGAAAAGTTGCGAAATTAGATGCTCATCAAATATCTGCAAAGAAAATTTTCATAGCTTTCTTAGTTCAAAAGTTATTCAAGAAAAACTGAAAAAGTCGATTTTCGTTTTTTTGCCCTATTTCCTACATTTTTTAAGATATCGACAATCTGGAAGCACTTCTCCATAGCAACTTCCTACGCTTTATATTGTGAGATAACATAGAATTTCCAACAACGTTTCGTCTCTTCAGAACCATCATCAACTTCATTTTTTTAAATACGCCGAAAAAATTCTAATCTTATAGCCGAATAGCATTTTGTCTTCTGATTTCAATGATATATGACATTTAATATCTAAAATCATATTTTACCACAAAAATTTGTGAAAAACTCATTTTGTCCAATTTTTGAATCAAATAATCTTGTACAAAATAAAAAACAAAACAATTTTTTTGTTGTTCTGTTAAAACTGTCACTTTGACATTAATATGATCGTGATTAATTGTATAATTTACAACCAGCTAACAATTCTTTGATTTTGTGCTTTTTTTTAATTAAATATGACAATCAACACTTAAGGAATTCGAAAAATGTCATAATATACACAAAATTTTGTTTTCTCATGGCATGCTTTTTAATTTTCAACAGTTTATTCAATACTTTATTAAAATCAATTACAATATTATATTTGCAACATCTTTTATTTTCCATAATTGACGAAAATTATTTTAACAATACTCCGCAGTACACGAAGGGATAGCGAATAAATAAATTAATTAAAAATGTACTACCAGAACATAGAAAAATTAAAAATTGCGAACAAAAGCAGAAATATCAAACAATTCCTAGCTGGTTGCAAATTATACCATTAATCAAGATCATATTAATATCAAAATGACAGTTTAACAAAACAATAACAAAAGAATTGTTTTTGTTTGTTTGTATAACATTCTTTGATTAAAAAATTGAAGAAAATGAGTTTTTCTCAAAATTTTGTGGTAAAATATCATTTTAGATATCAAGTGTCATATATCATTGTAATCAGAAGACAAAATGCTATCCGACTATAAGATTAATTTTTTTTCGCCGTATTTAAAAAAATGAAGTTAATGATGGTTCTGAAGAGACGAAACGTTGTTGTAAATTCTATGTTATCTCAAAATATAAAGCGTAGGAAGTTGCAATAGAGAAGTGCTTCTAGATTGTCGATATCTTAAAAACTGTAGGATATAGGGCAAAAAAAAGAAAATCAATTTTTTCAGTTTTTCTTGAATAACTTTTGAACTAAGACAGCTATGGCAATTTTCTTTGCAGATATTTGTTGAGCATCTAATTTCGCAACTTTGCCCTAATTTAACCGACCTCGTGGCTCTTAATATAAGCGAGATCCCCATGCATTTACTCGAATTTGGGACACCCTGTATATGGAAGTGAAAACGGGCCTTAAAAAAAAATGAGAAAAAAATAGAAACATAGTATTTGAAACAGACAATAAACTTAATACTTATTAAAAGATGAAGAAGAATACACCTCTAGAAAAATTAAGAAAAAAATTCCATAAACTTTCCATGTGTTGTATTATAAATCGAATAAAACCCCAGTAAACTTGGCAAAATAAGTTATCTATTATCAAATACAAACTTAAAAACTTTTAGGCATTCCATAGCCAACTCAAGCGCCTTATTTGTTAAGCGAATTTTACGTCGTAAAAAAATCTGTTGATAATCCACCGAGCAAGATGATAGTCGATATAGCTTTCAGCATTCCATGAAGTTGAGCGGACATCTGTTACCGCAAAACTGAATTCGCCTGTTTTTGACATTAAGTATACAAATATAAGTTACCCCTTGCAAAATGCGTTTCTTATTAAAGTTTCGTAGAAGTTTTTATTTTGTATGCATAAAAAAGTTTCGAAGCAAATTGGGCAAATGAACGGATTAGGTGAAGTTTGTTATTAACGCTTAAATCCTAAACTTGGTACAAGATGAAATTGCTAGGACAAGTTTGAAAAGTTTACTTTGCAAAAAAACGGCATGACGCGGTATTATATTAAAATTTCGTGGTCACTTTCTGTTTAAATAACGAACGTTAATAAGTTATTATGAAAAGCTATTTACTATTTAGTAATGCAGTGGTTATTATTTATAAGCTGACACGAAACATGCAAAACAAATAATAGGTTGTGTATGTTTACACTATTGGTGGGAATAGGAATAGGCGATACCAAATTTTTGGTATTAAATATCGAAATTATATTGATATATCGTTAAAATGATTATCTTTTTTGAGTTGGTTAATAAATTGGGAGAGCAATTTATCGATTTATCTGTAAACACAGCCCTAACTGTAGCAAAACTGTTTAGAAAACAAAAATCTTTAGCGTACTATGACTTTTAATTAGTAAAGCGTTTAATTAGAAAGTACTTCTGTTCTACAGAAAGCAAGAGTACAATTTGAATTCTCTCCTGAAGTTTAAATGTGTCGCAGTTGAAATTAAAATGGCGTACGCAACAAAATTTTAGTGTAATAAACGTGCTTTTAGTTTTAACGTCCGAATGTAACTTAATATAATTGTCTAATAATTGCTGACATGCATTAACACCAGACGTTTGCTCTGAAATGGGCGACATCAGACTGCAGCACGCACTAATTTAATAGATAACAGTTTGTTTTGGTTTTGTTTAATCAAAATAGAAAATGAGAATAGAAGAAAATGGTAAGAAAACATAGATAATGTGAACAACAAAAGACTAACAGTAAACGCTAGAAATTATAATCATTATTTTGTGAAAAAAATTGCAAAGTTGGACTCGGAACTTTTTTTACAACTATAAGCAGGGCCGTTCACAGAAAATTCGGGCCATGGGGAAGCAACAGACAACGGGTCCCCCTTTCCTCTAAGAAAGGTATAAATTTAAGACTCGCACAGGGTGGTCCACATAGAAGGGCCACTATTGGGATCTTTTAAACGGTAAGAGCTACAAAGAAGTTTTAATTAGACAAATTGACAAATATTGAAACTAATGAATGCTTTCATTTTACAGTGCGTAAAAAAATTAGGGCAAAGTTGCGAAATTAGATGCTTATTAAATTTATCTGCAAAGAAAATTTTCATAGCTGTCTTAGTTCAAAAGTTATTTAAGAAAAACAGAAAAAAATGATTTTCGTGTTTTTTTGCCCTATTTCTCAGGTGTACATTTTTTAAGAAATCCATAATCTGGAAGCACTTCTTCATGGTAACTTCTTACGCTTTATATTTTGAGATAACATAAAATTTCCAACAACGTTTCGTCTCTTTAGAAACATCATCATCAAATGAGTTTTTCTCTAATTTTTGTGGTAAAATATCATTTTAGATATTAAGTGTCATATATCATTGAAATCAGAAGACAAAATGCTAACCGACTATAAGATTAATTTTTTTTCGCCGTATTTAAAAAAATGAATTTAATAATGTTTCTGAAGAGACGAAACGTTGTGGGTTTTTTTTTTGTTATTTCAAAATATAAAGCGTAAGAAGTTGCCATGAAGACGTGCTTCCAGATTGTCGATATCTTAAAAAATGTAGGAAATGGGGCAAAAAAACGAAAATATTTTTTTTCAGTTTTTCTTGAATAACTTTTGAACTAAGATAGTTATGAAAATTTTCTCTGCAGATATTTGATGAGCATCTAATTTCGCAACTTTGCCCTAATTTAACCGAACTCGTAGCTCTTAAGATAAGTGAGATCCCCATGCATTTACTCGAATTTGGGACACCCTGTATATGTATATTGAACTTTTATAAAAGCATAGATCGCCCATTGACCTCAGACGCTCCAATGGCTGTTTATTACTATTTGTGAAAGTTTTTGTTTATTGACATTAGTTTAGTGGTGTGTGCGGACGACATTTGTGTAGAATTGGTAAATGTATTTGACAGCGGACCTCCACCGAATTAATACAGCGCCAGTTTGGGCACATCTGGCAAGGGTTAGCGTCGTTAGTTATTCATGCAAAACTCAATAATAAAGCAGCACAAAAAAGTAAATTTTATTTTGTTGCATGTGTTATAACGTAGTTTGAAAGTTCTTTCGCATGTAATATTATGTAGATAATTGTGGCATTGCTTTTTCCGGTAATCCGTGCTTCTGAACCTATGAAAAGTAATTGCATTATGTAATATATCTTTCGTTTCCGTGTTACAAAGTTCAGAGGTGTTTGAGAGGGCGCGCATTCAGCTGAATACACTGCGTCTGCGATCAATCAATTATTGGATTTTGAAATTACAGCTGAAAAAAATGTTACGGATAAATCGTGACAGCACTCTGAGAAAAAATTGTACTTTTTTCTATTTAACAAAATAACAAAAAGGTGTGCGGAAACCATAAATTGATGAGGAAATGAACAATTTGTTAGAAACACGAAAGCTTTGCCCTTTATACGCAGCCTCGTCGCGTGTCGTCGGTTAAATAGAAAAAAAATCATGGTTTTTAACATTCCTTCATTTTTGTTTGGCACAAAAGTTTTTTTTTTTTGTAGAAGTTGGGTGAGATCGGAAGTGGTATTCGAAGATTTTCAAATTATTTCGATTGGAGCGAGTCTTGGTACCTTAATTTTCGCTACAACTCACAAAACGGTCTAAAGCTAAAATTGCCATTAGTGTGGGATTAAAACAACGGCCATCTAAATTGTAAGTTCTAGGACATTGGTTCTTAATATTTTTCAAGTCAGGGAACATTAAACTCTGGCATTTTTTGCGCGGAACACTGTCAATACAACATAAGCTTTAAGGCAGGGGTGCCCAACCCTTTTGAAATCAAACGGCGCAATAAAAAAACAGGACATTGATTGCAAAAATAATTCCATCGTTAAAAAGGAAAAAACGCACCTGCACCTGCAGGCGCGGGGTTGGCCACCCCTGCTTCAAAGTGTTACTTTTATAAAAGAATATAATACCGATATTGATTGATGCAAACATATTTATTTTAAAATAATTTAAAATTAAAATACTTAAAAAAAAAATCAAATTGAATGCGACACATAAGCTTGGTGATGATCTTTGAACATTTCAGCAATATTGGGACGAACAAATCATAAAGTCACTCGCTCTCCTCTTTTAAATATCCCAGTCTCTCGGCGTTTCTTTGTTTTAATATTAAGCATCGTTGAAAATCCTACTTCGCAAAGATATGACATGATTAATAATAATAATAATGTGTTTAGTGCTTTTTTTGCTAGACCCGGGTATTCTTCTTTAACAGAAATCCAGAATTCTTCAGGAGTATTTTCAATGAACTTTAATTTTAATCCACGATCTGAAGAGAGTTCTTCTTCTTTATTCGGAGTAAAACTGGAGAAGTCGGAAGAAACAAACGGATTTCTTATCCAATCGAACATTTCTGTGTTTCTCTTACGTGTCTCTTCCATAGTAATTTTTTTTTCATTGCACATAATTTCTTTTTATTGTAGATTTATTTGTAGGTAGGTACGTCGGCTACAGTGGCCATTGGCACCTTTAATTTTATATTACATTTTGTCACTTACATGTATTAAAAAATCCACACTTTGGAGCAGGGTGGATAAAAATCATGATTTAAAAAAAAAAATCAAAAAAATCGATTTTTTTGATTTAAATCAGATTTTTTTGATTTAAATCAAATGTACCATATTATCGAATTTAGTGACATATTCATATGCTATTTCTGTTTTGTGCTAATATATTTAATATACAATATATTTAATTCATTGGTGAATTTTTGTCAAAATGAAAAATTAAATATAATGATTAAGAATTTTGAAAAAATCAGTGCTAAATGGTGATGTTTAATTAATTATGTACAGGGTGAGTCATTAGTGCGAGATCGGTTGATTGTGGCTAAACGGCTTGAGATATGAAGTTGAATCAAATGCTATTTTATACAGTTTTTTCTAAACAACACAATAAAAATATTTTCAAATATACAGGGTGAGTCACCTTTCTGGAACTAATAGCAACTTTTATATTTCAAATACAACACCCAATTTTTTACTTAATATTTTTGACCGCCTTAATTTTAGCTTTGCATCAATATAAAATGCTACAGGTTTTTATACGGCGTTGTAAAAAAAAATTAATTTTCTAAATTATTCAAGGTTGTAAGTCTTTATTTAAAAAATTCTCCTGAAGTTATTTTGAAGTACAGAGTTTTAATTTGGTATGGACATGCAGAAAAAAATTCTCTGTTCGCTCGATATGAAAAAAATTTAATCACACATACAGGAGTGTTTATAAATAGGTGGCATCTTCCATGATTTTCAAAAGCTCGTAACTCGATTTTTTCAAATGCGAACCCCTGTATTTTTTTATGTCATCGAATTCGTCTTTAAAAGAGCTTCATATTTTGCTAAGTATGTCCTATACCCAACACTCATACTTTTTGAGATATTCGACCTTTTTCTTCAAATCGTTATTGAAGCAATAGAGTGCCGTGGAAATTGAAAAAACTGACTGTTCACTTCGCTAATGTCAAAAACTTGTCATTTATGTTTTGAATTATTGCATTTCCACAATGAATATTACTTTACAAGAGCAAATTGATATGGTTTATTCACCATTTCGTGTATTTAATTACTAATAGTAATACAATTTTGTTTTATTATAAATATTATACTGTATCTACTCATATAATCTGTGATTTAAATTGATAATTTTTTTTTTAAAATCACTTGATTTAAATTAAATCAATGATTTTTTTAAAAAAATCACTTGATTTAAATCATGATTTAAATCGTGATTTAAATCAATTGATTTAAATCTGCTCAACCCTGCTTTGGAGTATAGATCTATGTATTTTAAAAAGTTTATCAAAGCGTTTCCGTGGTGTGGACTTAATGCTTCTCTGAGGGTTAGTGGGAGGCGGGCTCGCCCTCGAGCTTCTTTAACATAATTTTTCAGTCGATGTAAGAATGTTTTCGTTGTTTCCTTGCCTACTTATATTGAAAGTATTAAAGTAGGCAAAAATATCAGCCAAATACGTCAAATTATTGCACCAATTATCATTTTTCAGATATTTTCCAAAAGTATCGTGTTTTTCTGTTTCGAAAAAAAAAAACAGTAATTCATTTCTTAATTGCAACACATGATTTAAAACCTTTCCATGCGACAACCACCTCACTCCTTTATGAAAAAGTAAACATTCGTAGTCTGCGTCCATAGATGAACAAAGTTGTTTGAACATTCGGCTTTTCATCGGTCTAATTTTATCAAAAGTAACCATGTAAAGAAACTACTTGATCCATTACTTCGTTTAGTTTCTTAGGTATTGTCTTTATGACAAGTACTTTTCGGTAATCTCGGTGCAAGAAACAGTGATGAAATATTATATTTGGATTTAATGTTTTCGCTAAAGTCACAAATCCTTTGACTACCGCCAATACAAATTGCGACACATTGATCCCATGATCATTTTAACGAATTCAAATACTAAATTATAGCGTCAAATAAGTCCTGGCCACTTGTACGTCCCAAAAGTTCTTTGCAGCATAAAAATTGGTATATCATCTTCTATTCATAAATAAATTGTCATTCGCCATTGTTGATTACAATCCCATACACAAATTATTTTACATTGTATTGATATTTCTTTTGTAACAATTTTTAATTGTGTATTTGATTTTTTCGCGGAACAATTGAAGCGGCTTCACGGAGCGCCAGTGTTCCGCGGACCACGGATTGAGAACCACTGTTCTAGGATACCTCATGGATTGAAACAAAAAATACGGGTCTTGAATATAAATCAAATCACTATTGTTTTTGTTCATTTTTTGATCCTAGGAGCATTTTACATGAAGAACGTGTTTAAAACCTGATTTAATATTAAACACGTGCTCCTAAATACTGTAAAAAGATTATCGCAAACCACAGGAATTATTTTGAATCAAAGCAGAACAGCTAAATACATTTTTGTGTAGGTAAAAGAGCTACCACAACAACTTTTCTTTTAAATGTTCGAGTCGAATGTTAAAAAAAGCTTAACCGATGTTGTAAACTTCCAATTTTTATTAAATTAATGTAAATATTAACAATACCAAAGTAATAAGATCCAGCAACAACATAAAATGATTTTATTATGTTCACATTTATAAATTTGTTCAACTGCGAAGTTGATAATAATTATTATGACAGTACTATTGTTATCTACATTTATTCATACGTTAACTCTTCTTAATTTTGCGCAATCTACATTCAGTTGTCGTCCAAAGTCAACGTTAGTATTCCCAGGTCAGCTATTTAGTAAATACTGGCCTGGACCTTTTAAACCTCGAGCGCTTATATAATTTTGTACAAAACGAAACCCTTCTGCTTTTTATAAAAGAATAAATACGCTGTCAGAGGCAGATTTAGTTAATTTTAATGAGGACAGACGTTAAAAATATGTCATTTTAAGGTTGGAACATAGTTTATAATTTGAGGTTGAAGATTTACTTCATATAAAATAATATAACAAGCATCCATACAATCAAAAGTTGCTTTCTCTTTGTATTTCAAAGTTCTTCCTTAAAAAAAACGTTTATTTGGCAGGTCAAATGTCATAATTGGTAATAATTATCTACAAAAAAATGTTTTATCGGATATTTGATAGGAGTCTTATATTTAAAATAATAGAAATTTATATAACTAAGTTTTAATAAGCAATGAAATGCGCAATTTCACTGCAGCGAAAGTTAGTAATAAAACTAACTCTGAACACTAACTTTGGACGCTCTAATTTCATGCTAAGCGCAACTCTCTCGATTCAACCAAATGTTAAATACATCAATTACCCTGTTAATTAAGGAAAGAAGCATTTTACCTTTTTTTTTTACATGACTTATACTGAAGTAACATAAAAATATCGCTTAATATTATTTTGAGACTTCGCGGTTTTAATGATATTTGTATGTGTAAATGAAGCTATGTTTTTATAATTATAATTTTTTTGGATTAATACAAAGTATTTGTTACAGAACTAAAGATTTTATTAACAGGTTTAAAGAATATAGTTCTAGTAACAAATCTTTTTAGAAGTAATTTATCAGACACAATACATAATCACGCTCTAAAGACTGAATAGGTATTTGAAACTCTAACTTTGCTTGAATTTCGAAGGAACAAACGTTTTCTTCGAGCAAATAGAAGAACGGCAAACAAAAAGAAACGTTAACGCTATGTCGATCTGTTTGATGTCCAAATCACAATAAGTTCCCAACTTTCGCCTAAATGAATTATTTACTTTCGCATTACGTTCCAGTTGTCCCTCTACTGTTGTTATATTATCCCTATATTAATTAAAGAAAATGCATCTTGGATTTACCAATAATTTTTTAATTATGATGAAGTTTTATTAATTAATTATTATATTAATAGGTTAAAAATACAGTTTCTCTTTTTAGGAGGATCTTAATATTCGTCTGTTCTTCATTTGCAGTATAATTTATTTCTTTATGGTTATGAATAATAAAGATTAAATAAATAACTATGGATACAAATTAGAAAAATTATGAATTTAATTAGAACAGCTACAATAACGTAGAGTTTTAATAGTTCCTTAGTTTAGAGTCCAAACCGATTAGTTTTAAGACTTGCCATAAAAAATTAGGGTACAACTCTAACAAAAAGTATTGTGTCTTAAAGATTTCTTCAAATAAATAACTTAATTTAATGACTGTTTACACATTTTATAATCAACATTTTTTGTTCTACATTACATTCTCGACAATGCGTCTACGCATTACTCTTAATAAGGCTTAAAAGGGATGGTAAAAACCTTGTTAGGTAAAATTTGGGTAACGTTGGTACCTTGAAGTGCAGCTATAAATTCTAACTCACTAAATCAATTTTTGCAAAACCATATGTAACACATGTTTGAAATAAAATGCAAAGTCGTAAAATGTGTCACGTAAAACCGTGCAATATGTTTTAACAAAACCTTTCGAGAATGTTACGAACGAAATAGAGTAGTGTGTAAATACCTCCTGACTAAAGGCTTCTTGTGAGTTGTGTTTATACAAATATGATTACAAATTTTTAGTCGTATTTGCTTGTAATCAAACATCAATCACCAATAATTACAGAATTCATGTATTTTCAGAAAAGCCTTGAAAAAGCTAGTTATCGTGGTAAATGTGTTTACACTATTTCAAATGCAAATCTAAAAAAAAAAGATTACAGATCATAAAAATTTCATAACCATTTTTAGGGGTAGCGATTTATGTTCATAAATATTTGTGCTTGTATTTGAATGATAAAAGCAAAAATATTACGAAGTGAGGATAAAACTTGTATTTACAAGTTGCTTTTCAGTTTGAGCTTTCATCAATAGTCGAATGCTTCGTTTGTTAAATCAATTACGAACTGTGTTAGCTCTTTAAAACAAAACCAGTGCATAAAAGCTAAGATTTTGTAAAAACAAATTAACTAAGTCGTAGGAAAGTGCTAAAGGTAAAAAATATATTTTATTTAAAATAGCAATGACAAACAGCTTAACACTTAGTATATTAGGAAATAATTTTATATTGTACAGCTTGTGATACCAGATAACTTCTGTATAAAAAACTTTTTTGTTGTTCCTGTGTAAATAACGCTAAAAATTAATTTGTTTTCTATAAATATGGTACCCGTTCCTCCACCAAATAAAAAAAAGTCAAATTGTAATAACTCGAGAAATATTGACTTTAAGTATAGGACATGCTTAATCTTATTAATGGCAATTAAATTATTTACAAGAAAACGTAAGAATATACAGGGTGTTGTATTTAAAATAACAAAGTTGCATGTTGGTCCTTAAAAATGAAATGAAACCAGGGGTTTGGAGCGGAGCATGGAGCTGGAGAACGGAGCAGTGCAGCAATGGGTTTTTGTCCGGAGCAGGAGCAGAGCCCGGAGCAAACAATTTTGATTGCTTCACTGCTCCAGTTTATTATGTAGAGTACAATTTTTTAAAAAACTAAGTTTTTTTCTTTTTTTCAACGTTTGAAGATCAATAATTTGTTTTTCAAACATTTTTTTAACTTCACTTGTTTGTTAGGGTCAAATATTGTTATTTTTGACCAAATTCTACATATCCTATAAAATTAAAACTTTGTTTTTAAAAACATTTTTTTATCAAAAAATTATTTTTTTAAATGTTAACAATATTTGAAGCACGGAGCGGAGCTGGAGCGGAGCCGGAGCAGGCATTTTGATGCCGGAGCGGAGCAATTAAAAAATTGGACTGCTCCAAACCTCTAAATGAAACTGCCTGTATATTTGAGAATATTTTTACGTTATGTAGCTGGTAATTCCAAAGAACTTTTGTATTTCAAACTTTTTTGTATTTACTCTAATAGCAAAGATAATAATAAATTTGTGTTATTTTTAATTTGTTGAAAAAAAAAGTCTTAATAACTTAAGATATATTGATTTTAGGTATGGGACATGCTTATAGTTTTTAATGGAAAATAAATCTACCAAATAATTTAAAAATATAAGGGGTGTTGTATTTAAAATAACAAAGTTGCATTCCAACCCTCAAAATTGAAACACCCTGTATATTTTAAAATACTTTTGCGTTATGTAGCACGTGATTCCAAAGAACTTTTAAATTTTAAACTTTTTTGTATTTCCTCTAATAACAGAGATAATCAATTTGTATTAACTTAGTAAAATACCCGCACCTCCACCATGTTTTAAAATAAATTATTAAAATTGTAATAATTTTAGAAATATTGATTTGAGAATATGCTGAATATTATTTAAAGATAATTAAATTGTCTACAAGAAAATGTAATAATATGCAGGATGTTGTATTTAAAATAACAAAAGATGGATATTATTTCGGTGATACTAAACAGTCGGTATATTAGAAAATAATTTTTTAATATGCAGCTTGTAATTTCAAAAAACTTTTGTACCATTGTTTTTTTGTAGCCACGTTAATAACGGCTCTGTTAAATAATTTTTCCAAAGACAAAAATTGTACAAGTTTTTGAATTCCTCACTACGCAAATAAAACTATTATATTACATAAGCATGCGAGTAACTAATACAGTTTGACGCGTATTGGGCTATACTTCTTATTTTACTGGTAGAAAATCATAATCAAACAAGGTTGTAGAATATTTGCTTGCTGTCGGCACTGCGGCAGTTGTATAGATTTTGTGGTAAGTTGAAGCGTCCTGATATACACATAAGAAGTTCTTTATCGTTTGCGGCTTCTATTAAATTATATGAACTTCTATTAGTAGCAGATTGATTTGGGTAGTTCTCAAGACTTTAGCAAGTGTAATTAATTAAACACAGTTAAGCATGAAAGTGATTAAATTATTGAAATTATATTAGCAACATGGAACTAAGCTAGTCTATTGATACAAAATTGAACTTGCATGTTTTATCGGCAAAGATGTAAGCTTTAATAATTTTAAGTTTGGTATTTAGTTTAATTATGGTTGTTCTTAAAATGAGCAAGATCCCCATATTGGCCCTCCTATTTAAAACACCCTATACACGTTATATTTTTGGGGTTGAAATTTTTCATAGTACATCGCACATTTTAGTGACGTTATGCCCTGCATAAATTAAAAATAATTGCTGTTTTTGAATTTTTCATTCGAATGAATTTTGGATACGAATACCCATTGAAAATTCTCCTGGTTACAAGACAATACGTTTTAAATTAACGAGAGACAACTGAATTTTCTACTTGCCGTGAATAACAGAATAGCATTAATTCCACTGAGTTTGTTTCACAGCCTACCACAATACTCCTTCATTACTTTACTTTCTGACAACCCTAAAAAGCAATAGCAATATTTAATATGCACATATGTAAAATAATTGATTTGAGTGAAGCTTTATAGGTTGTTAGGGTATAGAAAAATTATGTGAAATCTAGAAATTCTAAATTTAATTCATATTCAACAGAAAGGTAAAACCTAGCCGGTAAAAAACTGAAGATTTGTGACTTAACTTTTAGAATTTGACACGAAGTAATCGGCAATCAATTATTTCCTTTATTTTGTAACAGGAAAACCTAAAACTTTTAAAAACAAAATTCGCAGAACTAAAATATGCTTCAAATACTACAACGGATCTGTTAAACTTTGCGAGTTACAAATTATACCTTTCTTAATTACCAAGTAAATATTTTCGCAGCTGGGAATTGCCCTCATACATTCGGCTTACTTTCAACGCAAACCTTGTATAAACTCATACTTTATCAGATTTTGCTTTCCTTAACTTGATGCGTTCGTATAACTTTTAATTATTGACGTATTTATTATTTACTGTTACTGTTTTTGATATAAAACTATATTATTCAAGCCCTGGAGTGGCTAGAACAAAAACAATTTGATCACTCGCTACAGTCGATCGAACTTTATAATTTAGTGATGCAATTTTAGTGTAATAAATGTATGATGACGTTATTCATTTGGTGTGTCATAGATCAAAGTGCGAATGCTATCGTGTTTATGTAAAACATTTCGGTTAAATTTGCCTGTAAAAGTAGATTTGAAAATGAAAGAATGTTGTGCAATTATGCAATGTTGTGTAATTTATGTCAATAAAATACTGTAACTACACATTTACTTTGAAGGGAATAAGTTTCTCTTTAATGGGCAATTTATGATAAAAGTACTTATGTGTACTTTTTTATGCAATGCACGTTTGTAAATAGTACGTCTGATTATAATAAAATGCTATAAATTGTTTAATTTAATATGAAACAAATACGCTTAAAAAAAGGGACATATAATAAGTTTTTATAGGTATTTTGTTTCCGCGTAGGTGGTCCTCTTTCGGGTTCTGCGACCTATTGGTTTATTGTAGGGGTGATAGCCCCTTAAAGAAGTCTTGTGTTTTTGAAAAACTCCAGGATTTTCTTTAAGGGTGTTTTTCTCAACTCTTCTTGGTTGGATTTTTCCATCCCTAAAAGTCTACGCCGATAGGGTGTGAATCCTTCACACTGGCATATTACGTGAAGAGGAGTTTCTTCTTCTTCACCACATCCTCTGCATAGATCTGTCTCTGAGAGCCCTATTATGTAGAATTGTTTGTTTAGCCCACAGTGTCCTGTGACGAGTCCTGTGGCTGCTCTGATGTCTGTTCTGCTCATCCTGGTCATTTCTTTAGAGACCATTGACAGGTTAACCTTAGAATGGGCTTGTCCTGCAACTTTTTTCCAATTAGCATTATGCTCTTGTATTAATATGTCATTAAGACACCGCTTGGCTGTTCCATAGGATGTACCAACTGCGGTTCTAGTCCGAAGAAAGGTGTCTTTCTGCCAATTTTGGCTAGGCGATCTGCCTTCTCGTTCCCTGGTATATTAGTGTGCCCTGGGCACCATACCAGTTTAACATTATTCCTGCTTCCTAGCACGTTGAGTGCCCGTATGCAATTCAGAACAAGTCCTGAGTTTACTTCCGACGAGTCAAGAGCTTTTAACGCTGCTTGGCTGTCGCACACTATGAAGTTTCTTTCTTTCTTTATATAGATATATTTTTATAAGATTTTATTTCAAGAAAATTAAATGTTTAGTGTTGTACAAATATTTCGCGGGTGCAGATTTTTATTTATTTTAATTTTGTACATCTCTTTCGCACGATTCAAATGTTTTTCTTGGTTGCTTTTGTACAACATAAACCACACGTATAATTAGTTTTGTAAATCCCTTTACATTTGCAAGAAATTTGTCGTTTAGTATGTTTCTATGTTAAGTTGTTTAAGCACTGGTTTTATTTTATCTGTTGTACCTTCGTTGTTAAGTAAACAACATCTTTTAGTGCAAATGTTTGTGTTGCTGATGTAGCTGGTCTAAACTTCCATCTAGTATTTTATTTATATGTTTTTGTGGCCTTTGTTATCCAAAGAAGAACATAAATTTGCAATTTTGTTTTTTATGGAATTTCTACTATATTGATCATGGTTCACCCCTGTTAATAAAAATATCGCAAAACAGTGATGTAAGTAAGAGTCGATGATAACATGCTTAAAGATTGTATCTTGCAATTAACTAAATATTAGGTTTCGACTAAAAACGACGATCCATACTTAATTTCAAAAAATAGTCTGTTAAATATGAGGCGCCGTTTGTGTCAAAAAGAAATTTGCAAAATAAATAACATTTCGTACATAAATATACAAATATAAAAATATTTAGTCAATTTCACAATGATTTTTTTTTTTTTTTTTTGATATCGGTAATAATTTATTTATCAAGAAAATTTTTTTATTTATTTCGTGTACATTCCACATTTATTTTTTTTTATTTTTTTTTTCATACCTTTGGTTAATAATTTATTTTTCAAGAAAATATTTTTATTTATTTGCACACCAAAAATTTGTTTTTTTTTCACTGCAATTATGTACGCTATTATACAACAGATGGCGCGCTACCCAACATTTGTGTTTAATTTTGAACTGCTGCGAAGCAAATTAACTATAATTGACGTTTGCGACTTCCAGTTTAAAGTAAGTACTTATACGTATACTTTTTGCAATTTTTTAAGGTAATTGTAACTATTTTTTTCACAGCATGTCAACTGGAAGACCACAGCTGCCTGCATCAGCAGAACAAATTACCTTCCTTAGGAAATCTCGTTTAAAATGGACAATTATTTCTAAAATATTAGGTATTTCCAGAAGCACACTATAGGTATAGAAGAAGCTTATTAACATTTAATATAATTGAACAAGCAGCAGTTCATAATTAAACACAAATGTTGAGTGGCGCGCCATCTGTTGTATAATAGCGTACATAATTGCAGTGAAAAAAAAATTTTTTGGTGTGCAAATAAATAAAAATATTTTCTTGAAAAATAAATTAACCAAAGGTATCAAAAAAAAAAAAAAAATTAAAAAAAAAAAAAGTGGAATGTACACGAAATATATAAAAATATTTTCTTGATAAATTATTACCGATGTCAAAAAAAAAATAATATTTAAATGTGAAATTGACTAAATATTTTTATTATTTATGTACGAAATGTTATTTATTTTGCAAATTTCTTTTTGACACAAGCGGCGCCTCATAGTTAAAAGTTGTCTTTTAAATAAAAATTAACTGATTGGTGTATTAATAGTTATTTATGTACCAAGGCAGTAAAGTTCGACTTTTTATCACGAAAGTGGATATTATTTGCATTGATTTCGTCTCGGCAAACAACTCGCGAGGTGAATATTAAATTTTTTCTACAATCGTCAAAGAAATAGCGAAAAATCAAGCAAATACATAACGTTTTACTTCATCTGTCAGATTCTCATTCTCCTGTCAAATATGTTTCTTTGATCTAAAGCACGCTCAATTTTTCTAAATTCAACCAACGAGCGCATTTTTACTTTTTGTACTGTGCCTAGGCAGTAAAAGAGTCTTTTTTTACCGCCTAAGCAGTAAAAATCATAATTACAGCCACTTTTGGGTACTTATTGAGCTAGTTTAGTGACGATTGCAGAAAAAAAAAAACTATTTTCAATCTTCTAAATAAATCGCTTTTATTATATTTCCAGTGACATAAAATCTCAAAAGTAATTTTCACGTAGTAATGCAATATAGATGAACGAGTTTAAATCGCATTTCGTTGAGGATGTTACGTATATTGATGTAAGCACAAGGATTGTACAAGGATATCGATTACTGCAGAGTGCATTGTACTAAGGATATCAACGACTATATCATCTCTTTTTAACCTACATACAATTTTGTGCTTATTCATCAACCCGTTTAACAGTGCTTTTATATTATTTAATCGGATTCAACAAAATTGAGTTATTACTGACAAATCCATGTTTTAACATTTTGAGATCATAAAATTTGTTTTCTGATTCCTAGTTATGTTTTTAAAATCTTTAAGGGGTAAAATAAAAATGGCAGCTGTTAAACAATTGTCTGCGTTTTATACATATTGCATTAACAACTCAAGAATAGTAGAGTAATTTAACTTCCAATCAATTTACAAATAGTTTTACCTGTAACCTGTAACGTATTCAATCAATGAGATTCCTTCAGTTACGCAGAATGCTGTAATTATCAGTTTCCAACATTTTCCAGTAAAGTTTGAATGAAATTGAGTGTATTCAATTTATTTACCACGTAATTGTTACAACGCAAGTGCATAAGCGTAATTTACCGGAAACACATGTACTTGCAACTCTACTGATGCGAAGTCTAAAACTTTTATCCTAAAAGCGTAGTAACAGAACTGGTTAGTGCGAAGAAATACCATTCGTGTACTACTATTCTGAGAACCTGATTTAGTTTGCGTTATAAAACCACACATTTTGCGTTTGCATAATCTTATAAGTTCAACTTAAACCATCTAAGCTTTATATAACAATTTGATAATGTCGTGATATAACTGGGTCAATAAAATTACGTAATTAAATTGTAATACCAGGCAGGATATGTAGTCCTAATACTCTTCCGGATTACATCAAGTCTACCGGAATAATAAAATACTTCCAGATTTTCTTCTGCCTCCTAAATCAAGTTGGTTTTCTTCGAAATGTTCAGAATAACAGCAAGAGAAAAAAACTATATAAATACCAATTGATACCTTAAGTAATGGCAATATTAGGTACTTTTTTTAAGTGCAAAAGCTTTTAATGGTCTTTTCAGGAAGAATTGTTTTTTATGTATTTTAATTTTGTGTCCACGCAAATCACAATCTTTAGCTTACTGGGATTAATTTTGTTTAACAGTTAAAAAATGTTATTAAATATGCTTTTGGAAACTTGTAAGGTCTTGAAACCTTTTTACTGGGCGAGTTTTAATGCACACTACTTTTAAAAAGATGCAGTTCAGCAGCTGATAAGACTAACGATTATTCCAATCTCAATTTGTTGAAGATTCGATCGTATGCGATTGAAAAATCATATTTTTCATCAAATATCTCTGTATCATCTATATTTTGACAGGATTCCGGATTTGCGTGCAATCTGTTCTTCTGGCTAACTTAGTCGTGCGGAAAATGAATGTTAAGTATATATCTGTTGCAAGTTGTAATAATTTGTGGATTCTAAAATATTGTCACCGTAATGTGACAATCCCATTTTCTAGATTTAGATGTTCCCCGTGAGCCTTTTTATGCGCGTAATAAATAATTCATGGTAATAAAAATGGTCGAAGGACATTTGTGTTGAGCCTTATGTCTTGAATCCTGATTCAACAAGGAAGAAGCATGGCTTGCATTTGCAAATGCAAGGTTTCTTATCTGTTGCTAATATTATAGGCTAGTTTTTGCACCTTCTACTCTCAGAACTCAACAGTATTTCGTTGTCGAATCAAATATGTTTTGGAACTACAATTAATCGAAAAACTAGCGCCAAATTTTATTTTATATAGCAGTTGTTAATTTATTTTAGAAGAAAACTAGGTTATCTAACAATAATAAATATTACCTAAGCTAAATGCACACCATAGCCAGCTTTTTATGTTTCGTCATTTCTATTTTTAAAGGACAGACTTTTACAAACAACAGTCATAAAAAAGTATTATTTTTTCACTAAAATAACATGATCGAAAGACAGTGGATTTCCAACAAACTTTAAATTCTAAGATTGATTCATTCCATGAAACTTTGATAAAAATATCAGTAACACACTCATATAGCCTCAGGTGTACTTAAAAGAAATAACTTTGTTGTGGAAGTACTTAGAGTACAAGTTTTATGGTTTTCTTAAAGACGAAACATCGTTAAACTAGATAGCCAATTATGTTAAGTATTTAAATTAACTAACGGAGACTTTAATCAATGCGAATTATGTTTGAACTCACGACAAGAATTATGTGTTTATGTGAGAATACAATGTGTGTTTATCATAACGTTTTTATGCCTAATATTTTTTTGCAGCTGACAGTCTGATTTTTAATTAGCCGAATAACTTTACATTAGACATAAGGCTGCCTTTTTTCAACCAAACAATTTTTTTAACCCTGATAATAAAGTATATAAAAGATCGAGTTGGTGGAAATCTAACCACCTAAACATAGGTTATAATGAAACCTTAGAGAATAACGAAATCAAAGATTAAAGCAGTAATAAAGCAGTAATAAGACGCAAGCGAAGGCGTTGAGGAATAGCATCGACCACAAGAAGCGAGAAAATGAATTTTTTGTCAATTTGTTTTAGACTTCATTTTCTGGGGTAGCAAGAAATATTGCTCTTGCGAATTATACCTTGTTTTATTTTATGCGGTAAAAATATGTCATGGTAAATTTTTAGGAAGTGCTTATACATTAACGACAGTAAATTGTCGTTAAAATATCAATTATAATTTTATATCATACTTTATTCAATTATTTGCCACTCCTTTAAAGATAAATCTTAATCAAAACAACTAAAATTTCTTTCAAAAGCCGCCTAAAAATATTTGTTCAGCTCATGAAACTTCTTAAGTACAAAATAATCACGCCAAATTTGTTTTTATTTAAAGGCGATCTATGCTGATTTACATACGAAGTATTTATAATCTGAATAATCGAATATTCGAATAATTGGGCCTTCATCGTATTAATAGGGTTGCCAACACTCAATTGGCGATCGTTCTAAGATTAAGAAAACATAGGTCCTTGACTTGGCGACTAAAAAAAAAGCCGGTGAAACCGATTTAAACAATATTATATTGCGGTTCACGAAAACGAAATGTAATGGGTGGAAACGTAAGTAACGAAAACGATTTTTTTTTTCCGATCAAAAACTAACAAAATATTTTTTGTTTTTGGTCCCTGATTATAAGGAAAATATTATAAATTTTTTGGATATATCATATACGTACACTTTCTTTAATGTTTCCTGTCAAAACGAGTAAATTTGATTTTATTTATGAGGGCTCGCAAACAAAATACTAAAACTATAGCAAACTCAAAAGCGAACCTTTTATTTGCTTAAAGGACATATTAATATCAAAGCGAATTCATTACGTGCTTTTGAACACAAAAGGTGATCAAAATTTCCACTTCAAACGGTTATTCGAGGCTTAAAGATTTTCGACACTTTACCCTCTCGTTGCGGACATATAATATTCTTGTGGTTAACGCTTGCATGAAACAATATCTTTATTCATTTTATGTAAAAACTTTGGTTTGTGCTTGTAATCTAGTTGTTTAGTACGAGGGTGGTTGAAAATTGTCGCGGATTTTTTTTGTAACGCTTAATTTAAACAAAATTTTTACAAAACAACATACACTATTTTACGACTTATTCTCCTTCTAACTCTATGCACTTTTGCCATCTTCTTGGAAACTTCATAACACCTTTTTTATAAAAGGTTTTTGGTTTCGTGCTCAGCCTGTTTTGCACAAAGATTGTCACCGCATCATTATCTTCATATCTTCTGCCACCTAAAGCTCCTTCAAGAGGTCCAAACAGATGAAAGTAGCAAGGCGACAAGTCAGGACTGTATAGAGGGTGAGGTAGTGTTTCCTAATGTAATTTAGCCAGTGTATTCTGGGTCACCTAAGCGCTATGGGGACGGGCGTTATGGTGAAGAAGAATATCACTTTTGATCGATCGGTTTCGCTTTTTTGATCGAAAAGCCGGTTTAACTCGCCCGGATAACACTTGAGTGTAATAATTGGCAATTAATTTTCGGCGTTCGATCAAAAAATCTGTTCATACCACACCTGCTGTTTCCCAAAAGACGGTAGCCATGCCATAATCTTCCCGCCGGAAGAAATGACTTTTGCTTTTTTGGGTTTAGGAGAAGTTGTGTGCCGCCATTCCATGCTTGACCGCTTAGACTCTGAAATAAAATGATGAAACAGGTTTTGTCACAGGTAAGCAAGTTTTTCGGAAACGCTCCTCCTTCTTGTTCAAATCGGTTTAGAAGCTCTTTTGATAATTGAACTCGTCCGTGTTTTTGTTTCAATGAAAGCAGTCTTGGGACGCATTTGACAGAAACTCTTCTGTATTTCAGTTCTTTTTTAATAATTTGTTCAACGCTACCCACACTTATTTGTAACGTGCTTGCCATTTTACGTACACATATTCGTCGATCATTACGAATATTTTCATAGGTAAGATAGTGTTCATCTCACATAAATCAGATTTTCGACGCATTCTCGACCTTCCCGAAAACTTTGACACCAGTGATACACTTAACTCTTTAAAAGGGTGTGTTTTCTTCATATTGTTGACCAAGTCTTGCAAGAATTTCTGCGGGTTTAACGTTTTCGCTGCAAACAATAGTTATTAACTGGTTTGTGTCATATAGTTGATTACGCTAAACAAAAACAATTGAAACAACAAAGACGGCAACACGTACGGCTTTTAGATAGTCTATAACATTACTGAAAAAAGTCGATTTTCAACTGATCAATTTTCTAGGGTTTAGGAACAAAATTCCGGTTTAAATTTGAACCATCCTCGTATTAAGTTAAACTTTATTACTGAATACACAAGTTAAATGAAAACATAATAAACTTTGGGTCTTCGCTAAAGTTGGTAAAAATGTTATGCTCGCCATTGGTGACTATCTAACCACAGTTGATAAAGATTCAGCTAATGCTAAATAGAACAAAAGTTTTAGTTGAATTTAAAAAATTGCTTTTAAGCGGAAATAAAATTGATACAGTACAAATGTCTGTGGCAAGCGGTATAAAATATGACTATGCAAGATTGACGTATTGATTTTGTGTTGATATACGCTGACAGACACAGGGTCTTCACCAATTACTGGGACTAACTAATACTAACTTGTTTGAGACTTTATTGTCGTGTTTCAGCTCCAAACTACCTCAGTTTATGTTCTTGGTGTCTGCGAAACGTGTTACCTGAGAAGTTGACATAATAAAACTGAACGTGTTACAAGCTTCAAGATACACACCAAGGTTTATACAAGATATAACACCCTGTTTTGAAGTCAATATTGGTGTTTATTTAAAAAAAAATCCTTAGCCGCTTAAGTAATACCTACTGATTGTTATTAACTTTTTTAAAACAACTTTTTCTAGTTTGCCCAAGATATAGCATATCTACGGTGACCATACGTCTTTTATTTCAAAGCGATATCCTTTGGATTTATTTATTTTTTGAAAACTCAATTTTGTCCTTTATTTTAAGACAATATGCTGCAATATTTTAATTGGTGTTTATTGTGCCGGCCACATATGGAACAATTGTATTACTATCACTAGATTCTAAATTTTAAGCAAATTTGTTATAAATATGTTCAGGATCAGAGACTACTAAAGCACAGTAAAGCTAGGTGGTTGATCGACATTGTATAGGAATTTTAAAACTGTTTGCTTCTCTCAAAATATACTCTTTAGAACAGGAGACATTTTTTGATGATTTCTTCGCTGAAGAATGTTTTTTCTCATAGTCAAGCCTTATTTTTTCATACACATTCAGAAAATGGTATCAAAATATTTCTATGTGCAAAACTACTGAAGTACATTACTGTAAAAGAACTAAAACTTCAATTGTCTGAACGTAAAACACAAAAGTTTTATCCATGAATATTAAAAGAAAATCTGTAAACTATTTTACGATTGGAAAAAATCACTATTAGAATAAAAAATTGTTTAAAGGATTTGTGCAATCATTTTATCAAACTTGTATTAATAACTTATTTAAATTAGTGAGATAATTTTTTTCAAGAAATGGTTAAAATTGACCGGATTCTTTGAAATAAAAGCCCCTTTGGTCCTGGATAAAAATTATTTTTTGTTTCCAATAAAATAAAATAACAAATAAAATATATTTCCCCAAGGATAACAAAGACAACTGAATACGTCGCTGGACTAATTTTAGCTAAGTAACTTAGATTTAAGATTTAACAGATACGAACTAATGGTTGGTCTTACTTCTAGACCAGCTTTAGTGTTCAAACACCTAGTGTTTTAATTTTTTTAAAAGTGATATTTTTGATGCAATTTGTTGTATCTAAAGGAAAATTACACGAATGGCAGCAAAGTTCAATAACCGTTGAACAAAAACGGGTTGCAATATTTTAACATTTCTTTGAAAATTTTATAAATTTTAAAACTCTATCGCTAATTGTTGAGTATGCTTTGTTTGCTGGGTTCAAACGCTCCTACTGAAAGGATCTTTTTTAACTAATTAAATTTCTACTAATGAAAATCATAAATAAATTGAGAGTCGAACGCTACAAGCTTGTATTTACACCAAATGTAAAATTATAATATGACCTGTATAAAATTTTATGATTACATAACACATAAAAATGACTTGTAAAAAATACATTTTTCCCAATAGTATCATTGAGATTAAAATAAAAATGTTAATTGTTAATAACTATTTATTGATTATTTTTTTTAACGGAGGTGTCCGACGCGGTTTGGTATAGGTTTTCACCCGTAGGCCATATTTGTCCTTAATTTTCTTTAAGAAAATAGGGTCAGCGTAATATTTTTCTAATGCTTCTTTAAGTAGTAGCTTTTTTTAACAAAATGCTCATAATAAAAAGCTCTAATATTTTAAATTAAGCTTGTTTACCTACATCATGGTTTAATTACTAATATCACAGTTTCTAAAACTTCCTCTTGATTTGATCCAATATTTAAATTTTTGTGGAGACCTACTGTAAAATATATCAAGCAATAACTCATTTTTTTTCCAGGATATATTCGTCGTCTTGGTTTTGCTAGATTGTTGCACTAAGGATATAATACGACGAAATGGATTACTTTCCTGGCGTACGTGTTGAGAATGGAGCCTAATAAAACGTAAGTAATTATTATAAGTAACTTAAGTGGCACTATAAAATATGTTTAGCTCCTTCAATATATAGCAAAACTTTAAAATGTACTCAAATATTGTAATACGTTGAACACAATATTACCCACATTGACTATTAAACACGATTCTTTACACTTCGAAATATGGAAATCGTTAGTACTAAAGAATGCCTACGATAAACAATAGTTCCATTTTTAATTTGTCTTTTAAAAGCTTAGACTTTACATTATATTATAGCGTTTAGCGTTAAAGATAGTAAGAGAATGTGAAACTGAATCTTCATCTTTGAGAATCGACAATCCTATTCAATCCCTGCACCAAACATGCGATGGTCAAAATAATAGGCTATTACCTAGTAGCGAAGCTGCGTATAAAATATTTTATGATCTACACTAAATCAGAAGATGTAGATTCTATTTTGCATTTTTCGTAATTTTTATTACATTATTTTATAGCCCAGAATGACAAATTATTATTTTTTAATTTAATAGGATAAAGATCATTAAATGGTATTAGTGAAGGCGAAAGATAAATTTCATTTCAAAAGACTTAGCTCAAATTATAAGAAACAAAGGAAGTCTGAAAGAAATAAAAGACAAAAAAGGAAGACCGTTTTATCATTCTCCTTTTATGCTCAATATTAATTTTACGTTTAAAAAAGTTATATTGGTTTAGTAAAACATAATTTAAGGCAAAATTAAAATACTGAAGTATAGTTTTCCAATACAATTTTGTTGTACATATTTTTGAAACATTTTAAAATTGATCTAGTTAATACATTTCAAATATACGTTAAGCCCCAGGGGTCTCATTTCAAATTTACGCAATGCAAGTTTAAAATGGACATTGCAACGCGTCAAAACTTTATCATTTTATAATATTCAAAACAATTACGCGATTTTAAGATCATTTGTTACAGTCAAATTTGTATTGTACGACATAATCATTTAAAAATCACAAAATTGCTCCTTTAATTTATTAAGTTTCAAATACAAGCAATGCCTGTAAAGTTGTGAATTGAAAATACAAGGCAAAGGTACTTGAAGCAGTTCGGAAATTTGTAAATTGACGTGGAAATTACTCAGAACTGTCGAAAGCAGCTGGTCTGTCTTTTAGGGTTGTTTTCCATTCAATATACCTACGTTAATAGAATGTGAACTAACTAACAATAGATGAATTATTAAACATTTTTAAAACTTTGTTTCAAGAATTAATTTAATACAAAACTATACACTGCTTAAATATCGGCGTTGGTTTTTTTTTTGTAGCTAAGATTTGTACTATAAATTTTAAGTTTCTATCAAGTTTATAAATTTTATAAAATATTAAACGAGGTTCTAACCAACTTGATGTTGACAATTATTCCTCAAATAACAGGAAAAAAACTAAATATTATAAAGTTGCGAATTTCGTTTTCCATGGTTTACGAGTTTTTTTTTGCTTGGCCGTCGTTTACATGCAATTAATTATTTTTCTGAGATATCATTTACGTATTCCTAGAACTCAATTTTTGTGCTTTTATTAAAGTTGGAAAATAACGTCGTAATATTAAACACGAAGCAAATGCGTTCTACATTTCCATTTAATAACAAAAAGCCTTGATAGTTTGTTCACAGTCGACTAGATTCAACTTGAATACTAAAATTTTAACATTTTGTTGGTTACTATTGTAACGGTTGAAAATGCTATAACATTCAATTCGAGGACCGTTCTTTCATGCACAGTTATTCAATTAAACAGTTTTCTGCAAGTAAAAAATCTTTATGAGCATTTTCTCCGCATGAATACAAATGGGGTATTTCAATTTATGAAAGCTGAAGTTGTTAGTAAAAGAGTTCTTCTTTTATAGTTTATAAAGTACAAAATTTATAGTTCTGGAAATCACACACGTTATCACAATATTAAACTTTAAATATATGTAGTAGAGCATGGTTTTATTGTACTTACAGTTGAGAATGTAGTAGTTTGCTGAGAGGAAACTTCAATGCACCTGAAACACGAAAAAATTTTGCTTTAAATGAATTCGATTTTAAGTGACGGAAAAGTTTAATGAAGTGTTTTCTTTTTTTATGTAAATGATATTGAAGCACTAATCCTAATATTGTTGGCGATAGTAGATTTTTTAGTTGAAGTTTCTTTTAAAACATTTCTTTTTCCTAAAAGTTGTATATTGTATAATATTTTGTTATTTTACTTAAAGCACAGTAAATCCTTTTTTTTCAGGCAAGCAGAATCATTCTACAACCACCAGAATTGATGATAGACGCAACGTTTATATACGAACATATCGGTTTTCTATTCCCGTTGTTTTTCGTAGCACATTCAATTTGTGGTATGCATTACTACATCGCTGGGGAAATAGAAATATATAAATTTAGAGCGTTCAAAGATTTACATTTTTTGCGACACATGCGTAATGCATGTGTCGCAGACCAAATTTGAAATCCTAAAAACAGTTTTTAATGGATTGAAATAGTTTTAAAATACCCGAAACATTTGTAAAACGTTTATATTAAAGCGACGGGCATAAAATTTACCGAAATGAATTAAATCATTAAAAACATAATATTTCATGAAGTAGGGTAAAGAGCCAAATTAATTGCTACATATGAAATTGTAGCGAACGAATAAGGGAAAAGTAAAATCGTTAATTAAATAAATGTAGCGAAAAGCTTCCTAGCGGATAGGGATATGAAAATATTTTGTTTGGAACGAACAATGGCAATTAAATTGTAAGTGATTCATTCATTAATATAAATTAAAACTTCAAAACTGACACCAATGACGGGAATGGTTCAAATTTAAACCGGAATTTTGATCCTAAACCCAAAAAATTGATCTTGAAAATCGACTTTTTTCAGTAATGTAGTAGACTATCTAAAAGCCGTACGTGCTGTCATTGTTGTTGTTTAGTGTTGTCAACTATACTATATGACACAGCAACCAGTTCGTAACTCTGTTGCGCAAGGTATCGTTATCAAATTTCTTTGCAACGAAAACGTTAAACCCGCTGAAATTCTTCCAAGACTTAGTCAACAATATGGAGAAAACACCCTTTCAAAGAGTCAAGTGTATCAATGGTATCAAAGTATTCAGGAAGGTCGAGGACGCGTCGAAAATCCTCATGCGAGACGAGCGAGAGCTTGCGTTACCAGAATCAGAATCAGAATCATTTATTATGCATTAACCATATCGTTTTACAGTCGTCAGAGTATTGTACATTTCAATAAAAATAAAAATAAAAATAAAAATAAAAGTAAAAATAAAAATTTTAAATACAAGAAATTACAGAAACCTGAAAGAAAGAAAGACTGGAGCCCCCACAAACAATCTGCTTACCTATTTTTGAATTCAAACTCACTGATTTTATAAATAGGGTTGTTAATTAAGTATGTTAGAATAGCATTTTTGAATCCCTTCAATGGCAGACTTTATATTGCAAGGTAGTCGATTATAAAATAAAGGACCATAGTAATTGTCCGCATTGCGACAAGCATACACTCTATGGTGATCTATACGTATATTTTGACCTCCTCTTGTACTATAATTATATAAAGTGCCTTGTAAAGTATATTTATTAAAATTATTTCTAACATGACATAGAGAATACAGTATGTAATATGATGGTAAAGTTAATAACTTATTCTGAGTGAATTTATCTTTGACATCTTCTCCATAGCCAAGGTTCAAAATAATTCTTAAGGCTTTACGTTGTAGTCCAAAGATTCTTTTCATATGACTAGAGTGGCCCCAGTTTATCAAACTATATAAACAGTGTGACATGAACAATGAGAAATATGCTGTGAATAATATACTAGTATCAACCAAATTTGCAATATTTCTTAAAGCAAATAAATTTTTAGAGAGCTTATTTGCTAAGTTATCAGTGTGAGCCTGTCAATTTAATGTTGGATCAAGCCATACTCCTAAAAACTTGACAACACCAGTTTTCATGTGATCAATTTTCTTAAGTGTGCAAATCAATTCTTGGGTTTTTCTTGCATTTAAAGACAACTGATTTGCAAGAAACCAATTTTGAGCCTCATCCTGGACCCTCCCCAAAGCTCCAGCCGAATCCTCTATTTTATTAAATTTAGTAATAAGGGTTGTTTCATCAGCAAATAAAATAGCCGATGAAGTAGAAACACAATTTTTAAAGTCATTGATATAGATCAAAAACAAGATAGGACCCAGCACGGAGCCCTGGGGAACGCCAAAACGAGGCACACTTGATTTAGAATTAGTCCCATTAGTACCGATGATAATATTCAGCAAATTAACGAGCTTACTCGTAATGATCGACGAATTTGTGTACGTAAAATGGCAAGCACGTTACAAATAAGTGTGGGTAGCCTTAAACAAATTATTCATAAATAACTGAAGTACAAAAAAGTTTCTGCCAAATGGGTTCCAAGACTGCTCTCTTTGAAACAAAAACAAAGACGAGTTCAATTGTCAACAGAGCTTTAAAACTGGTTTGAACAAGAAGGAGAGTTTCTGAACAACTTTACAGCTGACACAACCTTGTTTTATCATTTTATTTCAGTCTAAGCCGTCAAGCATGGCGGCACAGAACTTACCGGATTTTTTGACCGAACGCCGTACAATTAATGCCAATTATTACACTTAACTGTTATCCGAGAGACTGAATTTCGCTTTTCGATCAAAAAGACGAAACCGATTGATTCTTCTTCACGACAATGCCCGTCCCCACAGCGCTCAGTTGACCCAAAACACACTAGCTAAATTACATGGGCAAACACTACCTCCCCCTCTATTCAGTCCTGCCTAGTCGCCTTTCGACTTTCATTTATTTGAACCTTTTAAAGAAGCTCTAGGCGGCAGAAAATTTGAAGCTAATAATGCGATGAAAACCTTTGTCCAAAACTTGTTAAGCACTCAACCAAAAACCTTGCTTATGGTTTAAAATTCTTTAAATGTCCGAAACAAATGTTGAAATTCTTGCAATTTTATGTCCCTACTGGAAATTGGGGCGAAGCGCCGCTGATGCCGCACGAACTACATATACTTGATGTGGAAGGTCAGTATACAATCTCTAATCGTACTGCACAAAATTGGTATATAAAATTCAAAAACCGCGATACCAGCCTTCTAAAGCAATCTCGTTCTGGGTGGTCCTCAATGGTAGACCAGTATTTCAAGCCGTCGAGAGATCGCCAGCCACAATTACAAAAAATTTATCGCACAAACTTGGGCCTTCGCGATGGACGATAGGTTGCCAGTTGCCACCTACATAAGCTAGGTAAATCTAAAAAACGCTGTAGAGAAATATCCCATGAATTGTCACCGGAACAAGCAGAACGTCGGGTCAGTGTATGTAGAGAACTACTCAGCAACCTCCAAGAGGCCAACACCATCGGTTCTTTCGCCGGATTGTGACCTGCGACGAAAAGTGGATCTACCTTCGTAATTCCAGTAGATTAAACCAATGGTTAAGTAGGGGCCAACGTGGAGAACCTGTGGTAAAGCGCCGAAGATTCGAAACCAAGGTTATGCTTTGCGTCTGGTGGAAATACGAAGGTATGGTTCACTTTGAGTTGGTTCCTGGTTGTCGAGCGATCACCGCGGAGGTTACTGCGAGCAGCTTGGTTGCGTGTACGCATCCTTAGAACAAAAATACCCTGCTTTTGTCAACCGAAAACGAGTGCTGTTACAGCAAGACAACGCTAGACCGTATACGGCCCAAATGACTCTCCTGAAACTGGAGGACCTTGATGGAATAGAAGTGCTACCACACCCTGCATACAGTCCCGACCTAGCACCATCGGATTACCACATGTTCCGGCCAATGGCTCATTTCCTGACTGGGCGGGACTTTGCTAATTTTCAGGAAGTAAAAGAAGAGTGTCGCAAGTTCTTCGACTAAGTCTCAAAAATGGTACCGGAGGGGAATTGAAAACCTGGCGAAACAATGGATTAAAACCATCCAATATAATGGACTATATTTTGATTTAATTTAGTTTGTTAAAAATGTTAAAAATAAATATGTTAAAAAACGAAAATACTTTTGTTCCTACCTAATATGAAGCTTCCAAAAAGATGGCAATATTGTTTAGTTTAAAAAGAAGAGTACGTCGAAAAAAAGTGTATGTTGTGTTGTAAAAATTGTGTTTAAATAAAACGTTACGAAAGAGAATTCCGGTTTAAATTGTAACCACCCTCGTATTTGTTGGTTTTGATGTAATTTCTTTATTTGCAAAAGTGTCTGTCAAGGAAAGTTGAAATTATTAAAAATGTAGGTATCTATTATTAAATGTCAGATGATATCACAAAAGTTGCAGAGCATTGTTTTAACCTTTTAACACAACATATTTTGCATAAAACAACAATTTTTCTCATGAGAAAATTACTGGAGCAACTATGGGTTCACAGTTAAGCCTGTAGCTGTATATATTTATGGGACAACAAAAACAAAGCCTTACTAAATTATTAGTTACAAGTTACAACCCAAATCTTGGCTAAGATACTTTTGCCATGTAGCGACATGGCTTAAACAAATTTATTGATTTTCTATTTTATACAAAATATAAATAACATATACTCAGATATATAATTTACAGTAGAGGCTGAAATTACAACCAATTGCCCTTTTAAGACTTTCTAGTTAACAAATCAGTACTTTTAAGACATACAATTTATGGTAAAGCAACACTCACCAACAAGTATTTATAATAATAATCCAAACATTTATTAATGTCGTATTGTTCATGGCATAATATTGTACGATATTTTATTGAGTTAAATCTGCGTCGAAATTCATACGGAGTAAGATTTATGAGTCGTGCTGTTTACGAAAAAAAAAAACTGCTTTATCGTGTCGGAGTGGAAAAAATCATTTTCTGATAGTGTTATAGGAGCTATTCCCTGTAGTGTAAAATGCTGTGGTTAGAATTACATAGATGTAAGCTAAATCTCTGCATGCTCTCAGCGGCAGGTAACCCGGATTTCACGGATTGTGTACTTTCTACAGCAAATTAGATTATTAAAAGGATTCTGTGGAATCCGGTACTTTCACTATAATCGTATTATCCCTTGCTAAAAATAAAGATTTATTGTTGTCGATTAATTGTCACTCCATTCACATATTAATCAAAAAATTGTGTAATATCTTGTAATTTTACATGTTAACAAACTGAAGCAGGTTATATGTAAAAACCTATTTAATTTACTTTGAATTCCGTTACAAATAATTTTCGTGATTTTTATTTTATATTTTATAATAAAACTTTGTGTACATACCATGTTAAAACTTTGAAAATAATTGTAACAAAAAATAATTAAATTAACTTAAACAATACTATATGTACATACAATATTTTTCATAGTTGTTTCACATTTATATACTTTTTAATGCACTGTTTTTCATAAAACTTTGTTTGCTTGCTGCTTCAATGTTTTTATTAGTTATATTAAACAGAATGTTTAACTTTTTTATTATCTTACTAAAGAATAATTTGCGCTGAAAAAAAAAGAAAAAATACCATTTGGATATCGTTATTTACTTATTTTAAAAGTTGGTAAAATTGTCTAAGATATCCTCATGTAAACTGATCAGACCTTTTAAAACTTTATCATTTAACTTTCGGCTTTTAGCCATTTCCTTCCAATATCAAAAGTTTAATTGTAAGAAACTTGCTGTTTAACTGGTAAGACTAAATAATTAATCTTTATTTATTCTTTGATATTGGATGTTCGTAGCTTGTAGTGCTTTGCGTATAAAGTGCAACTGTAAAAATATTATTTCAATTTCAACTTAATTAACCATTTCTGTTATTTATTGTTTACTGTTTATATTTGTTTGGTTTAAATTACGTATAATATTTACGTAGAGAAACTGCAGCAGCATTACTTGTAGAAAGAATTGGCATTTTAAATAATGTGCACACGTTGTTATGTACTAGTATAAATGAAACATTACAAAAATATCCCTAGTGTTTATTACATGCCACCAAAATAATTGTTTTTTCTGATGAGTATAAATTTTTAATTTTCAACGAAATCTCTTTTTGTTTCATTGTGTTTGTACACAATAGAAAATTAAATAAAAACGCAAGTAATACTTATCACAAGTTTTGTTAAAATATTTCTGGGAAATAATGTAATATTACACAGTTGTTAGCTACGGTTATGTATAACACTGCTTAAATTATGTATTACATATACTTTCAGACAGTAAAATGTTAAAAAAAGCTTCAAACTTTAGCTCAATAAAATCATTTATTCACTTCGATTAATATTTTCTTATTTTATCTGCTGATAAACGGGGCTTAGAATAATAAAATAATAATGTAGACAAAATTTTTTGTAACCGTAATTTATTTCAGTAGCACGGTGTCCTCTACATTTTGCTGCCCTATTAAATTTTTGAATATTTATAAATATTTGAAGACCTATGTGCTAATTATAGCAGAACCTTCACAACTCACTGCACTGCCCATTTGGAAAAAATTGTTTTTGGGAGTTGCGCATCGTACTAACAAGGTAAAGGTAGAAATAATGAGTATCCCATGGCGAGCATATTTTGAAATTATTTATTGAACAAGCTTTTAGGTTAAAATTTGTTTAGGAAACGCTGCAGTTACACAAAAGTTATAAAAAGTCACATTTAGTTGAATTTTAACTAGATGAGTTTTTAAAACTGTGGAATTTTTAAACTTTTATCTTTGTGCCTAAAGGCAAAATAGATATATTTCACTTTAGAGAGTTAACTTTTTTGTGGTTATAATTGACAAATATTAGACTTTCCAAACTGTAAATTTATTCATTAAGAGTGTAGATGTTGTTTGCAAATAAAATTAATCTTTCATTCTTTATTTAAGTGCTGTTGTTTATAATTTTACATTAGTGGCTGGCTTTTTTTGTAAAGTTGTCATATCTTAAATTTAGCCATAAGAATCTGAAGGCTACAATATACATAACCTGTATGTTTGTAGACCTGTTGGTTTGTAAATTCTTAATTCAGTGGTATGAAAAAAGAAAATTATCAAAAATTCAGTTATTATTTCCCTTGCTTCTTCTGTTAATTCGTGTAAAAATTATTAACTTGGATATAAGGTGAATAACGCAGAAAAACAATAAATTCAAAAATCGTATGATAAGATATAAAGCTTAATTAAGAACCACTTATCTCTTAATTAATTTTAAGTTATATTTAAAAAAATTGTGCATATAAGGTGTACGAAGTGGCATGTACAGGAGTAGTTAGTACCTGCAATCAATTTAATGACTTCTATTTACATCTACGTAACAGAGTTTGAAAATCGATAAGTAAAATTGAGAAGCATATCTTGACACGAGCAAAACTTTGTAGCTGTTTAAGTTCCCACATTAACTTAAAAAGTCCTGTTGAATATTTATGTAAATAAAGCAAATACATAATGGAATAAGCAATTTAAGACTAAAACAGTTTTAAGATATATGTGCAAATAAAAACTTACGTTTATAATAAATAATAATAAAATACGAAAAAGATACCATGCATAATAAAATATTTGATTCCACAGTGAAATTTATAGGAAACTCGATAAGATTGTGCTTACAATATAAATGTATAATTATATTAAGGCATGCACAAAAGTATGGAAACAAATAAATATCTAAAACAGTATTAAAGATACTACAATGAAATTTTGTATCTAAGCGTTATCGTATTTTTCGGATTTGATGAAAATACTGAGGTTGCAATACGACTTCAGGTTCAACCGGAAACGCTCAAACTTTAGAATTTTAAATGAATCACACTGTATTGTATATTTTTATATTTTTGGATTCCTCTTAAAATTTATCTTAAAAATGTATTAAGTTTTATGGGTCTAAAGTCAACCGTTTTTATAAAATTTACGTTTTTATAAAAAAAATTAGCGATACAGCACTTTCATTTTTTTTTAACATTTAAGTACTTTAAAAAGGCATTAGAATTTCGTTGGAAAATTAGATTGACAATAGATTAATTAACACTTTGCACTGGCTATATTTAAAAAATATTATATAGGGTGTTTTTTACGCTTGGTCAAACTTGTGAAACTTTCAACATGTTAACTCAATTTTCTTAAATACGACACCCTATATGTTTTTACATAGTCTTGTAAAAAATTGTCGTTCAAAAACAATAACCATGTTTTATACCCAAAACCGATATTTTACTAGAAATCGCGTTTTTATTGTAAATTATTGGAGCAACGTAATATTTTCGAGTAGGCTATGAAGGTAGGCAACGGTAATTTTGGAACAATTGAAAAATAAAAACAAAAAAATTATAATTTTATCTTTTTCTTACGAATTTTCGACATTTTTTATAACGGGATATGTAATTTTACCAATTTTACGTTTAAATCGGGGTTTCTGACCAGGGCCACAATATTTATCAAATAATTGTTTTTGTTCGTTTGCAAAGTCCTAAAAACCGTTTGTTCATGTATTGAGTACGCGAAAACAACGCTGATTTAAAAAAAGTCACTACCAGTCTTATCTATAATTTTAAAAAAACGGTTAGGGTTAAAATTGTTTTTGCTTGAAATGAAAATAGTACTGTAGAAACACAAAAAATAGTTTATAGGATTAAGTAATTGTCCATCACACTGGCGCAATAAATAAATTCATCATTTTAAGAAACCTCGATTTAAACGTAAAAATGGTAAAATTACACTTCTGAATTTAAAAAAATGTTAAAAACTAGCAAGGAAAAGATTAAATAAATTATAACGTTCTTGTTCTTATCTTTCAATTGTTTCAAAATTACCGCCGTCTACCTTCATAGCCTACTCGAAAATATTACTTGCTCTAATAATTTACAATAAAATCGCGATATCTCGAAAAATATCAGTTTTAGGTATAAAACATGGTTAATGTTTTTGAAAGACAATTACATTTTCTACAAGACTACGTAAAAACATATGGTGTGTTGTATTTAAGAAAATCGAGTTAACGATGTTTAAAGTTTCACAAGTTTGACCAAGCGTAAAAAACACCATGTATAATATTTTTAAAATATAGCCAGTGCAAATTGTTAATTAATCTAATGTCTGTTAATTAATCTAATGTCAATCTAATTTTCAAACAAAATTTAACTGCCTTTTAAATAGATTAAATGTTAAAAAAAATGAAAGTGCTGTATCGCCCTAAATGTTTATAAAAATGTAAATTTTATGAAAACGGTTGACTTTTTGGACCCATTAAACTTGATACATTGTTAACATAAATTTTAAGAGGATTCCAAAAATATACAGAAGGTCCTATTTAAAATTTCAAAGTTTGAGTATGTTTCCATTTGAATCGGAAGTCGTATAGCAACCTATTTTCCGAAAAATACGGTAGCGCTAGCGCTTAGATACAAAATTTTATTGTAATATCTGCAGATATTTGTCTGTTTCAATACTTTTGCGCATTCCTTTATAAATGTTGTTAATAAACGGACGTTTGATCATTCACTTTTTGAATTTTAATATAACTCGGAACATTAAATGTTTATTACGTTTTATGTTGAAGGATTTTCAAAGCAGATGTATTTAATATAAAACATGCACAAAAATAATTAAAAATAGGTACAAACAGCAATCATTCGAATCTACAGCGCAACTTCATGATATTTAATTGATTTCGTCTACCAAATAGTGTACTTAGCTACAATAGCTCTATGTAAACAGCAAATATTGGTTTACTTTTTTTAGTTAAAGAGTAACTAATGAAACGAATTAAAATAAAACTACCTCTTGTCGATTATACAGAAAATTGTACGAAAAACATTGGATGTTTATATTTTTAACATATTCGCTCGTTAATTAAAAGCAGAACAAACTTAACTAAACAGCAACCCTAATTACCGATTGAAATATGTATGGACGTATTTATTCTAGACCTAAAACACAAAATATTTACAGTAGGATTTTGATGGCCGATGGCGATTCGGTAGACAAAATAAACCCCACAATTTGTGTTTGTTGGTGAAAGGAGCTATTTATTCAACTTATCCATTAATTATGTATATTCTTAAATCGGATTCAAGTTATCGTTTAAATTAATTGCTTCTACAAACTGTTATACTGTACTAAACTCTGTATTCGTATCAAAGAAAATCAAAAGTACTATACAAATTATTTAACAGGCACAAAAAAAATGTTTTAGCGTTCTCTGAGGTAATTTAAGACACCCTAGAGCAGGACTGGGTAACTAAAATACATTGAAGGGCTACTTAAAATAAACAAAATTTATAAGCGTATGTCACTGTAGAATACCAAATTTGTACAGTTTGATAATTGCACAACGCTTACTGTTTATAAAGTTGGTTAAGCGATTTGTAAACATATTTTGTAATACGCATTAATGCGTTTAAATCTCTATAAAGTGTTACCTAAGGCTCGCGGTTTGTAAGTGAGGTGTTGTTCATTTCCATGAATATAAATTAAACATGAAGGCTTATTCCCATCAGTCTAATGTATTACGGATGTCATTAATCGCAAAAAAAAAATTGCAGATTAATTTTGCAAAATCAAAATTGTTTTTTTTTTTTAAATTAAACGTTACAAATTGTGTTTAAAATGTAAAAACAGAAAAAATATCAGTAGATACTTCTAGAGACCTGCTACCCTGAAGTGTGTTTTTTAAGGGTGATAAGGCCGCCCAAGAAACACTATTATAGAGTTAGCCCCCTGACATAAATAGACCCCCAGTCATGAAAACATCTCCAATCTGAAAAAACGGAATAACCCCCTGCAATTTGACCGGATTTTATTCTTTGCTTGAAAGTGCACCCCGTTGCTAAGGACGACCCCTGCAGTCATGATAAATAAAAATCCGTTTGGAAGGCAATTTGAGTAGACAACTGGGCAATTTTTATTTCTAATTTCTCACGTTTTATACGACTTTTTTTGCCTTGGTAAAGATGGTGCCTCAATCTACAATTTATTTCTACGCTATTTATGTTTTATTGAGGTTTGATTCTTGTTTAGAGGAAATAGTTGTTTAGTTATAGAAGATTAGTGATACTATGCATTTATTTTTAGCTTAGATTTAGTGCTCCAGTACATACAGCGAAAGATAAAGGCTTTAACTTACTATGCTAACAAAGACGTATGAAGTTCTAAGTTACTCGCATGCTTCAAACAACCTCTGTGAGTTTCATGTCGGTGTTTATTTGGAAAGCTAATGGCAAAATTATCAATTAAACCACAAGAGCGTAACATCAATGAAAACTTATTCGTTTAAAATTAGCAAACCAGAAAAACACATTTATTCTGCAAATCTGATAACGAACATACTAATTTAGAGAGCACTAATATTTTGAAAATATAACTTCTCGCCAAAGTCATTTTATATGACGAATACATACGTTTTTAAAGAAACAAAGCCTCTATAAATACAGAGTCACATACATTAAAGCAGTAATAATAAAATATAATATCCTAAACCGTTGTAACACCGTCAGTTTATAGTGCTATTCCTGTGTGGAGGCTGTTCATTAGTTGTTTTTCGTGAAATGGTATGAACATAAACGCGAATATGAACAATATTAGTTATTTGATAAATGATCCATTTGCCCTAGTTCTTTTATATTTTCACCAACAAAATATAAACTGTGGATGATAAAAAAACAATATTTTACATAGTGCAGAATGGTTTAAAAATATTTTGTGAGCGTTTAGCATTTCTTTATTTCTTAATTATGTTGATGTAAAATCCGTTATAAACGCTATAATGTTTGAAGACTTTTTTCTCTTCATCAGTTGAGGCCTTATTAATGAATTTGTTTAAATAGATATTTAAAAATTTCAATTTCTATGACATTCATAATACGATTTAAATTATACAGCAACTTTGTAAGTTTTCATTTCAACCTTTAGTTAACCTCTAGAGTTGTAATATTTGTGTTCTGTCAGACTTTATTTGAACACATCAAATCAACTTTATGCTTAAACAATAATATGACTTAGCAGGGGAGTTGTAATATTTTATTTTGTGTGAATATTTACTGAACTTAATTATGAACACACAAAGAATGTTTATAGCTTCGCGTAATTTTCTTCATAAACGTGTAGGTAATGCAAACTAAATATTTATGGTCTGTATGATATTTTGAAAATTATGGTATTAAAAGGCTCTTAGGAATTATTTTTACCGCAAATAATTTGCAAATAGCTATTTCTTTTTATCATAATCCCGAGCAATTTCATGGAAACATGTGAATAAAATTTAAAGCATGTGAACTTAAGAAACTTCGACATTAAACCAAATAAAAATAATTAAGTAGTTAAACTTGATTGAAACTTGAAGAACCAGTTTGCTATCTATACAGGGTGTCCCAGCCAAGACGAATTATTCGATCTGTTATTAGTAATAACATTAAAAAAAGTTAAATATAAAAGTTGTTTGTAATCATTTACTACATAACCTAAAATTATTTTCAACTATACACAGTGTTTTGTTTTTGCGCTCTGATACCAAACATAGTTTTTTTTTTATATGGAACACCCTGTATATTTTGTAATTTTTGGAAGTAAAATTAAATTCTCTTTCAAAAATATTATAGGTTGTTTATGTCTAAAATGAATAGTTTTTGAGTTATTAACGTTTTTTTGAAAATTTTGACAGATGCAGACCCTTATAAAAATATTTATATTTATTAACATAACAACACCAGAGCAATTTACTCTCGTAACTTATTAGACAATAGTGTCATAGTGACTGTTGATTGGTTGGTATGCCATTAAAAATCCATATTTTTTAAGAATTGTAGATACACAGCATAAATGGCAGCAAATAACATCAGAACTACAACTCTTAAAAAATATGGATTTTCAATGGCATAATAGTGAAAATTGTGCCGAATAAGTATTTTGGTTGACAGTTCATAAAAATTGTTTTCAATTTTTAAAGGCTACTACCGATATTTTAGGTAAAATACTCGCAAATAAACATAAGAAACGAAATAACTTCAAAAATATTATATTTAGACATAAAACATGCTTAATAACTGTGGAAGATAATTAAATTTTCTACAAGAAAATGTAAAAATATATAGGGTGTTCCATTAAAAAAAATGACTTACATGCGTTTAAAGTTTAGCGAAATGGACCGAGTAAAACGAACACCCTGTATATTATTTTAGAAGTTTAACCAATCAACAGTCACTACGACACTATTGTCTAATAAATTACGAGAGTAAATAGTTGAAAATAATTTTAGGTTATGTAATAAATGATTACAAACAACTTTTATATTTAACTTTTTTTAATATTATTACTAATAACAGAGCAATCGAACAATTCGTCTTGGCTGGGACACCCTGTATATCTCTGCAAAATAACTCATTCGCAAACCAATCAATTTCAAGATCGTAGACCCTTAGCAAACTTTATTATTCTGTTTTTGTGCTTTTTACAAGAAGCAGCTGTAAAAAACTTTGTTTTACAAAATTCTGCGAGGCTTATAAAGTTTCCAAACTTAAAATTATCTGGTGTTATATCTTTTTAATCGAGGTTATTTTATTATACACAAAAATATGTTCCGCTTTAGCCTATGTTATATTATACTTTGAGGCGATTTCAACTCACGTTTCATCAATTTATGATGAAAACACGTAAAAGAACGAAGCCGACATTTCAGTTTTGCAAAATACGTATTTCATATTAAACACAGATATAACCGTACCGTGTTAAATCTCTCCTGTTTGCAGGCGAATGATCAAACAAGTGGGCCAGGACATTTGAGCGCACTCGACTGTAACAACAAAGCAACTCAATATCAGCACAAATTTATTAATTACACACGAGTTATAGTTAACTGAAGAACCTCTGTAAAGTTGTCTGACTGACAGAACATGTATCTAACTAATGCCATCAGTGTTTTGCTATAAACTACACCACTAAAATCACGTCCAGTAAACATCGGCACACCCCGCATGCAACCAATTTTTGTTTTGCTTAATCTTTATATTTTTTAATTTTTTACTATTTTTCGAGAGTAACTTAAACTTTGAAAATTGCACATAAGAGCAACAACATTTGTGAAAGAGCCACTTTCATGTTAGCCATGTTTGAATGGCAATTAAAATTTCAATTTCCCTGCAACGTAGTTGTTTGCGTCGAAAACACATTTTTAAATTAGATTTTGCATGTACGTACATATATTCACATGTACGCACTGGAACAATGTAGATTTATTCGCTTGCTCTTAAAGAGGGGTGCTTTAATTTTTCGATGATCGTCTGTTTGTTAGTTATTCACGGCAAATTAAACTATAGGGGTAGCATATTTGTTGAAAAACGGACACAAAGGGATAGGTTGCACGTTTTTCAGGGACTGAAAAGTCGATATTTTCGCTGAGTGAAAAGTGCTCTTACACAAATCATCACCTATGATGAAAGTCGGTTTTACTGCATCGAAGTAAAATTTAAGTGACACTACATAAAACAGGAACCTTTTTGACAAGTAGCGCCTGAAAACTTTAAAGAAGGTGCAGAAAAAATTAATTGTGGACGTTGAAAATGTTTTGTTGCAAATGACTTCTTTAGGTTTTGAATAATTTAATAACGTACTTATTTTTCCGAAATTTTGGGTAACTCAAGGATTTTTTGAAACTATTTTTCAAAATCAACAGCTGATCTTATTGATAAATTGTTTGATTGCTTCATCACGTGACGTGCAGTCTTACAGTATATTATTTATGTTACATAACTAAACTTTATTTCTGTTTAGAATCTATTGTAAAATACAATTTTCTGTTTATTTCGTATCGTTGGCGACATGAGTTTAATAACGCAAGCGTAACTCTGTTCGCTTATGTACCAAGTATGATAAAATAATCGTTAAACTTTAATTTTTAACCCCGTATGTCAAATTAATCTACAAAATAATGAGTTTTAACAAGGTGTGTAATCATTTTATGGATATGCGCATCATCCTTTTATAGAGTGGAATACACTGATAATTCTTTTTTTTGTAATTTATATACAAAATGAATTTACAGCTGTGTTCAGGGCCGGATCTAGGTTTTTCGGGGTCTAGGGCTTATTAAAGTTCAATGGGGTCCCATTTTTTGTTAGATTACGAATCTTTAAATTGGGTTTTAAAATTCATTTTTAATAACATCAAAATCAGAGTTGAAATATATCTATTTATGAGATGGTGTTAAAATAAGACAAATAATACGATGAATTATCATTATTAATATATTATTAATATTAGCTATTTTTTACTATGCGAAAAGTGCTCATTGTTAACGAAAAAGTACTAAAAATTTATGATAATGACATTTTTGTGGGTCCTTGACACTTGGGGGCCCAGGGCTTAAGCCCTATTAGTCTATATGTAGGTCCTCCCCTGGCTGTGTTCTTAACAAAACCTACTGCAGTTAAAACATGTTTAATTCAAAATTAACGCGATCAGAAACATGTTACTATAATGTAAGTAAGCTTTATTATATTGAAGTTTTTTTTTAACTATTTCTTATCCAAGTGCAAACCAACCGGCAGTTAACCGCATAATAACCAATAATAACCATAACATAACCTACATGCATGTTTAGTACTGTGGTCAGTTTAGTACAATCACAAAATGCGTATCGTGTTAAAAAATAAGAAAAAATAATACTTTGCAGGTTACGAGATCCTTTTTGACAACACAGTTTGACATAAGGGCACAAAAATTACCAGAAGTTAGTAAAAATGTAATAAAATACGCTAGTTTGACCTTGAAAAATTAGAGCATGTTCAATAGAATAAAATCCTATGACATTTAAAATCCGTTGCGATTTTTTTTCCTATGAACATAATAGACGTTGCGATTTTTTGGATTTGCGTTGTCAAAAACTGATTTGTAGGAAAAATTGCAAAGTCTAATATGAACTTAAGCAGGGTTGATAAAAATCATGATTTTTAAAAAAAAATCAAAAAAATCGATTTATTTGATTTAAATCAGATTTTTTTGATTTTAATCAGATTTTTTTAAAATTAAATCAAATGTTCATATTTGCATGCTATTTCTGTTTTGTGCTAATATATTTAATAACCAATATATTTAATTTATTGGAGAATTTTTGTTAAAATAAAAAATTAAATATAATGAATAAAAATTTCGAAAACAATCAGTGCTAAATAGTGATGTTATATATAATTAAGTCTTTGTCTTAACAAGCCATAAACAGTATGATTATATTTATATTTCAAAGTGTAGTATATGATCTACAAAACCATGCTTGCTATTCATCATCAACTATATGTGACCTGTGATCGAATTCTATGCCTGAAAATACTTGTCTAAACATGCAAATGCAGTTTTGTATGTAAGGTAGGGCTGCCATACGTCCCGGTTGACCGGGACATGTCCCGGTTTGAGGAATTTTGTCCCGCTGTCCCGGTGAACAAATCAATTGTCCCGGTTTGTTGACAATTTTTATTATTAACTGTAATAACAACGAGTCAAATAAAAATATATGACAAACTAAAAAACGATGGGTTATATCCGACGCAAATAGAACTATTTGATGAAGAAGTTAAAGATTTCTTCACCACTGCAATTAATTATCTGGAAAAGTGGATTGCGTCACTGACAAAATATAAAGTTTTTTTGTGGATAGGCTTGCATGATTTTCCTTAATGGGAAAAAGTGGAAGAAACAGTTTCATATTTGCAGGAAAAAGGCATTGAAATAAAAGATACGTGCTTTGAGGAAGTGATGTATTTGCAGTCATTTATGGAGAATCAATTATCAGGCGATGAGTGGAAAGAAAATGAAATGCACGATAAATGTCTAGATTTTTTCAAAAAAACAGAGGAGAAAGAAAAAAACAACTTACTAAAAATATGTTAATTTCTGTACGCAATCCCAGGTCACAATTATTACGTGGCACGCGTTTTTTTTTTAAATATCTTTGCAGTGTACCAAAGAGCAAAACTACCTATTCATTAACACCGTTAAGAGCACAACTTAGTGCATTTACAATTATAGTACAACTATATAAATGGAGAAAGAAGTGCTTCAAAATGTTATAAGTTCAGAAAAGTATGAATGGTCAAAGAAGACTCGCAAATATAATAGGTTTTTAAAAAAAAGTGATTGTGTAAACGCCATCTGTTGTGCGCTTAAGTCGACTCTTGCTGTGAAAACACCTTTGCGTAACGCTCACCAAGGTACAGTGTACAGTTTATGCAATTTTCATTTTTTTTAAATAGGAAAAACAAATTCTGACTTTAATCAGTTCAGATTTCGAACGGCTTCATGAAAGGAATTAAATTCGAAGGATGAGGCACCACTGTATTTTTATTAACATTTGTTCGCACAAGACACAAGACCAAATATTATCATTGTTCATAAATGTTTACCGACCCCCCCCCCCTCCTTCGGCCATAATGTCCCGGTCGGGGTAACGACACTTATGGCAGCCCTAATGTAAGGGTATCCCAGATTCTGTTATTCAGTTCATTTTAGTTAGCAAACGTGTACACATCACATAAATAAACGCAACATAATGTCAGGAAGGAAAAGGGATAGTGTTTTCAACATTTTATAGAAAAATCAAACAAATTGAAAGGGAAAGCTGGGAGCAGAGCAGTTTGTAAATATTGCAAAGAAGAAATACAAGGTCTGGTACAAAGATTAAAAGCACACCGTGAAAAATGTCAGAAGAAACAAATGCATATGAATGAAGTTACTGAATGTAATACAGAAGATACTGACACAGATTCTAATCCTACCACCATAGAAACAAGTCAACCGAAAGAGTTTTTTGATCCACAACCTAGTACGTCTAGAATAGATACAAATACAAATATAAGCTCACCACCTGCTAAAAAAAAAAAAGAAATGACTGAAAATTAATTAATGAAATCATTTGTAGTGCGTACTTCTAACGAGTTAAAGAAAAATCTTGATAGACAAATCGCAAAAGCTATTTATGCGACAAATAGTAGTTTCAGATGTATCAAACAACCAGAAGTGATAAAAGCAATCGAAATCTTACGGCCAGGTTATTCACCACCTTCTAGGTTCGCTGTATCTTCAACATTATTAAATGAAGTGTACATGGAAGAAAAAGAAAAATGTCTTGCAAAATTAACAAATAGTTCGGTTTGCCTTTCCTTAGATGGTTGGTCAAATGTACATAACGAACCGATAATTTGCGCTACTGTAACAACAGATTATGGATCAACCTTCCTCCTTGAAAGTATAGATACATCAGGACATGCACATACAGCCGATTATTTAACAAGTATAGCAATCAGTTTAATAAGTAAGTGCAAAACTCAATATAATTGTGCAGTTTCAAGTTTTGTTACAGATAATGCAGCTAATATGAGCAAAATGAGAGAAAACATTAAAAATGAAGTAACCGATGTAAATGTGATAACCTATGGATGTTCAGCACACATTTTAAATTTACTTTCCAAGGACTTGCAGATACGCCATATTAAAGAAAATGTTGTGCATGTTGTTAAGTATTTCCGTAATAATCATTTGGCAAGTGCTAAATATAAAGCTGCCGGAGGTAAGGCGTTAATATTGCCTCAAGACGTAAGATGGAATACTCTTGCAGATTGCTTGGAAATATTTACACAAGAATGGCAGAAATTGTTACAAATTTGTGAAGAGAACAAAGACCAAATTGATTCTTTAATATTCCAAAAGGTGTCTAACATTAAACTGAAACGATCGGCAGAAGATTTTTTAAAAATAATAAAACCAATTTCCGTAACTTTAGACAAATTACAAAGAACAGATGCATTTTTAGCTGATGCTGTAGAAGCATGGAAAGAACTTAAGGCTGTTTTTGATGATACTATTACATTAAATATTAAACAAATGGCTGCATTTCAAAAACGATATGCTCAAGCTTTGACACCGTACCATTTTTTGGCTTATTTATTAGACCCTAGAAAAACAAAATTTCCTTTAAAATATAATGAAAAAGACGCAGCTTTAAAAGTAGCAGCAGAAAGTTACCCACACAGTGGTTTATTACCCATAATAATAAAATTTGAAGCTAAATCTGATCCGTTTAAATCTGTTATGTTTAGTGAGGAAATTATTAATAATGTTACTCCAATACAGTGGTGGAAATCACAAAAAGATGTTTCCGATATTAATAAAGTGTTGCCAATATTAACACAACTAATGTGCAGTGTAACTTCTTCGGCCTCAGTTGAAAGAATTTTTTCAACATTTGGATTGGTCCATTCGACAATAAGAAATAAACTGGGAACTGAAAAGGCTGCAAAACTGGTATTTTTATTCCAACATTACAATACCAAAAATTTATAAATGTATATTATTATATATTATTTTAAATACATATAAGAACTGTTGTTTTTTTTTTAAATACTTATATACATAAATACCATATACCTAATGTTTTTTTTATTTGAGAAAATAAAATTTTGTTTTGTTATAAATGTTTTATTACCTACTCATATAATAAGTGATTTAAATTGATGTTTTTTTTTCACTTGATTTAAATCGTGATTTAAATCAATGATTTTTTTAAAAAAATCACTTGATTTAAATCATGATTTAAATCATGATTTAAATCAATTGATTTAAATCTGCTCAAGCCTGAACTTAAGTCATATTTTTGAATTTCTGCCAATATGAAATGTACCTGTGAAGAAAAACTATCTAAACGAGATCTCGTGATTAGATGCAGTTTTTGATGTTTATTATTTCTTGTGATTGTACTAGTAGTTGTGAAATAAAAAGTATCACCAGCTGCTACTACAGTTTTAATTGTTTCAAAACCATACTAATACCTAAATAAATTATACTTTAACATCAAACATGTCTAATCTACACAGTAAAGTCTGTTTATAAAACAGTTTGTTAAATTTGTTTAGCCTTATCATTAAAAAATCAACAGAATTGAGATGGAAGAATTTGATTAAATTTGATGACTTTTGTCACGATATAATTGAACTGAACTTTACTTTGCACATATCTAATAAATTTGCTCTTTGCTAGTTGTATTTAAAGAGCGATGAAGACCTAAACTGTTAGTCATTTCTCTTCATTTAAATATTAAGTAATGAAAAGTTCTATAACCACATAACTGTCTACATGGCATGTCTTATAATACTATTGTCGGAGAGGATTATTCCTCTAATCTTTATTAATCTTGTCAGAAAATGATATATGGGGTTTGCGCTTGAGCGCTTTCACTTTATAAAATGAAAAAATTATAAGTTCACAATTTTCCTAATGCATTATAATATGTATTGTCTTCGAGAATGAATTACTAAAAATGTCGATACGAAAAATCAGTATGAAAGGTTAGAATTTATACAGTTAACTTCACGATAGTCAAGTAACATTGTTCAAAACTAAAACTTTTATGTATTATTAAAAGTTTTGCTACCTGGTATTATTTTGTACAACAAGAGCAATATGTCTAGTTTTTCAGTACACGAATTGCAAAATACGATGACCCATGATCTTCATGCACAGTACGGTGGTCCAAATTCGATGGGATTACATAGAGAAACGGTTAAATTACCAAATATGTGTAGTTTTTTGAGACAAACTCAGAACAGTTTCCAAATATATTCTATCTATGCCGGTTTTTCTTGTTTTTTTTTTGTTTTCACAGCCTACTATTTGTTTCACATCTTTAAAAAAATTAAAAAACCTTTGTAAATTGCGTATTATTGAAAATAAATTTATTAACCCTCATATATTTGGAAAGGGAAAAAAATAAGGAATTTAAATAGGCCATAGCCAACTAAAGCTTCTATTTAAAAAAAGTGAGTTGTCATAACTTTTTAACGGCGAGCGCAAAAAAAAATTTAGTACTATCAAAATCTACATAAAAATATCTAAAAATAATCTTCATAAACTTTTTAATAAAACTTTTTAAAACAATAAGAAAGATATGACCCATTATAAAAATAACAAAAAAACAGTTTTTCTTTAATGACTCAAAAACCGGAAATGATAGAACGGTTCTGTTTGTCCCAAAAAACTGCACATTTTTGGCAATTTAACCGTTTCTCTATCTTGACTATTAAGCGAAATACCCATATAATCCCATCAAATTTGGACCACCCTGTACAGTAAAATCAATTTATGTTTATGCATATACAGGTAGTCCGTAATATCTTTTAGGTTTTGTTGGGATACAGTAATATTTAGAACCATATTATGAAAATATAATCAGTGAACAAAAAATTATTTGATGTAAAAGCTTATTTTTGGAAGGTAATTCACTTTTTGCGTGCTACATGTATTTTTTTTTGTAATTAAAGTTTTCACAATAGACTTTCTGTAAGTAATTTTGTGAATTTGGATGAAAATGGCTTCCTTTATGTATTTGTAATTTTTTTAAGGAGCACATAAAGCACTAATGCGTGTTAAGAAATTGGATAACCAAATTATTACTCAATACTAAAGCAATTCGTTCACAGAGGAAAATGTAGTTGGCGCTCTCGTTTCTGTAAAGAGTTATTTTGACAGCGCTATTCGGAGAAAATTATGTATTGAACAGATTTTTAGATTCTCATTTAGGGCCGTGATCACGAACTCAAGGGTCTGTAGGGTCAACCGACAAAGTCAGTCGGGTTACCATACAATTCGGCTTGAAATTGGTGGATGGATAGTTACAAAACTAAACTGCTCAAATATAGTGAAGGCACGTTTGTTGGTTAAAATGATCATATTACTTTTACTAAGGCTGTGACAACCTTAAATATATTATTTGTGACATGCAAAAATCGTAATTACATGTACGGATATAATCAACAAAGATAATTTATACAGAATAATAGTTATTTATGTACCAAGGCCAAAAAGTACGTTTTGGCCGAGGTGCATATTACATTTTTTGTGCGATAGAATTAAAACAATTTAAATTTTTAGTATTTTTCAAAAATATAGGTTAGAAACTACGTGACATTCTGTCACTGACAGATGACGGCGTATGCTGTTAGCTTTAATGCAAATTTACACTGTAGCGGCCGAAAAAGTTACTTTTCAGGCCGTTGCTAAGGGTAACGGCCTGAAAAGTTACTTTTTAGGCCGTTGCTAAGGATAACCCGGTAATGCAGTACTTTATGGCTGCTAACGCGTCCGTCAAACAGCTGTTTCTATTACGATCACACAAAAAAGGTATTTATCTGCATATGGAAGAATTGAATTTTAGTTCCAAGATTTTTATTAATACCGGGAAACTCTTACGCTTGTTATTTTTCTTTATTTTGAACTGTTACTTGTTAACGACAATTCTACACACTTAAAGAAAAATTTTAAAATGGCAACTAAATGATTTAAGAAATGCGCACGAAATGTCTTTAACGATTTAAAAATTACAGCAACCTATCATAATTTAGCGTTCTTAAAACAGTTTAAAATTTTTCTTGTTATGATGCAAACAACTGATACAAATTTCCTATGATAATTTTTACAGCCTATAAAAGATAATCTATGCAAATAGTAGTCATACTATCTCTAATTTAATCTATACAACCCTAACAGGTGTGCTTATATTACAATTTTATTACTGGCTTCTGTTATGATAACATTAATTATTCCTTTTTATCGTATTTTCAAAGTAAACAGTTTTCATCGTAAAACGCAATATAATTCAAATCAATTGCTCCAATTTCACATCAGCCATAAAGCTGTATGTACAAACGTGTGAAACGCAATTAACAAATCTAAGTTAATTTAGCTTAGACCCCTCTGTCGTATGCAGATTCAATGCAATTAATTGTCGGTTAAATTTCACACGCTAATGGAATGGCAATTCAAGAAGACAAGTGTATTTACTATGGCAACATGTTGGGGCTAGTTATAAACATGAATTGATTGTTAATTAAAATCATTTTGCTGTTTTTCAAAATGCAAAAACTAAGTAAATATAAGTGTTGCAACAAATGAATGTAGATAATATCTCCAATTAAAAATATCTTAACAGTGTTTGGTGCGCTTTAAAGCTCTTCCAGTATTGGAAAATGTTTCCTTCGCATGTATATTTGTGTGTTACTTTAAATTTTCTTTGTATACAGTGTGTCCATAATTCGAGGCTCAACATGGGTAACTTTTAAACCGTAATATATACAAGATCGGTCAAATAGGACAAAAGTTACCTACTTCATAGAGCAATACAGCGATGCTTTTGTTTTTGAAAAAAAAAATTCAAGGCTAATTTGATATTGATTAAAAACAAAAAATGTGTCATATAGACATAAATTTATCTCAGTTGCTATCAGATATAGCAAACAAAGTTTTGAACAAAAGCTGTAGATATTTTTGATCGCTATAAAATAGCGACAATCGATTTTTTTAATATTGCATATTTTACGAGATACAGCATAAACTTGCATTTTTTTTAATGCAAACCATAGTTGGTTTTAGTGTCATTCGAGAGCTTATTTTTTTCTCTTTTCAATGATACATTAATTTTGAAATTTGATGGCTCTAATATTAAAAAACTGTTTTGATGAAAAAAATTAAGCAAGTCATGACTTAATAACGTCGGGTTTCATCTATTAGATGATAAGAAACAAAAGAACGTCTAAACAAAGCAAAAAATCAAGATATAATTGAATTATTTTATTTATACCATAGGTATATGTACAATCATTTTTGTCATAAATCTAGTACGCAATTTTGAATGTCTAAGTGAACATTTACAAACAGAAAATTATAAACCTTGGTTATTTTCACAAAAAAATAAGTTTGAAGTGTTATCTCTTCCAACACTAATTGATTGTCTACAGTAATTTCTTAAAACCGTCTTTGTTTTTTCTTATACTATGTGCAATCTTACGTAAGAGAGTTGTTTATGTATAAATAACACCTTTTCCATTTCGAAAGACTATGGATTTTTTGCTTTGTTTAAGCGTTCTTTGTTTCTTATCGGCTAATAGATGAAACCCGACGTTATTAATTCATGACTTGCTTAATTTTTTCATCAAAATCGATTTTTGATATTAGAGCAATCAAATTTCAAAATAAATTGAAAAGAGAAGAAAATAAGCTCTCGAATGACACTAAAATCAACTATGGTTTGCATTTAAAAAAATGCAAGTTCATGCTGTATCTCGTAAAATATGCAATATTAAAAAAATCGATTGTCGCCATTTTATAGCGATCAAAAATATCTACAGCTTTTGTTCAAAACTTTTTTTGCTATATCTGATAGCAACTGAGATAAATTTATGTCTATATGACACATTTTTGGTTTTTCATCAATGCACTGTTTATGTAACAATTTTCGAAAAAAAAATATTCGTAAACAATCATGAATTTGTGGCGTAAAATATTATGCAAGAGGATTAAAAAAAATCTATTACGTACATGTCTGTGACTTCTGAAAGAATATTTTTGTAGTTCGCAAACTTTAAATGAAAACTTGAAGCAAAAATGTTTTTGTTTTATATTTTTTGTTTCTCTTCTGTCCAATAATTTAATTAAACATTTCAGTGAAGGTTGGAAATATCAAGTTGTATAGCGTTCTGTGAAGCCCCTACACCGAGTTAAAAAAATATACCTAAGGGATGTTTTGATTTAAAGTTATATTATCACAACAAATTTAATGCACAATTTTTATAAGGCTTGTATTTGGCAGAAAATGTACGAAATATTAAACTTTAGCCTTTTCAGAGTAAACATATACCTATTGTTAATGTATTCCTACCCAAAACGGGCGTTTCGACGCGCCATTTTTTTAAGGATATTTAGCAAAAATCGGTGTACGTAATCTAATATTTTGGATTTTAAATATTTTACAGTAAAATTATTACTTAAATTTGACATAATAACAGCAGTGTAATGTGTAAATTTTGCCTTTATTACACCGTGCTGTTGTCTTGGTTGATTACCTACCTGTTTTTTAAAGACAGTTATCAAACTACACTCTCAGAAAATAATTATACGAATTGAAACAGTGTTTAGTAGGCAATTGATTTATATTCCCTAGAGGTTGGTAGCTATTAAAATTTACGATTTTTTAAACAGTAATCCTTTATTTAAAACAATGGCATGTATTTCGATATACCTACATTCTTAATTATATGAAGAACAATTAGTGCTATTTGTATTGCATCGTATTTTCTTTAGATCTGTGTCCAAAATTATAATACTTAATGAGAATCCAGCGTTTTTAGAAATAATTTATTTATCATTTTAAATTTATGAAGTCAGTTCGCTATACATACAAGGTTCTCGATTTTTGAGGGCCACTATGGGGATCTCGTAAACGGTAAGAGTTACGACTTCGGTTAAATTAGGGCAAAGTTGTATATTCAGGTGCTTAATAATTTGACGCAAATAGAACAACAATTGTTTCAAAATAGTGCTGTGTTATATACTGTCGAATTCAGAATAAAATGCTGTACAAATTGGCGTTAAAATCAGATATAGTGTCCATAAAAAAATTGACCTGATGATGGTTTAAAAAAAGCGAAACATCGGATAGAAAATATAATTGGGGATTTTGATTCCTTGCAAAAAGTGGCCATGAAAAAGTTTTAACAGAAATGATATTCGACATCAAATGAAAATCCACTTTTTTACTTTTCCCCCTATATCTCAAAAGCTAAAAAAGCTAGATAAGTTCTGTTTGCGTCAAATTATTAGGCACCTGAATATACAACTTTGCTTAATTTAACCGAAGTCGTAACTCTTAACGTTTACAAGAACGCCAAAGTGGCCCCGAAAAACGAAAACCCTGTATAATTTACCACATTTATGTTTCAATATTATTATTCTTTGGTTCTTTACAAATGAAATGCTCAGTTCAATATAAATATTTGCTACTGCATAAATTGGCGAATTAAAAAGGGAAATAAACAAACTCTGACTCCGATATTTTTGATCTTTTTTAGGGCTTTATATTTAAACGTGCTCGTATAAAAAGCACCCATGCACCGTTTTGTAATAGATCAACTGGTAATTTTCGCAAATTTTTTATCAATGCGAGTAACGTCAATTTATTGATGTGTATCTCAATGTGTACAAAAAGCAGGCATCGTTGCAATAGAATTGTATATAGAATTTTCGTAATTGGATGTCTTTTTCATTATATTGGTATTTCTCACAGCTATTTGCAACCGATATATTAATCTTTAAATAAAAATAAATACAGTCATTGCCCTTACAAATATTTTGTTTTGTGACATAAAAAAAAGCTCAATGCACCTTCGAATTAAGAATGGATCAACTATTAAAAAAATGTTCAATTAACAATTTTTATTGGTCATTAGTCACAGTACATAAAAATGTGTCTATTAAAATATTTATTACACGTAAGATACTTCTATAAAATATATTTTTGTCGGTAAAGTAATGCGTTAAATATTTATAATTATCAAATCATCTATCGACCTGAGATTTAAAATTGCAATTTACCCTAATACACTTATTCCGCACAATCTCAAGAATATATATTCTGCACAAAAAGCTTTCTCAGTGAAGGGTCTGGTATAAATTACAAACGGGATAAAAGCCGTAGTCACAGGTGTCCGAAAACTTATCCAAAGAAGACATTCAATGCGTATTGGTTTTTTGACGCTATATTGAAAAGCTAAAGATTATAATATGTAGGGGAAAAAACTGTAATAAAAAACCGTTATATTATTATTTGTTCGTTTATTTCTTCGATCAAGTCACGTAAAGTACTGGATTAATTAAAATTAATTTCCTATCAAGGATGTGACACCTTATATTATAAATATGACAAAAAACTGTTTTTTTTTCAATAACTCAAAAACCGGAAATGATAAAATCAACGGTTCTGAGTTTGTCTCAAAAAATTGCACATTTTTGGTAATTTAATCGTTCCTCTATCTTGAATATTAAGCGAGATACCCATGCAATCGCATCGAATTGGGATCATCCTGTACATGTAAAGCATGTACCGTTAATATAAAAGTTAACATTTTCTTATTTGTGTAATTGATTTAAAAAAAATTGTATTAATTTTTTCTGCTGGATTATTTCAAAGAATATGATCTTAAAATAACTCGAGAAACATTAATACTAGATACAAGATATGCTTTATAATTTTCATATATAATTTAATTACCTAAAGAAAACGTAAAAATATACAGGGTGTTGTATTTAAAATAACAAAGTTGCTTATCGTTCCTCGGAAATGAAACACTCTAGATTTGAAAATATTTTTTAAATACGAATCTCGTGTATCCAAACAACTTATGTATCAAAAACTTTTTTGTATCTACCCTAATAACAACGCTTTGAAATAATTTGTGTCGGCTTTCTGAGTAACTTAATTCGATACCATAGTTTGTCAATGTGCTTTATGATTTGTTTATGTCTAAATGTAAAAATTTTTAAAAATTTTGTATTTAAAGTAGTGGTGAGAGTTTGCTGTGATGATCGAATTTAATATTTTAATTGCTATGGTCACAGTTTTTGTAATACTGTTTATTTAATAACATTTAAACTTTAAATATGTGAGATTTTTAAATTCTTGTAGAGCGCATCACGGTAGCTGCAAATTTGACTCTTTTTATGTTCCCGGCAACTTCAGTTAAAAATAAAAACAGTAAGGACATTAGATCATTGAATAAAAAGATATATGAAGGAGCTTTTAATATTATACAGCAGCGTTTGTCGGCGACGGAATTGACGACATTAAAGGCTTCTCATGGCGACCGATTTTGACAAGTCAAACAGTTAAGAAATTTAGTGTTTTATGTCCTACAATGGTTAGCTGCAAATCTTGTAGTCTTACTAAGTCAAAAAATATTAAAGATAAAAAGGTTACGTTTCATGGGTAAGAAGACATTAATATTTTGTAGTGTAATCATGTATTGAAAACTTGATGTGATTTGTCAAAAAGGTATGTCATATCAGTGGCGTGCATTTTTGTACAGCATATTTTTTAACTGTTACAATAAACAATCCAAATAACCACAAAACAAGAAATAAATAAGTATATAGTCTCAAGTCAAAACAAAGCAAGTATTTACATTATTCAATACATATCAAAAAATGTTAGGTACGCCACTGAGAAGCGGAAATATGCATCCGCCATATTGAGAAGCCTTTTTGGACGCCTAAAAGGTGGGTACAGATCAGAGCTGGGCAATGCTTGAATGCTTACTACTTGCAATAATTTTTTAAGCACTTTTAATGCTTCGAGCACAATGCTTGGAGCACTTTCTAAAACAGATGCTCGATGCTTAGAGCACCAAGCACTTTCTTGAACACTTGGTACTTATTAAGCACTTTAGAAAGACAGTGCTTAATAGGCATTTTTTAAATTTATATATGCTTACTGCATAGTATTTAATCCTTACCATGTAGGGGAAACTGTTGTACCAAGGGACGCATGTACCTAGGGACAGCGGCCACAACTTGAACAAAACTCAAAATTTGAAGCTGGCGCTCTAATCATATGTCGGTATTACAGTTCTTTACTTCCTATACTGAATTTGATACCTTCCGGAAACGTTAAAGGAAGGTATCAACATTTGAAGTTTTTCTCAGTAGTAAAGTAAAATTCGTCCGTGCAACATCGTGTACATTGGCGCATTTATAGCCCATTCGAAGAATTGGTTTACGGTATGTATTATTAGTTTGTTATGTTAAGTTTCAACAACAGCTTGCAAATGGCGAAGATTCTTGACCCATCCTGTATAATTTTTTTTTTTTGTAGAAATTGTTGCTTGTTGTACGTAGGGACAATGTAGCTGTTGTACCTAGGGACGTTGTTGTCTAATGGATTCATTTTTGACGAAGACGCAGAAGTTTTTGCCATCCTTGAGGAAGACATAGTCTTCAAGCTTCCTCCTCCCGTGCCCACTGGAGGCACAAGTAGGAGCAATAATGACGTGAAATTTCTGGTAGAAATTGGCGGATATTCTTTGGGTTGAAGAGAAGTTGACAAGTCTTTAGTTACATGTTTCTAATTTTTTTATGGCAGAGTTATATTTTGATTTTTGTTTTTTGTATTTTGAATTTGTTTATTAATATATTATTTACACAACCAAGCGTAAAATCAAAGTTGTTACCCTCATTTTCGATCCTATATTTTTATTGTAGCCCTATGTCCCTAGGTACACCCTGACATGTCCCTAGGCTGAACACCATGTTGTACCTAGAGACGGTAAACAACACTAGTGTAAATATTTTTTTTATGACGAACTATTAGAATAATGTCTAAAATAACTAGGCCATATTATTTGCAAGGCATGTTTTACTACGTGGACAAAAAATAAGTTCGTTATCCTCAACAACAAAATTTTAATAAAATAAAGTTTGAAATTTGTCCCTAGGCTGAACAGCTTCCCCTATGCTACAAGACTGTTTAAATTTTAAATTTCTCTTAAGCATTTCCAAAATGCTCAATGCTTGCTGCTTAATTTTTTTAAGCACTTGGGTCAGTGCTTGATGCTTTTAAGCATTTTTAAAAACCAAAGTACTTACTAGGGTTTCTTTCCCGGGATCCCGGGATCCCGGGTTCCCGGGATCCCGGTCCATTTTAAGCTATTTTATATTTCCCGGGAAATGCTTTTTGTCCCGGGAATTCCCGGGATTTTAAAAAAGTGTTATTTTCGTTTATTTTGTGCTAAGATCTTTGTAATACTATCATAACTTATCAGAATTTTATACTTAAAATATCTTTACTAACAGTAAATTATGGAAAAACTTTATTTTTATTTCAAAATAATTTTTCTCTTTTAGTATGGCGCAAAGAAGCCCGGTCTACATGACAAAGTAATATCTTCAAAATACTTTTACAGTTTTATTTTTGTGTACCCTGATAATTCAAAGCAAAATAGCTTATAAATGAAATTTTATTGATGAGAACGATGTTTCTTTGGTGCTAGATGCTCTTAAGACAATTTCACCTACGTCAATAGAGACTGAGAGAGCATTTTATGCAGCAGGACTTTTTCTTATAAATTAAGAAAAATACTAATTGACTGAAGCACAGATCACCTTTGTTTTCTTAAATCACATTACAAAAATTCATTGTAAAAATTATATTATTGTATTCATAAATATGAAATTGCAATATAAAGGGTATAATTCCCAAATGTATGATTCTCTCACCAATATTATTGAATTATTTATAATAATCATGGAGCAAAATGTATTACATATATGACTTGGAGTTGTTTTTAAGTAATAAACCGTTCCCTTAATTTTTTGGGTTATTTATTTAAAAATATATTGACATAATTTATTACATCCCGGGATCCCGGGAAATCCCGGGACAAAGGCCGATTTCTTCCCGGAATCCCGGGACAAGCAAAATGGTCAAATATGAGAAACCCTAGTACTTACTGCTTAATTAGATCAAGCACTTACACAAGTGCTTGAATGCTCGGTGCTTCAAGCACTTTGGGTCTGTGCTTTGCCCAGCTCTGGTACAGATATGCAACAAAACATCGCATCGTAACACCGTCGCGTACAGATTGTTGTTGCGCGTTGAAGTTACTGTGTGCCGTGAATTGCATGGTATCAAAACGTCGCCGCGTAACATCGCAGCAAACATTCCCACCATTTGGGTATTACTTTTAGTAGGTAATTGTGCAATACGGTTAGTTAGTTACAGTGCAATATTTAGATTTTTCGAAACACTGCGAAAAGATGGAGATTGCCGCGGCAGCATAAATAGTTATGCATCATTTGGTTTGTTGAAATAAAAAAAGCAAGCAAAAGAGGCGTTGGTGGCAGACGCAGTTATATACAAGAAGAAGTGAATACAGTGGCAATTTCACTAGAATGTCGCCAACGGACTTTGAATATTTGATTAATTTAATTGGACCAGTCATTTCCTCTGTTCACTCCATTGCAAGCAAGGGTTGGTGCACAAATGAAAGTAAACGTAAGTTTGTTACGCAGACCTGTCCATACATAAAATGCGTGGTGCAACATCAGCGCGTAACATCTCTTTGATGTGACGCTGGAATACCGACAACCGATGGGACGCCACGATGTAACTATGTTCCGGTGTTACGATGTTACGAAGTGCCATCCAGACATGTTACGCGACGGTGTTACGATACGATGTTTTGTTGCATGTCTGTACTAGGGTTGCCACACGTACTTTAAAATAGAGTATTTTACGTTATTTTACTTAAACGTACTCTATACTTTTGAATAACAATAAAGTACGCAAAAATACTTTATTTCGTGTCATAGGTCCAAATCTATAAACATATTTTGGCCTTTGTAGAGCGGCGCAAGCGGTGAACATATTTGTTAGCGAATCTCAAATTTCGTATTTGTAAAAATCATGATGTTATTGAAATTTACCTACTTTTCACAAGTAATATATTACATATTTTCAACAAAACCATCAAATGTGTTGAAGGAAACTGACCCACAGAAAGACAGACATGTTTTTTGGTTTTGATACTAGACAAAAATTAATAGAGATTGATCAATCATCACCTAATTTATTTCAAAAAATTAACAGAAACTTTTTGCTGTTTATTGATAAGTCTTTATGTTACCTGGAAAATGATTTGAATACAGTCAAACTAACTGGTTATATTTACTGAGCAATATAAACTTAAAGACACCCTTGATTTTGAGAATTGTGTCAAGATTATTAAAAGCTTAAACTTGCAAAAATATTAACGGCTTATATTCTGAAATAATAGTTTTAAAGGAATTGCACTCAAAAATTATTCATTATGAAGATTTTATTCAGAAATCAACAGGACAAAAAAGGCATTACATTTTTTAAAATTCACCTGATAATTTTGTTAATATATTAAAATTAATTTCTTACCTTTTATCTGTTTCTGCCAGCATTTGCTGAGAGAATTTTCTCGGTCATGAATGTGAAGTGGCAGGAAGAGAGAAACAAGGCCTCCCTTAATTTAATTTAGAACTAATTATTTATTTATTTTAATTTAAATATTGATTGTAATTATGCTATTGAATTATTTAAAAATGATAAAAAGTTGTTATGTAATGCAAAAAGTAATAAAAAATATGTTTGGAAAAAATTAATATTAAAATGTACTCTTTTTTTAAGGTACTTTTTTAAATCCTGTATTAAAGGGAAATATTCGTTATTTTCTTGTAAAAAAAGGTGGCAACCCTAGTCTGTACCCACTAGGGATTCTGAGTCTCGACAATTTTTAAAGTTCCGGGACTCGAGACTTTTTTTTATCAAAGTCCCGGAAATTCCCGAGACTTCGAGACTTTTGCGAATTTTATTTACATACTAAAAATTAGTGGTTTAACCCGTCAAACATGACGGAAGATTTTACAAGGTGCAAGAAACATGATGATATATTCCTGTACTCAAAATTCATCGGCTACTTTCACTGTAAAAAATAAGTTTTCTTGACCGTGACATTGTTTCTGAAAGCACCCGCTACATATTTAAAATTGCTTCTTTGCACGTATCGTGATCGTGAATCGGTCGAGACAGTTGACAGATTTGTTTTTTTTTAAATTAAACCAAATTCACGGATTTTGTTTTTGAAGCATTTATTTTATAAACAAAGTATAGTAGTAGTAGTATTATTATTATTTTTAATTAAGTCTACATTCTACAGTAAATAAAGTAGGTACATATATATTTCCAAGTTAATGCCTATTTTAAATAAATTAAACAATTTTCATTAAACTTTAAAACATATCAAGCATAAGTAAAATATATTTTTACTAATAAACTTAACAATTATCCTTTAGCTTTAAAGCAGACAAGAAATAAACATAAATTATTAAATATGGCAGACAAAAAATTTAAATAAAGTTAAGTAAATACTTATTGTTAGTATAAACTATAAACAAAAAATTATGAAACAAAATATTTTTGCTAAACTCGTGGCAGTAAAATTTGTTTAAAAATTAGAAGTATAAAAAATTAATTTCAGTGTTCTCTAACATTTAGTCTCGTCTCGAGTCTCGAACTAAATGTCCCGGGACTCGAGACTAAGAAAGTCCCGGGAATTCCCGGGACTTACGTCTCGGGAAATTCCCGGGACAGAATCTCTAGTACCCACCTTTTAGGATGGTTAAAATGCTCCTTCCTTTATTTTTTTATTCAATGCATTAAAATTAGGGTGCTATTTAAATGCTATAAAAATAAATTGAAATGAAATAATTTTAATTCAAGAATGTCATTTAAAAAATTGTGGACGCTATTATAATTAATCAAGTTGCTATATGTGCAATGCTATGAAATTATAATTTTTGCAATAAAAAGAAAATAAAATGAAATAAAAATAAATCATTCTGTCACTAATTATTGCACTATAAAAATAAAGAAATTTTGCCAATTGTATTTAATATTTGTCATTTGGATGTAAGATTTGCTACTGAATTTTAATATTTACCAGTCGGATTTAATATATGGCTAATTAGAATTAATATTTGCTACTTGGAATTAATATTTACCACTTGGATTTCATATTTGCTACTTAGATTTAATATTTGTCCATTTCGAATTAATTTCTAACCGCCACCGCCACCAAAAATTACTCAATTGTACAATTATCTTTCAGTTTTGCGAAAAAAGAAATTTGGTCGTAGTAATATTTTTCTTGGAGAATTAGAAAAGATGTTGATTGAAAAATCTAATATACCTGATATTGAAAATGAAGCCTTTGTTGTAGCACGTGAAATTTCTTATGAAGAAGATAATTTCTATTTCCGGTTTTTTATATCTTCTAAAGCTCTTTTAAATAATGCAAAATACTTCAACCACATTCATGCTGACGCAACTTACAAGTTGGTTTGGCAAGGATACCCCGTGCTAGTACTAGGAACTACAGACAAAGATAGGCATTTTCACTGTTTTGGAATTTCTGTTTGTTCAGGAGAATAATCAGAGGAAGATTTTAGATTCACATTTCAAAGTCTTAAAAATTGCATTGAGCAGGTATTTTCTTACAATTTCAATCCACATGTGCTGGTTGCAGATGCTGCACCAAGCATACGAAATGCATTCAAAAATGTTTTTGACAAAAATACATTAATCGTTATGTGTTGGTTTCACATGAAGAAAAACATAGACAAGAAGCTAGAAAAACTTATCAAAGATAAAAAAATTAAAAAGGAAATATTGAATGACATACAACAATTACAACTGAGCAAAACAAAAGATTTTTTTATGAAGGCAACAGAATTATTCATCAAAAAATGGAATGAGACTGAATCAGATTTTGTTCAATATTTTACCAGGGAATGGATTAAAAACAATCGAAATTGGTTCGAAGGTATTTGTACTATTTGTAGTGATGTTCCTAGTACTAACAATGCCTTAGAAAGTGTCAACAATGTAATTAAACAAGAAGCTACATTAAAGGTCTCTTCACACACATCAGTCACGGCGCGTCTCCGATCCGTCAGTTCCGTCAACCGTCAGTCATAAAAAATATCGTTTCATGCAATTTAAGTTGATTCATCTACACTCATCCGGCGCAGTCACGATTATCTTGTCAGTCCGTCAGTCGCCTGTCAGTTGCCTGACGCCTGACTGACGTGTGTGAATAGGCATCGTGGGTATGACTGAGACAAAACGGTGACGGATCTGAGACGCGCCGTGACTGATGTGTGTGAAGAGACCTTAAGAGAACGATTACCAATATCTCGTTTCTTAACTTTAACTCTTGGATACATTGAACAATGGTCTGAAAATTATAGTAATGGATTAAAAATATTTAAAACAGAACCTACTGTAACCCTAGATATTTGGACAAGTGCTTACAATTGGGCTAAGACTAAGAAAGATATTAAAAGTATATCGTCATCATCAAGTACTACAATTTATACATTTCCCTCAAGAAAAATTGAAGCGGTAAATGAAGATATAAAAGTTGATTGCTTTGAAACATTCGATGAATTTAAAATTAATTCTTTCTATAGCTATAACGTTACTTTCCCTAATGATGGCAATTTTTTGGCTGCACAGTGTGATTGTCCTCCTTATTTAAAAAAATTTATTTGCAAACATACTGTAGGAATAGCTGTTGAGCTGAAGAAAGCTTTTCCACCTCCCGAAGCGAAAAATGTTGATATCGAGTCAAAACGAAAACGTGGAAGACCTTCAAAAGCGAAGAAGGCATTGTTGATGCAATAATGAAGCAAATTTCGTATTATGCTTGCTCTTTTCATATTGTTTATTTTTGAAATAGCATTTATTTAATGTATTGATCAGACTGAATAAATTTTAGGTTATATTTTCTTCATATTCATGTTTTATTATCCAATTATCATATTTACCTCGTCCTTTACATTTTACTCGTATCTATAAACGTGACAAATATTAAATCCAAGTCGCAAATATTAAATCAAAATGGAAAACTTTAAAACCTAGTGACAAGTTTTAAATCCAAGTAGGAAATATTAAACTCAAGTGGCAAATATTAAACACAAGTAGTAAATATTAAATCCAAGTAACAAATATTAAATCCGAGTAGCAAATATTAAATCAAGTAGCAAATATTAAATCCGAGTGACACACATTAAATTCATTTAGCAAATATTAATCTAAGTAGCAAATATTAAATCCTAGTGGCAAATATGAAATCCAAGTTGAATTTATATTATTTGTTATAGCGTGGTGCAAGTGACAAATAAAAAAAAATTATAGCAAATAATTTGTGCTCTTAAAATTAGACACACGAGTCGGTAGGTCAAATGTACTTATAGCAATATGAACTACTATTGATTCGGTTTCATGACTCGAAGCATACCGCGTATGTGGAATTTTATTGTTTAAATCAAATTTTACGCTAGCAAATGTGTGCATTTTAAGAAATATGAATAAAGTAAGTTTAGTCAGTACGATCTAAAAGTAATTTTATGATATAATGTGGATTATTGTTTTAGTAAAGATGGTTGCTGAATGTTACTGGCTGTGTGGCTGTACAGCAATTTGTAGCAAATGATTTTTCTGTTGGGTGCACAATAACATGCGAAGTTAAATATTACAACACTTTTTCAATTATGTATAACTTTCACTGTGAATATTTTTAAGGTTGTGTTTTTTGTTGCCCAATTAATAACGGCGCTATTAAAAATTTTTCTATTTTTGATATCACGTCAACTTAATTGATTTGTACTCCAAAATTAATTGAGAAATTACACTGCATCAAAAATGTTTAATTTAAAAAAAGTTAATAATTTGAAATAAAAAACGCTTTTAATAAATGGGATCTTAATATTATACAAAAGCTTAATTAATGCTTGATTATTGCATACTTAACGCAGGGATCTGTTTCAATTCTGCTAATAACGTAATACTCACGTGCCTACATTGGGTTACAGGAGTAAAATCTCATTAATAACTAGTTAATAGTAGGCTAGAACTTTATAATTATGCCTAGTTGAGCTCAAAGCAGTAAAACGTGCTTAAACTTGAATACACTTATAACTTAATACTAACAAATTCGATTAAACTTAGTCTCGATTCAACAATGACACATTTTTGAGTTGATAATTACGTTTCACGTAAAACTATTTACATGCATAAACAAGTGAACAAGTCTAAACTGTTTTGTTATAAAACCATACTTATTTTTGTTTTATAAAAATTATGAACCAACCCCTCTAAACTAAACTTGCGTTTAATGATTTTCAATCCCTTGTTTCTATACTTTAATCTACGTACTTAAGGCACCGTAATATACCAACAGAAGATATTAAATATTAATATAACTGTTTCTATAAAGTGTAGAATAATAAAAGCTCCAAATCGCAAATAAATTTAATTGTTACGCATAAAAAACCTAAATAAAAGCAATAATCGTCTTATAAATCAAACTATAAAAAAAAATTATTAAGAAAAGAAGTTTAATTAACTAGTGGTCACATAATGTTTACCAACTGGAAAAACAGAGAGGGAAAACCTTTTTATTTTCCTGATAGTGTAGTCCAGGGTTCAATAAAAATAAGGCTCTACGCGTTCAGTTTTTGTAAACTTGTATTAAAGTTTTTCTTTATAATTTTAGTTTTCTGCACAAAAAGTGGAAATTATAGCTTGATCTTTTATTATAAACGCGTAAGAAATATTAATTGCTAATGATTCTGCTAAAAATACTTTTAAAATATTGCTTTGTTGCATAGTGGTTTTAAAGCTCTAATTTTATAACAGTTTAAATACATTGTAATGTAACTTTAAACAGTATCAACCTGACAGTGTATAATAATATTGTGTTCTTGTGTTGTTTAATGTTTGTCAACATTTCACTAGGGGCTTAACAAGCATTAATCCATATAGATTAAACAAAATTTGACCAGGGCATACGCAGTGGGACTCCTAGCAAGAGAGGGTTGTAAATTTATACCACCTTTACAGTTTCGGTCATGAATTTCAACTCCAAATTTTTTTAAAAACTTCGTTGTTATTTTGATTGTGAAAAATATAAATTACCGTAATTAATCCTTGCCAAAGAGCGTATTACATATATAAAAAAATCTGTGTTATTTATTCACACAATTGACTAAAAATAAAGTAATAATTAGCACATAATTATAAACAGAAATGACTAGTTAAAAATGTGTTAAATACTGAAAAAAACATAGATGGTTGAATTTTTAAACTGGTAATTCAATTTCTGAACTTTGTTATTATTTTGCATATTTAGCGATATAGAATGTAAACGAAAACTGGGTAATAATAAATTTCGTTTATAAATTAAGCAATCCAGGCAAGTCCTTGATAAAGGATAAGCGACATTTAAGAAGAGATTAGGCTTTTGGTAATATATTAAATAGGCAATTACGGTACGACAGAAAATGAACATTTAAAAAGTCTCTAATGTATTAAATTTAATATAATGAAAGAGCTTTTAAGAAATTAAAAATTTGTTAAAGCCTAAAGTTAAAATTTCGCTTGGCAATTAAGTCTTTATGTAATTTAAATGTTATAATTTATTAAAAATATCTTACAATCGATTATAGGAATTATGTTTATGAGATGACCTTAGAGATCTTATAAATGAAGTTTTATTTTTCAGTTTGGCCAATCCTCTTTGTTACATGTACTGTATTATCTTGTTAAGGTTATTATTTCTTTAGTCCGAAACCGCTACCTACTCTGCTCTCAACCTTAACGTTTACATGCTAGCTCATTTAGTTGTAGCAATTTATTGTACATTTCCATGAAACTCTATAAGGTATTGTGGTAGTATGATAGATTATTCACACAACATTTGAGCTTAAATTTATGAGAAAAGTGTTACAATTTATTGCCCGTTTATAAAATTAAATAGCAATATTTTCAAAGCAACAAATAAGGCATTATTTTGATATATAAGTACACGTGCATCATCTGACAGTATTCTATTGGATGCAAGAACACAACGCAGTCGACATCTGTAATCATACAATTTCAAGTGTTCTACCACCTTTGAAATCTAGTACTTCAACTCACTTCTGCCCCACTCAGTTTGCTTTGATTTATTATTTGGTTTCTTGCTAGTTTGTCATTCTGTTTTGTTAGGTTGTCTTCATATTATATATACCTTCGTGAATTTGAGTGTCTGAACAGTAACATCAAACAAGCAAAAGTATATGTATATTTGCGAATCGAACCGTTAGAATCTTTGACATAAAAAACGAGTTGCTAGACTCTAAGCTACAGTTCAAAGACTTTCACGTTAATTATATTTACAACAGAAGTTTGCACACTCAAATAAATTTAGTTTATTTTTATTGCATACGGTAATGTAGAGCAGGTGTATCTTATATCGCCTACTAACCTAATACAGAACTATATGGAGTTTCATAAAACGGCGAAGAATTTTAATAGCAAATAGGAAATATTCCCTAATCATTACTTTTCGAGATACAGGGTGTTATAAAAGATTGGTTTATATTTTGTGCTATGAAAAACTGTAGACTACGACGATAACGGAAACTTAGCATCAATGAGAGACCTTTCATTAGGACACTTTAGCTTAACATCTGATGGAATTGTGTAGTATTTCAAAAATATCTGGTACAGCTCGAACTTTGTAAAAGCCATTCTTCATTACATACTACATAGGGTGTGTAAAAATTGGCGGAAGCGCTACACGTAGCGATCTTCTTCGTAAAATTCCAAGTCGAAAATCTTAATACGAAAATGTTGTACCATCATGCTTGCTGTGTCTGCAAGAGGTCCTCAAAGTTTTGACATTTAGTCCTTTAATAAGCGTTATTATTTAATACTTGCAAATGAAAAAGCTGCAATTTGGAATAAAAATAAATTTCGAATAGTATTTTTTCCTAGATATTGTGTTCTTCCTTTCGAAAATTGGTGTTGAAAATATGTAAATCACTGATTTGAATGAAAATAATACATATGGCAACATTGTCCTTAGCTGTCATCTCTGTTTTTTTCGTAATTATTTCTAGTTTGTGTTTTACGATACCCAAAACTTTGCAGCTATGTTTACGAACTGAAGGCTTTCAGTTCGAACAAAAGTTGTAAATATTGTATTGTAATATTGTAAAAATTGCTGATAAAAAAATGTCCAAACGCAAATCAATGTATGCAATGTTGCCAATTTTTGTTTGTTTAAATGGTTCCTGAGGCCATAGGAAGCATGGTACAACATTTTTGTATCAAGATTTTCGACTTGGAATTTTACGAAGAACATCGCCACGTGTAGCGCTTCCGCCAATTTATACACACCCTGTATAAGCCGAGTATTTTTGTAAAAGCCATTCTCAATTCCATACTATAAATATGCCAGTTGGTTGATGGGAGATGGACGAACAGGTTTTTAAGAATCTCAACGAAAAAAGTTTAAATGATTCCAGGGATCTTGGGAAATTATTTGTTCAAGATGCTAATTAAAACTTTTACAACTTTTCTTTTAAGACATTAAACAGCAGTAAATTTGCGCCCTCTTTATCTCTTTGGAAGTTCATACATGTCCAAGCACAATACTTCTCTTAAATAGATTTTTTCAAATTTCCAGTGTTAAAATTAGAAGTGGAATGATTACTGATTCACTGTGCCTAAAAATGTTTGAATATAGTAGTCAACAACTGTCTACTGTGAAGCGATTTTTATTACTTGATTACTTTATAATAATTATGAAAATGACTTACTGTATTCACATATTAATAAAGAATTTATGTTTTACAAGGAAGCATACACTTTTATTTAAAAATGAAAAAATTGTCTGTAAGTACTTTATTCATAGACAGTTAAAAAACCATTTGAATCACATAAAGTTACATTTAAAAAAATCCTCATCATTTTTGAAGGAAACAGTATTGTGCGTGTACTTATCATTTTGGCTGAAAAGAAATATTGATACATTTAATGTGGACTCAATATTAAACAGATTTTTTGCGTTAAGTTTAATTACTGTAAACAAAAACAAGGTAGAAAAAGAAAAATATTTCGAAAAGAAGTACAAGTGTGACCGTCTTACCAATTAATTCTGGGTGAAAAGGCATGATTGAAAACTACTTCTCGTGAGTCAAGAACGCCTCACGCACACAGATTCGATTAGACAGACCTAATTTTGTTAAAACTGCATGAATACCGAATGAAATCAACTGATAAAAGCTCTACTCGATTGTCACTACAACTGATTAAACTTTTCATGTTAGTTGGAGGCAATCATTCTTATTTCCTATCCTTGAAGTTTGCTGACAAAGGTTGTAATTTACGATCACCGGATTTCAAAATAGTTAATACATGCTTCAGCTAGTCAGTAAGTTAAGATGTGCTCAAATTTTGATATTTTGATATTTTGATTGAGGCGATAATCATCTTAACCAATTCAGCTCACTAAATATCATAAATTTAAGTACAGTAACAACAATTACCAAAAAATACTAGAAAGTCAAAAATCGTTTCAGAGGATTAAGTTTTTGAAACTTCAAAACCTGTACATCTTTCATAATTATACATATTGGAAAAAGATATGCAAAATACTTTGTTTTTTGCTTTAAATTTCAGTACAGTGATGTAATAATAAAACTTTATGGATAAAAAGTAATTTAAAAATACTGAATATAAAAATGATTTTTTAAATCTATACTACAGAAAAAATGGTATCCGTTACTTCAGCAAAATAACCAAGGCATTCGCTAGAGAATAATAAGTTTACACTGATTTGCAGGCTTGAGTAAACGCAAAAAAATAGATTGAATTTTCTAGTACACAAATTTGTAAACAGTTTGAATCTTTTAATTCAAAAATCTGTTACGGCCCATCATTTTAATATTTAGGATAAATATTCATAAACTTCAGCTTCCACAAAAAAAGTATTTCAGTTTTATTCATCCATTAATATCTCGTTAGGCCAATAAGTTTTACAACATTTATATGCCGATATAAAGATATTTAAAAAAAGTATTTCCCTCGAGTTATTATAATTCAGTTTATGATTTATAGTTTATTAGAAGTACAATTTTAAAAACAATTATGATCTATACAAAAATAGCACCATTAACCTGCTTGAAAAGGCGCAAAAACTTGCTATTGGCAATATTGAAATACAGTTGAGCGATAAAAAATTCTTTGTCGATATTACCTTTTCAAGTGCTCTCACTAAACGCACCGGGATTAAAAGAAAATAGTAAAAATGTTCCTTTGACAACTTTCTGCGCCATTATAAAACTTTTATAAAAGCTATTCGCAAAAATAAGGCCTGCTACAACATTTCAGTAGATTTAAAAAGACTTTTATCAATCAAAAACCCATATGAACAAGCTTTCAGCGCATATATTTATAAATGGAAGTGTTTGATGGTTTCTTTTGTCATTTTTCATGAAATATATCGGCAATTCTCAACGGAGCGCGAACATTCGATAATAAAAAAAGTTTGTGGAAAAGACGACTATGTCCCTGTCAACATTTTTACCTCAGCAAAAAAAAATTTAGTCAGGTTTTAAGAGTGCAGAAAATTGATTTCTTACCTCTAACAGCAATTGGCGCTAGAATTGTGAAGAGTTAAGTAGAATCCCTGCTATTCGGCCCACTGCAAATACACGACTGATATGCTGAAAGCGCGCTGAAAACTAAATCTACGAGCTTACACGATTTTACTCGATTCATTATTTCAGAGTGCGTACATTTTACTGAAAATATCTTCTAGCAGCACATACTCACATTATTTAATTATATAAAAAATAATTCTAGACCGTTCAACATTATAGAACTAAATAAGTCTACTCGTATATCTACTTGGTTTTGTACACCAAACACACAGTTACTATTTTATTTTTCAGAAGTTATATTCCTGCAGGAGATTGGAAAATAATCTAATATTTGCGTCAATATTTGGTATGTCGTTCAAATCGCTAAGGTACAATTAATCATTGTATCAAAATACTGAAAGAGGGGTGGCTTATATTAACTTTTGTACGCTACAGCAATATGAAAAAGAAAGATATTTAGATACTTCACTCGTTCACATGTTACAACAAAAGTATAATTGGGATCAATCATTTTTAAAAACATTGTTTTTAACAATTCCTAATTTTATTTCAACTATCATAAATATTTGTAATGCAAACATAGATTAAATTAATTCGATTTTAAATAGATTTGTTTAGTCCAGGATACAAGAATACATTTTTTTTATTAACAAGCACCAGAAAATAATTTAACCGCGTACAAATTTTTATCCACAATTCCCTAGTAATTGACTTGTCAACTTAAACTAATTATTTTTTTATGTAGGCAATTTCGAATCTCTCATTGTTTTTTAAACCCCAATGGGAGTATGCAAAAACCGATCGTTTCGGTATGCAAACGTCGCAAGATTTAATTCGTTTTCTGTTTTACAAAAAAAAAAACAACAAAGAATTGTTATTAACCCCAAAAGAGTAGAATAAACGTAACAGAGTATTAGTACTTGTGTAATTTGCTACAAAACAATATTATCTGCTGAAAACTCATTATACTAAGACCGATAAATCCGCCAGACTACAAAACAAAAAACGAACAATTAAGTACATCAGGTATTTGTACGAAAGTTTCTTTAAAAAAAAAATAGTACATATCGAAAACTAACGTGCCTGCAACGAACTACTTCAACACATCTGCCATAAGCAATAAAAAGCTCACAACTATGACGTCTACTAGGGATTATTACAGTCCTGTTCCTATTAATACAGAAATTAATGTAAATACAGGGTGTTTCAGACCACCCGTACCAACACTTTTATTCAAAAATGCGACGTCTGACAAAGATGGGGAAAAAAAAATTATCACAAAAAAGCATATGTAGAATTGACTGACGTTATAGCGTTTCGTGATTAAACCGGAAGTGGCCAAATCCGGAAGTAACTTAAATGGAATCATTCGGTTTTTATTGAATAATTAGAAAGATGTTTCCTAAAAAAAACTTTTTACTTGAAAAATGTTTTGATTATCAGTATAGTTTGTGATCCATTGGATTTAACTCATAACAAAATTTAAAACCCTATTCGCACGTAACTGAATTCTGGACACCCCCTTTTTTGATTTAGTTTTGTATTTAATTAAACGAAATTTTAGACATATGATACGTGTACACTATTGTTTCACTTCCCGTCTCGCCGGAAATGACCCTAAGTTTGTTATTTCAAAAGAAACAGCCTGTATATTTTTACATTTTTTGAAACAGAAGCAATTTTGAATACAAGCACACTATTTTGTATAATGTACCACTACCATTCCGTTTAAAACAAATGACTTACAGTCAATAAATAAAAACTTTTTCGGCCAAAAATTATTTGAGGTTATAAACATTATACAAAATAGTGCAATTGTATTCAAAATTGCTTCCTGTTTCCAAAAAAGTAAAAATATACAGGTTGTTTCATCTGAAATAACACACAGGGTCATTTCCGGCGAAAGCGGAAGTGAAACAATAGTGTAAATGTACATAATATGATCAAATATGTTTCACGATAATTATACGTCTAACATTTCATTTTTTTTGAGACAAAACTAAAGAAAAAAGGGGGTGTGCATAACTCAGTTACATGCGAATGGGGTTTTAAATGTTGTTATGATTTAGGTCCAACGGATCACAAACTATACTGATAATCAAAAATTTGTCAAGTAAAAAGTTTTTTTGTGAAATATCTTCCTAATTATGCAATAATAACCGGATGGTTCCATTTAAGTTTTAATAGTTACTTCCGGATTTGGCCACTTCCGATTTAATCACGAAAGCCGCTATAGCGTCAGTCAATTCTACATACGCATTTTTGTCAGACGTCGCATTTTCAAATAAAAGTGCCGGTACGGGTGGTCTGAAACACCCTGTATATAAAAGCTAACTGTACAAAAAAGCCATATAGTTAGTTCATGGTTCACTAGTTCATTGCATTTGCACTTTGCTACGGATGAGCAGATGCATTTTATATCTTTTCTCGCTTTTTTAGAGTTTACACAGTTCATTGCGGCCGCATTGAAATAATTAAGTTTTATATGTAATTATAGGGTTATACAGGGTGTAAACTTGGATCACGCAACATAGCAATTTCAATGGTAAAATTTTAAAAGTCGTATATTATCTCCCCTAATTATTTTAGAAAAAAAGTGCAAAGACGTTTTTTTTTTGAGAGAAAAAAATTCTGTATCCATAAATGTAATCAATATTAATTTTTGGTTTTCCAATAACTGAAAATTAAGCAAATTACAAACCGCGTTTTGACCCAAATCTATAGTGCCTTGTAATTATGCTGTGACAACTGCCTATCCTAATAATGCTTATACTGTCACTTTGACGCGAAATTGATTCTTAATTATTATATTTTTTATTTTATTAAATATTTATTTTATACAATTAGGTATGTTTTCATTCCCAGCAATAATAAAAATGACAATTAAGAATAAACTTAGCGTCAAAGTGACAGTATAAGCGTTATTCGGATAGGCAGTTGTCACAGCATAATTCCAAGGCACTACAGATTTTTGTCAAAACGCGTTTAGTAATTTTCTCTATTTTCAGTTATTGGAAAACCAATTTGCACTTTTTTTCTAAAATAATTAGGGGAGATAATATACGACTTTTAAAATTTTACCATTGAAATTGTTATGTTGCGTGCTCCAAGTCTACACTAGTGATTGCAATACAGGTATACCGGTATACCGAATACCGGTATACCGTGCCATTTTACAATATCGAAATACCGTCTTATTTGATGGTCTAATACCGGTACTCGGTATTATTATTTTTTTTAAAATTTGATTTGTATTATTTTATAATTGCAGTCTGCCATAAATAAAAAAATAGCAATAAATGCAAAACACAAAATTGTGCCACAAAATGATGTATTTAAGTTAATTAAAAGAGAGATGATATTATTAGAAGACGAAGGAATATTGCAATATTGGAATATTTGTTGTCATTTCCAAGGCTTACTATTAAAAAATGTTGCAATTTCTGTTAACTTTATGAAAAATTCTTAATAATTCGAAAATTATTGCAGATAGGTATAGGAAACGCTAATACAGATTGATGTAGAATTTACTTTTGAATTAGAAAATGAAAAAAAAATTGGTCATTGTATTTGAAAAAAACGAGTTTTATTGGTCTAAAATTTTGAACACCCTGTAAGTAATGCATCGATTGCAAAAATTCTTCTATGCATAGTCTAAATTTAAGCGTTTTCTCTTCAAAAATGGCGGCGATAGATAATATTAAGCATTCACTATGAAACTCAAAAAATTTAAAAAAAGTCCAAAAAATCTAAAAAACGACTGCACTTAGGTATAGGGATAGGGTATGCTATTAATAGTTCATCTAAAATAACGTGTTTAATCCAAAAATGCAATAAAAAATAGACCATTGTATTTGAAACAAGAAAGTAGACGTCAACTTCCGGTATTTCCCTGTAGATAATTAACAGTAGGTATTTGACAATTCTTTACCAATCTACCAATTAAAGTTTCACTATAGGGTCTGTTAGGGTTTATTGTAATAACACTTTTTTTCATTGATGAGTTGTTTGTTTAAATTTAAATTAAATTAAGCATCATTGGCCAATAAACACTCAAGTAAAACGATTTTAATTAAAGGACTCCAAAAACTACCCCAAAGACCTACATTTAATAATAAAAACAATTTCGAAAAAAAATGACGAAAAATTATAAAGTTTGGTAAAAATTAAGACAGTAACATTCAATATAAATATTCTTTATTAATGTTATCTTTTAATTTTCTAACAAAATTAATTTCAGGCTTTAACATTAGTAAATTTGGAAAGCAAATCTTATAGACGTATAAAGCAATTTTTTATATATTATAAATACACTGGCTACAAAAATTTTAGACCTAGTTCACTTTTTAAGGAGATTTGATCAGTATTAGTAATTAAACTTTTATGAAGAGGAAGAAACTTGGAGTTGTGAGTTGTGATGTTATTTTAAAGTTTTCCACAGCATTGATAAATTTTTGATACAGTTTAATTTTAATTTAGCGCTTAATTATATCAAACTGTTAAATATTATTCACAGTTTTTAAATTTTCTGTTATCTTTTAACGTTTATTTAATGTTTGTTAAAAGTTTGATTGTTCAATAAGACATAAAACTTTTATGAAATGTACTAGAACATTAAATTTTAAATTACATTTTCAATATGCACATTGTTTTCCATCTCGATAAACATTGATAAATAAAAGATTTTTAAGATTTTTATAAACGAAAATCACATATTAGTTTTTTTTTTGTTTGAACATTCCAGGAAGGTGCAAAACTTGGTCGCGAACGGTTTTTTTAACGTACCTACCAAAACCTTTTAATTAATGTTTCGATTTTTATTTTATATTTCACGGAAAGCTCTAATTTATTTTTCGCACCACTTGTATAATTAACAATTTCTTTACATTTTTCTTGGATCTCGACGTAACATGTTATTTCTAGCACCTTCAGTAATTATATCTAATTTAACTCTCACAAACAAAACTGCTTCATTAAAATTATATCGGCGGCGCAAAATGTGAAACTGTTTGCTTTTGTATCACGTGTATGCTTGCTTGTGTTAGGGAATGCAAATTTCAAATATTACTTTTCAGTTGTTCGTGTTATTGTCGCAGTTACTGTAATAACATACATTTGCATATGAGTTGATCGGTTCCACATTAAACTTAAAACAACATATGAACACAGATAAATTAGTTGGATGATGAAATTTGTTTTTCAGCTTAACATTAAATTATGTTTTTATTGTACCCAGGAACAATCTTTACCTGTTGTATTGAATTTCTGAAGTTCTAATTCAATAACTGTTATAATCAGCGCGAATTATAGTCTTTATACCGCAATAAAAACACTAACACCAACAATATATTTTATAGATAAGCAGATGTTTCGTTATATGAATTGTACTTTGTTTATTATTGAATTATTTCCTACTTCTCATGTTGTTTGTTTATTATTTTAGGACACCACATCGTTTAAAATTAAACGAATGGACCACACCTAGACAAACTGCAAAAATTAAAGGGAGTTTAATTTGTTTATATTTCTTATTTATCTGTATATCTTCAGCAAATCCTGGAATTAAAGAAACTAAACTCGTAAATAAATATGAAATCGAGTGATCCCTAAAAAAAAATGCAAGTTAAATAGTTTTAAATAAGAAGGCGATTTTTTCCAATTAATAAAATGTTAATCATATTTTTTCCTTGAGATTTATAAGAAATGTATATTAATATGCGGAATCGTAAGTGAACTACCTACTACACAATAAGAAGTCCTGACGTTTGATTAATGGATTTTAAACAAACTCACCATAGACTTGCAATAATGTGGCGCCTAGATATTGTGTGTATATCGATTGCTTTACCAGAGTGCATTGTCCGGTAGATATCAGCGACTTAATCTTTGACATTCAACCCAGTTCAAGTGATTTAAAGCCTTTATGTACTCCTTCTTGGCAAAATTTAAAATTCAATGGTATCGTTATTACTGTAGTGTGTTCCAGAGAGCCTTTGTTCTCGAAGTCGCGTGGTACTGGTCAACTGAACATGAATGTCGTTGCCTAGTATACCATTTTGAGTTAATAAATCAATTTTATTTGAATACACTTAAAACCAGCAGGAAAATTGTTATACGCGTGACAAAAGCTTGATTTGGCTGAATAGCAAATTGAGATAGCAAACTGGGATTTATGGAATTTCCCCTTTGGTATATGTATGAAATATTAAATTTATTGAAAATCAATATAACAGCCAAATATTAAGTAATCAAATCGCCTTTCTGGAAGATTATTGTTGTGTTTAAAGTTAAAAAGTTGCATGTCGATTCTTTAAAACATAACACTCGGTATATTTTAAATGGAGGGGCCTAAGAACGAAGGGAATAGATGTAAAAGCAATCGACATAATAAAAGCCATGTACGAAAAAACGGTAAATATTGTAAGAACCCAAAATGAAGAATCGGAAGAGTCTGAAACAAAAGAAGGCTTAAAACAAGGACGCGTGCTCAGCCCATTCTTATTCTCAGTAGTTATAGATGGGGTAATAATTAAAGAAGTAAAACAAAAAATGAGACCGTTTCGCCTAGGCAACTGAAAAATGAAAAAAAAATTAACATAACTGAGCCAATATTCGCAGACGACATGGTTGAGGAATCAGAAAAAAATCTGCAACATAATCTAGAAACTCTAAACCAAGAATTAGTAACAATTAATATGAAAATAGGTAAATACCGAAAAAACTAAAATTATGATTGTTACAACAGAGAACAAAAGGCATAACATCACTTTAAATGGGGTTAGGTTGTGGAACGGGTAATAAGCTTTTAATATTTAGGAGTGATCATAAAGAAAAGCGGAGGAATGGACAAGAAAAAAAGCGAAAGGACAGGAAATGTGGGAAGAATATTTAACAGTTTAGAAACAACATTTGTTGGAAATGGAGAAGACCCAAAACGAACAAAAAAATGTAGTAACTCCGGCACTTTTATACGAAAGTGAAACGTGGACACTCACAACTAAAAGTCGTAGTCGAGTGAATGCAGCAGAAATGAGATTTATAGAAAAATTCCAAGGAAAAACCAAAAAAGAAAGAATCAGAAATGAAACGTATAGAGAACAATTAACGATAAAATCAGTTGAAACAAAAATTCAAAAAAGACAGTTGGGATGATTGGGTCACATTTATGGGATGAAAGAAGAAAGGCTAACCAGAAAAACCTATGAAGCAAGATCACAGGGATAAAACAAAAGAGGTAGACCGAGAAAAAGCTGGCAAGACGAAGCTAAAAAAGCAGCAATAGATAGAAACATCAAATGGAAAGACATAAAAAATTTAGCACAAGGCATAAAAACATGAAAAAAAGTCTGCGCAACACAACTCAGCCGTCCAACACCCAACAGTAGCAGGACTCATGACTTAATAAAATAGATATTAAAAAATAATTCAAGATTATACAGCTCGTTATGCCAAACAACTTTTGTATTTACTCTAATAAGGACGCTATTAAGTAATTTGTATTGGAATTTTATTTTTCCGAAAAAAATGTAAAATTTAATAACTCCAGAAATATTAATTTTAGGTATGGACATTGAACATACTGAAGGGTTTTAATGGAAATTACAAGAAAACGCAAAAATAAAATTACAAAGTTGCATGTTGGTTCTCGAAAACCAAACACTTGGTATATTTAAAAAATAATGCAGGACCATGCTGCTCGTAATACCAAACAACTTTTGTAAATAAAACTTTTTTGTATCTTTTTTAATAACAGAGATATTAATTAATTTGTATTACCTTGGTAAATACCCGATACCTCCACCTTTTCTAATAGTTATTTATGTACCAAGGGCAAAAAGTGTAACTTTTTCGGCCGCGTCTGGTTTGCTGGCCGAGACGTAGTCGAGGCCAGCAAAAAGGTAAGGCCAAAAAAGTACGTTTTGGCCGAGGTGCATATTACATTTTTTGTGCGATCGAATCAAAAACAATTTAAATTTTTAGTATTTTTAAAAATATAGGTTAGAAACTACGTGACATTCTGTCACTGACAGATGACGGCGTATGCTGTTAAGGGTGGACGTACTTGCATAATTCTGTACATAATTAATTTAAAAAACCTTCTTTTGTTGATTAAGTAAATAAAAAGTACTACATCATAAACAATTTATTTATTAATGGTGTAATTGATTGTGATAGTACATTTATTACAGTTATTCAAATTTACACCTGAGGCAGTGTCTTGTACATTTTTATTACATATAGAAGTGTTCGCCACAGCGGAAGTGAAGTTTGGAGTTGTAGCATTGATATTAAAATTCCTTTCTTTTAAAATCTTGTTAGCGATTTCAACTTTGTTGGTTATAGAGTCTTCAACATAACCTTCAGCGACGGTCGAACTCTTCCAACCACCGTGTCGCTTTAGAGTTAGGATATCACCTCCAGCATCAGCTAATAATGATGCCGATGTGCGGCGAAAACAGTGGCCGGTATATTCATTTGAATTAGGTAATTGTAAATATTTCGCAATAACACTAGGCATTTTACCAAAAGTGTGTATTCCAACCACTTGCTTATTGCATTTTCCATTTTGGTATTTCAAGAAATAGTTATTTATGTACCAAGGCCAAAAAGTGTAACTTTTTCGGCCGCGTCTGGTTTGCTGGCCGAGACGTAGTCGAGGCCAGCAAAAAGGCAAGGCCGAAAAAGTACGTTTTGGCCGAGGTGCATATTACATTTTTTGTGCGATCGAATCAAAAACAATTTAAATTTTAAGTATTTTTAAAAATATAGGTTAGAAACTACGTGACATTCTGTCACTGACAGATGACGGCGTATGCTGTTAAGGGTGGACGTACTTGCATAATTCTGTACATAATTAATTTAAAAAACCTTTTTTTGTTGATTAAGTAAATAAAAAGTACATCATAAACAATTTATTTATTAATGGTGTAATTGAGTTTACAATATTTGCTTATATTTACATCATTTTTGGCTATTAAAGTTGCTTTTAACATTGAAAATGTTGACCATAATGTTGAACATTTACATTGTTTCGCTTTTTGAGAAAAATAAGCAAGCAGGACGTTTTCACTATATTTACTTATTTTTTTATTATTGCACCATTCCATAAATAAATTGTATTGTTTTTCATATAATGTTGCAGATTTGTTCGGCAGAAGATTTAATTTTACTGCCTCTGCTTCTTCATGAACGTCAGGTGGTGTATTCATGGGTGATGTATCACTCTCTTCGTCACTTCCTTGGTCCATCTTTTAATTATAAATTAACTATAAATAATTATAAAATTATGTACTTGAACGTTGAACTTTATCTATACGTTGAACTCAGTATTAACATTAACACCAAAATGTTTGGTTATAAACTTGACAGTTACCAACTTAAACACCCTACATAGCGGGAACTCGGAGAAATTAGATCAGCACGCACATTAGTACTTAAATGCAAATTTACTTTTTCGTACGCTGTAGTTACTTTATCGGACGTTGCTAAGGGCAACGGCCGTAAAAGTAACTTTATCGGACGTTGCTTAGGGCAACGGCCTATAAAATAACTTTATCGGCCGTTGCTAAGGATAACGCCGGTAATGCAGTACTTTACGGTTGCTAACGCGTCCGTAAAACAGCTGTTTCTAGTACGATCGCACAAAAAATGTTTTATGAGTGACGTTAGGTCTCAATAATGTATATTTTCGATATATTTCTAGCGCACTTACTCCATCGCAAATTTCGTCGGTTACAGTAAACATTCTTGATTTACTTGTTTTTGAATCGGGTATTTTAATTACAAGGATATCATTATTATCTTTTATATTCTCAATAGAAAGATTACGTAGCTCTTCTCGGCGGCATGCACCAGCAATAGCAAATATTAAACATACCTAGAAAATATAAAGCTGTGAATAAAATCGAGTAATTATATCTTCACTTACTTTGTTCATTAAATAGGTTTCATCAGGTACATTAAGCAAAAACCTATTTATCTCGTCTCTTACAAATACTTTTGATTTTTTGGCTTTGTAACCCACGTTTTGTTTTTTCAAAAATGCAATGAGTTTACAATATTTGCTTATATTTACATCATTTTTCGCTATTAAAGTTGCTTTTAACATTGAAAATGTTGACCATAATGTTGAACATTTACATTGTTTCGCTTTTTGAGAAAAATAAGCAAGCAGGACGTTTTCACTATATTTACTTATTTTTTTATTATTGCACCATTCCATAAATAAATTGTATTGTTTTTCATATAATGTTGCAGATTTGTTCGGCAGAAGATTTAATTTTACTGCCTCTGCTTCTTCATGAACGTCAGGTGGTGATTCATGGGTGATGTATCACTCTCTTCGTCACTTCCTTGGTCCATCTTTTAATTATAAATTAACTATAAATAATTATAAAATTATGTACTTGAACGTTGAACTTTATCTATACGTTGAACTCAGTATAACCATTAACACCAAAATGTTTGGTTATAAACTTGACAGTTACCAACTTAAACACCCTACATAGAAATTAGATCAGCACGCACATTAGTACTTAAATGCAAATTTACTTTTTCGTACGCTGTAGTTACTTTATCGGACGTTGCTAAGGGCAACGGCCGTAAAAGTAACTTTATCGGACGTTGCTAAGGGCAACGGCCTATAAAGTAACTTTATCGGCCGTTGCTAAGGATAACGCCGGTAATGCAGTACTTTACGGTTGCTAACGCGTCCGTAAAACAGCTGTTTCTAGTACGATCGCACAAAAAATAAATTATTAAAATCGTAACAACTTGAAAAGTATTGATTTTAAGTATAGGACATACTTAACGTTTTTTAAGCAAAAGTAAATTATCTACAAGAAAACGTAATAATATACAGGGTGTTGTGTTTAAAATAACAAAGTTGTATGTCTGTTCTTAAAAACTAAACTATTTCCTGTATCAGCAATGTTCATATTTATATGTTTGTACTTATAGTCAAATTTAAAGGCGCGGTATACCAATTATAAACTAAACAAAGCAAACAATTGTTCAATTCGACTCTTTTTTTTGTATCACAGGAAAATCATTTTTCATGTTGGTGTATGTCCGTTGAAAACAAAAACGGCCAGTTCAAGCGGTGACCTACGTACAAAGTTCTACAAACTTTGCCAAGCTTTTATGTATGCGGGTACACATAAACTGTCCGAAACCCAAATTTATTGACATTAGACGACGGTTTAAATGGTGTTTGTTACAGTGTAACAGCACGTATTATCTCGAAAACATCAAAAGCAGCAAAATGATGCATTTAATACTGGCAGTCAATAACACCGGAGTTAAAAACGCTTTTCACAATAGCGCAGCAGTATTTTCTTGTTGTCAGCGAACTTTATACTTTATTTTTTAAGTATTTTATGTAATTTAATTATTGTAAAAAATACGTGGTTGTTTTAAAACCTTAGGAACAAAGTTATACCATGTGTTTCAAATTCTAGGGCTACTATTAGAATCTTGTTAAAACATTAAAGATGACTGGAATAAGATTGTACAGGATGGACCAAATTTGAATGTTTTACGGGGTTTCTCAGTTACCGTCATAGTTAGCGAAAATCTGATATCGGTCACTTGATTTTTTTAATTTTTTTTGAGAATAGAACGCCTGTGTAATCAGCTTCTTATATCGCTTTCCATTTTGGCACTAACAAAAAATGAAAAATGAACTACTTTATTTCTTAAACTAGAACAAAATGTTATATTCGTTTCTTACTAACATTGCAATGTTTAATTTAAAAATAAAGTTACATTTTTTTAGCGACCTTGACTTTAAGATTTGGAGTAAACTTATGTTTTTTTAAATGAAAACTCTAGTTTGCCATGACTCTATATGAAACAATTGTTTTAGCTTTTCAAAAATATATAGTTTTATATATGTGTTGCAAAAAATAGCCGAGATATGGATAATTTTGTAAAAACTTTACTCTCCAAGTTTGCCATGGTTTCATTAACCGGTGGTGTTCGCAATTAAAAAACAACTAAATGTCATTTCAAAGGAAATTCTGCAGCAGCCGCTACGTTTTAGCACTTACAATGTAAATTTTTAACGTAATAAACTTTTAAAAGTGTTCAAATTTAGCCATATTTACAATACCCCAATAAACATTTATAAAATGCAAAAGAACACACGAATTGGCCGAAAAGTTTAAAAATGTACTTGGATATGACATTTACTTGATTATTAATTACAAGCATGAAGCATCACTTGTTTACGATATCATGGCGAACTATACAGAGTGTCCAAGATTACATTTCCAGCATGGGGATTTCGCTTATTATAAGAGATACAGGTTTGTTTAAATTAGATTAATTATTCCTTAGTATGGGAGGAGCCACAATCAATTTTTAAAAGTACAAAATTCCTCGTGCTTCAGATGTTATAGCAAAAAATATGAAAATGTCCAATTTCTGTTTTCTTTCATAACTTTTTTGTCTTATCGTTAGAACAATTTTGTTTGTACTTTCTTGAGGTACTTTTTAATGGAGAATGTAACTGTTATTTAAGATTTTTTTAACACTTACTGTTTTCGACATATTACCCCTAGTTTCATTTTTTCTTATGAGCCGCGAAGTTGGCTATGGAATAGTTAAATTTGACTTTTTTTCCTCTTTCAAATGAGATATTGCTTGCTATATCTATTTTTATAAATAAGTCACAAAATGAAAAACAGTATTTTACCCATCACTTATCAAGCTATCTATGAAAATAAAAACAAAAAGCAACTAATTGTCAAATGTCAAATGATAGTTACTATTTGTGTAGTATCATTCATAAGAATTTTATAGTATTGTTGTGTAATTAGATAGTCTTTGTAGCAAATTTGTTATATTGGTAATTATGGGCACATTTAATTAAACATTTAAAATTTTTAATTAGTTGTTTTTTGTTTTTATTTTTATAAATAGCTTGATAAGTGATGGGTAAAATACGATTATTTTGATTTTGTGACTTATTTATAAAAATAGGTATAGCAAGTAATATCTCATTTAAACGAGAAAAAAAGTACATTTAACTATTCCATAGCAAAATTTGCGGCCCATAAAAAAAAAAATAGGAGTAATATCTCGAAAATGGTAGGTGTTAAATAATCTAAAATTACAGTTTCATTCTCCATTAAAAAGTACATTCAGAAAGTACAAATAAAATTGTTCTTATGATTAAGACAAAAAAGTTATGAGAGAAAAAGAAATTCGACATTTTTATATTTTTTGCTATAACATCTGAAGTACGAGGAATTTTGTGCTTTTAAAAATTGATTGTGGCTCCTCTGATACTAAGGAATAATTCATCTAAGTTAAACAAAACCGCATCTCTTATAATAAGCGAGATCCCCATGCTGAAAATGTAATCTGGGAGTCTGGGACACCCTGTATAGTTTTAAAAAGCTAAAAAAAACGCTCTTTCATATGAAGTCATGATCAACTAGGGTTTCTATTTAAAAACATATAAGTTTACTTCATATCTCGAAAGTTAAGGTCGCTAAAAAATACTCCTATTTAATTTGTTTTTTAAATTAAACATTGAAACGTTAATAAATAACCACAATAACATTTTGCTCTATTTTAATAAAGAAAGAAGTTATAGCAAATTTTCAAAATTAATGAAATTTTATTTTTCTTCTGAAGTGCCAAAATGGAAAGCGATATAAGAAATCTGATTAGATAGGCGTTCTTTTCTCAAAAAAAATAGCCCAAGATACCAATATCAGATTTTCATAAACTATTACGGTTACCGAGATACCCCGTAAAACATTTGAATTTGGTCCATTCTGTATATGTAATAGTATTTTAAAATATTCATCAACAATCAAACGTCCTTTATTATCCATCCTTCATTATATTTAATGTCCCGTCGTTAAAATAAATTAGAAATTGTAAACTAAATACTGGATTACTTCAGAACAAAGTTGAGCGCTAACCCAAAATATTTACCACATATTAAGAATTTTATGATTCTTGACAATATTGTCCTTTATAATAACAAGAGTAGTAATAAAAATGCAAATAGTAAGCGCTTGTTGGGAATTGAGAAGAACATTACTCGAGCAGCAGTTCCAGGAAAGTTATAATAATCGTATTTAGAGGTTCCAGGATGCCAGGACGGCTTAAAATATAGGGTGAAAATTAGTCAACGAAGGGCTAAACTTAACGGAACGTATTAACGGCGCTAAATTTGATGCAAATTGCGAAAATAACAATTGCTAGCAGTGTACTTACGAGAAATATAATGCAACACATTAGCCGAATTTAACCTGGCGTCTTATGGTTTCGACAATTTTGACGACCTCTACGGGTAGCGAATACTGTTAATGCTTGAGACAACATTGTACATGTAACAAAGCACGCACACAAACAGAATCCCAATACATGCTTTAATTAGAGAAGTTAGCTAGTTGATCATTTCGCAGGATACTTGTGTAATATGGGATTCCGGGATATTCTTATATGATTTTGCTATTGTGCTATTGTGCTTGTTTATATAGGTTATCGTTTAACTGGTTACAAACTTATAATTAACCAAGAAATTAATAATTAGTTTCATACAATGTGTAACTCTAGAACGGCAAATATAATTTAATTCGATGCGGTAATTCGTTGAAATATGTTTACAGCAAACAAGTCGTAGTGAGATAGTGACCAAACATTAATTTTAGAATTCGAAAAGGGTTCTAATTTTATCGGAAAACTATTAATTAGAAAATATACAGCATTGTTAATAGAATAAAAACTATAACGTTTTTTAATATAGTTCCCCAGCATCTGAACACATTTGTACCATCACTCAGAAAGCTTTCTGATTACTCGATAGAGGAAGTTTATAGGCTGCAGGTTTACCCAGTCCAGAAAAGCTTCGATAACTTGATTATTTCACTTTCACTATTCAGGGTCCAAACAAATGAAAGCAAATAAATCTTTACTGCATGCTGGGCGGGATAGCATTTTCCATTGTAGTTTTTTTTTATTCCTACAATGGTTTTTGCAATCGTATAAATACATAGAACTTTGACAAACCTTTATTTTTTTCGAATCGCATATACAGGGTGTTTCTTAAATATTGCGAAAACATTCTGAAGGTAATTCCTTATCAAAAATTAAAGGGGATATTTCATATAAAAAAATTTCCTAAGATGTCTCCTTTCGGAGTTATACCCCCCTAAAGGGGAACGGTAAAATTTGGTTTTTATTTTATTTCTCAAGTTTGGATAAATGTAGAAGAATGATATTTAACAAATGTTTTATACTTACAAGAATTATCTGATAAGTGTTACAAATTAATAACTTTCATTTTTATGCGATATGTCGAGCAAACTATTTCCCTACCAATTGGAAAGTGGCTCAAATCATTCTAATCCTTAAACCAGGAAAAAAACCAGAAGAACCTGCCTCGTATAGGCCGATAAGCTTACTGTCAATCATGTCTAAGGTTTTTGAAAAAAATTACATTAAAAAGTTAAAACTAGTTTTAGACGAAAGGAAAATTTTACCACAACACCAGTTAGGGTTCCGCAATAAACACGACACTAAAATAAATGGTGACCTTAATGCAAAAAGATACTGTTCAGCGGCATTCTTGGATATAGCACAGGCGTTCGACAAAGTGTGGCGCACATGCCTTCACTACAAACTGAAGATGTATTTACCACTCCTCCACTTTCAACTCTTTCAGTCGTACCTCACCAATAGACACTTCCTTGTAAAACATAACAACGACTACTCCGATCTTTTTCCCATCAAATCGGGTGTTCCGCAGGGAAGTGTCCTTGGTCCTGTGTTGTACCTTATATATACAGCAGACTTGCCTACGACAAGATTGACAACTACGGCAACATTCGCGGACGACACAGCTATCCTCGCATCAAACATCGATCCAACATCGGCAACGAGGAACCTGCAGAACAGCTTAAACAAAATACAAAACTGGCTAAAAATGTGGCCAATTAAAATAAATGAGTCAAAGTCTAGGCATGTTACATTCACCATGAGGAAAGAAACGTGCCCACCAGTCCAAATTAATAACTGCTGATGATGCCAAATATCTGGGCATGCACTTGGACAGACGGCTCATCTGGAGGAAACATATCTTTACCAAACGTAAACAACTAGGGCTGAAATTTGGCAGTAGGTATGTACTGGCTTATTGGGCGTAAATCGCAACTGTCTTTAGAAAATAAGAAACTACTGTACAAATCCATCCTTAAGCCCATATGTTCATACGGTATACAACTCTGGGGTGCCGCCAGCCAATCAAACATCGAAATACTGCAAAGGTTCCAAAATAAGGTACTACGCGCCATCGTCAATCCCCCGTACTACATACCCAACGGCGTCATCCAACGGGACATTCCAATTACCTCAATTAAGGAAGTGATTGTGCAGTTTAGCAAAAAATATCGTGATAGGGTTGCAGTGCACCCCAATGTGCTAGCCAGTCAGGTATTTGTGCAGTGCGATAAAGCAAGACGGCTTAAGAGGTGGTCACCCTCAGACTTAATAAACAGATTTTGATCAGATTTAACCAGTACTATAGAGTAATAGATTATAATTATAACATAAGACATAACTATAAAAAACTATATTTAGGTAGCAACGTTCACAGGAGCTAAGCTACAAATGTCATACAAGTCACAACGAGAGCTCATTGCCCTTGGGCAGATTGCTTGTAAACTGGAGTTAAAAAAAAAAAACTTAATAAAAGGTTTCCCATAGTAAATATTTACAATCATCTCCCACCTTCACAGGGGGCTGAAAAGTGCGACCTTTGTTGGTTTTTTAATAAGAACTTTTTGGTGGGTTAAAAGTTTGCAATTAAATTTTTTTTTATTGAAAGCCTGATTTATTTAGAATTTTTTTTTATTTTTCAGTTTTTCTCATAAAACCTATACTTTTTGAGTAAACAACAAAAAAAGTAAACATGAACCATCAAATATTTCAATATAAAACGATTCATTTTGGTGGTTGCCATGGTTTGTTCATGTTCATGTTGGATAGAACTGACGGGCGTTTTAGCGCTATCGCCGCGTAAATGTCAAAATGAATTACACGCGTCAATTCTATCCAATATGAACATGAACAAACCATGGCAACCACCAAAATGAATCGTTGTATATTGGAATATTTGATGGTTCCTGTTTACTTCTTTATTTTTTACTCAAAAACTGTAGGTTTTACGAGGAAAGTTAAAGAATAAATAAAGTTTTTAAATAAATCAAGCTTTAAAAAAATAGTTTTTTAATAAAAAATTCTAACCCACCAAAAAGTTCTGATAAAAACCAACAGGGGTAGCACTTTTCAGCCTCCTGTGGAGGTGGGAGATGATTGAAAAGATTCCTATGGGAAACCTTTTATTAAGTATAAAACATCTGCCAAATATCATTTCCTTAAATATATCCAAATTTGAGAAATAAAATAAAAGCCTAATTTTATAGCTCCCTCTTAGGGGTGTAACTTCGAAAGGAGACATCTAAGGAAAACATTTTATATGAAAGACCCTCCATAATTTTTGATAAGGAATCCCCTTCCGATTTCTTTCGCAATATTTAAGAAACACCGGTCTACACCGCATTATTCCTTAAAAAAAAAAAAATGAGTAATAATCTACGAGTATGTTCACAGTGCGACGTTCAGTTTAAAATGTAATTGCTAATACTTCCTGCTGATCCCAAAAGAACGTTGCCATAACAACATTTCAGGTGGTTTTTCATAATCTCTGTAAAACTTCGGACACTAGTTGTAATATTGCAAAAATTTCGCGAACCTTTATACATACTCCCATATTCCAAAATCTAGGTAGTTACTTTTTGCTCGTTTCCTGGTTAACTGAAATTACAGTTCTTTGTACTTGAGGATTAGTTTTAATACGAATTTTTCACTTCTTTAAGTTTTTGGTCCATTCAAAAATCAGATCTTTGGAAACACAATTATTTCCATTTAAAATTTGTGAGTGATGTATGTTCTGGAATAAGCCGGTTCATCCTGGAAATATTGAGATAATTTACGAATAAACAGGATATTTGTATACATATTGAGCTGAAATTACTATGTGGATGATTAGGTAATGACCGCTTATTCATGTATGTACATAACACACAATATATAAAATGTATTCGTTTGGCATAATTCCAGTATCGCTGAGAATCAAGCACGCAGAAAAAGCTACATAAAACTCCGCTTGTTCCACTTTGTGTTTCATTCTGTTTTGTTAAAGTTTCGGCAAAAAAGTTAAAAATCGTATTTAATCCTTAATTTGGCCATAAATAATGTGTATAAGAGGTTTGTAGTCATTTGCTTTAGTTTTAAGAAAATCGATTTTTAGGTCGAAAAAAGTTTGCGTTTTTCCGATTTTTCACAATAAATTCAAAATCTTATTTAAGGGCTAATAATCCTTAATTTGGCTTAAACAAGGTGTAAATGAAGATTGAAGCAAAGTGCAATGAAACAACATTTAAACAGAAATAAATAAAAATAGCGATAGATTGTGGTTTTATCATACAAGTACAAATATTGTGCTATTTTCAAAAATATTGCGCAATAACTTGAACATGTGTGTTCGCGTATGGCCGTGTTGCACAATATCTGCAGTCCATTTGTAGCTTGCACGTGATAAACATAGAATATCAAAAAGGCTTGATGTATATCGTAATTTACCAGAGCTATGGAAAACTAGCGATGGATCTTATAGCAAAAAAGAACAGTGGCTTATAAAAAGCTGTTCAAAGTGTAAAGATTGTGATAGCAATGCAACTAGAGATACTCTTGTAAAATAATTAATTCTTTACAAACGAATTGTCGAAAACAAATAAGAAAAATTTGCAACTTTAAAAGAAGTAGATCATTAGTTGATGATGTGTACAAGGTGATCCAAATTCGATGGGATTACATGGGTATCTCGCTTAATAGTCAAGATAGAGAAACGGTTAAATTACCAAAAATGTGCAGTTTTTTAGGACAAACACAGAACAGTTAACAATTGTATTCTATCACTTCCTGTTTTTCTTGATTTTTTTTTGTTTTCACAGCCTACTGTTTGTTTTTCATTTTTAAAAAAATTTAGAAACCTTTGTAACTTGCATATTATTGGAAATAAATACATCAACTCTTATATATTTGGAATGGGAAAAAATAAGGAATTTAAATAGGTCATAGCCAACTATAGCTTTTATTTAAAAAAAGGTAAGTTTGTTTTTATTGCGAGCGTAAAATATTTTCTTTAGTAATTTCAAAATCTACATAAAAATATCTATAAATAATCTTTATAATCTCTTTCGATATTTACAACAATAACAGATATGACATCTTTTAAATATAACAAAAAAAAACAGTTTTTCATTAATATCTCAAAAACCGGAAATGAGGGAATATTTTTGAAAACGGTTCTGCACATTTTTGGTAATTTAACCGTTTCTCTATCTTGACTATTAAGCGAGATACCCATGCAATTCCATCGAATTTGGACCACCCTGTACATACCACTACACTTGTATGATATCAAAATTTAAACATTGAGCGTGTGTATGCATTTAATGCACAAACGGTATGGCGCCATATTTTGTATTGTATAGTATACAGAGTGTTTCTTAAATATTGCAAAAAAAAATCGGGAGGTGATTCCATATCGAAAATTAAGAGGGATCTTTAATATAATTTTTTTCCTTAGACGTCTCCTTTCGGGGTTACACACACCCCTAAAGAGGAGCGGTAAAATTAGGTTTTTGTTTTATTTCCCAATATTTTAAAAATAGAACAATATATTGCACAATATTGACGTTTTGTGCAATATACTTCTATATGTATACCCCCCTTTACATACAAAACTTGCCGCTACTAACTCTCATTAATGCACAGACGTAATTAAAAAAATTCTTGGTGTCAGCCAACAGTTAATAATTATATTGCAAATTAAAATGTGCAATTACTTAACTAATTGTTTGAGTCATATTTATTGTCTGTTGGTTTAATAAACAATAATGTATGTAAATCGACATTTTAACTTTATTTAAAAAAATAAATGAAATATTCGAATGCTTGAATAAAATTTGGGTGTAGTGAATAAAACTGAAAATTGTAAAAACATCATTTCAATCATTAAATTAAATCAATTAAATAAGGTCTGGCTATACGTCAGCAAATAGCTTGAAACAAGTTAGCCTTTTGTAAATTAAATGTAATTGGTTTATACCGAAATGGAAGAGATTCTAAATTTTATGTCCAGAGAAATAAACATTTTTGCCAAACGAATGTATAGCAGAATGTTTTTGTATTATAAATTAATTTCTTTGGTTAGTGGCTTAAAAAAATTGTTAATGTTAACATTTTAACTGTGCGTTCGTTAAAGCATCAAAGTGGAAGCTTTTACAACTAAATACACGATACATAATTCTACAGCTATTATGCGCTGAATTTTAAAGTATCATGTAATTAAATTTTTTTATCATTCGTAAATCGGCAACACAATACTTCAATAACATTAGTCTATGCTCAAATTCAAGTGTTTTTTGTATGCATTATGTTCAATTTATATTCATAGTTATCTAGACTACGATAAATAAAAAAGCGGTCGCCAATACAATACAATTTAACATTTTTTTGTCTGCACTGGATAACATTTTTAGGCTTGTGATTCTATAGAATCTAATTAATTAAATAACCCAGTTGTTCCCAACATAAAAAGCTCAAATTGACTAATTTTAATGACGCTAATGAGAAAAACATTTCGATGTCTGAATACCTACAATATTGTTTTAAATAAGTAAATATAATTACTTGTCAATAAATGATTTATCAGTACACGTAATAAATTCGTTTAATCACATTTTAGTAAAGTGCTAAAAACATTAATAACCGCTAACTGTAACCAAGTTTATTTTATCAGGGCGCAGATAATGTAAATGCTTTTTGAAAACTGATATAACCTTTTTAATACCAAACTTTGCGAGCAATTAAATACACCAAATCAATATTGAGCGTTCAGTTGCTTTTGAGGGCAAGAACGAATTTGTAGAAATTAAATCATCATGCCCCAAAGCCTGTTAAAGGGTTATAAAACATGAGTTATTAAAAATTATATTGCATTTAACAAGTGTAAACTGTAATTTTTGTGTTTATTCGAGTAAGACTTTCCCAACTTTATACAATTCTTTGCGTACCATACCGTACGTAACTTTACATAACGATTGATTACAGCGATTTGCTTTCAATTTCCCAGCCATCGACAAACTTATCATACATAGGTTTGACACAGGCCCTGACAAGTTCTTGCATGGAAAATAAATTAATGTATTGATTTTCTTTCTACTTTCTCAGCCTCACTGTCAATAATTATTACGAACAATTTTGCATACGTGTTATTTTTTTATACAAAATCATGTTTTTACTAGCACAATGATCAGTTTACAATTTAAACATTGCCTCATCTGAATTAACAGAATACACTTTAAAATTATTTTCAAATGTCTTTATTGTTTCTTAATTATTCATAATAATTTAAAAAATGGTGTAATTAGACTTCAACTTTATAAATACAACTTTTATGCATTTAGATATGTCAGATTTTTCTTCTATTTATTTTCAAACATACAATCATAAGAATTACATTTTAAATTTTTAATTAAATTCTGTTGCAAATGTACGAGATTTTCCTAGAGCTGTATAAAAATAAATTTTAGTTAATATTCTCGTAGAGTCAGTTCCAAGGTTTCATTTATATTTAGAATTGTGTAATAAATTACAGTTAAAATTCCTGAAAAGCACAAAAGATTGAAAGCAAATTGTTATTTAATTATTTTGCTTAATAAATAAGGCACTAATTAAATTGCTTAGCGCTTCAAGGATTAAATAAACACGATATGCAAACTAATAAGTTGTTTGTGAACTAGTGCTTAAGGTTTAAATGATACAAAACTGATATAAGAATAGTACATGAAATTGTTTTTGATTAATCATTGAAAAAAATATCTATAAATGCAATCCATTTGATTGACGTACAATTTTATTCGTTTCGTTGATTAATTAAACACTTCATTTAAGGTTGCCATCAAAATTATATAAAATATGTGTATGCATATCTAATAAATTGATATCGATTTAATTTTTTGAAATTAAAAGTAGATACCTATACTGTTTAGAGCGGGCGACATAGTATTCATGCAATTAATGTTGTTAATGTTAATGTCTATGAATTTTTAGTTTCTTCTCTGAATGCATAGCACCTCTAAACCGTGTAAAGTTGACAATAAATTGCAGGATTGGTGGTGAAGGCAAAACTGGTCAACTTGAGCTGCCAATTTAAATTCGCTGAATTTTATTGGACCACACGTTTATCACATATATGAGACCTGCGGCAGAGAGGTACTCGAATTCAAACTGCAGTTACAAAATGAACTAATGCAATTCCTCCAAACGTACGTCAATACTAGTGACAAAATTAAAGGTTTTTGGGAAACCGATGGCGCTTATGCAGAATCACGTGCATAAATATTCATCGAATATTATTTTGTTAAAACTCAAGTATCGATTATTTCAATTTTTCGCTGAAATACAGGATATTTTGTTTACGTTTCTGTGGCCACGAATTACCTTATAAATATTAGTTAAGTAACACATTAAATTAAAGTGAATAAGAACCTCATTTGATAAGTTGCCAAAAAGTAAATAAATATTATTAAATTTACAAACGAACTTTACCAGACGCATTTCCCAAATTAGTAGGGTGCGAATTATAGAGTGTTCTGCTGATGAGGCTATTATTTCTTCAATTGCCATGATTCAGTGGCTTGAAGGGTAAGACTCGGAAGTGCGCAGCAATACGGAAGGAAAATTTACACCTAGAGTATCATCATTTTTCATTAGAAAGGGCAAACCGTGTTTGATCATATATACACAGTAGATTACTATTTAGTTATTATGTCGTGGGCAAGCATTCAAAATACACTGATATTAACTAATTGCATATCGAGGGCGACCATTAAAATCACGATAGGTTCTAAAGCAACAAATATTAACTGATTTCAAGCGTCCCTGCAACATTTTTATTTCAAGTATTTAAACATTTTTTAACTAATGCAATAATTGTTGTGCCTACAAGGTTATAAAAATACTTATTAAGTTACTACATGGCAACTTCTTGGAGATTAAAAGAAAACCTTACATATTTTGAGTTTTAAATATTTAAAGAATTTGCACATCTTAAATTAAATTATTCACAAATACAGTATGCGCCAAAATATGAAGTACTGAAATGAAAAGACGAACAGTATTACCCAGTTGTCATCTGTGAGTTTATTTATCCGGAAAGAAACTATCATACACACACACTATTAGCGTGTTGATTTACCACGGTATGCGTAATGTAATTGTTCGAAGTGTGCACCGCCTCGCAGTAGACAGTGTTCATATCGTTCGCGCTGATTCTCAAACATATTCCGGAACAAAGGTTGCTGCAGATTCCTGCTCGCGTAATACAGGCACTGTTCTTAGCGGATCTTCACAGTTGAACACACTCTCCTTTAAGATTCCCCCATCAGGTGGTGAAAGATCAGGGGAATAGGATGGGTATGGTAAGTCAGTACCACGTGCAATGATTCGTCCTGGAAAGTTTTTCTGCAGCATGACTAGAGATCAGGGTCCTCGACAGACTAGATCGCGCCCTGAGGTAAGCAACTGAATATCGCCACTCAGTGGCGTAGGCAGGGTGGTTAGGGGGATCAGAACCCCCCATAGGGTCGACATACTTTAGTAAAGAGCAGGAGAGCTGTAAATTTTGTGCTCAAAAATTAAAACAAGAGACTCCTCGGCTCTTTTTACGTTTATTAACTCTTCCCATGAAAGCATTCTGCTGCTTAAAAAGACTAGTGACCTAAAAAAAAAAGTTAACCTCTTTTTGCGTTCATTAAGCCCCCCATCATAAAGGCATCCTGTCTATGCCACTGTCGCCCTTGATGTATTAGTATATTAGAACAGCGATTCTTAACCGGGGGGCCGCGGTCCCCTGGTGGGCCATGAAAAATTTATAAAACGTTTTTACTTTTTAAAATAATCTTAAAAAAATTATTTTTTGCTCCTTATTGTACTCGAACCTTCGGAGAGATATCTTTTTAAATAAATCGCAATATTTTTGTTACTACAAACTAGGGGGCTGTCAAAATATTTTAGGATATTTAGGGGACCGCGACTACTATACTAAAAGGTTTAGAATCACTGTATTAGAAGACAAAAATGTTAGAATGTTTCTAATAACTATTTGGCTTTAATTGCAAGAGAAACACTAAAACTTTTTTTTGCATAAATTATTATTATATTATTATTTGATACAAAAATGAACGATTAACTGACAGTATTTCAAATTTATTGATTTGATAAACGAGTCATTTAATAATATTAAAATGAATCTTATTATTTTATATTTACTGTTCATACGAATCGTTTAAACAAGCAGCGCGTTTGCGCGTTGATACATGAAACTAGCTAGCGTAGTTCGTCTGTGATGCAAAAGCGAAATGTCGTAATAATGCTTCTTATTCTACGAAAATTTCACCTCTAAACTACTAACGCATGCAACGTTTACACTTCTACAAACAATAATTAGACCCATAACAAAATATTTTATTTTTTACATAAAAGATGTGGAGGGTATACCCTTGGAAGATTTTTAAAAACTTTAAACAGCTATAAAAAATATGTTTTATCCGTTTCCAAATAAAATAATATGCGTTGTTTAAACCCAAGACGCAAATTTTTACACTGAAATCTAAAATTTCGTACCTCTTTTTAACAGTAAAAAGTGTGTTGCGAGGTAACGATCCGATACAACGCTGGTCAGGAACGATAATTAAATATACTACAAATTTCAAACTTGGTCCGCCTTCACGGCCACTTTCATACTTTCATATGAGTGGAGAGTGGAAATAAAATTCAACTATGAATACTTTTTCCTCCGTCCCCATTTCCAATAACGATTGCACAACACAACTTGCTTTTCGCTGCTTGGAACACGTATAGCTGGAGCCATGTCTCGTCGACAAACACACTGCACGTTCTAGCTGCTCGAGTTTCAGGACGGTATATTTTGGCGCATACCGTATATGAAACTCCATGGGCTTGATTTCGTTCTGTTTTCTAAAACTTTACATTATCTTGCATCTAACTTATGTCCTTACAGACAGGTATAGTAATTAATTTCCTTATAAAATCATAATCTGGACGATATATGCACGTGCAGTTGAAATGGTTGAAGGAAATTTACTTGGTCTAGCGGTGACACTAACGAGATTTTGATGGCATGGGTGACATTTACAGATTTAATCGATTAAACCAGAATAATGGTAAACCGTAGTTGTTTGAAACTTGGTTGTAATTTCGTTTTCCATTACCGAAGACAGTAAAGTTACACGGTAGATTATATGGGTTGTGCAGATATTACTTTGGTTCACCTTTATTTAAAAATTACTTACTGCTTTCGTGCATATAATATTGATTTTCGAGAAATATTTGAAACAAATACCATTTAAACTGTTTAATTATTTGAACGATTTTTGTGTTAGTGTGTACATATAAGCCTAATAAAAAGCATTTATCTTTTTTTTTGAGGATTTGTTGTGGTAAATCAATTTAAGACATCGTTTCTGCATCGATTACAATATTCTTTATTTATTATAAGATTAATGTATCAGCTTTAATATTTAATTTATTTTAAAGCTGGACTATATTGCTAACCAACTAGTCTTAAAATAATTATGTAATCAGGCAATATTTAGTTTTCATAGATCTTAAAAATAATTTTATATATTGCTGTGTGCTTTGAAACTGTGGTTGGAACTAATTTCGGCCGTAGTTTCAATTTATTCCAGCATCAAAGTAATTTAAACCAAAACATAAGATATTTCAAGGAGCTCGATTTTATGGGGAATGTTATTTTCGGGAAATCCGTCTTTAATTTATTTTAAGTTTGGAAATCTTTTAGGGTTCGATCGAACTTAAAATTATTTAACCATAATGTAATATAAACCTTCTGTTTCATTACTTATATTTTAGTCTCTTATGAGTAAAGCATTTGTGGCAATATTATTGTTAGTAAACAAAATATAAGTAATTAGAAATATTAATTATGTTTTATAAAGAGTAATTGTTAGTGCTCAATCGTTTTAATTTGTGTTAAACCGATAAATGTTGAACGAAACTTCATTTTATAGTAGTACAAAACTGATAAAATTACAAATAACTTAACAATTTGGCAACGTTTTTTTTATCCATATTCAACTAAATGCATAAATCGCTCAAAGAAGTTTTGTTACAAAACTACGTCATCTGAGTCCTTTTGAAATCAATATAACATCCTATCCACAATATCAATGCTTTCAAAGTTTGATAAATTCTGTGCTTATTTACTTTAAGAAAATATTTACTTTCAGTCTACAAATCTACAAAAAAAAAATTGATGTTATAAAAACCTTAACGTCCACCCAATTTAACTTTGTGGAGTTAGTGTACAAATACACCCATATTATTTTAGTTTTTTTGTGATAATTACAGAGAAACAACATTGATTTCTCTTGTATTTCAAGCAATAGCCCAGTAAAAAAAAAACAATAAGTAATCATACATTAAAATTGCGTCATTTTTACATCGTACTAAATGTTTGTTAATAATATGCCGCTCCAAAATAGGTAATAATATAAACACAATTACTTATTTAATTAAGATAGTTCAACAATCAAGTAAATTCATTATAATATTTTAAAACTGCCACCAATCAATCCAACACAATGTTGTTGTAGGCGATAATGTAACACTAATAATTTATAATCAATTAAATGTACTATCACACTAATACTTAATATAAATTTAATAATTTAAATTTGTTGTTATAATCCAATTTCGTAAACTTAGTTTATTAGGTTACGTGTTACACCTTGCAGAGTCAGCTCTATTTGCAATCATTATAACTGTGTCATGGTCTTTTAGCTGACTTGGGGTAAATATTTTTAGAAATAGTCTTCCCAAATTATAGGAAGACAGTAGAGAGTAGAGAGTAGTAGGGGTGAGCGATATCCAAATTTCGATATCGAATATCGATATCGAAATTATATCGATATATATCGATATATCGATATATCGACATATCGATATATCGGAATATCGATATATCGATATATCAATATATCGGAATATCGATATATCGATATATCGGATTATCGATATATCGGATTATCGATATATCGATATATATCGACATATCGAAATTTCGATATAAAAGCGGCGCGAAGCTAAAAAAGTCGGTAAAAAAGTGAAAAAAGAGACTGGTAAAAAAAAAAAAAAGCTCGCCCTTAAATTATCGATATATCGGAATGTCGGAATATCGATATATCGATATATCGATACATCGATATTCCGATATATCGATATATCGGATTATCGATATATCGATATATATCGACATATCGAAATTTCGATATAAAAGCGGCGCGAAGCTAAAAAAGTCGGTAAAAAAGTGAAAAAAGAGATTGGTAAAAAAAAAAAAAAAGCTTCTCGCCCTTAAATTATCGATATATTGGAATGTCGGAATAACGATATATCGATATATCGATATATCGATACATCGATATTCCGACATTCCGATATATCGATATATCGATATCAAAATTATATCGATATTTATCGATATATCGATATATCGCCCACCCCTAGAGAGTAGACAGTGTAGAGCAGGGGTGTCAAACTCGCGGCCCGCAACGAACATTTTTGCGGCCCGACCAATATATCGGCACACAATAATACAGGGATGGCAAATAGGTGGCACGCCTTAGCGTGCCAAAGTGCCAAACTAACAAAGTAAACATGGCACGCGCGGGATTTTGGACGGCACTGTAAAGAATTGTAGGAATAAATGTTTTGCCAAAAAGAGTTGGCTACACGTTGCCGACCCCTGGACTCTAGAGTCAACAGTCAACAGTAGAGTCGGGCTTAGCGCAACCGGGTGAGATGGCCGTAATCCCGTAATTACCCTGGGTCCAGTGAGTCACCGTTCTGTAAGATTTCTGTTTGTCAATGTGTTCAACTGGTTCTTATAATAAATCTGCTTGCTCAATTTCATAATCAATTAGCTTCATTATGAATCCCGAGCTACCCCCCAAGCGCACATTGTCTTTAAGGTTTAGGCCTTAAAGCCTTTGTGATAATACTAACTGAAAGAGCACTTGTTTTAACAAAATTATTTATAGATTTAATTTGCAAATTACTGAAGATTTTTTAATACTTAAGCAACTTCAAAATTAGACAAAATTTATTATGCAATTTATTTAGCTAATTTTTTAAATTTTATATGTTACTTGTAGCGTAGACAGGGTGTTTTTCATGGGGGAAGTTAATAAAGGCAACAGTCTTTTAAATTGATTTTTAGTTGTCAAACCTTACACAAATAGGAATTGTAAGATGTATCAAAATATATTTGTAAGAACTTTCTGGTAAAATTGGTTGTCCACGTTCAGCGGAGGGAGCTTTATCTACCCCTAGTTTTATATATCCAGGTTCTTGGGAGAGAGTTACGACCCCCCTAACTCCCTCCTGCATTACGCCACTGGGTGTTACAAAATACATTATAATTTTTGGACATTAAAATATGACCCAAATTGTTAACATACAAGGATTTTATAATTTCCATTGAAATTGGAGTCGTGTATTGCGCACAATTCTATTAAAATTAAACTTTTTTTAAAATAACATGACAAAATAATTACGATTGAAATAATGTAAATAAATATGCGTTAATTAAGCACATATAATGTACGCCAACTAGTAGTTGAAGATAATGAATATATTTTACCGATGGTTGTTCGAACGAAAATATATTTATTTGCAAATGACATAATCCGAGATATTATATATAAGTATACCTACGCCATACGCCCTATTTATATTAAATGAAATCTTATACTCGCCTAGATTCGTGCTTCAGAAGTTCCTTTGAAGGTTAATTAAAGAATTAAACATCTACAAAGCCTTCACTTTATTAAAGGTAGTCGACAAACGAGAAACCCCACACAACGGAATAACTTGTTCACTGCAGTACAAGTTAAGAATTTAATTTCTTGGTGCTGAAAATTAGTAGAAGTTTCCAAAGGTTGAGCACAATATTAATGAGTCCGAATTAAGAGTTTGGATTTAAAATCGTACAATTAATTATCTAATTTAAATTAAAAGCTAAGAAAGTTATTTACAAAAAAATCGTACCTGAGGCTAAATCAGAAAGTTCTGAACACTTTTTATTTCCTTTACGAACTTAAACCTTTTTTAAAATCGAAATTAATCACAATTCGAAAATGCTTTTGGATGAACACAATTTCTTCACCTTTTCTACTATTTAATGCAATTCATAAACTATGTTCTAACCCACTTTACCTTAAAAAATAACCCAAATGATAGCCAAAGAAGTAAATAATATGAAAGTGCGGATTTTGCTTTTCATAACCTATTAGTTTTCTTTATATTCTCAATTTCAGCTTGGCCCTTGTACATACGCTTACCTGTAAGACTTTTTTGCAGCACCATAAAAAATATTTTTGGGTTCACATAGAAAATTATTTAGTATGGAACAGTCTAGTTACGCACTTTATATTGCGTTTGAGTTCCAGAGCCTCCTAGACACTAAAAACGTGCCTAGAATTCAGTTGAAAATCGATGTTCATTAAAACATAGCACTTAATTATAAACAAGTCTGTTTAGGTTTTGATGTAATTGTAGAAATACAGGTATAATTTAACTTACTTTAGTATAACTTGCTACTTGTTAGTTACAGAAATATATATTTATTAATCCAGTAACATGCTTTTTTTTAAAACAATTTATGAACAATGAGGTTGCATTTCAAAACTGGACATTTTAACATACAATTCCGCCATTCCAAAATTCGTTTGGCAATCAAAGTTTATTTACGTTGCTTTTTGTCAAATAATTATTTACGATGAATACAAAAATGAAGAAAAAACAGTACGTGACAATGATATTAACGCCAAAATCCTTTTGCACTTATAATTGTTTTTTTTGCAGAGGAAGAATTGTGTTTTAAAGCTTTATTTAACTAGATTTTCTGGATAGACCTTTTTTTATTAATGCATCTTAGGGCACTGTTGTACTTATTTTAAAAATTATTGGAGTTGTTAAGTATTAACATTGCTTTTTTTCGTTAATGAAAGTACTATATTTGCCTGTTGTAGAGAATTCTTTTTGAAGCTCACCCTTTGGTCTCAAAATTCAATTTTAATTAAAAAACCCTTAGCGTTTTTGCATTTATTTTATAAATTAAATAAATGGAGCATTAAATTAATAGTGCTCATTAAATGTATGTATGTAACCTTTCATTTGATACGATTAAAACATGAAACACATACGCGTTAATTAAACGCCAAAATGAGTTTAGTAAAGTAAATAAACCTTTAATATTATTTTTAATTTAAATTGCTTTACGGAATAATGATGTGTTTTATGTAACGTTAATGCAGTTTTTCGCATTAACGGTTGTACTTTTTAAATGAAAAGGTCGCATTTACATGTTTGTGTGTGTGTGTAGCTGGATAAGGGTTTCAAGTTTTTATGTATGTTTTATGAACATTAAAAATTATTGTTATATGCAATATATGCAGCTTTTTTAAATTTTATATGATAAAAGGCAGAACTTGAAATTTTATATTCAGCAGTTTTTACACATAATTATTAACAAACAAAACATCAAATATATTGTAACGTAATATAGGTAAGTTAGCATTCAATCCAGGTTAAGAAAACAAATATTTAAAAAATTTATTACTTAATATATTGCTGCTGATGAACTTGTAAATTAAATATTTTTTTCATTACACTTACTTCAATTAACTAATGAATCAATTAAATAATTCTCAACCATTTATTGTCTACTAAAATCATTAGTCTTATTTGTTTTTCCCAATACATTTAAGTTAAAATGATCGAGTTACTAAAGCAGGTCTTACAACTTACAAGTAATTATTAATTCCCTTTGATGTCTCATTCCTTACAACTCTTCAACTCAAAGAAAATCTTACTGTAATTAATGTATTTTTAGGTCAAAACAGATCAAGGCAATATTACACTTTGTCACTTATGACCTAAATATAAAATGTAGTTCAATTTGAAATAAATGTAGTAAAAGTTTGATACAATACTATGGCGTGGCTCTATAAAAGAAATTATTATTTTTGTTTAACAGGTGTTTAATGCTACAAATACTTTCCTTTGTTTCGTAACACTTTTGTTATGTAACTTTATACGTAAGCTATAACTTTTTCTATTTCATTCACAGTAAATTGTAATTTTGTGAAAGCTTCTCAGATTTCTGATATGTCGTTGCCACATAAACCCCAATTGATTTAGCTCAGGAGATATGTGAGACTTTTCCACCTAAAATCGGGGAATACAAATATTCTGTCGGTAACAGACGTGCTGAATCCCTTTTTTTCTGGATTTGGGTGTAGTTACGGAACTACATAACAAACAATTTTAGCACAAGGAATTTATTTCCTGATGAAATTCCTTATTCTTTGATAGAGAAGATAATTAATTTGGTGAACAAATTTACTGTTGCAGTTAACTATCAGTTTTGTTGTTAGAACTAACAAAGTATAACAATCTGAAGAGAGAAACAAATTTTAATACTATACACTTTTTAATACCAGAATAATGCGTTTGTTTTTTATACAGGAATGCGCAAAAGTATGGAAACAAACAAATATCTAGAACACTATTAAAAATTTCAATGAAATTTGGTATCCGACCGTTATCGTATATTCCAGATTCGGTAAAAATATTGAGGTTTCAATACGACTTCCGGTTCAACCAGAAACGGACCTAAACTTTGAAATTTTATATAATGTAGAACATTCTGTATCTATACTGGTATATTTTTGGATTTCTCTTTAAATTTACATTTAAAAATCTAAAAGGTTATACAGGGTGAGTCACGACGGACGCGTCGGAGTTTTATGGCGACACGGTTTATATTTTCCAATTTCTGTCTCTGTTAGATTATGTAAGTCAATAAGGGCTACATTTTAAAAATATTTTCAAACATACAGGGTCCTCCAAAAAAGAGTGCCATATCAAAGTTATACTTTTTCTTATGGAACACCCTGTATTTTTTTACATTTTTGGATTCCTCTTTAAATTTAATTCAAAAAATGTATGAGGTTCTATGGGTCTAAAGTCAACCGTTCTCGTGAAAATTGCATTTTCATGAAAATACAAAGTTTTCAAAAATTTTCAAGATTTAAAAACTTTGAAAAGTCTGAAGAAATTCGCTTGGAGATAAGATTGACAATAGATTATGTAACACTTTGCACCACCTACATTTTTAAAATATTATACAGGGCGTTTTTTACGCTTGGTCAAACTTGTGAAACTTTAAACATGGATAACTAATTTTTTTTAAATACAACACCCTATATTTTTTTACACCGTCTTATAGAAAATTTAATTCTCTTTCGAAAACATAAATACTGTTTTATACCTAAAACTGATATTTTCCGAGATATCGCGATTTTATTGTTAATTATTAAGGCAAAGTAATATTTTCGAGTAGGCTATGAAGGTAGACAGCGGTATTTTGAAACAATTGAAAGAAAGAACAAGAAAGGTTTAGTTTTATCTTTTGCCTACGCATTTTTGTTTGACAATGTATGTAATAATAATTTAAAAACTTTTGAGACAATCACTACTAATATGTTGCGCAATGTAGGACGTTCACTTGAAAAGAGGATCACAATGTGTATTCAAGAGGATGGTCGTCATGTTGTACATTTATTGTAATCGGCTCTTAAATTTTATTTTTGAATTATTATTTTAGTTATCACTGGAAATATTTTTATAAATGTTCAATTTAAGTTACTACGGTCCCAATTTGAAATATTTTCTGTGTATTTATATTTTAGTTAACACACCATAAACACTTACTTACATTAAACATTGTGCACACTAAGCACACTGTATAAAACACAATGTTTGCAAAATGCGTGGAACCAGAATTTAAGCAAAGACATTTTGGTACAACCGAGTGTCGTATTATAAACATACAAAAAAAATGGTTTATAGGATTTAGTAATCACCTTATCATACTGGTCCAATAAATAAATGCATAAATAATTTTAAGAAATCTTGATTTAAACGTGAGATTGCTCTTCATTATAAAAAAATGTCAAAAAGGCGTAGGCAAAAGATAAAACTAAACCTTTCTTGTTCTTTCTTTCAATTGTTTCAAATTACCGCTGTCTACCTTCATAGCCTACTCGAAAATATTACTTTGCCCCAATAATTAACAATAAAATCGCGATATCTCGGAAAATATCAATTTAAGGTATAAAACAGTATGAATGTTTTTAACAGAGAATTAAATTTTCTATAACACGGTGTAAAAAAATATAGGGTGTTGTATTAAAAAAAAATGAGTTATCGATGTTTAAAGTTTCACAAGTTTGACCAAGCGTAAAAAACGCCCTGTATAATATTTTAAAAATGTAGGTGGTACAAAGTGTTATATAATCTATTGTCAATCTTATCTCCAAGCGAATTTCTTCAGACTTCTCAAAGTTTTTAAATGTTGAAAATTTTTGAAAACTTTGTACTTTCATGAAAATGCAATTTTCACGAGAACGGTTGACATTAGACCCATAGGACCTTATACATTTTTTGAATTAAATTTAAAGAGGAATCCAAAAATGTAAAAAAATACAGGGTGTTCCATAAGAAAAAGTATAACTTTGGTATGGCACTCTTTTTTGGAGCACCCTGTATGTTTGAAAATATTTTTAAAATGTAGCCCTTATTGACTTACATAATCTAACAGCGACAGAAATTGGAAAATATATACCGTTTCGCCATAAAACTCCGACGCGTCCGTCGTGATTCACCCTGTATATGCCTAAAGTCAACCGTTTTCGTTAAATTCACATTTTTATTAAAAAAATTGAGGAATACAGCACTTCCAAAAATGTTCAATATTTTAAAATTTTGAAAAGGCAAGAATGTTTTTTTTTTAAATAAGCTAATTAACATTTTGCAACAACTACATTTTAAAAATACTATACAGAACGTTTTAACGTTTGGTCAAACTGTACAAGTTTAAACATCGATAACTCATTTTTCTTAAATACAACACCCTATTTTTTTACACATTCTTATAGAAAAATTAAACCTGTTTTATACCTAAAATTGATATTTTTCGAGATATCGCGATTTTGTTGTTAATTATTAGGGCAACGTAATATTTTCAAGTAGGCTATGAAGGTAGATAGGAGAAAACAAAAAAATCTTAAAATGTAAACAATTATTGTAGTTCTCAAATAACAGTTTCATTTTTTTTTTTTTTACTTAAAATGGTGAAAGAGAGTGAACAGAAATTTTGGTTTCGGCGATAAGCGAAGAAAGTATCATGACGTATGTAATTTATTTAATAATTTACATCCTGATCGCCAGCCAATAACGCGTTCCTTGTTTGCCAAAACCTTACGACGATCTGATTTAAATGGAGGCGTTCGCAATTCACCGAAAAGTGGTCAACCAAATTTTGCAACCAACGAAAATAAAGCACACGAAATTGCTGTCACGTTAGAAAAAGTCGCGCGCGCTTTCATGGTGTAGGTAGTAGACGCTCAGTGGGTAGCATTATAAATGAGAAAAAACACCATCCCTTTAAATTCGTCCTGTGCAAGAACTTTCGAATGACGATTTCGTTTTGTGAACTTACCATGGACATCTGCGATCGTGATCCTAATCCTAACTTCATAAGCAATGTGGTGTTTTCTGATGAAGCGACTTTTTGTTTAAATGGAACAGTTAATCGACATAACTGCCGCTACTGGTCGCAAACTAATCCTTATTGCTTTCAGCAAGCACACACCCAGCATCCACAGAAGCTTAATGTATGAGCGGGAATTCACAGAAATTGCGTTATTGGTCCGTTTTTTTTTTTAAATTGCACTCTTACAGGTGAAATATATTTGGAACTGCTAAATAACGAAATTATTCCCGCACTAGAGGAAATTGGGCAATTACCAGATAATAATTTCCTGATCGATGGATCGGGCACAAAGGTCACACCGAGTGGCCGCTCCGGTCACCGGATAACATAACTCTATTAGATTTCCTTCTTTGGGCACATTTTAAATCTAATATTTATGCACACTCTCTTGGCGAACTAAGAAACATAATAACAGAAAAAATTCACCAGGTTTTAAATATTTTTACGAAATATCGGCTTAGGTTAGTTTACTGCCAAGAAATAAATGATGGTCATTTCGAGCATCGTCTCCATTAAATTTTTGTATCTCCTATTTTGTTAATATGTACAAAGTCCAGATTTTTGTCAGTACTACATCCTCTTGCCCAAGAAGACTGAGAAGAAACCTTGAGCGCTTCGTATCAGACGACTTGACAAAAATAACCCGGTTCTGATCGGGGTCAGAACATTTTTCATACAACTGAGTTTAATCGCTTACAAAGTCATAATACAACCAATTGATAAAGTATTAGGTATGAGAAAAAAAAAACGAATAAAAAAAAATTACTGTCCTGTCTTACGTTTAAATTTAAAAAAAGGGTAGGATTGGATCCGTTTCAGATTAAACCGAAAGTCGTATTGTAAACACACACAAAATGGTTTAAAGGATTTAGTAATTGTCATTACACTGGTCCAACAAATAAATCCATAAATAATTTTAAAAGAATCTTAATTTAAAAGTAAGAATGTTACAAATTGTTAACAAAAATGTCAAAAATTTGTAACGAAAAGATAAATTTATAACTTTCTTGTTTTTTTCTTTCAATTGTTTTAAATTACCACTGTCTACCTTCATAGCCTACTTCAAAATATAACGTTGCCCGTTGCCCTATAATTAACAATATCTTGTGAAGGTGAGAGAGATATATATATATAATAAATGACAAGTTCTTGGTGTTAGTGAAGTGAATAGTCAGCTTTTTTGATTTCCACGGCATCCTATTTGCTTTAATAACGATTAGAAAAAAAAAGTCGAATATCTCGAAAAGTACGAGTTTTGGGTATAGGACATACTTAACAAAAAATGAAGCTCTCTTAAAGACGAATTCGATGACATAACAAAATACAGGGGTTTGCATTTGAAAAAATTGAGTTACGGGCTTTTGAAAATCAGAAAAGTTGCCACCTATTTATGAACACCCTGTATGCGTGATTCAAACTTTTTCGTATCGAGCTAATAGAGCAATGTTTCCTGCATATCCTTACCAAATTAAAACTCTGTGCTTCGAAAAATGACTTCAGGAGAATATTTTTAATAAAGACTTGAAACCTTGAAAAATTTTGAAAATTATTTTTTTTAGTGACAAGGCCGCATAAAAACCTGTACTATTTTATATCAATGTAAAGCTAAAATGAAGGCGGTCAAGAATATGAAATAAAAAATGGGGTGTTGTATTTGAAATATAAAAGTTGCTATTGGTTCCAGAGAGGTGACTCACCCTGTATATTTAAAAATATTTTTATCGTGTTCGGAAGAAAAAACTGTATGGAATACCGTTAGAATCAACTTTCTATCTCAAACCGTTTAGCCACAATCGACCGATCCGCCACTAATGACTCACCCTGTATATCACTCTGTATATTGTTTCTATTATACATATATGTAGAAGCTTTACAAGTCATTTAGGCCTACATTTGCTAGATTTTGTTGTTGTTGCTCCACTTTCCTTCCGTTGTCACCCATGTGCATTGTGCACCTCTACAATACCAAATTTCTTAGTTTCTCCAATTTTCGTCCTTAATTTTGACGTAATTAAAGTATTAACTTTCCTTTACTACTTATGGCCTTATTTCCATGTAGGTACTAAGTTTTTAGTTCAATGATTTTTAATCCCATCTTTTTCGCTTCGTTATCCAACGGCTACGCTACTTTTTGCAATTCTTTTTTACTTTCACAGATGATACATAACAACTTGCTTTAAACGTTGCTAAAACAATTTTTAAACGATTTACTTAAACAAATCTTCTTTGCTAAAATGGCGACTTAGTTGTCTTAAATATGACGGCGTTTCAAGGCACTTTTTTTCTATATTAATCTTAAATAATTAACCATTATTGACTAATTTAAATACGCTGGTTTAAATAAAGGAATAACGTTGTCGAGTATACAAGCAACTAAGTAAAGCAATCACGTAATACGTTATGAACGCAAGAGTATTAATTATTCTCATGCTTCAAAATAAATTATGATCAAATATCCGTTACTCGAACAGCTTAGAAAGCTTCACGATGTGATGTAATTAAATAGAACCTTTATAGCTAACAAAGCAAATAAATCATATTGGTTGAACTAAATTAGGATTAAATTGATCCATTCGCATTTAATAAATTATTTAATATGCCCATAAAAATAAATTAACAATGTATTAATCATTATTTTACTAGGTTTAGTGGTAGAGGTTTTTTTTTTAATGGCATCTACGATTAATTTACAATCTATTCTTTATGAACAATAAGTAGGTAAATTAATTGTTGAAGCTTTAATTTAACGTTAAGGATAAGCTTGCCCAGTGGCAACTATCCGTTTAAATTTACTTAAATTAGTTTATTATTGGCAACATAGGTTAAATAATTACTTAAAACGATTAGGCAAGTTTAGAGGTTTATGCCTCTTTAGTCTTTTAGTTTGTCCATGTTCACTAATAACTTTACTGCTAAAAGGTTAGGATGACGAGACAATCTGTTTTGATATTTGGCACTAAAACTTTGGATCACATTTTTCACTGTGCACATATGAAGATCTCGCTGTATAACTTCATTAGTAACATACCATGGTGCGTTGGTTATTGTTCTTAAAGTTTTGGCCTGAAATCGTTGTAAGATTTCTATGTTAGAGTTACTGCTTGAACCCCACAGTTGTATTCCGTACGTCCATATTGGCTTCAAAATCGTTTTATAGACTAAGAGTTTGTTATCGATTGACAGTTGTGAGTTTCTGCCAATAAGCCAGTACAACTTTCTAAATTGCACTCCCAGCTGTTTACGTTTCATCCATATGTGTTTCCGCCATGTCAGTCTGCGATCTAAGTGCATTCCCACATATTTTGTGTCTTCCGCTTGCGGCAAAACGGTACGGTTTAGTGAGACGTGGGGACAGGTGTCTCTACGCATAGTAAAAGTTACGTGTGTTAACTTTGTTTCATTAACTTTTATTCTTCAAACTTTTAGCCATTTTGAGATCTTGTCGAGGTTTCTTTTCAGCATTAGCGATGCGATCGTTGGATCTGTATGTGAGGCGAAGACCGCTGTATCGTCGGCAAAGGTAGCTACCATGTTATGTTCCACTGTTAGGTCGGCGGTATAAAGCAATTAGAGGACGGGTCCGATGATACTTCCCTGCGACACAACAGAGGTTATGGGAACGAGATTAGTTTGCTGCTGGTTAAATTTTACTTTAAAAAATGTTTCAATAAGATAGGATTTTAAGATTTGGTGAAATGGATGTGGTAGATTTTTCTTAATTTTGTAAAGTAAGCCTTCGCGCCAAGCTTTGTCGAATGCTTGAATGATATCAAGGAAAGCTGCCGAGCAGAACCGTCTTTCTTCCAGGTCTTGATTAATTTTGCTTGCGACTCTATGCACTTGTTCAATGGTTGCGTGATTTTGGCGAAATCCAAATTGGTGTATTGGAATTAATTCTTTTCGCTGCAAAAGAGGTCGTAGTTTCTATAATAGTATTTTCTCAAAAACTTTTGAGAGAATTGGTAAAAGACTAATCGGTCTGTATGAAGTGGCTTCCTCTGGTGGCTTACCGGGTTTGGGCAACATCATAATGTGAGCGACTTTCCACTGGCTTGGAAAGAGGCTTAGTCGGACCATGGCATTATATATTTGTGTTTATAAGCTTAAGCGCTTTTTCTGGCAACTGTTTAAGAACTTTTCCTGTTATCAGATCAGTGGTAGAGTTGAGGCTAATTTTATAGTAACCAATGATCCATCCGTAAGCTTTGTGGATCATAGATTTTTGTTGCAATAATTGATTGTTACAGCAAACTGAAAATTTTAACTCTGAAATTTGAGTAAAAAATAGCAGCATATAGGAAAAAATGCCCTTATGGTGTATAATATAATATAACGTGTTTCTGCAAATATACGATCAAGTGCAAGAAAAAGTTTAATTATGCATAATGTGATAAGGAATTTTAAGTCCCAAACATATGTAAGTTTATATATTTGAGATTTATAAATTGCTCTTTTCTGCCCTTTATTTAGGTCGCCTGAATATTTATTAAGATACATTTCAGCATAGTTTTATAATTATCGCATATCTGGATAAACAAAAGTTTGTTCATAAAGTGTCTCTCCAAGTTTGTCATATAACAGAAGGTTTTATATAAAGTGCGATTATATGTACTAATTGAACGAACCAGCGATCAAACGAATATGTTAGAATAGTTCTAAAGGTACTCGTGTGAAATACCAAAGCAAATATGTCGCTAAGGCTTTAATTACACACTGATGAAGTTTTCGCTTCAAATCCGGTTAAAATAATATTACATACAACAAAATATAATCTTATACGTTCAAGTGAATTAAACTAACAACAAATTACCACTGTCAGATTGTCGCTCGATTTTGGGCCGAAGTCGTACCGATTCTTTTTTCTGGCAGGTTTAATTCTGATATGAGGTTCATTGATCAAGTAATAGCGTATAAAATATATTATCTTACTAACAATAATCCTGGCATTATGCAAATTCTAATTCACTATGCAAATTTTTGTGTACATTCGCAAGCTTTGTTGCATTGCTTAATCCATTGCTTTCAGAATAATATACAGCTGAGTTCAACGTCTTGTACCAAAGAACATATATATTTAATTACTAAAGTTGTTTCATCAGGATAATTCGAAAGTGTGTATTTACATTGCAATTGCTGTTTTAAACAACACTTGACTACAACTTAAAACAAATTCTTGTTGAAAACCTGAATTAACAATGAGAAACCATAATTAAACGAATGTTAAACTAACAAATACGTGGGTGAAGCTAAACTTATTGGGAATAAAAAACACGGTAATTATTTTCTAAGATTTTATTTTAAAATGTTAAAGGTAATACCTTCAGAAATAATAAGTGTTACCATTTGCACTTCTTATGAGCATCCAACCAATCTTATTTCGAAATACTTGCAAAATAATCGCGTTTAAAAAATAACCAAAAGTCGTACAATGACAAGTCAGGTAAATACGGTGGATTCTTCATTATTTTTTTTTTCACCCAAAAACTGGAATGTTTAAGCTGCCATGTGAGAAGATGCATTATCGTAATGGTAGAGATGCGTAAAATTAAGAACTTAAGTAATTTACCGAAAGATTTATGTTAAAAACTACATATTTACAACTGTACAATAATTATCCTGAACGTATGTTATTCAGAATCCATGGAATATAATTTGGTAGACGAAGTCCCACGGTAATTGTTCCATTACCACACAGTCGAGGCCCAAAGGATATTAAACCTTCTTGGTGCCATTTGTATCTATTAGAGAACATTATTGGACCACCTGAATCACCTGCGCATGTACTCTCAGGATCGTTTTCTCTAACACACATGTGTCTTTCCGTAATTATTATCTTGTGTTTATCATAAAACTTCTGGCATTCTTCGTTAGTTATCAAGTGTAGTGTACTTTTCTTCTTTCTGTTTAATATTTGCTGTTTAAAAATATTTATAGCATGTTAGATTTCTTTAAAAAAAGAAACTTGAACAGTTAAAAGTAAGAGGTTTGCAACTAATTAATAAGTAATATACTCACCGTTCGGTTGCGCGGATTAGACCAACCGGAAGCTAGAAGAAAGTCACCAAAATTTGCCAATTTAATTCCAGGAAATGGCAAGCAAATAGGTCGAATGTAATCTACAAAAATAAATTCTTGGAAAACAATAATAGTTAGAATATTGTCAAAATTGTCAGGCAGACATACAATGGTCAAGCTATATTTATTGAGAATGAAAAACAAACTACTAGATCGTGAACAACAAAATCTGCACCTTTATATTATTCAGTTCTTTACCTGTCATTTGCCGTTACATTGCCTTAGTTGGTTAGAATCTAGTTCGAGAGTATTTTCGAATTGTTATCACGAAAATTTCCTTCAGCTGTCAAATTTGCGTTTTCAACCAATAACTAATCTAAATCTTCTGGAGACTACCAATAGGAGCATTATTACACAGTAATAATTTTACATTTCACTGTCAGATGTTGATCCTCCTGTCAAATTTGCGTTTTCGACCAATAACAAACTCAGATTTCCTAAAAACGACCAATAAACATAATCATACACTGATAATATCTTTTTCGCAATTCACAGATTTTCAAGCGTCTATTGGTCGTTTCTAAGAAATCTAAGTTTGTGATTGGTGGAAAATATAAATTTGGAGAGGGTATTAAATATTTTGTTCTTGATAATTTTTTGAAGAATTTAGGCGACCAGTAGCGTTACTTTAATATAAACCACACCCCTGACCCACCACTCTGACAGTACTTGTAAAATTTGACATAACATACATTTCATTTGACAGGTAGGTTAGGTGAAGGAAATTTTCTGACAAAATATAATTCGTGCATTGCAAATAATCTATAATTTTTGACAAGTCTTCACTCATGCAAGTTGAATCAGAAAAAATCATTCGTGCACTTCGTGCACTCGTATTTTTCAGCTCAACTTGCATTCGGGCATATTTGCCAAAAATTATCGATAATTTTCAATGCACGCGTTATTACTACTGATAATTGAAACGGTTTATAAGTGCAAACATTTCATTTTAAAACTTCAATCAAATTATTCGTTACCTGTAAAGGATATCGTTGATTTTAATCTTAGCAGACCAATGTCGTTGTCGTTATTTAGAGATTTCGGAATATACTCTGAATGGGGTATAGCTTCTTCAATTCCAACATCTAGAGCTGGGTCACTGCAGTACTCAAAACCATCAACATAAACGCAATCTTTGGTTTTTTGTGGATTATATTCACCCAAACGAACTTGCACTCTGTAAATACGTACGGTAAATCCTTTCAAACAAAAAAATTAAAAATAAATTGTTTAATATCACTTAGCAAAATGTTACATAATATGAATTTTAATTATATTTTAATTATGATGGGTAAGTGCTACAAACTAATTGTATACTTACAAACGAAATTCTGGGTTTGTAAGGCAGTGAGCGCTGGTCAAAACGTATCTTACATTAATGAGTGTCCCAACACATTTAAAACCCCGATCGGTGCCGTTCAACGTTTGGTACCTCAGCAAAACTAACCAGGGGAACTCATCAATTGCAGCAGTTGTACTAGGATAACGAAAATCGGTTAATTGTAGACCACAAAGTCGTGGATTTGGCAATAAACTTGCTTTGTTGCTAGCGATCGTTGGCAATTTTGGCTTTATCTCAACTTCACAACACACAAAGTTAGCTCCTAATTGTGCACATTTCGATTGTCTTAAAAAGTGCTGCATCACATACTTGCCCAACGACACCAAAGAGTTTAAGAGGCCAGGGCAATAGTTTATAGGCATGCATTCACCGTACTTATCATTGTGAGTTATACAAGAACTCATGGTTCCTAAAAAAAATTATAATTATTTTATTCATAAACAAGGGTGTATGTTTCAACATGAAGAACATAGAAATCTTAAAAGCTGTTGGAAATAGAATCATTATTAATAGTAAAGATATGCATTTTAATCAACTCAGAATTATGAAAGGAATTTTACAAAGAAACTAAAATCACATATCTAAATCCATTCTCGAGTTATAACACAAAAATAAGGCCTGGGTGTTGTTAAATCTGTTTTAATATATTAGAGCCATTTTAAAGTGTTTTTTTTTTTGTATTTTCCAATTAAAAAGATTTCTTAAAATGACTGCACAGTGCACAATTTTACGTGCCATGCTATACATTAATTTTTAATTTTAGTAGACTTTTTTAAGTTAGGTATATCATTATTCCATTATTCCCCTATTATTTTATACCTACAGTACCAATAATAACTTACAGATTTTTTTTTTATCGCATTACAGATATTTGCTGTATTTTTAAGACTTGCAAAAATTAAGATTTTTTAAGTTCGTTTATTATCTCTAACAAAACGAGTCGAAACCTTGACCGTGAAGTTTAGGGTACTAATGAATATTAAGCAGGCTAGCTGCAGACATTTTGGAGAAGACTTCATTTATTTTGAGACCAAATTGAAAACACAAAACAAAACTGTATATTAAAGACATTTTTGACCCCAAATATTTCGAAATAAGATCAGTCTGACCATATATTAGAAAAATATATGTAATCCAGAATTAATTTTTAGGTATTAGCAGAATAATTTGTTTTACAAAAACGGAAGCAACATCATATTATAGATACATATTGAGAGTTTTAAATAGTTTTTAATTTTGAAACACATACATTAATATTCAACAACCTAAATACATGAACTAGATCACATTATGAGTTCTTTAAATGAGTGAAAGAGAATTTTCTTAACACATCGGTAAAATGAATTAAAATATCAACGTTCACAAGGTTATCCTTGCAACGCGCTAACTACAAGGCCTTTGTTTATAACAAAACTATTTTCAGATAATAAAAAATACAAAGAATAGTGTTTTACAATAAACTTACCTCTTGTAAAATCCAAAAATAACAAAAAATATAAAAGTAATACTTGGCAACACTTGAACATTTTAGGTTAAGTACCTTAATAAGAATAAAAATAAAACTTGTTTATCTAGTCCCAGGACAGAAACTATTTAATTGTTACATATTAGCATTAATAAATGCAGCATTAATTAGATCTGATAAGCTTGCGGCAATGGATTTAAACCTAATTGCTTTCAAAATCAGGAAACACTAATAATGTGTTTTAATTGTGTGAAATAATTTTTTAAATTCTTTTAAACTTGATATTGAAAACAGTTATTGGTTGTAGTTATTGCGTCTAGAAACATTCCTCGCCCACAATTCTTCGCCTCCACAATTCTTCGCCGCCACAATTTTTTGCCGCATACAAGCATATCACAAATTTCATTTGTAAATGTGATTGTTTTTATTTATAGGAATTTTTACAGATTACTTTACATTAGACTAAAGTTGTTTCTTGTATATTAATATTCTTCTTTTAATATTATGTTAAAAAAATTAACCTGACCTGACCTGACCTAACCTAATGTAAAATAATCTGTAAAAATTACTTTATAAATAAAAACAATAACATTTACAAACAAAATTTGTGATATGCTTGTATGCGGCGAAAAATTGTGGCTGCGAAGAATTATGGCGGCGAATAATTGTGGCGGCGAAAAATTGTGTATGCGAGGAAATGTGGGCGAAGAATTGTGGTGAAGAATTGTGGGCGAAGAATGTTCCGGACACGGTAGTTATTGATCATTTAAATTTTGAGTTTAACTACAATCAATAGAATCGTAGGATTTAATTATATATTTTTCTTCTTATAATCATATAAATCTTCGTTTTCTGGTTGGCAACCGCGTCTTGTTTGATAGTCTTTTTGACGTTTCGACCATTTGTCTTCGTCCTTTTTTTCACCTTCCTAAAAAGACCCAGACAAGTGCTCAAAACTTCCATAAGACTTTATCAAAGAAGACACGATTGCCTGCCCGAAAACAAAGATTTTTATGATTATAATTTACATTTTTTGTCTCAATTTACTGTGTGTTATTAATTATGATTTAGGTTATAATTTAGTGAAAAAAAGACTTTATTGAATATTGTAATATTATCTTTAATTGCGTAATTAATTTAACCTTTCTTGATAGTTTAAATAAATATACATAGGCTAAACATTGCAGTCTATAATAAACATTTAAATTAAAATAGATATTATACATTGTCGTTAATAAATCATTAAAAAAAATATAATAAAAAAGAACACAACCATTTACACATGAACCTGTAGTACTGTAAAAAATATGTTTTATGGTTTCATAGTATCCAGAATCCAAGGAATATAATCTGGAATACGAATGCCCACAGTAATTGTGCCATTTCCACATATTAAAGGCCCAAACGACACTATGCCTTCTTGATGCCATTTGTATCTGTTGGAAAACATTATTGGACCACCTGAATCACCTATACAAGTGCTTTCAAGGTCATTCTCAGTGGCACACATTTGGGTATCGAAAATTCTGACTTGATATTTTTTATAAAATCTGTTACATTCTTCGTTACTAATTAATTGCAATTTTGATCTCTTTTTTCTGTTTAATTTATTCTAAAAGAAAATAAAAACATTTAAATGCTATTTTGAGAACACGTAATACAGTTGTTTATAATACTGACCTCCCTATCTAGAGGATTAGACCATCCTGAAGCTAAAACAAAGTCATTGGTTTCTGCCAATTTAAAACCAGGCAAGGGTAAACAAATGGGCCGTATGAAATCTAAAGTTGAAAAAAGAGTTGCATTAATGTTCAATTAAAGTTCTAAAAAGTAATTAAATTTGCATGTTCTGTTTAAGTGTAGTGTATAAGTACTTTTAAATAAAACAAATGTTTTGCAAACAGCAAAGCAAAACGTTTCACTTTCCTTGACAAATACATCAGAAGGTCAAATCAGCAAGGTTTATATTACTGATTATTATTTGCATCTTAAAAAAATTGTGTTTGTCGTGCAATTAATTAAATGCTAAAGATAGATTATTAAACCAATGTTGTTTAAGCGTACCACGTAATAAATAGTACGCAAAGTACATACAGCAAAATTTGTAGTTTTAATAAGTATAAGTAAACTTGCTTTTATTACTTTTATAATTAAAATTCAATTGAAAACGAAAAACCAACAACCAACAACAGTTACATTACCCGTAAAATAAATTGTTTTTTTCAACCGAACTAATCCGATGTCATGATTGTAATTCCAAATAGGAAACTTGTATCCTACGTAATCTGGATGAGGAATAGCTTCCTCGACATCGACATCCTCAACAGGATCACTACACTCAGGATAATCAGGATTTTCAGCGCAGTCTACATCCTTTTGTGGATTATACTCTCCCAAACGAACTTGATATCTAAAAAATTTAACGGTTAGAGTTACACTGCCTCAGAGAAAGGTGTATAACAATTCTTACAAAATTCTTGTAGACGTTGCTTTAATGCAATGAGCTGTTGTAAGAACGTATCTTTTACTTATAAGGCTTCCCATACACTTAAAACCGACATCTTTGCCATTATTAGTTCGATATCTTAACAAAGCTAACCATGGAAATTCGTCTATTGCTGCAATTGCATCAGAATACGGGCGATCATCCGTATGTTGCAAGCCACAAATACGGGGATTCGGTAACAAGCTAGTTTTATTAACATCTATTCTTGATGGACTATCAACGGTTTTTCCATTTGTACAGCAAACAAAATTTTCCTTGGTTGGATCACATTTGGAACGCCATACATATCGCATCTGAGTCGAATTTAACGATGTCAAGTAGTCCAAAAGCTTTGGACAAGATTTTACAGAAATACAGTCACCTTGTTCATCGTCAGGTGTTATACAAGAGATTGTCACTAAAATAAATTATTTACATTCGGGTTAACTCCGTTTTTACTACTCCTTCTAGTTCAAGAAATTGAAAAACTAGATTATAAATATTTCCAAAATTTAGGAAACGATACAAAAATTTGTAACTTATTTTCGGTAATTTTCCTTTTACATTTTATTTCAACATTGCCAGTTTGCAACTTTGAAATTAGTAGCTGTTAAGATAAGCGTGTATGACTTTTTCGCATGTTGGCATGGTTCAAAAATGAATGCACTGTTTAGCCCGGAACCCGGGGACCGCATGCGGCCCAAAGCCCTTTGGCTTTTCTGCGGAGTTTTCTGAAGTTTAGAATAATTAATGATTTATATTTAACCAACAAGTTATATTAAAAAATACTTCTATAAACTTTTACATGCATATTCTGCAATTAATTATCAATTAGCAAATAAAATCCAAACACAAACTTCACCTCAAATAAATTAAATAAAATGTGGTTATCAATTTCCGCCCTCATGAAACTAGTTAAAATTTCACAATAGTTATTTATGTACCAAGGCAGTAAAGTTCGACTTTTTATCACGAGGATATTATTTGTCAAGACGAAGTCGAAGCAAAAAACCACGCGAGTGATAAAAAGGAACTTTACTGCCGAGGTGCATACCTATTGATTTTTTTCTGCAATCGTCAAAGAAATAGCAAAAAATCAAACAAATACATACAGTTTTACTTCATCTGTCAGATTCTCATTCTCCTGTCCAATATGTATTGGACAAAAGCACGCCCATTTTTCCAAATTCAACGAATGAGTGTAGCGCATTTTACTGTTGTTACTGCCTAGGCAGTAAAAATGATCATACAGCCGCTTTTGGATTCTTATTGATCTAGTTTAGTGACGATAGCAGAAAATTGTTTTTAGTTGAACTAATCTAAGAAATAAATCAAAAATACACATTTGAATTTACTGTAATATGACGTTCCCATTGTTTAAACTAAAAGTATGTTCTCCCCATTTTTTTAAATAGGTACTTGTTATTTGAAATAATATAATATTGATTAAGCATATTTGCCACTCCTTTTGCTATGGTTAAGAGAGGAACCGCACAGGATTGTTATTTATAGTTTGTTTACTGGTTAGCAAAGAGTGCCTTCTTTTTTAAATGCAAAAGGCCAATGTCAGATTAAATTGCCATAAGCAAATAAAAGTAGTAGCAAAAAAACTTAAGCAATTGGTATTAATTAACTTACCCTGAATAAAATAAAACAATGTAATTACACTTGAAATTAAAGTTTTGTAGCAAAAACACATTTTGCTGTGGTCAATCGCCAACGGTCATAGGCAGATGTATAAATACTTGTTTTACTGGTCTGGCTAGCGCTGTTGTATTGATATTTAGGAAATTCAATGATGATAATAAAATTATCGCGGTTATTTCTTAAATTTATGTCAGATAAGACGTATTATCTTAATATTGAGTGTTAGCTTTGGACAACAACAAAAGCAAGTTAAAAATTCAGTAAAATTGAACGTTTCCATTATTAATTCATAATATATCCATATATCTTTTATTAGTAAAGGTACAAAAGTTTTTTGCGCGCATTCTATAAAATCATCCTCGATTACGTTTTCATGTACACATATTATCTAATTATGTTACTGAAAAAGAACATTCTCTTTCAAAATTTAAGTATTTATGTAAACAATTAACCACGTGTTACATTGTTAAGGACGAATTATGCCATGTATACAGGGTGTTGAATTGGATCACCCAACATAGCAATTTCAATGGTAAAATTTTAAAAGTTGTCTGTTATTTCCCCTAATTACTTTAGAAAAAAAGTGAAATTTTTTTTAGAGAGAAAAAAGTCTGTGTCTATAAATGTAATTATTATTAATTTTTAGTTTTCCAATAACTGTAAATTGAGAAAATTGCAGAACGCCGTTTTGACAAAAATCAGTAACGCCTTGGAATTATGCCGTGGCAATATTTCCCATCATAATAACGCTTATGCTGTCACTTTGATGTTTGACGTTTATTCTTAACTGTCGTGTTTTATGTATCAAACGTTTATTTTATACAATTAATTATGTTTTCATTAGAAGAAAAAATAAAAATGACAAAATGATATTATTCCAGAAACAGAAATGTAGCCTTAATTATCACAGTTACTACAAAGACTATCGAATTAAACAACAATACTGTAAAAATGATACGCAGACAATTAATACTGTCATTTGACATTTAGTTAGTTGTTTTTCTCACAACCGTTGAAAAATGTTGTCATTGCCTTATCAAAAATAGTGGGCAAAACGACATTTTACTCTCTAGTGAGCAAAAGTGATTACTTTGCTCCCTAGAGAGCAAAATTTGTTGAATTGTCATGGTAACGTCGTGTAATAGCGTTTTCAGACAGAGAAACTGTCATTCGTGTCAAATACACAACTGACATTTTAAGGTTATATTATTTAATGTAGACGTTTTGCTTTTAATGTTTTAATCGCATTTTTTACGGTTGTGACAAAAATGTAATACACAACTCGTGGGCAAAGTACCTTTTCTCGCTCAACTGCCGTGCCCGCACTCGCCTACGGCTCGTGCGTGCAATTGGCAGTCTCACGAGAAAAGAAGTACTTTGCTCACTTGTTGTGTAAATAACTATTTTTGCATTTATTTTCATAGATACCTTGATAAGTCATTGGTAAAATACGATTTGTTTTCATTTTGTGACTTATTTATAAAAATAGATAATATAGAAAATAATATCTCATTTAAGAGAAAAAAATCACATTTAAATATTCCATAGCCAACTTCGCGGCCCATAAGAAAAAATGAACTTAGGAGTAATAGCTTGAAAATGGTAAGTGATAAAAAAAAATTAAAATTATAGTTACATTTTCCATTAACAAGTATCTTAAGAAAGTATCGTATGTACTAATAAAATTGATCTAATGATTAAGACAAAAAAGTTATAAGAGAAAAAAGATATTCAACATTTTCATATTTTTTGCTATAAATTCTGAAGTACGAGGAATTTTGTACTTTTAAAAATTGATTGTAGCTCCTCTCATACTTAGGAATAATTCAACTAATTTAAGCAAACCTGTTTCTCTCATAATTATAATAAGCGAGATCCCCATGCTGGAAATGTAATCTGGGAAACCCTGTATAGTATTGTTGTTTCATTTTAATAAAGCAATGTAAATTTTTATAATCCTTTATTGCTATTGTTTAAGGTACATGTTAATAAAGATGAATAGTACATAATATAAATAGTAAGATATTTTCAGTTGTTTATTTAACTCTGTTTTACAATTTAAGCAAAATACTGCACTATTTAACTCTGGTTCCTTTGCAAGTTAACTCTCGGATTGGATTTTTGGTGCAGATATAAGCTGTCGAGAGTGTATCTTTCCATCTAGTACAAGGGTCGGGGAACTTTTTTTACCTATTACCCCAAAATATATTTACTTACGCCGACGTTACCCCCTTGATTTGAAATGAACAAAATCATAGATTATTTAAATTCAAAGGGTTTGTTGAATTTATTTATATGGAGAATATACAATTATAAATATAAATATCCTCAGGATGAAATAAAAGGATTTCTTTTTTATATAATTTTATTTATGTCTATTGGGTCCTCAATACCCCCAAGAATTTCATTTTTACCCCACTTGGGGTAATTTACCCTGGTTCGCCGACCTCTGATCTAGTATGCTAAACCACGCTATAGGTTCACGAACTGCACCGTTCATGAAAGCGCAGTTGGGGGCACTCAGTGGTGAGCTATGAACATAGTTAAATAAAAACAAAAAAATAATGTTAATTATATGTTGGAAAAAAATTGCATTTTAAATTCAAACGTGAATAATCGAGTGATTGTACATAATTCAAAATGGTTAACAAGAAGAACAAGGGGCTCGCAAATTAAGGATTAATTTAACAAAGGGCTCGCGCGAGCCCCCTACAGCTCACCACTGGGGACACTATATGATGATCCACCTTTATCTGTAACAAAACAGAACAAATTAAACAGATGCTGTTATTCTCGACCAGTTTTTATCGGAAATTCTTTCATTTAGGTATCTAGGACATTCACCTTATCGTGTGAAAGTTTTAGTTAAATGAGTTTCCAAACTTAAAATGATCGAGAACAACTGCACAAAAAGCATTAAAACTAGGGGAGGAATTGATTCTAAGACGATGTGCAACAGTATAAATTTTATAAAAAACTAGTACGGCACTGTTCAAAATCAAACTCGAACTTGTTTTTGGGTAGAGCATTGTATTCTAAACTAAAAGTGTCTCCTGACTTTTCTTCGTATCCGCCACCGTTTGGCCAGTAGTCTGTCTTTGCTTCCAGGTTTCGAACTACATCTCCTTTGAATACGTTCGACCATATCCTTTGTAAATTTGTATAAGACCACAATAACCTGGTCAAAACGTATTCAAAGAAGATGAGGTTCGCAACCTGGAAGTAACAGCCCTGTCAAAAGCTTTTAAGAATAAATTAGTTGTTACTGCAAACAGCATTTAAAAAAAAAGAAGCCTAATTAATACATTATACCACTTTTTAAGACGTGCAACTGCTAATATCCAAAATCTTTAAGGCACTCAGTTTAAATTGACGTATAATCAACTATAATTAATAAAATCCCTACAAATATCGCACACACGGGATGCGTAACTACGCCATTAACAAAAATTGCTAAAAGACTGGCAACGCACATGGTGTATCTATTCACTGTCGACATTGAGAATTGTATTTTGCTGTTTTACGTATTAACAGAATTTTTAAAGCACTTGACCCCGGACATATGTATATTGTGCCAGAACATATTTTTTTAAAGACACTTATTCACTACAATAGTTAATCACTTATAGGTGCCCCATCCAGGGCTGCGGAGTCAGTAAAAAAAAAGTTGACTCCGATTACTGATAATTTTAGTAGTTCGACTCCGACAAAATTAAATACTAAGACATTTAATGGTGGGTAATATAAGAAAAGAAAAAATTTAACACGTTCGCTGGGGCGCAGTATCCTCAAAACGTTGTGGGGCGCGTTACGGAGTGTAAGTGTAAGTGTCCCGTACAGCTGTACGATACAATACAATTAAATGCATTTTAATTAATTATAGGATTAAAAATGTGATTGTATATTGATATAATCTACTATAGAATAATCCAATAAACATAATGCGAGCACAAGAATTAGCAATTATTGGTACAAATAAAACTTGAATATTTTGAAAAATACGGAACTAGAGCCATCGCTCCATAGAAAAGTTTTGTGAATTGCAGTGCTGCAACATGGGAAGCTTGATACGGGACACATATCTCCTGTAACGCAGCGAACGTGTTAAAATTTGAGTTTAAATGCGGCAAAGGAACATTTTTTCCGACTCCTACTCCGCTGACCAGAAATTTCTCCTAAACTCTGACTCCAGAGCCCTAGTCCCATCACAATGTTATCAAAAATATGTCGTCTTTATTATTTATAAAAAACATTCTTCTCATATTATTTTATCATACATACTTTGAACCTTTGGAAGATCTCCTCTAAGCAGACACACATAGACAAAAAAAATGGATTTTCCAAATGACTTTTAAAATATAATATTTTGTTATGAATTATCGGAACTACTTCACTTTAGCGGCAGTAGTCGAAAATTGATAAAATTTTGTGGGTTAATAAAACTAGACTTGCTGAACTCAAATATGTTAAAATTACTTGGCGCTCTCATTTAATAAGCGTAAAAATTCAATATAAAAGTTCCGTTTGACAGTTAGGTTAGGTTTTTTAATTCGAATTTTCTCATGGTAGAATGGCTAAATTATCTGTGTAAAGTGTACAAATATGATTATAAGGCATAAATGAAACTATATTTGTATTGATTTTGTGTTAAAATAAGCTTAAAATAACGTAAATCTTATAACTTACCCAAGTTCACAACTGTCATTTTTTGCCGTCTTGACTTACTTTTTCCACCTTTCTTGACCTTTCTGAGATAGTAAGGTGGACTCATTTAGATCTATAAGGATCAGATGAGTTTCAGTTGGAACTAAAATTTTAATTTTAAGCGACTATTAATTTATTTTTTTAACAAATAACTTGTAATTTGAGAGTGGTAGTTAATAATGTTGGTTGATTAACCTTATTTGACTGTCTTGAATTTCTGTGAAAAAACACTCATGAAACGTCATTTCACAGACGTCATTTACTAAAATGCCATTAATTAGAATGCCTGAAGGGCCTTTTTAAACATTTTATACACACAAACACATACGAAGATAATCAATATATTTATGGCGAAAAAAAATTGGTGGCCACACACATTAGTTTAAAAATTAAATAGTGTACAGCTGCATATCATCTTATTCCAAATTTGTTTTATTGTAGCATTCCCCATTAATCTTCGTTAAAAACAAACCCTAACCAACCTCTAAGCTGACCCTCTGACCTCTGACGAAAGTAAACAGAATGCCTATGAAAGAATAGTGTTGCGCACAGCTCCACGCCATCGAATTCGTTACTTGTTTTATTTTAGCGTTCCCCATTATTTATCTTTAAAAAAAAAACTGTTACCGGCCTCTAACCTCTGTCCCTCTGACGAAAATAAACAGAATGTCGATGGAATAGTGTTGCGCACGTCGTCTTATTCGTAACATGTTTCAATTTAGTGTTCTTCATTAGTCAACTTTTAAAAAAAACTTCATCGACCTCTAACCTGACCCTCTGACGAAAATAAACCGAATGTCGATGAAATCATGTTGCGCTCGTCATCTTATTTGTAACTCGTTTCATTTTAGCGTTCCCCATTATTCATCTATAAAAAAAAACTTTTACCGACCTCTAACCTGACCTTTTGACGAAAATTAACAGAATGTCGATGAAATAGTGTTGGGCACTTCATCTTATTCGTAACTTGTTTTCTTTTAGCGTTCCCTATTATTCATCTTTTAAAAAAACACTTTTTCGGACCCCTAACCTGACCCTCTGACGAAAATAAACAGAATGTCGAGGGAATAGTGTTGCGCACGTCATCTTATTCGTAACTCGTTTTATTTTAGCGTTCCCCATTATTCATCTTTAAAAAAAAAACTGTTACCGGCCTCTAACCTGTCCCTCTGACGAAAATAAACAGAATGTCGATGGAATAGTGTTGCGCACGTCATCTTATTCGTAACATGTTTCAATTTAGTGTTCTTCATTAGTCAACTTTTAAAAAAAACTTTATCGACCTCTAACCTGACCCTCTGACGAAAATAAACCGAATGTCGATGAAATCATGTTGCGCAAGTCATCTTATTTGTAACTCGTTTCATTTTAGCGTTCCCCATTATTCATCTATAAAAAAAAACTTTTACCGACCTCTAACCTGACCTTTTGACGAAAATTAACAGAATGTCGATGAAATAGTGTTGGTCACTTCATCTTATTCGTAACTTGTTTTCTTTTAGCGTTCCCTATTATTCATCTTTTAAAAAAACACTTTTTCGGACCCCTAACCTGACCCTCTGACGAAAATAAACAGAATGTCGAGGGAATAGTGTTGCGCACGTCATCTTATTCGTAACTTGTTTTATTTTAGCGTTCCCCATTATTCATCTTTAAAAAAAAAAACTGTTACCGGCCTCTAACCTGTCCCTCTGACGAAAATAAACAGAATGTCGATGGAATAGTGTTGCGCACGTCATCTTATTCGTAACTCGTTTTATTTAAGCGTTCCCCTTTATTCATCTTTAAAGAAACAACTTTACCGACCTCTAACCTGGCCATCTGACGAAAATAAACCGAATGTCGATGAAATAGTGTTGCGCAAGTCATCTTATTCGTAACTCGTTTCATTTTAGCGATCCCCTTTATTCATCTTTAAAGAAACAACTTTACCGACCTCTAACCTGGCCATCTGACGAAAATAAACCGAATGTCGATGAAATAGTGTTGCGCAAGTCATCTTATTCGTAACTCGTTTCATTTTAGCGTCCCCCATTATTCATCTTTAAAAAGAAAAACTTTTACCGACCCCTAACCTGACCCTCTGACGAAAATAAACAGAATGTTAATGGAAAAAAATTATGGTCGCTTCAAATTGAAATTTTAGTTCTTACTGAAACTTAATCCTTATAGATCCTATTATTCCATAGGCATTCTGTTTATTTTCGTCAGAGGTCAGAGGGTCAGCTTAGAGGGTGGTTAGGGTTTGTTTTTAACGCAGATTAATGGGGAATGCTACAATAAAACAAAATTGGAATAAAATGATGTGCAGTTGTACCTACACTATTTAATTTTTAAACTAATGTGTGTGGCCACCAAATTTTTTTTCGCTATAAATATGTTGATTATCTTCGTATGTGTTTGTGTGTATAAAATGTTTAAAATGCCGCTTCAGGCGTTCTAATTAATCTCATTTTAGTAAATGACGTCTGTGAAAATGCCGTTTCATGAGTGTTTTTTCACAGAAATTCAAGACAGTCAAATAAGGTTAATCAACCAGCATTATTAACTACCACTCTCGGTCGCTTAAAATGAAAATTTTAGTTCCAACTGAAACTGATCTGATCCTTATAGATCTAAATGAGTCCACCTTACTATCTCAGAAAGGTCAAGAAAGGTGGAAAAAGTAAGTCAAGACGGCAAAAAATGACAGTTGTGAACTTGGGTAAGTTATAAGATTTACGTTATTTTAAGCTTATTTTAACACAAAATCAATACAAATATAGTTTCATTTATGCCTTATAATCATATTTGTACACTTTTCACAGATAATTTAGCCATCCTAACATGAGAAAATTCGAATTAAAAAACCTAACCTAACTGTCAAACGGAACTTTTATATTGAATTTTTACGCTTATTAAATGAGAGCGCCAAGTAATTTTAACATATTTGAGTTCAGCAAGTATAGTTTTATTAACCCACAAAATTTTATCAATTTTCGACAACTGCCGCTAAAGTGAAGTTATACGATAACTAAAAATTGTAGTATTTGAAAAGCGGGACACACAAGAGTGCCGAAAATACATCTTGGGGACATTGAACCAAAAATAGGGACAGATCCCGAAAAGTCGGGACGTCTGGTCACCCTACCTAGAGTGAATTAAGTAGCTATAGCTATGAAAATAAAAGAATCATTGCCAAAAATGTTTGCACAATAGGTTTTTTTTTTAAGTAAAGCAAGACTTAATACACAAAACTTAGAGAGGTTAACAATTATTATATTGTCAAACATTTCTACAATCAATAAATCCAATAGCATTTTTTTTGTATTTTGGCCATAATAATATCTAAGGGTATAATACCCTTAGCAAATTTCAAAAACTTTCAAGTATTTAGATCACATAATAGCAAATCTTCAGTGCTTCACTATTAAACTCTATATAAGAATTTTAAATAACACAGTAATATAAAACTTTCATAAACAAATAATATGTTTTGATCAAAAATTGGATGAATATATTTCCACTGAAAATACAAATAGGATTTATATATTTGTGACAAATGATAATAAACATAGTATCATTTAAATAAAAAGTGTAATTGGAAAGGCAAAATTTTACAAAAACTTTGGTTCGTATTTACCAAATTCTTACAATTAAAACTCGTATCATAACTACATTACGTTATAAATAAAAACAATACCATTTACAAACAAAATGTGTGATATGCTGTGCGGCGAAAAACTGTGGCGGCGAAGAATTGTGGAAGCGAGGAAATGTGGGCGAAGAATTGTGGAGGCGAATAATTGTGGGCGAAGAATGTTCCGGACGCGGTAGTTATTGATCATTTAAATTTTGAGTTCAATTACAATCAATAGAATCGTAGGATTTAATTATGTAGTTTTCTTCTTATAATCATATAAATCTTCGTTTTCTGGTTGGCAACCGCGTCTTGTTCGATAGTCTTTTTGACGTTTCGACCATTTGTCTTCGTCCTTTTTTTTAACCTTCCGAAAAAGACCCAGACAGGTGGTCAAAACTTCAATAAGACTTTATGAAATACGCGATTGTCAGCCCGAAAACAAAGATTTTTATTATTATAATCTACATTTTTTCCTGTTAATTTACTGTTTGTTATTATTATTATTAATTAGGATTGAAGTTATAATTTAGTGAAACAAAAAAACTTTATTGAATATTGTAATATTATCTTTATTTGCATAATTAATTTAAAGCTTCTTAATAGTTTAAATAAATATACATAGACTAAAGATTGCAGTCTATAATAAACATTAAAATTAAAATTGGTATTATAAATTGTCTCTAATAAATCATTTTAAGAAAATATAATAAAAATTATCACAACTATTTACACATGAACGTGTAGTACTGTAAAAAATATGTTTTACGGTTTCATAGTATCCAGAATCCAAGGAATATAATCTGGAATACGAATACCCACAGTAATTGTGCCATTTCCACATATTAAAGGACCAAACGACACTATACCTTCTTGGTGCCATTTGTATCTGTTGGAAAACATCATTGGACCACCTGAATCACCTATACAAGTGCTTTCAAGGTCATTCTCAGTGGCACACATTTGGGTATCGAAAATTCTTACTTGATATTGTTTATAAAATCTGTTACATTCTTCGTTACTAATTAATTGCAATTTTGATCTCTTTTTTCTGTTTAATTTATTCTAAAAGAAAAGAAGAACATTCAAATGCTATTTTGAAAGTATTTAATGCAGTTGTATAAAATACTGACCCCTCTATCTAGAGGATTAGACCATCCTGAAGCTAACACAAAGTTGTTGGTTTCTGCCAATTTAAAGCCAGGCAAGGGTAAACAAATGGGCCGTATGAAATCTAATATTGAAAAAAGAGTTGCATTAATGTTCAATTAAAGTTCTAAAAAGTAATTAAATTTGCATGTTCTGTTTAAGTGTAGTGTATAAGTACTTTTAAATAAAACAAATGTTTTGCAAACAGCAAAGCAAAACGTTTCACTTTCCTTGACAAATACATCAGAAGGTCAAATAAGCAAGGTTTATATTATCTACTCATTATTATTTGCATCTTAAAAAAATTGTGTTTGTCGTGCAATTAATTAAATGCTAAAGATAGATTATTAAACCAATGTTGTTTAAGCGTACCAAGTAATAAATAGTACGCAAAGTACATACAGCAAAATTTGTAGTTTTAATAAGTATAAGTAAACTTGCTTTTATTACTTTTATAATTAAAATTCAATTGAAAACGAAAAACCAACAACCAACAACAGTTACATTACCCGTAAAATAAATTGTTTTTTTCAACCGAACTAATCCGATGTCATGATTATAATTCCGAATGTTTCCTAGGTAATCTGGATGAGGAATAGCTTCCTCGACATCGACATCCTCAACAGGATCACTACACTCAGGATAATCAGGATTTTCAGCGCAGTCTACATCCTTTTGTGGATTATACTCTCCCAAACGAACTTGATATCTAAAAAATTTAACGGTTAGAGTTACACTGCCTCAGAGAAAGGTGTATAACAATTCTTACAAAATTCTTGTAGACCTTGCTTTAATGCAATGAGCTGTTGTAAGAACGTATCTTTTACTTATAAGGGTTCCCATACACTTAAAACCGTCATCTTTGCCATTATTAGTTCGATATCTTAACAAAGCTAACCATGGAAATTCGTCTATCGCTGCAATTGCATCAGAATACGGGCGATCATCCGTATGTTGCAAGCCACAAATACGGGGATTCGGTAACAAGCTAGTTTTATTAACATCTACTCTTGATGAATTTTCAACAGTTTTTCCGTTTTCACAACAAACAAAAGTTTCATTTTTAGAGTCACATTTGGACTGCAACACAAATTGCACCCTAGTCGAATTTAATGAAAGAAAGGATTCTAAAAGTTTCGGACAAGATTGTATTGATATACAATCACCTAGCTTATTTTCAGGTGTAATACAGCAAGTGAACACTGAAATAAATAGTTAATGTACAAATTTTCAAAAATAAATATAATTTATATAAGGTTTTTCGTCCAATTACAAGACAATTAAATGATAAAATACTTTAGCTTTTTTAGTATTATAAAATAATCTGCTTTTTACCGAAACAAACAACTTTTTTTTATCACAATTTCAATAATCAAAGGTTTAGACCTTACGTCTAAGTAGAAATTGTGAATTAAAATTTATGCTAAATTGCAACAAATATTAAGACAAATGATTGAATAGATATACAAGTTGTCCAGTACAACATTAATGTATCTTCTTTCTTTATTTTCATTAAAAAAATAGCAAAACGTTAAATAAACAAAGTAATTATTTCAATCCATCATACATATATTTTGCTTTGACACTCAAAACTGTTAAGTATTAAATAAAAAGCATCTACTTACGTTGAATAATTTGTATGAATGTTATTATACTTAAAATTAAAGTATTGTGTTGATTAGACATCTTTACTTTTTTACCCATCTACACGTACCGACTTAAAGATACACAATGAAACTGGTTATGCTACTTAGCTTAAGGCAAAATGCACAAATATGGATTATTCCAAGATACAAAATGAATGTAAACACGTTGTCTCAGTGGATAAACATAATCTTGACACTATAACAAAAAAACGAAGGGTCATGGAAAAACCGAATATTTTAAACATTACATGCAGTGAAGTATAATACCTTTTTTGCTTGAATTAAGAAAAACAAATGTATTGTGAAAAAATGCCCAATAAATAAGACAGCAACTGATAAAGAGACGAGATTCTTAAAACTGGCATTCCATTTCGACAAGGGACAAGTAATTTGTAATTAAGCTTATTTTAAGGTTAATACTTAGTTAGCTTACTTGGAAAAGTTTTAGAAAAATGAGTAGGTAGGTACCTTCATTTTTACCTACTTATATTGTTGACTGAATACTCGAGCAACTCGATATAGCGTTTTGCAGGCATAAGTTATGATAGTCAATTCCAAATCTTGTGTTTATATCAGGGCTAGAAACCGAAAAAAATTTTGGTTAACGGTTAACCGAAATCAAGAACTTTATTTTTATAACGGTTTTTGTTGAAAAACCGGTTTTTTTCCGTAAAAAACCGGTTTTGAAAAAACCGGTTAAAAAAAACGGTTAATTTAACCGGTTTTTAACACTATTCAGATTTGAAATGCAAAGTATAAAAAGATATTATCTATTTATAATTTTATAATATTTATGTACAATCAAGCATTCAGTAATGACTTTTGGTAAACTAATCACATTTAATACAGATTTTGTATTTTTTCAAAATAATTTTTATTAAAAAGAGATGTTTAAAAAACCGGTTTTTTATTATTTTGGTTAAAGGTTACCGTTTTTTTTGCCTTTAAAAATAACGGTTGAGGTTTCGGTTAAAAATCACAATTTTGGACAAAAAATAAAGGTTAACCGGTTTTTTAAACCGGTTTTAAAACCGGTTTCATGCCCTGGTTTATATCCATTGAAAAATTAGCAAATATATGAATAATAAATAAATACAGTGATTTTTTGCGCTTCACAATAGTCTCCTAGCGCTACTGCACAAACTGTTATACATTAAAAAATATTTACATATGCTGAAAATGTTTATTAATGTCATTGCACTAAAAATTGAAGTAATATAAGTAATGATTATTAATCTTCACTTTGTCAGACATCCAGATGAAAATAACTGGTTAGACCACTTGTGTAATTCCAAGATGCGAATGCAATATTGGCACCATGCAAATATTTGCTAGAATTCAAACGAATTTAAATGTGATACGCTATGAAAAAAAATTATGGTATCATGTATTTTTAAATATTATTTACAGTCAAAAATATACAGAAGAGATTAATTTTTTGCTTATGTGAAATAGTCAGAAAACAACTTTGACAATTTATATGTAACTTGCTATGATGTAAGAATTTTTTTACATAACTGGACTATTTTTATACGATAATTCCAGAATTCAAAAGGACATTTTTTTGGTTTGAAATTGATATCTACTGTATTTGATTTATTTTTCAAATCTCTAAATACGACAATTTAGTAGTACAAAAACATTTGACAAAAATTATAAGCTTTTACCAATATTTAAAGCATTATAGTATTTGAATTTTTATTAAATAGGTACATACGTACAAGAATAATCAAATTGTCAGACACTTATATTTGTTTTCGTGTTTAACACGATTATATAAATTAGGAGTGTAAAACGGTGCATTTATTGATTAAATCATCAAAAAAATTACTGTCTTAAAATATTTTTTTAGGAGTTGCAATTCTGCATTCATTCCACTAAAACAATAACAGGTACCTAACAAGATACATCGCAACACTGACAATTTCCTTTAATAAATGATATCGTCTTATGAACACAGTATAGAAAAATACCCATGCAAAAATAAATTACGGTCGCATATTATCCAATATCCGCGGTATATATTTTTCTATTCGAGATCCTACAGTAACTGTGCCATTGCCGCATCTTCTAGGTCCATATGATACCATGCTTTCTTGATGCCATTTATATCTGTTGGAGAACATTATTGGACCGCCGGCGTCACCCTTACAAGTGCTTTCGAAATCAACCTCTTTGACACATATTTGAGAGTCAAAAATTGGTATATTTATAACTAACATAAAATTTTTGACATTCTTCTTTCGAGATAAGCTGCAATCTGGTCCTTTTTTTCCGGTCGAGTTTATTCTGCAACAAATTTTAATATAAAGAGTATATCATTAGGTACCTATATAATACCGAATTGTTGTGGTACGTGTGCTTTGGTGATGTGGGTGCTTTCCAATAAGGCTCTTTGAGAAATTTTACTTGATGTTTATTTAATAAATCGCTAAATTGACCTTACACTTGTACTTAACACTTAACTTAAATTATTTAATGCCGATTAGAATTATAGGAATTTTGTTAAAACAACCAAATGACTTCGATGATGTTATAGAAGTGTTTACGACTTCAAAGCTGTTATAGAAGCGATGATAAAAATTATGAAGTTCCAATTGTAAAATAATACTGCTGACATTTGCAATAATATTTAACTAATAGAAAAGCATATTATGTCAGAATAGACCAATCAAAATGGTTAACGTGTAAAGGTCCTAAATATTTGTCTATCTGACATATTAGTTAAGTAGAATTTTGATAAATAAGTTGTTCCCAATAATGCAATAATTTTGAATAGTTAATTACCGAATATATTGTCTGCACATATAATGTTACAATTAAAATTATGAAATAGCTGATGCGTCGCATTCTTGTACTATACTTAGCGGTAATATGGTAATAACGTAATAATATAGGACATATATCATTAAAATAAGAAATTGAGTAACAGCGAAATAATATCTAAAATATTAATGAATTTTGGGATTTACAAGAGAATAGCTAATATAAAATAATAACAATTTAAGGATTAAACGACTGTGTATGTAAATATACTGACCTCTCTATCTAGAGGATTAGACCATCCTGATGCAAAAACAAAATCACCAGGTTTTGCCAACTTATACCCAGGTAAAGGTAAACAAATAGGTCGAATAAAATCTAAAATTAATAAAAACACGTTACAATTCTGTATGTTACTGTACATACAATATAGAATATAATTTTTTAAAGTGATGAACGGTTTTTAATAGAAGTTCATTAAAAGTCTAAATTTACTTAATACTGCGATTTTTTAAGCAAAGTAAAGTTGGAAAACAGCTATTTAAATGTTACATATATATTCTTTTTAATATTTGCTAGACCAGTTTCAAGATTCTCGTCTTTTGAAGTTATTGTGAATAAATTTTTTAATAAAGTAAAATAAAAATTATGAAATCAAATATCAAAGAATTACTACATATTCTGTATCCCTTAAAATAAATAAGCCATACATTGTAGTAAAATCTTCCAAAAACTAAATGTTAAGACTATATTAACATATTACCTGAAAAATACAATTGTTTTGCTAATCGAATTAATCCGATGTCGTGGACATAATAACTGCTGTTTTCACCAGAAAATCCTGGATGAGGAATAACTTCCTCGACATCGACATCCTCAACAGGATCACTACATTCAGGATAATCAGGATTTTGAGCGCAATCTTCATCCTTATGTGGATTATATTCACCCAGACGCGCTTTAAATCTAAAAAAAATTATCTTACAACATAACATTAAAAAACAACCAGATATATTCTTACAGCAAAAATTTATTATTATGTTGAATTAGTACAAACTGCAGATGTGAGGACATATCTTTTACTTATAACAGTTCCCATACAAAGGAAACCGTTATCTTGGCCTGTACTATTTCGATACCTTAAAAGTGCTACACATGGAAATTCGTCTATTGCTGCAATTGCATCAGAATACGGGCGATCATCCGTATGTTGCAAGCCACAAATACGGGGATTCGGTAACAAGCTGGTTTTATCAACATCTATTCTTGATGAATTTTCAACAGTTCTTCCGTTTTCACAATAAACAAAAGTTTCATTTTTAGAGTCACATTTGGACTGCAACACAAATTGCACCTTAGTCGAATTTAATGAAAGAAAGGATTCTAAAAGTTTCGGACAAGATTGTATTGATATACAATCACCTTGCTTATTTTCAGGTGTAATACAGCAAGTGAATACTGTAATAAATAGAGAACAAATTTTCAAGAATAAGTAGGTATAATTAGTTACAGTTACAAGACCATTTAATTATAAAATACTTTAGCTTTTCAGTATTATAAAATAATCTGTTTTTTAACGAAACAAACAACTTTTTTATCTGAATTTTATAATCGAAGGTTAAGACCTAACGTCAAAGTAGAAATTGTGAATTAAAATTGATGCTAAATTAAAACTAGTTAAAATATTTAAACAAATGATTGAGTAGACGTACAGGATGTCCAGTACAACATTAATGCATGTTCTTTCTTTATTTTCATTGAAAAGTTAGCAAATATTAAATAAACAAAGTAATTATTTCAATCCACCATGCATATCTTTTGTTTTGCCACTCAAAACTGTTAAATATTAAATAAAAAGTATCTACTTACGTTGAATAATGTTTATGAATGTTATTATACTTAAAATTAAAATATTGTGTTGGTTCGACATCTTTAATTTTTCACCCATCTACACATACCGACTTAAAGATACACAATGAAACTGGTTATGCTACTTAAGTTAACGCAAAATGCGCAAATATGGATTATTCCAAGATAAAAATGCAACTTTGCGTCACACGGAATTTTGTAAGAACTTAAAACGAATGTAAATACATTTTTTGCTTGCTTGAGTTAAATAAAAAACAAAGATGTATTGTTAAAAAATGTCTAATAAATAAGACAGCAACTGATAAAGAGACGAGATTCTTAAAACTGGCATTCCATTTCGACAAGAGATGAGTAACTTGTAATTAAGCTTATTTAAAAATTATTACTTAAGTCTGTTTTATACTACACTATTTTTACGTTTAAGAAAATCGTATACGATTTTCTAGTACGGTGTCAATCAGAAATTACAAATCTTAAACCAAAAATTCGTACGAAATTATTACCGTCCCTATATGCGTCCTATTTGAGCATGGGCGTGTTTTGTGGCATGGGCGCATGCGTATTCTACTGCAACTGTATCTGACCGCATGTCATTTGTGGGTTAGGTTAACTGAAACAATCAAACGATGTTTTTTTTTTTTTTTTTAATATGTATTTTAGCAATCAAAACACTACATATTCTTTAAGCTAATGTGCTAATACTACTTATTACCGTTATATCCCTCACAATTTATTTTGTAGAAATAAATATTTAGAATGGAACAAGCGTTAAATATACGTTAAATTTGAAAATGATTCGCTTTGTGTTGTGATCAAATTGAACATTTTCGTACCAAAAACTAGTACAATGTAAAAGGTTGATATTTTCCATGCTAAATTCTTGAACGAAATTTTTGTATCAAAAATCGTATACGATTTTCTTAAACGAAAAAATAGTATAGTATAAAACAGTCTTTAGTTAGTTTACTTGGCAAAGTTTTAGAAAAATTAGTGCATTTTAACTTATTTATATTAATCACTGAATACTTGAGCAAACCGATGTAGCGTATTACAAGCATAAGTTATGAGACATTTATTGTTTAAACTAAATACCTACCAATTTGTATGACAGTCAATTCCAAATCTCGTGTTTATATCCATGGATAAAATTCGAAAATATATGAATAAATAAATACAGTGATTTTTTGCGGTTCACCATAGTCTCCTAGCGCTACTGCACAAACTGTTACATTAAAAAATATTTACATATGCTGAAAATGGGCATTATTGTCATTGCACTAAAAATTGAAGTAATATGATGATTATTAATCTTTACTTTGTCACTACACAGACATCCAGATGAAAATAACTGGTGAGACCACTCATGTAAAACGTGTAATTCCAACTTGCGAATGCAATTTTGCACCATGCAAATATTTGCTAGAATTCAAACGAATTTAAATGTGATACGCTATGAAAAAAATCATAGGATCAAGTATTTTTAAATATTATTTACAGTCAAAAATATACAGAAAAAATTAATTTTTGACATCTGTGAAATTCTGTTAGAAAACAACTGACAATTTATTTGTAAATTGCTATGATGTTAGAATTTTTCTACATAACAGTTTTTTTATACGCTAATTCCAGAATTCAGAAGATGGTTTTGCTTGAAATTGATACTGTATTTGATTTGTTTTTAAAATCCAAAATACGACATTTTAGTAGGTAGTACAAAATCATTTGACAAAACATTATAGTATTTGAATTTGTGTTAAATACATATAAGATTAATTAAATTATTTGTTTTCGTGTTTCACTCGACTATTTAAATAGTGAGTACTGAGTAAGTATAAGGATGTATGAAGACACAATTGAAAATCGGTTTTTATTTAAAATTTGTGTATTCATAAAATACTGTATACATTGATTAAATCATCAACAGGAATTACTATATCTTGAAAATCGCGTTTTTTATTATAATTATTCAATTTGTTCATCGGTAATTTTTTAGGAATTGCAATTCTGTATTTTTCCCACTAAACTAATCGCAAGATACATCGCAACACCAACAGTTTTTTTTTAAAGACATGATACATAAATTATAGAAAAAATCCCCATGCAAAAATAATTTACGGTCGCATATTATCCAATATCCAGGGTATATATATTTCTATTCGAGGTCCTACAGTAACTGTGCCATTGCCACATGTTGAAGGACCACCATATGATACCATGCTTTCTTGATGCCATTTGTATCTGTTGGAGAACATTATTGGACCGCCGGCGTCACCCACACAAGTGCTTTCGAAATCAATCTCTTTGACACATATTTGAGAGTCAAAAATTAGCATATTAAGTTTAACATAAAATTTTTGACATTCTTCTTTCGACATAAGCTGCAATCTGGTTCTTTTTTTTCTGTTGAGTATATTCTGCAAACAATTTTGATATTAAAAGTGTAGTATTACTTACACTTCTGATGGTATAAAGCGAATTACATATTTTTGTGCAACAACAATGTTTGAATAATTGTTTGTCGGAGGTAACCGTTAATTTAATACACAGCAGCTTTAACCGATCTGCTTCTTAAAAAAATCTTTTAGAAACTAATACATTGGGTTCCATTTAATAACAACTTAAGGTTTAATCGAATTAGATGGTAAATATACTGACCGTAAAATTTTGAGGATTAGACCATCCTGAAGCAAAAACAAAATCACCAGGTTTTGCCAACTTATACCCAGGTAAAGGTAAACAAATGGGCCGAATAAATTCTAAAATTAATTTAAAAGAACACATTAAATTCTTTGATATATGCTGCTGCTCATAAAATATAATTTTTGGCACAGGTAACGACAACCCCAAATTATTAAATTATAAAACTCATTATTACACTGGATCACAAACTGTTTGCTTTCTTTAAAAAGATAGACTAATGACCTTTAAATTGGCCGTCATTCGATTAATCAGTAAAAGGTTGGTTAAAGCTTTTTTTAAAAACAAGTTATAAAAATTAAGGTAATAGAATACAACAATAGCGGCTGGTAGGCAAACCAAAAGTACCTATTGAATAAAAAGATATCTTTTTATTTAATGAAAGTACCAGACCTGGCCAATTTATATAGGTTTTATAATTTGAAATGACTTATTTAAGAAATTATTTATCTTTATATACATTTCCATCATTAAATCGATATTATATACAGAATTTTATAATTTAATAATTATTAGGGATCGCCGTTACCAGGGTCCGCCACGAATTCGTCCTCAGCTACCTGGATCCAGTAGCGAAGCAAGGGGGGGCGGGGGGTGCGGTCCGCCCCGGGCGGCACTTTTTTTGGGGCGGCACTTTTAGTCTACCCAAATGGGGTAAAAATGAAAATCTCGGGGTAATGAAGGATCAGTACATATAATAATCAGTACCGGCACTAGCGCTATTAAATTCATACAAATTAATTTTTAAAAAAGGAATTCTTACCGAACTTAGAACGGGCTACTTTACCTTGCTTCACTGAAAACCCGCTCCCTTGTAACGACAGAAATTCCAAGTTTCTAATAAAATTTACGATACGGTACCAACCATTCAATAAAATTTCAAACAATTCATTTATTTTAGGCATTAAATTCCATGCAGTTTTAAACTCTATTGTAACAGGGATTTTTCGCCCTTATTAAAAATAATTTCGTGGGAGTGGGGGTGATCTGATTTTAAAAAAAAATCAGAAAAGGTTCTACTGTAAAACTGTAATTTTAGAAGATGATAAAGTATTCTCCATTATCTAACTTTCCTTTAAAACACGTTTGAACGTCTAAAATCTAAAAAAAATCGCCTGCGGCGCATTTTGTTTTTCCCCCACTTTTTTGTGTCGATTTTGGCAAAAATCAAAAATTAGCAACCCTTAATTATAGGGGCGGCAAATTCAGGGACCGCCCCGGGCGGCACAACCTCTAGCTACGCCACTGCCTGGATCCCTTTAATCCCACACACGAATTCGTCCCCGGCCAAAGGATTAGGCGTAATGACGTATTTATCACTAGTTTACTAGTTAAACATGTCTATACTAATAAACGATGGTTTCTACGTTTCCAATGTAACTTTCGTTTTCATTTCTCTGCAAAACCTTGTTGAAAATGGATATAAAAAAGTGTTTGACTAAACGTGGCCAAGAGGCATTAATTGTGGATTGCAACAAATTCACCAAGCACAAACTTTTGCAAAGTGGCGAAATATCTTGGAGATGCTGTGTGAGAAGCTGCCTAGCAAAAGAATTCACCATAATCAGAAGTGTGTTCGTGCACAACAAAATGCAAATAGATACATATTATAACAAATTGCAAAGTCTAACAGAGGAAGTGCGAATTAGAGATCCAGCGTAAACGTATCGAACTTTTGAAACAAAATATTTTGTTGTTTAAAAATTCAAAGATTTCGAGGTTTCACTTTGTTAAATGTGCGGCTCATGTATATACTGTTAATAGGCCTATGTAATTATTTTTTTATAAACGACTATTTCTTGTAGAAGTAACAACTTTGTTAACGCGTTTTTTGACAAGTCGCAAGTAGCGACAACTTTTAAAATATTACTTGTCTTTGCTATTCCTTTAAAATTGGTCAAATAAATTAATATTTTTAAAGTGGTCTAAAACAACAACGACAAGCGCGAAGTAAACGTGTTTATAGAGGAATTACCGGGGACGAATTCATGTGCCCCTTCTCAGGTAGACGTAGCAGCTTAAGGATTACAGCTTATCTTGGGAACGAATTCGTACACGCCCGTTACCAGGTTTGCCTAATTTTTTAAAGTGACCTTTAATCACTTTTACTTAAACGTTTACACTTATTATTAATTTACTATCCTTTTTAAAAATAGAGCAGTTCATTAAAGGTCAAAATTTTACTTAATACTGTGATTTTTCAAGAAAAGTGACGTTAGAAAATATCTAATTAAATTTTATCGTCAAACGACAAATAATTGCAAATATAAATCAGTTTTTGTGCGATCGTACTAGAAACAGCTGTTTGACGGACGCGTTAGCAACCATAACGTACTGCATTACCGGCGTTACCGTTAGCAACGGCCGAAAAAGTAAATTTGCATTAAAGTACATGTGCGTGTCTGAATATAAGTTGTCTGAGATTACGGCTTCTCCGCTAAGGGTAGTGACGTAGAGGTATTTAGGTTGTTAACTGTCAGGTAGTTTATAACCTAATATTTTCGTGTTCATACTGTTATTGAATACTATATTGTATACGATATAGTACTCGTTATGTGTTTATCAATGTGTGTTTTGTATAATTGTACTAACTGTTCTATTGCTGTCAATTATACTATGTATTAATAAATAAATATATGATATGGTACACGTTATGTAATAATTAATCAATGTTTAAATTTATGAATAAAACATTAAAATCGCACAAGAAAGGGTTATTTAAATTATGTACAGAATTATGCAAGTACGTTTCCACCGCTAACAGCATACGCAGTCATCTGTCAGTGACAGAATGTCGTGTAGTTTCTAACCTATATTTTTGAAAAATACTAAAAATTTAAATTGTTTTTAATTCGATCGCACAAAAAATGTAATATGCACCTCGGCCAAAACGTACTTTGCTGGCTTTAACTACGTCTCAGCCAGCAAACCAGACGGGTTTACACTTTTTGGCCTTGATACATATACAGGGTGTCCCAGATTACATTTCCAGCATGGGGATCTCGCTTATTATAAGAGATACAGGTTTGTTTAAATTAGATGAATTATTCCTTGGTATGAGAGCAGCCACAATCAATTTGTAAAAGTACAAAATTCCTCGTGCTTCAGATGTTATAGCAAAAAATATGAAAATGTCAAATATCTTTTTTCTCTCATAACTTTTTTGTCTTAATCATTAGAACCATTTTATTTGTACTTTCTTGAGGCACTTTTTAATGGAGAATGTAATTGTTATTTTAGATTATTTTTAACACCTACCATTTTCGAGATATTACCCCTAACTTCATTTTTTCTTATGGGCCGCAAAGTTTGCTATGGAATAGTTGAATGTGCTTTTTTTTCCTCTTTAAAATGAGTATTACTTGCTACGTTTATTTTTATAAATAAGTCACAAAATCAAGAAAAATCGTATTTTACCTATCACTTATCAAGCTATCTATAATAATAAAAACAAAAATCAACTAATTAAGTGTCAAATGATAGTTACCATTTGTCTGCGGTATCATTTATTAGAACTTTATAGTATTGTTGAGTTATTCGATAGTCTTTGTAGCAAATTTGTTATCATATAATTATGGGCACATTTACAACTAATTAAAAATTTTATATGTTGAAATGCCACATTATTTACAATAGAAACTGTGTAAAATAAATAATTCTAATTAATTATTGATTTGTTTTGGATTTTTGGTTGGTTTGTCGAAATAACATGTACTTTTAAATTTATTTCCAAATTTTTGTAATTGCGCACCCTTCGTTGCCTTTTCTCGGGATTTAGCTCTAATTATATTAGCTCAGCTTCTACACAGTTTTTATGGCAAAGAATGTAGCATCTCAACATGTCAAATTAATCGCTGTTTTTAAATGTTGCCATCATTATAACAATTACTACAAAGACTATCGAATTACACAAAAATAATGTGAAATTCTAATAAATGATAGTGCAGACAAACGGTAACTGTCATTTGACATTTAATTAGTTGTTTTTTGTTTTTATTTTCATAGATAACTTGATAAGTGTTGGGTAAAATATGATTTTTCTTGATTTTGTGACTTATTTATAAAAATAAATGTAGCAAGTAATATCTCATTTTAAAGAGGAAAAAAAAGCACCTTCAACTATTCCATAGCAAACTTTGCGGCCCATAAGAAAAAATGAAGTTAGGGGTAATATCTCGAAAATGGTAGGTGTTAAAAATAATCTAAAATAACAGTTACATTCTCCATTAAAAAGTGTATTAAGAAAGTACAAATAAAATTGTTCTAATGATTAAGACAAAAAAGTTATGAGAGAAAAAAGATATTTGACATTTTCATATTTTTTGCTATAACATCTGAAGCACGAGGAATTTTGTACATTTAAAAATTAATTGTTGCTCCTTTTATACCAAGGAATAATTCATCTAATTTAAACAAACCTGTATATCTTATAATAAGCGAGATTCCCATGCTGGAAATGTAATCTGGGACACCCTGTATAACTATTATTTAAAGATCACTTTTTTTTAAATAAAATCTCTTGTTGATTTGCTAGACCAGTTTCAAGGTTCTCGCCTTTTGATGTTATTATGAATGAGATTTATTTAATAAAGTAAAATGAAAATTATGAAATCAAATATATCAAATAAAAATTAAATGTATTTAATGAAACTACATATACTAAAAAGAGGATCATAATACTGTCCATTAAAATAAAGAAGTTGTTGTACTGAAAAGTTTTTACGTAGTAGTCTTTGCCCGTATACATTGTAGAAAAATATTCCAAAAACTAAAAACTATGAGAGTAATACCTGAAAAATACAATTTTTTTGCCAATCGAATTAATCCGATGTCGTGGATATAATTACTGCTCGTTTCGGCAGAATATCCTGGGTGAGGAATAACTTCCTCGACATCGACATCCTCAACAGGATCACTACATTCAGGATAATCAGGATTTTGAGCGCAGTCTTCTTCCTTATGTGGATTATATTCACCTAGACGCACTTGATATCTAAAAAAGATTTATCTTACACAATAATACTCAAAAACAACCAGGTATATTTTCTTACACAAATATTCCATTAAATGTTGAATTAGTACAAAGTGCAGATGTGAGGACATATCTTTTACTTATAACCGTTCCCATACAAACGAAACCTTGATCGTGGCCTGCTCTATTTCGATACCTTAAAAGTGCTAACCATGGAAATTCGTCTATCGCTGCAATTGCATCAGAATACGGGCGATCATCCGTATGTTGCAAGCCACAAATACGGGGATTCGGTAACAAGCTAGTTTTATTAACATCTATTCTTGATGAATTATCGACGGTTTTTCCGTTTTCACAACAAACAAAAGTTTCATTTTTAGAGTCACATTTGGACTGCAACACAAATTGCACTTTAGACAAATTCAATGGATGAAGGGATTCTAAAAGTTTCGGACAAGATTGTATTGATATACAATCACCTTGCTTATTTTTAGGTGTAATACAGCAAGTGGTCACTGTAATAAATAGAGTATGTACAAATTTTCAAGAATAAATATAATTTACCAATGTAAGGTGTTTCATCCAATTACAAGACAATTTAATGATGAAATACTTAAGCTTTCTCAGTATTATAAAATCATCTGTTTCTTAAGGAAACAAACAACTTTTTTATCTAAATTTTAATAATCGAAGGATATGGAGCTCACGTCAAAATAGAAATTTGTGAATAAAAATTTATGTTAAATTAAAACTAGTTAAAACATTTAGACAAATGATTGAGTAGACATACAGGATGTCCAGTACAACATTAATGCATGTTCTTTCTTTATTTTCATTGAAAAGTTAGCAAATATTAAATAAACAAAGTAATTATTTCAATCCACCATACATAACTTTTGCTTTACCACTCAAAAAGTAAATAAAAAGTGTCTACTTACGTTGAATCATGTTTATGAATGTTACTATACTTAAAATTAAAGTGGTGTGTTGATTAGACATCTTTACTTTTTCACCCATCTACACATACCGACTTACAGATACACAATGAAACTGGTTATGCTACTTAAGTTAAGGCAAAATGTACAAATATGGATTATTCCAAGATACAAATGCAACTTTGCGTCACACGGAATTTTGTAAGAACTTAAAACGAATGTAAATACATTTTTTGCTTGCTTGATTTAAATAAAAAACAAAGATGTATTGTTAAAAATGCCTAATAAACAGGGGTTTAGAGCGGAGCTCGGAGCTGGAGCACGGAGCAGTGGATCAATGGGTTTTTGCCCGGAGCAGGAGCGGAGCCCGGAGCAAATAATTTTGATTGCTCCATTGCTCCAGTTTATTATGTAAAATTTAAAAAAAAAACTACTTGTTTTTCATTTTTTTCAACGTTTGAAGGTCAATAATCTGTTTTTTCAAACATTTATTTAACTTCACTTGTTTGTTAGGGGCAAATATTGTTATTTTTGACCAACTTTTACATCTATATATATATAAAAGAGTTTGTTTGTTTGTTTGTTTGTTTGTTCGCTATAGAATCCTAGGTCCGTTGACCGATCGGGACCAAATTTTGCACAGTTACTATTTAGGACCTTGCAAATCTAACGCCAAACTTTAATTATTAAGCAATAAATAGTTATTTTTTAAGGAATTATAAGAAAATGAAAAGATGATTGATCAGAGTATGTCATTTGTGTATGATTTGGAATTATTGGGCTTATTCAAGTTAAAACAGTAATTAAAATTGTAATCGCCCGTGCAACGCCGGGTAAACCATCTTGTATCCGATAAAATTAAAACTTTGTTTTTAAAAACAATTTTTTTAGCCAAAAAACTTTTTTTTAAAAATGTTTACAATATTTGGAGCATGGAGCGGAGCTGAAGCAGGCATTTTGATGCCGGAGCGGAGCTAGAGCGGAGCAATTAAAAAATTGTACTGCTCCAAACCCCTGCTAATAAATTAATAAGACAGCAACTGATAAAGAGACGAGATATTTAAAACTGGCATTCTATTTCGGCAAGAGATGAGTAACTTGTAATTAAGCTTATTTAAAATTTATTACTTAGTTTGCTTGGCAAAGTTTTAGAAAAATTAGTGCATTTTAACTTATTTATATTGATGACTGAATACTGGAGCAATTCGATGTAGCGTATTACAAGCATAAGTTATGAAAGACATTTATTGTTTAAACTAAATACCAACCAATTTGTATGACAGTCAATTCCAAATTTCGTGTTTATATCTATTGATAAATTAGCAAAAATATGAATAAATAAATACAGTGATTTTTTGCAGTTCACCATAGTCTCCTAGCTCTACTGCACAAACTACTGTTATACATTAAAAAATATCTATATATTATGCTGAAAATGTGAATTTTAATGTCATTGCACTAAAAATTAAAGTAATGTGATTATTAATCTTTACTTTGTCACTACACAGACATCCAGATGAAAATAACTGGTTAAACCACTTATGTAAAATGTGTAATTCCAACTTGCGAATGCAATATTGCACCATGCAAATATTTGCTAGAATTCAAACGAATTTAAATGTGATACGCTATGAAAAAAATCTAGGATCAAGTATTTTTAAATATTATTTACAGTCAAAACTACACAAAAGAAATTAATTTTTGGCTTCTGTGAAACAGTTAGAAAACAACTTTGACAATGTATTTGTAACTTTTTCTACATGACAGTCTTTTAATACGATAATTCCAGATATCAGAAGAACGTTTTGTTTGAAATTGATACTGTATTTGATTTGTTTTTAAAATCTTAAAATACGACATTTTAGTAGTACAAAAACATTTTACAAAAACTATAAGCTTTTACCAATACTTGAAACATTATAGTATTTGAATTTGTATTAAATACATATAAGATTAATTACTTTTTTGTTTTCGTGTTTAACTCGACTATTTAAATAGTGAGTATTATGTCGACCAGTGATGTGAGTCGTAACTTACGCCGTAAGTTACCACATTAATTACCGTAATTTATCGGTAATTTACCATTTTAAATTACCATAAATTACCAAATTGTTATCGCATTTAGATCTAGTGCAAGATTTTTTTACAAAAAATAAAGAAAATGGCTCTTAGACCAGTTCATTTTGCTGGAAATTTACTTGGCCCTAAATATATGGGTAAAAACTTAAATAATGATGAATATGTTGATGCTATTGCTTATATTAACAAACTATCGTTACATTTAATTAGGGGAAGTCATATTGGTCAAGTAATGGCTGAGGTGACTTTGTACAAAGCAAAGGAAGAACATTTTGCAAAGGATTTTTTATGGGCCGCGTTAAGTTCTGTTTTGTGGTGGAAGTCGCTTTGCTCAACTACAAGTTGAGGCAAAGTAGCTACAGAAATATTGAATTGTCATGCAACAACGTGTGCCACAGAAAGATCTTTTTCTGCTTTTGGCAATAGTCATAACAAGAAAAGAAACAAACTAACAAATGAAAGAGCCACAAAGTTAATATTTGTTCATTATAATTTAAACCTAAGTGAACCCAAAACTTTATTTCAACATGAGGAAGAACCTTGCACTTCTCAGGAATCAAATTCCTTAGCCTTAGAAGAGTTAATATCAGTAACTGAATTAAAATGGTAATTAAAAATGGTAATAAAAAATGGTAAATTACCACTGTAATTTACCTAAATTTTAAATTACGGTAATTTTACATCACTGATGTAGACACAAATGAAAATCGGTTATTATTTAAAATTTGTGTATTTATAAAATACTGTATTCAATGATTAAATCATCAAAAGGAATTACTATGTCTTGAAAATCGCGTTTTTTATTGCAATTCTGTATTCTTCCCACTAAACTAATCGCAAGATACATCGCAACACCAATAGTTTATTTTTTAAATACATGATACATAATTATAGAAATAAATCCCATGCAAATATAATCTACGGTCGCATATTATCCAATATCCAGAGTATATATTTTTCTATTCGAGGTCCTACAGTAACTGTGCCATTGCCGCATCTTGAAGGACCATATGATACCATGCTTTCTTGATGCCATTTGTATCTGTTGGAGAACATTATTGGACCGCCGGCGTCACCCACACAAGTGCTTTCGAAATCAACCTCTTTGACACATATTTGAGAGTCAAAAATTGGTATATTTTGTTTAACATAAAATGTTTGACATTCTTCTTTCGAGATAAGCTGCATTCTGGTTCTTTTTTTTCTGTTGAGTTTATTCTGCAAACAATTTTAATATTAAAAGTGTAGTATTACTTACACTTCTGATGGTATAAAGCGAATTACAGTGATACATATTTTTGTGTAACAACAATGTTTGAATGAGATAACGACGGGATAACCCTTAATCTAATACACAGCAGCTTAGTCGATATGCTTCTTGAAAAAATCTTTGAGAAACTAATGGGGTTCCATTTAATAACAACTTAAGGATTAGTCGAAGTAGATGGTAAATATACTGACCGTAAAATTTTGAGGATTAGACCATCCTGAAGCAAAAACAAAATCACCAGGTTCTGCCAACTTATACCCAGGTAAAGGTAAACAAATTGGCCGAATAAAATCTAAAATTAATAAAAACAACACATTAAATTCTATGATATACGTGTGTCCAAAAGGTATGGATTATACTGTATATCTCAGTAAATATCTACTTTAGGGAAAAATGTTTTGAATAAAAGTTGTTTGGTACGAAGTTTTCCACTATAAGGCAAAATTTAAACTTTTTTTTTTCGAATAACAAAAGTGCAATGAAAACAATTGATTATTTTTTTAAAGTCTAGTTACCCCTATATTATACTCATTTGATAGAGAATTTTTTCCCCTGTTCTGTGCTTTTGTTATTCGAAAAAACAAAATTTGTCTTATGGTGAAAACTAAGTACCAAACAACTTTTATTCAAAACATTTTTCCCTAAAGTGGATATTTACTGATTACTGAGATATACTCATACTTTTCGAGTTTTGGGTATAGGAATACTTAACAAAAAATGAAGCTCTCTTAAAGACGAATTCGATGACATAGGAAAACACAGGGGTTTGCATTTGAAAAAATTAAGTTACGAGCTTTTGAAAAACATGGAAGCTGCCACCTATTTATGAACACCCTGTATGCGTGATTCAAACTTTTTAGTATCGAGCAATGTTTTCTGCATGTTCTTACCAAATTACAACACTGTGCTTCGAAAAATTACTTTTGGAGACTTTTTTAAATAAAGACTTAAAACCTTGAAAAATTTTGAAAATTATTTTTTTTATAGTAACAAGGCCGCATAAAACCCTGTAGTATTTTATATTGATGTTAAGCTAAAATGAAGGTGGTCAAGAATATTAAATAAAAAATGGGGTGTTGTCTTTGAAGTATAAAAGTTGCTATTAGTTCCAGAGAGGTGACTCACCCTGTATATTTGAAAATATTTTTATGGTGTTTGGAAGAAAAAACTATGAAATACCGTTTGAATCAGCTTTTTATCTCAAACCGTTTAGCCACAATCGACCGATCCCCCACTAATGACTCACCCTGTATAGCACACTGTATGTTACTGTGCATAAAATATTTTTAAAATTGTTTAAAGTGTTCTTTAATCACTTTTACCTAAACGTTTCCACATACTATTAATTTTTATTTCTATTTAAGTTATTATTGATTTACTATCCTTTTTTTAAAATGAAGCAGTTCATTAAAAGTCAAAATTTTACTTAATACTGTGATTTTTCAAAAAAAGTTACGTTAGAAAATATCTAATTAAATTTTATAGTCAAACGACAAATTATTTCAAATATAAATCAGTTTATTTAAGGATCACTTTTTTTTAAATAAAATCTCTTGTTGATTTGCTAGACCAGTTTCAAGATTCTCGCCTTTTGATGTTATTATGAATGAGATTTATTTAATAAAGTAAAGTGAAAATTATGAAATCAAATATATCAAATAAAGATTGAATGTATTGTATGCATTGTAGTTACTATACTGGAAAGTTTTTACGTTGTAGTCTTTGCCCATCTACAGGGTGTTTCATAATTGAATGCTGATCCTTAAGGGTGTTATTCCTTGGATGATTTTAAGAAAAAAAAGTTCATATCAATGTAGGTCCGCAACCGCCGTATTTTTGAGATACAGGGTGTTTTTTGAATTCTAGTAGGTAGGTACTAACTAGGTATAAAAACACATTTTTTTCAGAAAAAAAATTGTTCTGTTTCTACCAATGGCGTCCGTACTAACATGTCCTTGAATGTATTTACTTGATTATAAAAATTAAAACTTAAGTGAAATGTACTCTTTTACTCTTCAATAGCCTTTTATTTTTTTACTCGAAAACCGTTCGTCGGACAATAAAAAGTCAAGAGGCCCTTTTTACTAAGAGATAAAGGAAAATTATAAAAATAACACTTACTTAAAAAAAAACAGTGGCGTATCATTTTTTTCCTTAAAAATATTCAAGGACATGTTAGTACGGACGCCATTGGTAGAAAAAGAGCAATTTTTTTTCTGAAAAAAATGTGTTTTTATGCCTAGTTAGTACCTTCTAAAATTCAAAACAATATCTAAAGTTGCATCAAAAATATTACGAAAAAACCGATATTTTTTTCAACTTTTACCACCCTGTATCTCAAAAATACGGCGGTTGCGGACCCACATTGATATGAACTTTTTTTCTTAAAATCATCCAAGGAATAATACCCTTGAGGATCAGCATTCAATTATGAAACACCCTATATATTGTAGAAAAATCTCCCAAAAACTAAAAACTATGAGAGTACTACCTGAAAAAAATATTTTTTTTGTTAATCGAATTAATCCGATGTCGTGGATATAATAATTGCTTTTTTCGGCAGAAAATCCAGGATGAGGAATAACTTCCTCGACATCGACATCCTCAACAGGATCACTACATTCAGGATAATCAGGATTTTGAGCACAGTCTTCTTCCTTATGTGGATTATATTCCCCTAGACGCACTTGATATCTAAAAAAAAATTATCTTACACAATAATACTCAAAAACAACCAGATATATTTTCTTACACAAGTACTCCATTAAATGTTGAATTAGTACAAACTGCAGATGTGAGGACGTATCTTTTACTTATAACAGTTCCCATACAAAGGAAACCTGCATCTGTGCCATAATTAGTTCGATATCTTAACAAAGCTAACCATGGAAATTCGTCAATTGCTGCAATTGCATCAGAATACGGGCGATCATCCGTATGTTGCAAGCCACAAATACGGGGATTCGGTAACAAGCTAGTTTTATTAACATCTATTCTTGATGGACTATCAACGGTTTTTCCATTTGCACAGCAAACAAAATTTTCCTTGGTTGGATCACATTTGGAACGCCATACATATCGCATCTGAGTCGAATTTAACGATGTCAAGTAGTCCAAAAGCTTTGGACAAGATTTTACAGAAATACAGTCACCTTGTTCATCGTCAGGTGTTATACAATAGATTGTCACTAAAATAAATTATTTACATTTGGGTTAACTCCGTTTTTACTAGGTACTCCTAGTTCAAGAAATTAAAAAACTAGATTATAAATATTTCCAAAATTTAGGAAACGATACAAAAATGTGTAGCTTATTTTCGGTCATTTTTCTCTTAGATTTTATTTCAATTTTACCAGTTTGCAATTTTGGAATTAGTAGCAGTTGAAAAAAGTTTAGTTCAATAATAGTTATTTATGTACCAAGGCAGTAAAGTTCGACTTTTTGTCACGAGTGTGGTGTGGATATTATTTGCGAGTGATAAAAAGGAACTTTACTGCCAGGTTCATATTTTTTTCTGCAATCGTCAAAGAAATAGCGAAAAATCAAGCAAATACATAAAGTTTTACTTCATCTGTCAGATTCTCTATTGTCAAATATGTATCTTTGAACAAAAGCACGACCATTTTTCTAAATTCAACCAATGAGCGTAGCGCATTTTACTCTTTTACTGCCTAGGCAGTAAAACATGATTATTACAGCCGCTTTTGGGTACTTATTGAGCTAGTTTAGTGACGATTGCAGAAAAACGTTTTTAGTTATACTCATCTAACAAATAAATCAAAAATACACAGTTGAATTTACTGTAATATGACGTTTCCAGAGTTTAAAATAAAAGTATGTTCTCCTCGTTATATTTTTTTACATAGGTACTTGTTATTTGAAATAATATAATATTGATTAAGCATATTTGCGGCTCCTTTTGCTATCGTTAAGAGAAGAACCGAACAGAATTGTTATTTATAGTTTGTTTACTGGTTAGCAAAGACCAAAGAGTGCTTCTTTTTTTAAACGCAAAAGGCCAATGTTAAATTAAATTACCATAAGCAAATAAAAGCAGTTGCAAAAAAAACTTAAGCAATTGGTAGTAATTAACTTACCCTGAATAAAATAAAGCAATGTAATTACACTTAAAATTAAAGTTTTATAGCAAAAACACATTTTTCTGTGGTTAGTCGCCAACGGTCATCGGCAGATGTAGGCCTATAAATACTTGTTTTACTGGTCTGGCTAGCGCTGTTGCATGGATATTTAGGAAATTCCATGATGATATTAAAATTATCGCGGTTATTTCTTAAATTTATGTCAGATAAGACGTATTATGTTAATATTGAGTGTTAGCTTTGGACAACAACAAAAGCAAGTTAAAAATTCAGTAAAATTGAACGTTTCCATTATTAATTCATAATATATCCATATATCTTTTATTAGTAAAGGTACAAAAGTTGTTTGCGCGCATTCTATAAAATCAGTCTCGATTACGTTTTCATGTACACATATTATCTAATTATGTTACTGAAAAAGAACATTCTCTTTCAAAAATTTAAGTATTTATGTAATGTAAACAATTAACCACGTGTTACATTGTTAAGGACGAATTATGCCATGTATACAGGGTGTTGAATTGGATCACGCAACATAGCAATTTCAATGGCAAAATTTTAAAAGTTGTCTGTTATTTCCCCTAATTACTTTAGAAAAAAAGTGAAATTAGTTTTTTTTTTGTAGAGAAAAAAATCCTGTGTCTATAAATGTAATTATTATTAATTTTTAGTTTTCCAATAACTGTAAATTGAGAAAATTGCAGAACGCCGTTTTGACAAAAATCAGTAACGCCTTGGAATTATGCCGTGGCAATATTTCCCATCTTAATAACGCTTATGCTATCACTTTGATGTTTGAAGTTTATTCTTAACTGTCGTGTTTTATTTATCAAACGTTTATTTTTTACAATTAATTATGTTTTCATTAGAAGAAATAATAAAAATGACAAAATGGTATTATTCATACTTACGAATAATTCATCTAATTTAAGCAAACCTGTATCTCTTATAATAAGCGAGATTCCCATGCTGGAAATGTAATCTGGGACACTCTGTATAGTATTGTTGTTTCATTTTAATAAAGTAATGTAAATTTTTATTATCCTTTATTGCTATTGTTTAAGGTACATGTTAATAAATATGAATAGTAATATAAATTGTAAGATATTTTCAGTTGTTTATTTCACACTGTTTTACAATAATTTAAACAAAATACTGCAATTTTAAACTGGTTCCTTTGCAAGTTAACTCTCGGATTGGATTTTTGGTCCAGATATAAGCTGTCGAGAGTGTATCTTTCCATCTAGTACAAGGGTGGGGGAACTTTTTTACCTATTACCCCAAAATATATTTAATTACGCCGACGTTACCACCTTGATTTGAAAGGAATAAAATCATATATTATTTAAATTTAAAGGGTTTATTTAATTTATTTATACGGAGAATACAATTATAAATATAAATTGTATAAAATAAATGCGATAAAATAAATTAATATCCTCATTATGAAACAAAAGGATTTCTTTTTTATATAATTTTATTTATGTCTTACCCCCAAGAATTTCATTTTTACCCCACTTGGGGTAATTTATCCCGGTTCGCCGACCTCTGATCTAGTATGCCAAACCACGCTAGGTTCACGAACTGCACCGTTCATGAAAGCGCAGTTGGGGACGCTACATGATGATCCACCTTTATCTGTAACAAAACAGAACAAATTAAACATATGCTGTTATTCTCGACCAGTTTTTATCGGAAATTCTTTCATTTAGGTATCTAGGATATTCACCTTATTGTGTGGAAGTTTTAGTTGAATGAGTTCCCAAACTTAAAATGATCGAGAACAACTGCACAAAAAGCATTAACCCTTTCATTACTAACGGGACACATAGGTCCCATTATAAGTTTAAAAAATTCTGGTGGTAATATTGCAAATACTATTTAGCGTTTGAGTTGTCCCATCCGTTCTTTAACTTGTATTGGACAATTTTCAGTTGGCAGTACTAACAATTTATGTTCCGCAGTGCGTATTAAGTTATATTATTGTGGTAAAATGAGTAGGTAAGTGCTCCAAATATATTTGATTTGATTTGAAAACGATTTAGAATATTGTGCAACAACTTTGCTGTATATTTTATCAATTTAAAATTAAAAATAAGCTGTTTTATATCAATGGGACCTATACGTCCCATCAGGTGTACACAGTGGGACACATGTTTTCCATCAGGTTCATGAAACAAGGTACGGTTTTTTCCAGAAATCGCAAGATTTTAACACAAGACGAGATGAAAGCAATTTTAGATATGTCAGATGAGTCCGAAGAAGACCCTTTTTCAACAGACGATGACTGTGACCCTGATTACTGCCCAGGTAGTCCAGAAGTGACTGAAGAAAAAGAAAATTGTTTTTTACTGTTCCATAAACAATAGAACCTGTTGGGACAAATGTGTCCCAGCTATACTACCGGATGGTACACATTTGTCCCAGGTCCAAACTGTAAGTTCTGAATTACAAAAAAATAAATTTAAAAAAAAACATTATTTAGCCTATTATTACTATATGTACACAAAAAAAATGGTATAAATGAAAAAAAAACAAAATTCGTAATGAAAGGGTTAAAACTAGGGTAGGAATTGATTCTAAGATGATGCGCAACAGTAGTCTGTCTTTGCTTCCAGGTTTCGAACTACATCTTCTTTGAATACATGTCGACCATATCTTTTGTAAATTTGTATAAGACCACGGTAACATGGTCAAAACGAATTCAAAGAAGATGAGGTTTGCAACCTGGAAGTAACAGCCCTGTCAAAAGCTTTTAAGAATAAATTAGTTGTTACTGCAAACAGCATTAAAAAAAAAGAAGCCTAATTAATACATTATACCACTTTTTAAGACGTGCAACTGCTAATATCCAAAATGTTTAAGGCACTTAGTTTCAATTGACGTATAATCAACTATAATTAATAAAATCACTACAAATATCGCACACACGGGATGCGTAACAACTACGCTATTAACAAAAATTGCTAAAAGACTGGCGACGCACATGGTGTATCTATTCACTGTCGACATTGAGAATTTTATTTTGCTGTTTTACGTATTAACAGAATTTTTAAAGCACTTGAACACGGACATATGTATATTGTGATAACAAAGGTGACCTAGACTAGAGTTAGGGTAACCAGATCGGTAGGTACAATAAAAAAATCAGGACGGCTAAAAAAATTAAAAAATAATTTTTTCAGTTACACTAATTTTCAAACATTTCCAAAGTGTCCCAAAAAGCGGTTATCTACTTTAGTGAATTTTATTATTTTTTGTACAAATTTATGTAATTAAGAAATTGTGTAAGAAAATTTAACTTTTTTGTATGCATACATTTTTCTAGCAATGGATAAACCATTGTGCCAGAACATATTTTTTTTAAAGACACTTATTCACCATAATAGTTAATCACTTACGGGTGTCCCATCCAAGGCTGCGGAGTCGGTAAAAAAAAAGTTGACTCCGACTCCGACTCCTGATAATTTTAGTAGTTCGACTCCCGACAAAATTAAATACTAAGACATTTAATGGTGGGTAATATAAGAAAAGAAAAAATTTAACACGTTAACTGCGGCGCAATATCCTCAAAACGTAGTGGGGCGCGTTACGGGGTGTAAGTGTCCCGTGGGAACAACTCAGTTTGTGTGGTACGGGGCATATGTGTCCCGTACAGCTGTACGATACGATTAAACGCATTTTAATTAATTATAGGGTTAAAAATGTGATTGTATATTGATATAATCTAAATTTTAAAATTTGCAACGAATAAACCTGTTTGAAAATCAGCAATTTTTCGTTTATTTAAGATATAATCTACTATAGAATAATCCAATACACATAATGCGAGCGCAGGAATTAGCAATTATTGGTAAACCTATTGGTACAAATAAAACTTGAATATTTAGAAAAATACGGAAACTAGAGCCATCGCTCCATAGAAAAGTTTTGTAAATTGCAGTGCCGCCTCATGGGAAGCTTAATACGGGACACATATGTCCCGTAACGCAGCGAACGTGTTAAAATTTGAATTTAAATTTTGCAGCAAAGGACCACCTCGCAATTTTTTGTTGTACTCGGAGTCGGTATATTTTTTCCGACTCCTACTCCACTGACCAGAAATTTCTCCTAAACTCCGACTCCGACTCCACAGCCCTGGTCCCATCACAATGTTATCAAAAATATGTCGTCTTTATTATTTATAAGAAACATTCTTCTCATATTATTTTATCATACATACTTTACATACTTTGAACCTTTGGAAGATCTTCTCTAAGCAGACACACATACACAAAAAAATGGATTTTCCAAACGACTTTTAAAATATAACATTTTGTTATGAATTATCTACATACGATAACTAAAAATTATAGTATTTGAAAAACGGGACACACAAGAGTGCCGAAAATACATCTTGGGGACATTGAACCAAAAATAGGGACAGATCCCGAAAAATCGGGAGGTCTGGTCACCCTATTCTGTAACCCTACCTAGAGTGAATTGTAGAAAAGAATCATTGCCAAAAATGTTTGCACATTTGGGTAGTTTTTTTAACCTCTTAAGTGGACACAGCCTCTGCGCGTGAGGCCTTTCACAACGACACGAACTCTAGACCGCTAGCGAGTATTTACGTCATTACCATTGCATAAAAAATCTCGTACGTCATATTCATTGTATTGAAAATATGAATTAAAAAATTTATAAAACGTAAGAATTATTTAAAATTTTACTTTTTTATAGTGTATACAACATATTATATCACACAACAATGCATAACTATCCATTTGGCATGTTTTTAAAAATATTACAAAACAGTACAAAGCAGGGCATGAAACCGGTTTTTTAAACCGGTTTAAAAAACTGGTTAACCTTTATTTTTTGTCCAAAATTGTGATTTTTAACCGAAACCGAAACCGTTATTTTTAAAGGCAAAAAAAACGGTAACCTTTAACCAAAATAATAAAAAACCGGTTTTTTAAACATCTTTTTTTAATAAAAATTATTTTGAAAAAATACAAAATCTGTATTAAATGTGATTAGTTTACCAAAAGTAATTACTGAATGCTTGATTGTACATATATTATAAAATTATAAATAGATAATATCTTTTTATACTTTGCATTCCAAATCTGAATAATGTTAAAAACCGGTTAAATTAACCGGTTTTTTACGGAAAAAACCGGTTTTTCAACAAAAACCGCTATAAAAATAAAGTTCTTGATTTCGGTTAACCGTTAACCAAAATTTTTTTCGGTTTCTAGCCCTGGTACAAAGTATTAAAAAATTTAATTTTTGGTATAAAAATATTTAAAGCAAGGTTCAGGGCAAAGGCCCGTGCTGCAAATTGCACACCAATAACGATTTTTTTTTCTTATTTCTTTTTTGAAGCACAGAACACAGAAATTTATCGGCAAATGGCGCTGGAAACGGTTTCGAACAAACTAAATAGTTGACGTCATAAAGTGAACCTATATGTAATAACCGAAGCTAAAAAAGTGTACGTTTTTGTCAAATACAATAAGATATACACAATTTTACTTAAAGCGAATATGTATGGGAGTCGCTATTCATGACCAAGGGCGATGACGATTATATTCGGCATAACAGCTTAAGAGGTTAATCACCCTAGACTTAAACACAAAATTTAGAGAGGTTAACAATTATTATATTGTTAAACATTTCTACGATCAATAAATCCAACAGCATTTTTTTTTGTATTTTTGCCATAATAATATCTAAGGGTATAATACCCTAAGCAAATTTCAAAAACTTTCAAGTAATTTAAAAAATATTTTTAAAGCCATTTTCATAATTTTCAGTAGTTGTAAAAATAGTTGCAGTTATCTGAAATCTCTTTTGATATTATTCATCATCATAATACTTAGCAGCTTTGCCAAATTTAAACCTATACTTTACCTTTAATAATAAACAAGGTAGATTGTCGTGTCGGAAGTCAAACTTTAATCAGGTTTTAAAGTTACACATTTTTCTACATAGTGATATTGACAGCCAAAGAACCAGTGGTTAATATAAAGCCGGTTATATAATACACACATAAATAAAGCAATATTTATTTTTAATATCAACAACCCATTTAACAACTAGCACAGAATTAAACATACAACAAATTGTTTAATGCGAAAATATTATTTATAAAAGATAAATAAATAAATCTGTACTGGCAGTAAAAAATAGTCATTATTTATTTACCTTAAATCATAAAATTTAATAAAAATACAACTAATCTAAACCAAACTATTTAGATCACATAATAGCAAATCTTCAGTGCTTCACTATTAAACTCTATATAAGAATTTTAAATAACACAGTAATATAAAACTTTCATAAACAAATAATATGTTTTGATCAAAAATTGGATGAATATATTTCTACTCAAAATACAAATAGGATTTATACATTTGTGACATGTGATAATAAACATATTATCATTTAAATAAAAAGTGTAATTGGGAAGGCAAAATTTTACAAAAACTTTGGTTCTTATTTACCAAATTCTTACAATTAAAACTCGTTGTACCTTATAACTACATTTAAGAATGTAACATTCACAAAGCTTTAAAGAGGCATTTAAAACAAATAGGCAGGGATTAATTATTAATAATTAAATTCCACAAAATATTTTCCAAAACTTAATTTGTAGTTATACTAATATTCATACAATTTTAAGGACAAAAACATTAACAGAAACAGTTCATTATTAACTTTTATGAATATTTTGCAAAAATATATACATATAATTTCTAATAGCTATGCATAAAATACAGGATATATTTTTAATATCGTATTGGTTGCCATGTCCCTGAATGTTCGTCTCTCCTAAAGTAATGTGGACGATTATCTCGAAAAACTGTTACTGCTGGAAATTGGTTGTCTTGAATATATTTTAAAGTTGCTCTAATCTGTATAACAAAATCATTTTGTGTAAGATGTTCGAAGAAATTTAATTTTGTGTAAATATTTTTAGTTTTTTCTTAGAAAAAGTGCAAATGCTATAGTTTGAATTTTTTGAATTTTCTTGAAAACTTTAAAATGTTTATTTAAATAATTTGGGGGCCTAAAATTGTTATTTTAACTTGGAAAAGCTAAATTTGGTGCTCATAAATAATCTGAAGAGAAATTGAAAATATCTCAAACGGTATTCAAAAAAATTAGGAAAAACCTGAAAATATGATTCTTGAAAATCTCGTAAAACTTATTTGGAGTATAAAATATTTCCAATGTACAAAAACATAGCTTAGGAAATTTTTTAAGCCGAATCAAATGGTTATCACAAATTTTTTTTAGGTCCATTTGTTACATGACAGCCAACTTTATTTTTTCTTACGGGTGCAACTGTTTTAACCCCTTGACTGGTCTCTACGAACTGAGTTCGGGCGTTCTTTTCGCGCTGATACCGAGGCTCTACGATTTAAATTTGGGCACTTTTACCGCTTTTGCACCATTGACCTTGTTCTACGAACTGGGTTCGAGCGATTTTATCGCGTTTGTGCCGTGCTGTACGATTTGAGGTCTTGTACACGCGAAGCGGATAACTTCAGTTGATCGCACGTTAGAGCCGATTTTATACACGCGACAGTATCAAGGTGGCGTAGGCAGTTTTTTTTGTTATCGTACATTCTGTGTTGAAGCTATAAGTTGGAAAAAGACAAAAATTTGGTCGGTCTTTGTCACCGACGCCAAAAGTCTTCTTTTTTCTTGACCCAAAAATCTTATGCAGGTAGATTTGGGTAAGTTGGGTTCGCGCGGTTTTTGCGTGTGATTTTTGTAACAAAAAATGTAATTTTTTTGAGGAGCTGATGGAGAACAACCCAATTGTTGTATTTTTCAACACAGCTTCATTACAGAAGCAACATAAAAAAAAGTTGACCTCTGCCGCCGCGACATTATCGCATGCATAAACCCAGGAATTTAATGTAACGTTCAAGGGGTTAATGAACATAATCAAATAGAATTTTTTTTCTAAATTTATTGATGTATCACATGGTTTTTAAGATTTCTTTTTAGATCATCAATAAGCACCGAATTCAGCAATTTTTCCACATTTAAACCTGTACTGTAGCAATTATAATAAGCAAGACCTCATGTTTAAACTCGAACTCAAACATAGCGTCCTTGCAATTTTAGATTTTTTCTGCGACACACCTGGAGGATGCTCGTGACACACTAGCGTGCCACAAAAACTTACCTGCATAACAAAATGTGGAGGTTCTACCTCTGGGGAAGTGGAAAGGTGCTGTAATATAAAATCATCACTTTGTTCTAACCATAGGTCAACCCCTCGTAAGGGTTCATAATTAAAAGGCCCTATTCTTAGTAATCCTAAATTGGTATCATAAATATCCAGTACCTGTAACACAACAAATAATTACAATAAAATACTCAGCTCAAACTATTAATAAAAATCACTAATCAAACGATTTAAGCAAAGATTACAAAATAACTGCTACTTAGAAATTGATGGTGGATTGTGGTGTCGTGTATGTAAACATACAATTCCAAAAGAATTGATTAAAAACTGATAAGCTGTACAATTAAAAAATACTGATTATGAAATGATTAAACAAATACCTGCGGTTGTCCTGTAAGATATCTAGCACTGCGCAATGCTTGGTCGGGACCCTTATCAGGAAAAGTTGCAGGAAATATTTCTCCAGTCTTAATATTAACTCCTACTCCATAGATCATGGGCCAATGAATACCTCCACGTACTGTAGTGTTCAGTTCACCCACACAGGCCAATGTTAGGTCTACTTCTACTACATGTTTATGGAAACATGCTAAATAAAAATAAATACGAATTAAAATCCTTTTTTAAAACTCAAATTTTTAAGTTTTTAAAGTCAAAATAAAATACCTTAATATTAAACAATTTAATCTTATTTATAAAATATTATATATTGATATAAATGATAAAATGATAATGACCAATAGATATAATATACACAATTCCTATCGGGACAGATGGTCAACGGATTTTGACCATCATTGACAATCTGTCCCGATAGGAAGATGTGTAGTTATATATTATGTATATATTTTTAATTTAGTTTTCTGCGTTAACCCACGTAATATTTACATATGCTCGACGTTTCGTTACATATGCTCTCCTTGCCATTATCAAAAGCTTTGAAGAAAAAATGTTTAACTGTTCGAATAAAAAGTAAACATGTCACTGATAGAAATTAGTGTCGCTTTCTGTTAGTCAAGGCTGACTAAATATAAATATATTACGTAAATTATTAGAATGTTAATTTAAAAAAATAATTTTATTATGTACTTACAAACTTATAATACAATGGATTTCGTAATATTTGTTAATTTACTGGATCACCAAATGATTTTTTTTAAGCCCTAATATTTTTTTAATGAGCATTTTATTTAATCGTTTCAACAGTTTAAAATCCATATAGGGTGTTCTAAATTCGATACACTGGTATATAGTGTATGTTAAGCGCTACAAAGTCCGTTAAATTGGTGCAAAATTGCGAAATTTTTAAATAAATGTAGTTCACAAGTTTTTCACGAAAAACCGATTTTCGTGTTTTTGGTTTATTTCCTCGATTTTTAGAGATACTAATGACAAAAAACACTTTTCGCGGCAACTTCTTACTGTTAGATTTTGCGTCTATTTTGGACCATCATCAACTTCCTAATTTCTAATATGCGCCATGTTGTTTTTTTGATATAAAAAGGTAGTTTTAAAAACTCTCTACATCGATATATCACACTACTTACTGGTGCAATTTGAAAATTAACCACAAAAAAACCTGAGGCAGAGAATATTCGGAAATTTTGAAACAGCATTTTTATGCGAAAATACAATGTTAGGAATACAAAAAAAAGCTTTTGATGGTCTAAACTAGACAAAAAGTCCGACAAAAAAATCTTATTAGATTATTGCACAAAAAACAAGTTTTTCGGAAGAAAAATGTAGTTATTTAATGTCTCGAAATAAAACGAAAATAAAGCAAAATTCCAAAATATTTTCTTTTCGTATTTTTCTGAACTAAAATCATTTTAAACTTTTTTCAGATGAAATTCACACCAATTTTAGAATTAATTTAGCCGTGTCGTAGATCTTAAGAATTTGGGACACCCTATATTATACTTATATTTATGCAAATTCGAGAGTGCATGTAACTTTTTGTACCTACATTGATGATAAACAAAAAATTAATAAGATACCTTAAAACATTCTTCTGACTAAAACAATTAAAATTGGTAGGTAGCTAATCTACTAATCAATATTTCAAATCCGTATGTTAATGATCCTAGGGTTTAAATATTTCGTTTGACCTTTCAACAAAAAACATTAACTGATACTTGCACGTTCTTATACATATTTTGATTTCTAATGTCAATCAGGATGAACTGAGACGTGTAATGCAACAAAATAATTTCTTCTACACACAATAAAAACGGATTGCCGTTATGTCTTTCGACAGATATTCTTTTGGTCCAATGCTGTCTGTATACAAATAGCTCTACAAATAAATCATCCTAAGGACATGTAACTTTAGCTGCTGTAGAATAAAAAATGTAATTGTTACTACTTGCGAAAAAAATTTCGTTTCGACAACACGTAATAAAAGATTCGTCTGAGTTTTGAAGCGAAATCGCACATTAGTTTCACGCAAGTACTTTTAAATAATTAAAAATAAACACTTGCGTACTGAAATACAGCGTCATTCAAAAAGTATGCAAGAAATGGAAAAGTTGTTTATTATCGAATTCTCAGAAAATTTTATTCTTGATAAAAGTTTGTGCATGACACTAAATTTTAGTGACTTTCAGATTTTTTAAATGTTAAAATTACTGTAAGCATAATTATTGGAAATTAAACGTCAAATATCGTAGTAGGTCATATTTTTAAATTCTTAACAACTTTTTCCTATTAATACTTTTGGACCTGTTAAAATAAGGGCATTTTACTTTTGATAATGTTTCTAAAATCGCTAAAATCTAGTGTGCTATGAGTTTTATTTACACTTTTGTTATCTTGAAATTAGTTTAGGCGGGTTGGATTTGTTTTTTTACAAGAAACTTGACTATTTTCCCTTTTTAAAACTAATTTATTCATTTTACACGCTACATTATATGTTCTATACAGCGCCATCCAAAAAGTATGCACAAATAATAAAGCTTTTATTAACAATAATTTCTCAGAAACTTTTATTCTTGATAACATTTGATGCACGACTTAAAACTAATTTTAAGATGGAAAAAATTTCATAAAAATTCATACGACACTAGATTTTAGCGATTTCAGAAATATTCACAAGAGTAAAGTGGCTCTATTTTAAGAGTTACAAAAAAACTTTAACGTATTACACTCAAAATTCTCTATTTTACTGAAATTTTATAACGAACTAACAAGCGAACTTAAAAATGAAACAAATGTAAGGTTTAGAGAGTTTAGAGTGATTGCAATACCGGTATACCGAATACCGGTATACCGTGCCATTTTACAATACCGAAATACCGTCTCATTTGATGGTCTAATACCGGTATTCGGTATTTATTTTTTAATTTTTTTAAATTTGATTTTTATTCTTTAATAGTCTCTTTTACAATTCATAGTTGTAATAACATGAAAGGACGTTAATTGTACAACTGCAACTAAAGAACATAAACAAATAACACTAACGATGGAGCAAAAATTGCAGTCTGCCATAAATAAAAAAAATAGCAATAGGTAAATGTAAAACACAAAATCGTGCCACAAAATGATGTATTTAAGTTAATTAAAAGAGATGAGATTATTAGAAGACGAAGGAGTTAAAGGGAAATACCTAGAAATAGTATATGCCTATCTCCTAACAATTCCACCAAGTGTTAAATTGGAGCGAGCGGTTTTCTGGGGCAGGAAAAATTTGTACCAAAGTTCGCTCATGGCTTAGCGATGAAACAAATGATGCCTTATGCTTTTTAAAGTCTCACTTTAAAAATAGTTGAAATGGCAATATATATATTTAAATTCATATGTCGGTTTGTTTATTTTTTGGGTCTATATTTTGTACATACCTATGTATTATTTTAAGTTTCTTTATTTTGTGTAAATTTGTGTTTTTACCTTATACATAACTATACGTATGTGTAAAATATTTGTGTTTTCAAAATCAATACTTTTTTTAAACAGCAATACCGGTATTATACCGGTATACCGGTATTACTTGCGAATAAATACCGAATACCGGTATCGTAATTTTGGTCCGGTATTGCAATCACTAGTTTAGATAGACGTAAGCTTGCAAGGGAGGGTCACGATACGTTGTCGCTAAAATTTGATTGGCTATTTATTGCATCAAGAACATCAAAACTAAATGTTTTCCAGAGTTATACGTGCCACTGGCCATTTTCTTCGGAAAAATAGGGGAAAAACTGAAAAATTGGTATAAAAAGGTCACTTTTGCGATCGCGTTGGCCATAAAACCGTCAGAGATAAAATCGAAATTCCTCTATTTATCAATGCGCGCATTCTTTGCAAGTAAAATGGTGCAAGGTTTTTGAAAAAATCTTGAACGGTTCCGGAGAAAAACGTCAAAAACGAAACCTCTGCATAAGCGCTATGATTTGAGAAGTTGTGGTATATCGGTATAACTAGGGTACCTTAATAAACAGGGTATGGACAGCCAAGAACAAGTTTCTATTGGCCGAGGTGTATATACGGTCGAGTTTCGCTTGCCGCTAGGCTGAGACCTCCAGATTTCAAATAATTAGTATGGAGCGCATAGGGAAATATTCATATTTTATTTTTTTCTTGCGTGTTCAGAGTGTTTAAGTGTGTTCTAAGACTTTAAAAGACATTAGTGATAGTTGTGTAAGTTATTACCATACGTAAATTTCATAAGTTAAGTTAAATACAATTATTTTTTTAATTTTTAAGAAAATGTGCGATGTATTATTGGTCTACATCGAACTTAATAGCAATGATTGGAATTAATAATGTAATTTTGTGATAAAATATGAAATTAAATTGATGAATCTATACTTTTCAGTTGCTCATTGGACATTAAAAAATACGTTTATCATGACGTTTTGTGTTTTATTCCTTACATGCCTACACCCCATGATACACTGCGTGTATCATGGGTTGCATGCCTGACATGGAAATACGCGCTCCGTAGATGTTTTTTAAACATTAATAGCTAATAACAATTGTTAATCCTTCATTTTACTCATTTTTTAATTGCTATACTTATTATTGCATCTATTTCTGCACGCCAATTGAGTTTTTACCTACAAATTTCGTTTAAAAATTGAGTTATTAAAAGAAATCCTATATAATCCCATACCGGCTACTAGAAATTTGGAGGGTTTGTGAAGCGTTGCCATACCCTGTTATATAGAGGTACCCTAGGTATAACTATATCAATGCGACTTGCATAGGTGTTTAACATAGGGAAAACTGTTTTTACAAAGGCCTCGTTTTTCGCGTTTTTCTGCGGAACCGTTTAAGATTTTTTCAAAAATTTTGCACCATTTTACTTGCAAAGGATGCGCGCATTGATAAATAGAAAAATTTAGATTTTGTCTCTGACGGTTTCATGGCCAATGCGATTGCAAAAATTACTTTTATTATTCAGCTTTTCCCCTATTTTTCTGAAGAAAATGGCCAGTGGCACGTATAACTCTGGAAAACATTTAGTTTTGATGTTCTTGATGCAATAAACACAGCCTTAATCAAATTCTAGCGACAACGTATCGTGACCTTCCCTGGTTAGTAGTTATATTAGGGGTAAGTTTTAATTTTTATATATTTATAGACCTACTAAGTTGTAAAATGTAAACAAAATTAGCAAATCGCGAAATAAATTACATTATTATGATTATATTAAAATAAGGGCGCTTTAATCTTGCTCATATTTCTAAAATCGCTAAAAGCTAGTGTCATTTACATTTTTATCGATTTTTTTTAAACTTAAAATTAGTTTTATACCATGCACCAACTTTTCTCCACAATAAAACTTTCGAAGAGATTAATCTTTTTAATTAGTTGCAAACTTTTTGAATGTTCAAACTACTATAAAATTCGAAAATGAAATTTTAACGTCAAATTTCGGATTAAGTCATATTTATTTTTATTTCTAGACCAATTTCTTATGAATTGTTATTGTAAGTCTTAAAATAAGGGCACTTTACTTTTGCGAATGTTTTTAAAATCGTTAAAATCTAGTGTCGTATAATTTTTTTTTATCTTAAAATTAGTTTTAGGTCAACCATCAATTTTTATTAAGAATAAAATTTTCTGAAAAATCGATAATGAAAAACTTTTTCAATTGTTACTGGCTTTTTGAATGACGCTGTAGATCTTATGACCCTAAACTTAAAAATTATTGTGAAAATTTACAAAGTACCTAAATTTACCGGAACGGGTCTTTATCTAGAAAATTCCTGTAACGACTTTTTTTTTCTCCCCGACCTATATGAATATTAACGGTGTATTTTGCTAGCGATTGTTTAGGCGGGTGGAAGTAAAATGTGCATTTAATTTTATATGTGATGTGTGACGTTAAATCGTGAAAATAAATAAAGTTTGATTTAAATCATGACTTTAATTTAAAAAATCTGATTTCAATCATGATTTAAATCGTGATTTGAATCAGGCCAACCCTGTGGGCGGGCCATGCACCAATTTTTATCATGAACCATTTTTTTTGAGAAATCGATATTAAACAACTTTTCCATTTGTAGCATACTTATTGAAGCTGTATAGATACAAATAAAAGTAAAAAATGTAAGTTTCGTATTTAAAAAAGTAAATGTCGCTTTCAATAATCCAATCAAGCTACACGTTTACCGCCTTCAAAACTATGGTGATATTTTGAACACTCACTCATAATGTTATAAAATATGTCCTCGGAGTAGTGATGTGGGCCGCTAAAACCACCGACTAGTTGAAGTTCTATCCGTCCTTCGGGATACCCAATAGCTAATTCTTGCACCCTTTGAATCATTGCACATACTGCTTCATCTGTGCCTGATCCATCCAAGTGGGCTAAGGCTACTGCACCAGAACCTAAATATAAACCGATTATTAAGTTAATTTATAAACGGTAGGTGTGTGTGTACATTACATGATATTTTTTATTGTTTACGAATGAGATCGTTATTTAAATGTTTTAAAGGGCTAATAATCATCAATTTAAGCCATAGGCGTCCACAGGATAGGGCAAACGGGGTACTTGCCCCTCCTTGGCTTCGAGTTATGACCAAATGAAAGAGGGTCAAGTTAAAAGTTCGTTAAATATTTTGATGCATTATTGATAGGATCAGTTGTGCGTAATTTTGTCTGCAACCTTTTCCTCCCCCTGGATAATATTCTGCAGACGCCCATGATTTAAGCTATAAATAAAGTGTATAGGAAGTTTGACGACATTTGCTTTAGTTTTAAAAGAAAATCGATTTTTTGGTCGAAAAAAGTGCAAAGGCACGTTTACCATTCTTACGATAAATGTAAAATTGTGGTATAAATTATTTGAGGACTGATACTGCTAATTTGGCCATAAAAAACGTGTATAAGAAGTTTGAAGGCATTTGCCAACTTGTCGGAACCGACCGTCGGAAACTCCGTGTTGGGTGTTGTCTACACACCTCCCGACCAGTCCAACACACCATAAACGTCATAACTTTTTTGATTATTTTGGCTTGATGCCATTTTGTGGATAACAAATTTATAAATAGCGTTAAATTTTCGGTTTAATAGTCCTTATCTAGAGGAATGTGGTGGGGCGGTTGACTTGTTGGATGGCTGGCCACCCAACCGTTCCAACTTGTCCAACTGTCGGGTTGGTCAGGTGATAGACTACACATTAAACAATTTATCGGAATGGTTGGTCGGTTGTCCCGAAAAATTGGTTGGTGAGTAGAGGTTTTTAGTTTTAAAGAAAACCGATTTTTTGGTCAAAAAAAATGTAGACTATGGCGTTTAGAATATCTTAAAATTAAATTTCATAAAATCATTTGAAGTTAAAATAACCAATTTGTAACATGATTAAAACTAATATTAAAAAAGAATTGTGAACTTAATACAATTTCATTCAATTAGTGGTTATAACGTAGGTACACTAAAATAACAATAAAAACTGTATAATAATAATAATAATATATGTATAAATAAATGTAAATTAAAGAACAATTTTTAATTTTTTTAAATCAACTTAACAGATAGAAATTATTCCAAAACTACGTATGATAGTTAAAGAGATGAAGGTTATTTCCTAGATTTGCACTGACGTGCAGGTTTAATAAATTTAAAATGCGGTTATCATCAAGCCTATTAAAAAATACACTCTGTGATTCTGATTAACATACTTTTTATGTATATCCATAAGTTTTAATGTCCACTATTATCTTTCATCGACCGTTGTAAATATCTCGACAATTCGACACGCTAGAAGACCCATGCAAATTTTAACGGTATTTATAATCTAAATTATGGACAGGGTCTTGTGTATATAGGGTGCATATTTTTACATTTCTACAAGAGATCATCTTAAAAAACTATAAGCGATTCTTAACAAAAGTTAATAGTCACATTAAATAATATTCATATCAAGTATTTTTTAGACAATAGGAAAAATACTGAAGTTTATTAGCCCACTGTACAGTTGTTAATCGTTTTTTTAATAACTAATTTCACAGAAATATTTTTTTTTCAAAAGCAATAATATAACCCAAATTTTTGTTGCCAACACCAAAACGCTTCATCGAAAGTTTTTCACCAAAAGGAAAAATTAAAAACAATTTAAAATTGCAACATAAAACTGACAACTATTAAAAAAGTAAAAATTACCTGAATTAAATTGAAATAAAAAAATGTTACCCTTTCAAATTTTTGAAACTTAATAAAAACATACCAGTATTCCACCAGATAAAAACAATATCATAATTATTTCAAATAGGACAGAAAATAATAACAAAACCAAAGTATTATTAGATGATTAAAAGATACAAATTTCACTAACGAAGCAGCGCAAAGTCGCGAAATTGTACAGAAAATATATATGAAAACGCGTAATAAATAAGTATATTTCAAATAAAATTTAAAAAAAGTACTCACCAGAATGTCTAACAACAATGATAATGCAGGTGGTAACGTCATCTGATCCTAGTACACTAACATTTTCTGAAAAAAAACAGTACTGTAAGCATCTTGAAAAAGCTAAAAAGTCTAAGCTGTAATTGTTTACTATAACATTTTGATGTGTAACAAAAATAGCAAACAAGTTTTGTTAACTTTGTTGACTAGCGATTCGTTTATCTTCTATTGTAACAGAAAATATCTACAGCGTACTTGATATTCAAGAACTAGTGCTAAGGAATTAGTTTTAATGTTAGCTAACACATTCATTTACAGAAGCAAAAACCCAAGGTTCAGTTTCTTCTCCCAGCATGATCTTCTCAAAAAAGATCGTTCACATGTGATAATTATTCAGGTCATATAAATAAATAATGTAACTTACTATCATGAGGAACAGTGGCTGCGAATTCTCGCTGCTGGACATAAAGAAGACCAACGGGGCCTATAACTTTATTTGGTATGGCAAGCAACTGGGCAGCAGTCTCTCTATACACCGGATGGTTGTGATACAGGGAACGCGTATCCGTCGGGCACTCTTCTTGTGGTACTCCATTTAACACTAAAACCATCCTGTAACTAAAGTAAATAAATATTACAAAACAATACCCAAAATTACCCAAAACAAAACGCTATTAATATAAGTTCTATGAAACCAAAAATTTGAATGTCCTGCGAAAACAAAAGGTTAGGTACCTACTTCACATTCTATGATGTAATTCGAAAAAATAATTGCTATTAAAAATCGATTGGATAAGATCATGGAATAGTTTTTGAATTTAAATATTTACAAAATAACTTCTAATTAGATCAGATTACAGAGAATAAGAGGTTACTTGGAGAATGTGTTTTTCGATCTTTAAAAATAAATTAAATAAAGAAGGGAAAAATGAAAAAAACTGCGCACCGGCAATTTTGTTTACAGATTTAAATTTTGCACTAATTTAATGAAGTTCATGGCTCTAAGTGTGTATATCCATAAATTCATTTATCCAACTGACAAGGAGTACGCTTTTTTGCATGTTATTATGCATGAATTTGTTCAGTTATTAAAATTTGCTGTATTTTAAGTCACTTAGTGTAAAAAACTGTACCATGAAGCAGTTTTTTTTTTCAATGCAAGACCTTAATCAACCTGTATAATACCCGTAGTAATACCTTCGACAGGAGAGCTAGCCTAGCCATTTATCATACACGAAGGCATGAATAAATTAACGTTGTCTTACAGTGAACAGCAGGATTAGAACGGCATTTAGTGATTTATCATAGAGGGCTAACAGAGCAACTAATAATGTTTAATACATTTTATAGAAGTTGCACGGAATCTAATTATTATTAATAAGGAATGCACTTCCTTATTTGTGAATCATCTTTGGGCTATTTGAATTATTACTAACCATGTTTGATTGCATAAATATTTATTTGTTATAAAGCGACACATCACAGAGTAAAGTCATTTTAAAAGATGTCGCTGCATTACTGTGTGAGTAGACAAAGTTTCGATAATAAAAAAACACAGGAAGGAAATGGAGCTGAAAATAATAAACGGGTTTTGTCTAGAACAGTGTTTCTCAAACTTTTGACATCTGTGTACCCCTTTTATAATTTTCGCACCACTGAGTACCCCTCGTTAGAAAAAATTAAAATAAACGAAAAATAAAATTTATTCATAATAAAATACAAATAAAATAAATTAAAGTTATATATAAAATAATTGGTCAATGCAAACGCGGCCAAAACTGCATATGATGCATATGTCGAATCTAGGTTACGCTATGCTGTAATTTTTTGGGGTAACGCTAGTGACTCAGAACGCCTCTTCATAATACAAAAGCGATGTATAAGAAATATATTTGGCCTAAACTACCGCGATCACTGCAAAGAAACTTTTCGTGACAACGAAATATTAACCTTTTACAGTCTATTTATCCTCGAAGCCATCCTTTTCGTTAAAAATAATGTAGATCTGTTCGAAGAGAATATAAGAAATCATGCAGCCAATACGCGACATAAAAAAAAACTAAAACCCGATTGTTTCAAATATACCTATCTTCAAAAAAATGTTGCCTCCACAATTATTGCTATATATAATAAATTTAACACATCACCTGAGAGTATAATAAATCTTCCCACCCGCGAATTGAAGAAGAAATTAAGGAAAGTTCTGATTTCTAAGCGAATATTTAAATGATGCTGGCTTTATAAAATGTTATATTTAAATATCATTTTTGTGTTTTTTCCTTTTTATTAACTATGTATATTATTTGTAATGTACGTAAATTATTATTGTGACAAGTTCTACACCTCTTTTGGGATATTCAGAACAAATAAAGATTATTATTATTATTATTATAAATAACATTCATTATAATCGCGTGCCCCTACCAAACTCTTCCCGTACCCCGAGTGGTACGCGTCCCACACTTTGGGAAACACTGGTCTAGAACAACGTTTAATAATATAATAAACTGTGGCGTTTATAAAAAAGAAATGTAATATAGGGAATGAATAGATATTACAGGGTTTCGAACCGTAATTTTTTTCGTTTCGGTTTTCGTTCCGGTTCAATTAAAAAAAAAAATTATCGGCTTGGTTCCCGTTTTCGTTCCGGAAATAATAACGGTTTTTTTCGGTTTTCGGTTCAGCTCCGAGTGATTACTTTTTTTTTTAATGTTTTTATTTGGTATAATAATTGGAAATAGAAGTATGTAACATATGATGATAATATAATAATTTATTAAACGAAACATATATGTATAAACAAAACGCGCGAGTTTGTGAAACATGTACCGAACCGTTATAAACCGATATTTTTTTCCGGTTCAGTTCCGGTTTTCGTTCCGACAAAAATAACGTTTTTTCCGGTTTTCGGTTCAGTTCCGGTTCGAAGCCCTGAGATATTAGCACCGTAATTTAGTATTTTATGTATTAAATATTAATCAATAAGCTAATAAATTTTAAAATCAGTTTTTCATAAAATATAATACTACAAAAATGGCCAATAAAATTGACTCGATAAAAAACTGTGATCACAAGACGTTTTTATGATAGAAGGTTCTAGTTGTAGATTATTTACAGTGTAATAAATTATCAACGACGTTATTTACAACGTAATGATAACTTCTTGTGCTCAACTTTCAAGATACGATTAAAATTAATTGCGAAATCAAATTCGCTAAAATAAAAAAGATTGAAGTTGCTTGCATGCGTTAAGCACTTTTTTTAATGCCCGACGATAAAGTACAGTGAGTAAGCACTAAAACAGTAATAAAGTGTGTATCATTCAATAAATCAATTCAAGTAGTTAGGAGTCATTAAATTAGAGCATAAACTAAAATAAGATGATTTATCCTCCACTATAAAACACATTGCTTTTACTCTGAAAAAACTTGGGCTTAATTAATTTAGCTGTAATTATAATTAACCTAATTTACTACAAATTTGAAAAATTTGTCAAATAATTTATGTTGATTCATCTTCTAAGCCAAAAGTTATTTTGATCTTTTCATGTACCAAAATTTTATCTTGTCATCGGAGCGACAAAAGACGTTATTGAGCTTTTTTTAAACTATCACTAGTATGGGTTCAAAAACAAAACTGATATTGCATATCCATAAAAAATGCTTCGGAAAATAATAAACGAGTTTAAATAAAATTTATTTATATTAATAAATGAATAACCTAAATAATCCAAACATTTATCAAATAATTTTAAAGTTTGTCACCAACAAATTAAATAACGTACACTCATAAGTAATATTTTAGAAATAATATAACAATAGTTTTAGCAGATTATGGCAATTTTATCATGTTTTATTATAATCTGTGATTATGTAATCAGGTTATTTAAATTAACTGACACAATTTTTGGTTTCATCATTTCTATTCTTCTATTTAGTAGTTTATGTTGTAGGCTTCCGCGACCGATGTCCAATTTGTAGTGATGATTTCCGGGTTGGAACCGCGTCTAAGCTTTCTTCTCGATGACCGACGTTACGTCCTCCTTCATTGGAGACATCTTCAGGGTTGTTCGTTTAATGGTTGTTAAGCAGTTATTAAATAATACAATGATTACAAAGTAAACGCACTTTTGTTTGTATATTTATTTTTTCTAACACTTATACAGCAAGTGATTACGTTTTACTATGTAATGTTCTTAATTTTTATTTAAAAAAAAATAAATGAAAAAACATTGAAACCGAACCGGAAGTTAAACGTTTCCGATGAAACGGTTACCGAATCATTAACGAATTAAAATAGGAACGGAAGCCGAAAAGTTAAAATTTACTTAAACGGTAACTGGAACTGAAACGTTATTTTTTTGCGGTTCGGGCCCTTCATAAAAAGTCGATGAACATAAAAAACTGAATGGTAAAAACTCTGCAAAACTTTAATATTCAAAGTCACTTTCTAGTTCGCTAACTTCAGCTTTATTGGTACAGTTCAGACACACCATGTTAATTACCGAGTGTTCCTTGCAAACGTAATTACGGCACCTGTCGCAAGTAGTATTTACTTTTCGGTCCCTTGACCGCGTGCAGATCCCACATCGCGCGCGCTTAACACCTTTGCTTGGCCCTCCGGTCACGGCACCACTTGCCTGGGCTGGCGAAGGTAAAAAATATTTGAATCCCGTACGAGCAACGGCATTTAAAAACTTTTTGGAGTTCTTTTGTTCGATGCGTCGACTAATTTCAGGTTTGATCAGTTCATGCGCCAACTCAACGAAAAAATTGCGTCTAGTCGATGCACCTTTTGCGTCGTGGCTCTCTTGGCTGTACAATCTGCAGGCGTTAATTCGGGCAAAGTCGAGTACATCAAACAATAACGCCGTGGTCCATTTGGTTGCTCTACGTTTAACTGAATATTGTCTTAGAAGACGTCTCGTTAAGCGAACGCCAGACAATGCTTCATTGTGAATAAGAATTGCTTCATGAATATTACTTCGCGCAATTGTAGCATCGCAAGATTGATGATTGGTGGATAATATTATATCAGTCTTGTTCTTCGCGGACGCAACAGAAATTAAAGCAGTTCTATCGCCACAAATCGAAGTGCAAGAATTTTCATCGGGCGCTTTAAACGATCGCATAATATTTGGAATATCTTTGTGACTGCGATCGATACGCCCAACAAAATGAAGTTTCTTAAGCATTAACTGCTTAGCAAGTTCATAATTAGTTAAACGAGTATCAGCAAAAACAATACAGCTCGATATACAATCCGTCACGTCCAACACTATACGGTTTTTTCTGTTTTCTTTGCACCCTTGGGTATTGTAACTTCCATCCGACTTGATATTAACTACACAATGATTTTTATAATCGACTAAAATCCACAATTTCAATCTATTTTTCTTAGTTGCTGTTTTATTACGCTCTAAACAAATTTTGGAGCTTTTTCTTAACATGCAGAAATGTTCTTCAACTGCTATTGTCTTCGAAGAAGCGAATGATTCCCTACATTTCTTTGAAAACAAGTCTACTATCTTACAAACAGCTGGAATATCAGCACCTGTACAAGCTTTGGCATCATGAAATTGTAAACACCGGAATATATCGCGGAATCGTTTAAAAGACATGGTCGCTATGAATATTGGAAACCCAAAGTTTGTCGACCAAAATTCGCTCAGAGGTTTATTCATGCTCTTATGAACACCGCACATTATAAGCAATCCAAAAAACGCCCATAGTTCCTGTTTATCCAATTCATGCCAACGGCTAAGATAGGTAACGTTACTTTTTAATTCAAAAGCTCTCCGATTAGTTTGCGTGCAAAGTAATTCGCATACATCATCCGTTATGAATTGACGAAAGCAATCAATTCGTGAGTTAAACTTGGGGCAATTCTCAATGCAGTTTCCTATGTTTAAATTCTTAGCTTGAATTCGTTTTATGTTCGCTTGGCATATTTTCCACGGCACGTCACCACTGGTACTAGAAAAAGTATTAACCACCGCATCTTGCTCTTTCTCTATACAGTCTTGCGACGTTCTCACATTTGTTTCATTTTTAGTTTCCTGTTCCATTACACACTCCTTAGTGACACTTACAATCAAAACACTACGGCTTACTTAAACATCGGTTTATAATTCAATTTTACGTGTATAGGCTTCGTCAACAGTGGTAATACTGGATTCTCACAACGCAGCTGTGTGCCTGGGGTCGATTTGATGTCAGGAGTGGGGTCGGAATAAACCCCAGTTGGTCAGATAATTTAAAAACCACTTCGAAGTTACTTATATGGTCCACTTGAAAGTATATACAGTCTGTTCTACAAAATGGGCCCAAGAGTATAGCGACTTCAATCTTCAATTGTGATTTAACCATCAGCAAACCATATATATTATTAAATGGGGTAGTCTTAGCTACAACTTGGCGAAAAAAATTCTGCTTTAAACACCTTCATTCTTCATTTATTTGTTTGTGACAGAACCGACATTTTTTAAAAATTGATTGGTATCATTTTTTTGATGTATTCTTGTAGAGCATTTTCAGTGCTTTTTAACGGTCTAGCTTTTAAGTAGGGTTATATTATGAAATGTTTGTAAAAAATGCAAAAAACTAGTTTGAGCTAGTAGGCCATTTAATCAAATCTTCTGTTAAAAAAATTATTTACTCATAATCAAGCAACCTTAAAAACACTTGCGTAATTGTACGTCAGTGGAATCTGAATAACTATTACTAACGAGAACACTGCTATTGTATATAATACCACAACGATAACAAAACAGGACTAAAGAAATTGCTCAAACTGTGAGCCATTGTTGTCTATGCATAACTGGCATCGTATTCGCTAATAGCAAGTGTTTGTAGAACAGACTGTATACAGGGTGGTCCACTTTTTTGCAGCAGGACTTTAACAGTCGATACAAAAATTCATTTTAAAACGAATATTTCATATCAACATTGGTCCATAAATGCTTCATTTTAAAGATACAGTGTTGAAATTTTCGAAAAAATACCGATAATTTATAACCGTTTACCAACCAGTAGATATATTTAAACCAAATTTGGTATACAGCACCACCTTACAGGTTACCACATTCGTTGAGAATATCAAGCCCCACAAGAAACCATTTACGGTCGAAGTAGGTTAATTAAAATCGACAAGACAATTCTTTTAAACATTATTAATTTATGGAGAACTAAATAAAACCGTATAGTACACTTATTTTTAATTACCTTCGAAAATAACAATCAGTACCTATTAGGTTATTCTTTGATCATGCCGATATTAATTTTATTTTTAATAAACTTACGATGCCATAAAATTTATATCTAACTTCGCGACTTCTTTATAACAAATATAAAACTGCTAATGTGTGTAAATGGTAATTGAGCAATTTATGACCAACTAATTTTGCTTCAAAAATGCCTCCACCTAAAGAATACTGACAAGTACTTAAACGTAAAATAGACAATCAACCCGTGTTGTATATATGTATATATTCGTGCTACGCAGGTGCATTGGTCAATAAATCTCTCGTTATGATTAATTTCTTCATGGAAATGCTATTACATATATTGCATGCATTCCGTTACCATTAACTTGGTACCGGTGAAATTCATACTGTGTGTGCAATTTGTCTCTGCAATTTATAACGTACTTACTGGTAATTCTTCAACGTTGGATACTATATCACTTACGTTATTATATCATGTATATTTAGTGTTTCTTCTCGAGAATTCTTTCTCGAGAAATCCTTGAGAAAAAGTAATTTTTTTGATTTCTCATTTCTCGAGAAAGTTAGAGTTTTTTCTTGAGAAAAAAATTAAAAAATTTTGTTTTTTTTTTCGCTGAACAAACTGTTAATGAAAAACAGAGACCTGCAATTGCAAAATGCTATAGTAGATACAATTAATTATAGGTATACCTAGTAATAATCGTGTGGGGCGTTTTCCACAGCGGAGTGGGTAATACGCCTCAAAGGAAAGGGTTTTAAATTGTTTTTTTATTGTTTTCCTGCGTTTACTTTTCACAAACTTTTTATATTTACGTAATGTACACTCATTATACTAATTAGAAATGTATTTTTTGTTTAGAATCATTTTGCAGTAACGAATTTTTTTTTTAAAGTGGGGCGTATTTCACCGTTTTACCCTACGGAAAATTGTCAAATCTCCTGTCAAAAATAGCGTATTGCAAAAATATGTACAAGAATATGAACAAAAGGAACTTTCATTACTTTTGGACCCTAAAACAAGGTGGAATACTATGGAAATTATGATCAAGCGCTTTTTAGGAATCAAAAATCATATAAAAATAAAAATGAACTAAATATGAATACCTTGTGGAGGGAAGATTATGTTAATGTGGCAGAAACATTATTAACTATATTACAGCCCGTTCGAATCACCGTTGAGTGTCTCGAGCAGAGGAGATTGTACACTCTTGACTCCAGATGGAGCCTTAAAATTTTTGTTTTCGACGTTAGAGAAAATTGACAATGAACTAAGTAAGGAAATTCTTGCTACAATTAAAGAAGAAATAAGTAAAAGGAGGAACAATACCATCATATCTCTGTATAAATTTTTACAAAATCCTGCTGGTGAAGAAAAAGACATTTTTAGACTAGTTTCAAAACATGAAATTTACAAAACTGCTACACAAATGTTAAGTAGATTATTTGTTAGTTCTCATCAGTTTGATACTGACGAAGAAGTTTTTGATGCAGATTCGGTCAATAAAAATGAAGAATTGTCTCTCCAAGAACAACTGAACTTATCGGTAACAGAAAGTGTGAGAGAAGTTCAAGTGAAACATAGTGTAAACGGCAAAAATAAAACTATTAAGCAAGAATTTAATATATTTCAAACAACAGGTACAAGAACCAAAAATTTAGAACTACTCAGGAATGCTTGATCCACAATAAATCCTACATCGACACAAAACGAACGAAATTTTTTTGTTGCCAACAATTTTGGGACAAAAAAAGAAATAATAGATTGTTTAGTACTACTTTAGTTGCTCTGTGTTTTTAAAAAAAATATTTTAAATCAGTACAATGAAAACATTTAATTTTGTTTGTATATGTTTAAGTTTTAAGTGATTCATAATGTTTAGAATAATATTGTTTAATTAAAATCACTTACGGTTATTATCTTCTACAAAATAATATACTTAATACTGAAATCCAGATTTTGACGTTATAAATAATAAATCAAAAATAAATTTCTGATGAACTTTAAAATTAATTTATTGCGTGCCGGTCCAAGATGTGTTAAAATAATAAGTAAAATATATAAATTAAATATTAAAGAGTGATAATCATTGTTATATAACTTTTTAAACTGAATTTGAGCGCGTAAATGTAAATTTATATATTTTATATGAGAATTCTTGAGACTCGAGAAATGAAAACTATCGAGAAATCTTAAACACTATGTATATTTGAGGAAGCGAATGCATTCCTTAAACAACAAATATTGCAGTTACAAATATCTAAAATTGGTCGACGGTTTCCATAAATTAAAACCTGTTTGCTGATGTTTCCTACAAAATTTTTAAGCTTAGGAATACAAATGGATTAAATGTTCTTTTACAAGGGAAACGTCGCTAAATAGATCAAAAACACATCAAAAAATCTATATTTAAAAAAGTATGTTTAGGTTACACGGAAGTAACATGAAATTTGACAAACTCCAGCGTAGTTCATCGTTGAAGTGTTTTGCAAATACAGTTTCGACTATAGTCCTTTTTTCATGTTCGTGTCAGACAGGCTGAAGAAATAATTATTTTTGAGGAGATATTTCCGAAAATATGTTATATTAAACTATGCATTAAATTTGTTATAAATCTACTAACATTTTTGTTATAAATTTAATTAAATTAGGGTCGATGAATCTCTTATAATTCAAATTACATTCCAATTTCCACGCCCGTTCTGATTTATTTGCTTTGGGAGTTTTTTGCTCATTAGTACTGCTATAAATAAAACTTACTTTCACACGTCAAAAAGCAATTTTACCAAGTAATTTAAGATGCCGAATAATCTTCGTATTTAAACGGCTCAACTGGTTGCTACTAGTTACTGGAGAACATTAAAAGCTGTTAATATTCTTGTACAGGTAGCAGACAATTATGTTTTATAGTTTCATTAAGTTTTTAAGCTGTTAACATGCTATTTAATTATCACAAAATCTATTTCATACCCAAGCTAAAGATATATTGCAAGTTATCATAATAAAGATCATAATAATTGCAAAGATAGTTAAAAAAATCGTTTATTACAGTAAAATAAAAAATAAAAAACAACCAAGTTAAGAAAAACTTTTAAACTACAGCAAATGGCTTAAATGATTATTTTTTTAAAGCCAAAATATTAGTTGAAATATAATGAAGTAACGAAGCTGTCAAGGTGGTCAAAATTCGATGGGATTGCATGGGTATGTCGGTTAATATTTAAGATAGAGAAACGGTTAACTTACCAAAAATGTGCAGTTTTTTGAGAGCAACTCAAAGCCGTTTTCAAAAATATTTTATCATTTCCGGTTTTCGAGTTATTGAATAAAAAGTTTTTTTTATCATTTAAATAATGTGTCATATCTCCGTTATTGTTGTAAATATCGAAAATATTTATAAAGATTTTTTTAGATATTTTTATGTTTAATTTGATTATAATAAAAAAAAATAATTACACTCGCCGTTAAAAAGTTGTGACACAAACTTACCTACCTTTTTTTAAATGGGAGCGATAGTTGGCTATGACCTATTTAAATCCCTTATTTTTTTCTCATTCCAAATATATAAGGGTTAATGTATTTATTTTCAAGAATACGCATGTTACAAAGGTTTTTTAGTTTCTTTTTAGAGAAAATCATTTTATTCAATAACTCGAAAACCGGAAATCATAGAATACTTTTGAAAACGGTTCTGAGTTTGTCTCCAAAAACTACACATTTTTGGTAGTTTAACCGTTTCTCTATCTTGACTATTAAGCGAGATACCCATGTAATCCCATCGAATTTGGACCACCCTGTACAATAAAAATCACGTTAAAACGTTGCCATCGCATGTAGAACATTTTTAAACGAATTTTAGTAACATCCTGTTTATGACATTCAACGAGACGTGAGATATGTGTTACAAACCGATTTATAAATCAACGAAATTCAAGTTTTAATAACGCCACAGTTTGCAAGTAAGTACAGGTTTGAAAAATTCTCAAAATATGTCCGCGAAAAATTGCAAAATAACAGAGTCTGCGAACATTATTTTCCAATTTAATTAAATTAAGTGAAAGAATACACGTTATCAAGTGTGTCCTCGATGATTTACAACGATTACACACATGATCCTAATTTATGGTTTCTTTTATAATTAAAAATGGGTGTTGTTAAACCGATACCACCCTGGTCGAGGTAACTTATGATCCTGCATTATCACTTAACTGCACGTAATTGTGGCCGGAGTATTTTATAGCACAGAGATTCTATTACAATGTGGGTGGGGACGGACTTACACTGTAACTAAATGTATTTATCGGAATTTATTTATGCCTACCATAAGTTTCTTGTAAGTGGACATTAATATTACGTCATGAAAACGGCAATAATAAATTATTATGTAGTATGTACGGGGGAAACCATTTGCTTAATGCCAAATGAGTTAAATTGTTTTGTACAGTTGCAGATAAACAGCTAAGAACAATTTGTAATGACATACGTGCATGTACGAACTGCCAAGGCATAAATCTAATGTTACTTTCAGCTACGGCAAATACAGTTTCTAATATTTAGTCATACATTACGACGTTACAAAAGTATTTAAACAAGAAATGTGAACCAAATCAAGTCAAATGAACAAAAAGACATGGATTCCTTCGAAAACACACTACACACCAACCCAGTGGCGTAGCTAGAGTTTCTGCCGTCTGGGGCAGTCCCTGAATTTGCCGCCCCAATAAATAAGGGTTGCCAACTCTTCATTTTTTAAAAAAGCAGAGGGTGACAAAATGCGCCGCAGGCGATTTTCTTTCAATGTAAAGTTAGATAATGTAGAGTACTTTACCATCATCCAAAATTAGTTTTTTGGCAGAACCTTTTCTAATTTTTATTTTTTTATTCAGATCGTCCCCTACCCCCACAAAATTATTTTTAATACGGGTAAAAACTTTCACTAATAGTTTCCATTTAGGTAAAGGAACACATACATAATATATTTATCAAAATTACAAAAAAGTAATAATATAAATACAAACATAAAATTCACAAAAATTCTAAAAAAGTAACACCATATTCTAGCCTAAAATTTAATTTAAAAAAAAAACAGAAAAACGTCAGTTTATGCTATAAGTTTATATTTTTGTTGCTTGTTCGAATAGCTCAAAAGTGCTCATGAACAAAAAGCGTAAATCACTATGAATTTCTTCAAAGGCACGTTGCCTAGACACGACCCCAAATCTGTATATATAAAAATGAATGTATGTATGTTTGTATGGATGTTTGTCCTTTATGCATTCCTATACCATTCATCCGATCCTGACCAAATTTGGCACAGACAATCTATAGGACCATGGAAAGAACATAGGCTATATGAGAATTCCCAAAAAAATCGTCCGGAAAAGATATTGAGGAAAACGTGCCAAAATCTTACACACAACATTTAAATCGGGTCGTCTGGAGCGAGAATTTCGTCAAAATTTGACAATTTGTCAATTCGACGTAACGTTTAAACGCTCGAACCTTCTACGCGCAAGCCGGGATCTAGCGGTGAAGGAGCCCCGAAGGGGCTCCGGAATCGCTAGTATAATATAAATGATAAAAGATTTTATATACCTGTCAAATTGCACTAATTATCACACACATAGGTCAGTACGACCAATATTTTTATCACGAAATTAAAAACTCCCAAAAATGATTGTATTTACATACATAGGTAATGAAAAATCGGAAGTCTTTTTCTGGTGTCCTATGATTTGAAAGTTGACTTACCACTGTGTTCGAAACTTTTATGAATTTAATAGCGCTAGTGCCGGTACTGCTTATTATATCTACTGATCCCTTATTACCCCGAGATTTTCATTTTTACCCCATTTGGGTAGACTAAAGCTGCTGCCCCAAAAAAAGTGCCCCCCGCCCCCTTGCTGCGCTACTGCACCAACCTTAAAAAATATGCGCTTATTTAATTAAAAATTTCCTATAACTAATTATAAATAATGATATAATGTTATAAATAACTCAAAAGTCTTATCTTATCGGTTAAAACAGATGACTGAGTGAAGACATAGGAAAAACCTTGATAAGAAATAATCAATATTCCACATTAATGGTGCAACTGACTTTAAAACGTCCCGTTTTGATAAAATAGTCTACAAAAAATAGTGTTGCTGTGATTAAAATATCGTAAACTACCAAAATTAAAACCAAGTAATAAAGTTGATTAAAAAATAGAGAAAGCTACGATATACCTATAGCCATAGTCAATCTGAATTTTTTTAGATCTAATTTTAAATATGTTCAAATGTTACCATTCTTACTTTTCACCAGGGATGAAATAACGTTTTAAATCGTTACGTTATTGTATAACGTTATTTATTATTTGTTTTCGTTACATAACGTTATAAATAACATTAAAAAAGTGAATCGTTATGTTATATAACGTTATATAACGTTACATAACTTATGATATACAGGATGTTTCTTAATTAATGCAAAAAAAAATCGGGAGGTGATTTCTTATCGAAAATTAAGGGGGTCCTGTATAAAAATTTTTCCTTAGACGTTTTCTTTCGGAGTTACACCTCCCTAAAGGGGATTAGTAATGTTAGGTTTTTATTTTATTTCTAAAATTTGGATATATCTAGAAGAATGATATTTGGTATGTTTTGTACTTATTTAAAGGTTTTCCATAGTAATATTTTCAATCATCTTCCACCTTCACAGAGGGCTGAAAAGTGCGACCTTTGTTGGTTTTTTAATCAGAACTTTTTGGTGAGTTAAAATTTTGCAATTTAATTTTTTTTTTAAGTTTGGTTTATTTAGATTTTTTAACTTTTCTCGTAATATCTACAGTTTTTGAGTAAAAAATTAAATGAGTGAACATGATGTTTATGTTCATATTGGGTAGAATTGACGGGCGTTTTAGCGTTGTCGCCGCGTAAACGTCAAAATGAATTACATCCGTCAATTCTACCCAATATGAACATAAACAAACCATGGTAACCACCAAAATGAATCGTTTTTATATTGGAATATTTGATGGTTCATGTTGACTCATATAATTTTTTACTCAAAAACTGTAGGTTTTACGAGAAAAGTGAAAGAATAAAAATAAATCTAAATAAATCAAGTTTTCAAAAAACAAAAATTAAATTTGCAAAACTTCAACCCATCAAAAAGTTTTGATTAAAAAAAAAACAACAGCTCCCTGTGAAGGTGGGAGATGATTGAAAATATTACTATGGGAAACCTTTTAATAAATACAAAACATCTACCGAATATCATTCTCCTACATATTATCCAAATTTGAGAAATAAAATAAAAACCTAATTTTACCGATCCAATTAGCGGGGTGTAACTCCGAAAGAAGACGTCTAAGGAAAAAATTTTATATGAAAGACCTCCCTTTATTTTCGATAAGGAATGACCTCCCGAATAATTTTTTCGTATTATTTAAGAAACATCCTGTATAACGTTGAAAAAATAATTTTCATTTGTAATTCTGAAATTATTTTTGGGATCTGTAAATGTAAATTTTGCAAATAGTACAAAATTACGTTGAGATACTGTATTTTCATTTTAATTTCTAAAATATAAACAAAATATTATATCTTCTGAAAATAAAAAGATGGCCATATAAAAATTTAATTTATAGAGAATAACGATACAAAATAACTTTTAATGAAACGTTATCGGTTATTATAACGTTATTAAAATATCGTTACGTTATTGTATTAAAACTTATAATTGAATCGTTATTATAACGTTATCGGGTATCGTTACGATACGTTTTCCATCCCTGCTTTTCACACATTAAAAGCTCCCAACCAATATTATTTCGAAATACTTTTATTTAACACCGCTAAGTTAAGAAAATAACCAAAAATCTCGCGTTGCCTGTCGGGTCAATATAGTAGAAACTGAATGATCTTTAAAGTTGCTAAATATGTTTAAGATACCCTAGCAATGCATTTATATCTTTGGTTCGTCCAGAAACGGCTAAAAATAATTTTTTAACTTCTCAAAAAAGTTCCATAAGTATAAAATTGCAATTTTTTTTCACAAAAAATCGATTGTTTTGGAATGGTATTAACATTTTCTGAAAATGTTAAAGACAACCTAAGCCATGTATTTTCACCTTTGGGTTGTTAAAAACGGTTTAAACAATTTTTTACTGCTTCTCAAACTTTTTTAAAAGTTACAAGAGTATAACCTTGCAATTTTGCTAAAAAAAATCTATTGTTTTGTGATGGTCTTTATATTTTCTGAAAATGTCAAAGACACCCAAAGCAATGCATTTCCTCCTTAGGTCTGTTCAAAGACGGCCCAAAATAATGTTTTACAGCTCTTCGAAATTTGGAAAAAGTTTTAAGTGTATAATCTTAAGATTTATTTTTCTTTCATTCGTAAACTACAAAAAATTATCTAACTGTAACATGGAAATACCCCTGAAGTCGTCGTGTAAAAAAAAAAGAATTTAATACAGATATCAAAGCAATGTATAACGACGTTAGCATAATGTCAGCCAAAAATGTACAAACACTTGTTGAAACACAATGGTAGGAAGTCTAAATCTTATGCGTTATTCATGTGTTGTTCGCTACATGTAGTCATAATATGTATGTTTACCGGTTTAAAAATAATCATTTGAATTGATATTCAAAAACAAAACAAGTTCACGATGGCAACAGTACGACTTTATGGAATATATGCGCATATATTAACACTAAACATAATTAGCAGCATGTACGAATTTAGAATTATCCGAAACTTTGCGATTTGTGACTGATAAAAGCAATGCTAATACCATAATAAAACTTAGTAGATCATAAAGAATCGTCAACACGTCTTTGTCTTCACACCAATTTTAATGCTAAAAAGCATTTTAAAAGCAATTCACCTCTGTATCAAAATTAAATCAAATAAAGTTTAAATCCCACTAATAAAAGTAGAATTGTTTTTTTTTTTCGTTGCTTATAATGTCTTGGAAAAAGTTAGTGTTCCTAACAATTGTGAGGAACAACATTACAATTAGATTATTAATATATTACTACATTTTGTATTTTATATTACACAAAATGCAGCTTAGTACATGGCGTTAAATATGACCAATTAACACTTCTGTAATTAAATATAATTTACCACTTAAACCAAACATTATATTTACAGGCAGATGTTACTTCTACGGTCTGTTGTAACAGCAAGAAATTAAAAGTCTTACAAAAATGAAACAACTTACGAATTAAGACAATAAAGTTTCAAGTGCCATAATTAATTTTTATGTAATTTATGCATAATTATAAACAAACAGTGTTTTCACTGATAAAAAATAAAATCGTACATAAAATGATTGCATCCAAAAAAATTCGTGCGTTTTTTTTTTAATACAGATAGCCATAAATATTTTTTAAGTTATTGTTATCGATAGCACTTGATAATTCAATAAAATGAGATTTTTGTTGTAATATATATAAATACATAACGTGATTTATAATATCACACAATATCAAAAAGTCAAATTCATGCACTCCACCGCCTTTTAAATCTTACTTTAAAGAAATGTAAAACACAATTTTGCACTGGACAGATAAGAAAAATACGTACAATTGAACAGTTTACCTAGAACAACATACCATTATGTAAACTTCATTGCCAGTACTAAATTTTATTGTATAGCGAACTAAAGCAATATTGATAGAGATCTCGATTATGAGATAAAAGTCGTGATGTTGGATATCTAAGTAAAGATAAACTGGGACGATAAATCTGTATTTGATCCGATTCGTGCTGTTTTAAAGTTCACGGAGATTTCAGTGCAGTTAGGGAATCTAATTTAAAGCCTAATATTGCACTGAACCAATCCGAAACAGCAAGTAATGATTTTTGAAAAAAGGCGAAGGAGGAAATAACATTTTGTTTCAGATTAACACGCACATTTATTGCATCGACATATTAACTATGAAAATGGGATCTTTTGACTGAAAAAAACGCGTTGAATCAGGCAGCAGCCTCTTTCAAACGTTAATTTTTTGATCACTATAAAAATTATCCTTGTCTTAAGTCTGTCTCTAGAATTACTAAAAATAATTGCACAGAATATTTTAGCCCCAATGAAAAATTACATCTTCCTGAATTTAAAAATTTTGGGAGTCGTATATACAGGGTGATTGAAATTCGAGTTTACGCAGGGGATCTCGCTTATTATAATAGCTAGAGTATAGGTTTAAATTAGGCAAAGTTGCTAAATTTCGTGCTTAATAATAATCTGGAGAGAAATTGGAAATATATCAAACGGTACCCGAAAAAATTAAGAAAAACCAGAAAATACGATTTTTGAAAATGGTTTATAACTTCTTTGGAGTATAAAATATTTCAAATGTTTAAAAACATTGCTTAAGCAAGTTTTTAAGCCGCATCGGATAGTAATCTCTAATTTATTCTAGGTCGATTCGTTTTTGTTTTATGATAACTAACTTTATTTTTTCTTATGGGCGCAATTTGTGCTATTTACATAATCAAATAGCATATCTGAATTCATTGATATATCAGACATGGTATTTTACTTCTTTATTCACTGCCAAATTAAAAAAAAAAGGTTTTAAACAATAACCATTATAAATCAGGTGGGCCGGTCATTGTAGTTTATGTTGTTTCCATGACAACCAATCAACAAACTGAAAGTTTTGAAAGTCTATTACTTGTCACATTAATAAATTTTTTAAAAACGATTTAGTAACGAAGAAAAAACGCGATATGCTGCGATTTTTTAATTCATTGAATAAGAATGCTTTATTGTCAACGATATGCAGAAACATATCCAGAAAGAAGACAACTCCCGCACACATATTTTTGTACGTTGGACAAATACTTGGGGAAATATGGGGTTTTTGCCAAACCCAGAAGATAATATGGCAGAAAGGTTTCAGATGAAAGTAAAAGAAAACATTTTTATCACAAACATATTGCGAAAAAAACACTATTTTTCTACGTTAAACAGAAACTTAAGTAAATTTGTTAAAAGCATGTGATAAAGTATAACAAAACTTAAAAGAACGGTATAAAAAATTCGCAGTAAATCGCGTTTTTCTTCGTTAATAAAGTTCATTTTTGTGCGATCGTACTAGAAACAGCTGTTTGACGGACGCGTTAGCAGTCATAAAGTACTGCATTACCGGCGTTAACATTAGCTACGGCCTAAAAAGTACTTTTCCGGCCGTTACCCTTAGCAACGGCCGAAAAAGTAAATTTGCATTAAAGCTAACATCATAAGCCGTCATCTGCCAGTGACAGAATGTCACGTAGTTTCTAACCTATATTTTTGAAAAATACTAAAAATTTAAATTGTTTTTAATTCGATCGCACAAAAAATGTAATATGCACCTCAGCCAAAACGTACTTTTTGGCCTTGATACATAAATAACTATTTTACGAATTAATTGCGATCACAAGTCACGGACTTTCAAACTGTCAGTTTGTTGATTGGTTGTCTTGGAAACAACATAAACTACAATGACCGGCCTACCTGATAAGTCGTGGTTGTTGTTCAAAACGCATTTTTTCAAATTTGGCAATGAAAGAAGAAGTAAAATGCCATGTGTGATACTTCAAAGAATTCAGAAAATTAAATGCTATTTGATTATGTAAATAGCAAATATTGCGTCCATAAGAAAATATAGAGTTGGTTATCATAAAACAAAAACAAATCGATCTAGGAAAAATTTGTGACCAGCAAGCGGCTTAAAAAGTTGCTTAAAGCAATGTTTTTACACATTTAAAATATTTCAAACTCCAAAATACAATTATACACGATTTTCAAAAATCGTATTTTCTAGTGTTTCCTAATTTTTTTGAATATCTACTGTTTGAGATATTTCCAATTTCTCTTCCGATTATTATTGAGTACGAAATTTAGAAACTTTGCCAAATTTAAACCTATACTCTAGCTATTATAATAAGCGAGATTCCCATGGTCGCCCTCGAATTTGAATCACCCTGTATTTCTAGGGTTAGTAAATGTTTAAAATCAATTAAATAAAATTGTTATATTTATACAATATAATAATAGTATTAGTTCTGGCTATGGTACAAGCCTAAAAGACAAAAAGGTGCTGGTAAATACAAAAGATTCAAGTAAAATACATCTACGGTATCTACACCACTATTGGATACTACTAATAAATTTAAAACTAAAGATTATTTAGATTCAAGTATTCATTTTTAAGGTGTCTTTTAAAAATAATCCGATGCTACCGCTTTGCGGTCTGACGATTATCAATCGGTAATAAAAAATAATTACACCACTTCTTTCCATTAACGATACAAGTAAATAAGATATGTTAACAAGCTGATTATGTGTTTTATCAATGGATGTCTTTGATAGTTCATAAATCAGAATGAGGGTACAGAGTGCATTGACCACAGCAGCGTGTCATCATAGAAATTGTCACAAACAAACACAGATCAGTGCATAAACCCGTTTCGACAATGAAAAATAATGCACCCAACTACCCGGGCATAATTTAACAACGCTATCTGACCCAAGAAGATAACACGGTGTTGACAAGCAAATTGCTCGAATGACAGATAAATGGCAACATATTCTCGCTAAACCACCTGTTCACTGCAAGTTGACACTTAGCTGTTCCACACTTTTTACGGGTTCAGATAAGCAACAAGTGGTTTCTTTCAGCGATACTTACAAATGCCGGGAGCATAACAAATTAAGAAAACCATATGCACTTGCAAAAAAAAAACTAACACCTACAACAAAATAGAAAACTGTTACTTTCGAATGTACAATGGCATCTCGATTATGAATACGGAGAAATGCCTAATTGGAAATTTAAAGACCAACTGCATTCACTTGTGACCGCTATACGAGGGCCGGGCTGAATTTACTGAGAATCAAAAGAACCAGTAGACCGTGAAAAGCACAATCCGCACCTCCAAGTTTTTTAGTACTTTAACTGTCATTTGGGATTTAATTTTTAAAGCAAGTTGGTTCGAATCCGGTTTATTAATTTCTTAAATTAGTGAAAGTAGTGAAAAAATTAAAGAGCTTTCGCAAATTATGATTTATTACGAATTTAAAAAGGATTTAAGCGCTTATTCGTTCAAGGAGTCTTAATTTCAGCGCCTTCCTTAAAAAAAAATTGCGGGATGGAAAGTTTTCGTCTAAGGAGGAGATTAATACTGTCGTCCAAGATTATTTTGCAAGTATTCCGAAAGAAGTGCGTATGAGCTAGGAATGGAAAATAGAAATGGTGGTGTATAGTCGGTGAAGGAAATTGCTTTAAACATATTAGAATGCGCGTTTTTAAACCAAATAAATTTCGTTTGTTCCTCGTATCAAAACCTACTCCAGGCAGACGCCAATTTCGCTTTAAAAATGTCAAAACAAGCCTTTAATTAATAATCATCTCTATTCTAATAAAACGAGTTTATATAAGAAACAAGATAAGCGTACGTTGTCAAATAGAAAACAATTTATTCTAATCAGACAGGTGGAATTCGCTTCCGCGAAGCGTGATTGATATTAAAATTTGATTTGGAAATGAAAGAAATCCTTTTTTTATTCGATGCATGCGTAAGCTGTAATATTTCACAACAAACCGTATCTAAGATTTCTCAAGAAGTTGGCGTTATACCGGAAATGAAAACAATCAAAAAGTGAGTTTGCACGGCGTTAAAAATTAAGTACTCAAACACTTTATTACCAATTAAAACGTTTTAAGATGTGTAGAGTGATGGAGTACACGAATTTGAGTTATTAGCGTGAATTTCTGATTTCTATATTGCGCAACTACGACACAAATAAGGTTTAAGGTACCGGATGTCTATAAAAGACTTACGTTGCAACTTTTGTGTCTGAATACAAAGGCGAGCCACTAAAGATTTTTTTTTTGTATAGCGTAAAACGAGTCTTTAATTGAAAATTTAATATAAGGTGTGTCCAAGCAAGAACTATACAGGCCTATAGTTGCTTTATTTCAAGAGGGCTTTGCTATTTAATACAAAATATGTAGAATACCAGGCATTTTTTTAAATGTCTCATTAAATTTTATATAATTGTTTTTGAGATGATCGATTTCACAATGTTTTTTTCCAGTTTCTTTGCAGCCTACGTTTTCAAAGAAATCGTTTAAAAGTTCTTAAAATATTCTATCACATAGCATATACTCCAAGTACCTTTCGCAAGATTTTTTTAATTAGAAGAGCAAACATTATATCAAGGATAGTAGACGATGAAATATATTTACACAAAAAATTAAAAAGTAAGTAAGTACAAGGTCTGTCGCAAAAGTAACCGAACTTTTTAAAAATAACAAAACAGCCATTTTTTTGGGGTAAATATATTATTTTATTCAAAATACATTCCTTCTGTGACCATACTACAATTTGCACGGCCAACTAATGCATCAAACGACTGTGCTATACCCTTTTGTGGAATGCTCTTGAGGATACTCGTCATGGTCATTTGGATTGATGATATGTTGTCATAACGCTTTTTTTGCACGGACTTTTTGGGCCAGGGAAACAAAAAGTAATCACGCGGTGCTAAATCCGGCGAATACGGTGAATGTTGCAACACAGTCACTTGTTTTTATGCCAAAAAAAGCAGTTACTTCGGCCGCACGGTGAGCCGGTGCATTATCGTGCAACAGGGCTCAACTGCCAAGTTAACGATATTAAGGCCGAACACGACCAATTATGTTAACAAACGCTTCTTAACGCCTAAGTAGAAGTTACCATTGACCCTCGAAAACAAATTTTGATCGCTTCACGCACTTTTTCGTTGTTATCATTAGTATATTCTTGGTTTCGGACGATCTGAACGATTGTCATCGTTAATGTCTTCCCGACTTCCCTCAAACCGCCTAAACCAAACATAAACAATGATCACCATACACGTTTTTCATCAATTAATGCGTTTCGGTAAATGTCTTATCAAGTTTAAAATAATATTGGCTTTTTGTTCGAACGTCTTTTTCGACCGTTGTACAAAATATACCACCACTTTGGGCGCTGTAACTCGGCTGCTAATGATCCGAATGGCATAAAATTTAGATAGGATATCAATGAAGGATGTATTTCTCGACGACAAAACTTTTGTATATATGGCGCCACTAGTTTTTTCTATTTGTACAAAGTTCGGTTACTTTTGCGAAAGACCTTGTACATTCAAATTCGTAATGAATTTTATCTCAACTAAAATATAATTAACCAGCAGTCTTATAATATAAATAATTGTACAACCTTTGTTTTCGCAGCACAAGAAAGAAAATTGGACAAGGATTTGTTAATTACCCCTGGAAAAAAAAAAGAAATTAAAATCGACATAACAGAAAAACGTTTATTTAAACAATGCTGGGGAAATGCAAACTTTAGTATGTCAGATATCTCTAGCATCATTACATTGGTGGAGTTATAACTATTGTGCAGTCTAACCCAATCTTGGCACTAAGATTTGTCAGCGTGTGATTTCCAAACGTGTTTTTATAAATATTTACACAAGGTATAGTCACGAGCTCTTGTCATTTTAACTAATCCCATGGATCATTTCAACACCAGTACAATGGACATTCACAATTATACTTTATTGTTGCCATTGTGCGCACGATGTTGGTATCATGTCTACTTGTATTGTACTAGATCTTTGTAAAAGTAAATAAAATAGCATTGTCATTACGATTGTATACTTTGCATACCAATAATGGGTTTAAAAACAAAAACACACATAATACAATGTATCTATTTATTGCGTTAATGAAAACTGCTGAGTGTATATGCAAATTTTTAATGATATATTTGCAAAAATAGAGCTATTGCGTCAATGAAATAGTCGCGAAAATGACAATGTAGTTCAATGTATTAATCACGAAAAGTTACTAAAGATATTAGGAACATCTGGTATCTATGACAAAGACATGCCAATTATAAAAAAGTTATACAGGGTGTTTCATAAATATTATGGCGAAAAATGCAGGTGGTGATTCCTTATCGAAAATTAAAGGGGGTCTTTCATATAAAATTTTTTCCTTAGGCGTCTCCTTTCTGAGTTACATCCCCTAAAGGGCATCGGTAAAATTAGGTTTTTAGTTTATTTCTCAAATTTGGATAAATGTAGAAGAAGGATATTTGGTAGATGCATTTTGAGGTTAACGCGGCAACAACGCTATAACGCCCTTCAATTCTAGCCAATATGAACATGAACAAACTATGGCAACCACTAAAATGAGTCGTTTTATATTGGAATATTTGATGGTCATGTTGACTTGTTTTATTTTTTACTCAGAAACGGTAGGTTTTACGAGAACAACTAAGGGATAAAAAAAAGGTTATAAATCAAGCATTCGAAAAAAGTTTTTAAATTGCAAAATTTGGACCCACCAAAAAGTTCTGATAAAAAAACCAACAGGGGTCGCACTTTTCAGCCCCCTGTGAAGGTAGGAGATGATTGAAAATATTACTATGGGAAACCTTTTAATAAGTATAAAACATCTACCAAATATCATTCTTCTACATTTATCCAAATTCGAGATATAAAATAAAAACCTATATTTTACCGCTCCCCTTTAGGGGGTGTAACTCAAAAAGGAGACGTCTAATAAGGAATCACCACCTGAATTTTTTCGCAATATTTATGAAACACCCTGTTAAGGACCAAAAAGGTTGCTTATGACTTGGAAATCAACTAACTAAATGAATTCTATATCAAAAGCGGAGGGTAAAGAAAATGATATGAACAACATGAATCGCCAATGTTAACTGGAGACACTGCAAAAATAAGACGAATAAGGCAAAAAACAACAACTAAAAGTAACATTATTTAATTCCTAATTTTTCTATTCAATAACATTAAGGCTCGATTGCATAGAGCAACAATGATCTCAGCTATAACAAGTCCTTCGCTCTGCGAATAGGATTTCTCGAAATAAATTCACAGTTCAAAGTGTACTCTTAAACGCTTACTTGACTGTTAAATGCAAATGCTAGATAGACTTTCATGTGCATACTGATTACGAATGCAGTACAAATAATCACTTAGTAATTAGGAGAAAACCTGTTACATGTGGCATTCCATGCTGCAAATACGTATCTAAATGTTGTTCAGACAGACACGATTCGCGTAAAGGAACTTATACTTTTTATTGGGTTATCGCACTCTTCATACACAAAAATAACTTATTCAACAAAAAACTAGCTGCTAAAATTATGGTACTTCATCAAACTCATTATAAATTGCAATGCGCAAACTTCACATTAATTGTGCAATTCAAGTCAATAATTTTATATAAAGAGTAAAAATTTACTGTGAGGCATATTGATAGAAAATCGTTACAACAAAATAAAAATTTAATCATCGACAAAAGCAACAAAATCTGCATTATTTTCAAGTCAAAAATTCTTCTGCATTCTGCAGTCTTCTAACCAGATTCTCACTGACAAACCAATCAAAGTGTTGAACGTGCACAGAACAATAAAAATCGAGCAAATTTTAAACACTTCAAAGTTTTAGCGCATCATCTTTCAGCAGCACGACGGTTAAAGTAAAAAATGAAGTTTTGCATTTTTCCAATTTTCAACCGAACACCCACACAATACACGCACAAATTACACCGGAGCAGGTGGTTTATAAATGGTGTAAACCTATTTTTATTCAACATCTCCATTACTTCCCACAGCACGTGCCCATTGTTCTACAACTCAATCATGAGATTCGGATTGAATGCGGCTGTCAATCAACGATTTGCTGTAAACGCACTCCGGATTTAGCAAAGCATGACCGCATTCGTTACTGTTAATACCGTACTCAAAAGTACATCAACTACGAGAAGTGAATTTAAAGATAGGCTCACACGGAATACACCACGAATATAAGATAAGAAGTTTTCACGAAATTTATAAACCTATTCAGAAATCGATTAGACATCATTTTTACAGCTCATAAAAGTTTTTAACAATTTGCCAATTGTGTACCGGGTTTTGCCGTAAAAAGGCCCATGGGATAAGGATCCCTTATCGTCCCCATATACAGTGTGACCCATTTTAAAGTGGATCACCCCTATAAAAAGTTTATTTATGGTCCGATTTTTTTTAACGATAAAGTATCAAAAACTGTACCTTGGCACTCTATTTTAAAATTCAGTTTACACTCACCAAGCCTACTATGATTTTTTTTCCATGTCAAAGTTAACAAAATATATTAAGCAATTTTTTTATTTAAAATCTGACTTCACCAAAGGATTCGGGATGCTCTCAAATGGGTTTGTACCAAATTTCATGAAAAAGTATTTATTATTAAGAGATTCATTATTAATTCAATATTTGTGATTAAATTGGCAATGCAGTGTTCTATGCTATGTAAAAAACAAAAAATAGAGAAAAAAATGTATTTGACGAAAGATCTAAATAAACAACAGTTTATTGCTATCAGTATTAAAATTGCAACTTTGAATTTTCGATGGGTGAACAACTAAATTTAAAGGAAAAAAATAGAAAAATACAAAGAAAATATAATAAACATTTTTTCATGAAATTTGGTACAAACCCATTTAAGAGCAGTGATTTTAGATTAAAAAATCGCTAAACAAATTTTGCCAATTTTCACATCGAAAAAAAATCATAGTAAACTTTGTGAGTGTAAACTGTAAACTGAATTTTAAAATAGGGTGCCAATCAATGGGTCACACTGTAACGGCGTAAATACAAGTTTTATGATAAAGGTTTTGTATAAAAAGTGTATGGCGAATTGTTAGCTACATTTTGACGCATTTCAACTATTTTTTTCGGCCAACCGCGTGCAACTGACAGGCAATTGTCATATTTTTTTAAAATGCAAATTTTATTCTTTTTACTTTAATTGATAGAGAATTTTTTTCTCTTCTCAACCTTCTAAAGTTTTCTTAGTGGTATATAAGAACATTTTTTGAGAAGAATTAGTTTCAAAATTATGTATTTTTCACAAAATCTATGTATTTTGACTAAAGAAAATACAATCGCTGTAGTAATTGATAATTTATAACTTGCCTAATTGTGTTTCAATATTTTTCGACGAAAAAAAATATTTTGTGAGTATTAAGCTAAAAATTGACCTTCTTTCGCATTGCTTCTGTGAAAGTGTATTCCAGACGTTTCAATTAAATGCTCACAAAATTATGATTTTTAATCGAAAAATAAGTAGACAATTAGACTGTCAATAGGACAGCGATCTGGTTTTGTTAAGTCAAATACAACGATTTTGTGAAAAATAATAAATAATTTTCACCCAAAGTTCACAATTTTGTTTCCAAATAAAAGCCCCATTGGGCCTCTATATGGAAAATTCACGTCAGAAACGTCAACCAAATTTTACAAAATAGTGTTTTTAAATAAAGGCCCATGGGCTTTTATTAGGAAACAAAACTTAAATAGAGGTCCAATTGGGCCTATACATATACGGCAAACCCCGTACCCTTAGAGCTTTTTTTTTTATCCAAAATTCAAAAAAACGATTACTAGCTTTATTGTTTGTAAATATGTTAAACCTCATTTAGGCAATCCATGCCGACTGCTAGTTCAATCAAAAAAAGATTAAAAATGTTTTTTACAATTCTTGATTATTTTTTAGATTGCAGTGTATTCCCTGAAATTATTATTTTTTAAATGCAAAAATATGTTGGTTTCATTGTTCGTAAATAAGTAAACAACATTTGGGAATTCCATAACAACTACCAGTTTATTCAGAAAACCAGAAAAAAAAATTAAAAATTTGCGAAGTTAATTAGTACCTAATACCCATAAAAAAATTAAAACCAAAAATTTAAATTTTTTTTTATTGCTTCATGGTTTGCCGCAACACAAATAAACAAGTTAGGTTAAAACGACTGTTTAAACATGCGACAAACTCATAAAAACTATTTATAACCGCCACAAAGCCATGTATTGCCAAAACTAACACATTCCCGATCAGTGCGTAGGTTTAAAAAATGTTTTCATTCACCATCAAACAACAAAAATTTGCTTTATAAATAAACATATATACCTCTTTGCTATACGAACTGTCAATGAATTATTGTACAACAAACGAATTCGAAGAAGAATAAGTAACAACCTACACACAGTCGTTATAATATATCGTCAAGTAGTTCATATTAATAATTTTTTAATCCAACAAAAGCTTCCAACTTAAAGCTCTGAGGTAGATCTGTTATTCATCGGCACTTAAAATTCATCAACAAAGGATTCTGGACAGTAAATTTGTTGATTAACATGCACCGTTGTCTAGTAAATTATATTTTTTAGCGCATTTTCACAACTCCATGTACAATGTACATAATAAGTTTACACGAAGATACGGAATACCATATTTTACAATCATTTGTTAATACATGTTTACATATGATAATGAAATTTTTTGTATACTAACGTAATATATAGGTAGAAAGGATAATAATTTTAATAGCTTGAATTCGTTTGCTATTATGCTGAAGACCATTCACTAAATTGTTAACAAATTATTATTATTGACGATGTGGGCACGGCGCCTGACTTAACTTTATGTACTGGTTTAAGCTTTAATTTATTACCAATACAGTTACAAAAATTGGTTAAATCAAATGGCAACACCTTCACATACCTTCTGCCATGTCAAAACGAACAAAGTGAACAATATATAGTTAATTAGTAATTGGTTAACCATTAATACAATACTTATAATTGTGTGGAGCTAGAACTATTTAACACATTATGACAAACGGTTTTATGTACAAAATATACTGATAGCTGAAATTCTTTAGTCAACACCTACTTGGTGTCTTTAGGGCAAAACTACGAGAAAATCGTTGTCTATTTTAAATTTAAAGCAATCCTACAAAAACTACATTGCGTGTGCACAGTTTTAATCACCAATTATTGAAATTATAAAGAGTAATTTAAAAGAAAAGTAACACCCAATTATTTTCGGCTCCAAAATTTATCAATTACTCATAAGTGAGGTTTAATTCATAATTACACCGTTCTGGAAAAAGTTAATTAAATACACTCGCTAGATAACGGTACGCTTCTATTGAAAATGATTTCGTGCTATACATTGGTAGTGCAATTAGTTTTTTTTTAAATGGTGAAACGAAATTTTTAGACATCCAATTTATAGAATCATTATGGGATATTTGCAATTAATTATTTTTTTAATATGAGCATCAAATATTTATGTATAGAAGCTATTTATCAGTTGTATACAGTTAATTAATTTAATTGCTGGTAGTAATTTTCAGATAGTTGATATCGAAGGTTAAAAATGATTTTAATATTTTAAATAGTGTTACATATCTTTCTTAATTAATCAAAGATAAGTTTGTACATTGTAAATACCAAAAATGTTGAGTCTAAAGGGTTCTCTACAAATTATGATAATGATAAAAGTTTTTTTCAGAAATCGTTACCCAGATGCGGATGAGACTTGGGTGTAAACAAGAATTTATGCAGTGGGTTCAAAAAAGGTCGCCTCAAAAAAAGCCAAAACACAGTCTTCGGCCAAAAAACGAATGGCAACCATCTTTTGGGACGAGGAAGGAGTTCTGCTTATCGAATATATGAAAAAAGGCACTACAATCAATGAAGAGATCTATTTGAAGCGTGTGAGTCATATTCCCGAAAGCCAACTTTCCGGCCGTTAACTTTCCGACCGTCAACTTCCCGACAGTCAAACTTCCTAAAGCCAACTTCCCGAAAGCCAACTTCCCGACAGCCAACGTCCCGAAAAAGTTAAATGTATTATTTGGGTCCAACCCTTTTTAATTATAAATTCTTGCGTTAGGAGCTAAATAATAGGTACTGTAACTGTTAATTATTTGCTTACCTGTAACACAAACCCATTAACACTTATAAATCCTTGCCATCGGACTATAATAGTAGGTAGGTAGGTAATAACCCTCTTCTTATATTTAACATTATCAACTGTTTAAGGTAAAAAACAGCAAAACATGTTTTCATAATAAATATTTTATTTATTATTTCGTCTATTTTCAAATTCATTTTAGTTTTCGGGATTATGGGCTGTAGGAAGTTGCATTTCGGGAAGTTTATCAGTCGAGAAGTTTGACTGTCGGAAAGTTAGTCTGTCGGGAAATTGGTCGTAGAAAAGTTGACCGTCGGGAAATTGGGTGTCGGTAATTTGTACGACACCCCTATTTGAAGACGATTTGTTTGAAAGAACGCCTTCATTGTGGCGACAAAATAATCTGCTTCTGCACGACAATTACAGGATCCATAAAGCACGCCATGTTCAGGCTGTTATTGAAGAATGTGGATTTACTGAGCTGCTTCATCCACCTTACAGCTTTAACTTAGCACCAAGCGACTTCTTTTTGTTTAGAAATTCAAAAAACAAAGCTTAGGGGGGGGGGAATTTACTGCCAATAATAAGCTAAAGATAGCTGTTGATGCCTATTTTATGGAGCTTCAGAAATAATTTTTTCTTGAAGGGATGTGGCGACTTGAGAAACGTTGCATAGTGGGTATATAAGTGTTAAACGATGTAAAAAAAAATATTTTGTTGTTGCTCTTTCTTTCATGGTTAATTAGATTACATAAAAATACACTCTCGTAATTAAAGGCAACAACATTAAATATTTTAATAAAAAAGACTTCTAACAAACAAACATTGCGTGTATGGCGATGTATTCGTGTTATATTTCTGTTCAAGAAAATTAAAAATCGACTGTAAACCTAGTGTTTAGACTTCTTCAACTATTCTAATTATTACTTCCGTATGTATTGATTTAATAAACAAAATACTTCCTCGCAGCGTACAAATTACAGCGTTGTGCATGCACTATTACAATAATTAATATAATCGTGACAAAATTATGCAAAGTAAGTAATCACTGAAGCATTTCACACATAGTGAACATAGCGTTAAATTACTTGGCTCAATCGGCATTTGAGTGAAAAACGCTGAAAGCTAAAACACGAAGTAGAACAATATTGTTGGATGTGTCTGTGCGAATGAATGGAAATGAGAAAACAGTGGATATAAACCAGACAATTTTTTCTCCGAACCTGCGATTTCAAGATCAGACAGTTATATTTATTGTAGTGGTAACAGTGAATCGTGAAGCTTCAACAACAGCGACCTATTTTAACTACTTTTGCGTGGTTATTATGGCGATTCACAAATTTATTATATCAATATGTTTGCCGTTACATTTTAGTTGGATACAAATTTGTTTCATTTTTTAATTATTTTTTTCTGGGCACAGCAGGAAACTTGTGAATCTATATATTATAAGTCTGTGTAATTAATTCCTGGCCAAGCATTTCCAAGATATTAAAGCATATACAACCAATTTGTGATACTATACGGGTACAAAAAAAGCTTAATTTTAGAATTAAAACTGGATGCAACTTCTACAAACTTCATATTTCCCGAGGTAGTTAGTTGTAAAATTAAATGCTTACTGACCACGAGATTACTTAAAATATGCTCTACTTTATTCTTTCACAGTACACCACACTGAGTAGGTATAGTTAATCATGAAAATTAATCATTAAATGAAAATAAAGCAGTTTATGGTAGTACGGTACTTGAAGCGATCATATACAATATTACAATAAGATGTTAATGAAATTTGTTCTTCTAAATATAGATCATTTTATAGCCTATGTAATATATAGCGGCTCCATTATCATAACTCGGAATTATTTTGTAAGGTCCTAAATTTCTACGTCGCTGTAGGTAACTTGAGACGTGGAATATTGCATTTATTTTTGGAACGTGAAACACACTTAAGGCAACGTTAAAATATTTACCAACAAGACTTTGAAATAATATGACACCTCTTATCAGGACTCGGTTGTTGCTATTTACCAACAACATTTACAATATACTTTTTAAACAACAACTAATTTCTGTTAGCTGGTTAAAATTGTAATGTAATTTCCTTTTTATAGAAAATGGAAACTGCAAAATAGTCATTGAATTTTTTTCTGGGATTATTCGAATTTTTTTGTACTAAATCAAATTGCTTAAAATTTCACACACAAGTTATTTATAGCCTAAATAATGATTATTAGCCCTAAACACACTTCAATTAGGATTTTAAATTTTCATGAAAAATGGAAAAGTGCAAAGGCTGTGTCTTTCAAAAACTACACAAAATTTCCTTGTTTGAAATTGTTAAGCACTTTACAAAAAAAAAAAAAACAGTGTTATAGTTGCTTATTAGATATCGCTTACATAATATGTAGACACCGACTCCCCCCGGCGACAGACAAATAACATGTGTATGCATTAGAGTATTAGAGCCAATTAAACACACGGAGCGGTTCTTAACACTGCATCAAGAAAATTCACTAGCGATGCTGTCATCACTTGCTTGTTTGATACGATGTGTGAAATTAGATGAGTTTAAGTATGTTTAATCGTCATAGATGTACCACTTATGCCAACCTACAAATGACAATATCAATGCACATCGGTTGATAATTTTTTTTCATCGAGAACCAGTTACTACAACCGTTATGCTTTATTTAAATAAATGTACGTCAGAATTAATGACTCAATAAAATAGTAAATGGACACGTTATTTATACAACATCAATAAAAGTAATTTCGCATGAAATATGCGTTGGAGAATTAATTTAGCCATCTTTGATATCGAGAGATGTAAAAGAATTCCAAACAGTAAATTATGGTGTCTGTCATGACAAATAAAACGAAGGTGACAACTTGCATAATTAAATAAATATTATCTATTATCATATGACAGACGCTTTATGCCTAGCGATTAATTTTTACATACTAAGATTTCTAAAATTATTCAACGAACACAGCTTTTTAGAACACTTACTTACTATTTCTTTTCTTTTCTTTTTGTTATATATTGTAAATATTTAGACATACATGGTCCAAACTTCGACTTCAATTTTGTACCAAAGATTTAAATACAAGGGTTTAAGCGTTAAGGAAAATACTTTTTTGTGCGATCGTACTAGAAACAGCTGTTTGACGGACGCGTTAGCAACCATAAAGTACTGCATTTCCGGCCCTATCCTAAGCAACGGCCGAAAAAGTTTTTTCGGCCGCTACTTTTTCGGCCGCTACAGAGTACGAAAAGATCATTTGCATTAAGCAGAACGGAAAGCGCATGTGCGTGTCTGAATATAATTTCTCTGAGATTATGGCTTTTCCGCTAAGGGTAGTGACGTAGAGGTCTTTTCGTGTTGATACTGTTACTGAATACTGTCAATTATACTATGTATTAATAAATAAATATATGATATGGTACACGTTATGTAATTAATAATTAATCAATGTTTAAATTTATGAATAAAAAATTACAATCGCACAAAAAAAGGTTATTTAAATTATGTACAGAATTATGCAAGTACGTTTTCACCGCTAACAGCATACGCCGTCATCTGTCAGTGACAGAATGTCACGTAGTTTCTAACCTATGTTTTTGAAAAATCCTAAAAATTTAAATTGTTTTTAATTCGATCGCACAAAAAATGTAATATGCATCTCGGCCAAAACGTACTTTTTCGTCCTTGCCTATTTGCTGGCTTCGACTATGTCTCAACCAGAACCAGCAAACCAGACGCGGCCGAAAAAGTTACACGTTTTGGCCTTGATACATAAATAACTATTATTTCATAACACTGAGTCTAATTGTCGAGTTATTGCTCACCAATTTCATATTTTATTTAAGATATCATTGGTGTCCCTTCCATCCAAAGTTAAGGTTACACCTAGATATTGGTATTCATCGACAATTTTCGTTCTACCTTTCGTGGTTTCAGTGTCTTTACCAGTATTCCCAATAACCATGTATTTCTATTGATCTTTAAACCTCGCTTATAAAAATGGTATCTTCCATAATTTTTGCAAAATATTCTTTATTTATTACCACGTACAGTTGTAACTAACGCAAAATTCGCTTATGCTGGATGCAAAATTAGCTAACTAAATCGAGACTTGAAGTAAAAACCATCACTGTCCTTCGAACAGGCGATTGTACCGTCACAAAACTAATTGCTTTTGCATATAGGATATTTAGTGGTTCTGTGCTTAATAGCTACACTCTATTAATATTTTACGACACTCCTTAATGCGCTGAAAAGCCGCGTAAATGATTTATCTGCAACGACAGTATAGTACAACTTTCTAGGCGGTGACACTCGTTATTAAGAGATTATAGTTGTGATGTCCAATCTACCGCTATACATTAATTACATGTACGAAATTTGCTGTATTTTACGCATCAAATTACAAATCTGTAAGAATATTTGCACAAAAATTGAATTATTGAATATTCATCATGGAAAAATTGTATCGGCATCATACACGTATTTTAATAACGATGCTTCAATTCAAATTGTATAAATGCGCGTTAAACAAAATTTGTACATCAGCAAAATTAAATTAGGTTCCTTTTTCTTATTATTTTGCATTTATATAAAAAAAAACTACTAAATATCAGACGAAAACGAAAGATCTACAGTATTAAGTGCTGATAAACATCGTTTTCAAAATATTACTCTAATATAAATAAATTGCAAATAACATTTTGTAAATGTGCAGGTGTTATGATTATTATACGTCGTAAAAGACTGCGATGGCAAAACGATGATAACGGATTTGTGTTTAAAAGACGTACAAACAATAAAATAGTGAAACATACTCAAGTCAAACTAAAAATGACATCCCATAAAATATCTTTAGTGCATAATTTGCACAGTATCAAAGAGTAATTTAAAATATTATGTGTTAAACACATTTGGTGATAACTTTTTAGGATGAAATCGGAGGTGTTAGACATCTTGATAAATAAATCCTGCTTAACTCAATTTTGTTGTTTTGATTTTAAGATATTGTAGTTTCAAAATTTATTTATAAACCATTTAACAGTTTATTTACGACCCCTTGTTTCAATATACCACACTTCTTGCAAGATAACAGAAACTATACTAGAGCAGCGATTCTTAACTGGGGGGCCGTGGGAGACTTTAAGGGGGTCGCAAAAAAATTATAATTTTTTAATTTTTTAAAATATTGAAATCTTTAAAAAAAATATTTTTTGCTCCTTATTTTACTCGAACCATTGGAGAGATATCTTCTTAAATAAATCGCAATATTTTTGTTACTGCAAACTTGGGGGCCACAAAAATATTTTAGGATATTTAGGGGGCCGCGACTACTAAAAGGTTAAGAACCACTGTACTAGAGATTAACATTCAAAAATTTTCAAATAATGCAAAATATCAACCCCAAAATTATTGTCTACATTAAATTTCACTTTACAGTAATATTATGAATGTATAAATACTGTTTTATATAAAAAAAAAACTAAGACCAATACACGTCGCAAGTGTGGAAAGTAGGAACAGAAAAGAAATCGCAACAAACTAAGTGTAAATTAATACAAACCGCGAAAAAATACTCTATGAACTCTAAGCTAAGGCGCACATTGAACTGCGTGGCGCAGTACGGGCAGAGCAGGCCAGGCAGGGCAGAAAACAATGTGGCACAGTTGTCCGCGTACATTGGACAGCAGTTCTGCGCGGCAGTTTACGCATTGTCAAATTAATTAATATTTAAACATTAGAAACTTATTTTTTTCAACACAGTAATCTATATATTTTTGCATATTCTTATAGAAATATAAATAAATTTTTTATTTGTTGTGTTTTAATTGTTCAAAAAATACTCTAGTTTTGTCTCCCTACTATGAAATATTCTATTTGCCCCTGCAATCAACATATAAATCACGATAGCCCGGAAATTAATAAATATAGGTAAGAAACTAACTTTAAATTATCTAAGTAGGTACAATCTAATTCTGTACAAAAGTACACATAAAAAAAAACTAAACTATTGTAGTAAAAAAATTATTCACATTTTTTATTTCCATTGAATTTGACAAAGCGTAGCAAATGCCCTGTGTAATATATTAAAAGTTTTACTTGTGCAAAGCGTTTGCGATCTAACTTCAAAAATAATTGCTGCTGCTATCTTAAAGTTGTTAAATATTAAAAAAATTTGAGGGTGCTGCTTCGCTCAAAATTTTTAGGGGAGTGTAATTTACACTAACACGGTTGGTGATTTTTATCCAAATTACCTGTTTAAATTTCGTTTTCATATGTTGTAAATGGCTGGTGTCGTAAATCACAGGGTAGTTACACAACGATTCAATTAATTTTACTTCTAATGATTCCATTTAAAGAAAAGACACAATCAAATCAAAATACTCAAAGGAGCGCGAGTGGCGATACGACACAGTTTCTGTGTAAGATCCACAAGTGTGGGGCAGGCGAAAACGGCGCAGTACTGCGCTGCATTGTTCTGCGTCTCAATTCGCGGTGTCTTATCTCCAAACATGGAATCACAGAAACTGTACCTGCCCTGCGTCAGTCAACTGCGTGTCAATGTGCGCTAGGCCTAACAATCCTAGTTTTTCCAGTTAAAATTAATAAGGAGTTGTTTTAAATAGAAATATAAGTAACAACATATTCCAATGTAAAGTCTTATTTAATCTGTCTTTCGCAATGAATATTAATTGATAAAAAGAAATTACAGTAAACATAGTTTAAAATTTATGCCAACATTAATTTCACAACATAAGACAAGTGGTGTTGCTATCGAAGTGGTTTCACAATTTAATACATATTTGATAAACTTGAAATGTACCATGCACTGTCCTTACTAAGACGTGAATTTTCGTATATAATTTTACAACAGGTGCAGTTGGGCAAGGATAGGTGGTCCTTCCACAAAAAGCGCAGATACCTCAAAATAACATGAAGTAATGTTAATAAATAATAAAGGACTGAAAAAGTTGAGATACTACGTCAAATTTTGGTTTCAATAATCTGTTTAAACATCAGTAAAGATGTAGCGGATTAAAAATGCATTAAAATGATAGTAGCCACATAAAACGTGGTTAACTTGATAGATATAACGTAGGATATATCTGTTGAATTCTACTTATCTAATCATTAGTTGTCATAAAACACATGTTTTGATTGAAAATCACTTAAAAGTGTTGAATAGTTTAACTGATCATAAAAGAATCGTGAAAAAATTTGTAAAGAATTTAAATATATAATCTTATAAATAGATGAAATGCCTTGAATTTCGCAATCTTATAAGAAACCTGATACTCTCTTTGTATATTAATATATGATAATGAAACTAATATATTTTAATTGTGACAACTCAACTGTTTTCATATTTACACTAATACTTTTGCAGTGACATCTTGACCATTATAAATAAATGATTAACAACTTTGTTTATAATCATTAAATTGTTTTCTCTTAACGCGTTATCACTAAATATCCAAGTTGTTATTTATGAAATATATTCATAATAAATATTTAAATGATGGGAATTTTAAGCCTTATTGAAATAACTTAAAATGCTCAATAACAAGATAACGCTATTTTTATAAGCGATTTCGCTAGCAAATCACGGCCTTTAAACGTGAAAAAAACACTTTTTAACTTTCGACTAATCAGAATATTCTCAAGGAAATTTTAATGGGGACCGAAGAAAATACGAGGAATTTTTAAAATGAAATGTGGTATCTGATCCAGCATGCACGGTTTTGGTCGTTTTTACAACATGCGTTACACATATTTCATGCGACACTGCACTAAAAGATTAAATACTTACTTTATTGACTGACGTATGTGCAAAGGAATTAAATTATTCTTAATTATCGGTTGTAGCGCACATGAAGTTGTAAAAAACGCGATCTTTATTGATGCTTACGCCGAACGACGACACACTATCACAGAGATAAAAACGTACTGTTTAATTTACAACCAGTTAAGGTGACGCAAATTTAACGACTAATTTTAAAATTATGGATAAGATATGCAATCAGTCCGTCATATTTTCCATTAATTATTGAAAGTTACGATCGTATATCAACATGCGGTCGATGTATGGCATGCTATGGAGCATTGAGCCAACAATCCGTGACTAAAGCTGCCCGAATACTAAGGCTTATCCTCGCCCGTCACTTGTATATATGGATGGATCTACCACGGTTTATGCAGTTGTAGAACTTTTGCCGGTTGATCGGTCATAGCTAGTATATTCCCATAACATCGATGATTAGTAGGTGTTGCGTGAAATACTGGTAAAACACCAATTCCAACCTTGCATTTTTTTAAAAATACATTATAGCCGTACTCAGTTATTGGGTTCGTATCTTGTTTACTTGAGATGCATCCTCAAATATTTCAACGGGACTGATTTTGCTTAGTCATTTTTAATTTATGAATGAAACCGAATTACTCTAACAGGGTCAGGTCTACGCAAGAGACCTGCATGCCATTGCAAAGGGTATTCGTCTATGTTTAACAATATACAATCACGTATAAAACTAAACGATTAGAAAAAGAATGGGAATAAAGATATCTTAACAAATGCTGTCGAAAAAAGATAATAATCCTAGTAAGGTCGCATTAAAAGAATGGTAAAATAATGAACACCGAAACAAAAATATCATTAGCCTCCGAGAAGACAGAAAAAAGGACGACCAGGAAATATTTAATAGAGACGGCGATGGAAAAAAGGTCTTCAAGAAGATTCAGGGCCAAATAAGAGAAAATTGCGACTAGTAGGTTAATGGTCGTTTCAATTTTTCAAAAAAGGACTTTACACCACTTTTATAATAAACTGTCAATATGCAGCTCTTTGCTAATTTATCCGAATTTCTATCTTCTCTTAAATTAGGTTAGATCTCCATTGTGGCGCAATTTAAGCGTTGAAATTCGAATAGAATAAAACTTTTAATTAATCAGTACATCGTCTTTGCTTCGATCAACATACAAAATTGCTTTAAATTATTTAAATCCGATATTTAACAACATTTTCTATGTGTCGGATTATAATAATAAAAACCGGATTGAGAAGTGCCACACTCATTTTATTGATCACGGCTAGTCTCTGACGTCTATGATAAGTTCGCTGATTGTACTACATCATTTGAAACATATTGTCTGGTTCGTATCGTATGTAAATAAGTTTTTTTGTGTGTGATTCAAAGAAACTACCGTTAACGCAATTTTTATCCATAACTGTTAACTAGAAAACTTTATAGCCTTATTCGAATGATTCTTACAACACTGAATTCCATATTTTACAGCAAACAAAGCGTCAACGTTATAGTTAATTTAACTAAAGCAATAACATTTAATCAGCCACTCTTGAAAAAAATATGGTCACCTTACCACACAGAAGTAATAAAATATTAATTTGATTGGGTTGGGTTTTTAAAGTGATTTATTTATTTCCGTTATATTTTCATTTTTGTTTTGAGTTTTATTTTTAACTTCTTTTTTAAAATAAACTGTACCAAGAACAATGTTTTTATTTTCTATAGCCATAAAACGCGCCATTTTTGTTAAGGTAAATTATTCAACTACACTAGAGCAATAAAGAGCAAAGAAGTCGGCATTTATGCTAAAAGAAATCGGGAAATTTATGATGTATTTGTGAAATTTGCTGCTCAAGTAATATTGTCGCATTAACGTATTTTATTGGCTGGGATAAACAAGATTGATACGGAATTCATGAATGCTTATTACATATTCATGACCCATGTGCTAGGATCCTACGGCTTAAACTAGCTAATTTAAGTAACAGTCGGTGTGGTTGGTAAACACTGAATTTATTTGTTAGCTGCATCCACTCTTGGACGTCAATATTACTCATTAAACTGTTATTCTAGTTCCATTACTAATTATGATGCTATAGTATTTACATAAAATATTTTTTTTTACTTCGGATGAGATGCTATACAGGGTGACAATAATCTACATGATGTGTTGTATAGGTAGGTAAGTTTGTTATAAAAACGGTTACATTAGCAAAGTTGGGTAGAATTTTAAGACTAATTTAATGCCATTTTGATAGTCGACCTATACCTTCAACTTTTTTAAATGTTTAAAAAAACTGAAAACACGATTTTTTCAACGGTGAATAACTTTATAGCCACCTACGTTAAAATCAAAATGTGAATTGAATCTTGTAGATATTTTCACTAAGAATTAGAAAAAATATATTTAAAAAGTCATTGATTTTTGAGATATAAGCCAAACTTGAATTTTTTTTATACGGCAACCATAGTTGGTTATGGGTTCATCAAAGAGACTTTTTTTCTCGTTTTATTGAAGTATGGGTTGTTAGGTATATCTTTAAAAATAAGTGAGTTATTACAATATTATGGTTTTTGTTAAGTTTAATCAACGTTGCCATTGAAAAGAAAAACAAAACATTACAAAAATAAACTAGCTTTACTTAATTAAACACATAGAAAAGTGAAAACTTAAATAATTTAAGATATTTTTTACATTTCATAATAATTTACGATTTTTTACTTACTACTACTTACAATTAAATCTAAATTACATAAGTTGAAGGTGTAGCCTTCTTTTCATGGGCAATTCAAATTTGAGATCTGCACTTAGTAGATAATAACGTTTTCCGAAGCATATTTCTATTTATTTGATGAATTGTCCTTAAAATAGCTAATCTTAAGTCATCAATTGTATTCAACTGATTTTTTGAGATTAACTTTCTTAAGGGCAATTCATCAAATAAAAAGAAATATGCTTGGGAAAACATTATTATCTACAAAGTGCAAATCTCAAACTTGTATTACCCATGCAGAGAGGGGTAGGTGTACCTCACTCTGCATGGAATTTTGTACTTTTAAAAATTGATTGTGGCTCCTCTCATATTAAGGAATAATTCATCTAATTTAAACAAACCTGTATCTCTTATAATAAGCGAGATCCCCATGCTGGAAATGTAATCTGGCACACCCTGTATATATTTTTTTAATTTTTCGTAAAAATATCCACAAGAGTCAATTATCATTTTGATTTTAACCTAGGTGTCTATGGAATTATTTACCGTTGAAAACATCGTCTGCTTAAAGTTTTTTTCAAAATATTTTAATTAGTTGAAGGTGGTCAAATATCAAAATGGCATTAAATTCGTCTTACAATTCTGCCCAACTTTGCTAATTTAACCGACTTTGTAACTCTTATAATAACAAAGTTACCCATACAACACATGTAGATTATTGTCAACCTGTATTATAATCCGAAAAAAAAAGCGTAGGTACTATGGGGAAAGTTTTTTTATTAACATTAAAAACAAACAAATTTGTTCACAAGAAAAAACCCATGTGTTTTAAGTGTTTCTTATATAGTTATATTTTCAAAGGCTTATCTAAGCTCTTTTAGAAAACATTGGTACAAGTTCTGGTGTATATTCGGTATATATTATTAATATTATATTTTGAAGGACAATATGAAAATCTTGACGATGAAATGACAACTAACAAACAAATATTACAATTATATTGACGATAAGCAGTAGCAATAAATCCATCGACATGCTTTTACTAAAACATTCAGAGGTTCAGAGAGATGTCAGAAGAAGTTGTTCGATCATTTTTATCTATTACTAATTAACACATTAAAATACAAATTTGAAAAGTCTAGTCGTGATGTGATGTATCAATCAAAAGCTAGTAATACGCGTAGTAGCTCGCTATAGATTAGCTCCAGTCGTGTTTTGTAGATAAAATTTATTTCTTGCATTTCGAAAACACCGTTGAACTATTCGAAAGGTGTCTGGTTACTGATCATTTAGACATCTATGAAGAAGTCATCAGGGTGATTGGCGAAATGTCAGGGAATAAACTGCGTCGACGAATGCCGCAGAATTCCAAGCATTTCACGCTAGCCGATGAAATTTATTCGAATACAAAATTTAATTTACGGTCCATTAAAAAAAAGGAAACAATGTCGATAGAAAAACACTGCAAATATGGAAAAAATGTTGGTTATTTAGAATTTTGATAGTGTGATTCGCGTTTAATAAATTATGAATAATATTGAAATAGGAATGTGGCAAAAAATTCGTGAAAAAGCTATTGATTTTTATAAAGAATTTAATTGATCAGGTCGAGAAAATTTACGCAAAAGTCAAGGTAATGTTCTAGAGACTGTTGGTAGTTTTAAAGTGTTTACAATTTAATTGGTTAAGTTAAAAAACGAAAATGTATAAATTCATGTAATTAAAATAATACCGAGTTAAAGCTCTTAAATGTTTTATTGTTTAACCAAAACGGCTTTTGATAATAAACGACTAGGAAATTATTAAGCTCATTTAACGCTTTTGTATCATATATCAGTAATCTCCATTCACAATTATGTTCTCTAATGCAGCATTTGCTAAATCAATTAAAGAACCGATATTGTAGTTGCACGAGGTTATAATTCCAGTCATTCTTTGAATCCATAAACAACCGCATCAGCGCCGGTTTCCTGGTTTCTACTTGCACGACGTTTGTTAACTTCCTTCGGAGGATTTTCGCGGTAGTTTAGGTATTGTTCGTCGGTTGTAAGCCGCTCAAGTTTTATTTGTGTGCTCCGCTGAAACCGTTAGAATGCAAGTGGCAGATTTATATCGTCTCTCTCACAATGAAATCATATAAATTGGCGTGTAACGACAATATTTCACGCGAAGCAGCACTACAAGATATTCGTTTAAACATGAGCGAGTTTTGGATATAACTGTGTCGCACGATGAATGCAGTTGTAACCTGCGGGCCTTTACGTACGACTTGATGACGATTAAATAGTTTAATAAATGGCTTTGGAACTAAAAAGATTTTCCTACTTTACAAATTCCTTAGTTAGGATATGTTACTAATTATAATATATTAAAATTACCAAACTGTTTACAATACATGTATGAGGTCTGTCTATAAAATAACGGGACTGGTACAAAAAAGAATATTTATTTACAATTTATGGAAAATCTATTGTTTGTCTCCTTCAAAGTCCCCATTGGCACTCACACATCGACCCATTCTTATTTTCCACTGGTCGAAGGCGTGCTGCAGTTTATTTTTTGGTAACTGTTTTAATAGCTGTGACGTTTTCTTCTTAACACCTTCCAATGATTCAAAACTGGTTCCTTTTAGCACAGATTTTATTTTTGGAAAAAGGAAGAAGTCACGGGGTGCTAAATCAGGGGAATAGGGAATATGTTCCAGTGTTGCAATCCGTTTTTCAACCAAAAACTGCCTCACGGAGAGCGCTGTGTGTGAAGGAGCATTGTCTTCATGCTGAATGAAAAACCATTTTGCCAGAGTTCTGGGCGTTTTTTTAACTCTTTCTCTTCAATATCACCAAAAATTTCAAATTGACACGTTCTTCAATTTTAGAATTCAATATTTTAACGGCAAGCGAGATGAAATGCAAGCACCTTTAACCACGAGTGGCGAAACTCTGAAGCTAAGGCCGCACTGCGGGATGGTTGGCTGGAGGGTAGATACGCGCCGTCGCCTGGCGACAATCCAGGCGCTTCGTTTCACAACAAATGTCGCCAGGCGACGGCGTGTGTCTACCATCTATGCTCCAGCCAACCATCCCGCAGTGCGGCCTTAGCTTGAGGGTCCGATAGTGTCGAGGCTTGCTCTGCAGGCTCAGCACGTCCAAGGTCACCGTCCCTGGGTTGTCATTTGACTCTCATTGAGTTCAATGGGAGCTACAAAACCAGTCCCGTTACTTTATAGACAGACCTCGTATATTATCGATCGATAATTATTCTCCAGCAGTACGTTCTGTTTTAATTTTTATTTTATGTGCATAATGGGACTAATCAATTTTTCGTTAATGACTAAAACAGGCAAACCTACAATAGCGGCGACCATAACTTCTTTAGTTTTCGATGTTGCGCCACAGGACTAACAAAATTGTTTGATTAAATGCATGCGTTGCCTGGTTCAACAAGCTATTAAAAACTTAAAAATTATTATAACCGCATAAAATGCTAAAGCAATACTATATTTTATTACTCTGTCCACACCCACACATAAAACAAATCGTCGAGTTTCTTACTTAAAGCGTTATTTTGTAAAATTTTGAGTGTGATTTTCTTTAACGGAATCAATTGTACCTACTGCGGTTTCTCATATTTGACCATTTTGCTTGTCCCGGGAACAAATCGGCCTTTGTCCTGGGATTTCCCGGGATGTAATAAATTATGTAAAAAAATTTAAATTAATAACCCAAAAAATTAAGGGAGCGGTTTATTATTTAAAAACAACTCCAAGTCCTATATGTAACAAGACAAGAAAAGTGATCTGTGCTTCGATGACTTAGTCTTTTTCTTAATTTATTAACAAAAAGTTCTGCTGCATAAAATGCTTTCTCAAGCTCTATTTCTCTATTGGTGTAGGTGAAATTGTCTTGAGAGCATCTAGCAGCAAAGAAACATCGTTATTATCAATAAAATTTTATTTATAAGCTATTTTGCTTGGAATTACCAGGGTACACAAAAATAAAACTGTACAAGTATTTTGAAGATATTAACTTTGTCATCGAGATCGGGCTTCTTTACGCCATACCTACTAAAAGAGAAAATATAAAAGAGAAAAATTATTTTGAAATGAAAATAAAGTTTTTCCATAATTTACTGTAAGTAAATATATTTATAACAAATTCTGATAAGTTTTAATAGTATTACAAATATCTTAGCACAAAAGAAACGAAAATAACACTTTTTTTAAATCCCGGGAATTCCCGGCACGAAACGACTTTCCCGGAAAATATAAAATAGCTTCAAATGCCAGGTCCCATCCCGGGAAAGAAACCCCAGTACCTACTAAGTTTTTATTAGTTTTGGATATCATTACACACTTACAAATTATCAAGAGTTAATAATTTTTGTTCTATTCATCATATGATAATAGTACTGTTGATATTTTTTTCAGATATGATGCAAGACTTTTCTGCACGTTTATTATTAAGTTGTTCGTAAATTTCGTGCTAGCGTTTTACAATTCGCATTTCTAAATCGTAGCGGCTGAATCTACATCCGATAAATATCAGACTATATGGTATATGGTATAATGTAGTGCCTAGAGATAGTTATCGTATAAAATACAACAAATACACTACATTCCTCAGGTGCAAAACAGCTGGCGTGACGCCTTAAGCTCGTGTATATTCAGCAATTTTCTTATAGTAGCTTTTGCAAAGTCCCATGAATCAGCCAGGAAATGCATTACAAGGAATTTTGAAAACAATGGCAGTGGTTTGAGCTTGTGGGTGTGAAAACTTAATACAACGAATTGTTTTAAGAATAATGGTTCGGTAATGAGACATATTGGTTTTTTGCTACTGGCTGTTGTACGCAGTCACTGCTGTTCATTTTTAAATTTACACAGGTTTTTACAAGAGTCAAACTAAGTTTATTTTGGTTTTCAAAACCTACTAGTTTTCCTTCATTCTCGATATATTGAGCTTGACCCTCGTATAAAGGCATACACTCATTTTTATTTTATATATTAATTAACCTGTCCGAGGGTTTTAAAGTTAAAAGATAGATGTGGCGCTGATAGAACTGACAGTTAACGATAAATGGTATAGAACTTTTATAAATATAACTATATTTAAACGTAATGTTAAATGAAAAACAGGTACAATTAATTTATGTCATTTTACGAGAAGTATATACGAACACCTAGTACGTATGGAGGTGTGGGAATAAGGCATATTCCTATTAGAAGCACAACCTGCATAGCGTGATCGCGCGGATAATGCACCTAACCGCGGCACGTTGCAGATATAAAAATATTCAACCGATCCGCCAATCAAGTCTTCCGCGGGAATGCATACAGACACGGAGAGGACTCAGCTGGTTCACCGCCATCAGCACCCTATGGTTTAGTAATCGAAACAACTCTTGTGCACTTGATTGTGGGGCTATACATAGTAAATTACATTAAAATATGAACTTAATCACAAGTCCCCGTAGTAAGCACTCAATTAGTTTTATGTTTGCGATAGAATTTTCGTGTGCAAATTATAGTTATGATGGTGAACAATGCGCCGCATAAAATAATAAAACGTGACCAAGTTATTTTCATGATCAGCATTATTAAGGCATATTAAATCATATAAACAATATGTTAGCGAAATACTTTTATTTAAAGCTACTTCGAAGCAACTGTTTGTCAAAAAATCGTCACAGCTGAATGAATACCGTTATTGTTTTTAAGCCAAACGCTTGTTGAGAAGGATGTTATACTAATGCAGTAAAAAAATTTTTGCTATGCACTTTATTGTTTGCAGAAATGGTAAACAACATGTATGTGATACATATTGACTACTAATTGGTCCAGAAACCGATTAAAAACATTTTTTTATAGTTCCTTAAAAAGCTTAAAACTTTTATTGACAAAAGTTTAAAAATTTTGCTATACGCTCTATTGTTAGTAGAAATGTAAAGCAATATCGGAGCAGTGCATAGCGAAAACCAATTCTTTCAGAAATAGATTGAAAATATTTTTTATATCATAGCTCTTCAATTGGCAAATTTTTCTAGTGTATACTACCCTTAGAATAACTGTTGTTAAATATTCAAAAAAATTCCATGGGCCTATTTTTTTATTATTATTTCCGCGGAGGTGGTCCCCTTTCGGGTTCCTGTACTGCGACTTATTGGTCTATTGTACCCTCTGGTGATGGCCCCTTAAAGAAGCCCTGTGTTTTTAAAAAACTCTAGGATTTTCTTAAGGGTGTTTTCCTTAACTCTTCTTGGATGGCTTTTTCCATCCCTAGAAATGTACGTCGATAGGGTGTGAATCCTTCACACTGGCATATTACGCGTGGAATTTCTTCTTCTTCCCACATCCTCTGCATGTATCGGTCTCTGAGAGCCCTATAATTTAGAAGTGTTTGTTTAGCCCACAGTGTCCTGTGACGAGTCCTGTGGTTGCTCCGATGTCTGCTCATCCTGAGCATTTCTTCTGTCTTTTCTTTTGAGTCCATTTACAGGATAAAATGGGCTTGTCTTCCAACTTTTTTCCAATGAGCATTTTGTCCATGTATTATAAAGTCATTAAGACACCGCTTAGCTGTTCCGTAGGATGTGCCAACTACAGGTTCTGGTCGGAAGAAAGGTGTCTCGCTGCCAATTTTGGCGAGGCTGTCTGCCTTCTCGTTCCCTGGTATATTAGTGTGCCCTGGGCACCATACCAGTTTAACATTATTCCTGCTTGCCAGCACGTTTAGTATGCCGTTAAGAACAAGTCCTGAGTTTACTTCCGACTTCTATGGGCTTTACTGTGTGTAAAAATGTTAAGCAACATTTATGCTGTACACAACGACCATCAAATCGTTCAAAAACCAATGATAAAATTTTTGAAAATTTGCCACGTGTAACTCTAGGATATTTTTTCTAAAACCAATTTGAAAATGTTGCTATAGGCTCTATTGTTTGTAGAAATGTTAAAAATATTAGAGTTATGCACAACGACTACCAACTCATTCAGGAATAGATTGAAATCATTTTTAATAGGTCTTCAAAATTTTTGAATTTTTGTCGATTGTAACCCTGATCTTTTTTCTATTACCAATTTAAAAAATTTGCTATGGCCTGTATTGTTTGTAGAAGTGTTAAACAATATTACAGTTATGCACAACGACTACAAATTCCTTCAGAAATAGATTAAAATTATTTTTTATCGCTCTTCAATTTTTTTAAAATTTGTCTAGTGTAACCCTAGGAACTTTTCCTGTCAACAATTTTGAAAAATTTGCTATGGGCTCTATTTTTTGTAGAAGTGGTGAAACAACATTAGAGTAAGCATAACGACTACCAATTCAACCAGAAACCGATTAAAAATAATTTTTATAGCTCTCCAAATAATTTTATAATACAAGCAAATAGTACCAGATCATTATAACGTTACTATACAATAACACAACCATATTTATGTGAACATTTTTCAAAAATCCCATTGTGCTAAGATAATTGCACCATGAAATTAGAACTTATCCGTAAAATGGGAATATCGCAAGCACGAGCTAACGTAAAATACGTGTTGTCTTCGTGCACGTTCTCGGTAAATATTGTACAGACACATAATTATAAACTAACCATGGATATTTACACGACCGAGATGACAATAACATTCCATATATGTAAATCGAGTTATAAAGAACGACAGAGACATTTTTACAAGACACTTAACATCTTATTAGATAGACTCGAGTACTTATTTGAAAAACCGGACAAATAGTACACCACAAGAAAACAAACTTTAACTGAATGTTTCTTGGCAATAAAGCGAAAATATTAGCTAAAAGTAAACTTAAACCAAACGAGTACAAATTAAATGCTTGAAATATGTTAATATTTTTTGCTATAAAAAACATTTGTTTACTAAAAAACTTAAGAAACAATATACCTACATACATAATTAATAAAGACTATAAAAATAATAAAATTTGTTTTCAAAAATAGAAAAATCAGTAAATATTTTTATTTTTGCTTAAAAAAAAGGTTAGGTTAGGTCAGGTCAGGTTTTTACGTATTTTAATAACATTATTAATTAAGGAGCTAAAGACGAATCTAAAATCATCTGTTGTTCCTGAACTACAAACTGAAATTCCAAAACTATGAAAAGATCGATAACGATCACTTGTACCTATCATAAGGACTCGAAATCCGTGCCAATTTAGTTTATAGGTTGCATCTGCATGTACAGAGTGGACCAAATTCGAATGTTTTAGGGGGTGTCTCGGTTACCGTAATAGATAGCGAAAATCTGATTTCGGTCTCTTGGGCTATTTTTTTGAGAAAATAACGCCTATGCAATCAGATTTTTTCTATCGGATTCCATTTTGGCACTACAGACGAAAATTGAAATTTCATCATTTATGAAATTTTGCTATAACTTCTCTATTTATTAAATTTAAACAAAATGTTATATAGGTTTTTCATCCAGATCTTTATGCTTAATTGAAAAACAAAAGCACATTTTTCTGGCCATCTTGACTTTCGAGATATAGATTAAACTTACATTTTTTTAAATGAAAACCCTAGTTGGCCATGATTTTATGTAAAAGAGTATTTTTTTAGCTTTTCAAAAATATATAGCTTTATATATTTGTTGCAAAAAATAACCGAGATATGGCCAATTTTGTAAAAATTCGATCATCGAAAATTGCCATGATTTCGTAAACAAGTGACGTTTGCAATTAAACAACTAAACGTCATTTTGAAGTACATTTGTCAACTTTAAAGCAAATCCGTGTATTCTTTTGTATTTTATAATTATAACTGTTTATTGTGGTATTGTGAACATGGCGCAATTTGAACTTTTTGAAAAGTTTAATATGTTAGAATATTACTTTGTAAGTGATAAAAACGTAGCGGTTGCTGCAAAATTTACTTGGCAGTGACGTCTTGTTGTTTAATAATTGCAAACATCACTTGTTTACAAAATCATGGCAAACTTTGATGATCGAATTTTTACAAAATTGGCCATATATTCGTTATTTTTTGCAACAAATATATAAAATTATATATTTTTGAAAAGCTAAAAAAATACTCTTTCACATAAAGTCATGGCCGACTAGGGTTTCCATTTAAAAATATAAAAGTTTACTCCATATCTCGAAAGTCAAGATGGCTAAAAAAAAATTTGTTTTTCAATTAAGCATAAAAATCTGTATAAAAAACCTATATAACATTTTGTTCTAATTTAATAAATAGAGAAGTTGTAGCAAATTTTCAAAACTGATGAAATTTCATTTTTCGACTGTAGTGCCAAAATGGAATCCGATAGAAAAAATATGATTGCATAGGCGTTATTTTCTCAAAAAAATAGCCCAAGAGACCGAAATCAGATTTTCGCTATCTATTGCGGTAACCGAAATACCCCGTAAAACATTCGAATTTGGTCCACCCTGTATATGTTCAGACAGTAATGCATGTTGTAAAAGCTTTTTTGTGCGATCGTACTAGAAACAGCTGTTTGACGGACGCGTTAGCAACATAAAGTACTGCATTACCGGCCCTATCCTTAGCAACGGCCGTAAATGTTACTTTTCAAGCCGTTACCCTTAGCAACGGCCGAAAAAGTAACTTTTACGGCCGTTGCTAAGGAGAGGGCCGGTAATGCAGTACATACGCCGTCATCTGTCAGTGACAGAATGTCACGTAGTTTCTAACCTATAATTTTGAAAATTACTAAAAATTTAAATTGTTTTTAATTCGATCGCACAAAAAATGTAATATGCACCTCGGCCAAAACGTACTTTTTGGCCTTGATACATAAATAACTATTTTGACGACATAAAAAACCTAAATTCTTTATTATCGTAACAAATCTCATAGGCGATCATAGGATCAATATTTTCTTCAGGTACCTACAACTACGTTTTCCAAAATCTTCTTTTCATTCTTCAGAACAATAATTTGACACTTTACTACTGCCCTTGCCTTTTAAGGCAGGTAGTTTTTATTTATTTAAACGAAATAAAAGCGCAATTTGATACGACCATGAGTAAATGTGAGGTTACGTATTGCAAAGATTGTACTTTTTATAAAGTTTGTATATTTTTTTATAGCAAATTTAAATATTTATTAAAACACATACATTAAATTTTATATTAAACATTTATAATTTTATAGCAAACTATTTACACCAAAAATTATTTTTTAAAATTGCAAATCATAATTTGTTTACAGCAGTTTGTTACAAGCCAAACTAAACAAGCAACTTTTTATTTTTTTATTTTTTAATTTTCAACTGTCCTCAATTTACACGAAATTTGAGAATACGAAACGATTTTTTTATATCTATTATTAAAGTACACTTGTGTTTGTATATTTAATTATTAAAATCTTTAGAAGATCGTTATAGGGTTTGTATTTACAGAGAAAAAATCGTTAACAAAAAATTGTGCTCGTAAATTTTATTACACCCAGTTAATATTCTTTCAAATCCTTTGCATGGCTGTAATTGATACATTAAAATATGTGACACATATAGAGCACCCTTACAAAAAGTCGTAAAAAAATAACCTATTTTAAAACAAACGACCCTTTAGACTCTAGACCAATATCCTCCCCTATTACAAGCTCTAGTCCCTGTCGTCATTCCGACGTTGCTGAATTTCTTTATTGCTATAAAAATTGTTTTAAAACTGTAGACGTTAGTTTTAGTATACACTTCAATAGACAAACATTTTTAATCTAAATAAAACACAACTTAAAATACTTAATGAATGAGCAATGCAACACGATTGCAGCGAAACGTAATGGCTAAAAATTGACTTTTTAAAATTTCTAATTTAGCTTGACTGAGACAGTGGTCTGGGACGTCCAAGATGAACGTCCTGGAAACATTTGTAACGCTCTACGATCCAACAGCAGAGATTGAAGTATTAATCATGGCCTACTGATATATTCCTCTGTTTGACCACACTCCTCTTTCGACAAGGCGATACTATCTTGTAATCTATACCGCTCGTCTATCACTAAACCCATGATCCAACGTATACCTCACATCCCTTATCCCGTTTCAAGAATGATTAGATAGCTTCAATGCACGAACGAGACTATAAATTTCAAAATTATGTTTGATAAGGAGTTGAAAGACATCGTTACTCGATGACCGCAAAGTTTAAAATTAGTCTGTCACCCATTAATAATATCAGTTATGTCTGCGCATAAAAAAATATCTAATCTCAATATAATATATGATGATGATAAGTAAATGAATTATGCTGGTTAGGTCGATTAAAAAAATGCTGAAGGTTTTATGTCGTTTCTTATATATCTCAAAAAATCTATGTTATTAAATGAGATAAGGCATTTAGTTCAAGTTGAAATAATAAATGAATTCTAAAAAGTTTGACATCATTTTTTCTTATACCAAAAGTTTTTTTTTGATAAAGAGCGAAATAAAAATATGTGTTTATTCAACTTAAATAGTCCTTTAATAAATGCAAAACCCAAAGAGAAAAGTTTAACAACGAAATACACGGTGATTTCAAAAATATTTACGTTTACCATATATTCTAATTCTAATTTAGTTCCTACTCATAAATTCTTGGCAAAATATTAGCCGGGCGGCACTTATTTTTGGGGCGGCACTTTTAATCTACCCAAATGGGGTAAAAATGAAAATCTCGGGGTAATGAAGAAACAATAGATATAATAATCAGTACCGGCACTGGCGCTATTAAATTCATAAAAATTAATTTAAAAAAAGGAATTCTTGTCGAAGTTAGAGGATAAAACGGACTACTTGACCGTGCTTCACTGAAAACCCGCCCCCTTGTAACAGCAGAAATTACAAGTAATAAAATTTATGATAGGGTACCAACATTTCATTATGTTAGGCATTAAATTCCATGCAGTTTTAAACTCTATTGTGAAAGGGATTTTTCACTTCGTTCTATTGCAGACATTTGGTTTGAGGTATAAATCCCTTTTTATATTAACCAATCGTCGCATTGCAATAACGTTCGTCTAATTATTTGTAAATGGAGATGTACAAAAGTTTCGAACAGTGGTAAGACAACTTTTAAATCATAGGGCACCAAAAAAAGACGATTTTTCATTAGGTACTTGTTTGTGATAATTAATTTTACAGGTATACAAAATCCTTTATCATTTATATTATATTTGGCGTCGTAGCTAGGCAAGGCTAATATTGCTAAATATATTATGTATATGTTCCTTTACCTAAATGGAAACTATCAGTGAAAGTTTTTACTCTTATTAAAAATAATTTCGTGAAGATGGGGGCGATCTGATTAAAACAAATAAAATACAGAAAGTGTTCTGCCGTAAAACTGTAATTTTGGGTGATGGTAAACTACTCTACATTATCTAACTTTGCATTAAAACACGTTTAAACATCTAAAATTTTTAACAAGAGTTGGCTACTCTTATTTAGAGGGGCGGCAAATTCAGGGACCGCCCCGGGCGGCACAAACTCTAACTACGCCACTGATTCTATATAAAGATTTTGATATGGTTCACCCCTAAATGCAATGAATACACTTTAGATAATTTGCGACGTATTAACTGACAAGACTCAAATAGGGCTCACATGGAAGGTCACGATATGTTGTCGGATTTGATCAAGGCTGTGTTTATTGCATCAAGAACAAGAGTTATACGTGTCACTGGCCATTCTCTTCGGAAAAATAGGGGAAAAACTGAAAAGTTGAATAATAAAAGTAATTTTTGCGATCGCGTTGGCCATGAAACCGCCAATGACAAAATCGAAATTTTTCTATTTGCCAATGCGAGCACCCTTTGCAAAGTAAAATGGTGCAAAGTTTTTGAAAAAATCTTAAACGGTTCCGGAGAAAAACGCGAAAAACGAGGCCTTTGTAAAAACGGTTTTTCCTATGTTAAACGCCTATGCAAGTCGCATAGATATAGTTATACAGATATACCACAACTTCTCAAATTATAGCGCTTATGCTGGGGTTTTGTTTTGACGTTTTTCTCCAGAACCGTTCAAGATTTTTCAAAATTTTGCACCATTTTACATACAAAGGATGCGAGCATTGGTAAATAGAAAAATTTCGATTTTGTCTCTGACAGTTTCATGGCCAACGCGATTGCAAAAGTGACTTTTTTTTACCAATTTTTCAGTTGTTTTCCCTATTTTTCCCAAGGAAATGGCCAGTGGCACGTATAACTCTGGAAAACATTTAGTTTTGATGTACTTGATACAAGAATTAACACAGCCTTAATCAAATTCTAGCAACAACGTATCGTGACCCTATCTTGTCACAATTTCGAATAAAAATAAACTGCATTTTGGTGAAAGCAATAAAAAGTACGTTAATGTTTATTGCCTGTTACAGTATATCACACGAGCAAAGTGTGTAGCGCAGGAGAAAAGTTAAACAAAAAAAATATCTTACCTTATCACAGACAGGAAACGATTTCCCAACTATTTAGGCATGCCAGACGGAAGTACACGTTTTGTGAAGATCCGAAACAGTTTCTGAAAATAAAATTGATTTAGTACTATTGTATACACAAATTCTATATTGTTTTGTGAAGGTTCTTTATTCAAAAACTACTTATGCTAAAAGACTTAGATGTCATATTTACGATGACAACGTTTTCAATCACTAATTAAAAAGACCTATATTTACAAAATAAATTTTCCCATAATTAAAATTATTGTGATATTGCGCCAATGTGAATTATTTAAAGTTTGGTGCTATTTTCAGGAAAATACTGCACAGAGCATACAACACAGCAAGTGTCAATGTCAACCTGTCACAAATCTTTATTAGACATTTAATACTTTTAATTAAATTTTAAATAGGGGATTCGAATTGAGAAAATGGTTAAGCGCCGTTTTTTGTGAAATAAATAAATTAATAAATACATATTAAAATAAAATTTACAAATACATTTTTCAGATAATTCCTTAATGTCCTACGAAATTAAATTGAACCCAAAACCCATAGAAACAATATACCGTGGAGAAAATCATATATTTTTTTAAGTCCACACGGTCAACGGAAAAGTTGAAGAGCACATTCTTGAAACCATCGATTTAACGCAAAAAGTTTTTCTATGGGCCTAACTGTTTGTAGAAATCTAGAAATGTTAAGCAACATTTATGCTATACATAACGACCATCAAATCGTTCAGAAACCATGATAAAGTTTTTGAAAATTTGCCCTCGGATCTTTTTTCTATAACCAATTTAAAAATTTTGCTATAGGCTCTATTGTTTGTAGAAGTGTTAAACAATATTACAGCAATGCACAACGACTACAAATTTCTTCAGAAATAGATTAAAATTATTTTTTTATAGCTCTATTTTTTGTAGAAGTAGTAAAACAACATTAGAGTAAGCATAACGACTGCCAATTCATTTACAAACCGATTAAAAATATTTTTACAGCTTTTTCAAATATTAAATTTTTTTGTAAGGGTATATACAACCTTGGAACTTTTATTTGTCAAAAATTTAAAAGTTTAGCCATGAGCTTAATAGTATAAAAAAATATTAAACAATGTTAGAGCAATACAATGCACATTCTTCAAACCATCAATTTAAAGCAAAAAGTTACTTAAAGCCTTTTTTATACTGAATACAAAAATATTATTTTAAACCTTCAATTTCTGTATAAATGTTTGATTAGCGGGTATGGGCATACCGCAAAATAAAAAATGCAATGATCCTTCTGCACGTATTAGGTTAATCGGGATAAATTCGCTACGATTATTATGCAAAATTTGTCATCGCTTTCTGCTATTCAATGGATATAATTTAACAACTGCAAGTTCAGTAAAATCCTCCTAATAGCTGCAGCATGTTCTACAGATTGTGCAATTCGTAAAACGACATTTGCAGTCGTTTCACAAAATGATACATTTACGCAGGGGCGCGCCGACACAGTGTGCAAAGTGTGCGGTGCACACAGGCGCCAGGATAGTAAAGGCGCCAAAAAAATGTCAGCTCACGGACAAAAATTAAAAAAAATAAAAAATATTCATTAAGTTAAATGTGCAATATAAAAATGAATTACATTTTTATTAAATTTTATTTTATTCAGAGCCTAGTTTATAAAGGTAAAATTTCCGCAATAGGTCTGTTTTCGCCAGTAGTCGGCTTACGATCGTAAACACACGATTGATGTCATCCAATCGGTTATAAGGGCGAGTATAATGCAAACCTAACCTAACTTCTTTCAGTTGTTTAGAGAAAATAGAAGTAATAGTACATTTGAATTAAGAGCTACTAAGGTAAGTTATTCATTCTTTTCTCGTGTACATTTAGCGTAATAATTTCTTAGTTTTACTTTAATAAAATGGAAGTGTGGTGATCGGCTCGAAGTGGGGTGTTCAAATTTCGAATTGTAGTAATAAAATTTGTTACAATTGAGTATTTTTTCTTTAATTAGATGTCCCAAGAGAAAAACAAAAATAAACTTTCCGGGTTTCAAAATTTAATAAATAAAAGAAAACGGGAAGAAGAAAGAGATAAAAATGCTTCCAAATATCAGGCAAAGTGTCTAGGTGAAAATATTGCTACATTTAAATTTATTTGTTGTGTTAGAGTTTGGTATGATATTTTAAATAAAGTGAATTTTGTCAGTAAAATTTGTCAGTCTTCATCTATGAATCTACAACTTGCTTTAAATGCATTGAATAATCTAAATAAGTTTCTAAATGATTATAGGTCTGATGAAAGTTTCAAAGAAATTGTACAAAGCTCAAAATTAATTGCAGCAACATTTGACGCACAATCTGTATTTTTTTGTAGTAGACCACTGAGGCGACGTAAAAAGGCAACACAATTTGATTACGAACATGAAGATGAAAGTATAGTAGATCCTGAAATTTCATTTAAAGTAAATTTTTTTCTCTGCATAATAGATCAAGCAGCAACATATTTGCAGGAAAGATTTACGTTATTAAAAGAGCATATGAATTCATTTCAGTTTTTGTATTTGTTAAGTACTTCACAAAAAAAGAACATTTATTATCATGTTGTAAAAAGTTACAACAAACATTAACACATCATAATAATTCAGACATTGACGGAGACGATTTATGTGAAGAAATTTTACACTGTCAACCATTTATTGCTAATTTTAAAAACGATGTATATCAAATAATGCAGTTTATATATTCAAAGGACTTAATCACAGTTTATCCAAACTTTACAATTGCTCTTCGGATTTTTTTGTCATTGCCGGTATCTGTAGCATCTGCGGAACGTTCTTTTTCTAAACTAAAAATTATTAAAAACTACTTGCGCTCCACAATGGTGCAAGACAGACTTTCAAATCTTGCCATCATATCAATAGAGTCAGATATTTTGAATAAACTTGATATACACGATATTATTCAAAAATTTTCACTAATGAAGGCTAGAAAAGTTCAATTTATTTAATGATTTTTCTTTCTGTTATCTATTATTTGTTAATTTATGCAAAACTATAAGCTGCAATTTATTTTCTTCCAAGTGATATTTGATGTTTTTGTACCCTTCTTGTTTGTTTATTGTTTTTTATATATTTTATTGTGTTCCTAGTGCTTGTGCAATATATTTATAATTTATATATTTCGTATTTCATTTGTACTCACTGATACGTTTTTATAAAGTGATTTTGTATTTTGGGCGAGAGGTAGACGCAGGCAGTGGCGCAGACCAAATTGCATAGTTTTTTTTGGCTTAACTTCTGGGCAGCAAAACACCAAGTGGCGACGATTTTTTTTTTTTTTTTTTGCGTTAACTTTTTGGTACAAAAATCTGGAAATAGGCGCCAACCAAAGTTCTGCACACAGGCGCCGGACACTGCTGGCGCGCCACTGCATTTACGATTGCATGTCTTTACGTACAAAGTGCAGCAATTACAGAGTTATACATATCATGCTTCATTTTGGAATACAAGAAATCAAAAGTCTAGGAAATACTGTCGATTACTAATAAAATTTGGACATATTATATTATTAATTATAATAGACAGGGTGTTTCTTAAGTATTGCAAAAAAATTCAGGAGGTGATTCCTTATCGAAAATTAAAGGGGGTCTTTCATAAAAAAAAAAAAATCCTTAGACGTCTCCTTTCGAAGTTACACCCCCCTAAAGGGATGCGGTAAAAGAAGGTTTTTATTTTATTTCTCAAATTTGGATAAATTTAGGAAACTAATTTCATAATTTTTCTATGAGAATTTGCAGTGGGTTTGTGTTTTTTCCTTAAACCAACTGTTGCGATTAGAAGATGGTATTAATATACATGGTCTTTAGTAGCAATTTAATGTTAAATACTATTTATATTGTCTCTTAAAGAGGAATGCCAACACAGTTTTGTCATTATATAATTGGTTTTTAAAACTTTACGTTAAGTACATTTGCCCCAATAGCAATAAAATTAATGCACTACGTATATGTTGGTCGTGACTCGAGTTTGCCCTTGCTCATCCGCCGATTGTAGCCCTGATAGGCTAAGTCGTTGCCCTAACAACAGAATTTCATGACTCATATGATAATGAGATAAAATTTATCATATTCCTAAATTTAACTTTGGTCTATATGGAGTAGTCAGTCTGTCAGTGAGTGTTAAATATCATGTATCTTGGATGCCACCCATAATGATAAATGGGATGATCCAAAAGTAATAAACGAGAGAGTTTGCCATTCTTTTATAATATACAGGGTGATTGAAATTCGAGTTTAAGCATGGGGATTTCGCTTACCTATTATAATAGCTGGATTATAGGTTTAAAGTTGCTAAATTCGATGCTCATTGATAATCCAAAGAGAAATTGGAAATATCTCAAACGGTATTCGAGAACATTGGGAAAAACGAAAAATACGATTTTTGAAAATCGTCTATAACCCCTTTGGAGTATAAAATATTTCAAATGTGTAAAAACATTGCCGGAGCATGTTTTTAAGCCGAATCGAATAGTGGAGACAAATTTTTCCTATGTCGATTCGTTTTAGTTTTATGACAACCAACTTTTTTTTTTCTTATGGGCGCAAATTTTGCTATTTACATAATCAAACAGCATTTATTTTTCTGAATCCATTGATGTATTACACTGGTATTTGAAAAAAAATACGTTTTTAACAATAACAACTATACATCAGGTTGGCCGGTCATTGTAGTTTATGTTGTTTTCATGATAACCCATCATCAAACTAATAGTTTTGAAAGCCTGTTACTTGTCACATTAATAAATTCGTAAAAATGTTTTTGTTCAACGTACCAAAATATGTGTGCGAGTGTTGTCTTCTATCTGGATATGTTTCTGCATATTGTTAACTTGACAGTGTAGCTGTAGAGTTCCTATTCAATGAATAAAAAATTCGAGGCATATCGCGTTTTTCTTCTTACGATTAATGTTATTATCTATACAGGGTGCCCATTTTTCTAACCTGTTGTATGGGTAACTCCATAAATATTAAAGATACAGAAACATTTAAATTAGCAAAGTGCAGAATTTAAAAGAAAATCTGATTCTATTTTCAAATTTGACCTACGTCATGAACTTTTTAAAATATTTTGAAAAAACTAAAAAAGATCGATTTTTTCAAACTTGAATATATCCATAGGCATATGAGCTAGAACAAAAATAAAAATTGGCCTTTATAGATATTTTTACGTAGATTTTAAATATGTTATAGCACTCTCGATTTCAAAGTTATAACACAAACTCGCATTTTTTTTAAATGGAAGTCATAGTTGGCTGTAGCCTTATTAAAAAGGTTATTTTTTCTCGTTTCAATGATATAAGGTTTGTTATACTTTATTCTTGTAGTTCTTTTTTTTAAATAACCAAAAATCATTTTACATATTCAGTGCCTACGAATAGATGGGAGTACCTAATTCCGTGTTGATGTTTTTTTTTTCGATGTGACATTTAAGAGTTGTCTCTTATTGTTAGAGTAGCAGTTTTGGACAAAAATTAAATTTTGTAATTAATGTGCCGTGACCTGCATAAATTGAATTTTATTATGTCAAAAAGTGTCCGAAAAACGTTTTTGTAAATTTTAATTGACATTTGTGTTACGTTAATAAACTTTAAAGGTTGCGAAATTGGTTTTTTGAGAAAAAGGATTTTTTTTTTAAGGAACGATAGTGGCTCATGCGGTTATTTAAATAGAGTATTTTCTGGTGAATTTAACAATACCAATAACTTGGTATTTTAACTATCCTAGTTAAACATTCTACGGTTATTTTAGAACCATGACTGAAATAATTTTTTAGTTATTGTATCTTACAGCAGCGGCTTTTAACCCGTTTCCATTTTTGTACCCCTTGATTGACCTCACTGTGGTGAAGCATCATGTACCCGTTCTTAATTGGTACATTTCAAAAGAACTTTATTTATGCATAGAACATAAACTGTTTAGTGCGACAATTGTGTATTCTTGCTTTCCGCCAAGAAATTTTCCCAGGCATTGTATTTGACACGTACCCCCTGTAGAAGCTTGGGGGTCCATGGACTCCCAGTTTAGAACCTTGCTTTAGGCAATAGACAGGAATAACATGGACCGAACTTATTACCAACTGCAGACACGGCAAGATACGAAGAAAATATAGTAATTTTAAGGAATATACAATTTATGATTCTTTTCAAACTTCATCGGTGCTTTAAAATGTAATTGAAGGCAACCACAGTGTCAAGTTAAAAAATTATTTCAATTCATAAGCGTTGTGAGGATACGTATAGTTTATTGTTGTGGCGTAAAAGTATTTATTAATAAACTATAAAGTGCTCCATTAACTTATTTTAAGCAACTAAAATGATTTAGCAAGTGGAGGTCGTGTAAACATACCGCAAAGATAACTGATATAAAATTATAATTTTATATTTACGATATTACAAGGCACGACCAAGGCGCAACTATGAATATTCCATCTCCAGTATAACTGTTTCGCACGTACCAACAGCTATCTATAATCACAAAGGCCAATTGAACTGTAACTAAATAAAATACGTGTTCTTCACTTATCACACACAGACGTTTAATACACATGACAAAAAAAGAGTTAAAAGTTTACGAATGCTCTCTAATATAATATTACGAATATTACGGTAGTATTCGTTAAGATGCAATTGCGAATAAATAGGAGGGTCCTACTAGATCTATTGGGAACTAAAAATACGGTTAATATTGTTCAAGGTTTCATTTTAAATATGTACAAAGTAATTCCCTTTAGCAAAGCTACGCTTCACCAATCTTATTTTCTGCTCCTAAAAACCGCCCTTTATTTTTTATTTCCATAAAAAACCCAATACATTATATTTTAATTAATTCTTATCTGCACTTTAAAGATATACTTTTTACTTTTGTAGTTTCGCCGCTAGATTAGAAAATTAATTACATTTGTACACCGTTAAGTCTTAAAATGGTTTTACGATGGTACTGAATGCGTTTCACTAAAAAATTTGCCTAGTGTATTAGCATAAACATTACTGTTTATTTTCTAATACTAATTGCATTGCATATTGGGTTGCTTATGCTACGACGGGATTGGATTGAATTTTTTTATAATGTTTTGATAGTGTAATGTAAATCTATCGTCGGATAGTGTAAATGTCCAGATATTCGAATAAAACAACTGCTACAAGTCACGTATAGTGGGTTGGGCTGAACACTATAAAGAGTACGGCACGGAATCTTTAAAGAATTTTCGAAGTTTATAGTCGCGCCTTCGACAATAAACCCGATAGAAGAAGTACTTTTATTTTTACTGCAAAATATATGGTCACCGAAGTTAGTGCTTATGTAATTATGTTATTTTTACATCTAAAAGTAATTTATGTTTATATTTATAATAATATTTACATGCAAAGTGTAGACAATACATTATGTATCAATATTTTTTTTAAATAAATTGGTATGTTCTAGGCGAAAGTCATATAATAAAAGTGGTAAATATGGTAAACGTATAAGTATTACGTTAAAAATAGCTTATCTTCTTATCTATGGACAACAAGCTAAAAGTCGCGAATTAAAAAGACAAATTTAAAACACCGGGTCCTTACAAAGATAATACTAAAAGACACACCAATAACGTTTCTTACTTTAGCTATTTAGAATGCGGCGTCTTATGAACCAGAAAACGTCACCTTTAAAATTTATACTTCAATATATCTAAATACAGGGTTTTTGAAATTCGAGTTTAAGCATGGTGATCTCGCTTATTATAATAGCTAGAGCATAGGTTTAAATTTGGCAATCCGAAGAGAAATTGGACATATCTCAAACTGTATCCGAGAAAATGAGGAAAACCAAGAAAATACGATTTTTGAAAGTCGCCTATAACTCCTTTGGAGTTCAAAATATTTTAAATGTGTAAAAACATTGTCCAAGCAATTTTTTAAGCCGAATCGGATGTTGGTCACAAAGCCTATTACTTGTCACATTAATACATTCGTAAAAATGAACTTTAATAACGAAGGAAAACGTGATATGCTCCCAATGCCATATTATCAGATATTTCAGATGAAAATTTAAAAGATCATTTTTATAACAAACATACGGAAAAAAACTATTTTTCTACGTTAAACAGAAACTAAAGTAAATTTGAATATAGCATGTAATAAAGTATAACAAAACTTAAAAGGTATAAAAAATTCGCAGCATATCGCATTTTACTTCATTATTAAAGTTCATTTTTACGAATTTATTAATCTGACAAGTAATAGGCTTTCAAAACTTTTAGTTTGTTAAACGGTTATCATGGAAACAACATAATCTAGAACGACCGGTTATTGTTAAAAACGTTTTTTTCAAATTTGACAATGAAAGAAGAAGTAAAATACCATGTATGATACATCAATGAATTCAGAAAAATTTATGCTATTAGATTATGTAAATAACAAAAATTGTGTCCAAAAGAAAAAACAATGTTAGTTGTATAAAACAATAACGAATCAATCTAGCAAAAATTTGTGACTACCATTCGATTTGGCTTAAAAGGTTGCTTGGGCAATGTTTTTATACATTTCAAATATTTCAAACCCAAACGAGTCAAAGACGATTTAAAAAAATCGTATTTCCGGTTTTTCCTAATTTTTTCGGATACCATTGGAGATATTTCCAATTTCTCTTGGATTATCAATGAGCATCAAATTTAGCAACTTTGCCAAATTTAAACCTATACTCTAGCACTAGCTATTATAATAAGGGAGATTCCTATGCTTTAACTCGAATTTCAAACACCCTGTATACAATTTTGGGAAAAAAAAAACAAACATGAAGTTTTACAAGACAATGGTTATACTAGTTAAAGATAAGCAATTTTGTGATTGCAACAATCATAATATAAACCAGACGATACTTTGTACATTCGCGAGGCATCGCTTTCTTTAAAGTATTAATTTGATAAAAATTATAAACCTCAAAATTTCAACAATACACCGTTGGGTGTTAACAGTTTTAAATTGTGTTGTTTTAATGAGGTAAAATATTTATTTAATATGGCTGAAAGTTGATACTGCGCTAGTCGGTTATAAACTATAGGTGTGTGTGACATTATTAAAATTCTGCATTAACATTCTTTGCTGTTAACAGACAACCTACCCGCTAATAAATCAAGAAAAAAAATTGAATAGATCAAATTTAATTATTGACTTATAGCCTTATTATCTTTCAACACAAAATTTTGCTTATATTTCAAATGGCGATAAATCTGATGCCAAAAATAAATTTATTATTCTTCATTTGTTCACAGTTATATTTTGTATTATTATTAAATAGCTTCATAGTGTTTTGCAAATTTGCCGAAACTTCTTTTCGTAGAATTTTTAGATACACATTGCTACCTCTTGTGTTATTACTCATAATGAAAAAAACGTTATAAATAAAACATTAAAATTTTAAGTTTTTTTCAGGATATTACAAAAACTGGATATTTCAGTTTAGATTCTTAGTAGGCATCTGAAAACATTCCATTGCTAATTTCTGTTGCCAAGGTTTTCGGTATCCTCGGTCCTTCATGTTAAAGGTGTATACAGGGTGGACCAAATTCGAATGTTTTACGGGGTATCTCGGTTACCGTAATAGTTGGCGAAAATCTAATATCGGTGTCTTGGGCAATTTTTGTGAGAAAAGAAGGCCTATGTAAACACTTAATCGGCACAATTTTCACTATCATGCCACTCAAAATCCATAACTTTTAAGAGTTGTAGATGCACAGCATAAATGGCAGCAAATAACATCAGAACTACAACTCTTAAAAAATATGGATTTTTAATGGCATAATAGTGAAAATTGTGCCGATTGAGTGTTTTGGTTGACAGTTCATACAAATTGTTTTCAATTTTCAAAGGCTACTACCGATATTTTAGGTAAAATACTCGCAAATAAACATAAGAAACGAAATAACTTCAAAAATATTATATTTAGACATAAACATGCTTAATAACTTTGAAAGATAATTAAGTTTTCTACAAGAAAATGTAAAAATATATAGGGTGTTCCATTTAAAAAAAATGACTTACATGCGTTTAAAGTTTAGCGAAATGGACCGAGTAAAACGAACACCCTGTATGCTATTTTAAAAGTTTAACAAATCAACAATCACTACGACACTATTGTCTAATAAATTACGAGAGTAAATTGCTCTGGTCCTGTTATGTTAATAAATATAAATATTTTTATAAAGGTCTGCTTCTGTCAAAATTTTCAAAAAACGTTAATAACTCAAAAACTATTCATTTTAGACATAAACAACCTATAATATTTTTGAAAGAAAATTTTATTTTACATCCAAAAATTACAAAATATATAGGGTGTTCTACATAAAAAAAACTATGTTTGGTATCAGATCGCAAAAACAAAACACTGTGTATAGTTGAAAATAATTTTAGGTTATGTAGTAAATGATTACAAACAACTTTTATATTTAACTTTTTTAAATATTATGCCTAATAACAGAGCTATCGAATAATTCGTCTTGGCTGGGACACCCTGTATAAAACTATGTATTTTTAAAAAGCTAAAAAATTGCTTTTTCATATAAAGTCATGGCCAACTAGAGTTTCTATTTAAAAAAATTTAAGTTTACTTCATATCTCGAAAGTCAAGGTTCTTAAAAAAATTGTTTTTAAATTAAGCATAAAAATCTGTATAAAAAGCCTTAATAAAATTGTGTTCTATTTTAACAAATAAAGAAGTTGTAAGTTTTCAAAAATGATTAAATTTAATTTTTCGTCAGTAGTGTTAAAATGGAAAGCGATATAAAAATCTGATTACATAGGCCTTCTTTTCTCACAAAAATAGCCGAAGAGACCGATAACAGATTTTGGGTAACTACTACGGTAACCGAGATACCCCTTAAACATTTGAATTTGGTTCACCATTATCTTAAAAATTTTCATTACAAAATTTGATCGAATTGTTTAGTTGTGTTCAAGAGATGTGCTGTGTTTTCGCAGCACTGCTAATTGCAGTAAAGATCTGACAAGAAGTTCTACAGTTATAGATCGTGGAGATTTTTGCTAGAGCTTAAAGCATTTTTTCCTTTAAGAATCACGCCTGTGCAAACTCGTGACATTTGTTGTAGTAGTGAGATCTTATTTAGAATAGTTAGTGGTGGAATCCTGCAAAATTGCTGTGTGCTTCGTTCTGAGAAAGCTAGAAGGCGTCAATTATAATTTTTTAATTTCCTCACGTGATTTTTTTTTATGCACGGCAAATACGAGGCCTCGCATATTTGTCTCATATAAAGACTAATATTATTTGGCTGAAGTCTGTGTTTAATAGTATCTGTGGTAATTAGGGTTAGTAATTATGTAGTATTTTCTAAAGGCGTATGAAAGAGGCGGATCGGCCCGCCCTATTTCTCTATTTGGCGCCACACCAAGTTATAGTATATCAGCAGCCTCTGATTGTGCTCTTAATGCACATAAAATTGAATATATTGTTGTAATAATACAATACGAGTGCTGTTTTATGGCTTACGTTATATTCTGATAATTAACGTAACGGTAGATTACCAAATTTTATTAATGATATCCATTTATTATATTTATTATCTATTATAACTAATTGCTAATTGATACGGTGACTACTAACAGCCAAAACTTGTATTAGGTTTGAATTATGTGTACCATAAGTCTTTCATTTTACAAGTTTATTTTGTGTTATATGCGTTGGAACTCCAGCCTTCTATTATTTTCTTCATTAATTAGTAATAATCAAATATTTTACGAGACAGCTATTCAAATGAATATTTTATTAAACTAACACTAAACAGAATGTTGACATGACTACGAAGGATTGGCATAAAACATTACACACAACTTAAATCAAATTATACTTATATTTTTCATGTTTGGTTGTTGTTAGTTGAATTGTATTCGTTTCCAGGATAGTATCATGAAAGCTAATTATGTCCGAGAGGTCGTTACTCCGTCCCTTAATTGGCAAGTTAAATTGTTAAAGTTCCAATATGAAGATGTTGATAAAAGCATTTGTAATATCCTAAAGATTATTACGTTGTTTCTCAGTTATTTTAGTAATTGCAATTAATTTGAACGTGGGTGTAGCCTAGGCACCCGCTCAATTCTAGTTGCCAGTACGCATTTAAATATTGCAATGTTGGGATTTTCTAGCGGAACGCCAAACGGCCCAGCCCACCTTGATTATCTCATGGATGGATATTGAAGTTATCGAACGCAACAACATCATATGTGAGAATTCAGAAAATGTTTGTTGAGTTCCACCCACACTGATTGTTCGCTTGTAGCACATTCCACATGGCCAATTTAATTTACTGTACATAGCTTGTAATTATAAGGAGTGCGTTGAAATTAACGTTAACTACACGATTCTTATCCTTGAAATGTTAATAAATAAATTCTAGCATATTCCTTTACACCTGCCGCATATAAAATATGTTTTGCTAATAAAGTCATTTACATCGAGAATTTTATTGTACATTTTTGAACTACAAACTTTTACACATAAATAGACGTCAAAGATTGGTTTACAGTATTTTTTCATCGGCCTTGTTCGAAGCTAATTACTACAATAAATACAACTAGTTGTTGAAACAAAACTACACAATTATCATCAATCTTTTAAAGTGGCATCTCGCGCACCTACGATTATAAATTACCGAAGTATTTTTGCACATGACAGGGTAGATTTATATGGGAGCGTTTGCACTAGCAGTAAGTTACAAGTGATTTTAATTCATTGAAAAGTGCATTAGGTTCTTCATCCTCTTTCATCCAACAACAAACTAAGGACGAGACGTACAACCATTTAAGTTATTTTCGATTTTGCTTGTTTTAATCTTGCTGTATGGCACGCGATGTGTTTTTAGTTATTGCGGGTGGCGCAAAACGCCACATCTATAAGGATTATGGTTATCGTGGTATGTTCATAACCTGTTTTTGTTGTACCGTTTATCTAAAGCAATTACTATAGTAAACCTAGTTAAGGCATTCTTTAAAAGCCATAAAGTGCACGTTAAAAGTTTATTACAAAACTTTTAAATTCCATCACAGCAAAATGGATTATTAACTGATCAGTTCAGTTATTGGTTAGCAAAAGTTAGTAGTGCATAATTTTAAGCACATTTATAGAATTGAAGTGATTAACAAAAATATTATAAAAAATAAATTAAAAGGAATGCCAACGCAAAGAACTTGAGAAACAAAGTGGATAATAGAGAATATAGAAAGGTATGGCACGGGCATATGCAAAGACTGCACAGCAAACGATTTCCCAAGAAAATATTAGAATGGAATCCTGGTGAAAAAAAATAATATAAAAGCGCTACAGGCTATTTAGGCCTAGGGTTCGATTTGCTGTCTCCCTCCACTTCTTTCTATTTTTCACTGCTTCTGTCCAGTTAGTCACTCCAATTTTTTTTTAAATCATCCTCGACCCCTTCCAGCTATCTTTTCTTAGGTCTTCCTCTTTTTCTCATACCCATTCTCCTAGCTGTAATCATTATCTTCGTGTTTCTTTATTTAGAGAGGCGTTGCGCATGCCCAAACCAACTTATTCTCTGGGTCCTTACTACTTCGATCATGGACGGTTCTTTGTACCATCTCATTACTTCCTCGTTTGTTCTTTTTCTCCATTCTACGGTATTTAGTTTAACTCCCCCGTAAATCCTCGGCAATATTTTTCTTTCCCACCTTTCGAGTTCTTTTTCTTTTTTGTTGATTATCCAGGTTTCACAAGCGTAAGTTACAGTTGGTCTTAATACTGTTTTGTAAAATCATACTTTGGCCTTTCTTGATATAATTTTTGATCTAGGGATTGTTGCGCATTTACTACCTTTTGAAAGTCTCGCTCTTATTTCTTTCCCGTTGTCGCAGTTCAGTAATTTGCACACCCAGATAAATGAAATTACTACGTTCTCAAAGTGTCTCTCCTTGTTCTGTGGCATTTGGATTAATAGATGTTCTTCTTTCTATGCCATTACTTTTAGGTCCCATTATCATATATTTGGTTAATGATTCATTGATGTTACATCCCATCTTTTTTGCTCCTCTAACTTCCTGGCAATGTTTTAAACTTTTTTTGTTTGTTTTGCAGATGATCGCAAGGTCATCCGCGAAAGCAATGCATTGGTGGTTGTCTGCGTATATATTGCTATTTCTACTGATGCCGCTATCTTGTATTATTTTTTCTAATGCTACATTAAATGATAATGCCGAAAGCGGGTCTCCTTGTCTCAGTCCTCTAGATACTTTTAACTTGACTTCATGTTTTTATTCTTTATAATATTTTATAATTTTGTAGTGTTGCCTTTGCCATATTTATTAATTTTTCGGGTATTTTAAGTTCTTTCATTGCTGTGTAGAATTGCTCTCTTACTATTGTGTCGTAGGCCTGTTTGAAGTCGATAAATAACACATGTAGCTCAGCATTGAATTCGTAGTGGCTCAACTGTATTTTTTTAGAAGTAAAAATCTGGTCTGTGGTCGATCTATTGGTCCTGAATCCGCATTGATAATTTCCTATGATCTTTTCGGTATAGCTGCTGAGTTTTTCTTAAACAACTGTTGCTAGTATCTTGTAGGTTGTGTTTAGGAGAGCTATGCCTCTGTAAATGTCACCCTTTTTTAAGTATTGAACTAAGCTTGGCCCTTGCTCAGCTTTAAGGAATCGTTTCCACATGCCATGTTTTTAAAACTATTCTCCATTTTCATGATTTTATTCTCAAATGATAGTAGACAGAAAAAAATAAATTTTTTTAATACTTTTTGCATCGTTGATGTTAACCTAAGATATGTTGGCACTACTAATAATTTCAAAACAAATATAAATTGAGTATTTAATTTTCTATTGAATTTATGAATATTAATTAGAGAAACTATACGCAAAAACTAAGGTTACATGTATCAAGCGGTTGATTTTTTTTTTTATGTTTAACAATTAGCTAATTATACGACACTTAATCATTAGTATTGCCATTAATTTTCATTAAACTGAACATCCCACTTAACTACTGTAATAAGGTTTATGGCAAAATTACAACTTTTATTACATTGTAACCATCCTCCATATCCCAACTGCTATTAGGAGCTAATTTACATCGTATACAAGTTTGAACTTGAGGATTGTATCCATCATGTCGCAAGCAGCGACTGAATGATGGGTTATGCAGTATTTTAAGATGTTTAATGGCCGAAGGAATATCAATATTGAATAAAAATTTTACGAGGGATGTTTCGGAGCAGTTAACAAGACATTACAACGTAATAAAACTGCTAAATTTACAAGCTTATTGTTATTCTCCACACAATTAAAGTTCATTTATTATTTATCGATAGTATTTATGTTGCAAGCAGTTAAAGGCGACAAAAATTGCGTAATTGTTAGGTGCACTTATTTTTGAGTTCACTTAAAATACCGTTACGATATTATCTCCATGCATTTAGCAGCCTGTCTTGCATATTGAACGTATGCAACTTTTAATTTGCAGTTTAATATAGCTTACGCAAACAAAGCAATATAAATCTTATAATAAATGAGGGTATAGCTGATCTATTCAGTTATTCACCGATGGCATTTAGCACATGATTTTATTTATTAATATTTTTTAAACTATAAGTGCCCACCTACTGTTTAAATATTCTAAACAGGGCCGGCAATAAGGGTGTACAGATCCAGCAGTCGCTTTTACTATTAGTTCCACAAGTACCGGGTGATCAACAACGATTGATGCCCGGTGCCCGCTAACTTCAGATCGAAAATAAAATAACCAAGATTTTGTTGGTATCGCAGTGTAAAACTAGGATATCAGTGGCGTAGTATTATTTTCGTTTTCTGTGACGTTCAGGCTGACCTGTCATTTTGTGTGTGGTTTCCCTACGCCACTGGTTTTCCCCTATGGGTAACCAACCGTTCGAATAAAGTTCCTAACACTCTTGGCATCAGTCATTTTCGATCACCCGATAGTATGGGACGTAACATTAGTGTTTCGGTAAGACTTTTTTCTATTTTGAGTTGTACGACCTGAAATTTAAGTAAGTTATGACTAGTTTTGGTTTTTCTTTAAAAAAAAAAGCGCCGTATTGGTAATCTATGCTTTGCTGGGACTGTGATAGCTGCCACTATGTTTTTATGTTTATATTTGAATATGAAAGCCACGATGACAACATATCTAATGAAGAAGATAAATGTATCGTATAGAATGTTTCTTTTATCAGTGGATCGTGCAATTATATATTTTAACCAAATATTTGAATTATTTGAAAACCATTGGTCATCGTTTGGATTTTAATATAATTTTAAGTCTTTGTTTATTTTTGAATGAAAATTTATTAAAAAACTGCATGGGTCTTCACGCAATAGGTTTTAAAAGATGATAGCTAGTGTGATATAGATGACGTCGAGCTCTTTGAAGAACTAAAATCTTTAATTAATCTAGCCAGCAAAAAATCTAATTCTTTGATGGATATTTTTAAGGTCCGTGAAGTTGGCACGCCAATTACTTAATTGGCCGTATCTCGGCAACCCGTTGAGCAAATTTAAAAAAAATTAGGGCGCATTTGGGCGCATATTGGGCGCTAAAGGATGAGACTACTTTAAAAATTTGCGCAGATGGTTGGCATGCCAACTTCACGGATCTATATTTTTAAGTACATATCTGGTTAATAACAAGCTAATTTTTGTTTATCCAAATACATACATTGCTTAAAGAATTTTGCTCACCCTTCCAGTAACAGCTGCTTCTACAGAGAGCAGTTTTTCAAAATTAAAACTTATACAAAATTATTTACGCACCAGTATATCGCAGCATAAAATGATTTATCACTAGTTGCAATAGAAAGCAACATTTGCAACGGGGTAGATTTTTTCCCCAATTATAGATGATTTTGCAGCGAAAAAAGCTCGTAGAAATAGTTTGAAATTCTTTTGTTCTTATTAATATTGTTTTGTTTAGATATGTATATAAAATATGCGGTTAATGTTAATATTGTTTTTTGTTGAGAGGTATAAAAAATGTTTTTGTTACTTTTGGTATAAAATTTCTGTGATTTTATTTTAATAATTATTTTTAGATATAAAAAACATATAGGTACCTATCTTTAATAAATAAATAATAGTAGAATTTTTTCCGGCCCTGCATTTATTTTCGCACACAGTCCCGCAAAACCTGGAACCGGCTATGATTGTAAACGATATTTTAATTCTTACTTTCAGGATGAAATCTTCTACACTGATAATTTATTAAATTACTCAAGTGTTTCAATATTAATTAGCGTAATTAAAAATCACTTATGTTTTTTACGAAGGATTTCTTGTCGAAATGCTACACCAGTTTTAAGCCCTTCGTTTCTTCATTGCATTTTTATTCATTTATAGTTGATTGATTTAAAAATTAAAAATAAAACTGCACCAGATAAAGAGACAAGAGTCTTGAACCTGACAAGAGATCCTTCGAACAAAAGATGAGTGATTTTTAACTGAGTTTTTTTTTATGTTTCATGTTATTATTTGCAGCTTCCTACGCCAATTAGGTTTAAAAAGTTTGCTGCTATTATTTCTAAAAACAAATAAAATAATAGAGATGGCCTACACTTAAGAAACTTAAAAAAAAACAATTGCTGTATTTCCATCCCATTTTTGATAAAGTTCTACCTAGATTTTGGAAGCTACATATGATATAAATATTATCCAGTATTTTTGGCAAAAAAAAAGTTATAGAGCATAGTCTCTCATATTATGAAATAAATTGATTTATTAACATTCCGAGTAAATAACATGGCTTTAGACATATTTTTACACATATGTGAAAACACTAATCTAATGGTAAAAATTTCAACGTAATACTTACAAATATGTGCAAGCTTATGTTTATTTAATTGCAAGTAAGTAAATACTTTCTCGTTAAAGTAATTACTTGCCATAACCAGCAATATCTTAAAAGGTATTGGCACTTATTTTTATCACTGTTACACCACGATTATAAAAATTAGAAAAACATTTTCAAATACAGAAATTAATTTATGCACAATTTTAAGCCTTAGCTTTTAAAGAGCTTTTTTTTTTCATGTAACAGAAAACGTTTTAATGTGTGGTTATTGATTGGTCGCTGTTCTTATTCCGACAACTTTTAGAGGTATTTACGACGTCATATTCACTTGACAATTCTGCGTATTTATCGTAAAGCCTTCGTTACAATTTATAGTGTAAGGTTGTAATTGTATGGAAACGAGCTCATTTACATTACTATTCAAACGAAAACACCTGCGGAACAAACGTCTTGGTCCAATATTTTAGGGTAACGCCGGCCTGTGGTCATCTGTTTTTGGGTTCCCTAGGGACGGCAGGGATTTGCGGCCAGGAAATGGACGTATTAAATTTCCAGTAGTTTGCATCACCTGCCTGAGATGTTCGAGGCTCACAAATGTGCTTAGATTAGGCAAAATATATGATCGCATTTACGAACAACTTTGTGAATGAATAATGAGACTCCGATGTGGTTAAGCTTTAATTCTATCCACTAAAGCCCGTTATAATATTTTCCTCTTGCTATCGCAGTTTTGTGAACGATAACAATACATTATCTAGATTAAAAATGAAGGTCTACAGTCGTTAATTGCAGATCTTAGTTTATGCCCGGTAATTTGCAACCGATAGTTTCAAAGATGAAAGATGCTATAACAATTATCTTAATGAATGTAACCGATACTTGGCTAGCAACGGTTGGTGCAAAATTAGCATTTTGTGTTCGCTGTCCAATAGAAAATTATTGCAGGGCATATTCCATGTAAGACGACCATTTAATCATGCATTAACGCAGTGGTTTCCAAACTTTTTGTACCTACGCCCCCTTTTAAAAAAAAAAATTTTTGCGCCCCCCTCACTTTTTGTTACAATCTATTTTCATAAATACGGTTCTGATAAATAAGAATTATTTAATGGACTACAAAACAATACACTATATTCTGTATAAACAAAGTTCGTTTTGTTTGTTTGTATTAAAAAATTATATTTTGGTAACAGCTGCGCGCCCCCCTAGCAATAGCCTCGCGCCCCCCTAGGGGGGCGCGCTCCACAGGTTGGAAACCACTGCATTAACGAAAAGCACTAAGTACATCAACTGCGCGGTATACTACTAACATATGATTACTTCCATTGTTATATAATTCGATTATAAACAAGTTATCGTCACATAATAGTTTCAACACAATAAACACCAAGTTTTTTTTGTGGTATTTATGACTGTTAGTTTTAGAACTATCAAAAAAGTTAAGATAATGCATTTACTTTGAAAGAAATAGGCCAATACAAGAAAGAAGAAGCTTATAACTAGAAAGTGTGTATAAAAAAGTGCATCTCTAGGCTTTTTATTTAACCTAATTTTTGTACATGACATTTGTTTTTATTTAAATATTTTTCAATTACTTCTGGAAAACGAGTAAATATTATAGAACGGCATTTCTCAAACTTTTTCTGGAAATGAGAGTACAGGGTGGTCCAAATTCGATGGAATTACGTGGGTATATCGCTTAATAGTCAAGATAGAGAAACGGTTATATTACAAAAAATGTACAAATTTTTGAGACAAACTCAAAACAAATCTCAAATATATTAAATCATTTCCGGTTTTTCTTGTTTTCTTTTTGTTTTCATAGCCTACTTTTTATTACTCATCTTTAAAAAAAAATAAAAAACCTTTGTAACTTGCGTATTATTGAAAATAAATACATCAACTTTATATATTTGGAAAGAGAAAAAAATAAGGAATAAGGTCATAGCCAACTATAGCTTAAAAAAAGGTGATTTTGTGTTATAACTGTTTACCGGCGAGTGTAAAAATTTTTTTTTAGTACTATTAAAAGCTACATACAAATATCTAAAAATAATCTTCATAAACTTTTTCGATATTTAAAACAATAAGGGAGATATGACACATACAGGGTGTTTCTTAAGTATTGCAAAAAAAATCGGGTGGTGATTCCTTATCGAAAATTAAGAGGGGTCTTTCATATAGGTAAAATGTTTTTCTTAGACGTCTCCTTTCGGAGTTACACCCCCCCCCCTCCCCGAGTGGTAAAATTAGGTTTTTATTTTATTTCTCATATTTGGATATATGTAGGAGAATGATATTTGGCAGATGTTTTATACTTATTAAAAGGTTTTTAATAGTAATTTTTTAATCATGTCCCACCTTTACAGGGCGCTGAAAAGTGCGACCCCTGTTGTTTTTTTTTAATCAGAACTTTTGGTGGGTTAAAATTTTGCAATTAATTTTGTTTTGTTTTGAAAGCTTGATTTATTTAGATATTTTTTATTCATTAGTTTTTCTCGTAAAACCTACCGTTTTTGAGTAAAAAATAAAATAAGTAAACATGAACCATCAAATATTTCAATATAAAACTATTCATTTTGGTGGTTGCCATGGTTTGTCTATATTCATATTGGGCAGAATTTTTCTGTTTGTCCTAAAAAACTGCACATTTTTAGTAATTTTATCGTTTCTCTATCTTGACTATTAAGCGAGATACCCATGTAATCCTATCGAATTTGGACCACCCTGTACGACCCATACGGCTTTAGTCGAGAGGGTCCAGGCAAATTGTTGCTCGAGGCACCCAAAAATTTTCTTGCGGGGATGGAGACCCCCTCCCCGCGTCCGATCCCCACAAGGAATTTTTTGAAAAAAATAGAAATGTCATTTTAAAACATAAACTTCAAAAAAAAACTGGCATTTATTTTTTATTTTTATTTTTCTTTGTATTTTTATTAAAACAGTTCCGTTTCGTGACCCAATAAAAATTTAACGCGACCCATAGTTTGAGAAACGCTGTATATAGAACACCCTGTATATTTTGTAATATTTCATTGCTAAATCAAATTTCTATCGAACACTTATAAAGTCTTTGTACCTAAAATAAACCGTTTTTGAGTAATACGTTGTAACATTCTTCACAAATGTCACTTTTTAAGTCCCATACAAAATAAATATATCCAGAGCTTTTATTCACCAATTAGTACACGTTTTATTCGTACATTATAGCACAATGGAAATTTAAACACCGGTTAATCAGATGTACCTTATTGAGGCTGTAATAGAATTCTAATAAAAATAGCAAAACTTAGTTGTCAGTTTGCCGTTTTTATTATAAATAATCACATACATTCAGTATAAACCACAATCCAGTTATTTAAAAACAAATACATGATATATGATTGCAACAAATAGCACGACATTCAATTTACCTCCCCATGTTGGCACTATGAAATATGACAGTGGAGTTAAATAACGCCATCGGCAAATTAACGAGTGCAACCTACATCCAACTAACTTTACTTTTATTTACATTGCATTGCGAACATTCCTCCAGCTACATCTGCCATGTTAAGTTCATCATACGATTAATTTAGTACAATTCAACAAATATTAAAACTTGGATGCATGTGGGAGTTTGACTTTTGAATTTAATTTTAATTTTTGCTAGAATTACCTCTAAAGCAATACAGTATTCCCTCTATTTACGCAAATTCACATTGGCGCGGTGAATTATTTTTAAATTTTAAATAATCTACTAAACACTAGATTGAATGTCTTTAAAAATTAACTTCGAATCAATAAGTACCATACAGGGTGAGTCACGACGGACGCGTCGGAGTTTTATGGCCAAACGGTATATATTTTCGAACTTTTGTCGCTGTTAGATTTTGTAAGTCAATAAGGGCTACATTTTAAAAATATTTTCAAACATACAGGGTGCTCCAAAAAAGAGTGGCATATCAAAGTTATACTTTTTCTTATGGAACACCCTGTATATTTTTACATTTTTGGATTCCTCTTTAAATTTACTTCAAAAAATGTAAAAGGTTATATGGGTCTAAAGTCAACCGTTTTCGTGAAAATTGCATTTTCATGAAAATACAGTATTTTCAAAAATTTTCAACATTTGAACACTTTGACAAGTCTGGGGAAATTCGCTTGGAGATAAGATTGACAATAGATTATGTAACACTTTGCATGACCTACATTTTTAAAATATTATACAGGGCGTTTTTTACGCTTGGTCAAACTTGTGAAACTTTAAACATCGATAACTCATTTTTTTTAAATACAACACCCTATATTTTTTTGTACCGTCTTATAGAAAATTTAATTCTCTTTCGAAAATATTAAGGCTGTTTTTCACCTAAAATTGATATTTTCCGAGATATCGCGATTTTATTGTTAATTATTAGGGCAAAGTAATATTTTCAAGTAGGCTATGAAGGTAGACAGCGGTAATTTGAAACAATTGAAAAAAAAAACAGAAACTTATAATTTTATCGTTTGCCTACACACTTTTGACATATGTTTATAGGAAAGTTGTAGTTTTACCATACTTACGTTTAAATAGAGAGTTTTTAAAATTATTTATGCATTTATTTATTGGACCAGTGTTATAAGATAATTACTAAATCCTATAAACCAATTTTTGTCTGTTTACGATACGACACTACGACACTCTACCGAAAACAGTACCAACCATGTTTTTTTTTTAAATGTAAAATTAGACAAGTCAGTATTACTTTTTTTTTAAATCAGCGTTCCGTTCGCGTACCTAATACATTATCAATCGGTTTTTAGGACTTGGCAAACGATCAAACTCAATTATATGAAAAATATTGTGGCCCTGATGAGAAACCTCTATTTAAACGTAAAAATGGTAAAACTACAACTTTCTTATTAAAAAAATGTCAAAAATGTGTAGGAACACGACAAAATTATAAGTTTCTTGTTTTTTCTTTCAATTGTTTCAAATTACCGCTTCTACCTTCATAGCCTACTTGAAAATATTACTTTGCCCTAATAATTAACAATAAAATCGCGATATCTCGGAAAATATCAATTTAAGGTGAAAAACAGCCTTTATGTTTTCGAAAGAGAATTAAATTTTCTATAAGACGGTACAAAAAAATATAGGGTGTTGTATTTAAAAAAAATGAGTTATCGATGTTTAAAGTTTCACAAGTTTGACCAAGCGTAAAAAACGCCCTGTATAATATTTTAAAAATGTAGGTCATGCAAAGTGTTACATAATCTATTGTCAATCTTATCTCCAAGCGAATTTCTTCAGACTTCTCAAAGTTTTTAAATGTTGAAAATTTTTGAAAATACTGTATTTTCATGAAAATGCAATTTTCACGAAAACGGTTGACTTTAGATCCATATAACCTTATACATTTTTTGAAGTAAATTTAAAGAGAAATCCAAAAATGTAAAAATATACAGGGTGTTCCATAAGAAAAAGTATAACTTTGATATGCCACTCTTTTTTGGAGCACCCTGTATATTTAAAAATATTTTTAAAATGTAGCCCTTATTGACTTACATAATCTAACAGCGACAGAAATTAGAAAATATAAACCGTTTGGCCATAAAACTCCGACGCGTCCGTCGTGACTCACCCTGTATAATCCAGGGTTCAAAAATATTAAGATGCAATAATTGGAATGGAGGATTAGATTAAGGCAGGGTCATAAAGTTTAATATTGATGTTATTAGAACTTTTGCAGTTAGTATGCAACGATTTTAAAAGTGCAGTGTTGTTTCATCCGCACGCCAAAATCGTGCGGATTCATCCGAGCCTACCTGTGTTAATGTGAACCCTTACCTTATAGGAATTATAGCTACCTGTCGCCCAGCGGAAGGCCAGGCTAATTGTATTTGCAATGATTTGGCAAGTAATACGGAATAAATGAAAAAGATTTTAAATTGAAATGCGTGCGTGATATATTTTATACAAATAAATTACAAAAATGAAATACAATAAAAAGCATATTACATCATTATACCTAATTTTTGTACCGTCTTTATTTTGCCTTTTTGACGTGTATTGATAACCATCAAAAAGGGCCATTGGCTTGCCCCCTTTTGGTTTAAACAAATTGTACAGCAGAAGTCATGATGTTGTTATATCTACTAATAACTAACAATAATTGAAATTTACATACCAGCAATTCTTTTAAATAGCAGTTTTGGACGAAGCGGGTTATTTTGTCAAATCAGAGTATTGATAATATTTTAAATAGTGAGAAAAACATAAATTTATTCTGAAATAAATTCAAATGTTCAAAATAAGATCTTTTCATTTTAATATTCTAACAAGATTTTCAATTACATTTAACTAGTCCAGCCCCCGCTGAGCGACAGGTAGCTATAATTCCTAGAAGGTAAGGGTTCGCATTAACGCAGGTAGGCTAGGATGAATCCGCACGATTTTGCCGTTCGGATGAACAAGCACGGATGAATTCGCACGACACCGATTTTAAAGAACTCTTTTTAAAGTCCAGCTACTGATGTATGTATAAAAATAAAAAGTGTATTTTTTTTGCAATAACCTCTTATTCTTATATGATGTATGTTCAAAAGAAAAACTTTAGTTTAACTTTTATAGCCCAGCAAGAGTAAAATATTTGAAAATATGGAACAAATCCCTATTTTAAACACACATCTCACGGCTTCTTACGCGTTTTTTTTTACGCGCTGTTTTTGTGGAGCCAATTACTCGCGTTAATGGAGGGATTACTGCACTTCAAACTTTAGGAATCAGTACCTAATTGTAAGTCATGAAATAAAAAACTTCGTTGTGTTTTAAAACAAATAAATTTGAGAGTGCAGTTTACTACCAACTGACCTAAAGCAGGATAACTATTAACTTAAACGATGATTTCTCAATTTATTGCTTTAAGAACGAAAATTATCAAATGAAGCCTATTCGATCAAGAAGTGTTCCGCATAACTCTCAATAGAGATTTTAAAAAAAGTTAACTTAACTTTACAGGGCATTTAAAATGCATTAAGAAACATAGTAAGAAGAAACGGGAGTCTTAAAACTGGTCTAGCATTTCAAAAAGAGATCCTACGAGAAATACATAAGTGATTTTGAATTACCTACACTTTTTTATCTTAATAAATGAATCACTTAAATAATTTAAGTATTTAGCATAAGGATTTCACTTATTCGGATGTCCAAGAATGGGAATAGTTTTGAATACGTCACGTTTCGAATTATATGACTTGTTCTCAATAGTTGTCAAATAACGCAAAAAAATAAGTCATAGTTACAAAACAATATCAAATCTTAAACAACAAAATTACACCTCATGATCAAATTAACCGAATTTTGCTCTAATTCTCAAATGAGAGAAAAATATATTAGCCATAATTTATTTTTTGCCAAGAACTATAAAACATGAAATATATTTTCCATGTAGGATTTTAAAAAGTTTGTGCTTAACATAAATCAAAACTTTTTTTGCTAAGACTCTACAGTCCTAAAGAAAAATTGATACATTAGGTTTGTTCCAACAGACCCATATTTACCAATCCATGTACTGATACATGAACTGTGTTATGCCCATGCGTCAACAATGTACTAATTAATGTATTAGTCGCTGCTGGAACGATTTAACGACATCCCTAACTGCAAATGACATTTGTGTCTATTGGGTTCATAGAAATGTGCGCATCGCATGGGTAAACACTAAACACCTTAAGAATCCAATACTAAATGGGATTGGGCGGGCGATGCAGAGCTACCAGCGCTCACGTTAGCTGTGAGCAGCGCATGCGTGTAAAAATCCAAGCGCTAGTACATGCGTTCATTCCGTACTGTTTTGACCGTACACTGACTAGTTCATCTATTAATTTTATAACAGTTGGAAGGTTGGAACAGCTGACTAACCCGTCCGGTGAACTATCACAGACTGTGCTGGAACGCGATATCGATACTGCACATAAACCTGATAGTACATTGGATAGTACATAGCCTTGCTAGAACAAACCTATTGAATTACGGTTGCTACATGTGACAAATTGATGGCAGAATTGTTTCAACTAATCTTTAACAAGACTGCTTCGAGTTATACAAAAGCTACCAGTTATTTCCTCGCTACGTGCAGCGAAACAAATTAATCTCCCTCTTGTTATATAAAACTGTATTTCTAAAGGGTTGTAACATGTGTGCAACAGAAATGTTTTTTTCGAAAATCCTGTTCGTGGAAGCAAAAAACAACTCAAAAAACATGTCCCTCGTTATGGTTGGCAAAGTATATATTACAAACTAAGTATGTAATAATAATAACCCACACAACATTTTCCAAGTCCGCTTGGCAAAAGCACAGCTTAAGTTTGTTTTAGTTGCTTTTAATGAACCAACAGTTAACGCAAACTATAAAATAATGCCATGTATTTAAACAGCATTTAGGATGTAAACGTCACCGGTATATAAAAATAATTTACATGACTTGTGTACTCATAAGACAGGATATCTAAAGAGTTAACATAAGCCGAAGGCATTCTCATGCCTATTAAATATCCCAGTATAAACCATAATAGCGTCTGGTAGTAAAGTGGCTGACATGAACGGGTCTGAAGTGAGGACAAGTGAACCGACGCCCGCGGGACTGCTTTAACACGTGCAGAAAACTTCTCCAAACGTACGCACGTTACTGACTAACTGACAACGAACGTATAAACGAAGACAGTTTGACAGCATGACGTGCGTTAATTTCTGAAGCTACAATTCGAAACTATAATGTATGCATAGTAAATCGGCGAACTCATTTCTTCGGGCTGGTATTTAAGTTGCCTCATTCATTGTCTCGACGAATGCAATGACTACATTCGAATTCAAATTATAATTTATAGCTTATTTGATTAAAGTCGTTTCGGTAGGTAGTTTCTACGTACTCATTTGCCTATATTACATCTGTCGGTTATTGGAGCCTACAGGATGGCACGATGAAAAGGTTTTGCAACCGATTAGATTTAGAAAATTTTACTGCATCATTACGTGGTTACATTAGCAATACCCTCATAATTTCCACCATGTTACCGAAAAGCTTTTCACCTACATTTTACAATATTTTGTCCTAAAATACTGAACGCACAACTAATATTTCCTGTAAGTATTGGCTTTCCGAAACCGAGAGTATTTAGGCTCTATACTCAAAACAAATGGAGCCCAATAAAACCAGCACAATTCGTAAAATAGCAAACTTTGACACGTAAAACAATTTAGCAGTTATTTCTAGTTATAATTTGTTCAGTTTTCTGGCCTTTAGTTTAAAGCCTAAAATTAAATTTTAATGGCAAAATCATTAACAAACGTCAAAGTTAATTTTACAGAAAAGCTTCAAAAGGTTTTAGGACATGGCAATTTTTTTTATAATAAATCAGCAAAACACTACAAAAATCGAAGTGCAAGTACAGATTTTTCCGAGTGTATAAGGACAGTTTACACTCAATAAAGTGTAAATTAAGTAGTGATACACAGGGTGGTCCACATAAAAGGGCCACTATTGGGATCTCGTAAACGATAAGAGCTACAAAGAAGTTTAAATTAGACAAACTGTTTCTCTTTCTAAGACCTATTCAGGGATGCGTTAATGTTTTAAAAAAGTTCCATGGCACGCTAGATAATAAACAAAAATCAAAATGGGCATTTTTTTAAATCGTCAATAACTCGGTAATATTTGACGGTACAAAAATATTTTTGGGGAAGAAGTTGTAGATTTTTTTACGCAAACCATTCATTTATTTCAATATTGTTTAAATTCATGGCATTCTATAACTTCATAGGCACATTTTGATGAATTTTATTTGTTTTGAGCCTAAATATCAAAATAGATACATTAAACCTTATATTATTGAAAAGATGAAAAAAATGCTTTCTCATGAGGTCATAGCCAACTATAATTTCCATTTAAAAAAATGCAAGTTTAGAATTTATCTGGGAATTTAAACAATATTGAAACAAATGAATGTTTTCAATTTACAAAGCGTAAAAAAATCTACAACTTTTTACCCAAAAAAGTTTTGTACCATCAAGTATAACCGAGTTTTTAACGATAATAATATGAATTTTTGTTTTTGTGTAGAAAATAATACGATTATTTCTACCCCTAACAAAATGTTTTTTGGCAAGCCTTACATATCAATAATTTTAAGTGCAAAAAAAAGTTACCATCAATGCTAAAACACCATTGTTATATTGAGAATATTATAATAACATTAGTTACTGCCAAGAAATCTATATATGTAAAAGAGCTTGTTTGTTTGTTTGTTTGTTTGTTCGCTATAGAATCCTAGGTCCGTTGACCGATCGGGACCAAATTTTGCACAGTTACTATTTAGGACCTTGCAGATCTAACGCCAAACTTTAAGTACAAGCGCATATTACCAATTTAAAAAAAATAATAATCACTTGGACGGGATTCGATCTTACGTCGGCAAATACCTGGTCAAAACACGATACGGCGCGGTGTATTTCTCAAGTAAAGATTGTTTTGTATACAATTAGTAATAAATGTACATGAAGTATTATTTTTATTAGTACATTTTTAATTGAAACAAGACGAAAGAAAATAAATTTGAGTTATTATTCAATTTTTAAGCAATAAATAGTTATTTTTTAATGAATTATAAGAAAATGGAAAGATGATTGTGATCAGAGTATGTCATTTGTGTATGATTTGGAATTATTGGGCTTATTCAAGTTAAAAAAGTAATTAAAATTATAATCGCCCGTGCAACGCCGGGTAAATCATCTTGTATATTATAAAAACACAAATTTTAAACATCAAACAACATTGTAGTGGCGTAAACGCTAATGCAGTAGTGATGATAATTACGAATATTATACCTACTACATAACTTTAAATTAAAACATCCTTATATATTCTTAATTATAACAATTTGCTTTAAGAAAAGTACAAATATGCAACATTTTAACATTGTACACGCTACCAAACACATTTTTTTAAGTTCATCGTACAAGTTATGAGAAAACAGGATTGATATCATGCAATCTACATACCTGAATGATAATATTTAATGCATCTCCACACAATAACTGTGCGTGTATGTATCATGCAACATATGGTAGGTAATAATAAGAGCACATCCTAAAATTCTGTATTTACGACATACTTAGGCTTGGAAACAAAAAGGCAATCTCAATATAATATAACTGAAGAAGAATACCTAATGAAACTACAATAAATTATTTTTGTGCACAAAAATATAAATACCACAGAATTAAATACCTAGATGGTTTAGTGAAAAACTTACTAGTAGGTACCAGAAAAAGGTTTTAGGAAGTATAATTCTGTTTTTTACAAGAAATAAAGACAAGCAGAACAAAGCCAGCCAGCCATTAGTGTTTTATTTCACATGGGCTGCATTGTTTAATCATTGTAAATAAATGTGTAATACATTACATATTCTATTGCGTGTATCCATTACACATGCAAGGTATTTACCACTAAAATCAAGTTTTTTCGATTGCTTTGAACAGGGCCGGTCAAGTAGGGGGCGCAGTGGGTGCAATGCACCCGGGCCCCCGATTTAGGGGGCCCCAAAATGGCATGTATTAAAATGATTGTACATTTTGTGCCACTGAAAAGAAAATATTTATCGGTTCTAATAAAGTAAAAACTTTCATAACAAAAATAAAAAAACTACCGAAAAGTAATAGCTGTTTAACAGTGGATAAAAGGACATTCAGTACAAATTGTACATGCCATAATGTCGTTTTGGAAATAGAAAGCAAAAATAAAGAAATTTAAACTGTTGCAAGATACATAAGGAAATAATAATAAATTGTTAGCTTCAAAGCCATGACATTAGCATCAGCTTTTTTTAAAATAAAATCAGAGCAACACGTACTTTAACATTTAAAAAAATTGAATTTGAAAATTATTAAATAAAAGTAAGAAAAATGTTCAAGGACTGTCTAGATGGGAATGCGGAGTTTCTTTTTTGTTATTTTGTTATTAATAATTCATTATTATAATTACATTATTTTAAATTTTAAATAAACCAAAAGAACTACTGTTTTTTACCAAGTATAATGTTAAAAATAAATCATACTGTGGACCTTTAACTCGGCATAATTTTTTTTTTATTGAGAAAAGAATCTTTTCTGTGGCAAATAATCTTTTTTCCACTGTGAATGTAACTTTTCTACTGGAGATTATTTTGCTTGGCATTTTTTTTACTGTGAATTTTTGCATTCTTCTTTTTTAACCTAGTATTTTGATATTTTTTACAATCTCAATAAATCCTAGCCATTTCTCAAATAGACGAACGATTAAAAACACTTCTAAAATTTTGGAAAATTATAAAATATTACATTTTTTTGTTACAATAACTTGCTCGCCTGGAGTATAAGAAGAATATGTTAATAAATTTTATGAAAAATTTTGGATGTCCTAAACAAGAAAGAATTTACAAAGTTTTTTAATGTAAAATAAAATAAAATAAAAATTCCCATTCAAAATCAAACCATAAATCTGCTTAAATTTATCTAAAAAAATATTTATTAAGAAATTTTCCCCAACGTTTATATTGCACTTAAAATTTATTTAACACTTCTGGTCACTGCCGCCAGTTCATAGCACTCGTCTAGTAAATTAAAATTATTTAAAACAAACATCAGATATACAATTTCTCAAGAGAGACTTAATTCCTTAGCAATATTATCCATCAAAAATAAAGAAGTTAAAACGACTAACTTTGAAAATTAAAAATGGGCTTTTCAATTACCAACTCTACACTCTGCATTAAATACCAACCCAAAATATTGGATCTAGAAATAACTGTGAGTTTATTTTAAATCTTAATTTATTACAATTATGTGATTACCTATATATTTAATTATTTAAATTAAATTAATTTAATGTAAAATTTTGCAAATGAAATTTTTATAGGGGGCCCCAAAAAAAATTTTGCACCCGGGCCCCGCTATATAGAAGACCGGCCCTGGCTTTGAATCTTAGCAACTCCGGTCTAAAAGTTTATTAGTAAAAAATGGTTTGTTTCTTAAACGATTTTTGTTTTGCCTCTGGTTCGATTTTCGAAAAATTTTCAGATTAAAAATTAACACAGCCTCTCAAGCCTGATTAATCGAGTTAATAATCAAACCACAACCAAATCGAAAATTATAGAAAGCTCGGAGTGAAAATAAATACAACTTTATACTAATCCAACACCAAACAAAAGAGATTAAAAAAAAAGAATAAACTACACCATTGAGCTTTAAAAACCAGAAATATTTCGCTATCAACTCTCATTTAGGAACATACGTCTTCTTGTCACCATTAATTTCGAAAAAATCGTCCTTTAAAGTAATAACATTTTTGAATAACTAAAAAAATAACTTTATTATTCGATTTTGCTTCAAGTAGGTACGTGAAGGCTAAAATACAATTTGAATTTTGTTAATTTCTTGCTTCTTGTTCTAAAGATTTTGTATTAAATATTTACTAAATGTAACAGTTTAAAATTAATGAAGTAAGCATAAGCATGTATAATTTTGTGTCAGAATTATATTTAGTTTAATTTTTCCTACAATGGATTCCCCGGTTTAAAATCTGATTTCGTGAACATAATTAAAAAGCAAGGGATTAAAAAATTTAAAATATTTAGTTTGCATAGATTGAAAGTTTTGATAGTCCAAGAATGCTTTGTAACGATAAATTTACAAAGTTTTTTGTAAGTTCCATTAATATACCACAGTTTTTGGGAATATCACTGCCTGCATTAACCCTTAACAAAAGTAAAAACTTTTGAATAGGCATTTGTTTAGTGGCAGTGCTCATTAACTAGTGAATTTATTGAAATATACAGTCTTAAGAATAGCTTATTAACTAGTTTAAATATTCAGACAACTTGTGAGGCGCATATTGTTATAATAATTTACAATTCAATGGGCGATGACTCTGCATGTCTAATGGTGTGATAGTGATCACAGCTAAAGTACAGGGCCCCGATAGGAATCGGCTATTGTTGGGTTTTAAGAAATACAATACTGTCGAGATATGTTACAGATATAGTTACACAACAAAACGAATACTTTTTGACGTTTTGACCTGGCAGTGTGAATTAAAAAAATCTGTATAAATATTTTGCCAATACGCACAATAGCATGTCATGCTTGGAAATAAATACAGGGTATTTCATGAACAATTGCGAAATTGGTGCTGAATTCGAATTTGAAATAAAGTCCCAAGATCATTTTGATTCAAATTCAAGTGGAAACGAGATAAAAACGTTTTTTTTTTCTTGTTTCCTTCATTTTAAGAAGCATTCAAAATATAAAAACAATTTGTATTAAGAATTTTTACTGCTATCTTCTAAAGCAAAGTTGAGGATGGTCCGAAATTGTGACGAAACGTCTGACTCAAAATCTAACTAGAGCAGCGTATAGAGAATAAAAAGTTGCGAAAAGAAAAACAATGTTTTTTTGATATCCTTACAAATAATGAAAATGAATCAAAAAAAACAATTTTGATTTATCTTTGTAACTTTTTAACTACAAGAGACATGGCACTTTTTTTTTTAGATTTGAATTCAGCACCAAATTTCGCAACTGTCCTAATTAAAGCGTCTTTGTGGCTCTTTATTCAAAGGAGATAATTAGCAAAAAATCGCATACATGCCATATGTTAATTTAATACCATGTTGAGAGTCACTAGATATTAAAGTAAGTATTTCTGGTCGTATGAACCACTTACCCAAATAATTTTTTTAATTACTGCTTTTAAACACATGGCAGTGAAATGAGCAAGAAAAATAACATTGTTGCCGATAATAATGACAATTAGGTCAAGCTATTAGTAATAAAACAGGAGATACCAAAAACTCACCCTATTGTAATAATGACGAGTAATTTTAATAATTTTTGAAGTTCGTGCAATAAAATAATTTTTTCCCAACTGTCAACACAAACATCTGCATAACCTAACTAAACATCGCACGCAATTTGACTAAATTTCAGAAGGTTGGTCATGTAGTAAATTATTTTTACCTTGGACGACTACTTCCCATCTATTATAGTATTTACGAAAGAACTACTTTGACCTGTAAATAATTATCGGTCTCTGTAATATAATTTAGATATCTAAGTCAAAATTTGCGTAAAATAGCAATCTTTACTTGGTTATACAGTTTTCCTTAAGTAGTGTATTGGTTGTGTACCTGGATAGTCGCTACTATAGCAAGTCAGATAAAGCATTTTCATAGTAATACAGATGTCACATATGCTCCATTGCTAAACTTTGTCTGACCAACTGTTTAACAACTTATCCAAGAACTACACCGAATCTGCTTTGGTCTAACTTAACACTGATCAAAAGCTTATCCTTTAAGTACGCAAGGCTATTCCTAGATGGAAAGAATAAAAGTAGGAACATAATCTAAATATCAAATATTTATGCAAGAAAAATGTTACATGTAAATAAGTTTTTTGAATAATCGATTGTCTTTTTTAAAGAAGGGTCTCTGATGACTTCAAGACTTTCGTCTGTTCGTCAATTGCAATCTCATTTATAATAAATAATGCACGTGTTACAATCAATTGCCTAATCCGTCACAAGAATTTCATACTAATTAAAGAGTTTTACTGCAGTTTTTAATAAAATTAATATTTTTCGTCTGGAATCAAATTGTACAGACGAAAAAGGTTACAACTTTTTTCTTGATAAATGTGTGTTGTTCGTTCAGCAATAAAGCGTTTTGTAGTGTTTTAATGTACTTATTACATATTACAAGTAACAAAAGGCTAGTAAAGCAATATCATTAACACATAAACTAAAGCATTGATTTTAATTCATACTAGAAACAACATTCGATGTAAACATTGTTTGGCAAACGATTTGGTTCTTTCTGTAATAAAAGCAGTTCTTTAAAACATTCATGATGCAAACAAAATTGTTTATTAATAACATTTAGTCTTTAATTGGCGGTAACAAATTATCGCCACATAACCACTGAATAATTTAATTAAAAGCGATTGTCAAAATCATTTAGTACTGAACGTATGCACTGCAAAAAACTGTGCACTGTGCAATTAATTTTTTTTATCATTAAAATATGGAAATTGTATTTGTTGTGGTATACGCTATAGTAGCATAATTGCCACCCTACAACATACAATAATACTGCGATAATAAAATGCGCTGGCACGATATTCAGACCCATAAAAGTAATTAGGTTGTTTATGAATAATTTCCATGGTAATTATTACCTCTGAAATATCTGTATTATACGAGTTTTATTATGACATTTATAGCAAATATTTGCTTTATGTGGCAATTACATTTATTAGCGTATACTTTTTAAGTATTCTTTGTTGTTGGCTGTTATAGAGTTATCAAGTTTTAAAATTGAGTACAAAAGCTAGAAGACACTTATTGCAACAAAAGAAAGACATTCCTACAACAAAACAATTGTGAATTTTACGAAAGGAAATGAACTATTCCGCTAAAAAGTAATAATACAGTATATTACATAACAAGAGGTTGTAAGAAGCATATTACGCACGAGTAGAAAGTGCGTATTTTCACGAGTGCGTAATTGCTTTACAACTCGTGTTATGTAGCTTATTTTTTCTACGAACATAATACATACGATTTTGTCGGTTTTTTGGCTAATATACACATGTAATTACGTTGTCTTGTCAATTTTGACGTAAGCCTACTTTGACATTTCTAGACAAGTGTGCGTTTTGCTTACCGTGCGTTATAACTCAGTTATGCATGCGTTAGGACTCACATGTCGCGACATCAAATGTCACCGTGTGAACTACCCAAGTATGGTAGGCTTACGTCAAATGACGAACTGTCAATATCGATGTCGCGACATCGCGGCACTTGCGTCGTGACATCGTGGCATCGCGCCATCAGGCTGTTTAGACGACGACATTTGATGTCGCGACATCAAAAGTCGCGAAACCAAATGTAACCGTGTGAACTACCCTTTACTATGCATGCAGGCTGTACAGCAAGAGTCATTTACATTAGTGGTAGTAGAAAAAAAAATTAACATCAAATAGAATGCAGATGCTGCCAATAATGCATTTGTAGAGGGCAAAAATTATGAATAAATTTAGGATTATAATAACATTAAAATTTAATCTTTTACCAAAAAGATAAATTTTGATTGCTAAGTTACCTGTTAAAAGTATATTTAATGACGTCTAAGTGAATCATTAACTCATAGATTTCATATACAATACTTTTTACACATACTTTTTACCATTGGTCCTTGTTTAATATAGAAAGTATTTTGTTATATTTCCAAAAGTTAAAGACAATAACTGTTTTTCTTAATTGATTAAGCATGGCATTGGGAGAAATTCAGAATATTTCTCGGTAATTATTTTAATTTGGACGTTTTTATGTTGGCAGTTTATGAAACAATTAAATGCCTTAATTTAATTTCAATTGAGAGAGAAATAGCTAGGCAAGCAAATTGACCAACAAACGCTAAACAGGATTATTTCAGAAGCGGTTGAAAACGGAATTCTCGTAAAACGAAATGTTTGTTGCAACTTCATTGGAGAATATTACGTTTTATACCAACTATTATAGTGTGCATAGCGAAATAAAGTTAGACCTTCAAGAAATCTACAACGTTCTGCGGTTTTTAGAGAAAACTTCAACAATCTATTATGCTGTATGTCTGAAATTATATTAATATGCGTCTTAAACTATTAGCAATGTGATATTGCCACATAAATTTAATTAACGACCGACTATTAACTTAATTGTTTTCGATAATAATTTACACTGTGTTATATATTACTAAAGCATATGGTAATCATTCAGTTCTACTCAACAAGTAAATTATTGTGTACTAAACAACCACCGTTGCTAGCAACATCTGTTCACAACAATACTGTAAGAACAAACTTTAAATTTATGTTCATTCAACGTGCAAATGACACTGTGTGCTATCCATAAACAGTAACACAGTTCGGTAACCTCAATTAACACCTCCATATTACAATAAGGGAACAGCAGACCTCCAGGGTCTGCAGACGACAGACATAGAAAATTCAACCATATTAATTACTCTTCATGCAAATTAAGAAAATCATGCAACTACAAACAGATTATAATCCCTGTTCATGAACACAAAATGAATTTACAGTACTATAAAGAAAACACTCCCCATAACTACTCTTTATGCAGAACGGCGATTCAAAACTTAATGCAAATATCGACCATGCTATTAAATAAGTAAAAAAAACGCTTTTCAACTAATTCGTTTAAGATTATCTCCGATCAACTACATCGAGTTAATGGTTGTCGTAAACGTAATAGAAAATTTAAATTCCAAATTGAATTTCTTGAAATGCATCGGCTATACAGAAGATAATGGCTTGTCCCTTACAGAAATTTGGAAGCAATTTACTTTCATGGCATTCTTAGGAAAATTTAGGTTAAAAAGTTTATTGAATGCATTCGAAATAATGCAAATATAGGTACCTATATTTTTTTAAATTTTTGTTAACTAACTCTTTATAGCTATACTAAAAATCAATTCACTTATTTTGATAAAAATATTAAATCAAATATATAACTGACATATTTAAAAAAAAATCACTAGAAGAATGATACATATACATAGTCTTACCATAAGTTCTGTCCCTTATTCAAAGACGCCTAATTTATAGAGGAAATAAAACAAATGCAAGGTAATATTATATAATTTATTCTTTAGTTACCAAACTATACAAAAAATATTAAAACTACTCAAAATGTCCACCTTTTGCCCTCACACACTTCTGCAAACGTTCCGGTCACTCATCTATCGCAGCACGAATGACTTCAACCGGTATCGAAGCTGCTGCTTTCACCAAATCTGCTTTTAGCGCCTCGATATTTCGATGGACTTTAGAGCAAGCTTTTTCCTCTAAAATATTCCACAATCGGTAGTCCAAAGGATTGAGGTCTGGACTTCCAGAAGGCCAATCTTCAGCGGCGATAAATTCTGGCAAATTGACTTCTAACCAGCGTTGTGTCGTCCTGGCTTTGTGTGCCGGTGCTGAATCTTGTTGGAATATCCAGTGCTTTCCTGCAAACAAAGTATCGCTTAAGGGCTTCACCACCCGCTCCAAAATGTCGCTTTGGTAGTTGACTGCGCGTGTTTTTACTCCCTGTTCACATAAATGCAATTGTGTGCCGTTCTCGTACGATACTCCCCACCAAACCATCAAGGAAGCCGGGTGATGCCCTCTTTCCACCTTCGGAATTTTTTCGGCGGCTTCCCGAGACCTGTGAGCATAAATTCTATCGTTTTGCTGGTTAAACTTTTCTTCGACAGTGAAAATTTTTTCATCTGTAAAAATAATTTTTCGATGATTACCTTTCGCGTGTCGCTGATGTAATCTCTGCTCTTGTGGCTCTTGTTTGACGTAAAGTTGCAGTCAACAGCTGACCTATCCTTCTTCGAGAAGCACCAAGTCCAGGGTCTTCCTTAATAATTCGTGACATGGTTCTTGAAGGGATTTTCATTTCCCTTGCCATGATTTTTTGCTTTCGGAGCGGATTTCTGCGAATTCTTTCGGCGACAGCTTTGACAACCGCTCTAGTCCTTGTCTCACGTGGCCGACCGCTTCTTGGTCTGTCATCGACAGAAGACATCTCATTGAATCGATTTATGGTTCGATGAATAAATTTTTTTGTTATTTCCAAAAGTTTCAGCAAGTTAAAAATCTCACGTGGTGTTTTATTACACGTGTGCAACGCGATTACCGCAATACGGTCCTCTTTGACACCGCACTCCATGTTTCCTGTTTGACATATCGAGATAAAATGTTTTGTTTAAAATAGTTTAGGGCCAACTTCAGTTATGATTTACAAACAAATACAAAAAAGTCAATTGAAAATTATGTAGAGGTCTTTGAAAAGTAGGGACAGAACTTATGGCAAGACTACTAAAATATTATTCGCAACTTATAAACTTTAAACTTCTTTTTTCTACTAAGGTACCTGAGCTGAATAAGGTCCACTTAATTAATATTCATTTTTAATAAATTTATTTGGAGGAACATTAAAATACAGTAAGTGAGATTAAATTCTTTATTTCCATTAGTAACAAAAATAAAATATGCCTTCTACATAAAATATATTTAAAGAACAAACAAAAATTGTTTTTCTAAACTCTCATATTGGGCCATATTATATGCGTATGTATATTTTAAGGCCCAAAGTGAAAATAAATTAGGAATAACAAAGAAACAGAACATTATCTTCGAAATCAGTTTTAAATTATTATTTATCACAAAAACAATATTCCTTAAGAGTTTACTCTACTATAGAACATCACAATTATTTTTAACTTAGAATTCATCTTTTAAAATTTTTTGCCATTTGAGCGTACTTTTAGCTTCTCAAAAATTAGCAGTATTGAAAATCGTTGTTCTCTGGTCTAAGCCCAACACATAACTTTTTTTACTTCCTTCTTGTTGGTTGTTTTGGCCATAATATCAACTGTAACAAAAAGGCCCAATGACCATCCATATACCTGGGCCTTATTTGACGAATGCGTGGTTCCTAAAAAAATATATAAATTCCAAATGATCCACATATAAATTTGTTATTTTCTACAGTTGGGAAGTTCAATAATATTATAATATGTCATATAAAACCATAAAATAAAGTATAATTAACAAACTTTTTAAAATACTTACGATTTGTTATAGCGGATTTTTATAAAAACGACACGTGCACTCACTGCGTCACAAAGTTTTGTTGCACTAAACAAAACGCGTTGTTGCCGGTTTTAATGCTCCTTGGCCCTTTTAACTGGTTCTCATAACACATCTTTTAATTTAAACAAACTCCGGACCGGACGTACAGTGCGTTTTTAAGCGGTAAATTCAAAAGTGGGCCTTATTTAGTGCTGGGCTTTATTCGGCTCAGGTACCTTACCATTAATGTAAATGACACCGTACAGCCTGCATGCATAGTAGGGTCTTGACGCACGGTAAGCAAAACGCACACTTGTATAGAAAGATCGAAGTAGCCTTACGTCAAACACTGCCTGTATGCATAGTAAGTTATAAGGTTATAACCAGTTATAACGCACGGTAAGCAAAACGCGCACTTGTCTAGAAATGTCAAAATTGACAAGACAACGTAATTACATGTGTATATTAGCCAAAAAGCCGTTATAATCGTATGTATCGTGTGTTCGTAGAAAAAGTAAGCTGCATAACACTAGTTGTAAAGCAATAATTACGCACTCGTGGACATAAATACGCACTCGCCGCTACGCGGCTCCGTGCATAACTGTTCCAGTCGTGCGTAATATGCTTCTTACAACTCCTGTTATGTAATATATACTATTCAGCTATTTATTAGAAGTAAAACAGTACACTAAGCATACTTAAGTAACCACCGTTTTAAAATGTAATTGATTTTATTATTGTTCTGCAAAATTATTCTGGTAAACTCGCCCTTATCCGACGATTGATATAAATGAATCCATAACATATCGGCTAGAAAACTTTCGATACATCCCGAAAAGTTTTTAAGTTAAGATGTAGATTTATTTGAGTTGGTTTCGGTTGGGGTGTGCTGTTCGCTAAAGATAGCAAGCGGGCCAACTGCCAATTCAATTCGCTAAGTTGCCAATATAAATCGCATTTTGCACTTTCCCTCAGTAAACTTATCCAATATTTTTATGGAGTTCGATATTTCAAATAAGTGAGGCAGTTGAGAATACACTTCCGACGTAAATTTATTCACTGGTAGGATCGCTTTTAGTGTTTGTCAGTTATAAGATACGTCTGGAAACATGAAATGTGCTTTAACGTGAAATAAACATTCTTATATTATTACTGGCTTATTTCCTGATGCTTGAAACAATTTTCACGTTATTAAGCTGTTAACGTTCGAAAAAATTTAAAAATCAGTTTTTTTGTGAACCTAAGTGTCTGTAGAAAATTTTAAACAACACTTATGCAATGCATAAGGAGCAAAAATTCGTTAAGAAACCAAATAAAAATATTTTTTATAGTGTATACCCTTGGAATAATTGTTGTCAAATAATTAAAAAATAATTTATGGGCCTAATTTTCTGTAGAAATGTTAAACAACGCTTATGCAATGCAAATTTGTTAAGAAACCAAATACATTTTTTTTTTATAGTTCTTCAAAGTTTTTAAAAATTTGCCAAGTATATGCCCTTAAAATAATGTTTGTCAAATAATTCAAAAAGTTCTATGGGCCTAACTATTTGTACAAATGTTAAAAATCATAATGCAATGCGTAATGGCTAAGAATTCGTTAAGAAATCAACTAAAAATATTTTTTACAGCTTTAAAAATGTTTTAAAAATTTGCCAAGTGTATACTCTTATAATAATTACTGATGTTAAATAATCAAAAATTGTTCTCTAAGCCTCATTGTCCGTAGAAATGTTAAAAAACATTTATGCAGTGCATCAAGACCAAAATTTCTTAAGAGACCGACTAAAAGTATTTTTTATAGCCTTTCACAGTTTTTAAAAATTTGACAATGTATAAGGCCTTGGCCGTTTTTTTGTCAAAAATAAACAAAATTGCTATAGGATTTATTGTTTTATTGAAAGCAATACAATTTAAGCAATGCATAACAATACCAAATCTTTCAGAAACAGACAAATTATTTCATAAACCATTCAAGTTTTAAATAAATATTAAGTATACAGGGTTCTCGTTTTTCGCGGGCCACTATGGGGATCTCGTAAACGGTAAGAGTTACGACTTCGGTTAAATTGGGAAAAAGTTGTATATTCAGGTGCTTAATAATTTGACGCAAACAGAACTTATCTAGCTCTTTTAGTTTTTGAGATATAGGGGAAAAAGTAAAAATGTGGATTTTTGTTTTTTGCCCCTAACTTTTTCATTTGATGTCGAATTTCATTTTTGTAAAAACATTTTCAAGGCCACTTTTTGCAAGAAATCAAATTCCCCAATTATATTTTCCATGCGACGTTTCGTTTTCTTAAAACCATCATCAGGTCAATTTTTTCTTATGGACGCTATATCTGATTTTAACGCCAATTTGTAGAGCATTTTATTCTGAATTCGACAATGTATAACAGTTGGCACTTTTTTGAAACAATTGTTGTTAAAAATGGCAAAACCAAATATTTCATTTAAAACAAATCCTAATCGCTATGGTAAATAATTGTCTTTGTCCCTTTTTCCTTGGAAACAGGTAAGTAAACCGCATAAAATCACTAATTAAAAAAATAGGTACTAATAAATATGTTAGAAATGCATTAACATTGTTCGTTTTGAAAAAGACCAAGACACAATGGTCGAAACGTCAACTACTTCTAAATATAGAAGACGCGGTTCCAAACCCGGAAACCAAGATTGTATTATTGTTCATTTATTAACAAATATTTTTAGAATATTTTCTTCGGTTAAGTAATAAATTTCTCTAAAATGTGTATTTAATTCTTATTTGGCATACAATTATTTGTAACAAAAAATAACGAGTTATGCCTTTTATCTGCGTTAATGACTAATAAGCAAAAAGCGTAAACAGATTTCTAGACGTTTTTTGTAAACTATGACCACATATTATTTGATTACGAACATTTTGTTACAAATAATTGCATGTCAAATAAGGGATTAAATACGCATTTTAAAGACATTTATTACTTAACCGAAGAAAATATTCTAAAAATATTTGCTAATAAGTGAACAATGTTAATGCATTCCTAAGATATTTATTGATACCAATTTTTTTAATTAAATCCCTTTAATAGTAATTTCATATGGTTTACTCACCTTCTTCCAAGGAAAAAGGGACAAAGACAATTATATATCATGCCGATTAGAATTTGTTTTAAATAAAATATTTGTTTTTGCCATTTTTAACAACAATTGTTTAAAAAAAAGTGCCAACTGTTATACCTTGTCGAATTCGGAATAAAATGCTCTACAAATTGGCGTTAAAATCAGATAAAGCGTCCATGAGAAAAAATTGACCTGATGATGGTTTTAAAAAAACGAAACGTCGCATGGAAAATATAATTGGGGAATTTGATTCCTTGCAAAAAGTGGCCATGAAAATGTTTTTACAAAAATGAAATTTGACATCAAATGAAAAAGTTACGGGCAAAAAACAAAAATCCACTTTTTTACTTTTTCCCCTATATCTCAAAAACTAAAAGAGCTAGATAAGTTCTGTTTGCGTCAAATTATTAAGCACCTGAATATACAACTTTGCCCCAATTTAACCGAAGTCGTAACTCTTACCGTTTACGAGATCCCCATAGTAGCCCGCGAAAAACGAGAACCCTGTATAAGCAAGCAAACAAACCATAAGTTACTTTTTTTTCCTAGTGGAATATGTATTTGATTTTGGTAAAAATTATGTTTCAAATGATCATAGAGCCAAAGATCTATGCAAATATAAGTGCTTCACGTCACGAGACATATTGCGCCACCGCATGAAAAATTTATATTTATTTAAGTCAGAATTCAAAGCAGTTTACATGACAAATTACTGCCTCTAGCAAAAAATTTAATAAAGATTGAAGCAGCGTCATAAAAGATACCTTTTCATGTCTACATTTTTCAAAATGTGTGGGTTACATTCATTTATTTAAGTTCTAACTTGAAAATCAAATAAGATAAAGATGAATTTCTCAGGCACATAAAACTCAACTTTTCGTCTCGTGTAAGGGCCAATTACTGAACGCTCAGGGATTTCTAAACGGATTTCCCCAAGCATGAACTTCTATTTTCCGCTTCCAAGAGTAAATTTTTCCACGTTGATTATGCTAGAGGCAATCCTTTCCCGCGCATCTAATTTTGTTACAATTTACTCGACAAAAATTCGGGAGTTTATTTAGTACAATAAAATTACTTTAATTAATTTCCTTAACCTAACCAAAGCGATTTGTATCAACGAGTTACTGGATTGATATTTTTAAAGTGGGATTTTAGAACTTTAAATCACCAACAAAGATAATTTTAAAACCGGGTGTGCCAGAGGTTAGTTAGTACCTATAGTCGAAAATCTAGTTCGGTTTTTTGAAATAACCTCAGTTTGCTAGATTTAGTTTTTACAGTATAAACTGATACTGATAAAAACATAAGCTGAACGGAAGGTATAGTTACTGTAACCATTGCAGTGGGGCTAGACACATTTATCTTTTTTTATACGTCGAAGTTGAGAAAAGGTTAGATATATGTCTGAAAGAAAGCATTGGTATACATCTCTGGAGGCCGATCACGGAGCCAACTTGAGATTGCATGCTGTTAGATGCACCGACTAGGAAATTGGGAAGAATACGTGCGGAAGCCTTCGACTTGGATTTATAGTCCCGAGTTCTGACTGATGAGATGTCACCTTGTGAGTCTTAAATCATTGCCTAATAAATCTTTAGTTAATATAAGCTGAAAGCCACAAAAGTGTTTAATAGAATATCCCAATTTTTTTAAACTAATTTTTGCGTGTAACAACAGGCAAAATAGCAGAGAAAAACTAATGCAGCATAAATTAATCACTTGTTTTTAGTTTAAATCGAATTCAGTCAGGACTATCTCTAAAGCTCCAAAATCGATCTAAGCTTACCTGCATACCGTTATCTTCGAATACTGTCTATGAGGTAATGGAAAATGTATTATAGTAGGGGAAAATGCAATTTCCTCACGATACATTTGGCATTGTATATTGATTTGACTTCGGATATAGACACCTAAATTTCGTTCTTTTACTGAAGGCAACTAAAAACTTCGTAAATTAAATTTAAAAATGTTTTACATATGGCGCGTTTAGCAGTAACGGTGTTTCAAAATGTAATACCACAATTTCATTTACGATTAAACTTATTCCAATTTTTCTTAAAAAATGGTATAAAGTTTTCTTAACCTAAGCTACATTAAAATCATTTGGTGGATTATATTTTAAACCCACATTGTGGTTTTGAACTTGTGTGTTTAATGAAGCTTTATAAGCTATTGTGCTAAATAAAACACAGTACGTTAGACAAATTTAACATAAAGTTAAAAAATCTGCTTCTGGCTTTATTGTCTGTAGAAATGTTAAACAACGATGAAGCTATGCATACTGGCTATCAATTCGTTTAAAAATCAATTAAAAATATTTTATACAGCTCTTTAAAATTTTAAACATTGTTAACCGTGGGTAATCACTAATCATTCAGATTTTTTACTTGAAGCGAATATCATTAATAAATCACCTAGCCTTCCGTGCACACAATGTAAAATACAACTTTAATCACAAAATCGTTCAAGCGGAATAATTAAAAATCAAATTTATGGTGCTCTGTTCAGGACTATCGAATTGAATTTATTTATTGGCAGTAGCTCGAGTTTAATTTGGATGGTGATTTAGTCCTATTCCATTTTTCAACTAAAACTAACTGCAAAGTGTTATTTGTCTTTCGACATTTTTTAAATATTGCAGTGTAGGTACATTAAAAATGTTTGAGTATGCTCCAATGAACAGTTTGTACAATATTTGAACCATAAATGAATAGTTTTATAATTGGTAGGATTGATTAAGTGCAAGCCTCAAGATTCTCGCTTTTTCATCGGTTGCTATTTTATTTTATTGAATGTCAATAATAGTATAAATACACAACAAGAGTTGTAAGAAGCATATTATGCACGAGTGGAAATGTTGTTTCCACGAGTGCGTAATTGCTTTGCAACTCGTGTTATTAGCTTACTTTTTCTACGAACACATAATATCTACGATTTTAACGGCTTTTTGGCTAATATACACATGTAATTAGGTTGTCTTGTCAATTTTAACGTAAGCCTACTTTGACGTTATTAGACAAGTTGCGTTATAAGTTATAACTCACTATAATTATGCATGCAGGCGGTGTTTGACGTAAGGCTACTCCGACCTTTCTAGACAAGTGTGCGTTTTGCTTACCGTGCGTTATGACTCACTATGCATGCAGGCTGTACAGGGTGGTCCAAATTCGATGAGATTACATGGGTATCTCGCTTAATAGTCAAGATAGAGAAACAGTTGAATTACCAAAAATGTGCACTTTTTTGGGACAAACTCAGAACACTTCTCAAATATATTCTATCTTCTCCAGTTTTTCTTGTTTTTTTTTTTGTTTTCACAGCCTAATTTTTGTTTTTCATCTTAAAAAAAAATTAATAAACCTTTGTAACTTGCGTATTATTAAAAATAAATACATCAACCCCTATATACAGGGTGTCCCCGTTATCATTATTATCATTTTTTTTTTTCCTAAAATCAAATGCTAAGCTGATATCAACACTTACTTGATTTTTTTACACTTCTGCATTTATAAGACTCTGTAGCCGAAAATATCAATTTTATCGTAAAATACGTTGAAGCTTTTTAATAGAGCATGAAATTCTCTACAAAATTAGTTTTGTTTATTTTTTGTTTAGAGACAATGGTTTGAGAGTTATAAAGCAGTTTGTACAAAAAAATGTAAAAAATTTACAAAATTTAATTGTTCCTTAGACTTTGCAACCGCTGTATCTTTAAAACGAAAGGTTGTACAAAAAAACCGGCGGCCCATTCCGGATAGCAAATTTTATGGGCTACAACTTTGGTCTGGTGAAATTTTTTGAAAATCAAACCGATTTTCCGGGAAAGCTGAAAATAAGGAATAGAGTGCAAAAACAAAATTTCCTACAAATATTGTTTTGTTTTTAAAAATGCTTTTAAAGAGAGTGCGATTACGTGATTGAAAATGATGGAGATCATTTTGAACACTTATTGAAGTAATTTTGTGGTTACATGTTAATTTTATTGCGTCCAGATGGATTTGCATTGTTTTGCCAATAGACCAATATCAGATTTTCGCCAACTATTACGGTAACCGAGATACCTCGTAACACATTCGAATTTGGTCCACTCTGTACACAGCACGCCTTGTTTGTTGTATAACACGACAGAAAACAGACGCGTCTTTGAGATATTACGAATTTTTAAAGGCGTACGAAATTACATGTAAAAACAATTTGCTAAGAAATTGCTTTCTAGCCCATCTGATCGCTACCCGATCTCGCTTCCAAATATTGTTTTTTATACAACAAGAAAACAGGCCAAATACATCTAGCAAGCAACAGTGTTTCAATACAGTTTAATATTTTACTTTTTACCAGGGATGGAAAACATAACGTAGATACCCGATAACGTTATATAACGTTATAATAGCCAATAACGTTTCATTAAAAGTTATTTTGTATCGTCATTCACTATAAATTTAATTTCAATATAGCTTTCTTATATTTTTAGAAGACGATATATTTTGTTTGTATTTTAAAAATGAACTTAAAAATAAAATATTTTAACGTACGTTTGTACCATTTTAAAAATTTACATTTTACTGACCCCAAAAATAATTTCAGAGCTACAAATAAAAATTATTTCTAAAACGTAAATTATGATTATTTATGTAACGTCATTCAAATAGTCTGCAACAAATGGAAAAGTTTTTTATTATCGATTTCTCAGAAAATTTTATTTTTGATAAGAGTTGGTGCATAGTCTAAAACTAATATTAAAATGAAAAAAAAAATCAATAAAAAGTCATAAGATACTAGATTTGAGTGAATTTTGAAATATTCGTGCCCTCATTTTAAGAGATAAAAAAAAATTATGAAAAAAGTTATTGAGAATCTAAAAATAAGGTTATATTCAAATTTTGACGGTCAAATTCCAATTTTTATTTTTTAAGAAATTTAAACATTTAAAAAGTGCAACACAGAAAAGCTTTTTATTATCGATTTCTCAGAAAATTGTATTCTTGATAAAAGTTGGTGCATGACCTGAAACTAATTTTAAATGAATAAAAAATTAATAAACAGTAAAAGGACACTAGATTTTTTGAATATTAAAAATTATTATAAATATATTTATTGAAAATTAAACGTCAAATATCATAGTACCTCATATTTTTAAATTTTGTACAACTTTTTCCTATTAATTGTTTTTGTGCCTATTCAAATAAGGACACTTTAGTTTTGCGAATATTTCAAAAATCGCTAAAATCTAGTGTCCTATGACTTTTTATTAAACTTTTTCCATCTTAAAATTAGGTTTAGGTCATGCACCAACTTTTATCAAGAATAAAATTTTCTGAAAAATCGATAATATTTTTTTCTCTATTTGTTGCAGACTTTTTGAATGTTAAAATATAAAAAAAAATAAAAATTGGAATTTGACAGTCAAAATTTGAATCTAGCCTTATGTTTAAATTCTCAATAACTTTTTTCATAAAATTTTTTTGTATCTCTTAAAATAAGGGCAATTTACTCCTACGAATATTTCAAAAATGGTTAAAATCTAGTGTCCTATGACTTTTTATTAAACCTTTTTAACTTAATATTAGTTTAAGACCATGCACCAAATTTTATGAAGAATAAATGGAAATGGATAATAAAACACATTTCCATTTGTTGCAGACTTTTTGAATGACGCTGTATAACATAAAAGTTCATTTTTTAATATTATGTCGTAAGCAAAAATTTGAAAATGGTTTGGATTAAGTAAATTTGTTTATTTTAGCAAAATTAATAAACTAGGTTCTAACTTTGTTTTGATTAAACCTCAAATGGTGAAAAACTAGATAATATGAGGTTACGGATTTTTTTCTATTCTCAACAAATTCTGTTTGGCCCTAGTATGATTACAAAACTTAAACATTATAAGGGAAAGTTAAGGCAATGTAATAATGTGATACTGACGCCCTTTGTTGTGTTTATTAAACATAATCGATATTTTATAACTACTTCTAAAAGTTAGTTAAAACTTGTTCATGCTCTGCTGAACGAGAAGCCAACTACATGACGCCAAAGCTCATCATTGGAGCTCAGTGAAAATTGCACAATACCACATGAAATTTTATTATCGCGAGATATGGCGACAGCGTCGTTTACAACATAACTACCATAATTTTAATTTAGTCACAAAATGAACGTCGAAGATCTATGGAGTAGATTATTGTTTTATAGCTAGAAATTTAGTGCCGCTTTAGTTATTACATTATTCGATGCTGTAACACAATAAAACCATAATATAGGGCTTCGAACAAAAAACGAACTGATGTCAGTACAAAAAATATAACTGATGCGTTGTGCTAAATTAATTAATTTGCTTCTACTTAATTTAAACAAAACAAACATATACAATTACTGATTCACATACTTTAGTACTAAAAAACGAATCTAGCTTCCACGATTTTTTGCACCTAACTTGTTTCAAATGAAACTGTATTGTATTTGTTTAGTTTGCAGTAAATGTTTAGGTTTGTCTACAAAACATGTTTGTGTTGCACGTTGCACTGCAAACATAATGGCTGTATAAATAATTTAGTTGGCTTAACAATTAAAACATGCAACTTTTGAACTACATAGTAACAGATATATATCACGTTTGATCAAAGGAAAACTTTCACAATTGGGTTGAAATAAAAATAAAAATAGTTGATGAATAAAAGTCTCTATAGGTAACCATAACTTCACATGAAATAGACATCAAAGACATTTTAAATAAACTAGAGGAAAAAATCACGTTAAATTTATGCATAATCACATACACATACAAGCGTTTTAAACTTAAAAAAAGTGCGAATAATTATTTAAAAAATGTCCCCTCCGCCTTAACTTACGCCTATTATTTTTAGTGGTGAGAAGCTTTACACGGTGCCATATTAACGAATTTATAAATAATAATCAATTCACACGGTGACATCTGATGTCACGACATCGATATTGACAGCGGCATTTGACCTGTCCCTTCTTGTTACACCTCTTACTCTACTTAAAAATTTCATTTCGGCCGCTTGGATTTTACTTTTTTGCCTCGATGTTAATGTCCATGACTCGCACCCAAATGTCAAGATCGGTCTGTATATGTACGGTATACATTCCTTTTTGGTCTTTTTTGAGACTTCTTTTTTATTAATGAAGGTTTTGTCGATAGCATAGTAGATTTTCATTGCTATTTCTATCCCCTTGTTAATTTCCAATTCTTGTTGTCCTGTATTTTCGATTGTTACTCCTAGGTAGTCGTAATATTGTAAAATTTCAATTTTTTCTCCTTCAATTTCTATGTTTATGTTCTCGTTTCCTTCGTTTGTCGTCATCACTTTTGTTTTCTTGTGATTTCCATTCCATTTTCTTCTAATGCTTTTTTCCAAATTTCTATATTAGTTTTTAGATCCCTTATATTCTCTGCCATAATGACTACATCGTCTGCGAACACACACTCTGATATTTCGACCTTCTGTAAATTCTTATAGCCTACGAAAAAACTTTTAACTCTTTGTTTGCATTTCTTAATTATCTTGTCCATAAACATTGTAAACAATATTGGGCTCATTCCTCCTCCTTGTCTTAATCCATCTTCTGTATTGAAAAAGTCTGATTTCATGTTTTTCGTTACCACGTGATTTATTGTCTTCTTATACAAGCATCAGATATTTCTTATCTTTTTTAATAATAAGATTAAACATCACATCATTATTAATATTTCAACATTATCAATCTTTCAACATTGAAACTTGTAAGTATTATTAAGAATTAAATTTACTTTAGCTATTGTACTACGTCCGCGAAACATGTAGGATTTTTAATAAAAAATAATAATAAACCTGTTTAAAAACCAGCAAACCATCGTATAATTAAACCTTAGATATCCTATAAAGCATACAAATTTAAAATTTAATACGTCAGATCAGGGCCGCCGCAACTGGGCGTGCAAGTTGTGCGCCGCACAAGGGCGCCATGACAGGGGGCCGCAGTAAGACAAAATATTGTCGGTAACAGGAGGCATTTATGTATAATGAAGCAGTGTATCGAAAATATACGAATGCTGCGGTATATTACGGTGTAGACGCGTGAAATGCCGTTTTTCGGCTTGCGTCGGCGCTCAGGCTCAGACAGATGACAGTGACGTCAATAGGTGTGCGTTCTAATATAAAGAGAATTCTCGTATTTATTAACTTCCTGTCTAAAAACGGTCTTGTACCCAGAAATATCGGGAGAGGACGCCTTAATAGGTTTTGCAAAAGGGCGCCTTGCATGGCAGCGCAGCGGCTGCAAGTTTCTGAATTTAAAAAAAAAAAACGTTTTTTGAAACAAAGTATTTCAAAGATAAAATATTTGTACGTTGAGGTATATTTTTTAAAAGCATCACTTCCAGATTTCATAAAACGCATAATTATAAATTCTTGGTTTGGCAAAACATCGATTTAAAAAATTTCATGGAAAATGAAATAGAAACAGATTTCTAAACTAAAGCAACTGGCTTAAAATTTGCACACCCTGTATACACATCCCAAACAACAAGTAGGGGAAGTTGGGGTAAAATGACTAGGTTAACAAGAAAATTAAGTTTTGGCCAAGAGAAAAATTATATAATTAAATAAAAATGACGAATACCTACATTGGTGAATTACCTTTGAATTCCTTATGATTTTAAACTAAACAGCGCTTCCAATATTACAATAAAAAAATATAAACAAAAAATGTCATTTTAGTCATCTTACCCCATAGTGCGGGTAAGATGACGAACATAATAGGGTAAGATGGCGCCTACATACATAAAACACAAATAAATTGTCTTTGGCCATCATAAGTGGTGCAGTCTTCAAGGCACCACTCTTGACATTTGCAACACTGAATCCAGTCTGTCGCTGGTGGTTCTGTATAAGGTTTGTGGCAGATTAGACAATAATAGGATAAAGATTCAGTTGTTTGAGAAGATATAGCAGTTTTTTCATTAGGCCCATTTCCTCCCTTCTGTTTTGCTAACCTGTCTTTCTCTTCTAATTGATTTTTTTATGGGAGTGCCAGTAATTACGCTCGCTGAGAGTTTTTTTATTATTTTGAACAGGACGATTAATAGTTGGCAAGGGTCTGATTTTCCACAGTGAGGTGTCAGATTTCGACTTTGAGCAGCTAGGGCTTGTTCCATTAGAGGTAAATAATTTGCCCTTTACAATCCTTGATGATGAAGAAGGTTCAGGTTCTCCATCATTTTTTACAGGCGTAAACAAAGCATAGCTTTTCATTTGCTTCAACGGAATATTGCCATCTGAAGAAAAGTCTGAATCATCTGAGTTTTCATCAGGAATCTCCCCACCAATGTTACCATTAGTATCTCCACCAATGTTACCATTGATATGGTCAGAAACATTCAGCAGCAGCAGCTGCATTGCAGGATGTAGTTCCTTCTTCAATGTCGTGAATAGCCGCTATCATTGCGCCTTGAGACCACTGACCACGATTGATCTTTTTTTTTGTAGGTTCTTGGCATTGATGTTCTGGATGTAATAAAATTTTATTACCAAAAACAGTGCTTACTGGTTGCTGGGGCAAGATGACGAATCGTTATCTTACCCCTGTCATCTTACCCCACTACATATCAAAAATGTTTTTCTAATTTACATAAAAAACTACAAAAAGATTTATAAAATTTAAACAGAATACCAATACTATCACAGGTAATGTACAACCTACAGCAAAATTCGATTTGTTTTTACCCGAGTTTTCCAAAAAAACACTAAACACCGGCAATAAATATTGTAACCGAACATGTGATGACAAACAATTGCTTTTAACGGAAGAAATTTGAACTATATTAAAATCTTATCAGCTAATATTAACTTCGTCTACTAACCTCTAGATGGTAGTGAAAATTTTGAATTTGAGTTTTTGATGGATTGCCTGTAAAAATCGTTCGTCATCTTACCCCGTTCGTCATCTTACCCCAACTTCCCCTATATAAGCCTCAGTTGATTACAATCAATTTTCATTAAAAATGGAAAAAACTCTCTGCACTTTTGACAAGGAAGGATCGAAATGTGGTTTTATATTTCTTGCAGGGGCGGCTAGTCCATAGGGGGGCTATAGCCCCCTCAGATTAAAATAAAATAATGCATGTTCCTTAAATTTGTTTATATTTTAACTAGAAGCCATTGTTTTGTCGCGAAAAACATAAGTGGCTAACTGGTTGTGCCGATAAATTTATAAACCAGAGAGAGCGGAGAATTGTATTTAAATATAAATAGCTGTAATAAAAATTTACTCCATACTTTTATGTATAAAAATTATTTTTCTTTTGAGTTTTACTGAGATAATGTGATTTTTTAACCCCACCGTCCATAGTGAAATGTTTTGTTACGTTCATCGTTGCAGCCCCCACACTGATTTCTTGATACTAAAAATTAATTAGTGTGATTTTTAATTTGCAATAACTTTGCTCGACATTCTATGCATCAAATTAAATATGTAAATTAGGCTCAATAAGTGTTACTTCTTCAATCAATTTTTATTAAAACGCAAAATTTTGCCTTCATTGAAACTTTAATTAGGTTACAAACTTGATCGTCCTGGGTTCGAGTCCCTTTGGAAGTCTTAATGGCAAAGTTTTGAACTAAATCAACATTCTACCACTTGCTATGTGAACAAATTTCTAAAAACTTTTTAAAAGAAAATGTAGCTGAAAGTTTATAATCTGCTAAATAATATTTGTCGGCGTGTAGTGTTTATGTAACTTATTAAATGTTATAAACGAGTTTTAAGCCAAGAAATTATTTCAGTTACGAAATTTGGTTACAGAATTTGGTTTTAATACAATAAGGAAATTGTACTTCAAAACTTTGCTCCTTTGTTATAAAGAGCAGATGAATGTTTAGGATATTTTATATTATACATTGTTATATTATTCCACAGAATTAATATTTTCTCAAAACATAGGTAACATTTAGACGTTCTGTATCTATAAAATTAAATTATAACACTAAATTTTTTATATTTTTTTTTAACATTTACATGTTTAGTTTGGTTTTACAGCCAGTTGCAAGAAAGAAACAGACATTAACCGCAAAATTATATCTTTGTTTGCAAGACAGGAAGTTATTTATATACGACCGGAAAATTCTAAACGTTAATTTTTGGTGATAATGTTATCCCTCGTGTATAATATTTATTAACATATTTAATTACTTTACGATTTTCGTCACAAAAATTGTGTGAATTGGTTAATGAAACTCATGAAGCAATAAACGTTTAAATTTCCGGCTATAAAAGAAGTTTTATCATGTTTCTTTTTTAAAAATATTTATTAACCTACAAAGTACCTACTAAAAAAATTTAGATAAATGTTTATATTTTCTCATAAACCGAAGCAGATTTAGAATATATACCTACGCAACTGTATACGAAATGTAAAGTACAATATTTGATAATTAATAAAAGTGATCTAATTAATAATACAAAAAAGTTGTGAGAGAAAAAAGAAATTGAATATTTTCATATTTTTTGTTATAACATCTAAAATACAAGGAATTGTGTACTTTTAAAAATTGATTTTAGCTCCTCTCATACTTAAGAATAATTCATTTAATTTAAGCAAACCTATATCTCTCACACACAATCAATTTTTGAAAGTACAAAATTCCTCGTGCTTCAGATGTAGCAAAAAATATGAAAATGTCGAATTTCTTTTTCTCTCATAACTTTTTTGTCTTAATCGTTAAAACAATTTTATTTGTGTTTTCTTATGGCACCTTTTAAAGGAGAATCTGTTATTTTCGAATTTTTAAAGGCCTACCATTTTTGAGATATTGTCCCTAATTTCATTTTTTCTTATGGGCCGCAAAGTTGGCTGTGGAATAATTAAATGTGCTTGTTTTTTCTTGTTTAAATGAGATATTACTTGCTATATCTATTTTTATAAATAAGTCACAAAATGAAGAAAAATCGTATTTTACCCATCGCTTATCCAACTATCTATGAAAATAAAAACCAAAAACATCTAATTAAATGTCAAATGACAGTATCAATTGTCTGTGGTATCATTTATTAGAATTTCATATTATTGTTGTGTAATTCGATAGTCTTTGTGGTAATTGCAATAATGATGGCTGCATTTAAAAACAGCGAAAAATTTGACATGTTGAGATGCTACGTTCTTTACCATAAAAACTGTGTAAAAGCTGAGCGAATATACTTAGAGCTATATTCCGAGGAAAGGCAACGAAGGGTGCGTAATTACAGAAATTTGGAAATAAATTTAAGAATATGTTTTTTTAGGGAAACCAACCAAAAATCTAAAACAATTCAATAATTAATTAGAATTATTTATTTTACACATTTTCTATTGCAAAGAATGTAGCATTTCAACAATTAAAACTTTTAATTAGTTGTAAATGTGCCCATAATTATATAATAACAAATTTGCTACAAATACATCGAATTACACAACAATACTATAAAATTCTAATAAATGATACCGCACAAATAGTAACTATCATTTGACATTTAATAAGCTGTTTTTTGTTTTTGTTTTCATAGATAGCTTGATTAGTGATGGATAGAAAACTATTTTTCTTCATTTTGTGACTTATTTATAAAAATAGATATAGCTAGTAATATCTCATTTAAAAGAGAAAAAAAAGCACATTTAACTATTCCATAGCCAACTTCGCGGCCCATGAGAAAACATGAAAGTAGGGATAATATATCGAAAACGGTAGGTGTAAAAAAAAAACTAAAATAATGGTTACATTCTCCATTAAAAAGTACCAAAAGAAAGTACAAATAAATGTGTCCTAACGATTAAGATAAAAAAGTTATGAGAGAAAAAAGAAATTCGGCATTTTAATATTTTTTGCTATAACATCTGAAGCACGAGGAATTTTGTACTTTTAAAAAAAAATTGATTGTGGCTCCTCTCATACTAAGGAATAATTCATCTAATTTAAACAAACCTGTATCTCTTATAATAAGCGAGATCCCCATGCTGGAAATGTTATCTGGGACACCCTGTATACGGTTAATATGCGATTACTTAGGCTCAGCTCAATTTTAAACACAACAAAAATGAATAGAAGAACGACCATCACAGATATAATGACAAGTCATAAGGTAATTTGACTAGTTTAATATTAAAATTTAATTTCCTATCGAGGAATTAGTGATAGTATAGGAAATCAATATAATGCCCTTAATACTGAGTAATGTGTGTGCTTCGGGATTTGATTTTGATATATTAGCGGTACACTCAGTAGCGTAACATTACTAATTAGGTGGAGTTACCTTACCACATCGTTATTTGGAGAAATAACAGCGTTAAGTAATTAATAGGCTTAATTTGTTTCTGCTGCGATTATCTATTTGTTTTAATTTAATTTTATATTGATTTTAAAGCAATGAATAGATGTTATATGCAAACGAGGTTGTTTTGACTGCATATTTATATAGCTAACGGACGTGACATTATTTTATTTTAGTCAAGACAAATTTCAACAGAAAACTTAATGATTAATTAAGAAGACAAAATTGTTTAAATTTTCATCAAATTATTATTTACGATCTGTAGTGTACTATGAAAACGTTTATCGAGTATAACCTTTTTTTAACGTTTAGGCAGGATATCACTTTCCATTTTTACAGAACTATGTTCAGTCTTTTCAGTTATTTACAACAATTTTAATTCCATAATAAGCTGTCATCATTATTTCTTTAACTTTTAAAACACCTAGTTTTTATTTTGAAATATATAAATAAATGAACACTTCTTATGTACCATTACATACTATTCAACAACAACAAATTTTCATCGAAATGATTAAGCTGTTTTATTAAAAATATTTTGAACTTCTATCAAAAATGTAAGTGGGCAAATGTTAAACATTATATTTCCGGAGTTTTAAATCTAAATAGGCAGTATTATATTAAATAAAACTTAAAAACACATTTAACTTTTCAATGTTTTAAACTTATAACAAAACTTTATAATAATTTCTGAACAAATTTGTATGTATATTTTTAAGATAAAGCTTTTTTAATAAAAACCTATAATCTTTGTTTTTATTAAATTGTGTTATATCAAAGCCTGCCAATAACTGATCACTGCGAGGGAACGTGCCAACACCAATAAAATCTATTTGTGTCGAATTTTTCTTGCCAGAAATCCCTAAGTCTCTTGCCAAGCTGTCCGTCTGTCTAGCATCATCCCTTTTGCACAGCGTTAAGAACGTAATAAATCGGTGGATTTGTGTAGTTGGGGGCACTGAGTTACCTTGGAAACGAAAGCAGTTGTCTTTTTTTGCGGAGGTATGAAATCGCCAAGACCTTTTACTCTTTCAGAATTTAATATAACATTTAAACTTTCGTAATTTTGTTTTGCTATCATATGAGCGACAACGTTTCAGCTCTTTATTAAACTTTCTCAAGACAACGATATAAGCCAATAAACGTCTTAAATAAATACGCTGTATGTACAAATCTCATAAAATGGTTTTATACGGTTCACTTAGTACACAAGGTCCATATAAATCTTGTTCACAGAAGATAAAAGTTGTATGTAGTAGAAACATTGTGAAAGAATTGTTACTCTGGACATAGAATTCGAGAGGGATCGGTTGTAGATTTTGTCTGTTTTGGATGATCGAGTTCCAAGACGTTATGAAAATAAAACGGCGTCATTTTCATAAGGATAGCCAAATTAAACAGTGAAGTGGCTTCAGAATGTTTTTAATATCACATGCCATCAAAAGAATATTGCATTTTTCGCGTAATATTTAATACAATGTAATGAGATGAAATGAAATGAAAAGGTTTAGGTAACGACGTATTTTGCATGATACCGTGCATATGAACAAGAAACATATTTGTAAAATATTCCAATTATTTATATTGAACCATATTGAAATTAGAATAAATATTAAAATTGTATACTTTAATATAATTGGTGGCTTTTTATTGGTGACTAATTACGCTACCTCATCTTTCATCCATGCAAAACTTTTTGTAGCATATCAGCATATGATTTTATCAAAAATCATGTGTCATTACTGAATTAATTGAACGTTTTTATTTACTTAAGCTTACTTATCATTTTTTTAAACCCGTAATAGTTATTTATGTATCAAGGCCAGCAAACCAGACGCGGCCGAAAAAGTACGTTTTGGCCGAGGTGCATATTACATTTTTTGTGCGATAGAATTAAAAACAATTTAAATTTTTAGTAATTTTCAAAATTTTAGGTTAGAAACTACGTGACATTCTGTCACTGACAGATGACGGCGTATGTACTGCATTACCGGCCCTCTCCTTAGCAACGGCCGTAAAAGTTACTTTTTCGGCCGTTGCTAAGGGTAACGGCCTGAAAAGTAACTTTTACGGCCGTTGCTAAGGATAGGGCCGGTAATGCAGTACTTTATGGTTGCTAACGCGTCCGTCAAACAGCTGTTTCTAGTACGATCGCACAAAAAGTTATTTAATACCAATAGATGCCTTAAATAAACCAACATCATTTTACAATATCATTAATATTCGTAAGATTCATTAGCTTACCTAGGTCTAATGGTATCCCAAGGTAGTTTGCTCTGACAATTAACGTCTCTTCCGGTGCCCGGAGCTGTCAAACCGTAAAACGGGCGTAAATGATTAGAGCCGAGCGCCACAATGGACCTTTATATGTAAATCATCTATTGTCTTTTTTCTTAATTGTGTTTATACGTTTTATTCATATATAAAACATTATAATTATAACATTTTCTACTATTCAAATTACTCGACAGCATATATTTAACATTTACACATAATTGAGCGTAAAACATTTTACTTTAAATGTAAATTGAGCTTATTTAAACAAACTTGATAAAATCTTACAACTAGAATTTTGTATGTTTGGGTATACTCTAGAATTCAGAATGATGTAGAGTATTTTAAATAAAGTGTAGCACCAATGACTGAATTAACCGTAACATATACGGGATAAATTTGATTGGTTATACTAACAAATTTATTTAGTTTTATTTCGAAGCAAAACCTAGTTCTTTGCCTGCAACAAGCTTTTATTTAGATTAAAATGCAGAAGCCCGACAGTACATCTCCTGCCCTATTTGGTTTCGGTATGCCTTTGCCAAGGCAGGTTGTAATATTATGAATGTTTTCTGAAGCAAATTTTCAGTGAAACGTTGAGAATTTTCAAAACAAATTCTAAAGAAACTTTAAGGGCTTTGTGTTCAAAAAACAAAATGATAATGGTAGAATTATTCTTATAATAATCAATTTTTCAAAATATTTCAATATTTGTTCTTAATTTATTTAACAAAGAATTAAAATCTACTTGCATACACTTGTGAAAATTCTCTACTAAAGCTTTCGCCACAGACGAGTAAATCTGCGCAATATATGGAACTAATTTCAATAAAATCTGCTTTGGTTTCCTTTAAGCTCACTTAAGCTAGTAATACATTATGCAAAACCTCAAACATGCTGCTTTGCAAGATAAGCAGGCTCAAGTGAGAACTGTAGCGTTACCAGCAGGATGAGATATTTTTATCTACTCAAGGTTTTAACGTATCTGGTACGTTAAACATATCTATATTTCAGATTAATCAAGCAAACGTTAAAAACGTTTTAATATGTTTAAATATTTGACTTTCTGGCAAAATGGTCTCCATGGCTTTTAAGAGTGGTAAACACAATAAACAAGAGATTTAAACAATTAATACGTTCAGAAACCCATTAAAAATTATTGCCTCGGTCGTTCAAAATTTTGAAAAAAGTGTATAGGCACCCTTGCATCTTTTAAAGGCAAAATGTTGAAAATTTTGCAGTGGTCATATTACAAAAACATTTTAAACATATTTTAAGCCATCGAAGTAGTTTCGACTTTAAAACTTTTATTTTTACAATATCAACAGCAAGGCGTAAGGCACCCTTTGTAAATTATCTGAAGATTCCACTGTCAGCATATACGCAATGTTGTAGGGGCGGTGACACTAGATTGACGTTTTTTACACTGCCATAAAGGCATACTGGAACTGAGCAAATCGAATCTTGCTGATTGTTAGATGCATTTTGCGCTAGTGTTATTTATAGCTGAATGATGTACTAAAACTGAAAAAAGACCTGTAAAATTGAAAGAGCAAAAACTCCTATTCTAAATTAGTCCTGAAAAACTGCCATGTTTTATGCTGTAAGCCTTTCTCCAACGATATAATTAATTTCAAGAGTTAAAGTCCCTTATACACAGAATACAAATAACCTAAATTAATTATACATTTTGCCGAGAACCTTTTCTAATTGCACTTGAATTTCATTATTTTAAAAGCCTGTACATGGGATTTCAATTATTCGTGAAGTAGAAAATATTACTTTAGGCTATTTTACTTTGCAGAATACCAGCTCAACTAAATTATAAAACGCTAATTAAATAAAATATTGACACGTACCTATAGAATTCTACTTAAAAAAGTATATGGCAAGAATTAAAAGAAAGATTAAGTGAAAAAACTTGAAATAAAATAGCAAAATTGTTACAAAATAAGTTTTATAATATATATAAAATAAATAATTCAGAGTATTTTATTTTAGAGTTTATAATTCCCAAAGTAATTTCTTTAAATATCACTTAAAATCAAAATTTTTTCAGTGAAAGTGAATCTGAAACCTATTTTCTTTTATAATTAATAAAAAAATGTTTTTTATAACATACTTGAACAAAAAAGCAGACTTATTTCAATTTTAATGCACTTTTTCAGTTGCAACTTGCATTAATATTGTTTCATGTTGCAAAAACACATACAAAATGTATTTATATTGTGTAAAATAACACTGGTACGTTTTATTGCAGCTCGTTTCTTGCTCAACATGTCTAGTAGCATAGTATTTTTTGCATAAAAGTTTTAGCAAGATGCAATGGCGATTTGCTAGCGATGCGAACATAAAGATAGCAGACTCGTATGTGAATTAGCTGTCCTGTATACTTGATGTTATGATATGGGTACATACTCTAAGCCAACTTCTCGTTATAATAATATACTTGAAGTATCAGCGGTTTCATGTTATGTTCTCCTATGAATTAATAAGTAAAAGTAGTTTCTCATAAAAAAAGTACCAAGTCTGCACTTTTTCATTTTTAATTAATAATTTAAAATTGTAAAATAAATGATTTCAGGGTTATTCAGTTCAATTTTTTTTAAAATTTTTTTTTTCAAAAAGTACAAAGACTATACAGGGTAGACCAAATACGAATGTTTTACGGGGTATCTCGGTTACCGTAATAGTTAGCGAAAATCTGATATCGGTCTCTTGGGCTATTTTTTTGAGAAAAGAACGCCTATGTAATCAGATTTTTTATATCGCACTACAGACGAAAAATTAAATTTCACCATTTTTGAAAATTTACTGTGATTTCTTTATTTATTAAAATAGAACAAAATGTTTTGAAGGTTTTTATACAGATTTTTATGGTTAATTAAAAAATAAAATACTTTCTTCTGTATGTTGGTTCCAACGATAAGGTATGTACATTTTTGACTCTACTAGACAGTGATCCGAGCCACAGTCTGCTCCTCTTCTTACCCTGACGTCCTGCATTTTTATATTTGATCTTTGTTTAGTAATAATGTAATCGATAATTGACTTTAAATTCCTCGTATGTTGGTACCAGGTATATTTATGTATATTTTTATGTTCAAAGAAGGTGTTTTGTATCTTTAGGTCATATTGTTCGCATATACTGATCAGTCTTTCCCCATTGTCATTTATTGTTTCTTCTCCGTGGGTACCTATCACTCGACTGTTGCTCTGTTTTCCTACTCTGGCATTACAATCCCCTATTATTATCATTTCCTGAATATCTGTTCCCTGTTCTATTTGATTTTCCAAAGTTCTCTCAAACTCGTCCTTTGTGGCCACTGGAGCGTTGTCATTTGGTGCATATATGCCTAAAATTTTGATAATTGTTCCTCTTAGTTCCATGGTTACCTTTATAATTTTTTCGTTTATAGGTTCCCAAGATCTTATATATTTCTGCCATTTTTCTTTAATCAAGATAGATACTCCTGCCCTGGCTCTTTCACTTTTTTCCACTCCGGTGTATAAATGTACATATCCTTGTAATTTTTCACACCCATTTCCTTTCTTTTTCGTTTCTGGAAGGACAATTATATCAATATTTCTTTTCACGAGTTCCATGAGTATTTCTTTAGTTTTATTTCTTATTCCTTGAATATTCCATTCCGCTATATTCATCGTCCATTTTCTTTGCTGTGTTCGTCGTCTTTTCTTTCCGTCCTGCTTCCGAGGCATGTTGCTGGGTTTTTTAGCAAAATTATCCTTTTTACGGGGAGACGGGGAGCTAGCCCATTGCTCCCCAACCCTCCTCTTTTATCCGGGCTTGGGACCGGCTGAGTCGGACAATAGGCTACTCGATCCACCTATTCTCTTTCCCAGGCAGAAAGTATAAACCCGAATATATTTGACCCACAGATCACAAGATACAATATTCAAAGCCTAGAACACGATAGCACTAAATACGTATACCAAAAGAGACTCAAACAGAAACTTACAATACAAGAACGGACGATTGAGGAAGAATACGAATTTATAAAAAAGTGCATAAAAGAAGCAGCCGAAGACGCTTTAGGAATAGAAGAAAATAACAGGAAACCATATTGGTGGGATAAAAACATTGAAGAACAGATCGAGAAAAAGAAGGAAGTACATTTAAGACGACTACAAGACAGGGACAACAGAGAAGTACAAGAAGAATATCGAGTACTAAATAGAGAAGTCAAGAGACAAGTACTGAAAAAGAAAAATGAAGCGTGGATAAAGAAATGCGAACACGTGGAACAATATATAGGAGGCGCAAGGAGCTCAGAAGCATGGCGGATAATTAAGAACCTAAGGAAATCGGACAATCAACATCACCTCAATAGTATATCAGACAAACAGTGGGAAGAACACTTTAAAGAACTATTGACAGAAAGAAGAAGAAGATTCTTAAAAGAGGAAAAAATAGAAGAAGGAACGGGAAGTGAAAACATTACTATAGATATATCACAGATAAAGGAAGTAGTTAGAACCATGAAACTTAAAAAATCACCTGGAATAGGGGGTATATATAATGAACTACTGAAATACGGACCTGAAGAATTATATGTGAGTCTGGCAAGCCTGTTCCAAAGATGTATAAATGGCGGAAAAGTACCCGAAGAATGGAGAACAGCATATATTACGCCAATCCACAAGAAAGGAGCTAAAAACAATCCTAAAAACTATAGAGGAATAGCAGTGATTTGTTCAATAGGAAGAATGTATTCAAAGATAATAAAGAATATGATAGAGAAGAAAATCGAAGACAAACAGCCAGAAGAACAGGCGGGTTTTAGAACGGGGAGATCCACAGTAGATAATATTTTTACTATCAAAATAGCATGCGAGAAAAGAGCACAGAGGAGTAGGGAACTACATTTAGCGCTGATAGATCTAGAGAAAGCGTATGATAGCGTACCAATCTCGCAGATGTGGAATGCTCTTAAAGAAATAAACGTACCCTCGGTCCTGATAAAAGCAGTTAAAAATCTGTATGACGAAAATACCACAAGAATAAAGAATGGGAAGTCATACACACAACCGTTTAATACAACAAAGGGTTTAAGACAAGGGTGTAGTCTTTCCCCTACACTTTTTAAAATATATTTAGACAAAGCCCTAACTAAGTGGACGAGTAAAATTAGAGAAATGGGGCTGCAGATAGGGGACGAAAAACTGTTTAGCCTATACTTCGCGGATGATCAGATGGTGATAGCGGAGGACCAAGATGATTTGAACTATATGATCAGAAAGCTTCAAGAAGAATACGAAGCAGCAGGACTTACAATCAATATGGAGAAATCGGAATATATGATAGTGGGAAATGAATATCATGAAGATCTGGTACTAGATAACACGAGAAGGATAAAAGGTGTGACCACATGTAAATACCTAGGAATAATCCTCAACAACCAGGGAAGTAGTAACGATGAAATAAAGGAAAGGATAAATAAAGGAAAAAAGACAATACGGACGCTAAACTCGATCTTGTGGGACAAAACAATCACAAAGGAAAACAAAAAACGAATATATATAAGCATAGTACAAAGTATAATCACATACGGAGCCGAAACATGGGATATGACAAAAAAGAATAGAAACAAACTCATGACGACGGAAATGGATTACCTCAGGAGAAGTTGTAGAACATCAAGAATAGAAAGAGTCAGAAACGACACGATCAGAGAAAATATGAATATGGACACCAACATAATAGAAGTTGTCGAAAAGAAGCAACTAAAATGGTTCGGACATACGAAAAGGATGAAAAATACAAGATGGCCAAGGAGAATTCTGGAATGGATACCGGCCGAAAGAAGGAAAAGAGGACGCCCTAGAAGAAGCTGGCGGGACGATATAAATGAGGCCATGAAAACAAGGCAATTAGAGGAGGACATGTGCTACGACAGAAGTAAATGGAGACTGGGGACGGAGAAGCGGCGCAGACCGTAGAGAAATCCGTTATATATATATTAAAAAATAAAATTAATTTTTCTTAGCGATCTTGACTTTCAAGATGTGAAGTAAACATATTTTTTTTTAACAGAATTCCTAGTTGACCATGAATTTATTTTAGCTTTTTTTAACTTTTCAAAAATATATAGTTTTATATATTTGTTTCAAAAAACAATCAGAATTTGGTAAACATTTTCTTATCAAAGTTGGCCATGATTTCGTAAACAAGTGATGTTTGAAATTAATATACATATAAGTAAACGTCATAATATCCAACTACATTTTTAATCCTTTAAGCAAATTCCTGTTTGATATTTGTAAACATAGCTTAATTTGAACACTTTGAAATGTTTAATATGTTAAAAGTTTACATTGTAAGTAGTGGCTGCTGCAGAATGTACTTGGAAATTACGTTTAATTGTTTAATAATTGCAAACATCACTTGTTTGCGAAATCATGGCAAACTTTGATGATAAAATTTTTACAAAATTAGCCATTAAAACTATATATTTGAAAATCAAAAAAAAAGAAGCTTTTTCATATAAAGTCATGGTCAACTAGGGTTTCGTTTAAAAAAAAATGTTTACTGCATATCTCAAAATTGAAGGCCTCTAAAAAAAATATTGTGTTATTAAATGAAACATAAAAATTTGCATAAAAAACCTCATAACATTTTGTCCTATTTTAATAAATAAAGAGGTGACAGTAAATTTTCAAAAATGATGAAATTTCATTTTTTGCCTGTAGTGTCAAAATGGAAAGCCACATAACCAATCTAATTACTTAGGCGTTCTTTTCTCAAAAAAATAGCAAGAGACCGATATCAGATTTCCGCTAACTATTACGGTAACCTAGATACCCCGTAAAACAATCGAATTTGATCCACCTTGTACAGTGCTGGGCGAAAGTACGAAAACAGACAAATATCCAAAATACTATTGAAGATATTAGATACAATGAAATTTGTTATCTGACCATTATCGTATGTTCCGATATTTTATGCGAGTATTGAAGTTACAATTAATATTTTATTAACTTAAAACTTAAAACTAAAAATTAGTAAAATTTTATTATATACCTACGTTTACTAACACAGGCTGGCTATTTATAGTCGGCATTTTTTTAAACATTCTGTGTGTTTAAAAAACTTACTATCTAATAAAACAGCTGGTCTGACATATTTAATTAACATTTATAACTAGATTTTTGTAATAATTTAGTCTCTTCACTAGGCTTAGTATAAATAAAGTTTGAATTTTACATTTCCGCCTCTAACTCAAAATATTATTCCTTTCTATAGCAATAAATATAATGGAGTGAGTGCATCTTGGCATATCTTAATATGGTTGCGTTTATTCACGGTCTCCTGCGGAAATATTCCATATGATATATGGCATGGCATATAGAAGTATGAGGAAAGTTTTGCATTACCGCTCCGTCATATTATTTGTAACAGACGCATTTATTTTCTGTGGTACAACAAAAGGGTGTAAGGATATCAGAGAAAAATACAATAAATCACCAAAATACGAGGATATATGAATATAAGAATGGATTACCACTGAATGCAGCTTTGTTATTTGAATAACTTCGTTGTGCAGTATGAGTTATGTTCCGTGATATATCAAACTAGGCGATGCGTATCAGGAACATCATAATTTTTACCACATACGGTTGGTATATGCACTTTTTGTGTTTGTATAACGCCATTTAATTAAAGATAACATTTATTATGTTAAAGTCGGTTTAAAATTATTAATTGTTTAAAGCAAGTTACATACGAAAGATTAATTGAGATAGCTAACGTTGCAATAAATAATTTGACATGGTGTGAGAATCAACATAAAACAATTTCTAAATGTAAGGAAAATGCATGTAATTCACTAAACACTTTTGAAAACAACATTGTTTACAATTTTCAGTTTTCAAAAATATCGCAAAAATTTTAACTTGCGCAATACGTACAAATAAGTTTTCTTTACGAATTATTTGCAAAATATTCTCAATTTTGGTCAAACAGTCTTTGAGCAGATGCGGAATTGTGTGTACCAGTACTAGAAAATGTGTTACAAAATCAGTTCACACTTTTGCTGTTCACATGCATTTGTTAAACCAGCTGAATAAATGATGTTACAAGAAACACGGCACTGTTGATAAAACGATCTAAAACGCACATACATGTACTACAAACACAGCTGCTAGCTGCCCATGTACCATTAACAATTTAAGGCTATGCTATGTTTAAACAGTCTAAGATGGCAAGTATTTCGGCGTATCTATTTTGACAAACCTTATCAACATGTTTGAAGGATATAGTCAGTAATTATTTTAATTAAGACATAAAATTGTATGCAGTACTAAGCCACTTAATCAGAAAATGATTTAAAGTTAACTTGTTGTAGAATCAATATTTAACTTGTTTAATATGGCTGTAATAGTTTGAGGCTATTTATCAAAATTTTCTTATCACTTTACCCGGGCTTGCAGTAATATGAAGGGTGCACCACCAAACAAATTGCCTATTTTATTTATCTTATGGTGCGATTTTGTAGGGGTCGTGGTAGTGTGAGATATGGGCAACATGTAAGGGTAACAAATTCTGCTTTAGTTATCTGCATAAGTATTTCTTGGCTTCGTGCTAATATAAAAAATATCTTTTTAATACATCTGAGAAATCCTTAACTAGGGGTGGGAGATATTAAAGTATCGATATTGAATATCGTTACCAAATTATATTGATATATTTTAACCAATGGATAAGAAATTATTTTCTTTGAATTCGTAGCAGTTTTGTAAATAACGAACATATTAAACGACGAGAAAGTTTTCCATAAATCAGTAGCATAACAAAAAATTTCTGAAATTAAGGACAATTTGTGAACTTTTAACGTTAATTGCAGTGGCTACACGTGCGAGTCACTGCAGCATCCCCAGCAAAAAAAAATGAAAAACAACATTATTTATTTAAAAAAAAAAACAGTATTTATGCATTATATGAATACAATATAACATGTTAAAGATATAAATTGCGTTTGGACATCGTGAATAAACGATTAAATGCTCTACAGCTAGATTGCCAAGCAGTGGAACTGTCAGTCTTGGCAGTTCCACTTTTCCCATAGCCGGCTAGATTCGGCGATATTCGTCGCCAGTAAGTAAATGCGACACCGGCACTGCTAAATTAGCGTGCCAATATAGTTGGTCATATCCAAAGTGCTTGCAAACGCGTAGGGCAGGTGCCTACATTGTTTGTTTGGGCTACTTAAGGCAGTAAGAGACGAAGTTTTAATAAAAAATGTTCTGTTTATAACCAACATATAATAATTTATTTATTACAATTTAAGGGTTGACATATGATGAGTCTTGCTGTTAAACATATAAAACAAATAAAATTTTCGCAACTAACGTTAAATGCACAAAAAAAAAATGGTCGTTCAATTCCAAATATTCTTATTAGTCAAGAAGGACTAATTGTAAGTAAAAATCATATTTAAAGAATACTATTAGTCAAGAACGTTTAACAGCACTATCTATGTCAATTTAAAAAAAATATTTCACGAATTATACAAACTTATATGAAAAGGTCGCCGAAAAATTTTGTCAAGGAAAAAGTAGAAAAACAGACTTTCATTTTAAATGATTTTAACAAAATCCGAGTTTTTTTACACTTCTAAAGTTTCTGATCAATATTTTATGTTTTATGTATCCCTTTTTTTATGGAAAACAAATTTATTTAATCTAGATATACAGGGTGTTTCTTAAATAATGCGAAAACATTTGGGAGGTGATTCCTTATCAAAAATTAAGGGGGATCTTTTATATAAAATATTTTCACCTTTCGGAGTTACACCCCCCTAAAGGGGAGCGGTAAAATTAGATTTTTATTTTATTTCTCAAATTTGTATAAATGTATGAGAATGATACTTGGTTTATGTTTTAAATTTATTAAAGGGTTTCCCATAGTAATATTTTCAATCATCTCCCACCTTCACAGGGGGCTGAAAAGTGCGACTCCTGTTGATTTTTTTATCAGAACTTTTTGGTGGGTTGAAATGTTGCAATTAAAAAATATTTTTTTTTGAAGCTTGGTTGGTTAAGATTTTTTTTATTCGTTAGTTTTTCTCGTAAAACTGACAGTTTTTGAGTAAAAAATAAAATAAGTAAACATGCACCATTAATATTCCAATACAAAACGATTCATTTTGATGGTTACAATGGTTTGTTTATGTTCATATTGTGTAGAATTGACGGGTGTTATTCATTTTGACGTTTATGCGGCGACAACGCTAAAACGCCCGCCAGTTCTACCCAATATGAATATAAAAAACCAGGGTTACCACTAAAATGAATCGTTTTGTATTGGAATATTTAATGGTGCATGTTTACTTATTTTATTTTTTACTCAAAAACTAGATTTTACTAGAAAAACTAAGGAGTAATAAAATCTAAACAAACCAAGCTTAAAAAAAAATTTAAAAATTGCAAAAGTTCAACCCACCAAAAAGGTCTGATAAAAAAACCAACAGGGGTTGCACTTTTCAGCCCCTGTTAGGTGGGAGACGATTGAAAATATTTTTATGGGAAATCTTTTAATAAGTAGATATAAAACATCTATCTAATATCATTTCCTACATTTATCCAAATTTGAGAAATAAAATTAAAACCTAGTTTTACCGCCCCCTTTAGGGGGGTGTACTCCGAAAGGAGACGTCTATAGAAAAAAAAATTATATGAAAGACCTCCTTAATTTTCGATTAGGAATTACCTCCCGAATTTTTTCACATATTTTTTATAAATTGGTTATAAATGAACAGCACCCTACTCAAAATTTTCAACGGCAGCCACTGGTTAAAAGAGTACTTTTTTGCAAATATTTTGCTTATTAACTATTGTATATTCAATATTTTTCGATATCGACGTTAATTTTATTTCGATATTGAGTGTGACTGAAGATACCTTGGACAAAATTTTTCTTATTTAATTATTTTTACAATTAATTGGAAAACTGCATAATTCGTTACATAAATGCTTATATTTTACGAGATATACGTTTTAATCGTACGTGGAGCCAAATAGCGCAATTATTTTTTGCATAATCGCCTCGGAAAATGCGCTTTCCCAAGCAGAAAATGAGTATTTACGCTTGAGAGCACTAGTCCGGGTAGCATGGATTCTCAAGTAATTGACCTTATCAAGTTGCAGGTGCGTTCATTTCAAGGAATATATTTCATTCTCAACTGCAAATGGTCCTACAATCCTTTAAGGAAGTTCACCAGGATGTAATAATACATCAGTTGCATAGATGTCGTTGTTAAAGAGATAATAATTGCAGGGTTAAATTATCAATTAAAACAGCAAAAGACTTTTAAAAAAAGCCCACCCCCTAATTTTCCATTTTGTCACAATTATTGCTTGGCGATAATTGTATTTGTATATAAACATTTATATTGCTCATTTTGCAAGGGACGTTTTCAAGGTTCGATATTATGAAAAATAAAGATCAAAGAAAGAGATAAATTAACTTATCCTGTCCTTAAAGGAATGTTCGACTCTGAATATTAAAAAGAACACATTTCTTATGCATTGCTACAACTTCATTTTTGTGTTCCGCCGGAATCATCCCCTTTTCATTAAAAAACAAGTCATTATACTCTGAATTCTCATCCCATATTCCTTATAAAAACTGTCTGTTTAGGAAAATGAATTCTAGATTAAACGTCGTCCTTATTAAACGAAAAACATGAGTCGGCATTCATGGAGACCTATCTCTGTGTATGAAAAGCTTGCAAAATTAATGTGTGCGAGTTCTACTGATGTAAATTCTTTATGTAAAAGATTAATAATAAAAGTAAAGAATACTAATTAAAAAGTAGCTTTATTAATTTTAATTCTGCCAGTCACTATTGCCAAAGAGTTTGGCAAAAAATCAACGAACATTATTGAATAAATTATGTGAGTAATACTAGATTAGTTATTGTACTCCCTAAAAAAATATTGTTTTTATGTTTATGGAAAGAGATATTATATTAAAATTCGTTTGTATATTTGCAAACCGTGATTTATACTTTTAATTTAAGTATGCAGAAACAAGGAGAGTATCAATAAAACCACTACGTCTGCATATAGGGTGAAGAAATATGGGTTCGTTCTGTGTAATGTTATTCTGTTTTGCTCTTTTTATTATTATTCGAAAAACAAGCACCGCTTGGCAGATAAAAGTTGTTCTAATTTATCATATCAGAGAAAATGTAGCTGTGAAATAAGAAGATACCAAGAAACAGATATGTGATGGAAACCTCTTACATAACGCAATATAAATTTTACCCAGTATTCTTAAAATTATTACTAATAAGATAGCTTTTTAACAGCAAATTAAGTTATTACAGAAGATTTATTGGTGCTAATCATTAAAATAAGTATAATACTAAGCGAAGAAAAATTTTTAACAAACTTTTTGAACTTCCACGTCTTAAATCGTTTAATTACTAATTTCTTTGTTGTTAAACTATTAAAAGTTAGAGAAAATATCAAATGCTACTATGAATAAGTGGTTTTATTTAAAGCCAGTAGCCGTAATCAATTAAAATTATGCATATTATGACTAACAATAACAATGCCAATTATCTTGTCTTTGCCTATAAGTTGTATAATAGAGATATTAATACTGGTAATTATTATAATTTTTAAAATTTGTAAAATTAACGTAATCAAATAATTGTGTACATGTAATACTTGTTTAATAGTGGGCGGTCCAATATTTCCCTCTGGCAGTTGATGCTACTAACAATCAACGTCACTTCCTGTGACCGGAGCTGCCCGAATATAATGTCAGGATAATAAATGAGCCAGGAACAAATAATACAATGGATCTTTGTATGCAAATTTCCTATTATATGTGTGAACTAATAAATTTTGTTGATTTTACGATGTTTATTCTACATTTAACAAACTTTAATTAAGGGTGTGCGCGTAAATTTAAGGTAATTAATCTTGCAGGCGAAAACTGTCTTCCGATTGCATCAAAAATGAGTGAATTTACATGAATGCTTCATGCAAAATATTGAAAAAACTCAATCGTGTTGCAGGTTAAATTATTATTGAAATACGAGCGGATTTCTGATTGGAGTGCACGTGAAATATAAACAGAAAAAATAAAGAGATCAGCTAAAATGAAAACGTAGGCAGTAAATTGTTGTTTTGATTCTGATAGGCGGAACCTTTCAACTTTTTCATTTCCGTACCGCAGAAAAAACGAGGCGAAACGCGAGAAGAATTTTGCTGCCTTAGGCTTAAGATTATAACCGCCAGCGCAAATGTAAAATATAACACAAAGGCGAAAGATAGAGACAATACAATTTTTTGTAAGAATCTTAACAAATCTTGGGCTATATATTTATTTTATTTGTTCGGTTGACTAGATATACAACTTTTCTTTTGCATAAGCATCACATTTGATATATAACTATAACTTTTTGAGAATACTCTACGCTCTACACGTATTTTGTTTAAGAAATTACATAAATCATTACTAAGTATCAAAAACCAATTCTAAAATTTTTACGAATCATTTTACAAAAATCTTTGTGAGAGTTTGCTGTAAAGTAAAATTGCTTGTAGAATATTAAACTTTTATTAACCCGAATCAAATTAACTATAAAAACTAGATAAAAATCTTACGTCATTTTTGTTTTTGTAAAGTGTATGGAACAACTGAAACGGAAACGCATTTGATTGATTAATAAATTGCTATTGGCAGTTCAGTACGATTCGAATCAATATAATGATGTGACATTCTTATGAATATCTGGCATTGAATAATTGATGAGATTTGAAATCTAGGCCTCCGATTATTATTAAAAATGTAATAATAGCAACGTGTTAGCCGGCTTGATTATCTATTTAGATTGCGTGTACAGAAATCACTACCTAATCATATAGAATTTGACAAGATGTCTTGAATACCAAAAATAAAAAATAAACATCAATTAAACAATTAATTTACTGTTAAATTTGACAAAACTAAATTAAGAGAAAAAACATTTGTTATTTGGTTTTGTATAAAGTCGATCTAAATTCATTGTTTTTTAACGTCTTTTTAAGATGTATACTTCGAAGGTTTGAACAATTTTTAAGTCATTTTGTGCAATTTTTATACAATTGAATTATATACAGGGTATCCCAAATTCGAGTAAATGCATGGGGATCTCGCTTATCTTAAGGAATACGAGGTCAGTTAAATTAGGGAAATGTTGCGAAATTAGATGCTCATCAAATATCTACAAATAAAATTTTCATAGCTGTCTTAGTTAGATAGTTATTCAAGAAAAACTAAAAAAAATTGATTTTCATTTTTTTGCCCCATTTCCTACATTTTTTAAGATATCGACAATCTGGAAGTACTTCTCCACGGCAATTGTTTACGTTTTATATTTTGAGATAACATAAAATTTCCAACAACGTTTCGTCTCTTTAGAAATATCATAAACTTCATTTTTTTAAATACAGCGGAAAAATTTAATCTCATCGTCGAATAGCATTTTATCTTCTGATTTCAATGATACATGACACTTAATATCGAAAATGATATATTACCACAAAAATTTGAGATAAATTAATTTTGTCCAATTTTTTAATCAAATGATCTTATACAAAAAAGAAATATAGTTATTTTTGTGCGATCGTACTAGAAACAGCTGTTTGACGGACGCGTTAGCAACCATAAAGTACTGCATTACCGGCCCTATCCTTAGCAACGGCCGTAAAAGTTACTTTTCAGACCGTTACCCTTAGCAACAGCCGAAAAAGTAACTTTTACGGCCGTTGCTAAAGAGTGGGCCGGTAATGCAGTACATACGCCGTCATCTGTCAGTGACAGAATGTCACGTAGTTTCTAACCTATAATTTTTTAAATTACTAAAAATTTAAATTGTTTTTAATTCGATCGCACAAAAAATGTAATATGCACCTCGGCCAAAACGTACTTTTTCGGCCTTGCCTGTTTGCTGGCCTCGACTACGTCTTGGCCAGCAAACCAGACGCGGCCGAAAAAGTTACACTTTTTGGCCTTGATACATAAATAACTATTATGTACTTTTTCGGCCGTTACCCTTAGCAACGGCCGAAAAAGTAACTTTTACGGCCGTTGCTAAGGATGGGGCCGGTAATGCAGTACTTTATGGTTGCTAACGCGTCCGTCAAACAGCTGTTTCTAGTACGATCGCACAAAAAATAAATTATGTCATCTCAAAATATAAAGCGTAAGAAGTTGCCATGAAGAAGTGCTTCCGGATTGTCGATATCTTAAAAAATGTAGGAAATGGGGCAAAAAAAACGAAAATCAATTTTTTCAGTTTTTCTTGAATAACTTTTGAACTAAGACAGCTATGAAAATTTTCTTTGCAGATATTTGATAAGCATCTAATATCGCAACTTTGCCCTAATTTAACCGACCTCGTGGCGAGATCCCTATGCATTTACTCGATTGGGACACCCTGTATATGTAGTTTGCTGCTGTTATTTCTAAAAACTAGTAATCATTCAACACTACGTTATTCTATAATATGTATACAATATCTGCAACATTTATATTACATTGTCGAATTTCGTACGTTAGCCTTTCGAAAGATTTTATATAGGTACTGTAGTATAGAATATTAAGGCAATATTGGTTTGTCGATCTAAATGCATTGCACCATTTCTTTAAAAATGGTATTTGTGATAACGAATAGAAATCTACCGTAAACCTCTTATCAGAAATTGGAAATAGCAACTGAAACATTTTGGAAATCTCAATCTAGTCCCTTTTACATAAAAATGTTCGAAAATGAACGTATAACACTGTATTGGATACAATTCAGTTAAAGCAACGACTTCCTTTATCGTTTTAGTGGACATCGAACAAAATAAAATACCATCGTGCCATATGGTCTTTTAAACAAATGTCTATATTACTTCAAACCTTTCTGTAATGGATAGTTTTTTCCCGAAATAAAATGAAAGTGTTTATTGTAAAAAGAATTGTTTAATTTAAAATCATGAATAAAGTTAGGAAAATTATAAAGGTGGTTAAACTTTACCCTTCGTTTTAATGTGTTAAACAAAAACGGTTAAATAAAAAAATGATGTTTAATTACCAAAGTATTATATATATAAATTTTGATAATCTGCAGCAATAAGTTAAAGTGTTACAACATGTTAAATGTGACAAGTGCATATAGATGTCTACGAAATGAAAGGAGATAAGAAAGTTGTCACTTCAATAAAATAGTCAAAAGAAAATAACTAAATTAGAATAAATTATATGGGATATGCATAAAATGGTGCAATAGTAGTGACAACTGCCTTCCAATTAAAATATTAGACATATTAATACACGTTGGATATAATACTGTGTGAAAATCAAGATGAAATCTCTTATTATACATTAAGCAAATCAGGCGAGCTAAACACTTTCTTGAAGTTTACAATAAATATAAATTCTACGATGGGTGTTAATGCTAGATGTGTATAAAATAACTTTAATACTACCAAAATATATTAAAAGGGAATTAATAGCATATTTATATGACTTAGGTTAGTGAACTGTGTATTTGTTATTACCTCAATGTTTATTCTTTAACATAAACCCGGAAAATTAAACGAAAATACAAAAGAGATGTTTACAATACATAACGAGTTTAGCTTCCTGTTATATTTAGAAGATCGAGTAGGCGTGTTACTGTTTATTGCTGCTAATTGGCGAATAACATCAACATTAATGATATCGCCTTACCTTACTATTAGAGTGGCGAGAATGAATTTTATGACTAAAGCTATTGAAAGTCATACATATACGCTTTCAGTCAGTCAGTATTTGGTGGATTCGTTCGCATTCGCTTGTATGTAGTTAAGTCTTAAAGATATTTTTTTTGTATGTCTTTTAAGTTAGCATGCGTTTGGCATAATTAATTTTTTTAACGACCACTTCGTTAAATGACTTACTTTACAACATATATGCATTGTAAGAGGCTTCGTACAAGTGTGTTTACTATTAGCCAAAAGGCCGATAAAATCGCAAATAATATGAGGTCGTAGAAAAAGTATAGTGCAAAACTCAAATTGTAAAACAATTACTCACTAGTGGAACTTTTCTACTCGTGCGTAATATGCTTGTTACAACTCTTGTTATGTAATATACTATTACTGTATACAGGGTGCCCATTTTTCTAACCTGTTGTATGGGTAACTCCGTTAATATTAGAGATACAGAAACGTTTAAATTAGCAAATTTGTGCAGAATTTAAAGGAAAATCTGATGCCATTTTCAAATTTGACCTACGTCATCAACTTTTTGAAATATTTTGAAAAAACTGAAAAAGGTCGATTTTTTCAAACTTAAATAATTCCGGAACCATATGAGTTAGAACCAAAATAAAAATTGGCTTTTATAGATGTTTTTACGTAGATTTCAAATATGTTAACGAAATTTTTATAGCACTCTCGATTTCCGAGTTGTAGCACAAACTTGCATTTTTTTAAATGGAAGTCATAGTTGGCTATGGTCTTATTAAAAAGGTTATTTTTTCTCGTTTCAATGATATAAGGGTTGTTATGCTTTACTTTTGTAGTTTTTCTTTAAATAAGCAAAAATCATTTTACATGTTCACTGCCTACTAATAGATGGGAGTTATCCTGTGTTGATGTTCTTTTTTTTTTAATGTGACATTTAAGAGTTGTCTCTTATCGTTAGTGTAGTAATTATTAGGCAGTTACAGCCTTTTCAGTTGACACCACATTCAAGGGACAACTACCGGGTAGATGATGTTGGTTTATAATTTACGTATTCCAGGACTCTCTCTTCATCTTCTTGCTTAAATTTAATTTTCAAACCTTTGGATTTTGTAAATGAACTGTATTTTTTTAAATTGGTTTCTAATAACGAAAATAATTTCTTTCTTGGTTGCCCCCTTTCCATAAATCTTTTCAAATACATATCACTTGAATTTCTACTATTTCTACCTATTACAAGCCTAGTAATAAAAAAGCATGTCGTTTCTTTCTTCATTAGAAAACATTGTTTTTGAAATTGACAATAAAGTCAATCATAAATTTTGATCAACACGAGAGAGAGATTTATACGTATAACAAACAATAAATGTTATTTGACAAATTATGAGGTTTTGTTTTTAAAATTTGTAACTGGCTAATAACTGCTACACTAACGATAAGAGACAACTCTTAAATGTCACATCGAAAAAAAAAGAACATCAACACAGGATAACTCCCATCTATTAGTAGGCAGTGAACATGTAAAATGATTTTTGCTTATTTAAAGAAAAACTACAAAAGTAAAGCATAACAACCCTTATATCATTGAAACGAGAAAAAAATAACCTTTTTAATAAGACCATAGCCAACTATTTCCATTTAAAAAAATGCAAGTTTGTGCTATAACTCGGAAATCGAGAGTGCTATGAAAATTTCGTTAACATATTTGAAATCTACGTAAAAACATCTACAAAGGCAAATTTTTATTTTGGTTCTAACTCATATGGTTACGGAATTATTCAAGTTTGAAAAAATCGACCTTTTTCAGTTTTTTCAAAATATTTCAAAAAGTTGATGACGTAGGTCAAATTTGAAAATGGCATCAGATTTTCCTTTAAATTCTGCACAAATTTGCTAATTTAAACGTTTCTGTATCTCTAATATTAACGGAGTTACCCATACAACAGGTTAGAAAAATGGGCACCCTGTATAAACAAAGTTTTATTCCAAATTGTTATTTATTGTTTCATCCACCTCGCACTTTTATAAAAAAAAATGTGAAGATTTAAAAATTGTCGAAAAAAGTATTTTTTTTCGTTAAACTGTTTAAATCTGATTTTATTTCGTACATTTAATTCTTGGTTACAGATGTTGAGTATAAAATACTGTTTTAAAGTTTAAGAAAATCTTTATTGGGTAAATATAATATTACTAAGAGCTGTTCCTGTGCAAATTGTAAATAAAAACGACTTCGATTAAATACTAATCGCAATTAAGAAAATGCATTTCCTTTCAGCGCGCTGTAAACTTCGGTAACTGCAGTTGTTACAAAATATATTAAATAACATATAACAATAAACAACGGTTGGTAAGGATCGTTATTTTAGCTTTAGAGAGCAATTGCTGTCGAGTTGAGATCATTATTCGGTATTTGAGCCCTAAGGCCATGTTTTAATTACCATACAGCTGCGTCAGGACAATAGCTTTATAGTACTTGGCTCGAGTACGCAGTACTTATAATGTTTGGCTCTTAGCAAAGCCTTTATAGCAGTTAAATGACTGCAGAATTATATTGCTTCATGGTTTATAGATCTTCCGGAATTGAACAACGGGGCAATAGTTTAATATCGTTAACTCGCTTTTTTGACGTTTAAATTGGATTTGCAAATTGATAGCAAAACGCGATACAACACAGGGCCTATTAATGTAAATCAATTAAGTAGCAGCTATTAAAATGTATGCACTGCATTCCAAGCAGTGTTGTACCATAGTTACATGTGTACGGAAATCAATGCCACCGGAAATATTTTAATTTGAGGTGGGCCTTGTAAGATTTTGAAAATGCGTGAGAAAATCTTTTCAACTGAGATATAATTATTCTTTTCTGTCTTACGTTTAGTTATTACTCACTCGTTACATTTATTAATCAGTATTTATTGCGTTGAATTTTTAACGACCAAAAGACGTGAGTCTTAAAAATAATCTAGATACAAGAGAATATTTTCACAAATAAAGGTCAATGATTTTGTATCTACATTTATGTGGGTTCATTTAATAAAAATAGATTTAGTTAAGAATTACTGAATTTATTTCCTATAAACAATCTATTTCGTAAAAAATTAGACGTCTTTCGAGACTCTCGTCTCTAGGTCAGTAGATTTTAAATTGTTTAATTATTTACTCACCATGCAGCTATACCAGCAACGATCATCATAGGCAATGACATTTGTTCATCTAAAACAATATTCAATTGAATTCAATTTTGTCATGATTGTATAGTTATAGTTAAAAGAACGTAACATAGAAACTGCTACAGTTTCTGTGTTACATTTTTTTATTTTTATTATTTTATCTATTATACTCTCAATATGAGTGTTTGCAATATTTACATTTATTTTAGTTTTGGTTTGTATTATAAAAGAAAAACTAAATATTAAAATTCGTGTGAAGGTATACATAGGTATACCAAACTAAACCCAACAAACAAATCAGCATTCAAAGATAATTCGTACAAAATGCAAAATTGAACAGAAAATTAAAAGAATAAGTAAAGAAAACCACTATGATACAAATTATTAGGAAGTCAATAGAATGTTTTTAATTCAAAAATTCTCATAGAAATAGATAGATGCTTTTTTGGGCACAAATTGGGAGGTGTTATTTTATATTTTAAGAATATAAATGCTTACATAAAATTATTAGATATACATTTATAACGACTTACATACAGGGTTGCGCAAAAGTATGGCAACAGACAAATATCTAGAACAGCGATTCTTAACCGGGGGGTCGCGAAAGATTTAAAGGGGGGCCGCGAATAATTTATAAAACGTTTTTACTTTTTAAAATATTGAAATCTATTTTTGTTACTACAAACAAGGGGGCCGCGAAAATATTTTAGGATATTTAGGGGGCCGCGACTACTAAAAGGTTAAGAACCACTGATCTAGAATACTATTGCAGATATAAGAATGAAATTTTGTATTCGAGCGTTATGGTATTTCTTGGTCAAACTCGTGAAACTTTAAACATCGATAACTCATTTTTCTTAAATACAAGACCCTATATGTTTTTATGTTTTTATTTAGTCATGTTTTATTATCTATCAAAAACATGAATCATGTTTTATACCTAAAACTGTTATTTTTCGAGATATCGCTATTTTATTGTAAATTTTTAGGGCAACGTAATATTTTCGAGTAGGCTATGAAGGTAGACAGCCGTAATTGTAAAACAATAGAAAGATAAAATCAAGAAAGTTATAATATTATCTTTTCCTAATTGATTTTCGATATTTTTTATAATGTAGATGTAATTTTACCATTTTTACGTTTAAATTGAGTTTTCTTAAAATTATGCATTTATTTATTGGACCAGTGCAGTGTGATGGAACAATTACTAAATCCTATAAACCAGGGCATGAAACCGTTATTTTTTGTCAGAAAAAGTGATTTTTAACCGAAACCGTTATTTTTAAAGGCAAAAAAAAAACGGTAAGCTTTAACCAAAATAATAAAAAACCGGTTTTATTAACATCTTTTTTTAATGAAAATTGCGATGAAAAATACAAAATCTGTAGTAGGTAAATGCGATTAGTTTACCAGAAGTCATTACTGAACTTTTGATTGTACATTTATTATAAAATTATAAATAAATAATATCTTTTCATACTTTGCATTCCTGATCTAAATAATTTTAAAAACCGGTTAAATTAACCGGTTTTTTAAACCGGTTTATAATTTAAATCGGTTTTTTACACTAAACCGCTTTTTTACGAATAAAACCGGTTTTTCAACAAAAACCGTTATAAAAATAAAGTTCTCGATTTCGGTTAACCGTTAACCAAAATGTTTTTCGGTTTCGAGCCCTGCTATAAACTAATTTGTGTGTTTCTACAGTATGATTTTCGGTTTATCCTAACCGTTGTTTTAATTTAAAGATAAGACTGGTCAGTGACTTTTGTTTAATGAGCGTTCTTTTCGCGTAGGTACTCAATACAGTATCAATCGGGTTATTAAGACTTTGCAAAAAATCAAAATCAATTATATGAAAAATATTGTAGCCCTGATAAAAAACGACGTAAACGTAAGACTGGTAAAATTACATATACATTATAAAAAAAAATCGAAAATTTGTGAGGAAAAGATAATATTATAACTTTCTTGTTTTTATCTTTCAATTGTTTCAATATTACTGCTGTCTGCCTTCAAACCCTACTCGAAAATATAACGTTGCCCTAATAATTTACAATAAAATCGCGATATCTCAAAATATAACAGTTTAAGGTATAACATGGTTATTGTTTTTAAAAGACAATAAAATTTTTTACTTCACTATGTAAAAACATATAGGGTCTTGTATCTAAGAAAAATGAGTTATCGATGTTTAAAGTTTCGCGAGTTTGACCAAGCGTAAAAAACACCCTGTATAATATTTTTAAAATTTAGCTAACGCAAATTGTTAATTTATCTATTATTAATCTAGTTTCCAAACGAAATTCTACTGCCTTATTTAATAACTTAAATGTTAAAAAAAAATTAAAGTGCTGTATCGCTCAAAATTTTCATAAAAATGTAAATTTTATGAAAACGGTTGACTTTAGACCCATATAACCTTATACATTTTTTAAGGTAAATTTTAAGAGGAATCCAAAAATGTAAAAATATATAGGGTGTTCTATTTAAAATTTCAAAGTTTGAGTTCGTTTCCGGTTGAACCGGAAGTCGCATTGCAACCTTAATATTTTCATCGAATCCGAAAAATACCATAACGCTCGAATACAAAATTTCATTGTTATATCTGCACTAGTATTCTAGATAAGTATTTGTCTGTTTTTATACTTTTGCGCATCCCTTAAGTATGTCTTTACTAACTTTCAAAAATGACATTATTTTGACCACCTCGATGATGTTCACAGTTTAAGTGGACACCAAGAAGTTTCTTCCTGAATCAAATTAAAGTGTTTGTCACCTATCAATTTTCGTTTTTTTTTGTCCTATAACGTTGATTTGCTACTTACAGTACGAAATATCAATGCATTAAGAAATCCTTTGTCGTTTATATTATTAATTGTATACAGTTTCATAAAATACAAAGATTTATTACTGCATATTTCTGTTAATTACGAAATAAATATTTTTGCACGGAAATTGAATAATAAACTACCAACTTATTACTATTTAATATGCAAGACTAGTTTAATGATATACATGTAGTGCATAAGCGGTTTCAATACTGATAGACAATATATCAGTGTTTTATGTATTGAACTGTCACTTTGCAATTATCGTATTGATTAAAACAGAGCATGTATCGTCCGTATATATGTCCCACTGAGAAAGTTGACTACTTTCGAAGCAGTAACTTAATAATATGTCACATGAAAGATATTAATCTTGTTTCATACTTTTTAGGTTTATAGGAATGTTATTTGTACGTTTGTGAAACATTTATATGATTGTTTATTTTTTTAATTGATGCCTGATTAAGTATGTGAAAATAAAATTCGGTTATCAAATATGCAGCAAAATTCATATTTTAAATTACATTACTTTTCGAATAGAAGTAATCATTTGTTGTGACCTTGTGACTGCTTTATAATTTTAAAAAATATATATTTTTTTAGTACACCTTATTAAAATTCGTTTAGTTAAAGTTATTAAAAATTGCCACTTCTTTCTCTTTGTAAAGTATTAAATTTGAAGCTAAAATAGGTTATTATTATTTAAAATTTCATGTAATTTTACTGAATAAGGTGTCGCAGCCCACTGATCACAAAAACAATCCCACTTAACACTTTTTTTTAAAAGCAGGAGTCACGTTTTCACATTGAATTTTTTTCCGCAAAATCTGTTATCAGCTGTTTTATATTTAACAACATATGAATGATATGTTAATGAAGTCGTTTGTATGAAATAATTACACATAAGTAATGTCAATGCTGTTTTACCTTTTACGTATTTTTCAACCACAACAAATGATGCAATTTTGCAAAAGTTTAAATAATGCAGGGTTAGGTAACAAAGACTCTACCCAGTACATTAAAAAGGAACATCCAAGAACCCTCAGAACTTTAAGCAAAAAATTTATAAGTTTTGCCTCCATGTTCCTATAATTTAAGGAATACATTTGGCGAGTAGTTAAGATTTTGAAAATGTGCGCTAATCTTATGCCTTAAAAACGGTAAAACGGCTATTATAAACAATAACCACGCATAATTGACTAAAAAAATTGTCATGGAAGGTCATTCTTCGTGTATATAAGCTAAGTCTTGTTGAAGCAAAGGCATTCAAGCTCTTCCAAGCCTAACTAACTCAACAGAGTCAACCTTACAAACAATCAAAATGAGAACTTTGGTAAGTTTTAATACATTTTTGTGTGAAATTGCCGTAAATGTGTATCTCGTTTTGCAGCTTGCTATCTTTGTCGTCGCCTTAGTGGTCGCCACCGTCAGTGCTGGTCTTATCGGAGGCATTGGAGTTGCTCCAGTGGCTGTCGCACCCGTAGGAGTTGTAGGAACCGGCTGGGGTGGTGTCGGTGTTGGGGCTCCCCTTCTTGGAGTCGGTCTTGGCCATGGTGGAATCATTGGAGGACACGGTCTCAGAGCTTGGTAAATAAACCAACCAGCAGGTCGATGTTCAACCGAACCATTTTATTAGGAAGTTAAATTGTATTGTGAACAATATGCACACTTATCAAGATTAAAATCTTTTTTTATATGAACTTTGTGTTTCTTTTTACCAACTTCTAATAATTAACGCAAAACGGTAAATAAACAGCGTCATTCAAAAAGTCTGCAACAAATGGAAAAGTTTTTTATTATTGATTTCTTAGAAAATTTTATTCATGATAAAAGTTGGTGCATGGTCTAAAACTAATTTTAAAATAAAAAAAAAATAATAAAAAGTCACGGGACACTAGAATTTAGCGATTTTTGAAATATTCGCAGGAGTAAAGTGCCCTTATTTTAAGACATAGGTACAAATTTTTTTATTAGAAATAGTTATTTAGAATCCAAAAATAAGGCCAAATTTTAATTTTGACGGTCCAATTCCAATTTTTATTTTTTTGAGAAACTTCAACATCAAAAAGTCTGCAACAAATGGAAACAAAAACTATTATTGATTTCTCAGAAAATTTTATTCTTGATAAAAGTTGGTGCATGGTCTTAAACTAATTATAAGATAAAAAAAAATAATAAAAAGTCATAGGACACCAGATTTTAGCAATTTTTGAAATATTCGCAAGAATAAAATGCTTAAAATATTAAAAAAAAAAAACTTGGAATGTGACCGTGAAAATTTAAATTTAGCCTTATTTTTAGAGTCTAAATAATACTTTCTTTTAAAGTTTGTTTTTATCTCTTAAAATAAGGGTACTTTAGTCTCGCGAATATTTCAAAAATAGCTAAAATCTAGCGTCTTATGACTTTTTATTGAACTTTTTTTTTATCTTAATATTAGTTTTAGACCATGCACCAACTTTTATCAAGAATCAAATTTTTTGAGAAATCATCTATAATTTTTTTCCATTTGTTGCAGAACTCATAAATGTTAAAATTTCTTTTAAAATAAAAATTGGAATTTGACCGTCAAAATTAAAATCTAGTTTAATTTATAGGTTTCATGTAACTCTTTCTCATAAAAGTTTTTTGTATCTCTTAAATAAGGGCACTTCACTCCTGCGAATATTACAATAATCGCTAAAATCTAGTGTCCTATGACTGTTTATTAAGTTTTTTTTCAACTTAAAATTAGTTTTTTCATTTGTTGCAAACTTTTTGAATGATGAATCTACAGAGATAAAAGTGTACAGTACGCAGTTTCTATGTAAAATAATTACGTAAAAGAAGTTTCTTATTAAAAGTCCATAATTCTATTTTATGACTAATCGTCAAAATATATTATTAAAAATTTCCAACGCACATTTTTGTCGTCAGATTTTGAAAGGCGTAGCCCGAATCGATAATATCAAAGTTAACCTTTCTTAGGTTAAAATGTAAGTATCATATAAAAATAACTGTGTATGTTATGATAACATCAAAAATGCACGTTTATAGACCGTACTCAGTTCTTCCTAAAAATATTATTATAATTTTACGTTTAGGGTATTCAATATCAATTAACAAAACAGGTTATTTACTGGAATTCATATAAGCATTACCAAATAGAAGGATGTCGTTAAAAATACATCAAATTATTGGTTTATCTAAACATCATTAGTAATTATTTTTTAAATGAAAGAATCAATTTTAGTGTTAAATTTCCAGATAAACCTTTTTAATAAATAAAAGTGTGATCAATACATTTTTTTGCTTTTGTAATTGTAAAACATATAATAAAGCAAATTAATAATAGCGTTAGTTCTGTTAAAATTGTTCGAAGCATGCTCTGCGGCCATGTAATTGTACCGATGTATAAAGCCACGTGGTTTGTAATTAAAAATGTGTAATAATGGATGTTCAGTTCTTTTTTCGCATGAATAATGATTAATCGTACGTTAGAGTACATTATATTTTATTTTGAAGTGTTCACTGCATGCAAAATTGACTAACAAACAAAATTTATGTTTACGTTTATAATCGATAGGTACACACTAGGTACATTTCTAGTAAATTTTGTTATTCTTTTTTCAATAGTAAAAATTACACATTTCCATAGATATGTTTGAATATAGTTTAAATATTATATCTAGTTGTAGCTTATCAGATAAACTTATTATTATGTCAGTCAGTGTATTTCACAATACTAATCAATTGGTTTGCCTTTGAAGATCAAAGGCGATTTAATTCAGGTTTTTTAACTTTGCCGCAGGAAAAACATCTGCTAGAACGGAAAATTAAATGTGAACAAAAGGGAAATCAAAGAAAGCTTGTTATTTCACATTTTACATACCAATTACATGTTGTATGCCCAAAGGAATAATAGTCTTTAGAAATATAATAATGCAGTTTTGCATACACGGATGCAGGCAGTATAATATGCTAACATTGCAAAACCTTGTTCATTTATAAATCATTGGTGGTAATACGAACTTTATGTAACATAATTTTACATTACATCTTCATCATTTTATAGCGTCGAGACAGACCATAACATAATATTTTAATACAGACAATACAGGCCACTAAAAACGTTGTATCTTACAATTTCCAAGACTATTTACCAATTTGCTATAATGTTGTCTAACATTTCCACAAACAATAAAGTCCGTAGGAAATCTTCTTTTGCTTCGCAAGCGCAAGCTTATTACACATGAAAATTGACATTGTCATTTTACTTTGACACTACGTAGTAGTAAACGTAGGTTCGGAGTTCAGAAGTCTGTCTAAATATCTAGGACTTTTTGACATAAATTTTCGCTAGACAGCGATAAGACTACGAATGAAATTTGGATAGACAATAAATTAATTAACACTTTTCTACATTTTTAAAATATTATACCGGGCGCTTTTTACTCTTGGTCAAAATAGTGAAACTTTAAACAAATATAAACTTATTTTTCTTTAAATACAACACCCTTTATATCCTTACAGTCTCATAGAAAATGTAATTGTCCTTCAAAAACAATAAATTAGCCTGTTTTATAACTAAAATTGATATTTTCGGAGATATCGCGATTTTTATCAAATCTGGAACATACGATAACGGTCAGACACCAAATTTTATTGTAATATCTTCAATAATGTCCGTCTGTTTCCATACCTTTGAGAAGCACTGTATGTTATGTTTACATGTGATTTATGATTTGGTTGAATTTATGTGAATTATGTTTATGTTTTTGGTCTTTAATATTTTTTTTAACCCTATATCACTTATTTTTCCTTCGTCGTCTGTTGGCGATTTTGGCTACTTTAGCGCGCTTTTTGGCTATTCAAGCAACAATTCGCCTGATCACCCTGAGTGCCAGTGCAATTGCGTTTGTTCAGCTTGTTGCTCGTAGCGTGTTCTGTTACAGCAAATTATTTTTAAGGAAAACCCCACTGCATTCTTTCGGGCTCCTTTCGCTTTTGCATGAAAACATAAAAGACACAATTTTATCTCGTTGCATGCGCCCCCTGGTTGACCGCGCCTGGGTGCGAAGCACCCCTTGTACCCCCGGCACGGGGCGCCCCGGGCTGTATAAATGTTTTTAAACAATTTTTGAACGAGTGGGTAGCCGTTATGATCCATTGCATATTTACATGTTGTTTTTATATCTCTACAACTAATAATTTTTAATTTTTGAGAAAAAAGTATCAAGGTTTATGCACTTGAAAAATTTTAAAGACTGAAAAAAACCATAAACAATATTTTTTACATATTAAACACTATTTTACCCGCACATACACGAACCTATACATCCTATTCATTCTCTAACCCGTACAAAAAAGTTGTAGTTGTTAGATTGTTTAAAATTATAACCAGTAAAATAAATTACGCACGCATTTATGATCGTGAGGCTCTTTAATTTATGAAATATTATATCCTTCACGTACAATATCTCAGATAAAGATAACTTACGCGTTATTACAAAATATGTGACGCTTGGACTTTTATAAGAAGACCATTCCCATTGTTCCAGTTGTTTATGATAAAGTGATATTTATTTGCTCATTTCGGCCCACACATTAACCACACTGACCCTCCTTAGTATCCCGTCCGCCCTATTGTTGTACACTTTGATGTTATCGTTATTATATATCTGATACGGCACTTTTGACCAACAGATGCAACCAACTGCATTTATGTTACTTAATGTTTTGCTGTAAATTAAAGTTGTTCTTCGTTTATCATTACTCATATTCTATTACACGCATAGAGCTTTATGCAACTTGTCTGATTAAAAATAAAATTCAAACACAATTCTTGTACGTCCTTGGTTTCTTGATCAAAAATATTTTACCTTCAAGTTTTATTTATTCCATTTAAATAATGTAAATGTAATTAGCTGAAACTTTTTCTGCCAGTGCGATAACTGGCAAGTCTGACTTTACGTCTTAATAAATTTTTGCATAATAATGATCAAGCATTCTTAGGAATACGGCAAAGTTGTATGAAATATGCAGATAACATAAAGCTCGGAAGGTGGAAGAATTATAGTCGTGCACAATCAATCAGTGTGCGAATTGCCTGCGGTTAACTTAAGTGTAGTGAATTTCTCTATAACGGCATTAAACTAATGGAAGAACCCCGCTGGGCAATTTATTTTCCAGTAAGTAAGCCTGCGTTAAGTCTTTTCTTCAAGACAGTTAGTTAATCGAAATATCAAAGTAGTCTTATGATAATTTGTTTATTAACAAACACACCCATAAAAGAAGTTTTATTATCATGGTACACTTAGTAGAAGCTAAGGTTATATTGCTATGTTTAACGGTAATTCTAGATAAACTAAAATGTGTTTTTAAGACAGTACCTGTATGCAGAAATTGGAAAATTTTGGTAATTTCAGAACTATAAACAGTAGAAAAATTAAATAAACAAGAAAGTGAAACAGAGCAATATCATACTTGATATATTTATTTCTTTATTTCCGCGGAGATCCTGTACTGAGTCCTATTGTTCTTTTGTACCCTCTGGTGATAGCCCCTTAAAGGAGTCCTGTGTTTTTGAAAAACTCCAGATGTTTCTTTAACTCTTCTTGATTGGCTTTTTCCATCCCCAGAAGTTTACGCCGATAAGGTGTAGATCCTTCACACTGGCATAGCACACCACATCCAATGCATATATTGGTCTCTAAGAGCTCTATTATGTAGAAGTGCTTGTTTAACCCACAGTGTCCTATGATGAGCCCTGTGGCTGCTCTGATGTCTTCTCTGTTCATCCTGGGCATTTCTTCTGTCTTTTTTTAAGAGACCTTTGACAGGATAGCCATAAAATGGGCTTGTCCTGATACTTTTTTCCAATGAGCATTATGCCCCTGTAATTATGTCATTAAGAAGCCGCTTCCAATTTTGGCTAGGCGATCTGCTTCTTGTTCCCTGGTATTTAGTGTACCCTGGACACCAAACCAGGTTAATATTATTCTTGCTTCCTAGCACGATAAGTGCACGGAAGTAGTTCAGAACAAGTCCTGAGTTTACTTCCGACGATCCAAGAGCTTTTAACGCTGCTTGGCTGTCAGACACTATGACGATTCTTTGATTATTAAAATCCCTTTCTAATAGTGCTTTTGCACAAAAGTGCATAGCGTATACTTCTGCTTGAAATATGGTTGCACCCTGTCAAAGGCTTACAGATGTGCCTTGTCTCAGTTGAGCTGCTCCCCATATTCTGCAGCCTGTGCCATTTTGCGTTTTTGACCCGTCGCGTCGGTATACCAGACCTGTCAATTTAGCTCTAATTCTTGACGCTCCCATTGGTCTGGTGTTGGAATTATGATTCCAAAGGTATTTTCAATGGCTAGCGTCCTGTTTATTCTATCCGATATCATACTTAGTGTCGGATGCGTGTCGATCTCGTTGAGAATAGCTAATGTCTTCTTCTACGTTCTCCCCTCTTTGGAGGTGATTTTTAATCAATCAAACTTTTCTGTTCCGTTTCTAATATCTTCTTGTTCCTCATATAGTGATATTTGGCAGCCTAGAAAATTGATCGAGTGTACTTGTTCTACAGTTTGCATGTGCAGTATTATTCGCCCTTGTTTTTTAAATACCATTACTTAAATGTTTTTTATTACAAATTATTTATTACAAATTAAACTACAGTTGTATAGACCCTTTCACGTTAATAACTTTGGTACGCAAAGAGAATATTAATTACCCGATGAGTAAGTTTTTTTTTTCGAACCTTTAAGGGTGTATTTATATTTTTTGTGGTGTTGTACAAACTTTTTACTTGTCACTGAGTAGGTTCAACTTGCAAGTGGAAAAGTCTGGTAGCTAATGGAGCTAAGAGCTTTCTGTGGTCAGCCAGCCGCAGGTCGAGCGGGTCAACATTCGTTCACGCGCTGTTTACGTTCCATAAAACTTTATAACTGTCACATAATACAACACTCCAGACATTTATACTTTTCTATGAATCAGATGTTTTATTTGATATGAGAGCTTGGCCGTAATCACACTTCGCTGAACTATAAGTTACACATATAACACAGTTTGAAATTAGCTCGATCATTCACGCTTTGAATTAATTAAGTTTCTGATAATACTTATCGCAGGTAAAAAATAAATAAAATGAAGGGTGGGTCTACTAGTTTATTTTTAATCTCGATAAATTCTGCTAGAATTATGAAAATTTGATAACAAAATTTAAAAGGATAATGTTTTAAAATGTCCTAATCGTCACTATTATAACTATCATAAATTTGTTTAAAAAAAAAGTATTTTAGACGTTTACAATACGAAATTTTATTGCTCAAACGGTTTCATTTGATGTTCAATACACTTATGTTATTGTCGAAAATAATAATCTGATATATGAGAGTCACGAGAGGTTTCCGGCAACTGAATACGTGAGCGGAAACTCAAGCAATTTGGTTGTAAATAACACGGCAGTGAGCGGTGTCACAACATTACAAGACTTGTACACCAATAAACTGATCAACATTGAACTGTAATACAAATAACTACCTATTTACTTATTCACGTTTTATAATAATGTACGGTTAAGAGTAAATTGAAGACAATTAAAAATAGAAATGTATTTTGCAGGTAATACAAATAGGGAAATGAGTTTAGTAATAATAATTAAAGCCTTACAAAACAAAGACAATAATTTGTTCACATGTTACTCTTTTAGCATGCGACAGATACAAACAATCAAACAAATTTTAAGGTTTTTAAAAAGCTTTTACGATTGTTTTTCGGTATGAGTTTGTGTAGGGTTGTTTTCAATTCCAGAGATACGTTTTTTATTGCGTCACTTTAAAATAATCTGTCATTTTTATTAAAGAGCTGTATAGCAGGTTCGTAATTCTACAAAGTGCTTTTTTCTGTTTCTCTGTAAAACAAAGGAGGACCAGAATATTGACTTCCGTGGTAGGTGTGCAAAGTGTGATAAACGAGGGAGCGGAAACGATAAAATGCTAGATGCGTGCAGAAGAATAAAAGGGTCTGACCACCGGAAATCTACTATCTGGAGACAATAGTTATGGAGATTGAATTCCGAAGAGTCGTGGAATAATGAAAAAGTTGATTCAAATCAAATGGAGTCGGCAGAATTTGAAACGGATAAGGGATAAGACAGAAAATATGTAGGAAGATATCTTTTCGAAATCAACAGACGATTTTAACAAAAAATGTCTTATTCATTGACTGATTATTCATGTATCTTGTTGTTCTTACTACAATAAATAATGTAATGTGAACTGTAATCGGTTCGAAACAAATGATTTATTATTAAAAAAACGTTTTATCAAAAGTGCATTCATTATATCAAGCCTGTAGCATGTGAAATAATTATCAAACGACAAGAATTTTTCAATATACATAAAAGAAATTATGTAAAGGTTGGCCTATTTTCGATGCCCTTACAGGGTATCTCGGTTATTACCAGAGATAAAAAAAACTAAGTAGGTTATCTCGATTTATTTTTTCGAGAGAAATTCATTGCCGTAAACAGATTTTTGATATCTTTTTTATTAATTTTCGAAATATAGCGAAAAACCGATTTTTGGCACTTTTCAAAATGTTAAATATCTCGCTTAAACGAAAAGATAGAAAAAAACTTTAAAGACATTTTTGGCATTTTCAATTTGTTTTTATAGTCATACGAATATTGATATATTACACCTAACTTTCTTTTTTAAATGGCAACCATAAGCAAATTATATATTTTTGAAAAGCGCAAAAATAAGCTTTCGATTCATGTCAAAGCCAACTATGGTTAGCGTATTTTACGGACTATAAGACGCTACGCTTTTTTTTTTTAAATAACATTTTTACCATTTTTATTATTAAATTGCAAAGCCAGACTAAAAAAAAAATTCTTAGTTTATAAAACCGAATTGACCTTTAAAATCCTTGAAAATCGTCATCTGAACTTTCTTCTTCGAATATATGGCCATTTTTAAGACTGGCGGGAATTTTAAATCAAACACTGGATATTTTTATATTAATTCCGAGTATAAGACGCACCTGAATTTTGGAGGCAATTTTTCGAAGAAAAAAGTGCGTCTTATAGTCCGTAAAATACGGTATCTACTTAGTTTTTTCTATCTCTGATAATAATCGAGTTACCTTGTATGGACATCGTAAATAGGTCACCCTGTACAATTTACTATTAAAAATGTTGACCGTTTATTATAAAAATTTTATTAGGCCATTGGTTTTGTAAAACGATACTACATTAAACACGTTATATTTCGCTTCTTAAACAAAAAAATTATTACCAACAATCCGGTTTTTTTAGTGTATTGCGTCAATGTACTGCTAAAGAAGATCTGCAACACGTAACATAATAGGTTTTGTATTATAAAACAACCTACTATGAATTTGCTGCAGTTGGATCAGCACAATGGAAACCCCTTGTTAACAGTCTATCTTCTCATGGTGCCCGTAATGCTTCATTATGACCTACTCCTGACTTTAATTGTGTACTTCAATTCAAACAACAATGAATCTGTGCGCATCTGCTTCCACGGCTTCATAATGAAGGCTTGCACCCTGTTTGCTGTGAGCTAGACGGCGTACCACGTTGATTGGACGAATACCAACTACAGTTGTAAAACACTATAATTATATTATGTATAACAACCGCGTCCTTTATTGAGGCAATATTAATAACGACGGGTGCCATTGTGTTGTCTTCATTAACATTTTAAACTTTTAGTGTAAGGTACATAAAAAATTAAAGAATAATTTACTTACACTTTATGTAATAAAAATATTTTATCAAGATTGTTTAGATTATACGATGACCAGATGAAAATTTGGCATAGCAGACGACCAAGTGTCAACTTTAATACTTAATTAATATAATTAATTAAAACTAGTCCACTTTTCTATAAAAAAAAAATGACCTCTGAATTTAGTGAAAATAATTATGTTGAATTTTCCGTAATAATTAAAACATTTTCATTCAAAAACTAAATAAATTGCTTAAGTTATTGGATAAAATAGTGATACAATATTAATGGCTAACCTGCTATACATAGGTAACGTGTAAAGGCCCTAATACAAAATTCTACACCCGCGCCTCCACCAAAATTATTCTGTTTTATAACATATTTGTGGTACAAATTTTAAGAGATAAATCTATGAATTAATCCAAACTGTGCCTTATTAAACGTACTTTGCTTACTTTTACATTAAAAACAATGTATTTACCGTGTAGTATTTGTTTTTATCTTCAATAAAACTATTTTATTTTATTGAGTATTTTAAAAGTGAGACTACAGCAAGTTCATTTGATATTTATGTTATAAATAAAGTGCTCCCAGCATTTCTTCTCTAAATGACAAACTGTCTAGATTTACTTCAGGAGTAGCTGTTTCAGGTTCTCTAGATATATTATCCATTCAGCGAAGAGGAAATGCACAGACTGATCGTTCTCCTAAAAGGTTTACGACAAGAAACGTATAAATAGCTACACGCCGTCTCAATTCCAATGCTCAACGTACTTTGTATTATTATAATTTACATAGAAAACCACGTTTTATATTCAAACTGCAATACTTACAAAAATCAACATATATCATATGTATAACAAACATTGTGTATAACGTTTTCATGTTAACGTATTTGGAGTTTTTAGTGATAACTTACAAGTCTTAACTTTACTAGAAGCAGTATTAACGCAAATTTGTTCTTTGTCGACATATTTAGCTGGATTTTGTTCCGATGCAAAAGGATACGCGAGTCTTAAAATTAAAATTACACAGCGAAAAGAACATACTGATATATTATTGTATGTTGGTGCAATAATAAAATGAGTTTTTGTGCGATCGTACTAGAAACAGTTGTTTGACGGACGCGTTAGCAACCATAAAGTACTGCATTACCGGCGTTATCCTTAGCAACGGCCGTAAAAGTCTACTTCGGCCGCTACAGCGTATGAAAAAGATCATTTGCATTAAGCATGCGCATGTGCGTGTCTGAATATAAGTTCTCTGAGATTATGGCTTCCCCGCTAGAGGTAGTGACGCAGAGGTCTTTAGGTTGTTAACTGTCAGGTAGTTTTTAACCTAATATTTTCGTGTTGATACTGTTACGAAATACTGAATAAAAAATTAGTGTTGATTTACGTATGTTCTACGTTAAAGTAATTTATATATTTATACAATATTAAAATTATGATTGAAACATTACAATTGCACAAAAAAAGGTTATTTAAATTATGTACAGAATTATGCAAGTACGTTTCCACCGCTAACAGCATACGCCGTCATCTGACAGTGACAGAATGTCACGTAGTTTCTAGCCTATATTTTTGAAAAATACTAAAAATTTAAATTGTTTTTAATTCTATCGCACAAAAAATGTAATATGCACCTCGGCCAAAACGTACTTTTTCGGCCTTGCCTGTTTGCTGGCCTCCACTACGTCTCGGCCAGCAAACCAGACGCGGCCGAAAAAGTTATACTTTTTGGCCTTGATACATAAATAACTATTAATTAAAAATCGCCTACGTCATTAAATATAAAAAACAATTTTTGTAGAAAAACTATAATAGTCAGTAAATGTCTCTCATTAATTAATTAAAATTCTGACGAAGATACGATGTCCTAGTTTTCTTGTACTAGAGAAGGATTTTATAGAACGTGGATAGAAGCGCGCAGAGCTAGTTTTTTTATTCATAGAGTGACAGAGACTTTGACTAACAGAAAGACCTGTAGCCGTAGAATATCTGTCTTAATTTGTATTACAGTGTACATAACATCAATGTTTACTATATGCAAATATTTACTACTGATAAAATCTGACAACGGCTTCATCACTGCTAACAAGTAACAAAATCCAATTAAACAAGTCAGTACCCAAGTTATTAATGCAAATGTGCTAATTGCCGTAGTAAATCAGCGATTTTTCAAATTCTGCGCAACGTGTTCAACTAATTAATTTAATTGAAGTTCGAAGTAATCTCTACTGCAGATCATATTCAGGTTGAATGTTGCAGTAAAACGAGCCGAATGAGGATCTGGGTACAGCCGGCACTTGGTGTTGCTATAGTAACAGTGCCCCACAGCCTCCAGAGACACTGCACACTGGTTACTTTTATATTTTCTATTGTATTGTCTCAACATAACGTTTATATCAAAAATGTCCTTCCTATTGTGTGTCTGATTTAGTGATGCTATAATTAATTTTACGGCCCGGAAACAAATTAAAGTAAGATTTTCGAATAGAGGGTTCGAAATTAAGCGTTAAAACCAACAAAATTTGCAATGAATTTATTTAGGTGCATAAATATTTCTTCTTAAGAGGAAAAATACACAAAGGTTTTGCCCGTGTACATTTTGACCTATTAATTTAATTAATATTAGTAAAATCTGAAATGTTGTTAAGGTTTTAATAATGCTACACAATCACACAATAAAAAATGGGTTTAGTTTGCTAAGACTCTCATCTCCTCATTGTTAGTAACATAGTTTTAAAATTTTTAACTATATGTTAACATTTTAGATGACTGCAATCAGACTCAAAATTTTATGAAAGCACTTTTAACGTATACTCTATTTAAAAACAAAACAAGATGTACTTAATTTTTATTACCAATGAAAATTTAAAGAGTTCTGAAAATAAAAAAGTGTACCTAATAGGTACGTTTGTGCTTTAAGAGATTTTAACCTCAATTTTATTACACAAGCTGTAACAATGATATTTTTTGTAACTGAAATAACTGCTGCAAGTTAGCATCATTAATTCTATGTAAAAGCAAAAGTTTTTATTGAATCCATTTTCCTCTTAAAACACAATACAAGCCCAGAAAAAGCTTTAACCATTAACAAAAGCCATTGTTTCTATCAAAAGCCCGCTGGACCACAATCATTTGTCTCAGTGGTAAAATAAAATATTGGACATTGCAAAGCCTTTCACATATGCGTGTACATGTTTTTTACTGGAAACATGTGTGACAGATTATTTTGTTTGGTTGTGTTCGTACAGACTTTTTAATTTGATTTTTTCTCTTGTAAAATACTTTAAATGCCATTTTTTTGATTTTAGAATTATCTCAACAAATTTTACAAACTACTAATTAAAACTGATGCAAATGGCTTAAGCTTAAAACATCTTACACACACGTTATTATGTGTTGCCTAAATATGATTATTAGTCCTCAACACCTATAATTTAAGATTTTAAAAATGTCACGAAAAAGTGCAGACTACAAACAAAATAACGAAAAATATGTAAACTAAAGCCAATGTTTTAAAACTTTAAACACGCGTTTATTATAGCTTAAATAACGATTGTCCAATAATTTAAATTGCGATGCTAAATCTATCAAGGTTTGTATTGTGGTGTCTGATAAGTTTCAAATTTCCAGCTCAAATATCCCAAGACAGTGGTTTCGCTGTAGTGTCAGGGCAGGAATTTTGAAGTTACAACAATTCCGGTTGTTCATGACCGACGCTTAACCGTATTCCCTAAACTATTTGATGCTCAAAGAGAAGGCCACTAACAGAATTCGATAGAAGTAAAAGTGTTATATTCAAGTTGGTAACTTGTAACCAAAATTATATATAGATGAAAGACATCCCTATTTGCATTAGGAATGGAGTCTTATATGCCCTAACGGTATATAAAACACTACGTAAACGTAAGTACAAAATATAAAATAGTAACCGTTACTGTAATAGTGCATTTTGTACGATGCTGCCTTTGATCCACATTACACAATGGTTGTAATTCTTTATTTTTACTTCCTCTCGTTATACAATACAATGGAACAGAATGGAATGTGAACGGTGTTGGCGCCGGGTGTTATTCGCTTTGCTATTTCAAGCTTGTTGTCAAATGAAAAAAGATTTCGAAGTATCATTAAGATGATTGACATGAAACAGATTAAACGAGGGCTGAGATTGTGTTTTACCGCTAAGCGGTGCATACGTTGAAATATATTGTGCTAATTGGTATTGTGTGGCAAACAAACAGGATTTTATAATATAGAAAAAGTATTGTTTATTGCAACAGCTTGAATCAAAAAATTACAAGGGTATACAATTGGAAGATTGTTAGCATAGTAAAGAATAATAACAAATATTTTTAATGGCTTTTTAAATACATTAATGGTCTTGATGCATTCAGGGCCGGATTAACCAATATACAAATAAGACAGATGTCTAGAGCCTGTAATTTAGAGGGGTCCGATTCGACCTCGGAAAATTTTTAATTAATAATAAAATCGCAAAATTCGCAAAAGCCCTCTATGTAGTGGCGGATAAATGATTTTGTCGCTTGTTGGCTAAAAGCTTTTCGCCGTCCTGTTCATTTTTATATACAGCGTCATTCAAAAAGTCTGCAACAAATGAAAAATTGCTTACCAGGGAAGGTCACGATATGTTGTCGCTAGAATCTGATCAAGGCTGTGTTTATTGCATCAAGAACATCAAAACTAAATGTTTTGGGGAGTTATACGTGCCACTGGCCATTTCCTTCGGAAAAATAGGGAAGAAACTGAAAATTTGAATAATAAAAGTAATTTTTGCTATCGCATTGGCTATGAAACCGTCAGGGATAAAATCGAAATTCTTCTATTTACCAATTCGCGCACCCTTTGCAAGTAAAATGGTGCAGTTTTTGAAAAAATCTTTAACGGTTCCGGAGAAAAACGTCAAAAGCGAAACCCCTGCAAAAGCGCTATGCTTTGAGAAGTTGTTTTATATCTCTTGTAACTAAATCTATGCGACTTGCATAGGCGTTTAACAAAGGGAAAACCGTTTTTACAAGGTTCTCGTTTTTCGCGTTTTCTCCGGAACCATTTAAGATTTTTTCAAAAAATTTGCACAATTTTACTTGCAAATGATGCGCGCATTGGTGAATAGAAGAATTCAGAATTTATCTCTGACGGTTTCATAGCCAAGGCGATCGCAAAAATTAATTCCTATATTTAACTTTTCAGTTTTTCCCCTATTTTTTCGAAGGAAATGGCCAGTGGCACGTATAACTCTGCAAAACATTTAATTTCAATGTTCTTGATGCAATAAACATAGACTTGATGAGATTCTAGCGACAACATATCGTGACCCTCCCTTCTTAGTATAAATTTTTGAGAAAATGTTATTTTTGATAAAAGTTGGTGCATGATCTAAAACTAATTTTAAGGGAAAAACAGTTCAATAAAATATATGACACTAGATTTTGCGATTTCAGAAATATTAACAAGAGTAAAGGTCCCTTATTTTTACAGTTTAAAATATAGTTCACAGAAAGAAGTTCTTTAGAATTTAAAAATAAAGCCAAATATGAAAATTTTACGTTAAAATTCCAATTTTTATTTTAGTAGTAATTTTAGCACTCAGATAGTCAGCAACAAATGCACAAGTTTTTAATTATCCATATCTCAGAAAAATGTATTCCTAAAAAAGTTGGTGCATAATCTAAAACTGATTTTAAGGTGAAAATAAGTTAAATAAAAAATTCATGACACTAGATTTTAGCGATTTTAGAAATATCGGTAAGAGTACAGTAGGTACCCTTATTATAAGAGATTCAAATAAATTTTGGAGAAAAAACATTTAGAATTTAAAAATAGAACTAAATATTTAATTTCGCTTTCCAAAAATATTTTGTTTTTCTAACTCATAAAATTAAAGCTTTTTACTTTTGTGAAAATTTCTGAAATCGCTCAAATCTAGTGTCATATGCATTTTTATTAGATACTGCGTAGTGCATAAACTGTTCAGAAGCACATTCTGCTAATTACAGAGGGTTTAATATAGCTAGGCCTACCATATTTTCGTAAAGTCAAACCGGGACACGACCTCTTTTTTAACCTTAAGACAGTGGTTTCCAACCTTTTTGGACCTCCGCCCCCCTTTTTTACACACAAATTTTCGCGCCCCCCTCACTTTTCATAACAATCCAATTTCATAAACACTGTCCTGATATAATAATTATTTAATGGGCTACAAAACAATATACCATATTCTGTATAAAAAAGTTCGTTTTGTTTGTTTATATTAAAAAATGATATTTTGGTAACAGCTGCGCCCCCCTTGCAATGGTCTCGCGCCCCCCTAAGGGGCCGCGCCGCACATGTTGGAAACCACTGCCAAGAGATAGGCAAAAAAGTGGGAGGGGGTCAAATGCGCCGCAGGCGATTTTTTTGAATTTAAAAAGTTCACACGTGTTTTAATGCAAAGTTAGTAGAGTACATTACAGTCATCCAAAATTGCAGATTTATGACAGAATCTTTTCAGATTTTTTTTTATCAAATTGCCCCCTTCTACAAAATTATTCGTAATAAAGGTAAAAACTTTCACTAATAATTTCTATTTAGGTAAAGGAACTATAAACATAATGTTAATATGAATTTAAAAAAGCAACACTATTTCAGTCAAAAATTTAAAAAACACTAAAAATATAAGCTTGTGCTTTAAATTTATTCAATTCAAATAGCTTAAAAGTTTATAAACGTTATACACTGCTTTCATACTGATTGAAATTTCTACAAACAATAAAGCACCTATCAAAATTTTTGAAAATATGATTTTAAAAAAACTATAAGGGTATTATACTTTTAGCAAATTTTTTAAAATATTGAAGAGTAATAAAAAAAATTTTCAGTCACTTTCTAAATAAATTAATAGTCGTTGTACATTGCATTCATATTGATTGACATTTCTACAAACAATAAAGCTCATAGGAGGGTTTTTGTATTTTTGGCACAAAATAAAAAATTAAAAAACACACAACTGATACATTCTGAAATCAATTTGGCCGATTAGTTTCGTTGTAATTTATTTTACGTATACCATTTGAACACACTATATAGCAGTTATTGATTATTAAACTGCCACCCGGTGAAAAAAGATTAAGATTAAACTTCTCCCTTTGACGCCTCGCCAAGATGCAACTTATTTCACTGACAGCAACATGTACTTATATTAAATACACCCCTGCAGATTCGTTCTATCAGTTTAATTTAAACGTACACAGACAATTGATGGACGCGAGTGTTCCCTTATAAGTTTCTTATCATACATATAACAAATAAAAAAACACCGTGGCGTTCGCTGTGGGATACGATACAATTGCATTTACACAAGTTATTTACATTTGATAGCACTTATCTGTGGGTGGCCTTTGAAGTTTTCTACAAAAGTACACTTTTAAAGATGTTTGTATATAACGTTTCAAAGAAAGAAGCCGCCCAGCATGAAACACATCGACACATCTGTAATTACAAGACTTTGAAGTGTATTACAAAAACCGTTAGTTGAACAAGTTTTAAAAAAAAACATTCTTCGAGTAGTTCTTAATTACATTCTTGCCAATTTAAGAAAAAGGTACTCACCAACTGTCGATTAAGTATTAAGTACAATAGTGCACGCTAGATTAGAAACTGTAATTCACATTGATTGGTAGAATGTTATAAATTAATCACAAAAAATTAGCTTTTTTCTTTTCATGGAAAGCCACTTGTTGAAATTCTAGGTTTAGTATGGTTTACAACTCTTAAAAACATTGCATATACCAAATACCTTAGCCTTAAATAATAAATCTTAAGAAATATCATATTCTTATCATGTTAAAGTTGATTTGAAGTTTCAGAAATTCTAATCGATAGCAAAGATAACTAAATCTGAAATACAAAAAGTGTTAATGCAGAAAGACTTTGTCCTGTTAAGATAAAGCAATTATCATCCAGAAAGTCACGTACCGAAATGCTGACATACTTCGAACATTAATGGCTGGGAAGTTAATTTGGTTTCTAGATTAATAAGGACGGAAATGTGCTTTCAGGGAAGTAGTATTAAGAAATTGGGTTTCATCTGCTCCAAATTTCAGGGGAAATTTGACGTCAAGTAATTTTATTTCGATTAAAATTTGTAGGTTTATAAGTTAGTAATGTTGCCGAATTTTATCTTAAAGCAAGAAGTTAACCAATATCTATTTCCTCATTAGCAGTGAATTTTAATAAATAATAACTGTTTAAAATGTACATACAGTGTGTCCAAAAGGCATGAAATATGCTATATACCTTAGTAAATATCCACTTTAGGACAAAATGTTTTGAACAAAAGTTGTTTGGTATTTAGTTTTCCACCATAAGACAAAATTTAAATTCTATTTTTTTTTCGAATAACAAAAGCGCAATGAAAATCAATTGCATTTTTTTAAATAAAAAGGTACCCCTATATTTGATACAGAAATTTTTAATCTTTTCAATGATGCAAAACTTTAGTACCCTTACTTAAGCAACTTTTTGAGAAAAACGCAAAAATTATTTTAATTGATTAGTATTTATTTCTAACAAAAACATCATAAGAACTTAAATTTTTTGACGAAATCTACAATAAGTGTTCAAACTGTGAACCATTGGCAATGATAAACTCGGTTTTTAAACCCGTTTGTAACATTCCCAACCATTTCAGGTGTAATTTCTCTAATACGATCTTTTAAATTTTTAATATTCTCCGGCCTCTTAGCATAATTTTTAAGGTTACCCTATCATTAAAAAAAGAAAAAAAATCTCTATCAAATGAGTATAATAATATAGGGGTACCTTGCTATTAAAAAAAAAATCAATTTTTTCATTGCGCGTTGTCATTCGAAAAAAAATATTTAAATATTGTCTTATGGTGGAAAACTAAGTACAAACAACTTTTATTCAAAGCATTTTTCCCTAAAGTGGATATTTACTGAGATATATAGCATATTCCATACCTTTTGGACACACTGTATGTGTGGAAATAGTTTTCTTAAATGATGATAGTTTTACAATCAAAAACACCAAAATATTTGTTAATCTGTAGTTTAGGTTACTGACCCAAAAAAGTTATATTAAATAATTATGTGTATGCCTTCAATAAAATTTTATTTACTCTAGTCTTATTCAAGTAATTTAAGAATGGTTTGGGTACCAACTTCTACCCCTAAACATCTTTTACGTGGTAAAAAGCTATTATTTTAAAATTTTGTTATCTAATCATTTAATCTAATTTAATTAATATAAAGCAGTTATAAATAAATTGCGAAAACTGGGTTTTATTTTTGTGTCCTTCTCAAACCCAATTACCCATTAAAACTCATTTCGGTCAGATAAAGATTCCCTATTGCATACGCTTCATAAGAATCCTACCTTACACAAGGCAATTTTCACTCTTAACACTATAATTAGAAATCAAACAAAACAAAGACATTCTAGCAAGCGACAATCCCACTTATTCTTATTAGGAGAGGCAAGTCACTATCAATACGGCAACACGCTAGTAATGTAAGTAATGGAACAACTTAACAGTTTTAAATGTCATGTTTCTAACAATGCACAGAATTGTATGAATACGGAATGCTAAATTATGGTATTCATGTCTAGACGATTACATTTCCTCGCGTTTACGATTGACATAAATATTGCGCAATCATTTAAAGTGTATCAAGGCGAAGACCATCTTTGGAATTGGGGATTTTCATTTGCGTAATTGCTCTGGCTAATTGTGTAATCGATAAAACATAAAAAGGTTGTTAATGGCGAGTAGAACTTAAATCGCCATAATTATTTTTGAAAGTAACGTTTTGCCTTCGAAGTTCAATTTAATTTTTAAACTTGTAATTTAATTTTGTAGTTTGAATGGAACACCCTGGATATTTCTACATACCGGGTGATTCGGTTTGTCGCACCCCTATAACTTTTTAATTATTAAAAATATCCCCAACAAAGGTTATACCGGGTGTTAACCACCAGCAGTGAACATAGGGAATTAACATTGGTTTTAACTTTTTTTCGGATTCCTGCTCCCCAATTGAATTTATATTAAAATTAATGGTAACAATAGAAAGATAAATTTATTACGCATCATTTGAGACCATTAATAAGCTTAAATGTTTAATATTTAGTTTATAATTAAAATTTTAAATTGGATTAATTTTACAAATATAAGTAGCCATGACTGTCAAATTGACATTTGTTTTCATTAATTTTTATTTTCTGTCAATTTTTAAATCAGCGAGTTATTTCTTTAACGATTTTGATTAAAATGAGTAATTACAATGACGAAGAAAGAGTTTTTATGGTGAAAGCAAAAATTAATGAAAACAAATGTCAGATTGACAGTCATGGCTACTTATATTTGTAAAATTAATCCAATTTTAAAATATTAATTATAAACTAAATATTAAACATTTAAGCTTATTAGTGGTCTCAAATGATGCGTAATAATTTTATCTTTCTATTGTTACCATTAATTTTAATATACATTCAATTGGGGAGCAGGAATCCGAAAAAAAAGTTAAAACCAATGTTAATTTCCTATGTTCACGGCTGGTGGTTAACACCCGGTATATTTGAAAACGGCGACAAATTCTCTATTTGTTATTTGTTTTTGTTTTTATTAAAAATTAATTTTTAATACACTTCCATTGATAGTTATAGTATAACTTTTAAGATTTGGTCGTTTTTTGTTATGTTAAATAGACTGTTTGCTATCATTTGAATAAACTTTGAACTGATTTTTCTCGAACAAATTCTTATGTATGCATACTTTTTAAATACATGGTCGGATTCAGAATCAAATTCTCTACCCGAATCAACAAAAACATGTATACTATGTAATTAAAAAAAAAAAAACAGTTGCCTATCGCGGATTTGACATACGTCATCGTAGAGATGACAAATGCACATCACTTAATAGAGAATTTGTCCCCGTTTTCAAATATATAAGGTTTGTTGGAGTTATTTTCAATAATTAAAAAGTTATAGGGGTGCGACAAATTGAATCACCCGGTATAATCAAATATAACACTATAATAAAAATTTAAAAGGTGTTTTTACCTTAAATCAACAGGTTTTGAGCAGTGTATATGCTTTCTAAAATTATTAAAAGGAAAAGGCCTCTAAAACAATTTCTGATATTGTAATTTCATTCTCTATAGTGTTACATAAGTAGAACAGCCAAATTTTTACAGAACGGGGGCGGAAAATTTTTTAGGCGCAGCCCGAACGAGGTTATGAAAAAGGGTGCCGATATGCTGATAATATCAGCAGTAAATGCTATCCACATCTGTGTTGCTTTTTTTATTACACTTCATTCAAGCAAGAAGTACAATATTCTTAAAACCTTATCCAGGCTATGCTCACAGCCAACACTCGTAAATTTCTTAAAGGTTTATTTCTCACGTTTAAGCATGAGTTGGTGAAATGGTTTGCCTGCCATATGGCTAGCGACAACACATTATCCATTTTCTCCAAGGAACGCAAGTTTTGCAATGAATACATCAATAAATAAAATCATGTCTCTTTATTAAGCTATCTAACCACGAAATACTACTAATTCTTGGCCGTCATCGCCGTGAATAAAATATACGCGTTCTCATTTTTCTTTTAAGGTGTTAATATGATTTATAACGACATTATGTTAATAAGTTTTATTTTAGTCGCCATCGCTATATCACAGTGACAACTACCCACTACTACAAAATATGACAATGACTTAATTGCCATCCGCGCCACTCATCCGGTGTCTTATGTGAATGGGAAGTTTTGGTACTGAATATCTTATCGAATTATGTCCCCAAACGTTCACAATTATTACCCATGAATTAAAACTATAACCCTGCTTCTACAAAAACAGATAGCTTTGCAAGTAAAAGTTTACATTTCAAAGATTTTTATACCATACAAATATTTTTGCCATTAATTGCACGAAACGCTATATTTATCATTGTCGTTAATGTAGATTTATGTTTTCGCGTTACTCATGTCTGGATAAAAAGTGCTCAACAGGAAACGCATTGTTTAACTGCCCCCACGAGACAAATGCGAAACATAAACTTTACTAAACAATACCCAAAGAGACTTTAAAGCAAGTGTTAACCGTATTTGAATTCTGCAAAAAGTTTATCGAACGCGGATATTTCGTTTTTATTCCCAGATCTAAACAGGAAAATAATAATTTTCTTAGGTTTTCTTCACTAACTTCTGAAGAAAAGGTGTAGTTTTTCTTTTAATTTTTATCAAGCAACAACAAAATATAACATTTGTGAGTTTTTTTTTAAATGTTGTCGTTTATTACCAAAATCCGTCAATTTTTGGCACAAAATACCAGATACAAAATATATACCGGGTGTAAATGAAGTTTGATACAGCCCCTTTTTTCTTTAGTTGTGATTTTAGATAAATGAAATTTTAGACATATGATATGTGCAAAAACCCTGTTTTTTGAGCACATGTATCTACCTACTCAATTGTTTCACTTCCGATTTCGCCGGAAATGATCCACCTTTGTTATTTTAAATGGAACGCCATGTATATTTTTAAATTTTTTGAAAGAGGAAGCAATTTTGGATGCAACTACACTATTTTGGTTAATTTTTATAACCTTAAATAATTTTTGATGCAACATTTAATTTTTTATTAAGTGTGCCGTGACATGCATAAATTGAATTTTGTTTTGTCAAAAATTGTCCAAAAAACGTTTTTGTAAACTTTAATTGACATTTAGGTTACTTTAATCGGTTTAAAGGTTGCGGAATCGGTTTTTTTATGGATTCATGGTGGTACAAGCGGTTATTTAAATGGAGCGTTTCAATGAACTAATCGATACCAATAACTTGTATTTTTATTCAGGGTCTGCTTCAAAAACTTCAAATAATTGTAAAGATTTATTAATAGATCCTGTTAATCGCAGTAGACTGTGCATAACTGCAAAAAAACAAATCATTCAAAATAAAAACAAAGGTGCGAGGGAACATCGCTGTGGAAACAAACAAATGCTTGTTCACGTGTTTGTATGTCATTGTGGTGGTGGAATAATGATTACACAATCATTAAATTAAAACTTAATAAAAAATTACATTTTGGATCAAAAATTATTTGAGGTTATGAAAACTGACCAAAATAGTGCAGTGGTATCCAAAATGGCTTCCTTTTTCCAAAAATGTAAAAATATACAGGGTGTTTCATTTAAAATAACGAAGTTGGAATCTTTTCCGGCAAAACCGGAAGTGAAACAATTGTGTGCATGTACTTAAAAAATTCGGTACATACATATCATGTCTTAAATTTCATAACTTTGTTAACACCCGGTATATTTTGAAATCAAAAAAACGCAATACCTACCATTGAAGGAATAAAGTTGTACATCGGTACGCAAAAACTAATACTTCGGTATAGTCGAATTTAATCAGCGTTCCTGGTTCTATGCCTGTTCCAACTTTCGTTAACAAATTTTTGGATAACAACATGTTTTTCAATGCAAGTTGTCACTGATAAGCTAGCGACAAATTAAGCATCAGTTATACAAATCCCCGACCTCAGTTTTTCGTCGTCCTAATCCGGGAATTTGGATCTTGGCATCGGACGTAATCCTGAAAGGCAGGTTTGCCGCAGAAATGATACTCTTCTTGTAGAACCCTGTCTGACCCGCGTCACAGACTAACTTAGCACTTTGTTACGGTAATTTATAGTACTGTTAACCCCTTTTGAACAAAGGAACGCGGCTATAATGTTGCTTGAAATATGCAGTTTCGAGTTTTAGGTCAGTTGTGTATGCCCATTTCAATTAAATTAACCAAAAACAATACATTCGGCGCAAAGTTGAACATAGTTAGAGACGTGTTCATGCAAGGGTTAATTATTCAAATCATGGAATGCCTGCAATTCATTAGCAAAATAGATAAATCAACTATTACAGTTTTTGGAAAGAGTTTTTTGGTAGCCAAAAAAATTAAATAAATGGAGGTGTATACAATGTGCCCGAAATTAAAAGTTCACAGTAGGCAACTTCTAAACTATTAACTTAAAATAGTCGGTTAACTGCAAGAGAACTTGCTTATTTAAAGGCAATTAAGTGGATGAAAATGTATTTGAGCTATACAATATAGTATATTAGATAAACTAATTTGCTAATTTTCTACTGTATACAGTGTGTCCAAAAGGTATGGAATATGCTATATATCTCAGTAAATATCCACTTTAGGGAAAAATGTTTTGTATAAAAGTTGTTTGGTACTTAATTATCCACCATAAGACAAAATTTAAATTCTATATTTTTTTTCGAATAACAAAAGCGCAATGAAAAACAATTGAATTTTTTAAATGACCAGGTACCCCTATATTATACTCATTTGATAGAGATTTTTTTTCTCTTTTCAACGATGCAAATCTTTACTTACTTAAGCAACTTTTTGAGAAAAATGCAAAATTATTTTTATTAATTAGTATTTATTTTCAACAAAAACATCATAAGAACTAAAATTTTTTGCCGAAATCTACAATAAGTGTTCAAATTGTGAACCATTTACAGCTTGTCAGGCTTTGAGGCTGTTTAAAAATAAATGTTCTTTTCTAACAGTGCCTGAAACAGCAAAAAAGTTGTATCATTCACGTGTTACATAATTTTCTATAAAAACCTAACCGCTACGTCATCTAAAGTCAAAATTGTATCATAAACGTTTTATTGTGGACCGTCGAATTCGCCAGGAGAATCACCTCAGTCAGCAGCAATAAAACGGTAGTCAAGGATACCAACTACCCCGACACATTCTCCCTACATTTATAAATTCTCGATGTGTGTGGGGCTAGACATATTATTATCACCAGGTTGGCCGAAACTCTAGACTAGACAATACTAATAAAACTGTCCATTTTAGGAAGCGTGCGCCGGGAAACATATGGTGATACCTTATTATAAGTGGGCAAGCTTAATGAAGGCTCGAGCTTACTGAAGTTGAACATTTATTTTCACGATAATTTCAGCAATTAATTGAGCTTTGAAGGAATTGAACCAAAGAAATTACTTGTAAAAAATGAGCTTGTATTTTATAGATTGCCTACGAGATTGAGTGATAATTATTGAACGTTATTTTGTAATCGGATATAACATACAACAATTTTTTGAAAAGCCCTTGTCAAAAAACTCAGAATGACTTAAAATATTCACTGATCGATATTGCTATATTCTATAACGAATGAATTCTTGTTTTATGAACAGAAGATTGCAACTCCAAAACAGAACACCAAATAATATGTTTGTTTCGATGTAGATTGTTATCAGTTGGCTGTCATATCGGGTAACCCCTACGTATAACAACATTACAAAGCCATTTGTAGACAATAATGACCACCCTAACGGTACCACCATGTGAAGGTCCATGTGTTAACGCAATGCGTCAGTGTCTCGTATTATTTAGCCATTACACACATTGTCATGAATTATGTGATTGTGGGCTCTCCTAACTATTAAACAATTGAACGTGTGTTTTTTTTGCGAGAACCGGGTAATAATTCACTACTACTAATGCGGGAATAAGGTTAAATGTAATATAATATTTATTTACATCTTTTACCCACAAACAAATTGTTGATATAATTGGCTTTATTGTGTGATAGCACGGTATACCTCTTTCGACGTATTGAATACATATTTTTTCCGTAGATCACTCGATATTTTTATTAGTTTTGCAAAATTTTATGGCTTTTGCATTTCAACTTTATGTGCAACGATAAAACAGGTGCACTTTTTTAGGATTTATTTCTAGCTAAAAGTTTTATTGCACAGCTTATCCGACGCATGAGTTTTTAGGAAGCAGACCCATCCGATACGTAGGCCATAACACAGTTTAAAAATGTTTAAAGCATTTTACTGAGCGATTGCATTAGCAGAAGTTTGTACGTGGCAAACACTCCAAGTATCGTCAAAATTGTGGCTGAGCTTTTATAGCAATTTATCGAGCTCGCCAGCTAAGTGGCCAATAAAACCTCTGCAGACGTAACGTCTAACTGCAATATATACGTTCTTGTAACTGATCGAAGAGAGCTACTTAGAATGCACATCAGTTAATCTAGGAGCTCATGGCTCGATTCCTAATTCAACATTCAATTTACACTTCCGTTTAAGATATATACTTTTGGAGAATTGGAACTGGTTGTAATACGGCTGTGTCTGAAATATTAAACCTTACTTGCAATAAGTGACCAAATTAAAATACTCCAAAAAATTAAGTTTCATTTTTATTCTTCCTTAAAAAAAAAATGAAATAAAACTTTGTTGAAAAATATTATTTTCTTTGCATATTACAAATAATTTTTTTTTAGCGAAATTACATAACTATTTTGTACTTAAATTTGTTATTTATTTTATACTTTTTAATTGTTAGAAATATAGGCTTTCCCTATTGTTAAGTAAAAGTTGCTAATGAGGGTTTTAATTACGAAACTAGAAAGGCATTTAATGTCAAATATTTAATGTTAAAGAGATCTTATACTGTATAACAAGACAAGAGGTTCCCACGAACACAAGATGAACAGACACATTTTAAAATAAAACGTGTGCTAAGGCAACGTGATAAAGAATTCTAAAAGGCTTCTTATTCTTTGTTTATAGCATTTGATTTTATTAAGCAATTATTTAACACAAACAGTAGCCAGCCACGTATTTCCATACTCTGAATGGTTACCTAATTTTGAGAGGGTAAAAATATGGTTTTTTTTTAACAGTCTACCTTTAAATTACCAACCAATAAAAATTATTGGTTTTTTGTTATTAATAATTAAATTTAATTAGTTACTCGCGTTTAGTGAGGTATTTTGATTCTTTAATTTTCAGTAATAAAGCATTAAATAAAAAAATTTAATAAAAAATCGCGTGTTTTTCTTCACGTATAAAACAATTCATGCATAATTCTTATTCACAGACAGTATTCCATTTCGTTTTATGTTTTAATCAATTCTCTGTCAAAGACAGAACTCGCCAGCTTTGGATTCAATTGACGAAGCTTTGGAGATCAGAGGCAATTAGATTTTGCTTGAAATTACTGGTCTTGCCTTAGGACTAACATTTCAATGTAGAGAAAATTAAAATGCTAAGCAAATCAAAGAGAGCTCGTTATTTCTACATCCAATTATTCCTACTGCAATATTTGTCCAGAATAATTTCGTTCTGAATGAATCTGATAAGGTGGAGCGATTTGATTTCTAGACTGCATTTATTCAAAAGCAATGAAAGTTGTTGATTGAGAAATATCGTTCGCAATTGGATTTGATTTAATATAATCAGTCGTGTTTATTAGATGCCGTAATAGGAACTTGGTTGGAATTTTCTCTTTGCACCATTTCAAGAAAACAAATTAAGATTATTAAATACAAAGTAAATCCGTAAATCGCTTCTATGAAATTGGTTCAAATACAATTTGCTTTGATTTAATCACTCTTACATCGATTCTGTAGTAAATATTTTATAATTAGGCAGGTGGTGTAATAAATAAATAATTAATTAAGTTAACTTAACACTAGTCATTTTATCGAGTTGATGATATAATAATTAATCAAAAATTACCTATTGTTACATTATTTAATAAATAAGACTTCAAGAGATGATAGTCTTAAAACTGGTATTACATTTCAAAACAGATTCTTCACTTCTTGTTCAACATTAAATTAAAGTATTTGTTTATAAAAATTGAATAACATGAAAACATTTTTTTAAAAATACAATAGAAATTTTTGTGAGTGGATATAATTTTACCAAAGCAATTAAATTTTATGTAACAGTAATGAGTATTACTTCGTTTTGTTTACTATAAAACGGGAAACAATATTATTAAACGTGCCTAAAACGTTGCATGTGCATTTTATTGAAACCGACTACCTACTTTACATGCATATGAGTCTCATTTTAGCCGAATTGCAAACACAACGATGAAAGAAAATGTGTATGCATATATACTCTTTATCTCCTTTATCCACAATATTCTTTAATATTAAACTGACATTCAATTTTCAGCAGCTGTCTGAAACCGCCTTTATGATATCTGCTGTGTGTTTATTTTTGTAATAGTGGTTGGATTTTCATAATTTACACGAATATGATAAAAAGGAACAGTTCCTTGAAAAAAAAAACCCAAAGAAACGCATATATCGTAAAGTGTTTAACGCCTTCCCAACATACAGTTTTTAGAAAGACCTAAGATTATTACCTTGCAATTTTCACCAGACAAAAAATCGATACATTAGGGATGACCTTCAAATTTTTTTTAACGTTAAAGACGGCTTAAGCAATGCATTTCCACCTTTGTTTCGTTCTGAAACGGCTTAAATAGTACATTAAAACACTAGTGTCATAAGGCGACCTTTTGGCGCACGAGTCCAAGTTTGAAAGGACGAGTGCGTCAAAAGCCTTATGACATGTGTTTTTTATACTATTTTTTCTATTTTGCGGTTTTTATGACTTTTAAAATAACATATTTTTTACATTACATCAAACATATATACATTTAGGGGATTTTGTATGTATGTGGTGGTTGGTCACCCTACCCGAGAAACAGTCAGAAACAGTGACTGACAGCAACTTTCAACTTTTCTATACTCTTAAATGTAAAATGATAACAAACTAAAGTGGTTATTATGTACTACTTAAAGAAAATGAAGCTAGTATATGAATCATTTAAAAACATTGAGGTTAGATCAGACACACCAATACAATAAGTGACGACGAGTTTGACAGTAGCATTCGTTGTGCCAACCGTAAATATAAAACAATGCTTTTGCGCATTTGCGTGTTCTAAAGAGTACTTTAAAGCCGCAAAATAGAAAAACAATTTTTTACAACTCTTCGACGTTTTTTAAAAGTTCCAAGACAATATAACATTGCAATTTTTTCAAGAAAAAATCTGTTGTATTGAAGTGGTCTTCATATTTTTGAAACTGTTAAAGACACCCTAAGCGATGCAGCATTTGCACTTTTGGTTCGTTCGGAAACGTAAAACAATTTTTACAGTTCCTCAAATTTGTTAAAAAGTCCCAAAATTTGGAAATTTTATTTAGAAAAAAAATCGATTGTTTTGGGATGGTCTTTATAATCTCTGAAAATGTTAAAGACACCCTAAGCAATGCACTTTTACCTTTGGTTCGTTTAGAAACGGCCTTTAAAATTTTTTCACAAATTTTCTATACTTTTAAAAAGTTCCAGGATTAAAATTAAAAAAAAAAAAACGATTGTTTTGGGATGGTCTTTATATTTTCTGAAAATGTTAAAGACACCCTAGGCAATGCGTTTCCACCTTGGGTTCGTTCAGAAACGGCCTAAAACAATTTTGACAGCTCCTCAAATTTGTTAAAAAGTCCAAAGATCATGCAATTTTATTTTGAAAAAAATCGATTGTTTTGGCATGATCTTTATAATTTCTGAAAATGTTAAAGACACCCTAAGCAATGCACTTTTACCTTTGGTTCATTTAGAAACGGCCTAAAACATTATTTTCCCAGATGTTCAATATTTTTAAAAAGTTCCAAGATTGAAATTTAAAAAAAACGATTATTTTGGTATGGTCTTTATAATTTTTGAAAATGTTAAAGACACCCAAGGCCGGCCTAGGCAATGCGTTTCCACCTTTGGTTCGTTCAGAAACGGCCTAAAACAAATTTTTACAGATCCCCAAAGTTCCATGACTATAAACCTCACCTATCTGTTGAGAGGCGTAAGAATAAGAATTATAATTTTTAATCCGACATTTAAAATTCTCTCAATAAAGTGTCCTTATAATTTATAAACACTACAACGTAGAACGAATGAAGACTTTCATGTTAATAAAAAAAACACAATATTATGTACAATAATTATCAAGACTCTAATTTGAATAGACTACACTGCACCATTTTTGGGATAAAGGTATGGAACTCATCTTAATATAATAATTATAAATCTTAACCGTTAATAGCTAATTGGGTTACAATTTTAATACAGGAAAAGTGACGATATATTTTAATTCCTTAAAAACTGACCGAATCAGTGACGACAATTTTATATTGGGCACTGCAGGGTTGCTAACATGGAAGCATGTAGGTCGCAATTTCTCATAACCGCACCTTCACCATAACTCCCGCGGGCATCGATACACACGAATAACAATTTATAGCGTACACCAATGCATCAAAGAACTTAATAGATTACTCAAGCATTTACTTCGGTAGTAAATAACTTACTGCAAATTAACCTGTCCCGTTGATTTTTATGCTCTAAGAAAGCTACTTTTAAAATAACAGAAGAAAGGCGATAAATGAAACTGAACATTATCTAGTAATATAAATTACACATTCATTCAAAACTTACAATTATTGCAATGTCAAAAAACTTGCACACATTTTAAGCAGTTTTTGCAATTAAAACAGGTATGATTTAAAAAAAATATTTTTCCGAAATTTAAATTATTAGATATAAACGTCTTACAATGATTAAAATCTCAAAATGTTTAAATTCGTGGGTATTCCGAATTAGAAAATATCCTCTATCACAATCCTTTCTTTATTGTACGTATGGCAAAAGTACTATCGTCTGCATTAAAAATCTAATCTGTGAATTACAAAATAACTTGAAAATCGCTTTCACATTAAGAAACCGTAATTCATTTTCTAATGGAAACCTTAAACAGCTTAAGGAATTCTAGCCGAGTTCAATTAAACCGTGTGGGCTTTAACTGCAAAAGTAAGCAACCTTTAGATAACGATATACATTTCAAAGGCTCCGCTTAACCCACTGAAAGCTGGCGCGAGAGCGAATTCATTAGCATCCGATAATGAGTTCCTTAATATGTACTGTTAACGTGCAAGTAATTGCACTAAAAATGTGTATTGCGCTGTTTAAATAATTATAATAAAGGTAAATTATGTACGTTGATAACAAATATTAATATACAGTACTAATTAAGATAACGTAACTAATAAAATAACCGATGGAAATACTGAAAAATTGCAATAGTGTGGTAGTTGTTAAAACAAATAAGTTGCTTCTACAGAAATTTAAATAATTGTGTAATTTTTAAAATATCTACAGTAATTTTTGCCTATAAAAGTGATTTGTAAGTTAAACTTAACGCATTAAGATTATTCCTGTTGAAGCACCGTTTAAGTGCTTTCAGCACTTAAGCGAAAACAATTACCCCTAGATAGGTATAACGAGACACCCATGTATTTGGAAAAAGCGTAGACTGTAGCTATAGTAGGGATGCACCAATAAATCGGTAATCAACCGTATCGGCTCTTGTCCCGATCGACAGGCAATCGGTATTCTGGCAAAAAAACGAATAACAGAACAATAATTTTGATTAAGAGGCAAACGCTTTCCAAACAAAAAATAAGGAACAACATTCTAGGATATTAAAACAACAATTAAATATTAATAAAAGGAAACAAATTCTCTTAAATTTTAATGTAGGAAGATGCGAGTTTCGCCATTTTAAGGGAATAACCAATTTTTTGCAATTTAGGTTTCAAACGTTTTGTTTAATTGTTTTATGAACTTAAACTTATCACGAAAAAACCAACTAAACTCAAAATTAAGATGCAATAAACATATACAGGGTCGTTCAATAGGTCTGCAATAAATGAAAAATCTTTTTATTATCATAGGAATAAACGTAGTATAAAGAAAGTATTGTGATCGCGAAAATTTTCGAATAACATATTTCGACGGATATACAGGGTTCTCGTTTTTCGAGGGCCACTATGGGGATCTCGTAAACGGTAAGAGTTACGACTTCGGTTAAATTGGGACAAAGTTGTATATTCAGGTGCTTAATAATTTGATTCAAACAGAACTTATCTAGCTCTTTTAGTTTTTGAGATATAGGAAAAAAAATAAAAAAGTGGATTTTTATTTTTTGCCCGTAACTTTTTCATTTGATGTCAAATTTTATTTTTGTAAAAACATTTTCATTGCCACTTTTTTTAAACCATCATCAGGTCAATTTTTTCTTATGGCCGCTATATCGATTTTAACGCCAATTTGTAGAGCATCTTATAGCAGTTGGCACTTTTTTGAAACAATTGTTGTTAAAAATGGTAAAAACAAATATTTTATTTAAAACATATTCTAATCGGCATGGTAAATAATTGTCTTTGTCCCCTTTTCCTTGGAAGCAGGTGAGTAAACCGTATGAAATTACTACTAAAGGGATTTAATTTAAAAAATCACTATTAATAAATATGTTAGGATTGCATTAACATTGTTCACTTATTAGCAAATATTTTTAGAATATTTTCTTCTGGTAAGTAATAAATTCCTCTAAAATGTGTATTTAATGCCTTATTTGACATACAATTATTTTTAACAAAATTTTCGTAATCAAATAATATAAGTGTTCATAGTTTACAAAAAAACGTCCAGAAATCTGTTGTTTACGCTTTTTGCTTATTAGAAGTTATTAACGCAGATAAAAGGCATAACTCGTTATTTTTTGTTAAAAATAATTAATTGTACGCCAAATAAGGATTAAATACATATTTTAGAGAAATTTATTACTTAACCGAAGAAAATATTCTAAAAATATTTGTTAATAAGTGAACAATGTTAATGCATTCCCAACATATTGATTAATTCCTATTTTTTTAATTAGTAATTTCATGCGGTTTACTTACCTGTTTCCAAAGAAAAAGGGACAGACAATTATTTGCCATGCCAATTGGGATTTGTTTTAAATAAAATATTTGTTTTTGCCATTTTTAACAACAATTGTTTCAAAAAAGTGCCAAGTGTTATACATTGTTGAATTCAGAAAAAAATGCTCTACAAATTGGCGTCAAAATCAGATATAGCGTCCATAAGAAAAAATTGACCTGATGATGGTTTTAAAAAAATGAAACGTCGCACCAAAAATATAATAGGGGAATTTGATTCCTTGCAAAAAGTGGCCATAGAAATTTTGTTACAATAATGAAATTTAACATCAAATGAAAAAGATACGGGCAAAAAACAAAAATCCACTTTTTTACTTTTTTTTTCATATCTCAAAAACTAAAAGAGCTAGATAAGTTCTGTTTGCGTCAAATTATTAAGCACCTGAATATACAACTTTGCCCCAATTTAACCGAAGTCGTAACTCTTACCGTTTACGAGATCCCCATAGTGGCCCTCGAAAAACGAGAACCCTGTATATGTTTTGAGATCCCCCGAACCCGTTTTGACTATTTTCGCGATGACGTCCGTGTAAGAGTATCTCTGTATGTGTCAGACATTAAAAATGTGCATTTTCGACAGTAGTTATCGATAGAGCCTTTAAAAGTATACTACAAAGTGCGTGCATTTATATGATTTTTTAATTATTAACTAATATACAGGGTGTTTACATTAAATCGACAATCCAAAATTACATGAAAACCGTAAAAAATTTAAAAAATATATTTATATAGTCTATATTGAAGTCTATAGAACAACCTTGAGAACTTCTTTGGTAAAATTTAAATTACAAAATTATTTCATAAATTTTAAATTGTTGTAGAGTTTATTTTTTCCGTGCGAAATGCAGTTTGTCTCAACTCTGTGAAAAAAGTTATGATTACATCTTACATTACAAAAAAGTCAAAACATTTCATATGTCATAAACACTCCTTGATAAACACGCGCATGAAACTTCATTTTGACAGACGTCATTAACGTCATGTTGACAGACGTCATTTACAAAAATGAAGTTTATAAGAGCGCCTGGAGCGGCATTTTAAACTTTTTACGCCCACAAATACACAAACACATTTGAAGAAGATACACACAATATATTTATGGCGAAAGTCATTTGGTGGGCTCACCAGTTTATTTATTAATTTTTTTGGATAAAAGTTCAATAAAAATTCATACGACTCTAAATTTGAGCGATTTTAAAAATATTAAGTAAAATGTCCTTATTTTAAGATTTACATAAAAAGTTTATCGAAAACGATATTTTATATTTAGTGATATATTTAAGTCTCTAACAACATTTTATAAACAAAGCTTATTCGTATTTGTTAAAAAAAATCTAAAGACAAGTTGTATACATACTAAAACGAAAGAAAATCCCCAATAAGGTCCTTGATTAGCAAATAGTCATCAGAATAACATGTAATTCCTTTGTAATTTCCCTGGATTTAATATTCTTTCAGTTTTCAGGCCGGTGAACAAAATAAACGAGACCCCATCCCATTATAGCTGTACTCGAATTGTACGTCGTGTATAATTAAATTCAGTCCAGTAAATTATAAATCCAATAAGGACGGTATAAAATACAATAGTGGTTTCCAGTTTCCAGCGCAAACCTGTACAATAACCGGCGTTCAAAAAAGGAGCCTGCATTGTACTTATCTTTAAACACGAAAGGCCTAATTAATTATGGAGCCAGAACCCTGTATGTAAAGCAGTGCTCGACAGTACAAAGATATAGCCGTTCCTGTACTATCGGGCCGGACGTTGGTGAATTATGCAAGCGGTAGCGGGCGGTCTGTCCGTCGGTCTAGCTATTGTTCGAGTACTCACGATTACGCGTTGGTCAGTGGAGCAGTTCCTAGAACTTTATGGCTAATGGTGCATTATAAATGCATTTAAAATATATTAACGCCATAAATCACCTTGACAAACAATAATACAACTGAATAATAGACAAATTATTGGTTGATAATTGATTAAAAGTTTAATAATAAAGGCAGTATATTTGCATTGTTTCGTTATCTTAATGATTAGCTATTATTTGCCATAACTCGTTATAAGTTTTTAATTAAAACTTCAATGACTCTAAGCTATAATGGTGTACAAATTCATTTTCTCAAATTATTGGTGCTATTCTGTACCGACACGATGTAACGTTATAACGCTATTGGAAATGTAGCTTATAGCGCACCGTAAGGTACTTATAGTGGCAACATAATTACATTCTGTAACGCACGCTTTATGTAACGGAACAAAAGATCTACTCTTACAGTGAAACTAACCTAAACACGCTTGAAACGGCATCTATTTGTTTGAACGTTATAGGTTATATTGATTGATATTTTGCAAATAAAAATTGTTTAAATTGAATGGATATCGTTGGAATAGAATAAATAGATTATATATTATCTAATAATAGTCCGCAACAGGTTAACCATAAAAAAAATATTTATATTATTAAAATATGTTATTAACTTTTAACCAAACGGATTCTAAGTACATAGCTTTCCAAGCAGTTTTATTTTATTACATTGCATTAATTAACTTATTTTGAATAATCAAATAAGATATGGTATGAATAGCCATGGTTTCAATCTACATCCACTATTGCTTATTAAATGTGAGCTGATATTACCACTTTCATGTGCTAAACTAAAAAATCTTCTGATATTGAACTTTTAAAATTTAGTAGCATCGTGGACTGATCTTGGATATCTATTGCGAAAATGTTACAGTCAGAATCAGATATTAACATTACGTTCAAAATATATCTGCCTTTACGGATTAAATTAATATGGATATAAATTTAACATTCTTATCAATCGATATTTAAAACTACGATGTAACAATATTTACTATTTACCGCAATAACATTTTTCTTTCATCTTATTAATCACCTTTAGTGACCAGCATCAGTGTGGAGACACAATGTTTTCAGCATCAGCCATCAATGGCACCAATTACTCCTCTAGACATCTTATTTCCAGTAATATCCTTGTTTTCGTATAAACAAATGCTTGAATTTGTAAATATTAAATTATTATTAATGCAAATAAATTTGAGTCAATTAACTTTTCTTTGCTATAAAAAATTCTTGCAGATTTTCCAGACCAGTTTCGAGACTCTTGTCTTTTTGTTAGTAGCAGTCTTATATACAATAATACTGGTCTAGTATTTCTACAGGAGTTTCTTCATAAAAAAATATATAATGTTTAATTAAAATTGTTCATATTGATCAATAAATTGCTCTTAATAATTCAAGCATTTTGAAATACCTATATTTACAATTTTTTTAACCTGCATAAACTCATGAATAACATACACAAACAAAACAGATGACATATTTCTAATCAATAATCTTTCCAGTTATTTTTTATTAACCCTTTGCGGTCCAATTAAGTTTCGCAAATTTCTACCCATCAATTTTACGAAATTATAATTAAATAATTTTTTTTTTGGCAACCACATCTACTGATAACAGTCCCTTATACATACAGCTGCAGGTTTCTAGTTTTAAAATGAAAATGAGCGGCAGTTATAATGACGTCAGCCGACCTTGAAACGCAGGCGTTAAAATATGCCGGCGGCCAAGATCCGACGTTGGACCGCAAAGGGTTAATATTAATTATATAAAATTATACTGATCAAGCATTACTATAAGTGATTCTTTATTAAAGGGATCAGTAATGTTTAATTAGTATTATTCATATTAATTAACCAATCACACCCAAAATTCAAGCAATTTAAATCACTTTATTAAAAACATTTTTAAGCTGAATAAGTCCATTAATTCCAAATCATACACAAATGAAACAGATGACATACTCTGATCAATCATCTTTTCATTTGCTCGTAATTACTTTAAAAATAACTTTTTATTGCATAAAAATGGAATAACAATTCAAATTTATTTTCTTTCATCTTGTTCCAATTAAAAATGTTCTGATAAAAGTAATACTTCATGTACATTTATTACCAATTGTATACAAAACAGAAAACACTCTTTATTTGTGAAATTATACCGCGCTGTATCGTGTTAAGTCTGTTTTATACTACACTATTTTTTCGTTTAAGAAAATCGTATACGATTTTCTAGTACGGTGTCAATCAGAAATTAAAAATCTTGAACGAAAAATTCGTACGAAATTATTACCGTCCCTATATGCGTCCAATTTTAGCATGCGCGCATGCGTATTCTACTGTTACTGTATCTGACCGCATGTCATTTGTGGGTTAGGTTAACTGAAACAATCAAACGATGTTAAATACTACTTATTACCGTTATATCCCTCACAATTTATTTTGTAGGAATAAATATGTAGAATGGAACAAGCGTTAAATTTGAAAATAATTCGCTTTCTGTTGTGATCAAATTGAACATTTGACATGGTAACTCAAGGTGCCAACAAAATATGATGAAAGTTACTAAAAAGTAACCAAAATATATTGGGGTTTTCGTACCAAAATATAATGCAATGTAAAAGGTCCATATTTTCCATGCTAAATTCTTGAAGAAATTTTTGTATCAAAAATCGTATACGATTTTCTTAAACGAAAAAATAGTATAGTATAAAACAGTCTTTACGGCCAGGTATTTGCCGACGTAAGATTAACAGCAAATGTAAGCAGATTTACAGCTTACTGTAAGCTAAAGTGGCATACGCAATCACAAACGCGACAGCACTATAACAACTACATCGCCACTGCGTTACAGCGCTTACAGACTAGACTCATAAGCTTTAACCAACAACATTTACTTTTATATCATCGGAAAATTGTACATAATGGCGTTAATTTTACAAGTAGCTACCTATGAAATAATATACAACAAACTAAAAAAAATATTTTTTAAGCACTAAATAATTTGATATTCATTTTAACTTTGTAACAAAATAGATTAGGGAATTATTTTATTAATAGATCTAATTTAAATAAGCAAATTTCTCAATTTAAAATGATCCATTTTTGATCTACTTAATAATCGATTTTATTTGTATGTAAATTTTATACTCCTCATGTAGGTTGCGAAGTGAGCCAAACCAAAAAAATTTATAGTCCTATAAAATTGTATCACCACTCCTTCGACCTTAATACGATGTTATGAGTGCATTATGACGCCTTCATCCGCTTGGACAGGAATTTGAATTATAATATCTGTCATTACATACTTGTAATAAATTATATTAGATACTACACTTGGCACCCACGATTCATAATCAATGTTTCACAGTTCAACACCTTTCTTAATTTCATATTTTATGAATATTCGTCATGGTGTCTGTTAAAGTGACAACAGTTATTAGTATGGTTGTTATACACACTCGAGCGAGTCCGACAGTTTATTGTGTATTTCTGCGCTACTTATGCATTCAAAAAATCTTAACACTTTCTATTAAATTCATGGGTAAAGCATTTGGAGCGCTTTTTATCATAGGCACTAAGCAGTTTATGTATAAATATTAAAAAAAATTCCTGTACATCAATTATAGATATCAAGCATTAAAAATAAAATACAAGTTTTGGCGACAAAATTACTTTTAAAGTTCTTAAAATTGTCTTAACTTAAATAAGTTAAAGCAAGTTAGTATAAAATATGCACCCCAGGTTTCTCGTTAGCTATTCAAGATGGCTGTCTGAAGTGGTTTCCGTGTATCACACAACAATACGATAAACTAGCCTTTTGTATAATCATGCTACGCAAATCATCTTCCACAATGAAGTTAGCCCCCCACGGAGACGCATTTATGCAGGTAATTTTTGTTTATTATTCATCATACCGGGGCTCAATGTTCCTGTTGTTGGAGGATTGTATACAACTGCAAGTACTATCTAAGTCCACAAAAAAAAGATTGATATAGGCAATGCAGCGATGACAGAATGGTAATTGAAATGATTCAACTGAAAAATTGCTTTCATTGTTTCAAAAATTGCGTACTTCGTGGTAAGTGATTAGATAATTGCAATTTTGGAGGGTAGACTGATTGAAGTTTAAATCGTAAAAGGGCGATTGGTTAATTTAAGGTATATTTCCGACAATAATCTCTTTTTATCTAACGAATTTGTTGTGGAAGAAGAGGAATTTTCTAACATGGGTGGAAAAGAAGTTGAGAGAAAATCTTAATAATGCTATCAAGAATTTTAATTTTATTTGCATGTATACTACTCTGATGAAAACGTATTTTTGATGTTAATTGGTAAGCCTTAGGTCTTACAAATAATCTATTTACAATTCTAGTTCATAATTAAATAAATAAAAGTTATCATAAAACAGGATAATTTCGGTGAAATAATTTTTTTTTCAGTTCCTTCTGAGCGATTAAAAATTTTCCTGACTTTTTTGTTTAAAAAAACTTCGCTGCTACAACAGGGTAGTTTTCGTCTTTAAAGAGTAAGTAATACATTTAATATTGCAAAGTGATTCGTTTGTTAAAATTAATATGTCTAATTAAAAATCGCTTACCGTTATCAAAGGATCTCTTGAAAAAATGGAAGACCAAATTAAAAATTTTCGATGTCTCTCTACAGCAGACAATAGGCACTGAAAAAAAAAAAATGGAAAATAATAATTAATTCCAACACACGAAAGATTTGGTAAATGATTTGTAAATAAACTAGATCGGAATGTACGTTATGAATCTATTTAAAACCGTTTAGGTATACTATAGTACATATTTATTAGGTGTACTTTAATTACTGAAAATGACAATTACATTGAAAAAAATTTAATTTTATTTACAACTGTTTCATTACACTAAATATAAAAATTTTATGATAAAATATATATCATTAGCATATGTATGTTATTGTTAGTAAGTTTAATTAAAAATCATTTATCTTCTCTCTCAAAGGATCTTTTATCGATATTTTGGACCAACTTTATAAGTTTTACCTCCTCATCAACAAGAAAACATTTAGGTACAAAATTTTTAAATAAATAAATTTATATTAATAATAACTCATGCTTCCATATTTTTGTACCCAAGTCTTAAAATATAGTTAGAGCTGGCAGCAGAACAAATAAATACATCTCAGACATAATTTCCAATGCTTTTTAAGCAAATTTATTGCAATAATTCATTTCTTATTTTCCTCTCATCTTTCAACATTATTGATTATGAATATTGCATAAATTTGTACGTAACTTTCACTAATTAAAATCGTTGCTAATGAATTGTCTCATCCTACTCCTTGTTGCCATAAAGCTACGTGACATTATCTGACTCGGTCATCGCCAACTAACTTATTCATCAGCACTTCAGTTAATACATTGCTGACTTTCCTATTCGATCGTGCATACGTTATGCAACTTGCAAAATGCGATAGTGAAATAACATGCACGACACGAAGATTGTTGTATGGCATTTCTTAATTAACACAATTATTTCTTCATTGCACAAATTTACTTATGATCAATCAATAAAGCTGATCGCTACCATTCAAAAACAGTAACAAAGTAACCAGAAGAATTCTATCTGTTACAAAAGCTTCTTTAAATATACTTGAAACACTGAGAAATCATTTAGAAATAAAATGATGACTTCTGTTTGAAGTAGAAAACGTAATGCGCTTGACATTAAATTTAAAGTGCATTCGAAGTTTGTTCTACTTTTTGATGGTTTGAGCGTCTAAAGTCATTTAGGGAAACCACACGCTAGTACAACTTGAAACTGCAATTAGCATGCAGTGGTCAAATGTTGTAATTAAACAGACATACCCTATAATTTATTTAAAACCGCATGCAAGCTGCTAGTTCACGACTTGTGAGTGAAGTTTAACAAGTATGTACCTACTTGCGCTTGTTCCAAGCTCAATTAACTAACAATTTAGTTAATAAATTACGTAAAATGCATCTTTAAACTCTTCATCGTTGGGTGTTTTTAACAGAAAAGACTGATAAGTTGATGATAGTATGTAGAAATATGTAGTGGACAAGGGAATTATGGTGTGTCTACATTAGCTTTGGGTTGTCGTTCTTCTAGTTTCTAGTAAATCTGAGATTAGATCCGTTAACGTATGGCCTTAACAAACAAATTTCCAAGATATGAGCCTTTTATTATGAAAGTTACATAACTATTCATTCATGCTAATAAGAACTTTGGCGAAGGTTAGCAAAACGCATCCCAAAGTCTCAGCTAAGTTTCTGGCCTGCACAAAATTATTTTAGAGAACCCCAACTAGTCGAAACGGCAAGTCTGAAGAACAACTGGATGGTTGATTACATACATACACAACCCTCAGAAATCTGAACCAGCCGGGTGATAAGTTCGAATAGTTCATTCGATTGTCAACGGCAGGCGGTTGTTCGCGTGTCAGTTGTAAGCTGACACGTGCAGTTAATGATACGAGTACGACCAAGCTATAATCTTGCAACTCTAAAAACGTGGTGATGTGATCGTATCGTTCCTACATCCAAATTCTCCCTCATGAGGCATCGTATTTCCTAGTACATTTAGTTAGTTATATAAAATTAATTTGAAAACCATAATACTCGGTTTTTACACATTTCGTGAGAACAAAACTATGAATCATAATGAGGGCCCTTAATGTACGTTTCGGTCAACTTGTAAAACCAACATAAGATTAATACTTTACACGGACGAGTTACAGTTGACGTAGAAAATTTACATAACAATGAAACGCACCTTCTTACAACCTGTTAGACTTTTTTAAGCCTGATGTATAAATTGACACCATTAATCACAATGAGCTAGAGTGTGATTCCATTTTATTTTTCATGTAGTAAATAAATCCAGCGTACCCACACCTACTTTAAATTTTAAATAAGCTATTTATTCAACGTGCACCGTCATCACGTATCACGACAGACCCCAGTTTTTTTGTTTCACGTAAGAATGTCAATAGGTGCCTCCTGGTCTACGAATTTTTAAAATCTTTAAAGCAATAAAAAATTATTTTTAATTGGTTTTTAAACAAATTGGTAGTGGTACTTTGCCTCAATTATTTGACATTTTTACAAAACAATAAAGCCTAAAGCATATTTTTTTAAATTTTGACAGAAAAAGTTTCAAGTGTACCTATTTGACGATTTTTAAAAAACTTTGAAGCACTATAAAAAAATATTTAAAATACATTTCTAAACAAATCGGTAATCATTGTGCATTGCATACATGTTGTTTAACAATTCTACATACAGCAAAGCCTACAGCAAAATTTTTAAATTTCTGACAATAATAGTTCCAAGGGTATACACTTGACATATTTTTAAAAAATTTGAAGACTTACAAAAACTATTAACAGATTTCTAAACGATTTATCAATCCGTATGCAATACACATATAAGTAGCTTTAAATTCGTACAAACAATAAAGCCCGCAGCAAATTTTTTTATGTTTCTTTATTATCCAAATCATTGTCATAATCCCTTTGCATCGCAATCCATCCCTAATTGAAACTGACTCAAACATCTGCACTGCTTCTAATTAATACCGTATTAAGATGAAATATACACGCATATTAAACAACTGCATCCCTTTTTAATCGTTTAATTATAAGCTTTTCGCGAAGACTCCATGAATAATAATCCGGTTCGAGCCCGACAAAACAATATTCCGTGGGATTTCTGCAGTTGTGAGCGTGACGCCTATATCAATGCAACTTAATCTTCTTTACTTAATTTAAATCTAACATTCGCGTTGCAACATTTGCAGAAATTACTCAAACTTTTACGAACATTCAATTGTAATTTAAACCGGGATATATTACTTAAAATGAACCGTTACATTTCATAAGTTTAGAGAACACTACATTCAAAAAGTGCATTTTAATATTAGGTTAACCTCAAATTCTCAATGCTTACAATATTAACATTGAAGTACGATGTGAAGTACTTTATAAAAATGACTTTAAAATTGTAAACTTGCAGTTATTATATAAAGCTTTTTAATCTTTATCGATAAACAAGTTTTTTGGAAGCTCGCGAGTGAACAATAGAGAAAAAAAAATTTACAATTACATGTATAAACATAAATCATTTATTAATTATTTTACACAAGTGGATTGTCTACATTTTTATTTATTTAAGTATTGTTCGTATTGTATAATGGAGTAATAAATTCAACAAAAGAATAATTGCTGTGAACACGAATAGATAAAGTGGCGCCAGAGAGAGCTTTTGTTAACCACAAATAGAAACATGGTTTAATTAGTGGTTCATTCAACTGTGTATTGCTTATTAAGTATTCTCAGCATATTAATATATTCAGCACTGAATATGGGTCATGCAGGCAACGGTGCGATGACTCATAATAAATTGGGGGGTGTAGTGATCAATGCAGGTTTTACCGAATCATCGTAATTTGTATTGGCCACGAGCAAAGCATAGAGAATTATTAAAAAAGTTTGTAGAGCTTGCAATACTACAACCAGGGCCTGCATATACGTTTTGCATGAAAAGTGACACACAGCTTGCAAATTCATGGCCTAGTCAGCCTAGTGCAATCGGCTCTTAAAAATCAGACAGATTTGTCTGCATATTTATCATGCATGAGTTGTTTTGTTACCTACAGCTTGATTTGACTGTTGTGGCAGTACAAGAAACAAGAAATAAAGTTTCTCAAAGCCATAAAATGAATGTTATGTCTGAGGACTGAGTGACATTGTGTTGAGAGAGCTATAAAAGGGGCCTCACAAAGTTCTGAGTGTTCTTGTGAAACCGCGAATGGTTTTCAGATTTTAACGCTGCTTTAAGGCTAACGCAAAAACAAGACAACTTGTTTACTTGACATATTCATCTGTTATGTCGTCTGTTTTGTTAATTTAATAAAGTAATTACCTTCTTTTAGACAAAATTTTAAAAAATGTAGTCATACAATAAAATAGAGAATATATGTATGTACGTTTACATATTATTGCAAACATTGGTTTTTAAGCCTATGATGTTTAAAAAAATGGTATCCTAAACTATATACAAAAATACAAAATATTTTATAGTATCAGATGAACAACGTGCAATATTGCTTATTTCTGCAATAAATGGTGAACAAAGTTATAAAATAACATAAATTGGCTAGTATTTGTAATGCAATTAATTGCTAAAACAAAGGAAATCGTTACATAAAAACCAATATTATTTATCTATGCATAGTTATAGAAAAAAAGAACAGACGTTAGTGATGGATGGCAATCAAAATTTAACTCAAAATGAACTTTGATTTAATGACAAAGTAATGTATCCACTTTCGTCATCTTATTCTCATTGTTTTAAGTTAAAAAGTTTTGAGTGATACTAAATGTCAGGAAGATAACGGGACTTCAAACATTGAGAGGGTTGGCCGTGGCCGCCCTGTTGAGATAAAGTAATTACGTTGAACGAAGATCTCAACTGAAAATATCCCTGAAACTTGTAGCAGTAATGACAGGGTGGCAGTCAGTTTGTGGCATCAGAATCAATATAAAGAGAGACGCTTTTCCGTTTTTCGAGTGGAAGCACCGCAAAAAAATCAACCAGGTCAAAATAGACCAAATATTTTACTATTACAGCAACATTAACTTAAGGCGATGATTGCACAAGTATAAGAGTCAATTAAATTTTAGTTCGGGCGTTCTTTTAATTGTGAATTTTAGTGAAAATCTTTTAAAATACAGCTTCAACACCTCGTTACATGCTCATTCTCTGCGAGAGACGTTATTATGGTGGGAAATATTATGGAATGCGACTAGAAATTTACAAGCAAATAATGTAAGGGTTACGAGCGACCGAATAAATGATCTTGTAATAAAGTGTTGTGCATAACTTCACGGCAAGAGTTGGTACAGGCAACACAAAAGTTTTTGGAACTGCGTTCTAGTATTAGGTACAAAAATAGGCACATTTATTGCCATGCACTTAATTTTCTTTTACACTTTTTAAATAATTTAAAGCAAGTATTAGACGCCTTGCATTTTTTTATGAATTATAAAGTAAAATGATAAGAAATGCATTGTTAATATTTGATTAAAATTTTAATTGTATTTTCCTTAAATCTTTATAGAGAGCCATCCAAAAATAAGATACTAGATTATAGTGATTCTACAACTATCAACAAGAGTACAGTGTCTTTAAATTTAGTTGGGCGTTCGATTTTTATCAACAAATTAAATAAATTGCACTGAAAGGTAATTTTTTGGTGTTTATTTTTCCATACCTACACGCTAGGAAGGTTTATTTTGCAGTTTTATAAATAGCAGCATCGTGTAGGTTGCTTCTCATTGCAATTACAGTTTCAAAATGATGAGAGATTTAACAAACCAGAAATAGGATACGTCATTTGTTCAATTGCTGTACAGAAAAATAATATTTTCATATCCATTCAGCCGTTTCCCCCATATAATGATGTCTAGACCTAATTATTTTTATTCTTTTCAAATCTTATTAAGCTGTACCAGGGCGTATCATGTCAACAGATTGCGTGGCAGTTCATGATGGATATAGATGGCGGTATAATATTTCCGTGACATTGTCGTGAGTTGAGCAGTTGGTAATAAATTCTATTATATCCATTAAATTGCGCATAATTTGTATTATAGCTGGCGCTAACATATGAGCGATTGCCGGTGACTAACAAAGTTTTACTTCACATGTAAAATATATTTTTAAGAGATTTTTTCCAATTCTGTCTGAAAGTATTAGAGATGCTTAAAATTTTAAATTTTGGATAAGCAACGTTTGGTAGACGTTCGGTTCTTTTAAAATTCTGTCACACTTCTTCTTTTTAATCAGTTCCTCTTGTAACTTTCGGTGTCGAGGAATGCTTTTCTATTTACGTATTATGTTTCTCCACTCCTTCCTATCGTTAGCTAATTGTGGCACATCTCTCCAGCTGACTCCTTTTTCTTCTAGTCTCTGCCTCACTTCTTTTTCCCATTTTATTCTTGGTCTTCCTTAATTCTTTTTCCCTCTATCTGCATTATTCATCCTATTTTCGCGTATCTACTTTCTGGAATGCGTAGTAAATGTCCAAGCCATCTTAATTGATTCGTCTTCATCTTTTTCTTAATATCTGTTACTCCTAGGTTACCTGTATTCTTTGTTTTTGAGTTAGTGTCTAAGTTTCTAAACTGTACGTGAGAATGGGTACGTATACGTACACTGCATTAAAAACTCGCGTCTTCGTTTCTTTTGATATTTCCTGCTTACTTATCAAACATTTATTAGTGGCGTAGTTAAATTTTGTCGCTATTGCTATTCCGTTATTTAGATCTTCCTCCAATTTACCATTTTCTGCAATTATTGTTCCTAAATATTTAAAATTTGCTACCTGCTCTATCTTTTTTTTTGTCTAGCATAATTGTAACTGGTTCACGATTTTTCGCTGTAATCATAACCTTTGTCTTTGTTATATATTAGTATTTATATTATATCTACTTAATGTATCTGCCCATACGTCTAGATTTAATTGCAAGTCCTTTTCGCTTTTAGCTAATAACACCACATCATCTGCAAAGGCTATTTCTGTTAAGGATATTGGTTTTAGTTTATTCCAACCCCAGTATGCTTTATATGTGTTTTGCTTACATCCTTTAATTAATTTATCCATAAAAATTATTAAGAGCAGTGGACTTGATATGCCTCCTTGTCTAATGGTGCCTTTCCACGTAAGAGTAAACTACTCTCGATAGCAGCGCCAAGGATACAGCCCCTGAGAGTAACTCGCGATTGGCTGTATCCTTGGCGACGCTGCTATCGAGAGTAGTTTACTCTTACGTGGAAAGGCACCATTACTTCCACAGTTGTTATAAATTCCTGGGAACTATTGTTATGGGTTCGCAAATAATTTCTACTACTCTTAAAAATAAACTCTTGGCGTTTAATAATCCTTCTCCCACTCTACTTTGTTTCAATATCTTCCAGAACTTTTCCCTTGGCACTCTATCGAAGGCCTTAGAAAGATCGATAAATCACAAGTACACCATCTTTGAATGTTTCCATTGTTTTTTCACTGTCAACGTAAAAATTAGATCCCGCGTGCTTTTACCCTGCCTAAAACCACTTTGAGCCTCTTCCCAATTTCTTTCGAAATGTTTACTTAATCTTTCCTCCAAAATTCTTTCATATAATTTTTCTTCTACACTAAGTAGAGATATATGCTCTATAGTTTTCGCAGGTTTTCTTATCTCCAGTCTTGAATATTGGTAATATAACAGAAACCTCCCAGTCCTTTGGAATATCTTTATCCTGCCATGCTTTATATACTATTCTTAGCAGCATTTTCTTTCCATCTACTCCTATGTACTTGATCGTTTCAGGTAAAACGCCATCATGACCTGCTGCTTTTTTAATTTTCATTTCATGTATCGCTCTATCCAACTCATCTTCGTTTATTTCTTGTTCATATTCTTGTTCAATTGTCTCGTATTCCTTCTGCCCTTGCTCTTTTTCCTCGTCATTGATTATGTTATCACTTTCCTAAATCTAACTATCTAAAGCTTTTAAAGATTTTTTACCGGTTATATTCTATGTATTCGGTATCACAAAAATTGGCAAGTAATTTGTAGCAATCACAAGACTGTGGCAGTGTGTTAAAAACCAATTTAAAATTTGGAAGATCCTTAAAAAAAAGACCTTAACTGATACCAAAAGTTATTTGAAAATTGATATTGAAAAAAAAATTCAATTGGAAAGTGAGCCTGTACTAATATATTTTTTTTTCGCCATGGAATTTTCGATTTAATGCTTAAAGTACAACAGGGTGTTTTGCCTTTAAATAAACGTATGTTGTGTCAAAGTTACATTGTTTTATAAAGTTTTGCATTATAACAATTGTTTTGTAAAGTTTTTTTAAGGGCTATCGATTAAAGTAAAATAATTTAAAGAGATAAAAAAATGATGATGCTTACAAAGTAATAAAATAAATCGCAGCTTCACGTTAAATTTGTTCTTTATTTAACAGTGGTTAACAAAGTTTATATTGTTGGGTCTATCATGGACTGACATTGTTGGTTGATGGTTCTCTCATTTAATTTGCATAATTATAAAAAGTGTCTTCCATTGTTCTGAACATCCAACCATTTTGGAAAATTAGCATCGTTAATCAGACACGCATTTCACGCAAAATATTTCTTACTAATTAAGAGAAAATGAACCAGGCTATCAGATAATTAGAGAAACATTCTCATCTGTTATTCTGTTACATCCGTGCTGATGTTCTTGGATCTGCATTTCATCAAGAACGTGCCGGCTTTATAAATACGACATCCTAATATAACTTGCATTTATTTTACAAAGCCTACCGCATTTCCGTGATGAAATATTCAAGATAGTGAACGATAAAATGTGCACACGTTTTCTGTTAGCTCCAATCCGGTTGAAATTTCATCCAACTACCAATTTACTTCAGAAGTCCATTAAAGTAAATTACCAACGGTAACTGATATGAAGCAAAATCTTAAGTCTGATTCTCAACCGACTGAATCTATTGAGAAAATTGAATGCAGATGTATTTGTTATTTCAATGTGCAATATTGCAGACTCCTGTTACAGCTTCTTTTAAAGCGATACATTAACTTTTGAATTAGGCTTTAAGGTAGTATCTTTCAAAATAACTATGCGAACACTATCGTGATGTAGATAACGGTGTAATAGCTTTTTAAAAGGCAGCTTCTTGAGTTGCCTGCAATGTCCTGAAAACCATTTGTTGAGAAAACTTTGCAAAGAACTTTGTTACAACCGATAAATAGAAATAAGTTTACATTAAAAGACTTCAAGGAATAAAATAAAAGCTTTTACCAAATGTATGTATGTAATAATGGCAATAAAACAAAATTGAATAACTGCAATCAACAACCTAAACGGAAAAATAAACAAATCAAAAACGATTTCATAAATGCTTACCTAAAATAATTAACAAATGATAGTAGCACTGACTATTCTCTAAGGAAAGCGACCAAACAGCTAAAAAGACAAATCGTGCAGATCCCGCCAATAAAACAACAGGATGAAAAATGGGCCCGAAATAGTGAACAAAAAGCGAAAACATTCGCAGATCATTTAGAAAAAACATTCCAACCAAATGGAGGAAACGAAGAAGCTCCTGATTGGGAAGAAATCCTACAAGAAAACAATGAAATCAGTCTTTCAACACCTAATGATGTAATTACTGAAATTAAAGAGAAAAAAGTCCCTGGGTTTGATTTCATTACTGGTGAAGTGCTAAGACATATCCTAAGGAAAGCCATAGAAAAACTGACCACCCTAATAAATGCTGCCTTTAGACTCAAGTATGTACTAGGCTGTGGAAAGTTGCAGAGGTGATTATGATCCCTAAATTAGGGAAACCTCCTCATGAAATTTCATCTTACAGGCCAATCTCATTATTGCCTGATACCGAAACCGTTCGAAAAGCTCCTGCTCAAAAGAATGAAACCAATAATAGAAGAAAAAGAACTAATTTCCTCTCATGAATTTGGGTTTATCAATAAACATTCAACTATTGGCCTGGTACACAGAATTACGAATGTCATAGAAAAAGCCCAAAAAGAAAAAAAGGTTTGTTCTACTATCTTTCTAGACAAAGTGTGGCATGATGGTTTAAATTATAAGCTAAGATCGCTTCTTTCAAAACAATACTCCAAATTCTTCAGTCCTACATCTCTGAGAGACACTTCAGAATAAAGCAAGAAGAATCTTATTCAAAACTTAAAGAAATTAAAGCAGGAGTTCCACAAGGAAGCGTACTAGGTACGGTCCTATACCTGTTGTATACTTGTGATATTCCAAAGTTAGAAAACAGTACTATAGCGACCTTTGCCGACGGCACGGCTATTTTAGCTGTAGGAAGAAACATTACAGAATCATCCGAGAAATTACAAGCAGCTGCCAATCAGATCAACTGAACAAAAACATGGCGTATAAAGTTAAATGAAACTAAGTCAGTACATGTCAATTTCACCAACAAGAAAATTGAACATAATCCAATCAACTTAAATAATAAACAAATATCATACTTCAATACAGCAAAATACTTACAAGGGAAGGTCACGATACGTTGTCGCTAGAATTTGATTCTGGCTGTGTTTATTACATCAAGGGCATCAAAACTAAATGTTTTCTAGAGTTATACGTGCCACTGGCCATTAACTTCGGAAAAATAGGGGAAAAACTGAACAGCTGATTAATAAAAGTAATATTTGCGATCGCGTTGGCCATGAAACCGTAAAAGACAAAATCGAAATTCTTCTATTTACCAATGCGCGCATCCTTTCCAAGTAAAATGGTGCAAAGTTTTTGAAAAAATCTTAAACGGTTCCGAAGAAAAACGCAAAAAACGAGGCCTTTGTAAAAACGGTTTTCCCCATGTTAAACGCCTATGCAAGTCGCATAGATATAGTAATACAGATATGCGATAACTACTCAATACATAGCGCTTATACAGGGGTTTCGTTTTTGACGTTTTTCTCCGGAACCGTTCAAGATTTTTTCAAAAACTTTGCACTATTTTACTTGCAAAGGATGCGCCTATTGGTAAATAGAAGAATTTCGATTTTATCTCTGACGGTTTCATGGCCAACGCGATCGCAAAAATGACCTTTTTGTACCAATTTTTCAGTTTTTCCCCTATTTTTCCAAAGTTAATAGCCAGTGGCACGTATAACTCTGGAAAACATTTAGTTTTGATGCCCTTGATGTAATAAACACAACCGGAATCAAATTATAGCGACAACGTATCGTGACCTTCCCTTGTTAGGTATTACATTGGATGCTAAGCTACGCTGGAAAGCTCATGTCAAGAAAAAAAGGGAAGAAATAGGTATCAAATATAAAAAAATGTACTGGCTAATCGAGAGAAATTCCTCTCTGTCCCTACATAACAAACTTTTGCTATACAAGCAAATTTTAAAACCTGTATGGACATATAGGATACAGCTATGGGAATGCACCAAACAGAGTAATATTCAGATCATCCAGAGACTCCAGAACAAAACACTAAGGAACATCGCTGATGCACTTTGGTACTGCACAAAATAGTGACATACATCGGGACCTCAATATGGACACTGTAACCGACACAATAAACAAGTTTGTAAGAGCCACGAAGAAAGGCTCCATCAACATATAAACGTCAAAGCGATCCAGCTCCTGGACACTACAGGACTAGTAAGAAGACTCAAAAGGGTTAAACCTTTTGGGTAAGTTTAAGCAAAAGTTTAAAAGCAAAGACTGTGCGGTACAGTGCACGTTAATAATTAGTGTAGGTACTTATATAGGAGTTGTTCCGAAGGTTATATAGGAGTATGTAGGGGAAAGTACCCATGAATGGGACAGTCCTTGGATGGGACATTCTTAATAAACTATAGTTAAACACAAATCTTTATGTACGTGCATAGATGGTAAATCGCGTACCTAATGTACAACCACATTTCGAAGTTCTCATGTTGTGTACAACACGATTGTATGCACGTACATAAAGATTTGTGTTATAGTTTATTAAGAATGTCCCATCCAAGGACTGTCCCATTCATGGGTACTTTCCCCTATATATTAGCAAACTAAGGACTACTATTGAGTAAACCTTAGGCTTAGACTAAGTTTGAACATTATTAATTTAGGTTAGAATTTAACGGCTTATTGATCTCAAAGACCAGATTGCATTGCCATAAACTCTACTGGGGTTTAAATTTAAAAAAAACAAATCTAATTATTACAATTTCTCGCATTTTTCAGGATATTTAAAACAAATGGACACATATACATCTTCAGTTAAGGTTCTTATACTTAGAGTGTACAAAATCCACTTTTTCGGTAATTTAACCATCCCTCTATCTCTAACTGCTTCTGAGAACCCCCTGATGGATCAATACACTCTGTGTTATTCAAAAAATATCACAAAAAAATAATTTTATATTTTTCCGATTTCTGTTTCCAGGTGCACAAGGGTTAATACTCCTTTCATTCCAGATAATAACCCATAATTGCCAACATCAGAGCCTAGTGCGAGTTCCAATGACCAAGCTATTTATTTGATAGCTTCAATCAGAATTTGACGGAAATAAAGTGGGTGTAGACAGGTCCGTTCCAATTCGGATATCCGGTAGCGCCTCTACCGGCGTCTACAGCGTTTGACCCTAATGAGTAAAATTGCATCGTTCATACAATTTCCTTATCGGAAAAGCAGGTGGTACATCAGCACGCGCCCATTTATTTAAACATAATTAAATTGTTTTATACGCCCTATCACGAACAACATCCATGTGCATTAAGAGTGCCAAAAATAAAAAAATGCTTATCAATTTTATTTTAAAAACTGGTTAAACTGAAACCAAATAACATGAGTCATGATTCTGGAGTAAATGAATACATTATTTGGTTTAAATAAAGCAATCTTAGAACTTGTTTGGTTTTTGTTGAAAACAAGTGAGTGGCGTAACTGATGGATTGTGGATTAACTCGAATTAGTTGACTAAGAGATCACGTGCCTATTTGAGCATGATGCTGGATGTTACCGATAACATTACCGTTTGATATGTTAATACTTTAACAGCACTACTTAAATTGAAGTCAACGGATTAAATACTTTGATTTTTCCAATTAAGTGGAATTAAGATATTTTATTTCCACAGCTGTCCTAAATATAATGAAAATATACATAGGCTTTACTTTCTTGTAACAATACACTATGTTCACTTCAACTTAGCACTAAAAACATTTAAATTTTTGAGCAAATAATTTTTTGGTACAGATAAAAACAAACTAGAACTTCAAGTCTTTAAATCGCAACTTTATACAAGTGTTTATTGCTCGTTTAACACAATCAATTTTGTTGGCTGTTTAGTTTAGCTTTAAGTTCGTGGGTTTATCTGTGCTGTTCGACTGCCTAATGAAAGTTAACGATCCGGTAATAAATACAACACTCTCTCATTTTCATGCAACAAATGCACCATTAACTCACCAAATTATTTCTTTAAACTCTCAAGTCGCATAAAAGTTAGTGCTCTGTTTTAATTAAACATAAATAAAGCAGCAGCTTGGAAAGTACTTTTTAAGATTGAAACGTGAGTGTATTAAAATATTACACTAAGTTGGGAAATTCAAGAAACAGTTATATTTATCTAATATATTTTGCGGATCATACAAATTTTAAAAATGTCACTCACTATTAATGATCGATCAATAAAATTTCTTTATAAACGGAAACAAAAAAAGTCATCATGTTTTTTGACTGTTCATTATTTTTCATTTGTGATCTTGTGTTTATTTCGTTTTTTATTCTACAGGATTGAGAATTTCCAGCCTGGCACCTAAAAAATTAAAAATATTCAAAACTCTTCTTATTTTTGCAATTGTCCATTTCCTTCAAAATACTTGTGATATAAAATCTTGGCAGGAATCCTTGGAAAATTACTGGCTCGACTACTGAAAACCTCTCCACTCGCTGTACTCTCAACGGGGCTGCTTGCCCACACATGATTATCCAAAAACGTACACTCGAGACATTGGCATGAATATAGTTCCAGAAATTGTGCACAAAAGAAAACGTTCAACATTCCCGAGGGAGCAATACAAGAGAGAGAAATACTAAATCGAAACTTCATCCATGAAATCGAGGTGTGAATATACGGTTCAAATTCTTATATTGAGAGGCACATTTTATAAATACACAATAATTAAACTAGCAAACAGGTTTTTGATACAGCAATATCGAGTATTTGAAATACATAGTACCTACTATAAAAACATTAAAGTTCAAGTTTTTAGCAGGACTGCGGAGTCGGGAAAAAAAAGTCGACTCCGACTCCGACTCCTGATAATTTTAGTGGACCGACTCCGACTCCGACTCCGACCAAATTAAATACTAAGACATTTTATGGTGTGTAATATAGCAAAAAAAATAACAAACATAAAAAAATTATTTAAAAATTGAGTTTAAACTTGCGGCAAAGGACCATCTCGCAATTTTTTGTTGTACTCGGAGTCGGAGTCGGAGTCGGTACATTTTTTCCGACTCCGACTCCGACTCCACTGACCAGAAATTTCTCCTAAACTCCGACTCCGACTCCACAGCCCTGGTTTTTAGTGCTTGTAATATTAACAGGTTATAAAAAGTAGAAATTAAACGGTTTGCTACTGATTACTTGGACATTTGACATAGATTTTAGAGCAATCGCAAAAAAATATTGGGCTGTTAAATACAGGCAATAAAAGGGGTACATGAGGATAACTACAATCCAAAGCATAACGATTAGAGTCTAGGAGATTGTGGTGAATTTATGAAATAGACGCATTAACAGATATGGCAAATTTTCATAAAAACATTTTTAATATGTTTGATTACTGTTAGCCAAAGTTAAAAAATGCACAGAAAACGATATATGAGCAAATAAAAACGCTTAATTGCCCCGTTCTAAGTCCTTTTAAAACTCTGGAACTGATATGTAAACATCAACAACGTTAACAACCGAGATTGATAAAGTAAACAACCTTCAATAAAAGTCTAATACAAATAGCATTACTTAGCAATAAAATCAACTATTTATTCGATCAACCACTCAATGTTTACATAAAATGTAAGCAGTGAAACGTTGGCAAATCAAGTTTCAGTAACGTTTGACTACGTTTTAATTAAATGCAAACAATTTGTACAGGCAAAGCAAACACGGAATTTATATTTTCAGATATGAAGCAAAAAATCATGTTCCACATTAAATACTGCAAAGCATAAACGTTCACTTAAGTATTTCGATTTAATTATAGCTGTTTTTGCGTTAAACTGGCAGTCTAAACAAAACGTGATCATAAATTCACCGAGTAACAAGTAAATGCAACTATTAACTCTTTTAAAAAAACATGTAACATTAGTAAACAAAGTTTAAAATAAAACAACCGATTTCTATCGTTGCAATTTACTGCAGCTTTTTATTGGCAAAAATAGTATTTTTCTTGCCTTTCTTGAGAGTATAACGTTAATAAAAATTTAACAAACGGGTGTAATATATTCTGACAACATAATTCCTAGGCATGTAATATGCATCTGGTGAGCTGAAAGCTCAGAAGCGTATACGACCATTGTTTCAAGTCAACTTGCCTGTAATTAAAACGTGTCTGCGGGGTTCGAATACGGCTAGGACGAGGCAAGCCCGAAGGCTACTACAAATTAAAACTGGAATAAGGATATATAATCCAAAATGCCGCGCGGTGTTTGATATTAAACTTTCACGAACCACAATTTTATAGCCCCACATATGTGTACCAGTAATTTCGTCGTTCGCCCAATGCGTAAACGTAGTCCCTAAATTTTCTGAATTAAGTATGTAGATTTGTCCCCCCTTCGATAGATGGTCGCTAATTTAATTCGAAAAGTTGTTGAATAATAATAAAGCAATAGTTAGGGAAAAATAAAAGTTAAAAATGTATTTTTTCTACTCATGTATATGAAAGTTGTCATTTTCTCACTGCCTACTCTACATGAAAGTTTTACTTTTTTACGCTAGTGGCGAAAGTTAATTTTTGTGCGATCGTGCTAGACACATTTGTTTGACGGACGCGTTAGCAACCATAAAGTACTGCATTTCCGGCCCTATCCTTAGCAACGGCCGAAAAAGCTTTTTCTTCGGCCGCTACAGCGTACGAAAAAGATCATTTGCATTAGGCAGAACGGAAAGCGCATGTGCGTGTCTGAATATAAGTTCTGTGAGATGACTTCCTCGCTAAGTGTAGTGACGTAGAGGTCTTTAGGTTGTTAACTGTCAGGTAGTTTATAACCTAATATTTTCGTGTTGATACTGTTAATGAATACTGTCAATTATACTATGTATTAATAAATAAATATATGATATGGTACACGTTATGTAATTAATAATTAATCAATGTTTAAATTTATGAATAAAACATTACAATCGCACAAAAAAGGTTATTTAAATTATGTACCAAACTATGCAAGTACGTTTCCACCGCTAACAGCATACGCCGTCATCTGTCAGTGACAGAATGTCTCACGTAGTTTCTAAAGTATGTTTTAAACTATACTATTTTTTCGTTTAAGAAAATCGTATACGATTTTTAATACAAAAATTTCGTTTAAGAATTTAGCATGGAAAATATGAACCATTTACATTATACTATTTTTTTGTACGAAAACTCCAATATATTTTGGTTACTTTTTAGTAACTTTTATCATATTTTGTTGGCACCTTGAGTAACCATGTCAAATGTTCAATTTGATCACAGAACAGAAAGCGAATCATTTTCAAATTTAACGTATATTTAACGCTTGTTCCATTCTATGTAATATGCACCTCGGCCAAAACGTACTTTTTCGTCCTTGCCTGTTTGCTGGCTTCGACTATGTCTCAGCCAGCAAACCAGACGCGACCGAAAAAGTTACACGTTTTGGCCTTGATACATAAATATTAACTATTTCGCCACTAGTGGCGAAAATAATGTCCTTGTCAATGTCAAAATCAAATTGTAAAATTTAGCTTAAACTTATAACAAACTAAAATTGCGTTAATATTCTTATCAAATAATTTAATTTTAATATACCATTATATACAGGGTGTCCCAGATTACATTTCCAGCATGGGGATCTCGCTTATTATAAGAGATACAGGTTTGTTTAATTTAGATGAATTATTCCTTGGTATGAGAGGAGCCACAATCAATTTTTAAAAGTACAAATTTCGTCGTACTTCAGATGTTATAGCAAAAAATATGAAAATGTCCAATTTCTTTTTTCTCTCATAACTTTTTTGTCTTAATCATCAGAACAATTTTATTTGTACTTTTCTGAAGTACATTTTAATGGAGAATGTAACTGTTATTTTAGATTATTTTTAACAACTACCATTTTCGAGATATTACCCCTAACTTCATTTTTTCTTATGGGCCGCGAAGTTGGCTATGGAATAGTTGAATGTGCTTTTTTTTCCTCTTTAAAATGAGCTATTACTTGCTACATTTTTTATTATAAATAAGTCACAAAATCAAGAAAAATCCCATTTTACCCATCACTTTTAAAGCTATCTATGAAAATAAAAACAAAAAACAACTAATTAAATGTCAAATGACAGTTACCGTTTGTCTGCGGTATCATTTATTAGAATTTCACATTATTATTGTGTAATTCGATAGTGTTTGCAGTAATTGTTATAATGATGGCTACATTTAAAAATAGCGAAAAATTTGACATGTTGAGATGCTACATTCTTTGCCATAAAAACTGTGTAGAAGCTGAGCGAATATACTTAGAGCTATATCCCGAGAAAAGGCAACGAAGGATGCGTAATTACAAAAATTTGGAAATAAATTTTTTCGACCAAAAATCCAAAACAAATCAATAATTCATTAAAATTATTTATTTTACACAGTTTCTATTGCAAATAATGTGGCTTTTCAACATATAACATTTTTAATTAGTTTTAAATGTGCCCATAATTATATGATAACAAATTTGCTACAAAGACTATCGAATTACACAACAATACTAAACAATTCTAATAAATGATACCGCAGACAAATGGTAACTGTCATTTGACATTTAATTAGTTGTTTTTTGTTTTTATTTTCATAAATAGCTTGAAAGGTGATGGGTAAAATACGATTTATCTTGATTTTGTGACTTATTTATAAACTTAAACGTAGCAAGTAATATCTCATTTTAAAGAGGAAAAACAAGCAGATTTAACTATTTCATAGCCAACTTTGCGGACCATAAGAAAAAATGAAGTTAGGGGTAATATCTCGAAAATGGTAGGTGTTAAAAATAATCTAAAATAATAGTTACATTCTCCATTAAAATGTACTTCAGAAAAGTACAAATAAAATTGTTCTAATGATTAAAACAAAAAAGTTATGAGAGAAAAAAGAAATTCGATATTTTCATATTTTTTGCTATAACATCTGAAGCACGAGGAATTTTGTACTTTTAAAAACTGATTGTGGCTTCTCTCATACTAAGGAATAATTCATCTAATTTAAACAAACCTGTATCTCTTATAATAAGCGAGATCCCCATGCTGGCAATGTTATCTGGGACACCCTGTATAAAAGCCTAAGAATGGTAAAAAAATTAATATTAAATATGTATATTTCGTTTGCAGGTTATAATTTTATTTCTGTCTGTCTATTAGTGTGGAGGTGTCACTATGGAAATGAAATGATTAATTAATACTTACTTTATACATAATAATTATTATCATTTAGTTCGTTTACATTAACTTTTGTTCTATAATATATACAGGGTGTGTAAAAATTGGCGGAAGCGCTACACGTGGCGATGTTCTTCGTAAAATTCTAAGTCGAAAATCTTGATACGAAAATGTTGTACCATGCTTCCTATGGCCTCAGGAACCATTTAAAGAAAAAAAAAAATTGGCAACATTGCATACATTGATTTGGGTTTGGACATTTTTTTATCAGCAATTTTTACTTAAGTTTTTACAATTTTTGTTCGAACTGAAAGCCTTCAGTTCGTAAACATAGCTGCAAGTTTTTGGGTATCGTAAAACACAAACTAGAAATAATTACGAGAAAAACAGAGATGACAGCTAATGACAATGTTGCCATATGTATTATTTTCATTCAAATCAGTGATTTATATATTTTCAACACCAATTTTTGAAAGGAAGAACACAATATCTAGGAAAAAATACTATTCGAAATTTATTTTTATTCCAAATTGCAGCTTTTTCATTTGCAAGTATTAAATAATACCGCTTATTAAAGGACTAAATGTCAAAACTTTGAGGACCTCTTGCAGACACAGCAAGCATGGTACAACATTTTCGTATAAAGATTTTCGACTTAGAATTTTACGAAGAACATCGCCACGTGTAGCGCTTCCGCCAATTTTTACACACCCTGTATATAATTTTAATTTCGTAAAAAAAAAAGCATTTACGACTCGAGATGAAAGTTCAGATTTTTTCGTTCATGAGATTTGCTCACTCGCCGCTTCGCGGCTCATGAATAAATCTCACCTCACGAAAAAAACTGGACTTTCATCTCTTTTGTTGTAAAATATACTATTATTTGTATAAGAAATGAAAGTATTTGCTGCCATGCCAACTTTTCTATCAACTATCAATATTTATAGTGTTGTAAACCTCTAATAATATAAATATTTTTTTAAATACAGGAAAAAACTCTAATGTAAATATTTTTAACAATTTACCGCTAAACTTTGGTAGCTATAAGATTTTAAAACAATAATTCACCAATAAACGTTAAATTTAGATATACAAGACTTCGAAATTCCAGATAACTGTTTATGAATATTTTGCCATTGTACGCTTAAATGAAAAAATGTTTAGTAGGTTTCTTTGAAGTGTAGTTAAACGTTCCGCAATAAAATAAGATACACGCGGGCACACCTAAATTTGCAGACTTAACATTTTATGAGGTTTTTAACACTTTGCATACTTTATGTTAAATATTTACTGGATTTATGTGTGCAGTATTTGGCAGTAACATCAACAGCATGCATACCCACTTAAAAAGCTTGGTACATAAAGTGAAAATACTTTTAAAACTGTCGATGACGCTGTAATACAAATATTTTACGACTATGTCCAAAACCACATATTTGAGAGCTAATAATTGTTATTTAGGCTACAAATAACGTGTTTATGAAGTATTAAGCCATTTACTTGTTTAAAAAAATTTACTTAATAAAACTGCAATAACCATCATTTTTTTAACTTCTTGCATTTTTATTAAATCTTTAAAATCGTAATACAAATGTTTTGAGGGCTAATAATCGTTATTTACTATATAAAAAACATGTGTAAGAAGTTTTAAGTCGTTTGCTGTAGTTTAAAAATTATTGAACCAGTGAATCATTGTTATTGGACGTGTTTAATAGTTGCCACTAAAAAAAAACTTCTATATGGTTTATAATGTGCTGAAATGTAGGTAAGTTTTGAAAATTCTTATCAAATTGTTCCTACTCCTAAAAATTTTAATTTCATATACGTTTAAAGGTTTCAATGAGCAGGTTACTTTCTATAATAGCGAATGATGTCCGGTGTTTGGTGTCATCCGGATATCGATATATATGTGACACATGCTTTTTGTCCCAGACACCGAAAACACGTCGTCTTAAGGTAACCGAGACAGTCTTCGCTCCCCCTCGCGAAAAATGTATAAATCTTGATAGCTATGTTGTTGGGGTAGTTGGTTGCCGAGGCAACGGAGTTCTCGAAGTAGTTTATAACACGTTGGAACATAGGACCGCAAGATCTTCAAAATCTAATTTTCACAAACGACTATTTGCACAAGAACGAAAATATGTTAAAATTATCTCAAAATCCCGTCAAATTTGATAAAAAAAACTTAGTGTTTTCATTTATTTCAAATTATACTTGACGACTATAATAAATATAATAAAACTGAAGTGTAAAAAAGTTCCTAAACTTTACAAAATATACAGGAAACTGGCAGAAAGTTTCTTCTAAAACAATGAATCTCTGACCCCTTGTGAACAAAAATAAATAATTCAGTAACTTCGAACTTAAATCGAATTTATTTGTACTTTAGTACGGCCGACCTTGATGGTAGACCGCAGAGCTGTTAGCAACTGGACTGTGATAAATTTTCAACTTAAAAGCCTTTCCTGAGTCAATGGATTTCAAAGAAAGAAACACTTAGTATACGTAGACGTAAATACTATATATTTACACCATGTCTACCAAACTCATAAATTAACTCTGAATAAACATTTCATTTTGCATATAACTATTTGTACTCTTAATTTCTTTAATGCAGTCTGCAAAAAGTTTAAATAAGAATGAATAGCTGGTAATGACGACGAATGACTTCATTCCATCTCTGTTACTATATTAATTACATTTTATGCTATTTACAAGTACACATACAATTATACATCGTTTGGCGATAAGGAGAAACGTAATGGATATAGAAACACAATTACTTATAGTTATGTAAAAAATTGCGTGTTTTGTGTTGAGTGTTTTGAATTTTTCAATGTCACTAAAAATATGATAAAGCTAAAAAGCTAAAATAAGTTTGCTTTTATTTTTACTTAAGTGCCTCTGAACTAAGGCCACGGTAATTCAGTTTTTATATTTAAATTTAGCATTAAATTACGCCATTTAAACGATTCTGTAACTCTTTCAGTAAACGATAAATATTTATTGTTTAATACCTGATTACAAGAGAGTTTGTTGATTGCAAATATCACTATTGGTTGGTTAGTTACGCGGTTGTTTGTCAAGTGTGTTTTGTTCGTTTAGCGGATTTTAGAATGAGTGACTTGAACGAGCAAAGAGTTGCTGTGAAACTTTGTGTTAAACTCGGAAAATCTGCTAGTGAAACTTTTGATATGCTCAAGACGGCTTACGGCGACGTCGCTATGAAGCGTGCGACATGTTTTAAGTGGCACGGACGTTTTAAAGATGGTCGTCAGTCGATTGAAGACGATGAACGTCCTGGACGTCCTTCCACGTCAGCTGATGCATCACACGTCGACAAAATCAACACCCTGGTTCGGGCAAACCGACGTCTGACCATCAGAGAGCTTGCTGAAGAGTGTGGGATATCAGTTGGATCATCTTACAAGATTTTGACCGAAAAATTAAAGATGCACCGCGTTGCTGCGAAATTAGTTCCACGCCTGATGACGGAACACCAAAAAGCCCATCGCGTCCAGGCTTGTCAGGAATTGCTTGAACGTTCAGAAGGTGATGAAAACTTCTTGGCGAGGATCATAACAGGTGATGAATCTTGGATGTATGGTTATGACATCGAAACAAAGGTTCAATCGTCACAGTGGGTGGGTGAAACATCTCCCAGACCAAAAAAAGCTCGTCAAGTTCGTTCCAATGTGAAGGTGATGTTGACAGTTTTTTTTTATGCTCAGGGCGTAGTCCATCACGAGTACCTCCCCCAAGGCTCCACAGTGAATCAGACACTATACTGAAGTTCTCTAACGTCTACGGGACGCTATCCGGCAAAAGGCCAGAAAGGTGGAGGAGTCGTGACTGGTTTTTTTCATCACGACAATGCTCCAGCCCATTCAGCCCTAAGAACTCGTGAGTTTTTGGCGAAACACTTTATCACTGTTCTTCCTCACCCACCCTATTCATCTGATCTCGCTCCTTCTGACTTCTTCTTGTTCCCCAAACTCAAAAGACCTTTTAAAGGAAGAAGATTTGAGACGATTCCCTAGATTAAGGCAAATGCAACGAAGGAGCTGAAGGACATCACAAAAGAAACGTTCCAGGACTGTTTCCAAAAGTGGAAACGCCGTTGGGATAAGTGTGTGCGTCGGGGAGGTGAATACTTTGAAGGGGACCCTGACATGTAACTTCTAAATAAAGTACATTTTGTTTTATGACGTCAGTCTACGTATTATTTGAACAGGCCTTTTTATCAAATTAATTCACCTGGAAATATTTTATCGTTTATTTTTTATTGTTTCGTACAACTATCTTTCTTTATTTCCAAGTAGGTACACCAGAAAAGTTTTGTCATTTTAAAATGAAGACGGCAAATTACGTCGAGCATATTTAGATCAATATTTTACTGTTGCGTTGGGTTATGAAGTTGACGAAAACTATACATGGTGGTCCATATAAAAGGGCTACTATTGGGGTTTCGTAAACGGTAAGAACTACAAAGAAGTTTAAATTAGATAAATTGCTCCCCTTTCGGAGCCCTATTCAGTAAAGCTTTAATGCAGGGCTTCCCAAAGTACGGCCAGCGAGACAAATGCGGCCAGCGAACGCTAAAAATACGGCCCGCGCGATGTCAAACCATCCGCTATCTTGAAATCATACCACGTAATTTTTTTTTTCAAACCTACATATTTTGACATTTCGAGATTTTGTCGGTTCTTCACCAATTCAGGTCTTAAAAACACTTTTTTTTTTGGCTCGCCAAATATTCGGAGTCTACAATAATTTGTCCCGCCTGGGGAAAACTTTGGGAACCTCTGCTTTAATGTTTTAAAAAAGTTCCATGGCACGCTAGATAATAAACAAAATATAAAATGGGATTTTTTTTTTTAATCCTTAATAACTTGATTATTCTTAATGGTGCAAAAATACTTTTGGAAAAAAGTTGTTAATTTTTTTACGCTCTGTAAAATGAAAACAATCATTTGCTTCAATATATTTTTTTTTAATTTTCCGGTGCATAAGAAATATGTACAACTTTTTCCCCAAAAAATATTTTTGTACCATCAAGTATAACCGAATTATTAAGGATTAAAAAAAATATGTCCATTTTGATATTTGTTTATTACCTAGCGTGCCATGGAACTTTTTTAAAATATTAAGAGCTTCACTGGATAGATCTCAGAAAGGGAAACAATTCGTCTAATTTAAACTTATTTGTAGCTCTTACCGTGTTAACGAGATCCCAATGGTGTCCCTTCTATGTGGACCACCCTGTATACACTTTGCTTGCAGTTTACTCAGTAATTATGCAAATGTGCTTGAAATTCTATTTCTGTTTACCAGTGAAGCGTATAATTTATATTTTACGTCTATTAATTCCTTGACATTATCGAAACAATAGTTTAAATTACTTCACTAATGCAAGGAAATTACCGCATCGAAACATATTAACTTTAACTTAATTTATAATTATATACCACGCACCAAAAACACATGTAAGAACATATAAATGATATTTACTTTAAAAATAGACATTTATAATGTTCCAGTGATTACTTTTATTGTACTTCAACGTCTTCGTATAATAGTTTAGTCGTCATAAATTGATTAGCTACGCAATTTATATGTACAGTGCGGCACATCAATAAGGACCACCTGTCGTGTCCGGATCTAGTGATGATTTGTATGAATCAGACTCTTTAAATGGCAATGATATTCATATATGCATAAGTCACTAAGGGAGAGTTTCACTATCACATTTATTCGACAGATGTCGGAGCAATTTTAAAAACATTAGCGGAATGGGAAGCTCGTTAGCTATTAAAAATAAGTTAGGTCATGAAGCGATAACGGTATTAATTAAGCTAATGCTCCAAGCGGTGTGTAATTGTATGGAAATGTTCTTTATCTTTATTTCATTGTTTCCTCTACTCGCGCAATAATTTAGTGGTTCTTTGTGTGTTACCGCTACATGTTAAATTTAGGAATCAGAAGTGTAATTACACGTTTGCAGTGTACACGATTCCTCAAGTAGTTTTTAGAACATACGAAAATGAATCGTGCAATAACAAAAGAAACATTAATCAACATTTGCAAACAGCTAACTAATATGCTAATATTAACAGTAATAGAATTTTCTTCTTGGTTCATATTTCACAGTTGCTGACCATATTGTTACAAATATTAAATATTCGTTTCTCATATATGTTCGTTTTCTGTAACAAAGGAAAGCACACTTATCCGATTCAAAGCAATGTTGCTGCCATAAATAGGTGAAAATTGGGGAAAAAAATCTAAACTAAAAAACTTCTAAAAAACGAATGCCCTTGTAAGTAAAATTGTTTTATTGCTTCAGTTTGCAATATTTTTGCACAATCGTAAAACAAAAAATGAAAAAACACATACAGGGTGTTTCTTAGGTATTGCAAAAAAAATCGGGAGGTGATTCCTTATTGAAAATTAATGGGGGTCTTTTATATAATTTTTCTTCCTTAGACGCCTCCTTTCGGAGCTGTAAAATTAGGTTTTTATTTTATTTCTCAAATTTGGATAAATATAGGGGAATGATATTCGGCAGATGTTTTATACTTTTTAAAAGGTTTCCCACAGTAATATTTTTAATCATCTCCCACCTTCACAGGGGGCTGAAAAGTGCGACCCTGTTGATTTTTTATCAGAACATTTTGGTGGGTTGAGAAATATTGCATTTAATTTTTTTTAGAAGCTTGTTTTATTTAGAAACTTTTTTTATTCTTTAGTTTTTCTCATAAAACCTACCGTTTTTGAGTAAAAAATAAAATAAGTAAATATAAACCATCAAATATTCCCATATGAAAGGATTCATTTTGGTTCATACTGGGTAGAATAGACGGGTATAATTCATTTAAAACGTTTACGCGGCGATAGCGCTAAAACGCCCGTCAATTCTACCCAATATGAACATAAACAAACCATGGTAACCACCAAAATGAATCATTTTATATTGGAATATTTGATGGTTCATGTTTACTTATTATATTTTTTACTCAAAAACGGTAGGTTTTACGAAAAAAAACTAAAGAACAAAAGAAGTTTCTAAATAAATCAAACTTTCAAAAAAATATTTTTTATTGCAAAATTTCAACCCACCAAAATGTTCTGATAGAAAAACCAACAGCGCTCACACTTTTCAGCCCCGTGTGAAAGTAGGAGATGATTAAAAATATTACTATGGGAAAACTTTTAATACATATAAAACACCTACCAAATATCATTCTCCTACATTTATCCAAATTTGAGAAAAAATAAAAACCTAATTTTACCGATCCCTGTAGGGGGGGTGGTGTAACTCCGAAAGGAAACGTCTAAGGAAAAAGTTTAGATGAAAGACCCCCCTTAATTTTCGATAAGGAATCACCACGCGATTTTTTTTTGTAATACTTAAGAAACACCCTGTATATGGACGATAACAATGAACCATTTACCTACCTAAAAACGAGACTGTTTTCGAAATTCGAGTAGTTTCTAGAATATTTACTAGTGCCGTAATATCCAAAACTCCGGGTTTGTTCCTGAAAATCCGAGATGGATTATCACCCCTAATATAAATTATTAGGTTAAAAAACTTGAGTCTTCTCTTTTCTCTATACTATTGACATAAACTATTTTAATTTTCTTCGTTTGCAAAATATTTTTTTTTAGATAAATAAATTATCAGTGATACGATGTGTTTTACATTTTTCATTTACATTAATTCCAATCAATTTCCAAGTTATTAAAGCAAAGGCGTTTTGGCACTTAAAATTATACTACTTGTCTCTTAAATGTTTTAATTTATAAGGTTACATAAGAAATGCACATAAAATGTTTTATGCATATTTTTTTTTACAAAACGCTATTAAAGCTTGTATGTTAATTAAATAATAATTAATTTAAAATACGACTGCAAGCCAGACACCATGCTGATCATAAAATTACGTTATGAATAAACTACTATAAAAGAGCAATAAAAATTTTCGAAATTTTCTGCTGTAATTTACACCTTTTATAGCTTTTTATTATTTATAGTTATCGCATAACACAACAGGATAATATGCAACAGAAATTGTATTACAAAAAAGTTTACAGTATCTCTGTAAGCGTACTGGATCAGCCCAACTTTTCAATAACACGAGTGTTAGCTATAAAGTTTATTTAACAAATGCGAGATCTATTTAGTTCTCCGTAATATTTTTATGTGCGAATTTAATGAACTTCAACTTTGTATTAATAAAATTCAAACTTTAAAGTGGTATAGTGTATGAACCAACCGCGATGAATGTAGGTATTCATGTGGTCGTGTTTTACATTATTAGTGCTAGATGAATCATTTTATTCAACATATTTCACCACACATAATCAGGAAATCAATATTCTATAGTCAATAAAAAGCACGCCCTCTGCATACAGATGGATTCGAACAATTTATTATTCTTTAATTCAAGTTGACAGCTTTATTATAAAGGTAATTTAAAATTTGAAAGGGTTCATTGTTCCTTTTGTCCTTTTCATTTCGTACTCTAAGCACCCTTGGTTCTGATTATTTATCAAAAATCTGTATGACCATGATCAAAACAAGGCAATGAAACTAAAAAAATTATTGAAACGTAGAAAAATTAAAAGGATGTTATGCTTACTGCATATGACAACAAAAATGAATTCATATAAAGTAAGGCGATAGCGAGGTTCTTTGTACGTTTACAAGTGACGTCAAAATCAGTGTGCTGGTTCCTCATGTGTATTATTTATAAATGACACCAAAACTTTCTTAGTATTTACACTTGAGTATTTTGACGTAACTAAAATTGCACTAAAAGGAAACGACATTTAAGGATTACCGTAAAGCTTTTCCTATTTTCTGCTAGGAATTTTGTTGAAATTTATTTGTCAGAGGGCCAGCTATTAGACAATTTTTCGCATGAGAACGACCACCTGCGGTAGACACAAAAAGCATAATTTATAAATCTCTAACTCTCGCCATTAGTTGCTGGTCAGACAGTAGCCATCTCGGTACAGTAATTGATTTAGAACAAACCTCATTAACACGTCAATAATTTGATTGATGATTCCAGCTGGAGTCCGATTACAATGTGTGCTTTTGTGAGAAGCAAAAGGCAGTACAAATATAAGTGGTCTGATTTTCGCTAAATATTAAAAAGTATTGATGCAGACAATCCAGCATTACAAACACATTTTTGTAGTTTCATTAACCACAGCTAACTAGAAGTTCTTAATTAATATGACATTACAATTTCATCGATTGTCTTAAAAATGAGCCATGGGCTTTTGTATTATAATTCTGAAAAAATGAAGCCTAACTAAAAGTCGTACGATGAAGAATGAACAAAGATCAATAGAAATCCACCACAGAGGAGATTCTTTAAAGATTTCTATCAATAATTGATGTTAGCGCTAGACCAACACGTTCCCTGAATTGTATTAGGGCGGACCAAAGAATTTTTCTTCATTCACACTGTTGTGTATATCACAATCGCACCTTTGACGACTTCTGTTAAGGTGGAATATAAGCCCAGAGCTAAGGGATGCAGACAACACGTATAATCAAAAGAATCCATCAATACACTAAACACTGTTCTGTAAATGTGCGTTAAATTTACTACAAAGCATTCCTTTGAGTAAAACTTAAAAAAATAATAACTGAACTTTGTTCCATGATATTAAATTTAGCCATGAATGAATCCATTAATATCTTATTTATTTCTTATCAATTTTCAGCGTATAACCGATCTGTATCATGCTTTCGTGCCACAGTTTTTTGAGAGGAACTCAATACTAATATAAAGCTAAATATAGCGTAACTGACATGATCACTGGGAGCTAATTAAGAAATAAACTTTAATTATGTTCAAGAGATGAGTCAGATATCATTTTAAAACTTGCGGTTACTGTTCATGTGGCTGTTCTTATCTCTGATTAAAGTAATTGGAGTCAGTCCAAAACAATTTACTTTAAAGTCGCAGAGTAGGACCGCACTAGAATTGAATTTCAAGTAATCTTGATATGATCTGTAGGCAATCATCGCGAGTGACTGGTCTAGTAAAATAAACATACGCCCGAACAACTGTTTGTTGATGTATCCACATCACCACCCCAGGCTTGACAGAATTTACATAAGATAATGCAGCCGAATTTTATTAAAACAATAAGTCTTTGTTATACATAACTAAAAAGTTAAACCGCCGCTCCAGTTTTACAAGTTCAAAATATTGAAATAATTTAATAAATGCTTGATTTATTTGCGGGATTCATTGTTTTAAATTAATAATTTCAATTATTAAACACATGAAAAATTATTTACAAAAATGCTAGAGATTAATTAATTCGTCCTCTCATCAAAAACAATTTAATTTTTTATTTTAAGGTCAAAATTGGCAGGCCATTTCAAACGAATAAAGAACTGTAGGGTGCAAGCCACAATATTTAAATAAAGCTTTGAAAAATACAGAAAAAAATTACCACGCAAGAAAGCTGGCAGGAGTAGGCAATTTGTGAGTAGAAGCAAGGATAGAGAATTTTAGAAAAGGACAATGAAGGAAGAGGAGGAAGTTAAGGTCCTTCCAGGACTGCGACGCCAACCGTTTTTATATCATATACTTGTATACAAATTTATGAGTATTGCAAGAGATTCTTTATAAAAGTAAATATAAGTGAATTTTATAAACAGGGTGATTGATATTCGAGTTTAAGCATGGTGATCTCGCTTATTGTAATAGCTAGAGTATAGGTTTAAATTCGGCAAAGTTGCTAAATTTGGTGCTTATTAATAATCCAAAGAGAAATTGGAAATATTTCAAACGGTTTCCGATCAAATTAGGAAAAACCTGAAAATACGATTTTGAAGGATGAAATATTTTAAATGTGTAAAAATATTGCTCAAGCAACTTTTTAAGCCAAATTGGATGGGTGTCACAAATTTTTCCTAGATCGATTCGTTTTTGTTTTATGACAACCAACTTTATTTTTTCTTATGGGCGTAATTTTTGCTATTTACATAATCAAATAGCATTTACTTTTCTGAATCCATTGATGTATTACACATGGCATTTTACTTCTTTATTCATTGTCAAATTTAAAAAAAAAAGTTTTAAACAATAACAATTATGACTCAGGTAGACCAGTCGTTGTAGTTTATGTTGTTTCCATGACAACCAAACAACAAACTAAAAGATTTGAAAGTCCGTTACTTGTCATCGTAATAGATTCGTAAAAATGAACTTTAATAACGAAGACAAACATTCAAAAATCCGGTTTTTCCTCATTTTCTCGGATACATTTTGAGATATTTTCAATTTCTCTTTGAAATACTATTGAGCGCAAAATTTAGCAACTTTGCCGAATTTAAACCTATACTCTAGCTATTATTTAAGCGAGATCCCCATGCTTAAACTCGAATTTCAATTATCCTGTATTATTACCAAAATTTTTGATACACTCTTAGCTTATTATCCCAGGTTTTTTGATTAAACTTTTGTGGGAAGACTTTTGAAATGTAATGTTAGAAGCCAATATTAATTAAAGCTATGTAGTACTGAGAATAACTTTTTCAACTTTGATGATGTTTTAAACTAAAGAAAGATCTTTCATATTATTAATTTAAAACTTTTAGTTATGTACGGATCTTATCTCATGTTCTCCTAGGGCACTTGTACCAAAGTTAAGGAAAGATGCTTTAGGTGTATTGATTTGAAAAACTTTAGAGGTATATTGTATTTCATAGAACTGTAGTTGATAATGAATACTCTTACAGTATTCAAATGTGTGTAGCTTTTCACTGGGCTATACATAATATTTTTTTCTGTTTTAACCAATTATATTGAAAAATGTTGCTACAAAAAACGATATATTTGAAAATAAAGTTTATTTTTATGTGAGTACTAAAAAACTATAAACAGTTGGACTTATTATTTTCATTAATTAAGAATGTTACTACAATAATCAGTTATAGGGTGATATAGAAGTTTATAACTACGAACATAAAATTTATAATTTATCACTTACGCAATAATGCACTTAAGGCGATTATTTCATCGGCATTGTTGCCTTTGATCCTAAACAGGGGTCTTCGTGCGACACCAAATGTCATTCAAATGCAAACTGAGCAGTGAACGTGAGTCTTAAAAATACAGGGGCTCCGTTGCACTGTTATTTTAGGAAGACGTATGCTCCACACATGGTCACACTCCACGCACTATAAATCTGCAATTTTACTAAAAATCAATAGCCTGTAACGAACCTAAAATCACCCTTGGGATGCAATTTTCCTAATCCCTCTTACTGTGGCATTCGTCATTGGCTTACCTTTGTTATTTTAGTCGGAATCGCCGGCCTTCCTTTACTAAATTTACATTAGTTTTAAGTGAGTTTTCGTGTCGCTATAAATTTTAAAATAATAGAAATGCGCAAGGAAGTATCAGACAAAGACAAAACTAGCAGCTCATTGGTAATCAAACCCTATTTGTCCTTACAACAATAGTGTAGACGGAGAAACGTTTTCGCTTATATTTTGTAGAAAATTACAGAGTATAATAATACGCATTCTAAAAATCTGAAGATATATTTATGGACGATTTTAAAATATTCTCAATAAATTTAAAAAAATTTAATTACTGTACTTCGAAAAAAAAGGATTTTTTTTAAACTAATGCAAAGGCCTTAAAAAGTCATCCACACATTATTTGTAGCCTAAATCAATTAAATTGCAAGTTCATTTGCTTCCTTACTTAATCCTACCTCTCCTGTTGTACGGCTTCTTCGAGTTGAGATTTTTAGTTTCTTTTTCGAATTCCTTGTCTAGATGTTTCAGCCAAGTTATATACTCGTTGTCCCTGTTTTAATATCGTTTTGTTCTTTCCTTACTTCCAGGTTTTCTATTTCCTTCTTTCCATTTTTACCTATTTCTTTTGCTTTTTTTGCTTTTTTTTCTCATGTCCTTTTTCTTTGCCTGGGTCGTTATCCTAATATTTCTGGTATTCTGTACTATCAAGTTTTTTAAAGGTTGTTGGTTTGTTGTTGTTTTACTTTCTTTCAACTTGTCCTGCTTCCTGTCCCATCTCCATTCTCTTCCATCAGTTGTGATCTTTTGATATCATATTTTTGCTGTTCTGCCTTTCTGTCTCTCTTCTTCCGCTATTTGTTTAATTTTTTTTTGAATTTCCAGTTCCTCCTTAGTCATTTCGTTGTTTATATAAACTTTTTCCTAAAGTTGTTTTAACTTATACTTATTTTTTATAACCTTTTCTTTTTCAAGTGGTTTGTCTAGTTCTAATTTATATGTTTTTGTTCCTATCTTTATGGCGTTTTTATTCTGAACTTTTATACCTGTTCCTCTTTTAATGAAGTGATAACATTGATGTACCTGTAAGGTCTGCTTTGTTTTCAGTTTTTATCTCCAAGCCTGGCACAACGATATCATTTTTCCAATCTTCTAACTCTATCTTCTACGGATTTCATTTTCTCTTTTATTGTCTTGTTTTAATTTTTCAGCATTTCATTTTTCTGTTGCAGTTGCTTAAGTTCTTTTTGATATGACCTCATGTTTTATTTCTTTTATATCTCCCATTACTTCTTTGATCATATCCGTAAGCGTATCCATTTTATCTTCGTCTCCTTTTTCTCTTTTTGAGGTGTCCTGTTAACTTTTTACTCTTTTTAAATATGTCTTTTATGTACTGTTCTCTTTTCTTTTTCGAATTTTCCAACATATACTCGTCGCTCTCAATTCCTAATGCACCACTCTCCCCCCTAAGTTATCGACCACCCTTTATGTGTATATAGTGTCACTTTGTTAGCTTTTATTATTTCCAAGATCTCAGCTAACATTAACACGTTCGACTCGTTTAAGAGCCAAAATTCAACGCAAATTTAAAATAAAAAAATAAAAAATGGAAAGACTGTAGTCTTTACACATTTTTCAAGTAGAAATCAATACATTTTTTAATTAAAGCAAACGTGTAACAACCCACTGATACAGTTTTCGTCTTTTTGTGTGCAAGTCGGCCCATAATAGAATTATGATTCTATGGCTAACCTGATGGCCAGTAACATCCCTAATTATTCAACATTCATCACTATGTGTCGCACGAAAAAATGATTAATTGTTTCACTAATGGTTCTGGCTGCACAAAAAGAAAGTCTCTTAACGGTTATCCTATAAATTTTATAAATGACCTTTTACATGTTCATGACGTATTAACATGCATTTGGGTTCAAATATTTGCATATAATAAGCAACTGTTTGAACAGCATACAACTACATAGATACATACTTAGGTATTATTTGAATTGTGCGTAAAATCGGAAAAATACTTTGCTGAGCTTTTTTTTGTTGACGTACAGTATCCAAAACGAAAATCTGAAGTTATGACGGGAAATTTATATACTTTGCCACCATAGTTTATTTATACTAACTTAACGTGGCAAATAACTAAAAGTATGTACTCATAATTTTGCATTGTTGAACCGTTTTAACAATTTGTATAATGGTTGATATGTATACGTAAAATCATGTCGCAATTTAAAAATATACTAAAAAAAATTGCTAACTATAAAACATCTTTATATTAAAAAAAAAAAACTCAGTTTATATTTTTCTTGGAACTAGAACAATATCGCTGTGACTTTTGTGGTATTGCTATCGTCGAATGCGCATAATTTTTAAATAGTGTGCTACAAAAACAATGGAAATGTTTACATGGTATGGTAATTTGGCGCTGGAGCATATGTAAATGGCAGTACTAGCAATTCCATATATGAACCAAGAACAGCTGTAATTATAGCGTATGAATTACCAACGCGGCCACAAGAAACCAAGAAACAATAACTTGTGGTTTTAAGAGTATGAGGAGTTCTTTACTAATGTGTCGCAGTTATTAATGTTGAAAAAGCGCCAAGGTAGATTCGTGGAAAAGATAATTTATTTTCACTGAAATGAATCCCAGAAACATCCTTATTTATATCTTGCATTATGATTAATGAACGGGTTCGCACAAAATGGTGAAGTTAATGAATGACCTTTTATAAAAATTGCACACCTTTTTCTTGCGGTTATTTCTCATACAATTTTTTAATATTTAGTTTTTCGATCTGTGTCTGCTTTATCCATTCTGGATACCGGCTATCAGTATCTTATTGATGGTTTCTTTAAACGATTTGATGGTTTTAAATCCGTACCATTGCCTGAGCTGAGCCAAAATACTTTGCGGCAAACAGGAATTTTACCGTGAAGTATTTTGTGAAGAATTTTATATTTGTCTTCATGTCTCATAACATTTTTAATTTTATAGCGTCCAGTATTTCTTTTTGTTTGCCATTTCTTCTGTTCATTCGAAACATGTTTCACCCAGAATATCCTTAAGAGTCGTTTAATTTGTATGAACGTTTTTCTCGCCAAATAAGTTCTGCTTCTTATTTGAACCGAACAATCCCATTGGTTATTTATCTAGCAGCCAAAGTATGTTAACGTCGTAACTGATAATATAAGATCAAAGCTTGAATTATTGAAGTGAAATTTATTTTCATCATAAATAATTTGGATTAATATTTCGAAGTAGGTACCTCTTACCGATATGCTAAACGAGATTAAAACCTTTCTGTCTCTCCCTTGATCAGTAGCTTACTTATTTATTGCAAAGCGATGAAGAGACTAGAGAATTAAAACTGGTCTAGCTTATCGACAATCAAAAACCAATCTAAAAATAGCCGCCTTGGTAGGTCACGTTATATTTAAAATCTTTCTTTAACATGTGGAGTTACTTTCAATTGTTTCAAGTGTGGCAGTAGCACTGTCTAAAGCTATCAGTTTCTTTCTCTGTAATGTGTCTTCCAACATACTGGCCATTGTCAGTTGTTAACTTTATTTCAGTAGGGACTGTGACTGGTGACTGCAAAACACGTAACAATTGAACAAACTGACAAGTAGATTTACTCCAAGGCGATTGATGTAATCAACACAATCGGACAATGTACTTTATATTTGGTTCACTGTCGTGTGTGTGTGTGTGTGTGTGTGTGTGTGTGTGTGTGTGTGTGTGTGTGTGTGTGTGTGTGTGTGTGTTTTTTTTTTTTATAGCAGCCTAATGGTTTACACTGCAAGATTTATTTGAGAAACAGATTTGTATTCTGGTTGTTTTCCCATTTTTATAAGTCCTTGCACATGTCTTAAAAACATATATTTAAAAAAATTGCTAAAGAAATGTATATAAGCCTGTTGCAGGGTGATGCAGTCTTTAATTCGCAAATTTTGGCATAGCACAAGTAAACTTTCAACACCGCTTTATTTTATTATGTGGACCGGTTCACGTCAATTTGAATAAATCTTACTAGCACAATAGTAGAATGCGTACCTAATCCAAAGCCTCACATTTGCCGGGTCATTACCCGCGGTCTTAACGACACCGCAGCAGGATTTGCGAGACCACTGCAGGAGAAATTCCTGCTGACATTTACTTTACACATTTAGAACTCATGAGCCATGCAGTAGGAGAACAGCCCTACTGACACTATTACAAAGGATGCAACGACATTTTTGGGCGCCTAAACGAGGTTAACCTTAAAATTGAAAAATTAACAATGAAAACATTTTTGAATCTTTTGAATACACATACACGACTCATTAAACAGGACCACTCTAATACTTAATCGTACTTTCATAATCTTTGTAAAAGTTTTATCGCCTTTCTTGGTCGAAAATCAGTTTCATATAGTATTTGTGGTTACCTAGTTTTTAAACGAATGTTGTGACAAGAATAAGCCATGAATAAGCAATTGTATACTATAGTTTTAAAGAAATAATCACATACAATTCCAAAATTAATTGTCTAAAAAGTTAGCTTGGGAAAGTTTTTTATTTTTCCTTAAGCAGGATTTTTAGCTATCACATTCAATTGTATCTTGAACTTGATACCATGAAATGCCTGTTCCATATACATTCCTGAACAAGTCCGGACGCTACAAAAGTATCCTTCTTCCGGCAACTTCGTTTCCTTCCCCTTGCTTTTAAAACAATTTTTTTTTGTTTATGGCCAAGCTTAACATCGAAATGTATCTCATTTGTTAATAAAATAAACAATTTGTTTTGTATACACCTTAAAATATATATCTGTATCTCTAGATCAGTGATGACTGATCGATATATTAGCAAATGAAATGCACAAATCAAACAACAATAAACTTCGGTTTTTTCATATTACATGGAGGTTCCAAATGAATTAATTTAAATGCCTTATTCTCTGTAATATTCATGGCCAGGTATTGAATATGAAAGAGCCCACAGCCGCCGTATAATGGGCAACTAATGTATTTCAACGTATGTGGTCTACACCGGTAATCTTATAAAATCATTCTTAAAGGGTGTTATTATTATAAATGCCGTGTAACACGTCTTTGCCTTCTTATATGATAATTAGGTGTCTTTTTATTTCAACATGGGATAAACAACACTTTAAACATCTTTTAGAACATTAAGGATTGAAAATTTATGGTATTAAAAACACTGACGGAACCACGACATAATAATTTTAATAATTAGATGTTTATTACTTCACATTGTGTTTTACACAGTCTTAATACTTTAAGTATTAATAAAGGAACAAAAATTTGGTACCATGTAGCAATAAAGCTGACACTGGTATTTTTAGATTCATTATCGTATCTCTTACATAGAAAAAAAATATTTTGAAGTTTTTTTTTATGCAGTACACTGTGCATAACTGCAACAAAACAAAAACAAAGGTGCTATGCAAGATTGCTGTGGAAACAAACAAATGCTTGTTTACGTGTTTGCATGTCATTACGGTGGTTAAAAAATGATTACAGTCAATAGATTAAAACTTAATAAAAAACTAAATTTTGGTTAAAAAATTATTTGAGGTTGTAAAATTTAACCAAAATAGTGCAATTGTATCCAAAATCGCTTCTTCTTTCCAAAACTGTAAAAATATACAGGCTGTTCCATTTAAAATAACAAAGTTGAGGTAATTTCCGGCGAAACCGAAAGTTAAAAAATTGTGTCCATAGCTCAAAAAAACCGTTTTTTGCACATATCATATGTCTAAAACTTTATTATTCTAAAATCAAAACTAAAGAAAACAAAGAGGGTGTACCACTTCATTTACACCCGGTATAACCTTGGAATTTTTTTCACAAAAAATCTAGTGTTGTGGATTGGTATATTTTTTAAAAATGTTAGACTCCCTAAGAAATGCATTTTCAACTTTTGTTCAATCAGAAGTAGCCTAAACCAATTTTTTACAGCTCCTAAAACTTTTCAACAAATTCCAAATTTTTCAGAAAAAATCAATTATTTTGAAATGGCCTTTATATTTTCTGAGAAAGTTAATGATGATGAATGCATTTTCTTCTTTACGTTCAGAAACGGCCTAAAACAATTTTTTACAGCTCCTCAAAGTTTTAAACTATGTTTCAAAACAGCCTTGCAATTTTTATCAAAAAAAACGATTGTTTTGCGGTGGTCTTTATATTTCCTGAAAATGTTAAATACAGCCCAAGTTGCATTTTCACCTTTAGTTCGTTCAGAAAGGGCCCAAAACAATTTTTACAGCTCTTCAAAAACCAAAGGCATTGTTTCTTAAATGCATTTAAATTGTCACTAGTTTAATAAATTATTGAAAACTTTAAAAATCAGTGTGACACACGTTATGATATAAATAAGGCTTAAAAAGGCTTAAAAAAGGGAGGAAATTATAAAAGATTTTGCAGAAAGATTAAAAAACTATAGATGATACACAAAAATAACATAAAAATTATAACCCTTTTCCCAAGTAGGTATTTTTAAAAATTATCTGCAATCTGCATTTTAAACAGTTTAGAGTGATTTAACAGCAACAGTCAAAACTTAATTGAAATGCAGCGTTTTGTGAATGTAGAAGAGGCTGACACGCTTCATGTAATTTAGCTTACCGAATTATGCAGAGGGTGAATCAAAACCATGGCGGTTCGTATCCGCGTTATCTATGACACATGGTGTATTCTCACGGACCCTAGAGCTTCTCTTAAGGATCACTTCTGTTTTATCTCAAATCGTAATGAATAGCTATTATAAACTTATTAAATCCAAAGTTGGGGAGTTAAGATGACGAGAAATATTTTGCTCGAGATGATGAATTAATAGACATATTTAGGCTGTGGTGTAATTGTGATTTAGTTTCGTACAGATAAAAGCTTTGAAAAATAAAATGCAACTATTCAGTCAAAGTGCTCTTATCATTTAAATAAAAATTATTTAAAAAAGAATTAAATGGGACTATCTTCGAATTCATTTCATTAATAGTTGACCACAGATAATAAGTTATAATTTTAAACTTGTAGAAATAATATTGCCCCAAGACTAACCTTATTGTTAGGAATACCAACATAATGGGGGCTTAAAACAAATAAAATGTATACTCTTCAAGATCGGATTTCACGAAATTTGTTTTAATGGTAAACTGAGACAATGGGTGCAAGTAGGCGTTTACCTAGAAACACCCCACACGTCTGTTAGCTGGAGGTTAATTATCGCACCTACCTGGTGGAGATCTTTATCTCGACCATGCTTATTAAACAAGTTTTCCTATACGCTGTGCGCCTATATTTACTTAGGATAGTTTTTATAACACGTGATGGGTATCATAGAAGCAGGCGACCACAAAATTTTACAGCAAAGGTGTTATACAGGGTGTCCCAGATTACATTTCCAGAATGAGGATCTCGCTTATTATAAAACATACAGGTTTGTTTAAATTAGATGAATTATTCCTTAGCATGGGAGGAGCCACAATTAGATTTTAAAAGTACAAAATTCCTCGTGCTTCAGATGTTATAGCAAAAAATATGAAAATGTCCAATTTTTTTTTTCACGTGTAACTTTTTTGTCTTAATCAATAGATCAAATTTATTTGTACTTTCTTAAGGTACTTTTTAATGAAGAATGTAACTGTTATTTTAGATTTATTTTAACACCTACCATTCTTGAGATATTACCCATAATTTTATTTTTTCTTACGGGCGGCGAAGTTGACAATCGAATAGTTAAATATGCTTTTTTTCTCTCATAAATGAGATATTACTTGCTAACTTTATTTGTATAAATAAGTCACAAAATGAAGAAAAATCGTATTTTACTCATCACTTATCAAGCTATCTACGAAAATAAAAACAAAAAACAACTAATTAATTCTCAAATGATAGTTCCTATTGGTGCGGTATCATTTATTAGAATTTTAGATGTTGTGTAATTCGATAGTCTTTTTAGGAAATTTGTTATAATATAAATATGGGCACATTTACAACTAATTAAAAATTTTAAATGTTGAAATGCTACATTCTTTGCAATAGAAACTGTGTAAAATAGATAGTTCTAATTAATAATTGATTTGTTTTGGATTTTTGGTTGGTTTCTCGAAAAAACCATATTCATTTAAATTTGTTTCCAAATTTCTGTAATTAAGCACCCTTCGTTGCCTTTCTCGGGATATAGCTCCAAGTATATTCGCTTAGCTGCTACACAGTTTTTATGGTAAAGAATGTAGCATCTCAACATGTCAAATTTTTCGCTATTTTTAAATGTAGGCATCATTATAATAATAAGGTACATACTACAAAGACTATAGAATTACTCAACAATAATATGAAATTTTAATAAATGATAACGCAGACAAATTAATAGTAACTGCCATTTGACATTTAATTAGTTGTTGTTTTTTGTTTTTATTTTCATATATAGCTTGATAAGTGATGGGTAAAATACGATTTTTTTCCATTTTGTGACATTTATAAAAATAGGTATAGCAAGTAATATCTCATTGAAACGAGAAAAAAAAACACATTATACTATTCCATAGCTAACTTCGCGCCCCTTAAAAAAATGAAATTAGGGGTAATATCTCGAAAATGGTAGATGTTAAAAAAAAAAGTAAAATAATAACAGTTACATTCTCCCTTAAAAAGTACCTCAAGAAAGTACAAATAAAATTGATCTAATGATTAAGACAAAAAAGTTATGAGAGAGAAAAAATTGGACATTTTCATATTTTTTGCTATAATATCTGAAGCACGAGGAATTTTGTACTTTTAAAATCTGATTGTGGCTCTTCTAATACTAAGAAATAATTCATCTAATTTAAACAAACCTGTATTTCTGTATAATTAGATTTTGTGTCGTATTCAGATTAAAAATAAAACACGAATGCGATTAGGAAACACGTCGATAATCTTTTCATTATCTGTAAGGAATCAATTATTTAAAAACGAGTGGTTAATGTACGCCTTTACCATATATTAATATATTATTTAAAATATAACCTTGCGGATAGTTAGTAATTACCAATTTATAAAAAATATTGATAATAGGGTTCGAGATATGTAGGTGCCATTTATTATCAACTACAACCCGTTGCAATTACTCTTTATGGTGTTAGTTGCTTATTTATTAGATTCCATAAAAGGTTTGTCACTAATGCAATTAAGTTGTTAAGAGCTTGTAGACTGACGTCTAAATGATACGGTTACCAGTTGCAGTTTGTACATTAACAAGCTTAAAATATTGATAAACACTCTTTAGCTGACAGATGTGTTGCCTTATTTACAAGAAGTAACAATTGGAAATTGCGAAAAATCAGAATCAAATCAGAAAGCCTAATAAAAAATTTATGGCTATAATCTGATGTCAAATAGTGAAATAATTAAAAATGGAGGTTAAGTCAATTTACTCATTCTAAAATAAATAAGATATACTTAATTGAGTAAAAATTTTATGAGTAATAAAACTATTAAAATTCCTCTCAAATGTAAACCTGGACGAAATAATTAATTGCCAAAGTTCATTAACTCGTGAAACATGCTCACATTTGATTGCAAACTATGTAAATATTTATTTATATGTTTTCTATGATTTATTAGTATGTAAAAGCTATTAGCAGCAAGAAGAAAGTATACTTAATGTTTTAAGTCTTGTACCACGGAAATGTGAGCCAACCATTAACTGAGTTATGATTACATGTTAACAGGTATGCTAATAATTATGTTTTATTACGCAGAGATATGCATTTTATTTGAAAATTATCCCATATCGTTTCGTTTTATATGGGTGGAAATAGAGAAATGCGCGGATTCGACTGGCTGGGCGCCTAGCTAGATGCCTTCCACATGAAGCAGTCGGGTTAGTTGTGCGCTGATGCTCAGAGAGGAGAGAGCTACCGTCGATTGTGCCTTCCAGGAGCGATATTTGTCGGCGGAAAGCTTTTCGTATAATTTAAAGGATACAGCGTTTTTTTATCACTTAATTAATTTTCAGGACCAATTTATCATTATGCTCTAATAACCAATTACATTTCGTGAAAACGCGCGAACAGTTAAAAAGTGTTGATAATTAATCGCGTTGTCACACGATTTGTAATGATGGGATTAGTTTCGCAAATTATATGCTTTTGTTGTTAATATAAATGTGGTGAGTGGTGGTGATTTAAGGACGACGCTTTGCGTAAGGAGCAGTGATTATTAGTGATGTAGATGTGATATGCCATATGGTGATAATGAGTGTGTTAGTGAGTTTTCTATGCACCAACCTCTTTTACATCTGTATAATTACGGCAGTTTTCGTTAATGGTAAGATAATAAAAAATATTTCTGGGAAATTTATTGTCTTGTTCACGGGTTTTTCACCTGTGCGGTGTTTTCGCCAGGCTCGGAGAAAACATTTAACGCTATTCTTCCTTTAGACTTAAAACCACAAAAACGATTCTGTTTATATAGAAATTTATCGTTTAAACAACGGAACAATTGTACATAATTCCCATTAATTATTAATTTTGTACTGATGAAAAAAGCTCAATTAAAAATGATTCTTTCGAAGGATCCGTCTTAACGCATTCCTACCAGAAACCCTTCGAAAAAGAGATGAGAAATTCTTATATAAAATGATACTTAAATCGTTGGATTATTTAATTGATTCATTTATTAACATAAATAGGCTTTATTAAAAATAACTTTTTTTTCTCAAGAACCTAATGCCGAAATGCATTTCTATGATAGATCCTTCGAAAAAGAGGTAATTAATTTGTAAATAAATGTTATAAATAGTTGAATCATTTAAGTGATTCATTTATTAACATAAATAAGCTATATTTAAAATCACTTATCTTTTTTTGTGAAGGATCTCTTGCTGAAATGCAATACGAGTACCAGTTTCTAGATAAGACTACAACTGATAAAAAAAACTTGAGTCTTGAAACTGGTATTGCATATCGACAAAACAAAATAGTAAGTGATATTTAAATATGTTTATTTATTTGTTTCAGTAAATAATAAATGAATCACTAAAATATTAAAGAATTTACAGGATATTTTGTGTTTTTATACGATAACGATTTTCACAAAAAAAAACTCACATTTAATGTTTTTTATAAAACGCTAATAATTTATAATATTATTTTAAACTACAGTAAACATTATTTAAATAAAATTGGCAATTTTCAAGCATACATGTGTTACCGGTTGATGAATTCAACTTAAAATTGTGTGTCAATGAATAAACCATAAACCGTTATGGTCGTACACTATCAAAAGTAATTATAGGGATTTCCGATACGGCACCGATGGTGATTTCAACTAGTCGTTTATGAGTTTGCATAATGTTTTAATAAACAACTTAAAGTCGTTTAATTGCGCTTTATGAGAACAATAGAACTACTGACTGGGGTTTCGTGTAGGTTGCTGTTGAATTCTCAGAAATTTACAGAAAACTTAGTGGAGTTTGGTTGTAAAATATTACAATTCATTCATGGCACACATACCTAGGTTGAAATTTTAAGGAACATAAAAAATCTTTCGAAAAAAGAAAACAATGAACATGGTTATTAACTCGTAATTGAAAAGAAATGATATACCTATCAATATACAGGGTGGTCTACTTTTTTATGGCAGGACTTCGACAGTCGATACAAACACTTCCGTATACAGGGTGGTCCACTTTTTTGTAGCAGGGCTTTAACTGTCAATGCAAAAACTTATTTTAAAGCGAATAGTCCATATCAACATGGGTCCAAAAACGCATTTTAAAGATACAAGGTGTTGAAATTTTCGAAAAAATATCGATAATGTTTAACCGTTTCCCAACCAGTAATGTCTTCTATTACCTACTAATAAATTATCTATAAAATGCCCTTAAATTACCAGAAATTACCAGATATTCTTGTATGCATCAAAATTATAAGGTATGGAACGCCTTTTCTTCTACAAAATTAGTTTTATAGACCATCTGGTAAATTGCCCCATTAATTTGGAATTTAGAATAAGTTATATGCAAACGACACTGCACTTTTCACAATTTTTTAAAATTGCATTTAGTAAAACCTTATATGCCGCGCAGAGTAGGGAATCGCAAGCTGTATTCTTGCAAGAGATTTACACATAAAAAACACAATAGCCTGCGGCTAACTCACTTAGTTAACATGAGATACAGCAAACGATAGTGTAGATGCTATCAAATAACTACAGTGCAGTAGCCACTGGGTTTCTTAAAATATTATTGTCTATAGGATGGAAAGAGAAAGAAAAGCAAAGAATCTGTGTCTTGTTTGTATTCGGCTACCGAAAGGTCAGTCCACAGCTTCCTAACTTTTCATGTTTGCTTAAGTTCTTTGTTGCTGTATCCGCGGTTGTAATATTAAAATTTAATTTTGCTTCGTTGCAGATTCAGTTTGCAGATTTCAGAGTTTGGTATTCGAAAAATTTTCATTTGTTATATCCACATAACCATAATATAAACGTCAGTTTTATACTAAATTTATTAACTCGGCATAGGTGTAACATAACGTTTCTTCTTTTAATTTTGATTTAGTATAAATATTCTACAGGTAGATATTTCTTTAAATATTCTACAGGTAGAAATTTCTTTAAATATTCTACAGGTAGATATTTCTTTACTAAAATGCTTATAAAAATGTTCTGTTTCATGTGTTTTTTAACAATTAAGGGCGCATTTCTTACACTACTCACAAATTATCGATTAGGCGAACACATTTTTTAAAATAGTTAAACACATCAAACAATCTTACCTTCAGTAGAGCAATATGCAGGACCGCCCGCACACACCACCTGGTTTCTCAAATCGTACGGGAGACCGGGGATGAAAGTAACACGGGTAGGTTGTAACAGTACCTAAAGTTTTTTTAAAATTTTTGTTATATGTTGCCCTAAGCGCTTGTGCAATCTTCATTTACATCCACCTTCCTACCTACATTGCTAGTTTTCATCTGTCATAGAGGTTAAGTTTTTGCCAGCCAGAGTCACTATTTTCCGCCTAAAAGTTGGTGCGTTGTATCACCGGTCGAAGGACTTTTAGGCGATCTCTAAAAGAGGAGCAAAAACGTAGATAGCTAGATTATTAGTTTCTAAATCTGAATTTTATTGACTCTTGGTGGATGCAATAGAATTTGACGTTGGAATCGTGGTTAATTGTGGATGCCCTCCAATTTGTTTTGTGTACACTTGGGGTCAAAAGTAACAGTGTTACAACCAACCCCAATCAATGTTTTCACTTGCAAATGTTCACTCTTAGCACAATTGGTGATTTTCTTCGTAAATGAGAACATACAAAACTTGTCGGATTAATTTTCCAATTTGTTGTATTTTTCTGTTTCACATTGTTGAATATGTTTTCATTTTGTTAATGTGTATTTTGAAATCAAATATTAATTTTGTTGGTGAATACTAACCCACTACTTATGAGCTGTGTAAATTATTTTGCCGTTACAACTTACCCCGATCACTGTTACTTTTAACCCCAACGTTGAGGTTGAAAGTAACCGCAGTCTTACTACAGTAAAAAAAAATCTCACATATGCTTTACGAAACATATGAATTAAATATCTTGGAAGGAAGACAAATGTCCAATCTATCATTAAATCAATTTGGATGGAAAAAACTTGTTACCTATACTCTATGAGAAATTAAATAAAAACAAAAAAATGTTACTTTCATCACCGGTCTCCCCTACTGGTATGGTTTGAAAGAAATTAGGAATACCTACTGAAAAAAAAATTGGTGCAACTGTGACATACATTAACATGTAATTGTTGTCATGTATTGAATGTTTGTTTCTCTTATTGTTAGTTATTGACAAAATATGTTGCGTTATTTTATAAATGTTGCACACTTTTTTTCATTTGTTAATATTATTGCCATATTTTATAATATTTTCATACGTTTTTTGAAGCCGATAAGTACAATTTGGATCTACGATTTATTAAATATTAAATTCACAACAAAACAACTTGTTTTTGGCAAAAGATTAAACATGTTATACTAGGTGTTTTAAACATAAACCTTAACTGCATTTTCGAAAGTTATTTGCCGCTAAGCATCTGGCCAAAGATTCAAATTTCATCATTATAGTTTACTTTTCTGTATCAAAATATTTTTGTTCTTTCTTATCTGCATTTGAAGTATGCAAATAATTTATGGCTATTGTGTTTATAATCTCTGCGCCTGTTAACCGCGATTTTTTTTCTCACAATCATGCTTCTTGTGGGAATACAATACGCCTACTGTGTTTCATATCAACATTTAATGCTACAAGCTAACTTTATCAAAACATGTTAGTGCAGTCAGTATGCAACAGTAGAAATTACAAACCTGCATTAGCTACGTGTATCACCGATCTCGATACACCTAATTAATTATAGAGTAAGCTGTGTATAAAAGACGGCGCACTAGATCAAAGATGCAGCCATATTGAATTACTGCCCAGAGAATTATACAAACGGTAGAGAACAGACTGACCATTGTTCATGCTGTCTGAGTGGGTGGTTATGGCGCTGCATGATCCATACCAGGAACTGGATGCAACAATGTAATGTATAATTAGATCAGAATTAATAAAGAATTCTATTTTTTAGTGTATAATTTCCACTAATGTTCAAGTGTTCACCCAGCCATCTGCTTGGAGCATCAAATTAAATATGGTCCTTTTTAAATATTGTATATTTCCGAACATTTTAATATGCACTGTACATTAAAATTCGTTTTTAAATATGGTAACTTAATTTTTATTGCAAAGAAAACCAGATCATTGTCGAGTTTAATGTTGACAACTTCCATGTAATTGATGTAGAGAAGCAGTTACAGCAAATAGACCATAATGACTCAAAATTACATAGAAATTGGTCGCTTCGGGGCCTGGACAATTGTTAAACCATGCATTGGATGTGATAAATGTCGATAATGAACAAAGCCATTCATATTTTGCTCCATAAAATAAACACAGATATTCACGCTTCAGAATTTTACCTTGGGCCACTTTTTTTTATCGGAAATTACAAACATTTCTTGTTCTATTTAAACGTTTTCAACGCTATGCCTCAACGTACTTAATAAATATTTATACAAAGATGTAAAGAACTGATTATTTTAAAATTTCTACGTTCAAACTTTTCAGTTTTCACGAACTTGTTCTGCGTTTATTTGTGCGATAAATTATTGTGCAATGTTAGCTTTCTCGAAGAATTTTATTTTTACGTTCATTTTTTTTTCGAAAGTGCTTACTACGTAGACTAAATCATCAATACTGAATTTAAATATATTTAAAATTACACACATTTTTTAAGGCACAATACTACTAATATTTATCATCACAGTTAACTTACATTTTCAGATCAATTTTCGATCTGTACGTAATGGAAGCAATTAAAATTCTTAAGCATTCAGCAACATTCAACTTCCAAATTAAAATTGACGTTACTTTAACACTGTATAAACTATTTAATGCAAATAATGTAGTTTAAACATACAATGATTCTCGTTAAGGTTATCAAAATACGGGACATTATTTAAGACATCCCCAGTTTGACACTGACTGAATTCAAATAGTATCCAGGTTAAAGACACGAATCAATTCCTGCACTCTTTGTGATTAATATGTAAATTGTCGCCCATGGGTCTTGCAATTTTTAACCAAACCAGGATGGCTATTCGTCTCAAATATGTAGGTCAACTACACGTCTAATCAACTGACGGAAATTTAAATTATAGTGTAATAACTCCAAACACCAAAGTTGTATATAGCAGTAAAAAACCATTAAATTCGAGTGTCAGACGATAATAAATTGATCGTGGCATACATCAATTTTTATGCTTAGATTCGTTCTAGTCAGAATATTATTATCTATCTTAATCAAGAGAAGCTGAAAATAATTACTTTAGCACTTTCACAATCGTTAAACCAACGACAATAATTAGGCTTTTATATTGCTTATTTAACGGTTCGATTCCTTTTTTGATGCATTTGATTTGTGTTTTCGCCTTGGGAAGTGTTAACCAAATAAAAGTGGGGCAGGTTTTTTTAAATCTGTAGTATTTTAAATTAAACTGGTTTTGTATTGTTTCGCCTTGCTGAAAAAAAAACGATGCTTTGCCCCATCGCAGGACGCCAGGAGTAAGGAATCCGATTAATCAACAGTACGGTATTGGAATTCGCAACTCATAAATTAATTTAACTTGTTTGTGCAGAAAAATTCCGCGAAACTACGTTAAAAATAAATTATCGCAGTATTAGGGCAAATTGGTGCCACGAAATGTAAAAGTTTTGTTTGACAACGTTTACACTAATGGCTTGTAAATATGATACATATGTAGATGTTTACAGACTTTTAAATTTAAAAGTATTTCATTACTAAAACTAGCACGCAGTTTGACGTGTGTAATTTTTATATCACTTAACATTCACCAACATAAGATTTGATAAAGTTAATTAATTAAGTGTCATAAAAATAAAAACGAAAAATCGGGACAATTTTTTAAATTTTACTAGTTGTTTTTTCTAGTTTTTCTGGAGACAATTAATAATATTTTATAATCTTCATAGCTCCTTTTACGAGAAATTTAGCTGTAACAAAATGTAACTTTTTTAATTTAAATTTTTTTTCAAAATATTTTCCAACTGTACACTCTTATTTTGTAACAAAATAAATATACTGATCGTCAAGATATACGACACACTGTCGTTTGTTAAAAATTATTCCAAATTAAAAACCACTTGTATGTAGAATTTTGTTGTGTGCCCTTTCAGTTGTCAAATCTGCATGAAATATTTTGTAAAAACGTTATTTTTGTTTCACGACATATTTAATTTTGTGCATTTTTGTTCGCTTGCTATGAGTTAGCATTATATTGTTACAATGGTAAGCATTGTTGAAATTATAAAAATGTACACGAACAATGCCGAATATTAAAAACAAACAGAGTGTAAACGATAATTTCATAAATAATTTCCATACACTTATTTAATTACCAATGTATAAGTACGAAACAGTAGGTTGTTGTACATTAATGTGTCTTGATAATGAGCCAGGTCATGAACTTTAGAAATATCATAGTTGCTGTGATTGATGATGTACGTTTTTAATGATGCTGCTCAAGTACAGTCCATTAATAACAACCGCATATTAACATACAAGCAAATACACTTTTGTTTTCATTTAATTTCAAACAAAAAGCGTTGAAATACGTTCCACACCAAATCGTCCCAGTGTGTTAATGCTCAGCTAAATTGCGCGATACAATCTGAAACTCGATCTGAAATTATCAGGACGGTTATAAACCCGTTGGCAAATAATTTAATAATTGAATCAGACATGTAATCTTCAAACAAAGAAAGTTATCAATATTATTATATACAAAGTGTGCCACATAGCTTTTACATAAATAAATAAAATCCCAACAAATACTTCCCATTCGTTAAGTTTGTTGATTTTTAAAAATTAAAATAGTAAAATGTAATAAATACATAATGAGGACAAGTTTAATTGAAAATCATTTATCTCGTTTCGAATTATTCTTTTTTTGCACTAGGATGGCCAGGGCCGTTCACAGAAAATTCGGACCCCCTTTATTCTTAGAAAGGTATAAATTTAAGACTCGCATTTTGGTAAAGAAATTTAAAGCAAAATGTTTAAAATAATATAATACCCCAAGTCTCTAGAGTTCTTCGGCTTTGGCTACGATCTAGATTTATGATGATAATGTTCTATCTTAATTTTATTTAATATTCGTTAATAATAATAATCTTTAGAAATGGCGTAAGTAAGACACAGAGAGCCATGATGATAGTCAATATCCAGAATGGATAGGCGGACAAAGCAGGACATTAAATGCAGTTATTTTTCTAAAATAAATATGTATATGATGTATTGCTTGTTAAACAATTGCTGTGTCTCCGCTGCTGTCTTCCCGAGTTTAAAACAAAAATTAACACAAACTCTTTGGTCCTTCGAGCCAGTCATGTCGGCAATCGCGAAACACCAAAAACATTACTTTACAAAATCGCACAATATAAACAAATGCGGCCTTCCAAAACAACAAAAATACTGGAGGCTGAACCTAACCGCGCAATAATGTACCACACTTCTCTTAAGTTAGACGTTTCAATTTGCGAACATTTGGGTACCACCACGTATTTCAGAGAAGCGTTCGAAAATAAATTGCAGTGCATTGATAGTAAATGGAAAAACAAATCAGTTATGCAAAATTTGCATGTATCACAACAAAATTACACATTACATGTAGGTAATGGAATGGAAGAGAATGTAAAATATTACCGTCTAGCATGTTTCCTTTTCTCATAAAATGTAGTCTTTATGCCTCAGTCTATTTGCAACTGTGCTTTAGGCCGAATGCAGGTAATTGTTGTGTTTAGAGTAAATCATATGATACACAGACTGGTAATCGAAGCACAACACAGAAGTTGTACCTTGTGCACGGCGGCGCTCACGAGGTCAACGGTTATATCGTGATTGCAGCCGCATATCTTCGTACAGCTCGTAAATATTTGAAATGTGCGACACGCTAACAAAAAAACAAAAACAATAAATTAATCCCCTTGTTACATGCAAATGAAATGTAGTATTGTTGAGGGAGCGCTCGCATAAATGCCGCCTGATGGTCTAAACCCAGCAAAAGCTTGTTTAATCTGCAGGATTTATAATTACATTAGCTTTAGAGGATCTCGTATTGTCATTTTCCATTTTAAAAATGCATATTTACGCGTTTGCTTCACTATTAATCCGTCGATTTGCTGTTTAGGTGGAACTCTACTGCTCAACATATTGTGATATTGACATGAAGTCTTGCTTAAATGCAACCCACTTTTTTGCACCTATTTATTATTAATATAGATATTGTTGGAGAACTGAGTATTAATTTTATCTACAACTATACATAACACAGTTGTTACATCAAGTACTAATTCCTCCTTATTCTTCTAAAGCCATTTCTTATAAGCGGTTGGCTATAATCACAACTATTCTCAGTTTATTCACAGCTGCTCAATGGGGCTACATGCTACATGCAAACCATTTCCTCAGTTTCTTCAACCAAGACATTCTTCTCCTATCAACACATTTTCCTGTCACACCAAATTGCTTATAGTTTTTTTAACGCGCTCGTTTTTCATGGCCCAGCTTTCAACTCCATTTAGCAATGTTGAAAACATAACAGTGGAGTGTTCTTACTTTTAAATCCATTGAGAAATCGCAGTACATCTCTTCATTTTAAAAAACACTTTTCTGGCAGTTTCTTTACCTGCCGTAATTTTTTGGAATGATCACATTCGTCCGTTAACCAAGTTTCTAGGTATTTGTAGTGTAATGTTGAGAAATAACAATAACATTAATATTTTTTTTATAGGTAAAATATCATCATTTTAAATATTTAATTGCAAATTGTGGACGAACGTACTCAAATGATTTTGGGTTTGTGTATGGGCTTTAAGTGACAAAATGTAGGTATGTAATTTTTGTACTATGGAAAAATGCGTAACGCACATAAATTGTTATTCATAAAAGTCGCTGACAAAAACTCATTATTAAACTCAAATAAAACATGGTTTTCCCTTGTTTATTTAATCTAACAACGTTTTCCACAATTCATACATTTTCGTTTTGGGAATAGAGAAATCGCTTCCGGCAATTACTTTTAAAAATAAATGGCCATATATTCTGCTCAGTTCATTCCCCCGTGACTATATCTTTTATCTACGTGGGCCAATCTATTATAACGCGATTTGTTTTTTTTTTCATCGTACCAAGTAATAGCAGAAATGTTGCTGTGCCCAGTCTATGGGAAAATTCTTGCTTTTTATAGATATGAAGGTAGCAAAAGTGTATCGGTAAATATTAAAAATTAATTTTGGCCGACTTTAAAAGTGGTCGCAAGCTAGAAAAGTCTGGATAAAAAGCGTTTAAACGTACTTAGGCGTAAAACAACAAACGAACTGTGACTTAAACGTACGTCATGCTTTTATTTTTTATTAAATAAAAAAGTTAAAGACGTGATTGCAATTTATTTCGTTTCTGTTTAATATTGGTTGTCTATGATTAAGTCGTATTCATTTGGTTTTATGGGCAGTGCAGTAACAAAAATCTAACTGTACACGTATGGTATTCAATTTCAAATGCTAGTATGGGCATATCAGCGCTTAGGCATGGAAATTTGATAAACCGCTATGGAACCGCCTTGTGATTAGTGTAATAAGATTGTGCAAAACGCACAAGCTATCGCGTCGTATCACGATGTGGTACACCATAACCCCTTCTATTTCGCCATTTTGAATAACTAACAAGAATCGTGGGGTGCATATTTAATACTAACTAAGCCTAACATTGTTACGATTAGCTTTTTAACATTACTTCAGATTTTTTTGGTTTTTATAGCAAATATTTAATGTATGCGGTATGCTCAATGAAATTTTAGCCACGTTTTGGCAAAGAAAAAAACTGGAGAGAAAATTAAACGGCCAAAATTCGTTGTCTAGTCAAAGTGCACAAAATTATATGCATACCAAACTTGTAATGTATCATGATGGATTAGTATGTAACCTGCATTTTAAAACTGAACCCATGTGTCTAATTTCGCCCGAGGGGATATGCGGTTTGTATAATCCCTCAAAAATTATATTTATCTTTTAAAATATACATTGTTCTGCCACCGTTGTGTGAAGAACGAAGCATTTTATTATGAGCGCTATAAACTGCCAGCATAACACATATGTGACGGTTTTCATTTATACTTAATTTAATTTTTTAAATGTTCTGTTTTATATAAAAAAAAAACAATACACCAACCATATACGAGTATGTATTTGTAAGGTGTTAGGTACATCACGGACGTTTTAAATTTTATATGCATATGAGTTTAACTAAAATCAGAATACTTATACCCTTATACTTCGTAGTCTAAATAGGGCATACGGGTCGCAATATACCGAAATAGATTCGTTAGACCCAAACAATATGCGATACTTTTCTATGCACCTGTCCATTCTGACCATTAAACGCTAAAATTTGTTTTGTCATGCATCATTTAGTTTGAGTTTATACAGCTGTGTTATATTGACGTTGAGGATTTAAAAACAATTTATTATTAGATACGGCCCGGAAATCTTTCCTTTATAAAAGCGAAAATGGTTCCCGGTTATAGTCTCGTAAAATGGCGTTTGTGAATTAGGATCTGGGCCATAAATTTGTCATAAGAAATATTAGATATAATGCAGTGTGTAACGGATGGGATAAAATATTTCGGTTAAGTGAAAAATTACGTGTGATAATGTAATTTGACAGTGGCCCTTTGAAATAATTTTGATTAATAACCATCAGCGGAAACAAAAAAAGTGTGCTGGTACAACTTCTAATGGGTTTAAATTACTGTACTACCGAAGGGCTATTATACCGTCTGTTTCACAGATATGGCCGTAACACATTTTACGATAAACAATCTTATACACTGATAAGTTAATGAGGGTAGAATATTTTATACTTAAGAGCAAAAAAAGTGGTCTTCATCAACTTTAATTCTCAGTGTTGCATTTTCTAAATTAATTTCTTTTTTTTTTTAATGTTGTATGCAGTTGTGATATGCATTTTGTAAAAGCAACAGCAAACTGTCATTTCGCACGACTTGTGTGATGATATATTATAACGTTAACGAATGTAAATTGGCACTTTAAAGTGGACACGTTTGAAATAGATTATTCAATAATAAATCATGTTCATGTTTTAAATTCACCGTTTAAAGATTTGTAGCTTTAGCCAGTTGACATATTTATAGGTTACAAATTATTACTTGTTGTACCAGTCTCGTTCATGCGCCAAAAAAAAAGTTTTTTAAATATTGTATTAGGATTTTTTAGTGGTTATATTTTGTTTAGAAAAATCCCAATTAAATTTGTTAAAATAAGAGAGTAAAAAGCGGTAGTTATATTTCAGGAAATATAATTGTCATATTTTATTTCACTGAGAAGTTGGGTAATTAACGTTTGTGAATTTTTAAACAAGTTCGCTAATTAATACAGTATAATTAGATTTTGCAACCACGAAAGTTTGTAAAAAGTTAAATTTAAGAAATCCCAACTTTAAAAATTTATTAGATAGGAGTAATATATTTGCAACTATTTTGGTCATTCGCTTACACAAATCTTATTAAATTTATTTAGACTAATCCCAAGTTGACAAAAATAAATTATGATGAACTAACATATTTTCATGATATCGACTCATACATTTTTTGTTTTTAAAACCATTTCGTGTGACAGCAGTACTGACTGACCAGTCAATATATGTGGTTATTAACAATAACATTGGTTTCTCCTGTTTCTTGATAAGGTTAAATTACACTATGGTTTGCTGGTTTCTAAAAGGTTTATTTTTATTTTTTATTTATTAAAACGTCCTACATGTTTCGCTGAACGAGGTTTTTCTTCAGCATCCTCAGGAAAGTTTTAATGATGGTGAAAAATTGTTTTTGATAATGTTGAAATATTGATACTGTTAAATGTTGATAATGTTGAAAAATATTGTTAAATATCATTGGTTTCTCCTGTTTCTTGATTAGGTTAAATTAAACAAGGGTTTGCTGGTTTTCAAACAGGTTTATCCTTTAAAATTCTTTTTAAAAAATCCCACATGTTTCGCCGAATATGTTTGTTCGGCATCCTCAGGGATGTTTTTAAAATTGATGAATTTTTTTTATTATGTTGAAATAGTAGACAAGTTAAAATTGTTAAAGTTGAAAAAATTTTTGAGTTTGAAGCAATCACAAAATGTGCGAAACAAACACGTTAAAAATTTTACTAGTAAGTGTTTAATTAACCTATTATAACAATATTGTCAAAGTTAAAATATTAATAATTGATTTGATAATTATATTATTAAAAAGGAGATCAGCACCATTCATTTACAAGTAAATTTTTAACGTGTTGTGTCTCGTAAATTGTGGTTGTTTTAAATAAATGTAGTTTTTAAAATGTTATATTCCAGTTTTGTTGCTGATCTTCTTTAATAATATAATTATTAAATCATTTATTAATATTTCAACTTTGACAATATTTTTCAACATTATCAACATTAATTTAACAGGATCAATATTTCAACATTATCAAAAATAATTTTTCATCATCATTAAAACTTCCCTGAGGATGCTGAAAAACCTCGTTCAGCGAAACATGTAGGACGTTTTAATAAGTAGAAAATAAAAATAAACCTGTTAGAAACCAGCAAACCATAGTTTAAGCTATAAACAATCTAATATGTAATTTTTTACATATAATATAAGTGTAAAACTCGACACACAATGATTCATTTAAAAACTTTGAAAACGGGGAACTCTTTTTCTAGATTTATTTCATACTCAAGAGTCAATCATGCAAAAATGCTAAAGCAATTTATGATACAATCAATCGCAGCTGACCTATAGAAAAAAGCTCACTGAAAAGTTTGATTTTTAATTAAACGTATTTATATTAGAGATAGAGATTAAAAGTGATTGTTTAAAATAATAATAGTTTCCCATATCTGACATCCCCACTTTTTTTCTGTACACTATAACTATAACGTAATCTGTAATGCAATATTTGGTGTACTTCCATATTAGGCATTGTTCTCTAAAAATCGTAACTAATAGTATCGAAACTAACTGAACATTTTTATCTAGGGTAGATTAAAAGACTCCCATAAAAGGCCGAAAATCTATTGTGTTGGGACATCGCTTTGTCTATTATTTTCATGGTGCACATAAGGCAGATTTTGTTCACTTATAATAATAGAGGCCGTGATTATGACAGAATCCCCCATGAGGCATTCAGCATCAGTCAGTCCATCCGTTTTAAATGAGCGCTGTATGACAATCCACATTATCGCACAAAGACGATCATTGTATACGCATGGCATATTTATAATGGCACGTGCATTTATTTAATGAATAGTGGAAATCGTACAAGGTTTTTTCTGCCCAGTGATTTTTATATCTGTATGAATTTTGGGCATTAGAGTGAACGTAATTTTTGCTTTATTGGCGGCAGGCGAAGTGGAACAGACGCACTGCGGATTATTTATTGACGAATTAATTAACGCAGGAAAAAAACATTGATTGAATTTGAATTAGTAATACCGCCGCATTAAAGAGTGCAGAGGCTATACCGAGTGTCCAGAATACGAGGCTCACCATGGGTAACTTTTAAACCGTAATAGATACAAGGTCGGTCAAATGGGACAAAAGTTACCTACTTCATAGAGCGACACTTTTGTTTTTGAAAAAAATTCAACTAATTTGATATTGATAAAAACCAAAAATGTTTTATTTCTTTTGTTTTTTATCAGCAAATAGATGAAAATCGTTTTTTAATATTAGAGCCGTCAAATTTCAAAATAAATGTTTCACATGGCACATCATTGAAAAGAGAGAAAAATATGCTCTCGAATGGCAATAAAATCAACTCTGGTTTGCATTTTAAAAGATGCAAGTTTATGCTGTATCTCATAAAATATGCAATATTAAAAAAAATTATTGCCGCCATTTTATAGCGATCAAAAAATCTACCACTTTTGTTAAAAACTTTTTTTACTACATCTCATAGCAACTGAGATAAATTCATGTATAGAAATGAAACATTTTGTCAATATCAAATTAGCCTTGAATTTTTTCAAAAACAAAAGCATCGCTGTATTTGTTGCTCTATATCTATAAAGTAGGTAACTTTTGTCCCCGTTGACCGACCTTGTTACTATTACGGTTTAAAAGTTACCCATAGTGATCCTCGAATTCTGGACACACTGTATACATATACAGGGTGTTTCGTAAAAATTGCAAAAAAAAAATCCGGACGTGATTTCTTATGAACATTAAGGGGGCTTTTATAGGGAAGTTACACCCCCCTAAAGAGAGCGGTAATTAGGTTTTTATTTAATTTCTCAAATTTGGATAAATGTAGGAGAATGATATTGGGTAGATATTTTATACTTATTAGAAGGTTTTTTATAGTAATATTTTCAATTATCTCCCACCTTTACAGGGGACTGAAAAGTTCGACCCCTGTAGGTTTTTTTATCAGAACTTTTTGATGAGTTAAAATTTTTGTAATTAAAAATATATTTTTTTTAAATCTTGTTTTATTTAGAAACTTTTTTATTCCTTAGTCTTTCTCGTAAAACCTACCGTTTTTGAGTAAAAAATTAAATAAATAAACGCACCATTAAATGTTCCAATGTAAAACGATTAATTTTGGTGGTTGCCATGGTTTGTTTATGTTCATATTGGGTAGAACTGACGGGTGTAATTCATTTTGACGTTTACGCGGCGACAACGCTAAAGCGCCCGTCAATTCTACCCAATATGAACAAAAACAAACCATGGTAACCACCAAAACGAATCGTTTAACATTGGAATATTTAATGGTGCGTGTTTATTTATTTTATATTTCACTCAAAAACTGTAGATTTTGCAAGAAAGACTAAAGAATAAAAAAAGTTTCTAAATAAATTAAACTTTCAAAAAAAAATTGAAATTGCAAAATTTCAACCCACCAAAAAATTCTGATTTAAAAAAAAACAACAAGGGTCGCACTTTTCAGTCCCATGTGAAGGTGGGAGATGATTGAAAATATTACCAAGGGCAACCTTAGGTATGTACTCCTATAAATTATCTATCAAATATAATTCTCCTACATTAATTTATCCAAATTTGGGAAATAAAATAAAAACCTAATTTTACCGCCCGATTTTTTCGCAATTTTTAAGAATCACCCTGTATAATCTTTGCACTTTTAAATTTTTCATAAACATTTAAAAATCATTGTATAAATTATTTAAGAGCTTAGTAATCATTATTTAAACTGGAGTATGTAAGAAGTTTTTGGCCATTTTAATTATAAATTGTTAGGCATTGTCGTTAATTGGTTGAAGCATGTACATATTTTGAAATATGAACCGAAATTGTGTACCTACAGATAAAAAAATAACACTAAATTATATGTTAATTATTTGTCTTCTAAATTTTCCAAAAATGGTCTTACACCACTTTCATAACAGAAGGTCCAATTGACGATTGGCTTGCACAAGTTTAAAAGTACAGTTTAGAAACACACTTTATACTTATACATAAGAGAACATTTTCAAAAATTATTGTACATGGTATTTACGAATTGATTTCCAAGATACGTATTTAAAAGCACAAATTAAATTTGCCTACTAATGCAAATTCTTATAATACAACTCTATAAAAGAGAATGAATGAACAAATTAAATGTAAACTGCGACTTACGACAGTTAATATTTTGCAGGAATGCAAGATAAGTTAAATACTGCATGATATAACTAATTAGTTTTGTTATCATGTCAAGGAGAATTATTACACAAACGCGGATGTGTATAAAACTTCAGGAATAGCTCCTGAATGAAGCTGTGAACTTTATTTAAATTGTAGAACACGTCTGCCTTGATTTAAGCTAATGTATATGTCTGAGGGATTCAGATTACGACGCGTTACGCATAAACTGTCGCAAATGTCGCCAACTTCTGAAAAGCGTCGCGGTGAGCTTCGAAACGCAAACCCGACCATTAAAACGTGATAAGATTTTTTTGTGAGCGCTTGGGTGCATTTTTTCAACCCGCGGCGATCGTTCAAGGCGCCAGTTGTATCTGGGTATGGAATATTGATTGACTGGCGTTCTGAAGTGGTCTCAGTAACACGATTCAGTAATTATAACTGGAACAATTTCAACGGGATGTCAGGAGAATGGTTATATTATGCAGTTGCCTTCATGGTAGTGAGCGATGCTAAATTTAAAAGTGTATGTATGCTCGTAGCAAATCTGTATGTTGCATTATTCATCAAGGACTACACTTCCAGTTAGATTAAATTCGATAAAAATGAGCAAATGCCGAGATTTATGTCTATAATGGTTCTAAGTAATGGTGATTACAGCAAAACGCTGTGAGAAATGTCAGTTGGACGATTTTTCCACGTTTCTTAATGGATCTATTTGGTTAATAATCGATTAAGAAGTTGCAAAAAAATAGGTAGATGATTTTTAGTTGTACTGTTGGAATTAATATTTATTGCAAAAATTACCAAGCTATTTATTATATATTAACCATTACAAACCCAAGATTTGTTGCTCCAAATGGCACAAAATTTCGTAACTAAGTAGCGTTACTTTCATATTGAAGATGTTTATCGTGTTTTGTTCTTGAAGTATTGTTAATATTTTATGAAAGACTTCTTGTTACCATACAAGTTGTCCAACTTAATTATGCCATGTCACAATTTTATTAAACAGCTGTTAAAGAGAATTATATTTCATATGCATTGCCACACACCTGTGTTTGAAAATGATGCATAAGCATACGTTATCACTAAAAGGTATAACGTGTAATATAAGGGTATAATCATAATGTACTTGGCGACATCCCTTGTATAGGTCGTTTAGCTTTTGTTGAATTTATGACTAAACCAGATTAAACTATATATAGTGTCCCTGCAAGACTGCTGTCTGCGTTATTGTATTAAACAAATTAGAATGACTAATACGAAACTTTCCCCGTCCTGTTTGTTCGCCTTATAACTTCAATTACGGGAAATTTATGTCGTTTTTGACCAAATTTTGTGTGACAACGGAGCCATATCCGTCAACTAGTCCAAATGCTTGGTCATACACAGAATAATAAATTCAAGAGGGTGTTTGATGTGATCGATGTCGTTAGATAATGAAACGACTTCTAATTTCATATAGTCACGATATCAAATGTGTAATTATGGCGTATTTCCTTGGGGGAAACACTAATATGGCTGAAAGAATAAAATAAAAAGTGAAACTTGGTTAAATAAACAGCGCTGTGTGGTGGAACGACGACACTAATTTACTTTAATTACAATAGCAATTAATACAACCTGTTAGCGAGTAATTTTAATATGTACACACTCAATTAATCATTTATTTATTTATTTCAGGAACTTGATTAGTAAATGTTTATTGTTTTGGTTTGGTTGCAAAACTATTCGTTGTTTTACCTTTAAATTTTACACCAAATCTCTTTGAAAACTAGCCTGTGGAGTTCTTACTGATACATCCTGTATAGCAATTGGATAAATGTTTCAATGCTATCTCAGATGTATCGATAATTGTCTTCTTTATAAAATATATACTCTTAGTTTGAGTTTGAAGAGAATTTATTACCCTTCTAGACCAAAACCACCACCAGCTAGTTCGCTCTATGAGCTCTTTTATGTTTTAACCGACTAGACGGTATTTAGTTAGGATGCATATCGTGGTCTTGTCGGACCTCACACACACAAGTCCTTGCTTGCTGGAAATAATCACATCTGCCTTTGTTTATATATGCTGACTGTGTTCTATACGCGCATCAATTCTTGGTATTGAAAATTATGCGATATTTAAATTAACTTACTTCAGAATGTTGTAAACTACTTCTTATCTTTTTTGGCCATTCGCTTTTACGTTTAAAGTTGTTCACATGGGCAATGCCCGCACCAAGTGTGGCCAAAAGTTCATAATTGCATGACGAATTGATTTAAGTGCTTATTTTTTAATACACTTTCAAATTACAATGAAAATTGGATCGTCATTTTTCGAAGGATCTGTTGTACAAATGGTAGACCAGAAGCGACACTTAAGTCTCTTCGTCCTTCAACAAAAGGATAACTGATTTTTAATAAACATATTATTATTAATAAATCTATCAATTGAAGCATTTCAAATTTTTTGTTTTTCTTGATTTAAAAGCTTTTTTTGACTATTAAAAGATACTTTTTGACGATTTTATTGATAAAATCGGAACTGTGTACGTATTCTAAATGGGCCTTAAAAATGATTATAAAGCAATTATTATGTATTAGAATTAAGTTAAGTATCATGCGTGAATTAAAATAAGCAATTATTTTTAATTGGTAAATGTGGAAAGACATTAATTAAATTTTATTGTTAGCATTCGCTTTGTGACCTGACGAAGTATTCGTGTGTCACAATGTTTATGCAAATAAATATAAGTAGTTTCCTAAACATAAAATTCAGAATAACAAGCGCGTCAATAAATAAAGCGAAGTTGTAAAATTTAATAAACGCTACTCTGGGGCTTCCTTTACTGTCTCAACTCTTTAATTGAATATCATACTAACATCTGTTTTTAATGTCATGTTCCGCCTTGCCAGCGCCTGGATGGCATAAAAAGCTTTTTATTGGACACATCGTCAATCGAGCAGCGGTGACAGATTTTACGATCACTTCATTTATAGCTCCATATGTAGGTATTTACACTTGAGCATCGTCTTTATGATTGCGCGTCTTCAAATGTGGCTTTTTGTTAGACCGCCTCAAAGTTCAACGTCTGTTTTGCATTAATATAGACTCTTAACCGCGGCGGCTGTAGACAGACAGAGTATTGCCGTTGTAAATTTGTTAATATATTTGGAAGATATTACAAACCATAACCTGTTGAACATATATGGCCGGGGACTTCTCCAAATAAGGTAGCTGGAATTTCGCTACAGTGATAGGCCGCTTTCTAATTATATAGTCACGGTATATTTTAAAATGTAGCATGGATTTATAGATAGAGCGTATCCCAACGTGTATTTAATAATTAATACATTCAAAAATCATTCACTCGTAGTACTGAATATTGTGTTTATTGCTTCAAGGAACAGGACAACCAGTTCTCTACACATAGTTTTTGATTGATTCCCTTTCAATTCATCGTAGAATAATCGTAATGTATCATTAAGTCTATAGTTTTTTTATTTCTTCAGGACATCTTGCAAGATAGGTAGTAGTTTGTACAGAAAGAAAAGTTAATTAAGAAACCATTTAGTATATTATCTGCGATTTTTTTACTGTTGCCTGGAAAAAACGACATACATTTTCTACCAAGAAAATGGATTTTCCACGTACTTACAAAGGATCTAAAGTTTGTTAGACAATCTAGTAAAAGTTTGTGACAGTTCAATTAGCTGACCAGCTTTGTCGTCCAACTTTGATACTTACATTTTTCATTGGGATGTTTTTTTTTTTTGCAGAACGCGCAAGTTCAAAATATGTTTCTTACTTTTATCTATATTTAAACAATTCCTTAAAGAAATAAAGGTCATCAACAAAATCCTAAAAGGAGTGAAAAACATAAATGGCCTTAAGTTTTAATATTTCTTAAATTTCAGTCATAAAAAAACTTCTTTTATCTCCAGTCATTTGTTCCATAAATGCAAGGAATTAAGCATAAAAATAAATTGTGCATGAATATTAGGGGTGGGCGATATATCGATATTCCGATATAACGATATATCGATATATCGATATTTCGTGGCATGGACAACAAAAATAGGAGCGATAAGTTTTTTGTTTTAGGCCACCAGTCTCTTTTTTCAGTTTTTTACCTTTTATATCGATATTTCGATATATCGATATTCCGATATATCGATTCCGATATGTCAATATTTTGATATATATTCGATATCGCCCACCCCTATTGAATATACAGCGTCATTCAAAAAGTCTGCAACAAATGGAAAAGTTTTTTATTAGCAATTTCTCAGAAAATTTTATTCTTGATAAAAGTTGGTGCATGGTCTTTTAGACTTTAGAATATTAATATGTAAAAAAGTTTAGTTAAGTCATAAGACACTAGATTTAAGCAATTTTTGAAATATTGGCAAGAGTAAAGTGCCCTTATTTTAAGAGACACAAAAAAATGTATTACAAAAAGTTATTTAGTATCTAAATAATGTTAACGATCAAACTCCAATTGCTTTTTTTTTTTTTTTTAATATTAACATTTAAAAAGTGCAAAAAATTTAAAAGTTTTTTATTACCGATTTTTCAGAAAATTTTATTCTTGATAAAAGTTGGTGCATGACCTTAAACAAATTTCAAAATGAATAAAAAGTAAATAAATAGTCATAGGACACTAGATTTTAGTGACTTGATTTTTTAAATGTTAAAAGTGACTATAAATATAATTATTGAAAATTAAACGTCAAATATCATAGAAGGTCATATTTTTAAATTCTTTTTTAGTCTGACGAATATTTCAAAAATCGCTAAAGTCAAGTATCCTGTGACTTTTATTTAAGTTTTTGTCATTTTAAAATAATTTTAGACCATGCACTAACTTTTTTCAAGAATAAAATGTTCTGAATAATCGATAATAAAAATTATTTTCATTTGTTGCAGACTTTTTGAATGTAAAAATTTCTTAAAAAACAAAAATTGGAATTTGACCGCTAAAATTTAAATTTAGCCTTATACCGGGTGATTCAGTTTGACTGTCGCACCCCTATAACTTATTAATTATTGAAAATAACCTCAACAAACCTTACATTTTTGGAAACGGCGACAAATTCTCTATTAAATAATGCGCATTTGTTATCTCTACGATGACGTTTGTCAAATCCGCGATAGGCAACTGTTTTTTTTTAAATTACATAGTATAAATTTTTTTGTTGATTCGGATAGAGAACTTAATTCTGAATCCGACCATGTTATTAAAAAAGTATGCACACATAAGAAAATTTTCTAGAAAAATCAGCTCAAAATTTATTCAAATTATAGCAAACAGCTGATTTAACATAACAAAAAACGATCATATCTTAAAAATTATACTATAACTATCAATGGAAATGTATTAAAAATTAATTTTTAATAAAAATAAAAACAAATAATAAACGTTGACATAAAAAAGTAGACTCTAAAAAAAGCAGTTACACATAGTGGACAACTGTGTTTGGAAGTCTAATTTTTTTATGTCGACGTTTATTATTTATTTTTATTTTTATTAAAAATTAATTCCCAGCACTGTGTCATACTTTTTGACATCATGGCCAACTTGCCTATTAAAATCTCCTACTATGATTGTTCTCCCTCGCATTTCATCCACCGTTTCTTGTAGTTGTTTCTAAAATGTATCCTTATCCAATCCCTACACCTACGGGTTGATGGGAATTTGATTAGATATATATTAAAAATTAATTTTTAATACATTTTATTGGTAGCTATAGTAAAATTTTTAAGATTTGATCGTTTTTTGTTATGTTACGTTGTTACGCAGACTGTTTGCTATAATTTGAATAAACTTTAAACTGATTTTTCTCGAAATATTTCTTATGTAAGCATACCTTTTTAATACACGGTCGGATTCAGAATTAAATTCTCTATCCGAATCAACAAAAAAATGTATACTATGTAATTTAAAAAAAAAACAGTTGCCTATCGCGGATTTGACATACGCCATCGTAGAGATAACAAATGCGCATCATTTAATAAAGAATTTGTCGCCGTTTCCAAAAATATAAGGTTTTTTGGTGTTATTTTCAATAATTAAAAAGTTATAGGGGTGCGACAGTCAAACTGAATCACCCGGTATTTAAATTGAAAATAATTTTTTTTCCTATTTTTTTGTATCTCTTAAAATAAGGGCACTTTACTCTTACGAATATTTCAAAAATCGCTAAAATCTAGTTCTATGACTTTTTATTGCCTTAGGTAATATTAGTTTTAGACTATGCACCAACTTTTATCAAGAATAAAATTTTCTGAGAAATCGATAATAAAAAACTTTTGCATTTGAATGACGCTGTGTTACATTTAAAGTGGTTTTGCAATATCTTTCAATGTATTTTATTGAAATCGCAAAAATATGCTTTTTTTTTTCTGTTAGGCTTGCTTACACAATGGTCTTCAAATATCTTTATGTAGCGTATCTGATCTTAACAAATTGTTACAAAGAAATTTTGTGTTTCGTAAAGTATCACTAAAATTTTGTTAATTTAGGGCATATGCAATACTACTATTAATACTTAGAATTCCGGCAAAATTGTTACATTAACGATATTCTTAAAGCTAGCCATTACGAAATTGTATTTGTTTTATTGATCACACCTTGTTTTCTACCCAATTAATTAATTTGCACAATGATTGTGAATTAAAATTTATTAAATGAAAATACTGATAACGATTTGGTATAAAGAGATATAAAAGCTTTCAAATATGCTAATATAGATAAATATAATAAAGAATCAGGTATCATTTTTTTGAGAGAATGCAATCTTATTTCAGTGTAAGCCTGCAACGGATTTCGACAAGAGAAAAGCATAGATCTTTAATTAAGCCTACTTATATTAGTAAAAGTATCGCTTAAAACTTAATAATCCAAAAGTTTTTCTGTATGCTTCTTAAGATAACGATAACTCTTATAACAATATAAAATATATTTCTTATTAATAATAATTGCTGATTATGTTTTAAAAGTTATAATTAATCATGAATAAATTATCGTATAAATTATTTGTTGTATAACTTAATTTGTTTGTTATCGAGTTAGCACCAAAGGTGAAAGAATGTAATCACATTTAGTAAATTACTCTACCTTAAAGCTGAAATATTGTGATTTCCGGTAGTTAAAAGGGTATTAATCTTATTTGCCACAATAACATGTTTATAAACAAGGCTTAATTTTAATAACTAATATTTGCGTTTTATTTTCAGGTAAGCCGGCGTCGCCGTCGCAGGCGTCGCGTGCCTATAGTCCGTGCCTTTAACAGCGTCACTATAAATCAACTACTATCACAGGTTTATCTTTATACAAATAATAAACAGCTCCACAGCTAACAGATATGTATTCTGTGCCAAACGAATAACTTCAGTGTGTATGTTATCGCGTTGTAAAATTGTACTATACATGCCCGTTTTAGATATGGCACTGTTATTGTTGAATATAAAGGTTATGATAATTGTTTCAAAGCTTCATGCGAGCATTTGATATGTAAATTATACGATTTTTGTTAATTAATATCACCTCGTTTACTGGACTGGATTGTTTGACTGTGACTAGTAGGAAGTAGACCTTTAATAAAATGTGCTTCGAATATTATTATATTAATTTCAATTACGGTTTATAAGCGACGTATCTATAAATTTGGTAACAAGTATTATGTCATATTTCATTAGCATTAATAGTTGGCTTGTGTGTTGGTGTCACCCGATGATTTTTAAAGAACATGACAGGCTCACGTTGCTAATTAGAACTATATTTGTTACGAATGTATAATTTGCTTACGTTAAAAGTTGTTGATTTATGTTAATTATGCCATTTTTAGTCAAAACCTACACAAACACAGTGGTATATTGAAAATTACATTGAAATGTTTTTTTTTTTGTTGAAACAGTGACATTATCTAGCCTAGCATACATTTATGCTATAATTATAAAGTAAAATTCTCTATCTTGTCGGTTTTATAAGAGTTAGTATTTTAAATTAGCATAGTATTAAATTTGATAAATGTTTGAATGTTGAATTAATTAATTCCAAATATAAATCTACAAACAAATTAGAACAAAACTAAACAGATAATTGGCTGACGAAGACATAAAAGTTTCAAAACTAATACAGATTTTTTCCAAAAAGAGTAATTTCTCCTTATAAATTATTTATAAACATAATATTTTTATATAAAACATCAGTTATTCCCAACATAATATTATAATTTAGGAAAATTATACTTGACATTGGCATTTAAAAATAAACAAAATTTAGATTTCTTATTGCTATTTTAGGTTTTAAAATATTAAATTACAAATACAAAAATTTGAAGAGATGCTACACAAAGCTAAATTTTAACCAGAACACAGTTTTTCTCAATTAATTTCTTATAGTATTTTGATAAATTAATTTGGGGTATTTTGTGTCTGCTAATTTTCATTTGGCCCCATAATATATTTTAATGGTAACAAAACAGTATATGTTCGAAAATTCAGAACATACTAATTTAATAACTGGGGTGCCATGTTTAATTAGTTCATTCTGTCAGGGGAAGTTGTTAAGGAATGCTCGTTCCAACGTGCCTTAGTACAAATCTGGTCATGCGTGCTTTTACATGTGTTGGTTTAGCTTAAACAAACAGTGCCACGCTCAAATGTGCATTATACACATCTGGATACGTGTTGCTTTTAACCTTGGCCCAACCTCATCTTGTTTGGTTTGGGTTTTGTTAAGGGTACAAGTTCGAAGACCACACGCAAAAGTAAATAAGAAACGGAGACTTTTTTGTCTTAAAATTCAGAGATTTGGCTAATATTGATTTTGGATTGCACAAAACAAAACTGAACTTAATTCTTTGTAATAAAGAAGATTCATTTGCGGAAGGGTACATGCATCCCTTAATTTATTAAAGTACAATGAAAAGTTTGGACATTTGTGCATAAAAGAGTCATTTGTCGTTCCACTTAATATTCGATTTAATTTATAACCAGTCGTCATGAAAACCTTTTTTGTGGTATCACGTTATCATGATCTACAGGCATAGACCCATTTGTGTTTGATTTACCTTTACTTTTTAGCTTACAAAGTAATAAAGAAACTTTTTCAGTCATTTACTACACTGTTTTTTTGATATAATTGCATATATTTTGTGATAAAAATCTTATGATTATACCTTCCCTTGTAGATGTTTTGTTCGCTAGGGGTCAGTACATTCGATTTATGTGCATGAAAATGTGAGCATGTGCAGTTTGTAAAGTATAACAATACACGCGAACATGTGTCTGAATTACAGTTCAAAATGTTTTTATATTAGAATATAAATTGCTTCGCCAATTTTAGTAATTATTGATCATCACTTAAATTTTCAAAATATTTGTTGGTAATCCTATTATTTAGTACTTTGTTCAGAATCGTTTGATTGGGACATTGATTTTATCTCCCAAATACTCAACTAACATGTGCCCAATTTTCCAGACACTTAAAAAGCAAATTGGTAATGTTATTGATGATTTTTGGCCAATATTGTAGGGATATCCACTGAAAATATAGGTACATAATATTTGTCCACAGACTATTAATTTATAGTGTCTCATAAATTGCAACTTGACAAAAATCTTTAATTTTTGCCTTCAAACGTTCAACATTGATTCACTGATGTAGTTAACATTTCGTTGTTGAAATTTAGCGTAATATCGGTGTATAAATTTGAATATAAATTGCCTCGGGCGATATCTGGTTTTTATTCCAAATGATAGCTGATTAAATTTTACGACTTCTACCAGTTGTGTTAACTCTTAAATTCGCTTTTAGAATAATTATACAACTTTATTGCTGTGGCCTGGTGGTTTAATTAGGCCCCGTTTAAAATAAAATAAATATCATTTCGTGTATAAACCTACATAGAAAGCATGAGCAAATTGGTTTTTGGTTTTCTAAAATATTTATGATCAAAAACTCGTGTATTTGGTAAAACTACACAGTTCGCCCACTTTAGCTCGCATGGGTGCCACTGGCCATACAAATTATAAAGCAATAAAGCGTAGCTTTTACGTGATGGTTTTAAAAAGAAGTATTTAGTGTTGTTACGCTGAACATGTATCGCACAGTAAACAAGGGAACAACAACCCAGCGGAATCCATTAGACGTATTTTCAATAATAAAAAGAGCTGGATTATAATTTATATACTTTACGTTTTTTGTGTTGTTAAAGATATCCTTAAATAGACTATTTTTATTATAATGGACATAAAAGAGCGAATAAAAATTAACTGGTAGGCGTGTAGGTGATACAATAACCTATGTCAGGGGCGGACCGTTAACTTTGGGGGCCCTGGACTGACACTGTTTGGAGGCCTACCCAATTAACCCAAGTTTTGGTTAATTGTGACGACACTTTAATGCCCGTTTAATTGATTTATGTTAAAACGTATGTCTTTGTCTCTTTATACAAGAATATCGTCAGAATACAAAAATGACATTAATTTGTAAGAATTTAAAAAATTGGGCGTTTTATTAGAGATTTTAAAAATGTCTTGCTTTGTACTTTGGAAACCCTAAGAAAGGATTAAAGTAAATCAGAAATATTAGTGATCAACAAAGTGTTTTCTTTAATGCCCGGCTGAGATCTTCAGTATTGACCACTATTCCCGTAAAAATTATTAATATTAAAACTTATGGTTTCAATCAAGCAGTTACAAATAGAGGACGCGAAGGGCGGTCACTTTGAATACATTAAAGCCTAATTTTTTATGTCGACGGTTATTATTTGTTTTTATTTTTATTAAAAATTAATTTTTAATACATTTGCATTGATAGTTTTATAGTATATTTTTTAAGATTTGATCGTGTTTTGTTATGTTGAATAGAATTGCTATAATTTGAATAAACTTTGAACTGATTTTTCTCAAAAATTTTCTTATGTATGCATACTTTTTTAATACATGGTCGGATTCAGAATTAAATTCTTTATCCGAATCAACAAAAACATGTATACTATGCAATTTAAAAAAAAAACAGTTGCCTATCGCGGATTTGACATACGTCATCGGAGAGATAACAAATGCACATAATTTAATAGAGAATTTGTCGCCGTTTCCAAAAATATAAGGTTTGTTGGAGTTATTTTCAATAATTAAAAAGTTATAGGGGTGCAACAGTTAAACTTAATCACCCGGTATATCATTGGAATGGGAAAAAATCATCTTTCTCGTGATGCCACAACCAACTATGAGTTCTATTTAAAAAAATACAACTTTATGTCACAACTCGAATTTCGATTTTTTTTTGAAAAATTGTCTACGCCACTGCATTCTTATCAAAAAGTGCCTGTAAAACGTCAAAATTATTTTTCATTATTTTCATAAACAAGCGAGATATGGTTATCAAACGGTAAGTTGAAAAATCAAGTTATCAGTGATAACTCGAAAACAAAAGACGATAACCAATTTTAGTTTTCACCATTAACTTTTTATCGAAATAAGCGATCGAGGAAGCAGGGTCGATTTTCTAGATCTCTTATAGTTACCGAGCTTCCCTATGAAAACATCGAAATTTGCCCACCTTGTACAGGGTGTCCAATTTTCGATGCCCATACAGGGTATCTCGGTTATTATCAGAGATAGAAAAAAAAACAAGTACGTAGACTCGATTTCTTTTTTCGACGGTAGTTCATTGCCGCAAACAGATTTTTGATATCTTTTTTAATTTTCGAAATATACCAAAAATCCGATTTTTGGCAATTTGCAAAAATGTTAAATATCTCGCTTAAACAAAAAGATAAAGAAAACTTTAGAGACATTTTTTTGCATGTTTTTTGTCCTTAATAAGATAGCGATATTCAATTTTTTTTACTCATATAAATATCGATATATTACACCTAAATTTCTTATTTTAAATGGGAATCATAGTTGGCTTTGACATAAATCGAAACTTTTTTTTTGCGCTTTTCAAAAATATATAATTTGTTTATGGTTGCTATTTAAAATAAGAAAGTTAGGTGTAATATATCGATATTTGTATGAGAAAAAAAAAATGAATATCGCTATCTTATTCAGGACCGCGAAGGGGGCCCTTTGATTGAACAGGGCCCTGGGCTGCAGGCTATGAAGACCATGTACCTGACCTATGCATCATTCGTGGTAAATGAAAACAATTAAGCCGAAATAATTACAGAACACTGTTAATTTAAATAGCGAATTAATAAAAAGGTTACTAGTTTTGTATTGTAATAATTATTTATATAGAAACATTAATTTGTATTAAAATAATTGTTCGAAATAAAAAAGTATTGAAATATATATTTTATATTAATTTATTATAAGATTGACATTCATTTGTTCTTAATTCGTGATTCAGTTTATTTTGGCATCGACACACGACATTTTTATAAATGTCAGTCGTAACCAACGATCGTTAGTTAAGTTAAATTTCTATTTCCGAAACAATTTCCGGTGTTGCATAAAATGTTGTTATGGAGTGTGGGTGCTGTAAGTGTCACTGTCACAGCCTAAAGTCGTTCTCTGTCTTACGGAATGTGTCGCCCGTCGCGTCAGAAGCTGTTAACTTTTTATACTACAAGGAATGCCCATATCTCTTGCCTTTTTTTATGGGACGAATGTGTTACAATCAACCTTCGAACGCTAATAAACCTATCACTTTCAAACGGATTGAGTAAAAACAGTTTGATTTGCAGCTGTTTTTTGTGATAGGTTATTGTTCGCTTAAAGAATTATGCAAGAAGTTGAATCGAAAAGTTACTAATTTATTGTGTAATCGCCATCATTACTAGTATTACCTTGTACGGTTGAAGCGGCCCTTATCCAGTTGTTTGGTAGCATGTAAATTCAGTGATGGATTAGTGTTGCGTTGTTATTAATATTAAGAGGTTTTGCTTTGTAGAAGCGGCGCCTGAAAAAAAAGAACGTTGTGTTAGGTCACTTGATGTATGTTTTGTGTTAAGGTTTTGACGGGTACGTAGTTATAGTTCACTTGCTTAATGAGCGATGTTTTTGGTAAGGAAAAACATTGTAAAAAAGTAACTTCAACCACTGCTTTCATTACTTAAGCATTTTGATTAATGTTGCATATTTTTTTAAACGGAAAAAGTCTAGTTTTCTTTGTAAAACTTTTGTTTTAAATGTCCACGTTAGCCAATTTAATATATTCAGCGTTTTGCTACAAAATGTTGATGTCAATGAATTAAGTCAAGACGCCCATCGGTATTCAGGGTGATTTATAATAGGTGTAAAAGAATTGTGGCAGTTTCCTGGGGAGGCCATTTTGAGTAAAAAGTATTAGATGAACAAACGGGGTAAGTATCTCGGTTACTGTAATAGTTAGCGATAATATGATATCGGTCTCTTGGGCTATTTTTTTGAGAAAAAAACGCCTATGTAATCAGATATTCATGTCGCTTTCTATTTTTTAGTTTTTTAAAAATATAAATAGTTTTATGTATTTTTTGCAAAAATACTTTCATTTTTCGTCTGTAGTAGGTAAAAATAAGGAATTTAAATAAGCCATAGCCAACTATGGGTGCCATTTAAAAAAATACAATTTAATGTCACAACTCGAATTTCGATTTTATCTACGCCACTGCATTCTTATAAAAAAAAAATGGAACGTCAAAATTATTTTTGTTATTTTCATAAACAAGTGAGATATGGTCATAAAACGAAAAGTCAAAAAATCGAGTTATCGGCGATAACTCGAAAACAAAAGACGATAACCAATTTTAGATTTCATCATTAACTTTTTCTCGAAAAAAGAGATCGAGAAAACTTTTCGATACCTCTTATGGTTACCGAGATTCCCTATGAAACCATCGAAATTTGTCCACCCTGTACATGACGAACAGAGATGCATTTGCATAAAATTTTTAATGATCATTGTGCATACTAAGCAAATATGTGGAAAGCATAATAATGTCCTAAATTATTAAATCTTCAATTATTTTAATTCGTTTTATATAATTTCCAACGTCATAAATAGTATTAAGTGATGTTGGTGAAACATTTATGTGTGGATCCTGGGTGTGTTGGAATGTTAACTGCTGGAGTCACGTTTGAAGGTTTTGCTCTCACTACTTCTCCTTTCATATGCACAGTTTCATACATCATCCCTAACCTACTTCCTGAACTACATTCATTAATAACACAGCCTAGACTTTAAGCAACATGACGCACAATTTGTACAATATTAATGGTATATTTTGCTTTGATGTTACTTACTCTTGCTGTAATTATATATCATCGTAATTGTTTTTTTGTTAACATGTGCGTTCGCCGAATAAGCGCTGTGAAAATATTTGCGGTGAAAACAAAATATAGCTTAAAAACTTAAGTTTTTTTTTTGAGTAGTGAATAACTTTAAAAATTCAATATTTTTAAAGCATCCTTATTTAAAATGCAATCTTCTTCCTCCAAGTTTCGTTAATAGAAAAATAAATACATAATTTTAGCTAGAACGTATTCGTCTTAAAATGCCCCTCTTCAGGCTACAGATTTAATTTGATTTACGAACCAACTCCACTCTCAACGTGAAGAAAAGTGAATTTTCGCAGAAATTAATAGTATGGGGGCTTAACTTATTGCCTATAATAATTTGAAAATATTGCATGTTATCCCTAACGTATCGCGATTATTGGATTATATTACCAAGTTACTAAGTGCTTCATCATCGAATTTCCTCGTTAACAATTATGGTTGACAACTACATATCAGTTACGGCCCAATGCGTACTTGGAGCTGCACATTTAGGTATACCTATGCTACAAATCTAACAAGATATCACTAGCACGGAGCTAGAGAGGAATGTTTTTTAAAAGAGAAATGGCTTCTAGTTCGATCATTTCTTATACTGTAGCGCATTAGTTCTTGGTTCGTTATCTGGCCAAAGATTACCACGTTCTCAAGGGGGTCGTTAAATTCGTCTTAGATCTGTAGTAATTGCTTTCCACCCTCAGTTTTATTTTCTACCATATATTGCATCAACGATAAAAAAAAGTTTATTTAAGTTTCGTTGTTTATATTCGACCGGGCGTTGTCAATATATTTTAAGAGTACATCATCAATCACTAAGTTTGTTCTCGGCACTTTTTATAGTAGCAGAACTGGGATGGGTTCCTTTACGAAAAGTGTGTCAATATTACATTCTTTAGATAAACTTATAAGGATGTAACATAAAGAACATTGATGATCTTGATTGGATGAAGGATTGTTAAATTAGCAAAGCAGTAGACATGACCAATACAGCAAATTCTAATTGTGAAATGCAGTTTCTTAGCCTGATACTACCCAATTTCATATTCTAGTCTTTAAATCTAAAGCTCAACGCGAAGGCAGATTCCATCAATACCTAATTAATCGATTATAAAAGAAGGAAACATAGTGAGCGCCATACCAATGTAATTTTCGTATAAACTTCAAGATTAAATGTTGTAATTAATTGCACAGCTTGCTCTCAGCTTACTAGTTATTACATTGAGAACATCCAATTATAATAGAGGGCCGCCATGCACTACCGCTTGTTTCTAAATTTGATAATAACACACTTATGTATAATTTATAGCGTCACCACTGACATTTAGCTGCATTTTATCAACTTAACGGCTCCAAGTTTTTTTAGTCAGACGGTATTGATTTCGTTTAAAAATAAAGTTGTAAATCACTATACCGTAACACAAATGATAACCTTCGCCAAGAAAATTAAAACTTTCAATTACATAATTGTTTGGATATAGTTTTACGAAAGAGCACATTGATCATCTTTAAATAATTTTTCATTTATTCTTAAATAACGAAAATAACTCATAACTGATATGTTTAATTTATTTAGCATGACATAAAAGCAATTGTGAATAAATGCATCAACTTGCATTCTATACCAAAAAAAAAGTCAAATCACACCGGCGCGGTGGCGGTGGCGATTCGCGATTACTATAAGAGAATAAATTAAATGCTATATTAAAAATACAAACGCTATATAGGTATGCTATATACAAAAATCGATTTGCTATATAAAAAGGATAAACGCTATAAAGAATGGATAAACGCTATATAGAAAGAATAAACGCTATATAGAACGGATAAACGCTATATAGAAATAATAAAGGCTATATAGGGAAGATAAACGCTATATAAAAAAGAAAAACGCTATATAGAAAGGATAAACGCTATATCGAAAGGCTAAATGCTATATAAAAAGGATAAACGCTGTATAGAAAGTAATAATAAATGCTATATTTTGAGTTAAGGTTTACATTAAAATTATGTTTACATGTGAGCAATTGCTTTCTTGGAAACTTGAAAGAAAGTAATGAATATGCTATAATTATGTCAGAGGGTGCAAAAAAAGTATTCTTTAAATTTTATTATTTATTAATAAATATAAAATACATTGAAAAAAAAACGCTTTTTCTAGGTTAAAGAAAAAAATATTGAAACAGACTTAGTTATTAGGTTATTACTGGACAACTAGTGCCCTTTTAGCTTTCGCAGGACGTCCCCGTGATCTCTTTCTCCCTATTGGGACATTCTTGCCTTCCACTGGTGGAACAGTGATTTCAGCCTAATGGCAAGTCCGAGAATATGTTTACACATATAATTTTTTAAATAGGCTGGACACTCACAAATTGCGTAAAAAAAACTTTCGGTTTTTGGTAATATAACAGTGTATTGTTCGCAACATACACTTTTGTATTCATTAAAGGTAGAACAATGGGTCAATCTAAACAGATGAATCTTCCTTAGGTGTAAACACATTTTACTGTGGTTACCATTGTTGCTATTGAGATTATGATTATTATTAACAAAGGTAACTACAGTAAAATGTGTTTACACCTAAGGAAGATTTATCTGTTTAGATTGACCCATTGGTGTTACTCATGTAATTATCTGGCAATTCTTTTAATTTCTTTCCAGGTATGATGTATTTTGTTGTACTGGATAAATCTATAGTTTTAATAGTTTTATTTTCACGTGCCCAGTTATATGATTTCGTCCATATATTTGAAGATAGAGTGGGACTATCTTTAAAACATTTAATTTTTGATTTAGGTTAGGTTAAATTTTCTAATGCGCAAACTCGAACATATATTTATAGCTAAGTAAATTTTCCGTACAGCAAAAATATATTATTTTTATAGGGGGAAATGTATAGCAATTTAAATTATTTATTTTGCAAAACCGTTATAATTGTATAGCACAAGATATATAGCAAATTTAATTATTTAATATAGCATTTATCATTTTTTAATATGTCATTTGTTAATTTTGTGTATAGCAATTTTAATTTTCTTATATAGCAATAACGATTTTTTATATAGCGTTAGTTAATTTTATATATAGCATTTTATTCGCATCCTTACTATAATAAGTAACTTGGCTACTTATTACCATGATAGCGGATCGCCACCGCCATCGCGCCGGTGTGAGTTGACCTAAGGTTTGAAAAACTCTAAAATGTGTGCTTTATTTCAAAGTTACAAGAAGCATTACAGCACTTTTTATATGATTTTCTGCGCTTTATCACTGTCAAACAGCCTTTAGCTACCCTTATGAGTGATGGATAAAACAAAAAAAAAGCAAGTCATCTGTGCCTATCTGGCACACAAACATTTGAGTTGCGTTAAAAAAAACTTGACCGCTAGGCGTCCAAATTAAATAAATACGAGCAAATTTCGGTTTCAAGCGCTTTCAATTCTTACTAAATTACAATTAAGTTTATGAAAGCTAGCAAAATTAAAAAACCACTATCAAATGCTTCAATGAAGAAATCCATATGAGCGTATACCATATTAGGATATTTAATTAAGGTTGATAGTTATTACATAACACAGCGTCACGTAACTTATTTTCACGGATCCAAAACTAGGTTTAGAACCTATGGAATATAATACCCGGTCCGCACTATAGTTTTACGATTAGAACGCTTTATAGCCACTACACTACGTGTATTGAAGTTTCTGCAATGTAATAAAGTAATATAAATTTTATTACCAGTGCATCCCCAATACTTAATTTTCTATACATGATTTTTTGGAAAAAAATTAACCAGAAAAATCCTAAAAACCGCCCTATAATAAATACTGTGTGTCGTATTTCTAAGAAAATGTCTTGTTATGTATAAAATTATATTCACATTCCGTCCAAATTATTCTGCTTTTATGTTGTATTTCATTTTATTTTTATGATTAAATTCAAGTACCGGTAGAATGGGGCTACTTGGGACAGTTTCGACATTTGAAAGCGTGTACCACGTTCATTTTTTAATTAAAAACTTTGAATTTTTTTATGTAATTGGGTGAGGTGCCAATGAACAATATTCTATATAAAGAATAAATAAATATATGAATTTATAAGTACCAAAAAAAAAAAACTTCCTGTCCCAAGTAATACTTAAGACCGGGCAACTTGGGACACATATGAATTTCAGTAGTTTGACTTAAGTTTAGCCTAAAAAGTCCTACTTGGGACAGTTATATTATATTTTTTATATTAAATTGATCTTTCACAATTATCCAGCATGAAAAAAAAAAAGTAAAATAAAGAAAATAAAACTTGAATTCGCAAATTACAAAAATTTTAAACTAAACGATATTTTTTGATTGGAAAAATTAAAAAAATTGTACTACCTCGGTTCAAAAATGATTGTCTCATTTGTAAAAAAGTTTTTTAAAGCAGGATTCAATATATTAATTGAATTAAAAACTAATGAGACAATCATTTTTGAACAAAAATTTTCACCAAAACGGACAATCATTCATTTTTGAACATAGGTAGTATTAAATAAAAAAATGAGATAAGTTATTCAAGACTTAATATTAAACGTATATTTTCAGAACAAAAGTACAAGAGAAATTTTAAACAGTTCTTAATTCGGCCATTTTATATTGATTTAAAAAAAAATTGATGTAACAACTTACCGTCTTGTAGTAATTTCAAAAACTGATTCGTTTTTTTAAGCTTATATGATACTTTTAAAACTCTACTAAGCAGCTTTGATTATCTCAAAAGTTGACAGTTGTAAACAAAATTTTTAGGTGAGAATATCATTTTGTCCCAAGTTACCCTACTGTCCCAAGTTGCCCTATTCTACGGTACCGACAAAATTTTGCAATTTTCTTTAATGATTTATGTATATATTTTTACTGATTGTACGCATGTGTTTACAAATATTAATTATAATGTACTAATAAAAGAATTTAAAAGACTTATAAATATAATGGTGCAATTTATAATTAAACACATGAAAGTTTTAATAGACATTAATAATCTGTCGTAAAAATATTTGCACATTGGCTGTTAACTGCAGCCCCGAACAGTATGTTATTAAATTCTGCTTTTAACTGTTAATGTTTCATCTAAAGAGCATTAATGTTGCGAGAAAGATAATAAATTTTACGTTTTTACCAACCCGAGCAAGTGATAATTATAATGGTTAAAGAAAACAGAACACAAACTTGTTTTACAACGCCCAATGGGGAAGTTAAAAAGTGCTCTTTTAAAATTACGGAGTTCCTGCAGACCTATAATTATCAAATTCTATGAACACGAGTAGTCCAGCTGTAACCAGAATTTATTCTTGAAAATTAAACCATTATTCCAAAGAACGTTTGTGTATGTATTAGTTCCATGCGCGGATCACGATAACATATTCACGTTTCATGTTGTTATTTTTGAAGTACATAATCGCCTATATGAATATTTCCTGAAGCGGAACTCGAAGGTTACGCTACCGTAAAACTGCGATAATGGAATGTGTGTATAATTAGGACAATAATAAAATATGTTTTGCTGAAAGGTAATTATATAGGCAGCTTAGCATAGACACTAAAGAACCAATTTATTTGAGTTCGACGTTACACAAATTGGATGCTGTTCTGTAATAATTGTGTTCCTTTTCCGACGTCCAGTCATTGTTCAGCTGTACAAGAAAGAGACTAAGAGAGGCGATGTAGTCATTTCAATTTAACAAAACCGTGTTACTGGCGAAGAGAAAGCCAAAACGGTTGATGGAAACTTGATCAAAATTTGAAACGGCTCTATGAAATCTTGATTTATACCTACAGAAAAAAAAACATATCAAAATAGCAGTTTTTATGCACCTCGTTTAATTTAAAAAAATGCTATTGAATTCGAGAGCATTGTTAAAAATAAATAACATTTTATTTGAAGAATATTAAAGACATACCTCTGTATGTTCATACCTTTTAGATGTTAAATTCTCCGAGATTCAAATATTTTACTCTTTTTATTTAATTTTGCTTTTTGTGTTTGAGCAATATTAAACCCAAGTTTACTCGTTTTGTTCATATGTTTAGCTTTGTTTTATTATTATAGAGCCAGAACAATTTATTTAATAAATGTTTTTCAGGCTTACTCTCACGAAATTCCCGACGAAATTCTTTTTGTTATTACAAGGCATACACAAAAAATAATTCAGTAATGATAAAACAAAGTAGCACTGAAATTATGAAATATTTGATGTATTAAAAATTGCATTGAAGTTTGCCAGCATGTTTAACTTCAAATAACGTTCTTTTAATAAAGGTAGCACATTAAAAACTTGAATACAAATGAAAGTGTTCCTTAAAAGTTGAGACCACTTTTTCTACAAATATGTTTTCTGTAAATGGTTGTATTTAGGAATTTAGAGAACAAAATTCTTAACAGTCTAGTGGCCAGTCCACCCTTTAATTTTTGTAAGGCAACGCAATTTGCAATACTGTGTTTGGCCTGTTAAATCAACTTTTCCTGTTCAACCAAAATCCAGGATTACAACATTTTCCTGGGTGCTAGAGCGTACATACTGTAGTGGAAATTTAAGAACAGGGAATAAGAATATATTAATAGTAACAGTAATTAACGTATAACAAACAAAATTTTTTTTTTTTTTTTTAATTACTTAACCTGAGAATTTCCCATTAAATTAAGACAAAAACATAAAAACGTGACGATAAACACTTAATTATTAATCATTAAATTGGAATCATAAATTTATTCTCTAGATTCTGTTGATAACCATTTTAATTGGTAATTAATGAATCAAACTTTTTCACATGTTAGATTTATAATCCATAGTTCTTTACAACAAGTGTTAAAAGAAACAACTTTGTCGGTTGGGAATTTTTGAAATTTCGGAGCTAATTATCTGATAAAATAAATTCTCGCATAATTATCGTATGAGCTGTGCCCATGTTTTTTATACATGCACTTTATACACCAATTTAATAACACGTTTTTGTTAGGCATGCTCCGAGTCTATTTTACTCGACATATTGCATTTGAGCTGCTATTGAATTAAAAAATCCTTTTTAGTTTCTACGGTTTATGCACTTCAGAGGAAGCTTTCACAAAAACGGGTAGTTTCAGTTTCATATTAAAAACTGTGCTACCTCTATGTCGTAACATTGTTGCGGATTATTTAAAAATATAAATTTATCCCCAGTTGCCTTTCTCCCACACATGTTTTAGTTTTATTTTAAAACATTCGTTGTCATAACAGGAACATGAACTTACAACAAATCGATGGAATCTTTAAATAACGTTCTATTACTAGCTAACCAATAAATACAAAATCAAGTTCAAAGCAAAGCCGTTATAGCTGACACAAACGATCGAAGTGCAATAAATATTTTCCTCGTAGCTACTGTTTTAGACAGAAATACACAGGATTTAAATCGAATAGGCTATAAGTTTATACTGTTACACTTCTATAAGTAGTGCAAACTATAAAATATCATAGCAAACGCAATTCTGTTGTCTAAAGATAAACCAGTATATTTTTCTAAGGCAACAAAGTCCTGATTTTTTAAAAATAAATCTGTATACAAAGGGAAAATTTTTAATAATTTAGAAGAACCATAAAAATGATTTTTAATGTTTTTATTTGAATATACTAGGTGTTTCTTAAGATTGTGAAAAAATTCGGGAGGTAATTCCTTATCGAAAATTAAGGGGGGTGTTTTATATAAAAATTTTCCTTGGACGTCTCTTTAAATTTGGGTAAATGTAGGACAATGATATTTGGTAGATGTTTTATACTTATTAAAAGGTTTTTAATAGTAATATTTTTAATCCTATCCCACCTTCACAGGGGGCTGAAAAGTGCGACCCCTGTTGTTTTTTTTATAAAAACATTTTGATAGGTTGAAATCTTGCAATTTAAACATTTGTTGTTGCAGCTTGCTTCATCTAAAAACTTGTTTTATTCCTTAGTTTTTGTCGTAAAACCTACAGTTTTTAAGTAAAAAATAAAGTAATTAAACATGAACCATTAAATATTCTAATATAAAACGATTCATTTTAGTGGTGTCATAGTTTGTTTATGTTCATATTGGGTAGAATTGAGAGGTGTAATTCATTTTGACGTTTACGCGGCGACAACACTAAAACCCCCGTCACTTCTACCCAATATGAACATAAACAAACCATGGCAACCACCAAAATGAATCGTTTAATGGTGCCTGTCCACGTGAGAGTAAACTACTCTCGATAGCAGCGTCGCCAAGGATACAGCTCCTGAGAGTAACTCGCGATTGGCTGTATCCTTGGCGACGCTGTTATCGAGAGTTGTTTACTCTCAGGTGGACAGGCACCATAATACTGGAATATTCGATGGATCACGGTTACTTATTTTATTGTTTACTCAAAAATGGCAAGTCTTACAAGAAAAACTAAAATTTAAAAAAAGTTTCTAAATAAATCAAGGTTTCAAAAACACTTTTTTTAATTGCAAAATTTCGATCCATCAAAAAGTTTTGATAAAAAAACCAACAGGGGTCGCACTTTTCAGCCCCCTGTGAAGGTGGGCGATGAATGAAAATATAACAATGTAAAACGTTTTTAAAAGTATTAAGCATCTACCAAATGTCATTTTCCTACATTTATCCAAATTTGAGAAATAAAATAAAAACCTAATTTTACCGCTCCCCTTTAGGGAGGTGTAACTCCGAAAGGAGACGTCCAAGGAAAAATGTTGTATGAAAGATCCCCCTTAATTTTCGACAATAAATCACTTCCAGAATTTTTTAGTAGTATTTAAGAAACACCCTGTATAAACGTTATGCATTGTATAAATGTTGTTTAGTAATTCTACGCACAATTATTAGGCTCATGCCAAGATTTTAGAATTTATGGCATAAAAAAAAAATCCAAAAATATACATTTGGCATTTAGAAAAATTTCGAAGAGCTAAAACAAATATTTATAATCGATTTCTGTAGGAATTATACAATTAGGCCCATAGCAAATTTTTTTATTTGGCAAAAACATCCAAGGGTACAAACGTGTAAAATTTTTACAAATTTTGAATAGCTATAAAAAATGTTTCAATCGATTTTTGAGCGAATTAACTTTGAGCATTTCAAAAATTTTGTTTAGCAGTTTTACAATAATTAGGCCCATAAAACAATTTGTGATTTTTTACCAGACTACAATCCAAGAGAATGCGCTTGGTAAATTTTTAAAAACTTTGAAGGGCTATAAAACATATTTTCTGAGCGAATTAATAATCGTTATGCATTATCGTTTTCGCAAAACATAGTTGCAGATAAATTCGCTTTCCATGTTTTTGCAGGATATTAATTTTCCAACAGCACAAGATGATAAATATTCATTACGAACTAAACGCTAGTGAAATTAGTGAAAAACTAATGAGCAAAAGTTTCAGATCCTATAACGTATTACGCGGTTACCGCCCCAGTTCATTTTCACCCAATCAACTTGGCGACTCATTAATCTTAATTCCTTTTTCTGACCAGACGCAGGGTGAACCATAATTAAATAAAGAGCAAAAGCAATCAGTCTGGATACTGTACAAAATGAGGAATGTCCAGTTATAGTGAAACTTACCGCAAATTACAAGGATCAAACGTCATTGTAACTCAAATTAACTTCACTTTAACTGATGTTAAGTAATCATATAATGTGTGATGCCGTATTAATCTAGATTACTTGCTTATCACGTCAGTTAATATTTGACAATAAAATTACGGAGTTTGTAAAATGGAATGAACATCTTACAAATTTGGTTTGATGCCAATTATAGATATCGGAACACTTCTCAGCCCAGTGAAAGATTTTATCTTTCGACGTGCTGTCAATACCGTCTAGTTACAGCTTTATTATTGGTTCATGAAGTTTTATCATGCCTATTTTAGCAGTACTGGCTGGGCATTTAATTGAATTTTGAGTAAATGAAAGTAACGCGCTTACGTGCGACGTCAGATACGAAAGAGTTTTTATTGAGGATGACCTAAAGTGTTCGAAAATGTGTCGAAACATGACAACTTGTTTGGATAGTTAACATTAGCGTTGCCCAATATAATAACCGAAAGTTTGTTACTGCTAGAAGCCGTGGTTTTCATCGTCTGTTTATGATTGCGTTCGGGCAATTTAAATTGATAGTTTAGGCTTATAAAGGTCTGTTAATTGGTTTTATAGTTACGTATTAAGATAAAAATTCAAGTTATCTTTAATTATGTATGTAAATCTTCAAACATATATACGATATATTAGTAAGTTATCAGCAATAAACTTTTTATCGTCTGCCGAATGAATATGTGAACTTTATATAAAACTTAATTATCCTGGAAAAATAAAATTCTATTATAAGTAAGTGTAATTTGGATTAGTGTCGTGTTTCTATATCTTTTTATTAGCCATGAACTCAAACGTTATGCAAAAACGCCAGATTACCGAAATCTATTTTCGCTCTATAGAGAACTGCCGTTTATTACAATCGAGTTTGAACTTACAAATGTAATCAAATTACTAAATTTGGGAATTTTTATTTACTTTAGCAATATTTATCACAGCCCAATTTTTTTGTACAATAAATCAGGATTTTACAACCTATTTCATTTTTTTTTAAATGTCTTGGCAAATTAATTTTTCAAATAGGTACGTCCACTGCATATTTCTTAGTATGTTGGCGTTTTACTGTTTCGTGCAACAATTTTTATGTTCAGTTTAAGATACCCAGAAACAATCTACTGATTAATAATAATTTCCGGTGTTCAAACAGCGTTGATTCGGTAATTTAAAACTGAAACAGCATGTAACCGCAGCACGTTTGGTTTGATAGACATTTAATTTAGTTTTATACGTTCGCATTCAAAGATTTTAATACATGTTTACTGTAATGATTTTTTACCTACATTTTGCTGTGCGTAAAATTCCACCATGTAAGTTAATTTGGACAGGAAATAAGAACACTGTCACTAAGTTTCATCCGTCAATTTCTTAAAATTCGTCTGGTTTTGTCTGCAGTACAATTAAAAGAAAAACAAACGAATTACAACTTTTAAAACAAGTTATTTAAATAAATTCCGATAATATTCTTTAAAGAAAATGGTCTTAGTAATTTCTGGTATCGTAATTGTTTCTTGTTTCAGTAGCAGGTTGCATTAGCAACGCTAACAGTGCAATAACAACGTTATATGCACTGTTAATGACTGTGTTATTGTTGTTACCCAGTAGAACACACTTTATTACGTCCATATGAGGCGTTTTAACCGGATTATCTGCTTGCACAACCGAATTAAATGGCTAAAACAGTCAAGTCTCGCAACCGGGTGTTGTTATACAGTTTTGTATTCGAAAAAGTTGCAGTTAAGCCAACTATATTAGAATGTCTGTAGAACAATGCGTTATTTGACATTATTTCCACTGCTGTTGAGCTATTGGTTTAATTATTTACACTTTTGATGAGAATTTTTTAATTGAAAGTGATGTTATAGTTAGTTATAGTTAAAAATAGGAGTAATTTTCAAATTTAAACATGTTTAGCTAATATAAGATTTTTTTTCCAGCTCAATATCGATCGCCAAGGATAACTGAACATCCGTCGGATATAGTAGTGGCTAAAAATGAGCCGGTGACTTTGAATTGCAAAGCGGAGGGTCGTCCGGAGCCTAGTATAGAATGGTTCAAAGATGGAGAACCCGTGAGGACATCACCTGTTGACAATAAATCTCATCGGGTTTTGTTACCTTCGGGATCTCTATTCTTTCTCCGAACCGTAAACGGAAAGAAGGAACAGGATGGTGGCGTTTACTGGTGTGTGGCCAAGAATATCGCTGGATCAGCTATCAGTAGAAATGCAACATTGCAAGTTGCTGGTAAGTAAATATTGAATAACTTGCAACCTTACGGTATAAGCACATATTTTAGCGTGCTATACAAATATTAGTTTGAGCGAAATATCTTACAAGATAATTGAAATATACTGAATTGTTGGAAAATAATTTTTAGCGAAATTCGCGAAAAATACCTTCGAACATTTTTGGCACGTTATAGCTGAGTATTTAACAGTCAGGATACGTTCTAAAAGATTGTAAATTCTTCATTTTCGAAACCAAAACAAATATTTGTAAAATTAATAGGCACGCATTAACTACATTTTTTAAATTAAACAAAAACTTTTGCTTCATTTTTTATTTAAATACCCAATACGGTGCCTTCATAGCTCTTAAAAATAACACAACTATTACCTACGAAAGCTTGTTTGTCCCCGGTAATCTCCGGTCACGGACAATGACAAATATCTCCGATTTGGTATCGATTACTTTTCAATACTATCATCGACAGTGACCAAGAAACAGACAAAAGCGACTGGTCGGATATAATAAATCAGTCTTTGTGATAGCGTCTCTTGTCGTATACCTGACATATGTTATGCCGTAACAAAGAGGATATTGCATATAAAACACGTGAGTTGACACTCTTCATCTCACACAAATTGGTTTTCTTTGGGGCATTCTCGCCATCCTTTGTTCACGAAACATAATTCTAATCTATGACTGCATACAAACCGGTCATCTTGAATACTGCAAGTTTATCAGCTAATATTTGCATTTTTTGTTGGTCAGGAGTCATTGCGTATTATCATTATGACAATTTATGCGCGTTATTTATTTAAAACTTTTGTAGAGGCAAAATTCAATGATAATGGAATGCACCGTGAAATATTTTTTTGGGATTTGAAGTATGTTCTTTTTAAGCGCAAATCACAATTAATCGGTTTGATTTTTAAAAACGCGTTGTATTTGCTTGGGCATCATCTGTATTTCATCTAAACTACACGTGAAATATAGGTGATAAATTGTCGTGAATGTGTGCTATGTGAAAACGTCATTTATGTGCAGTAATTTTTTGTTATACATGATAATGAAAAAAAAGCGAGAATGTTAAAATGTTTCCCATACCAAAAATAACATACACGCATATCTCAAATAAAAAACTAGTTTTAAATTATTCTGTGGATTTGCATACTACAGCAGCAATTTTTAAATTATACTCCTAGGCCAATTTGAAATCCTGGCCGATGATCCTAAGATAATAATGATTTAGCTCTAAAATATTTAACTTTAAGCAAGTTTGCGAAGTTTTTCGCTCAAAGTATTAGACAATGTATTTTTAAGAGCGGTTTTTTAATTATTTCAATAGTCTAAAATTTTAAAAGAACACTTTAATTTCATATTATAATACATAAAATAAGCGCATCATAATACACTCTAAAAATGGTAAAGGAATTAACAGCTTTAAATATAGTAAAAACTGCAAATATTACCCCTATTACAGATTTAAGTATGTTATTACTGTATAACTTTGAAGCAGAACAATTTCTGAAACAGATCATTAGTTGTTTAATTGCATTTCGTAGCTTTTAACAGAAAAAACCTACAACTTCTAAAGTCGTAACTAACTTAAAACAACAGCTGAACCTATAAGGCATGCTATTAAGAATGTGTTTGTATTATCACAAGCAACATCTAATTATACTTGTTTAAAGCATCTATGCTGGTACAATTACTATATTACTACGTATTCTGACGTGGATTTATAGTCGAATTCACACTGTAACTGTTGAGATCGGTAAAGATCAGAATTGCTAATTAACATAAATTATAATTTCGGCTACACTTTTTCAACAGGAAGCAGTCGACAAATATGTCAGCAAATTGACCGTTCACTGAACCAAATAAATTGGTTTTGAAAATTTAACGGTTAGGTCAGCTTAAGTCGACTAGAACAGATTGCAATCTAAAATGTGAAGAAATGTGAAACACATGTCGCCTAACTTGTTAACGTATTTGAAAATTAATGCGCTTGTTATAATCACTTTAACCGTGTAAATATTGATAATTTATTCAATTAAAATAATGGATCGATATAAATTATCGTTCGGTTATTAAAAAATAAACAAATATTATTTACCATTGGATTTTAAGTCGTTTTACCAGCTTAACGTAATCATAATTACTTCTACAATAACAACAAAAAATACATTTAATTTCATCTTCACTTGTAGGCTGTATATTTTATTGTTTACCTATTTATTTATTAAAAAAATACGTTTTTATAGATCGTCATTATCATTTCACTAAAATTATTAAGCTTTTATGCAAGATTAATGGTGATTACAGGTTTATTAAAACAAGAATTCCAAATTTGGTCTAATTAATGTACCGAATTTTAAACAAGTCGGTTTTGTTCAATAAAGCCGAACAAGATAGTGGGTTTTCGATTTAATAAATGTTCAACCACACATGGAAATAAAACATATTCTTATCTTGATAAAAAATTCTTCACTGGCGTGTATTTATATACGCTGTTAGTTGTTAACACGATTTTAAAAACGATTAAAAGTGGATGTAACAGTTTTTTTGTTGTTAATGTAAAGATTGAGAGATGTTATCCATTTTACATGAATTTAATTATGTGTCTGTGTATATGTAAGCTAACTGTTTTGATTTAAAAAAAAAAATCAACATCTAAATGTCGGTAGTTGACCCCAAAACTTTTAAGCTAAAATGCGTTCGTTGTTGGTCAAAGTGGTCGAATTTATTAGTCACATTCACTGGTCATTCGGTGTAGTTATAAAATGCCTAATATTGCATTCAAATTCAAATTTAAAAGTATAATAGAAACACCAGAATATATCACTTATAGCGGGTTGAAGAATAAAAAATGCAAATATCCTAACAAATTTTCAAATAGCCGTTTGTTACTTTAAAATTAATTTATTATACGGGCCAGAAATTCATAAATCAAATATATTCGATCATTTTTCCAATATTGCCGATTTATTTTTAATCTATACTCTCTAATTCAAAATGACCACATGCTTTGTATACTACACACTATACTTTTTTTATCTAAAGAAGTTTTTTTTGTAAATATTATTTATATTTATTGTTACGTTATTGAAAATTTGCCTTTTTTCGAAAGATAAAATAAATAGGACTGCAGCTGGTCTTAAAACTGGTATTGCATTTTATTAAAAGATTCTTCTAAAAAAAAGATAAGTGATTTTTATTTAAGTTTATTTATACTAATCAATTAAATAATCCAACAGTTTATGTTTTATTTTTAACGAAAACAGTTTGCTTACTAAATATTTTTGCGTTTTTTCAGTGTATTAACCAAAACCACAATAAATTTTAAGAATCACAATAATACAAGTTATTGTGCTTCCTTCGACAAATTTTGCTATGTTAAATATTAAAACCTATTTGTTGATACTACGGTGGACATTTTTTTTTTGTAATTCGAGGTATTTAATTTAAAATTTTGTTAAATTCAGAAAAACCATTAAAAATGCGTATAACTATTTATTTTACGTACTTGTAAAATACACTCTAGAATCTAGAAAAACTAAATTTGTGGGGAATATGCAGTTCGCATTCTACGAAAAATCTAATTTTCTGATAACAATATTTTTTTATGTTTGCAAATGGGGAGAGCTTTGTAAAACATACTATATCTTTCTATTAGTAACATAAATTACATACAAATGTTTAATACGCCGTGCTGGGGGTCTGCGATCAATAAATCTAATTTATTTTTGTAAAGATATACCCGTATAGAAAGCGGGTGTTAGTTATCTGATATTTGTGATTTATACACCCTATTCTCACCAGTTTCCAACCAGCAACCGTAATTAACTCTATTATCGCAATATCAATAATTTATACGTTTAGGTATCTGTGTTTTATTAAAATTTCATAACAAATTCTGCTATTAGCACGCCAACAACTCAAGCATACGAAATAAATGGTTTAACTTTCGGGGTATTTTATGGGTTTGGCTGGATTTATTTTGGTAGCTGTATTAAAAATATATTTGAATAAAGATGGAAATACACGTGTAAGTGAAAGGTTGTCCTTTTAATGTTGCACCCAGATGTTACAGCTATAAATTCAGTTCGTAGGGCTCAGCGCTTTTTTACAGAGGCCATTTACCCTCTCCGGCACAATACATGTCACAGATCCCTTACCCATTTATTACAAAGGTTCTCCAGTTTCACCTAACGTTCATATCATACCAATAAACAGAAGTTAAGTTTCATCAAGTTTTTGGCAATATAAGTCCTTCGGAAACCGTATTAATGCAATTTTTATTATCATTAGAAAAAAAGATGCTAACTTAAAAAAAAAAACTTTTTACTTGAGAAAAATTGTGACTCAATATTTAAAATAAACTCAAATAACTTCGAAAATATACATTTTAACTGTAATTAGCCTTTAATAATATAAACAAAATAAATTTAAGATTCAAAACATATTATTATATTATATAAAAACAGCCCCTCCTATTTGAAAATCCAAAGTTGGTGTATTTTTCAAACTCCCTACATGTGCTAGAATTATTTTAAATTTTTCATAAAATATCTTTAATTTAGGTAATTTTTATCCCTATTAAAATCAGAGATAATAATTTTAATTAAATGTTTCATGTATCGAATAAAATATGGTGGAGGTGCCAAGTATATGTATAATAATAGTGTTATAAATAAATGCAAATGACATCTAAACCTTGCATTTTAGCTATATCTAACCTTTAATAAAAAACACAAAATTAACTGCAGATTCAAAAAATGTAATAATAAGGTGTTTTATTTAAATATCTAAAGCTGGTACCTATAACTTTTAAACATCCTGCATGTGCTAACATTATTTTGACGTTTTCATAAAATTGCTTTAGTTGTGTCTTTTTGTACGTCGTATAGCATAAGTTTTTACAATATTTTATAGTAATAGATAAACAAATTACTTAAATAAAGCGCTTAAAAAGTAAAATAGACAACGCTAGTCTCATTTAATAGACTTCGCATCTACTACATTTTGATAAACAGCCATATAGGGGGAAACTAGATTTGAACTATATGTGCAGACGTGACATATATTACAATTAATTTTTGAAGTGAAACTTGAATATTCTGAGCGTCTAAGAGAACTGTCCAAGTACAATTCAACACAACTCTGTTATGCTGTATATCTCACCAGTTCTTAAAAATTTACATGTTAGTACCGTGATTTGGGCAATTTGAATAATGAATTCGAAAGAACCTGTTTTATTTACACCCTTGCTATAAGAGCTTCCACATCATGCATTTTTCACCAGTCGTTAATTGTTTGTTCATGTACAACCAAATGAAAATGTGTATAATTGACAAAACGTACAACCTTTTTTGAGTGTGATGCTTGTACCGCAGTGTTACATCAAAATAATTGTTATATGCGGCTTTAAAGCACATGATTTTATTTTATTGCAGTTCGAACTTTGTTGCTTTACTTTAAATTATATTTTACATGTAAAATAAATGTAGTTGACAGCTTAATTAAAGTAACTATCCATTTAACTCTCTAACATTTTTGATAATGGCAAAATAGTTCTAGTTATTCGATCACTTATGGATATGTCATCTCCTGCACGTGACTGTCATGTGTCGTCTACGCCAACTCCTTTGGGACGGCACTTACACTTGATACGGGCAGTGGATGCAAGTAACGACTCCCTCAGTAACCATCTTACGATTCATTACCATTGTGCAACCGCACGCGTCTATCTATTACTATGACAAATGCGTGGTCACAGAGGGAGGAATTAATTTTCGGCTTTTAGTATACATTTGTAACACATAATGATCTATTTTCATTTCCGATATAAGCTCACGTCTTCAAAGTGTTTTAGTTCATTGACGGAAAGGGCGACTGTGCCCTTTCTATTGTTTTCAATTGTTTCAAACAAATCATAAACAATTTGATTTTAAAACTTATGCACTAACAGCGTTTTTGCGAGATACGTATAAAGTTTAGATTGAAATTTTGGTTTCCTTTTCACTCTGGCCTGATCTTTTCAATAAATTTAACGACATATCACCTTTTTTAGTAATCTTTTGTAGAAATGCTGTGGTACCTTACCTACTATCGGAAGTTGGTTTTTATATTTCTGCGTCTTTTTGCCTGACTCAGTAACCAGAAGATGTAATGTAGACATTGTTTGGATAAAGCACGAAAGGATCATATTTATGCAGTCAACGCATTAATGCTGTGTAACTCATTTGCTTAAGTTTTAATTTAAATGCAAATTAGTTACAAATATTATGTAGCACTATGCGAACTATGCTACCGAAACTGGTCTTGAACAAGAGAATAGCAGTACTTCCGAAAATTTGTTAAGCCAGAGCAGTTTAACTTGGAATGACTTCGCGAATGGCATCACAATGTAAAATCATTATGCAAGCGTTCATTAAAAAAGTATTTTTAGTTCTAGAAAAATATATAAAGATGAATATAAAAGCCGGTTAATAACGATAGAGCAGGACAACAAATAAAAAAACTCTAAAATTCACTGACAGGGAAGGTCACGATACGTTGTCGCTAGAATTTGATTAAGGCTGTGTTTATTGCATTAAGAACATCATAACTAAATGTTTTGCAGAGTTATGCGTACCACTGGCCATTTTCTTTGGGAAAATAGGGGGAAAACTAAAAAGTTGAATAATAAAGTAATTTTTGCCATCGCGTTGGCGATGAAACCGTCAGCGACAAAATCTAAATTTTCCTATTTACCAATGCGCGCATCCTTTGCAAGTAAAATGGTGCAAAATTTTTAAAAACATCTTAAACGGTTCCGATGAAAAATGTGAAAAACGAGGCCTTTGTAAAAACGGTTTTCCATTAAACGCCTATACAAGTCGCATAGATATAGTAATACAGATATACCACAACTTCTCAAATCATAGCGCTTATGCAGAAGTTTCGTTTTTGACGTTTTTCTCCGGAACCGTTCAAGATTTTTTCAAAAACTTTGAACCATTTTATTAACAAAGGATGCGCGCATTATTAAATAGAAAACTTTAGATTTTGTAGCCAACGCAATCGCAAAAATGACCTTATTATATCAATTTTTCAGTTTTTCCCCTAATTTTCCGAAGGAATGGCCAGTGGCACGTATAACTCTGAAAAGCATATAGTTTTGATGTCCTTGATGCAACACAGCCTAATCAAATTCTAGCGACAACGTATCGTAACCCTCACTTGTGAGTATAGTTTTTGTTTTGTTGTGCAAAAATGCATCAAAACCAAATCAGAATAATCAGAAAAATCGGAACGTATAGTTTAGTAGAATAGTTAGGGAATTCCCGGGACTTTGATAAAAAAAGTCTCGAGTCTCGGGACTTTAAAAATTGTCGAGACTCAGAATCCCTAGTCGCTACTGATTTATTATAAGCATATGTAAGTACAGTTTGATGCTCCTTTATTAACTACAAAACAAAACGTCAAAAATTACTACGTATGACTGCAAAAACCATAAAGATCCTTTCATTATCTATCAAAGACTTCGTAGAGCAAAACACGTCTAATAAATTATTTTAAAATATTCTGCAGCCTGCACCGTGCTCAAAGGCGTCAAAGGATGCAACAGACATAAAAATATATTTACGATGACGTTTACACTAAAGTATTTGTATTAATAAGTTAATAAGAAACATGTCCAAATTATTTATAACTGTTCTAAATTCAGTGTGGAACGGAGCTACTATTGAAGGTTTTCATTTAATTTTAATCGCTCGTTTCTGACGGTACAAGACGATTCAACGTTGTTGTATAATTAACAAGCAATTACAAAGACGTGGAATATTTTCTGAGCTTTTACATGTTGCAGCGGAAAACAGATCCATCAGAATTAATTAACACAAAAACACATTTTCAAAAAATTTTAAGACGTTAACTTACTAGATTGCTAGTGTCCCATGAAAAAATGTCTTAAAAACTGCATTTTATGTCAAGCAACTGTAAAAGAATAGGAAAAGTTTGCGAAATAATATAGAACATTAAAATGAGAAAGCTGGAATATCTGGGACCTTAAAGGAGAAAAGTATGAGCTGCTTACAGTCAACAGGCAAAAAACATTAAATTCAAAAGATGTGTTGATAGGGCAAGAATGTCCTGATTGAGGAACTCAAAGGAGTGGTTTCGATGTAGCTCCCATAATCTCTTAAGAGGTGCTGCAAATAAAATAAGAATAGTTATGATGTAGCCAACCTCTACGAAGACATGCTTTTAGAACAACAGCATTGCAGTATTAACTTTAAACAAGAGCTGAAATGTAACTTTGTACAGACATTAGCTATTGGTACTGAGTCAAAAACAAATAATGTTGCTCCAAAACAACTGCCGCAAAAATAAATGCAAGTTAAATTTTACGACAAGGTAGCAAATTACCGCACGCCAGGTTTAATGACATTTTTACAACCTTCGATATTAAGAGGCTATAATTTTGTACCTGAATGCGATTATATGACGTTTTTATTGAGGCCTGTAATTAAAACTGGCGAGGCAACAAAGAGATGTCACACGGATCTTTTAATAAGAGATTAAATTCTTTTACATAACTCACTGTCACTCTACTCATTAATTTTTTCTCACCCTATAGCTGCATAACTCGTGACATAATCATTTAAATTTGCAGGTAAAAATTGCAGCAAGATCTTAAGTGGCATGTTTTCCGCAGTAGATTTAGGTCAGCTAACTGGCGACAATTTTATGCCCAATAAAATCTTAGTTTCTTGGAATAACACCCAATAACAACGCCTATAAGCTTTGAAAAACACTTCAGTTTATAAAAAAATCCATACTACCTTGATTAAGCAAAGTAAAGTATGTAGAAACGATAAAATAGCTAAATTAAACAATCACTTATTCAAAAAAACGTTAACTTTCTTGAGAGGATCTAGGCTGGTTAAAAGACTTTTGCCTCTTCGTTGTGGAAACAAGAGTGTCAAAGCTGGTCTGGATATTTTTAAGAAAATAAGATTTTCTTAGTTAAACATACATATTTGTATTTAAAATGAATCGCTTGATTCCAAAATATAAGTTCTAAAGAGTTTGAGAACCTCTTCAAGTCTAAGGCCCACACGTTCAGCAACACTGGTCAACAAAATTTAATTATTCATAATGGAAAAACAGGTGTGTCATATGCGGACGGCTCTTTTGGCGAATCTGATTAAAATTAAACGTCTCAACGCCTCGACCACAAAAAAAAATTAAAACGTCCACCAAAAAGCCGTTATTAAAATCTTGCCGTGTGCAAGATATGCAACAAGAAGCCGTAGGTTGTGCGACACATAACTAAAAACTGTGCTTTTTTTGTTAAATATCTTTTGATTTATTCCACAGCTGTTTTATACGATCTGTGTTCACAAAAAAACATTTTGATGGTGCGTAGTACGCCTTACATGACCAAAAATCGTAATCTAAAGATTTGATACGAGCATCCAATTTGCTACTTGCAAGTAGTTTTTATTGTTGTTCATAAATAAAGCAGTTGTTGACAGCATTTTTTAATTAATTGCCTTAATCCCATAATACAGAGCCGTGTGTTATTATTAATTTACATATTAAAGTAATAAATCCAACCTAACTCAAAATAATTGTTCAGATTATCTTACTTCGTACCGTCTGCAAAATTTCGCCTGCATTCGTCACACTAAAAACTTGTATCTTATTTTGCTTTATACTCGCAGTGATTGTGTTGGCGCGATCGATGCAGCCAGATTTTTGATCGCAATTAATTTCAAAACGCTTATCAAAAAGACGCTTTACAAAGCTGCGTCGTTAGAAAACGTTATCTGGAGAAGTTTTGCGAAACCGCATGTGTATTTCTAATTCCTACCATAAATAATCATGAACCAGGAATTGCATTCTAATACCGCACCGCTTATCTGGTAAGATAAATGCTTTTGTAACTTATGGGATAATATTAGTCTTCTCAATTCAAATATACCCGGGGGGTGACGCTGAGTAACCCCCTAATACCCTGGTTTTAACGCTATTAGACATATCTCGTGCAACAGTCACGCTATTAGCACAACTCCAAATCGCCCTTATAACCATTACCGACCAGTATTAAACAGGTCGAATGTATTTGTATGGGCTTTTAGTGGAGTATCACTAGCAACGTTATGCGGATTATGTTGTTACAAATTAATAATTATGTTTAGATTCAAGTTGCATAATTATATTAGATATAATTAATAGTGCAAAGCTAAATGTAATTCATTGATACGTAATTCCGAAATAACTCAATTCATAGACCATTAAATTGATTTTGAATCATGTTATATCGGTTTAACTGTGACTGCTAATTCACAGAAATAAAGAAGAATTCAACGTTAATAGGTTTCACTAAAAATCCCCTACCTTTTTTTCAAAACGTCGCATTTAGATTTCTTAGACGCTATCATAAAAACAGTAATTTTGGTAACACTTAACCGTATTAATAAATTAATAGCTTAAATAATCCCAGCATTTATCAACAATAAGGTTTCACTCTGCTTATTTGTACTACAGTGTTGCGTTGAGCAGTAAATCGACTTTAATTTAATTTTGTACTTGTAACTCATTTAATTGTGCAATACTGGACTTAACTTTACTTTAATGGACTTGGTCGGAAATTGATAAAATTGCGTGGGCTAATAAAACTAGACTTGCTGAACTCAAATATGTTAAAATTATTTGACGCTCTCAATTAATTAGCGTAAAAATTCATTATGAAAGTTACGTTTAACAGATTAGGTTAAATTATTTAATTCGAATTTTGTCATGTTAGGATAGCTTAAATATCTTTGTAGTGTAAAAATAGTATTTTAAGGCATTTATGACACTATTTGTATTAACTTTACTTTAAAATAAGCTAAAAATATCATAAATATTATAACATACCCAAGTTTGACAACTGTCATTTTTTGACATTATGAATTACGTTAGGAGTTTCTTGCCACCTTTCTTAGCTCGCAAGGTGGACTCATTTAGATCAGTTTCAGTTGGAATTAAAATTTCAATTTTAAGGGACCATTAATTTAATTTTCTATTCCATGGGCAATCTGATTACTTTCGTCAGAGGGTTATAGATAGTTTGTTTTTTTTAATACTGAATAATAGGGAACGCTAAAATAGAATAGGTAGTTTGGCTTTGGAATGACACGACGCGTGCAGCTGTGCGCAACACTATTCCATGGGCACTAGTTCTAACCTAAAGCGATATGATTACCGAACAAGTTTAATCAACTTGTTTTGCAAGTTATTTATCTCCCTCAAACGACATGTACTTCGGTTGGAAATTATTTATTGGGTTTAAAAATACATTTTTTAATTTTATTGCTAAGACTTGAGTTGATAGTTGATTATTGGATAAAATTGAAATAGTACATATTTTTTTAATTAACCTGGTAATCGAATAAGCTTAATCAACCAACATTTTTAACTACCACCCTCAAATTACAAGTTAATGGTTTAAAAAATTAATTAATGGTCGCGTAAAATTGAAATTTTAATTGCAACTGAAACTGATCTGATTCTTATTGATCTCGCAAGGAGGACGTCTCCTTGCGAGCTACGAAAGGTGACAAGAAACTTATTTTAAAGCAAAATCAATACAAACATAGTTTCATATATGCCTTAAAATCATATTTATACACTTTACAAAGATATTTTAGCTATCCTAACACGAAAAAATTCGAATTAAATAACCTAACCTAATTTGTCAAACGGAACTTTTATAATAAATTTGTACGCTAATTAATTGAGAGCGTCAAATAATTTTAACATATTTGAGTTCAGCAAGTCTAGTTTTATTAGCCCACGCAATTTTATTAATTTCCGACAAAGTCCGTTAAAGAAAAGTTGTTCCCAATACCGATACAAAATATTGCAGAAAAATAGGTGTAAAGAGTTACCTATATGTATAAATAACTAACGATGATATTTTTCCAACTTTTTCTTATAAGGGTTAAATAATCAAAATTAATATAAAGTTATAAAAAACCTTTTCATTTTTAAGTGAACTAAGAGACAAAAAATTGAATAACACAATGCAAAATAAAGTTTTTTGCTCAATTTGAATCAACATAAAGCAGCTTTTGTCAACTGGAAAATTTCTTTATTCCTTACATTTTTCTTACAATATTAAAAAATTAGTTAGATATTCATATTGTTGTTAATTTTGTTCTCTTTGCTCAAAAAGTCATCAAATTTTTAGCCCCATCCACACCACCCTGCATATTTACTGCCTATGGCATTTTAAACTATACTTTGTATTAAACATATCATTCGCCTAAACCGGATATTAAATCTAGCAAGCCGGATACAAGCCAGGTGATCCGTAAGCGAATTATCTGTTGCATCCTGATTAATTACAACAAACTAGAAGTAATTAGTAGATCTTTATATGCTAATTTTTGTTTTTAACCTTTAGTCTGTAGCTTATTAAGTAAAGTTTTTTTAAATTAGTTTATTCTACACAACTCGATAACTGTAACTACAGAAGTAAAATTTTTTATTAACACAATAAATACGTTAACATCGTTAGTTGATGTTACCGGAATTATATATATTACATCATATACGTTGAAAAGTACTTTGCGAATAAATGTATTTCTTATAAACTTAACATTCATCGCAGGTTTTAATATTGTTGATCAAACTTTCCGTTTGTGTATACAGGGTGTTTCTTAAGTATTGCAAAAAAAATTCAGGAGGAGATTCCTTATCGAAAATTAAAGGGGGTCTTTCATTTAAAAAAAAATCCTTAGACGTCTCCTTTGGAAGTTACACCCCCCTAAAGGGATGCGGTAAAATTAGGTTTTTATTTTATTTCTCAAATTTGGATAAATTTAGGAAACTAATATTTGGTAGATGTCATACTTATTAAAAGGTTTCCCATAGTAATATTTTTAATCATCTCCCACCTCCACAGGGGGATGAAAAGTGCGACCCCTGTTGGTTTGTGTATCAGAAGTTTTTGGTGAGTTAAAATTTTTTAATTAAAAATATTTATCTTTAAAGCTTGATTTATTTAGAAACTTTATTTATTCTCTAGTTTAACTCGCAAAACCTACCGTTTTTGAGTAAAACATAAAATAAGTAAACATGAACCATCAAATATTCCAATATAAAACGATTTATTTAGGTGGTTTCCATGGTTTGTTTATGTTCATGTTGGGTAGAATTAACGGGCGTTATAGCGTTGTCGCCGCGTTAACCTTAAAATGCATTACACCCGTCAATTCTATCCAACATGAACATAAACAAACCATGGGAATATTTGATGGTTCATGTTTACTCATTTTATTTTTTACTCAAAAACGGTCGGTGTTACGAGATAAACTAGAGAATAAATAAAGTTTCTAAATAAATCAAGCTTTAAAAAAAAAAATTTCTAATTAAAAAATTTTAACCCAACAAAAAGTTCTAATAAGAAAACCAACAGGGGTCGCATTTTTCAGCCCCCTGTGGAGGTGGGAGATGATTAAAAATATTAATATGGGAAACCTTTTAATAAATATGAAACATCTACCAAGTATCATTCTCCTACACATATCCAAATTTGAGAAATAAAATAAAAACCTAATTGTACCGCACCCCTTTAGGGGGGGGTGTAACTTCGAAAGGAGACGTCTAAGGAATTTTTTTTCATGAAAGACCCCCTTTAATTTTCGATAAGGAATCACCTCCTGAATTTTTTTGCAATACTTAAGAAACACCCTGTATAGTATGACCTGAGAATGTATCTTTTAACTGAAACTTCAAGCACCCCAAGCCAACTACAATTTTTTTATTTGTAGTTACCTTCTTATCTCCATCATTTCGTATTCCCTCTCTTCCTGTGGACTTAGATTGCTTAAATATAAACCCACTTTGAATACCCTTCACTCATAAAAGTTAATGTATATTTCACTGCTCCCCAACATCAAAAGTTCCTTCTAGCAATAAAATAAAGGTGATTCCATTAAGTTCTACCAGCAGAGCAGTTCACTTTCTCTCCCCCCTGTCTGACAGACGATGCACACACAACATTCCTGCTTAATGGATTTAATTAAACACCCTCACTGACTCCAATATAGATGTAATTTAACTCGCCTTGGTGAATTCGTATCCATAAACGTGGATATTTGATAGACAACATTGGATCAATTTGTACTAGGTAATACGAGACCATGGAATCGTAACTTATTCTCACCTTACAAAGTTACAAACAGTTGTATATAAATATTTAATTACTGCTTCAGTTTGTGACATTTAATGTGACAAATTCTTGTACTGTTGTATTATCTTTGCTTTTAACAACTGCGCAATTAAAAATTGCCCACACAATATAGTATATTATTTTAATAATAAATGGTCTTATTCGACAAGTTGTAGTTAACACTAAATTTTTTTTAACACTATTTTTATACAGAACATATAAATGTGCCTTTTTTTATATATGCACACTGCATATTGCATCTACCTAACTTTAAATAAATCATTTCAAATATAAAAAGATCCTAAAACTATCAGTTTGAAGAGAAATAAAGAATTGTGTTAAGTGTTTTCAAAGTATAACAACTGCATCCACATAACAACACTTTGTTGAAATACATTTTTAACTGCCTTAAAGTTACCTTTTAGTCTTAAAAGAGGTGCAAATTTACAGCCCTCTGTCTTGTTCTTACTTCCAGGAACGACTTACCTTTAAAACTTTTGTAGCTTATAATCCTTTAACAATAAAAAGTCTGTAGCGTTCTTTTACAGTTTGGTGTAAGTACTTATCTTTTGTTGCCCAGGTTTTATCAGTTCTTAAAAATCTTTTATAGGTTCGTGTCCGTCGGTAGTTTTGTAAACCTATCTTAAACCTCCATTATTTCGTTGATTCTGGTGCGTGATTAGGAAACGCCAGTTCGTGATTCATGAATCTAGTTTTTATAGCCGGAAGCATCTGAAAGAAGACCTGCTAGATGTTAAGCGCAATGCATTTATTGCGTGTTGCTGCTAAAATATTATCTCTAGGCATTATTGGATTGCAATAAATTTGCATTCGTCAACTTTGAGCTCTCAATTGAGGATGTTTTGCGCATTTATTTATTTGACTATGTATCCTACTGTGAATCATTGAGCAGATATACAGGTGCTTCGTAATACTGTGTAACTAAACTTATAAAGCCAGTAAAAGGATATTTTGCTGTGTTATTTTACTCATGCTTCTACTACTACATATATGGCATCGGTCTAACCCTTTCACAAAAACATTCGAATTTCGTTCGGTAGAAATGGCGAGATCTCCTTATAATCTAAATTCAATTCTGCACACGTGTTACAAGACCACCGTACAATTCAGTGAAATTCAAGCCCAAAAATAGAACCGCAGAATAGCAATGCAGCATCGTGAATGAATGCAGTGTTTACCATTTATATAAAAAAAGCCTGTAAGCCACCGATAAACAACTTTATTTCCTTTTCGTTCAAGATTAACTGCGACAATGTTTGCTTTGTATGCTACATGTGTTTTTTAATTTGAAACATGCAGGTTTACAAGTGCTTACATCCTTGAATATAAATTTATTTAATTAATAAGGATGTTATGGAAACATTTGTACTTAATTAATGCACCAATGATAAGGGATACATTTCATATTATAGCGAAATTAAAATTTACTGTGTGCGATAAATACCTTACCAAAATATTTTTTTTATAATTACTCTTTAAAACGGTTTTCCAACCCATGAACAGCAGACAACCTACCGACCACTAAACTATGTCTAATTAATTACATAATTATTAACGCTATTTTCAAATCGATATCTAATATTGTATTTTGTTTCAGTTCTTCGCGATGAATTTCGAATCATGCCAACCGATACCAGAGTTGCTGCTGGAGAGACAGCTCTTCTCCAGTGCGGCCCACCAAAGGGTCACCCTGATCCTGTCCTCACTTGGAAAAAAGATGGTAGACAAATGGACTTAGATGGCCGACGTATTCGTGTGGTAGATGGAGGCAATCTTATGATTTCTGATGTCCGCCAACACGATGAAGGCCGGTATCAATGTGTAGCTCATAATGTCGTGGGAACTAGAGAAAGTCCACCGGCGGTACTCACCGTGCATGGTAAACGTAAATAGATTAAATTTTTGTTGTTTATACAGTGGTTCTAATTTCTCTTACAGTTAAACCGTTTTTTAATAAAGAACCACAAGATATAGTAACTTTGGTTGGACAGAGAGTGGTTTTTAATTGTGCAGCTGATGGTGAACCTACTCCAAACGTGCTGTGGAGAAGGGATGACGGTAAAATGCCGATAGGAAGAGCCCGAATATTAGACGATAAGTCGTTACTTATTGATAGCGTCCAAACAGCCGATGAAGGACTTTACATTTGCAATGCCGAAAATTTAGTCGGAACTGTAACTTCCAAAGCGTCCCTCGTAGTTAACTGTAAGCTATTTTAAGCCCTGAGGATGATTCATAAATTAATACTTGACTTTATTGCAGCACCGCCTGTTTTTATAGAAAAACCTCGAGATCAAAAAGTTAGTTTAAATGGTGTAGTAGAATTTCATTGCGCCGCCACTGGTAATCCTCCACCTTCTGTGTTTTGGAGTAAGGAAGGTTCTCAATTGTTGATGTTTCCGGATACATCATACGGCCATATACATGTAAATTCCCATGGAACTTTAAAAATACAGGGAGTGCAACGAGAAGATGCGGGTTTTTTAGTATGTTCCGCTCTTAGTGTAGCTGGTTCAACGACAGTTAGAGCTTTTCTTCAAGTATGTTTATTGCAACATCAACACGCGTACATTTTACTAATAAATTGTTTATAGGTCACATCGGTAGCTGATTTACCACCGCCTATAATTCAGATTGGACCGGCTAATCAAACGTTACCGCTTAAGAGTATGGCCACTCTTCATTGTAAGGCTTCTAGTCCAGAAGGCGATCAACCAAAAATACGATGGTTGAAAGACGGTGCTCTACTTGCTTCTGATAATCTTCCTGATCGATATTCCATAACGCCAAGTGGCACATTAGATATCGATGGTGCGTTTCAAGCTGTAACATTTAATTTACAACACTAAGTTTTTAACTTTGTTTTTATAGATTTACGACTAGAAGATTCTGCTTTGTATACTTGCTCAGCTATAACCGAAAGTGGAGAAAGCTCCTGGTCTGCTTCTCTAAGCGTTGTAGAAGGTCCATCAGCTTCGTTCCACCGCAGTCCAGATCCATCAACTTTTCCCAAGACTCCGATCAAACCACGAATAATAAATGCCACAGAATCGAGTATCACCTTATCATGGGAGGGTGAAGAAGAAGAACCAGGTCTAGTTGGATATACAATCGAATACTGGAGTCCTGATCTACAAACGGGTTGGGTGGTTGCAGCACATCGAATCCGAAGTCCATATATAGTGGTTCGCGAGTTAAAACCCGATAGTTCTTATGTGTTTATAGTGCGGGCTGAAAACGCTCATGGACTCTCTTCGGCTAGTGCGGTATCAGCTACAGCCAGAACATTAAGCAATTCTCGTGCAGTGCCGCGGTCTGAACTTGATTCGGCGCGAACAGTTCTTAGTACTAAAATTGTAGATTTGCGTGAAGCTCGTGCCATATCATCTAGTGTAGTAAAATTAACGTGGACATTAAGTGCTCCAAACTATGTGGAAGGACTGTACATAAGATTCCGCGAGTTGTCAGGGGGTTCGCAAAATTACAATATCTTAACAGTGCTTGATACGAGCAGCAAAAATTATTCTGTGAATAATTTAAAGAAGTTCACGAAGTACGAATTTTTCATATCGCCGTTTTACAAATCTGTCGAAGGGCAGCCGTCAAATTCTCGAATAGTGCAAACGCTCGAAGATGTTCCATCAGCACCTCCAGACAGCATAACTGCAGGGATTTTAAATGAAACAGCAGGTTGGGTAAGATGGTCTCCACCACCGCCACAACATCATAATGGTATAATAAGCGGGTACAAGCTGCAAATAAAAGGTAGTAATATTATCACCATGAGCATTAACGCAAGCACCACTTCAATTCTTATCAGTAACCTCACGGTTGGTGCTTTGTATAATGCAAGGGTTGCTGCCCTTACGCGCATAGGATCAGGACCGTTTTCTCCCTATGTGCCATTGCTTGCAACACCGCGAGCACAAAGTCCAAGAACGTTAGGTCCTTTAGTTCCCCTTGTAAGACAAACGTGGTTCGTTGTGTTATTAGCCGTTTTGGCTTTGTTGCTTTTAGTAGGAACGGGTGGCATCTTATATATGAAAAAGAGGCAATCATACACTAAACAATTGGGACATTTAAGTGTACCCGTCGTAAATGCCAATCAATTAAATGCAAAAGAAAGCTTGTGGATCGACAGAGGATGGAGAGCCACTGATTGTGATAAAGATTCTTCTATACCATTAGCTCCCCAACCTGCAGATTACGCTGAAGTTGACACGAAGAGCCTGTCGACGTTTTATAATTGTCGGAAATCACCCGACAACCCAACGCCATATGCAACAACGATGCTTTTGCCTCCACCAACATGGTCTGAATTAATCCCTCCACCGCCTGATCATCCACCTCCAGAGTGTCCTCGAGAAAATCCCCCTGCACCACCTCAACGTGGTGGCAGTAGCTGCGGCAGCGGAGGATACGCTTGTTATGCAGTGCATATTCCAAACCAAATGGGCAGTCAGTGCAACAATAGAATAGCCCAATATCCGCGCGCAGGTTCGTGTAATAATTGTGACAATCATTGTTCCCTTGCAAGTGGTAGTTCAGGACGCCGATCCACATCTAGAGGACACTATCGTCCGCCGCATAACTGTGATAATAAAGCGTGGATGAATCAGTATAATTGTTGGGAAGACGGTGACGCCGATGTAGAAACTGATAGACATTCGTGTTCTAGTAGTCACGACACAACGTGTTCCTGCAGTGAATCTTCCTGCCTTTATGCAGAAGCCGGTCCGTCGACTACGGCAAAGCAACCGCTGCCATGTACAACGAGACACTGTGTGAAGTAGTGAGTGCTTGCCAATTCGTAACATAACGTAAGAGAATAAAGGTAAATGTAAAATTATTAGGAATACATATCGATTAATTGCTATTCTTAATAGTTTATGAACAATGCTGTGACATTTTTTTAAAAATTTTAATCGCATATCATTTCATTTGGCTTGTAGTTCTCCAATGCCTTAAACTGTGTCCTATAATTATGTTCACTAGTCGTTAGTATCGTAGTTACCATAATTTGATGGAATAATAATTCTCTTATAAACCCGTCTTCCTAGTATTAGCTGTCATTTGTGTTTGTTATGATGTTAATCATTTATCTCGACACTAGTATGTAAAGTGTTAGCTGAAGACGTATGTACGTGTGTAGGTTGCTTTATTCCGTTGTAACGGGATTTACCAAAGAGCGCCTAATTTTTTAGGTCCAAATATACAATCTCAGACTGAGCTCTGTCATTCTGTAGCAATACTAAACTAATACGTATATGTAACTGTTAAGACTGTGATGTAGATTACGAAATGTGTATATAAGTCGCGTTTGCTTGTATATAATTTGTTACAACTATGAAACTTACTATTTGTAACTTTTTGTAGAAATATTATATAAATAACACATCCTATGTAGATATTTATTATTTTTGTTTTGTTATTTAAACTTAAATAAAAAGTACTTATGCTAGATTCTTCTTTTATTCGAAATACTCGCTTCTCATGACGTCAATAGAGATAACATCTCAAATATTATACTGCATCTATTTCTGGAGTCTATTATAAATTATGTGAGTTTCTCATACACTTCTATTTAGAAGTTACAATTCACAAAGTAGTTCATATTCTTACTTTAAATTTTTATGTGACGTACTTATGATAGCCGATTTTAACTGGCTGCTAGTCCCAAATCAGCTCATTCACCGAACCATTTAACTGAATCAATCAATTTCATTTAAAACGCCTTTTGTAAATCATTGCTTAAGACATGTATTCGGCTAACCGTTTAGTTGTTTAAGTAAACTGATTTGTTTTTGAAAAATATTTTTTATATATTTTTTTTAGTTTGATCAAATCTGCTTAACAATAAATTGTACCAATTTAATTTTTGTGCCAAAAAAGAACAACTAAAATTACGCACCGTCAGCATATACAACAGAAAAAGGAATAAGAAGTAACACAATTCAATTATAGACTTATATTTTAAAACTCTGCTTACTCAGTTGCTGACATTGTCCGTCTCATTTTAAAATCAAGGTAAGTCATGTTTTTATTTCCTTCTATTTTACAGCTTTTTATGACTACTTCATCAGGCAGGCTTTTTTATGTGCAAAAAACACATAAAATATTATACTCATTAAAAATTCCGCAAAAAGTGTAATTTCCCGACTTCGTACTGGTGACCTACAAAAACTTTTTTATTGTGTTTTATACCAGTTCCTGGTGTCATCCAATTAAATGCTTATGTTCTGTGAGCATCCAAAGGCGCATCCGTAAATAAAATAATTATTAGAACTGTGAATTTTTATTTTTACGGCAAGAAACGGGTTTGTTTCCTTTTTCCAACGCGTTTTAGTAAGGGAAAAAAATTCTGTGTAATGTAAAAAGGTGACTTAGCAAAATTTGTTATCTACTTCGGTTTTTGTATGGATTTATTTTTTCAATCACAAAAACATGATGTAGGCTTACGTTATGGGTTAGGCTGATGTACTTGCAAGGGAATGATTTATGCTACTGGAGGGTTGTTATCTTCTAGTTCGTGAAAGACTGATCTGTTAACGCGAGCAATCTTTGCCTCCTGAATCTTCTGCAACATTAATCAGTGTCCTCAAGAAGTTAAATGGGATAATACTTTTTATCAGAACTTTCGGTAACATTCACTTTTTGAAATATAAACATTTTTTATAACCGATATGCCCCTTCGAACAGCGATGAATACATCTTTAGAAGCAATTTTTTCAGTCACACTAAATTTTTGAAAACTAAATTTACTGTTTATTCTATTGCATCGTAAACTAAATTAAGGCAAACCATTATTTTCTATTGGTCGTTTGTAAACCAATAAAATATGTTTTTACCATTTCTGCAAACTTTGCCCATAATTTGAACAAATTAGTTTTGACTATAGCATATTGTCGGTACATTTTATGACCACAATATCCGCTAGTCAAGAAATATTTTCATCGCATGCTGTCGGCTTAATAAAGGTTTTATTACTGGCCACACTAAATCCTTCGCATATTTTACAGTTACAATGATAAACATTCGAATATGTTTAATAACTAAACAATCATTTCAAAGTTAATACGATTAATGTCCAAAATAAGTGTTTTAATAATTTAAATAAAATTAAGGATAATAATAAGCTAGAGATGGATATTGATAAAAGATTCAGCGTTTTAAACTAAAAATATTTGCACACATTGTACATACTTCGGTAGTTGCGTTCTAGTCAAATATTAAAATTTTTGGTAAACACACGTTCTAAAATGTTTCGTGAGGTGGATGTGACTTCACAAAGAAGAAAACTAAATTAAAAGTAAGGCTTAATTAATTTTTCAGGATTCTAGCGGGATTAAATTAATGTAGCACAAGGTAGCGGATTTTAGCATTTCTGACAATAAAAACGCTAAAAATATTTTAGCTTTGTAGGCCCGTCCTAAACTTTTCAAAAGAATAAGACAGGTATGTAAAAATTGCAATAAATTTCTTACAAACAAGTTCTGATAAATAATTGCACGATTGTATACTTTTGTTTCTAAAATTTACTAACTTTTACATTTGCAAATTTATCTTAAGATGTAAACTAGTCTGACTTCTGTAAAATTAATGAGACGTGTGAATTATACGGACAGCGACTGCTATGACATTCAAGCAACAACTGCAGTTTTCAAATATTTGGCATGCATTACCAACTTATACAAAAAGTATAAGGCAAAAATACGTGAATAAAGCGAATTACCATAATTTGTGTTTGACTTGAACTTTTAAATAAATTTAATACAGTAAACTCGAAGTGACGCAAAATAATTTTTTATTATCTTAATCTTATTTTAACCTGTATGAAAATTATGAATTTAAAAACAGATGAAAGATTAAAAGATCCTATGAAGGGTATATGATTCACCATGTAGAACATAGAGATCTTACAATTCGTTAGAGGTTAGAGATAAAAGAATGGTTAAAATAGCAAAGACGTGTGTAGAAAATTCTGGACACACGGTATGGAAGAAACAATGAAAGCAAGAGAAATATGGAAACATTACCTACAATAACATTCCTGGATAAATTGGAAATTGAATTCGGAGAAATGGGGTACACACTATACAGAAGAAATAAAATCGAATTACTTTATAAATTTAGCGATGTTTCTTTATATTTTATTATTATTACCATGATGTTCTTAAAACTGCATAAGACTTTATTTTTAAACTAACAAAACTATCACATAAAAGCCAATGACTGCTTCTGCATAAAAGTTTAGAGGCAACATGAAAATTTTGCAGAGTTATAAATACACAAAATTGTTTTTCCAGTAGTACACATGAATCTTTTAACGGGTTGTTTTATATTTTTCCGTATTCATTGCTAGTTTTAGTCAATTTGTTTGAGTAATCGTAAACGACTTTATCGTTTACATTTGTGCCTTGAAAGATGCCCCGACGACGGCTGTTATTTAATGGTTGTAAGTAGTTATTTCTGCCAACTGTATCCGGATACAGTGTGAGGTACTTGCTTCCATAAGTCAACGATGAAATGTTCTCGAGTGCCAAGAAAGTGATTCAGTGTTCTTTCTTGTTTTGTTTATCGCGTGTTTTTGCAAGTTAATGCAGATTTATCTCGTCACATCAAAAACGCAAAAAGGTGTTTATAAACCACGGTGAATTACAAAATTTATAGCATTTGTTGTTTTACAAACAACGGTGTAACATATGTTCAACGAAATATCTTTACAAAAACATTGTTACCCTAAATATATGGGTTTTACAGGATCCCAATTCGAAACTTAAAAAAAATAATTCATATTTAACATAAACTTTGATTAAGTGTATGAAAACGGCCGTTGTAAAGGGTCTTTCAATAAGGACGCTCGATTTTAAAATGTAAATAAATCAAGTTGTGTGTGAGATTTCCACTCAATTTTTTTTTTATTTGAAAGTATATTTTATGGCAATGAGTATGGAATATAACGTCGTTCAAATGTCCACCGCGGCTTTGCTTGGTGGCACGTATTCGGGAGGTCCAATTTTCATTGACTTTGTCGCATAAATCTGGCTTAATTTGCTGGATGGCGTTTGTTGTATTGACTTTGCGGGCGTCTATTGTTTGCGGTTTATTCGCAAAGACTTGCGATTTAAGATAGCCCCAAAAGAAGAAGTCTAAAGGCGTTAAATCGCACGATCTCGGTGGCCAGTTCACGTCACCGCCGCGCGAGATAACCGTGCCCTTAAATCGCTCGTTCAGAATGTCCCTCGTGGCATGTGCTGTGTGGCACGTAGCGCCGTCCTGTTGGAACCACATGTTATCGGTATTCATATCATCCAGTTTAGGCCACAAGAAGTTGCTTATCATCGATCTGTAGCGCTTGCCGTTGACGGTTATGGCATTGCCAGTTTCGTTTTGGAAGAAGTACGGACCCATGATTCCGCCAGACCAAAATCCGACCAAACAGTGACTTTCTCGGAATGCATTTGGTGCTGGTGTATCTGGTATGAATTGGTATCGCCCCAAATCCGACAATTTTGCTTGTTCACATATCGAATAGTCGACTCGGCAGGACGGTTGTGGCGAGGATAAAAATCACGTATTGCTCGGAACGTTTCTCGAACGGAGCAGTAACTTTGATAATAAAATTTGATGATTTGCAGACGTTGTTTAACGCTATAACCTTCCATGGTAATTTGCCGTACACTACTAAACAATTGACAACAAATTTGACAGATGTTACTTTAAAAACATGGCTGCTATAACCTGACAAAGTTCGAGCGTTCCTGTTGAAAGACCCTTTATATAAATTGTAAAACGAAGAAATGAAAATCTGGTATTACTGGACGGTATACTTTATTTTTTTAAACGTCTACTGATCCTACGTTTCGCTCCTTATTTTTAGGAGCATCTTCAGGGATTGAGGCGTGGTTATAAACAATAAAGATACATGTTGAAAAGTTGCATAACGAGCTTGATCTAATTTATGGAACTATGATAATTGATAAAATTGATGAATAGATTGTGTGTTTAAAAATTTTTGAATTTACGTATTATATCAAAATTTACAAGTTACATCAACTTGGCCTGGCTTTATAGGAAAACTTGAAATAACATTCGTAATGTATAAAACATATCCAAAAGTATTTGTTTATTTAAACACACAATCTATTCATCAATTTTATCAATCATCATAGTTCCATAAATTAGATCAAGCTCGTTATGCAACTTTTCAACATGTATCTTTATTGTTTATAACCACGCCTCAATCCTTGAAGATGCTCCTAAAAATAAGGAGCGAAACGTAGGATCAGTAGACGTTTAAAAAAATAAAGTATACCGTCCAGTAATACCAGATTTTCATTTCTTCGTTTTATAAACTTTGATAATAGTAAATTCAACTCGACAATAAATTTTGTACAAAACTCTGAGATGAAAATAATTAGCTTAAGAAATAATAGTAAAACTTATCAAAAAAAATTTAAAACATAATCCTAAGATATTGTTCGTAATTATATTGATAACGGATCGAACATCTATTGTGCAAACTGGGGCAAATCATCTTAAAATCTAGAACATAAAGTGCCCATTAATAAAGGCCCAACCCACCCATTTGTTAGACTGGTTTAAAAGTGAGAGCATTTTTCCACGTCTAAAGAAATTGCATTTTAGTGAGCTCGCCCAGCTTAAAACATCCCTACACCTATTTAAACCCCCATAAAACGTCTGTTCTAATGAATTTCTTTCTCCTACGTAGATCATTAGAAGCAACTTTAATATATCTGGCTTAGAGTTTGTTAAGTACTGGGAGCCTTCTAAGTTATTGAGATCATATTTTAAGACTACCTTGTAAAACCTTAATAGTAATTTAACTTTCACGTACGCCTAGTAAGTTTTGTTTATGTAAAACAGTAAATAACACCTGGCTTAAACTTGCTTTTCCCTTAAAAATTAAATTTATGTTCCCTAACTACCTACAATTTTAAATACAAGAATAACATATATAGGAGATGATCTGATATCAAAATAACTTTTTGTAAAGCAATTTGGGTACGCTTGTTTATAAATTATAATTTTAATGTATTAAAGCCTTTTGGTAGGCACCTTTGATTTCAATAAAAGTTAAATAAATTTCGAAATGAACATTACACACCGTTTAATGATGGATAAAGGGTTTTCTTGATCTTTTTAATTTAATTTGTTATAAATTTAAACACGAATGAAAAATCAACTAATGTGTTCTATTCAGGTATTACGATTGAGTACAGCAAAATATTTGATTTAGTTCGGGGTCGAAACATGTTGCGAGTCGCAAAGGATAATGGTATGATAAGCAAAAAAACACAAGAAAACCTTCTTTCAGTTAAAGTAAAATTCACAGAAACTTCAAATTAGGTAAATCAAGCACTTATTCTTCAGTCGTATTACATGTTGCAGAATTGAATGTGAAAGTAAAATTGTGTTAGGGAAAGGATTCAGAAAAAAAGCTCTTAGAAACTCTGTTAAAAAAATACTTAAATCGTAAGCCTTTGCTAATTTTTGCATAAAATATAATAAAATAACAAAAACAAATGAAGATAGGTAAAATTTATTGATACATTTCGGATCTGCACAAAAAGTGCTTCAATAATGTCGAAAAATACTTTGAGTGTGATTTCAAATAAGCTAGCTACAAGCAAAAATCAAAAATCTAATGTGTTTTGTTTTTATCAATAGCGCAAAAACGATCATCTGTTTTCAAATTTGTTTTTTGTAGAACAGTTGCGTTTAAATTATAGAGCATTTTGGCCCATTTAACCAACTCTGTATCTCTTAGCGTTTACGAGATCCCCATGCTGTTCACTTTAACTGGGACACCCTGTATATCGGGTGATTTAGTTGGACTGTCGCACCCCTATAACTTTTTAATTATTGAAAATAACCCCAACAAACAATTTATTTTTGGAAACGGCGACAAATTCCTATTAAGTGATGTGCATTTGTTATCTCTACGATGACGTATTGACATCCGCGATAGGCAACTCTCTAGCAAAAAGTCTATTTAACATATCAAAAAACGACCAAATCTTAAAATGTATACAATAAGTATCAATGGAAATGTATTAAAAATTAATTTTATTAAAAATTTAAAAAAATAATAATAAACGTTGGCATAAAAAATTAGACAGTAACAAATAGAGGACAACTCTGTTTGGAAGCGGTGGGCGGCCACTTTGAATACAATAAACTAATAAAGTCTAATTATTAATGTAGACGTTTATTATGTGTTTTTATTTTTTTTATTGTATAATTTTTTAAGATTTGGTCATTTTTTGTTATCTTAAATAGCCTGTTTGCTATTATTTGCATAAACTTTGAACTGTTTTTTCTCGAACTTTTTCTTATGGATGCATACTTTTTTAATATATGGTCGGATTCAGAATTAAATTCTCTATCCGAATCAACAAAACATGTATACTATGTAATTAAAAAAAAAAACAGTCGACTATCGCGGATTTGACATACGTCATCGTAGATATAACAAATGCACATCACTTAATAGAGAATTTGTCGCTGTTTCCAAAAATATAAGGTTTGTTGGGGTTATTTTCAATACTTAAAAAGTTATAGGGGTGCGACAGTCAAACTGAATCACCCGGTATAAAGGTACGCATTAAAAAAAAATGTTTGCTAGAAACGTTTTATTTAGGTCCTAAACATTCGATTTATGCAAAAAATTAGCGAAGGCATACCTCGTGGGACACCCTGTATAAAACCTTCATTGCGAGCGTTACGTTAACATTAATAAATACTCCTACATTTTTAAGAGTTTTGCGTGTCCTGCAAGGATCGTGGGAGCTTGTGGGCCGCATTAAATCTACGGTCCTTTCTTAAACAACCCTAGTTTGGGTTAAAAAGTCGATAGCCGATTGATCGAAAGGGGTAAAAAAGCTGACATGATAGAAGCGACAATTGATTGCAGTACTGCAAATAAAATAGGTGTAGCTTAAATATAAATCAGCCGTAAATCACTGTTATAAATATCCATGCTCTTTGCAGCTTGTGCAACATAATCTTACAAACGATCAACAATTAACATTATTTAATCTTCGATATTCAAGTTTATTTCCGTAACATTTTTATTCTAAATTAAATTAATCTTGTTAGTTTCAAAGTATCACTGTTTGGATATTGTATTTGCTATTACTGTGATTTTTCTGATTGAACGACACAACTGTTGTATCATAATTAATTATTGTGAGTATGTGTACTTATTGACGTGTCTACAATACACCTCCCCGAAAATCATTATAAAGTATAAAATTCGTTCACTATGCCTTTGTTTTCACATTCTCGATATTGAAAAAGCTCTCATTAATAATTCTGAAATTCAAAGCGAGCGGTGGGTTCCATTATAAACGATATTCTTCACTGTTAAAATGCATTGTTGCATCCTATCAATTTTACATTTCAAAGAAACGCGAACTCATTTTACATATACGTCCTTTGAAAACTGTCGTTCTGCATTCACTCACGCTTCCGGTGTGTACTATAGATAAGAGGTATAGTAAAGAATTCTCCATTTCCTCTAAATTCTGAATATAAAAGTGGATGTGAACGATGGTACCGAGTGGAAGAGAAGAGCGACCGACGTAAAATCCACATTGAAAGTTTATTGGTAACCTTCCGAAGTGCTAAAGTGATGTTGTTAGATGTAGGTACGTTTGTATAGTCCGTAAATAAATTTAAAACTAAGTACAATAGTTTGGATATTGTGAACTTTAGAAAATTACTGAATTATCACCAACGTCATTTTCATTGAAAATAAAGTCCAAACGGCATTGGTTATGAAACAATTTAAACGTAATATTATTAAAGCGCATTGTTTAAAAGCACTCTACGAAGATTTCTGTGCAATTTAAGCGCTTCCATAGACATGCTTTTGCAGTCAATTCGAGTAAGTAGCTTTGAATGTATTGGCACGATAAGGAAAGTCGTCACATATTGGTAAAACGTTTACCGCCTAGAACTTCGTGTCATGCACGCGCAATATGCTGTTCACGTTAACGGTGCATTATATTTTTTATATGATTTTAAAATTGACTTTAAAATTTTATTTTTTAAGCTGTTATACCGCGTGTAACTGAAATCAGGCTCACCCCCTTTTTTCTTTAGTTTTAATTTTAGATAAACGAAATCTTAAACATGTGATATGTGCAAAAACCCGGATTATCAACATATTATGTGCACTTTTGTTTCACTTCCGGTTTCGCCGGAAATGACCCTAAATTTCAAATGGAACACCCTGTATATTTTTACATTTTTGGAAAGAGGAAGAAATTTTGAATACCACTGCACTATTTTGGTTAATTTTTATCTCTAATAATTTTTGGACAAAAATTACATTTTTTATTAAGTGTGCCATCATGACCTGCATAAATTGAATGTCTAAGAGTGCCCGAAAAACGTTTTTGTTAATTTTAATTGACATTTGTGAAATTGTTTTTTTGACAAAAAGCCAATTTTTTTAAATGCAACGATAGTGGCTTGTGCAGTTATTTAAATAGAGTATTTTCTGACGAATGCAACAATACCAATAACTTGGTACTTTTATTAGGAGCAGGCATTAAAATTAATTAAATTATTGTAAAGTTTTGGTAACTCTAATAATTAATATTGTTGACCATGCTAAATAGCAACAAAACAAATACTTTTTTGTGTTGACTTTTTTCACGACGATCACTCACAACTAATAATTAGTTACAATTTTTGGAACAGCAACAAAAAAGAAATTAACACATCCAAAGTTTTACTATCTAAACAGTTTTTTTTTTTTATTTTTAGAAATAAATCCTAATTAAAATATCAAGTTATTGGTATTGTTGAATTAGCCCGAAAATACTCCATTTAAATAACCGGATGATCACTATCGGTTCATTTAACAAAAATGACTTTTTGTCAAAAAAATCAATTTCGCAACCCTGAAAGTCTATTTAAGTAACCTACAATAAAAATTAAAGTTAACAAAAACGTTCTTCGGACACTTTTTGAAATGATAATTTTTTTGCACATATCACATGTTTAAAATGTTGTTTGTCTAAAATTTAACCTAAAGAAAAAAGGGGGTGAGCCTGATTTCAGCTACACCCAGTATATTCAGTATATAGGGTGTTCCACTTTTCCATGTGGCACTATCTCCGTAAATCATGAAATTATGTACAAGGTTGGTTAAGCGGGATAAAAGTTAGCTATTTATGAGTGTAATTTAATCAAGATATTGTTTTGTTTAAAAATTCCATAGCTTACGTAATAAAACAAAAAACAGAAATTAATGAAAATTTTCAAACTCAAATATCTAGGCTAGGCTATCATTGCCAATAGACAAAAATGCTAAAGGAAAAAATTTTACTACATTTTATTTGCTATGAAATGGCGAGTCAGATTTTTATTTATAACTTACCGTGCGATATATTTGATTAAACTACTTTTTTTTAATGGCAGGCATAGTAGTAGGTGGTGACTTAGATATGAGATACTATTTTTGTCTTTACAACGATATAGTTTTTTTTTGTGCGATCGTACTAGAAACAGCTGTTTGACGGACGCGTTAGCAACCATAAAGTACTGCATTACCGGCCCTATCCTTAGCAACGGCCGTAAAAGTTACTTTTCAGGCCGTTACACTTAGCAACGGCCTGAAGAGTAACTTTTTCGGCCGCTACAGCGTAAATTTGCATTAAAGCTAACAGCATACGCCGTCATCTGTCAGTGACAGAATGTCACGTAGTTTCTAACCTATATTTTTGAAAAATACTAAAAATTTAAATTGTTTTTAATTTTATCGCACAAAAAATGTAATATGCACTTCGGTCAAAACGTACTTTTTCGGCCTTGCCTGTTTGCTGGCTTCGACTACGTCTCAACCAGCAAACCAGACGCGGCCGAAAAAGTTACACTCTTTGGCCTTGATACATAAATAACTATTATAATATTATTTACAAAAATAAGCGAAACAACAAAAAATATGCAAAATTTAAGATAAAAATCAACGTTGCTATGGAAAAAACAATAATCGGCTTCAATTGTTTTATTTCGATCCTTACGAGTCTATTCCATTACTCTTTAGACAGTGATATTAAAACATATGTAATGCGAAATAAAAATAATCATATTAATATTAAGATTAAGTAGCCTCAAAACATCCAAGAGCTGCAAAAAAATGAACACTTGGAGATGTTACTTTAGAGCTTTTTTCAAAATGTAGCAACGCATTCTTATCAAGATGTCACATTTGCATTAAAAAGGTGGTTTATAATTTAAATACCTTCAATAAAACATATTTTAAATTTGAAATATATGAAATTGCGTAATCTATTTAAGTTGGACGATTTGTCATTTTTTACTTATGACTTAGTACGAGTTATAAAATACTAACAATTTTTTTAATTTCGCATAACGTTTGTTTTAATCTCACCGTCTAAAGAGTGACGAGATAGAGTAGCAAGGGTAGAAATAAAACAATTGAAATCGGTTATCGTTTTTTCCATAGCAACGTTTATTTTTATCTTAGATTACGCATTTTTTTAGTTTTCGCTTATTTTTGTAAATAAACCTATAAAATATTATATCATTGTAGAGAGAAAAAATTATCTTTATATTTAAGTCACCACCTACTGAGACTGCCATTTAAAAAAAATTTGTTCATCAAATATCTCGCCCAGTAATTTATAAATAAAAATGTGACAATCACCATTTCATAGCAAATAAAATCTAGCAAAATTTTCCCTTTGGTATTTTTGTGTACTAGCAATGATAGCCGAGATATTTGAGTTAAAAAAATTTGATTGATTTCTGTTTTTTCGTTATAACACGCAGGTTATGGAATTTTTAACAAAACAATATATTGTTTAAAATACACTTCTAAATTGCTACCTTTTGTCTCATTTAACCAACCTTGTATTTTCATTATTTACGAAGATAGCAATAGTGCCACATGGAAAAGTGAAACACCCTGTATACAATAATATAATTCTTCATCATTCTTCTTTAATTTAGGTACAAATATAGCACATTGTGCATAGTAAAAGCAGCTGGCAAGAAAAGAGTAGTGTCTGGCTTACTATGGTTTATTTAATCCTTAAAAAAATAACTACAATGAGGAAACAAAAAGATAAAAAACTTTGACCTAAAAATGACACTTTGTATCACTGTATTTCTTTTAACGCACGCCTCATTTTGCGATAATTTTTTTGTCAATGGAAACTATAACAATACATTTACGACTCTCGCTTTCAACGATAACACCCAGTCAAATAAACTAAAAGCCATAACGTTCGAGCTAAAATTGTGTAAAGATTTCATTTTCGAGCGAAACTATTTCGAAAGAATACTTTCTTAAAAGTAATAAGGTTGTCAGCAAATAACGCCGGCGTATTTATTACCCACTCACGCCTCACAAAAGCTGAAAGTTGTAAATATTTATAAGCACAATAACAGACAGTCGGCATTTGTTAGTAAACACGTAAACTTACAGCTGGCAATAAACTTGTAAAATTTAGTCTAAATATAGCCACTCCGAGAATGGTCACGTTCATCCCCCAAGATGTAGGGCAAATTGAAAGTAAAACTGCTTAAATTTGCCATGACGTGCCGGTCTCTGTAAAGTTGGTAAACGCCAAGAGAAGTATTTGCAGCTGTAGGGCAACTAACGTCTGAAATAGCTCCAGGAAGATCTGAATCAATATTTGCTAAAATATGCTCAACCGCGCGATCGTTTGGTAACAACTAACTTTGGTGCAGGTAAATATTGATATTGGGTTACATCTGAACCTGCTTGTTCGAAAATGAAATTATTTGATTCGCCGAATTAGCAAATAACTTTGCGAGAGATACGGTCGCTTCGGTGAGATGATTAAAAATAAGGAATGCTAATACATGAAGAATTCATTAAAAATTTAATAACGTGGATGGAACTTTTTTAATTAACATTTGCTTTATAAACCAACAACCACAACATTCGACGACACGTACTGCAGTACACAATTTTTATTACGTAATAAATATAATAATGTATTTTTTAAGAGACAGAAATATTAAAAATAATAAATTTTTTACAAATAAAAGACGAAAATAGTTTTTTTTAAACATTAAAAAAACAACTTTACACTTGCGGTGAAAATGATACTTAAAATTAAACAAATTAATTAAAATTTAGAAAAAGAAATGTATGCTACAAAATTATTTATGAAAATTTAAAAAAGGTCGAGGTGTCTGTGTCACAATTCCTAATGATGTTGATACAGATAGTTGTAAACAAAAGTATGGTCCTGCCATTATTATTAAATGTTATCCAAGTCATGTTAAAGTGCAATTAATGACAACTAAATCTGGTAATCATGATTATTTTAAAATAAAAATTGACAATCAAATTTAATATATAAGACCAATTCATTACAGAACAATTAAATTTAATGAAACTATTGATATTTAAAAAGATAGTTATTTAATTGAACAAAAATAGTAGGTATATAATTTATTTAAAAAACTTGCTGAAATGGAATATACAGAAATAGTTGAGGTAAATATAGGTTTAGAAAAAATTAAACAACTAGAACACGAAAAAAAAACAAAAGTTAAAAAGCAAATGGATTTGTTACAAAATAATAAGTCCAAAATACGCAATCGGGATAGTTTTCTTTACTTATTAAGTATTTCTATGTGGTGTTCTTTAATTCTTTAGTTATATGTTTTTATTTGCTCTACAGAATAGCCTTTTTCACTAGAACTTTCTGACTTTAATTCTCTTTCAGTTTGATATCAAATTATGTCAGTTTGTTGTGACACTCACTTGATAATCAAACTTTGATGTTCCAATTCATTGTAGTTAATAGTTGAAATATTTCAAATCGTATTTTCATATACAGGGTATAAGGCATCACTTATCAAACCCCCACTTATTTTGTTATTGGAAAGAATTATCAAAAAAAGTTTCAAATTAAAGTTGTTTGATACAGTATTTCTTAAAATATTTTCATGTCCAATTTTTGTTTTCGTATGTTATTTTAGGAGGTTCAGCAACATTTTTTTTTATGGCACTATACATATTTTTTTATAGGGTTTGAAAGACATTTTGTTGTTAAAATTGCATGTCAGATAATTAACTTTTTTAGTAGATTACTTCTAGGCAAATTTAACACAAGTACAATCTTAAAATGTGTGTCAAAAGCCGCGTATTCACTTTGTGAGGCACCCTCGCGAGCCGTGGCTGGGATGGGAGTGCGAGGCTCTGCGCGAGCGGTGTCAGCCCAAGATTTAAAATACATCGAGCCAAAATTTGTTCTATCGAGGCAATGGCAGAAAACGTTCGTACGGTAGCAGAAAGGTTTATTGTTATTTATCATTTATTAGAGGAAAACCCACGAAAACGGAAACGTTGGTGGGTTAAAGAGTTATATCGCAAACGGTTTGAAAGTGGAAATTCTTAAATTAGAGACATCTTTTAATAATGAACCCTTAATTGTCACACCAAAATAGGAATATTTGCAGAAACGAGTAATAAAGCTTTATAGACATCATAAATAAGAGGACAGAAGGTCTTTTTAAGTGAGTGTCATTTGAAATCAAATTAAACATATACAATAGACAATAGTGAACAATTTAAGTTATCGTTTTATGGAAAGTTGACAATATTATTCATAAAAAATGCAACGTTAATACGAGTGCTCGACGTAACCGTTTTTAGCACGTTCAGACTAGTCGAGGCATGTATATCGAGGCCCGAGGCGCCTTTGAGCATTACAGAAAAACCGACAATCCGTGGCTCGGATCGAGCCTGCCTCGCGGGAGGTGGTGAGCGCGCTCGGCTTACCGCGAGGCACGTACACACGCTGCGAGGCAGCTTCGCAAAGTGAATACGCGGCTAAATAAGACTCGCACACTTCACAAAGGTACTCGATAGTTGTCCTAACGGCCATACGAGAGCCGCACGCGGCACGCGTTTGTACGACGAAATACGCAACATGCTGTCATTTGCTGTAACTGTAGAAAAAGTTAAATAAACTGTAAATTCTCAGGAATTTCGCGGAAATTTCGCTTGATTTGACAATAGTGCATCTCTCTCTACACACATATTCAGTAAAAAAACATTATCAATCGTGGACCGGATTCGAAAATCTTTCCACAATTTTTTATTAAACGCGTTTTAAAAGCGTGCGTTATTAATTCATTTACATTAGTAGGCTTCGAAAATGATACAAAACGGTGAGAAATTTAAAAAAAAAGGTAATTAGGTTACAACGGTAAACACTAAACTACTGTAATAAATGTTCAATGAAATTGGGATATTAGCAGCGATTGAAAAATAATCCCCATCTTAGCAGTAGAGATTTATCCCGAGAGTGGTATCTGACAAGATTTAAAAAAAGGATGAGACACCACCCCAACGTGTTGAATAACCCATTTGAGAATTAATTAATAACGTACGCTTTTAAAACACGTTTAATAAAATTATGTTCTTTTGCGATTTTCTTAAAAAATTTGTTTGTAAGGATATACACTTTTTAGTGCGTTAAAAAGAGAAAGATAATGTCTCTCAAACCGTATAAAAAATATGTATGGCGCTATTTAAAAACAAATTGTGCTTTAACTCCTAAATAAGAGAAGAAAATAAAAATTTGACATGAAAATATTTTGGGAAACACTGTATCAAAGAACTTTTATTTGAAACTTTTTTTGGTAATTCTTTCCAATAACCCAATAAAAGGGGTAGGATAAGTGATGCCTTGCCCTGTATACTGAAAACGGAAATAAAGAAAATAATGAGCAAGCAATAACGAGCAATTTATTGAACATTTAATAAACAGTAAATATTCTGCTATGGTTATCCCATTAATTACTCTAGGGCTGCATCAAAGCACATAGTGTACTCCACCCCAGCCACACCTTCACACCAACACCATACTAAGCCATACCATAATTTAAAGACGATTCATAAAAACGCTCATATTAGTTCCAGGTGTATCATATCTAATAGAGATTAGGGAGATAGCGTAGAAAGGGAATTTATAGGTATTCGTCTGCTGGGAACGGTTGTAGTTTCCTACTTATAAATATTTACCGTTATTTAATGAAACTCAAGTCAAACATTTTCATTCAACATTATTAAATATCACGAATAGAAACGAATAAAGGACGAAATTTTTTTTCCCGCTAGATAAGGAAATTTTACGACCAGGCACGGTAATTGGTTGCTGTGTTATTAAAAGAATGCAATTAGAAAATAAACGTTAAAAATTGTTGCAGTAGAAAATGATCACGCATTTGTGCGAATTAAAATTTTCACCGCTAAAATAACGGGCTTGGTTCGCCTCGCCTAATTGCAAAATAATTCTGAAAGTATGTGTGTCAAAAATTGGACCTCGCCTAAATACTTTGTTTTAAAGATCGACACAATTTCTACTCATTATATTTTTAAGATTTGTTTCCCAGCGATTGAGTGTTTACGTTTTTATTAATATTAAATTGTAAGAATATCGAATTTAAACAAAAAAACTTGAAGGATTTGTAATGGTATTTTTTATTTAATAAGTATGAAACAAAACAACTGATTCATTTATTGATCAGTATTGAATATATTGCTATTCTAACTGAACAAATCAAATTGAATGAATAAAGGTAAAAGAAAGTTTCTCAAACCATAAAATACAAGTCGTGTGCAATGACCTGGCGCTTAGAAATGATTATGATCATTATTAATTTGCATTCAAGTCCAATGCACAAGTCGCATTTAGAAAATGCATAATGATAAGACATCTATATTATATTCATTATAATTGTAACCGGAAACAATTTTTAGGATAAAAAACGCTCAACAACCTAACAATTAAGCCCACGTAAATACAGTGGTAGCTATATCTTTCGCATTCAATGGAGGTGCTGTGATCTGATATTATTGCAGTCTTTGCAGAAAATATTCAGCCCCTGGGGAAAGATTAGTTATGGTTAGCAGTTAAAATGTAAATCTGTTCTGAAGATTATACGCATATTAACAATGTGGTAGCAAAATAAAAGTAATTGGTGGTATCCTAACAAAAACGTAGCAATTACATTTTTACAAAATGATACATTACAATTAAATTTGTAGATTTAGTTTTAACGATCCATTGTTGCTTTAATATAATTGCAATTAATTTATCTACTAAAACATTTCACAAATAAATAATTCGGTGTTCTTGGTTAAGTTTCTGTTGCAAATATTAATAAGAATTAATTAACTGAACATAATTTAATCTCAAGTACCTAAAACCTACTACAATATGCAAGTTTAGCTACTCGCTAGCTCTGAAAATCATATGATTATGACCATTTCTTGGTTAGTAAATTGGAAAGTTTATAACGGAAATCAGATCTAAAACTCGATGAGTAATACAATGCTTTCAGAGATATTAATGTGTTGACAACAATCAAATTCGCAGATATATTTATAAGATTAAAGGCACTAGATACAAATCTGTGTGGTTTTGGCAAACGGCCAAACTGCCGTTTAATATTAAGAAGTTAAGTTGAAATGGATCTTGGATGTTTTCTTCATATTATTTATAACCACTCATAGTTATAAATGAGTAAAGTCGAAGCGATAAGATCTTGGTTGGTGCGACAAAATAATGAACAAAAATAAGTTGATAAAAGAAAACCAAATATTTTAGTAGATAGACTTAGTACAAATATACCATCATATGATTTATTTTTAAAGCGAAACTCAATAAATTTGCAGTTTTTCGTGCTAATTCTCTGCGCATTTACAGGGTGATTGATTAGGACCAGGAATTAAAAATAAATGAAGAATGAAAAATGGTATTGATATAAAATTTTGGTTGTGACCATAGTGGCATATGATCTGTTTAATGAAAATATTTTCAAGATGGCGACATTTCCGAAAATACCAGAAGTTAACATCTACTTTTTTGTTTTAAATACAATGGTCCATTTTTTATTACATTTTTTGATTTAACACGTTATTTCAGAGGGACTTTTGATAGCGGTCTCTATAACTAAGTGCGGTCGTTTTTTTTTAGGTTTTTTGACTTTTTTGAAAAAATTCTGATTTCCATCGTGATGCTTAATATTATCTAACGCCGCCATTTTTGAAGAGAAAACGCTTAAATATAGACCATGCATGGAAGAAACCTTGAAGTACATCCTGGAATTTTTGCAATCGATGCATTAGTTACAGGGTGTCCAAACTTTAATTTTCTCTTAATACAACTTCAGACCACTAAAACTCGTTTTTTTCAAATACAATGCCCAAACTTTTTTTTTCATTTTCTAATGCAAAATTACATTCTGCATCAATCTGTATTAGCGTTTCCTATACCTATCTGCAACAATTTTCGAGTTTTTAAGAATTTTCGATAAAGTTAAGAGAAATTGCAACATTTTTAAATAGTAGGCCTTGGAAATGACAACAAATGCCAATATTAATAACGGTCAACCACTTTTATTGCGTTTGTCTGAAGTATCCATAAAAGTGAAATATGAAGAGTATTCAAACACGGATATTTATTTTACATTCATAGAAAATAATAAAATATCACAAAACTATTGAAAAAGCCAACGAATGTGCATTTTTAATGTATCTTGTACAGCATAGTATAAACCCGAGTCTTGCGCTGCCAATCGAGAATTGACCGCTGAGGATGGTCATCAACTTCATTAGTTTCATTATTTGTCACACGCTTAGGTCGAATACTAGCAGATTTCAATCTTCTAAATTGCAAAAAATTTGATTCTATTCATTGAAATATCTGTCTCGTCATTACAGTCAAATGAGGATACCTCTCACTGAACACAGCACGGCAAGTTCTTTCAATAATCTTGTGACATTGTTCATGAATAAAATAAGTTCAAAATATTCGTGTTTGAATAATCTTGATTTTCCATTTTCATGGATACTTCATACAAACGCAATAAAAGTGGTTTACAGTTATTAAAATTGGCATTTGCTGTCATTTCCAAGGCTTACTATATATAAAAAAAAAGTTTGGGCATTGTATTTGAAAGTTTTAGTGGTCTGAAATTGTATTAAAAGAAATTAAATTTGGGATACCCTGTAAGTAACACATTTATTGCAAAAATTCCAGGATGTACTCCCAGGTTTCTTCTATGCATGGTATAAATTTAAGCGTTTTTTCTTCAAAAATGGCGGCGTTAGATAATATTAAGCAACACGGTGAAAATCAAAAGTTTTTCAAAAAAGTCCAAAAATCTAAAAAACTACTGCACTTAGGTATAGGAAAAGCAAAAGTCCCTTTGAAATAAGGTGTTAAATCCAAAAATGCAATAAAAAATGGACCATTGTATTTGAAATAAGAAAGTAGACGTCAGCTTTCGGTATTTCCGGTAGTGTCGCCATCTTGAAAATATTTTCAATAAACAGATCATATGCCATTGTAATTCATAACCAAAGTTTTAGATTATTACCCCTTTTTATTCTATATATTACATATATTCAATGTCCGGTCTCAATCAATCACCCTGTATATCTTTGTCCTAAATATTTACCGCCAATTACACAAATAAAAATTTTGCAGCGATTATCCTGTTTGAACTGTTTTCTGCTTGTTGTAATTTTTTTCGCCCTAAAAACCATTGCACATGTTTGAACAGCTAACCTTTCCAATTACGTTATCACCACTCCTCATGAAAGTGATTGTGTACCATCCCATGCAAACATTGCAGATTATTGTGTCCGCATTCATGACATTCGTGAATATAAATGGTGTATGTCATATGTATGATTAAGATAAGCATCATGACATTTAATTACCGGCAAACCTTTGAATCTATATAGGTACTATAAAAAAAAATAACGTTTAATTCCAAGTAATAAACTTTCAACAAAATTTCATGCATTTATCAACCGTCAACATTGTTTGACAAATTATATCATGGATTTCACTTAAAAATTATTAACCCGGGAAGTAAAATAAATCCCTAAAGTTTATCTGCAGTAATCAAAATTTTACGACAATGCTATAACAAAAACAATCACCGTTACAGTTATATTTTATTCATTGCTGTTGAACAATATAACAGTCTAAACAGATAATAAAAGCCAATGTTATTTGCAATAAGTATTCTGTAGGTACTGTTAGATGTTTGATAGTATGAATGTACTAAATTCTGATTCTATAATTATCGTTCCAAATGAAACGTAAAACGCACTAATTGGCACTCTGAAATAATTACCGTTAATGTATTTGCCAAGTACACTTTTCCAGTGGTAAATAATTTATAACTCATCAGATGCACCTTTATATACTTGGCTCAATCTGTTAATTTCACGTTTTACTGTAGGAGTATTCGATTGTTTAACGTGTTTATTGGTATTTGTGAAATCCTTTCCTTCAGTATCACTAAATCGGAAAATATAGTACGAAAAAAATTGGATAAACTGAAAAAGGGGCTCTCAGAAGTTTTATTTGTATCTAAGAATTACCTCAACTTTCCTATATCCAAAAATAAACACATTCAATTGAATTCTGCTACATATCTTAACGTTAAAATACCGCGTGTGTCTTTTCTTAGAATTAATAGAGAATGGTGACTTAAAAATCGTGTAAATAAAGTTAATGTTACAAAAGTCATTATTCGTAAAGCAATTAACAACTGTATCAATACTAGCAGATGGGTTCTGTGGTATAGGTTTATTTAGAAGCTAATGGAATTTGTAATTATAGTTAGGATTGTGCTCAACTCTTACAAGTGTAACCAGCTGAGCACACTTTCCAACACAAACAAAAAGGTCACGTCCAAATGGAGGCTATCACTATGTGTCAAGTGCCAGAACAAACAGAACCAAACGTTGTAACGGATTTATAGCAATGTCCACCTAGTTGAACACATTTTTATAGTGTAATTAAGTATGTATTAAGTACCTTTTGCTTGCTAAATATAAAAGCAGCTAAGAAACAAAGAAGATGGCAATAAAATTCGATCTTAAGATCAACGTATAAAAACAGCAAACTATCTTATCTAGCCATAACTTTGTTACCAACATTATCTTTCAACTTATTCTGAATAAAACCTTTAGGTGTATGATTTTTTTTAAATATAACTAAAAATTATAGCAAAATGATTAGGACTAAATCCAACTAAAACAGAAGTTTTATTAATGAATTCTGTACAGTTAAAAATTAATTTTGTTTTTATACGCCATTAAATTTAAATACCTATCGTTTCTATGTCACTGTAAATTTTCGGGTTATCTCTTTTCCAAGCAGAAAACTTTTTGGTGAAAAAAGTCTTTGTTTAAAAGGTTACATAAATTTCAAAGGATTTTGTTCGATACACGCTCAGTCAGTTTTATCGAAGCTGATACTAAAGTAGAAAAAGGTAAAACGATTTAGGTACAATTTACAACTGATACCTCCTTCACCTTGTACGACAAAGATAATCAGTAATTTATTTAGTTTAAATATTACGCTGTATATGAAACTTTACCGCAAGTTTAATTAAGAGGAACAGAATACAAGTTGTAATGCCAATTTTTTACTCCAAATTCTATACCAATCTACTGAACTTAGTTGCACAAAAAAGGTAAAAATCACTATTTTACATCATAGTGTGAATGAATATAAATTATAATCAAACACGTTGCTTTAAATTTAAGTGACTAATTTTTTTATCATAAAATTAGCATTTTAAATTAAATTTTACTTAACTTTACAGTCTTTATTATTTTCCAAATTGATGGGGAGACAAGAGTCTTGAAACTGGTATTGCAACTCGACCAAATTCTTTACTAATGTTTTATAAAGATTCCGGAATTCAAGGCAGTTAATTAACTTTATAACTAGTAGGAAATTTAAAAAAATATTGTATATAAATACAAGCAAACATAAATGTTAGTGCTAACGTGCCATTCCGAGCTCAACTTAATGGAGCTTTTCATTTCACAACTCATCTGAAACGGGTGTTCGAACGACGTCCGGCGCCAGCTGTTACCATTCATATTTCACAGCTTATTCTATTTATAATATATTTACATAAAATAAACAAAAACAGTTTTTATTTATAAAAAGAATTACTTGCCGTCAGTAAAATATGCTAGCATACCTGCATTAATTTTACCAATATGCCCGTTTTTAGTTTGTAGCAATGTACGTGCAAGTCAGATTTTTATTCACTTTTTTGCATACGCGAAACATGATATTTCAAATCCCGATTAAGATATGGTTAGAAGCGTAAACATAAACTTGGCAAAAAAATTGAAGTGTCATAAATTTGAGCTCTTAGAATTGGTAAGTGCCCATCAACCGCTGTTTATTGCCCTCAACACATGTAAGTTAAAAATAGAAGTAATCGTAAAAAAACTTTGTTTGCAGTAGATATGCTCTTGATCTATTATTCTACAGACAAACATTATTTGATTTGCAGGAAACCTTTTCGCAACTTCTTCAAAATGGGTTTCAATCTATTCATTTACACATTACTTAGTAACTGCTGATTTAGGAGGTTCATTCTTTGACGCAGTTTTCAAAACGGGTACTAATCAAGAAAACTTTACTTGCCACTTAAACGTTTGCATAATGATCAAGGGTCTGGAGTAACTATTGTTGCAGTCTGGTTCTAGCTTCCACTGTTTCTTCCTGAAACAATGAATAAGTTTGTTTTACCAACACCAGAAACTAATATACAGGTTATTCAAACTCAAGGGTGACCATTGGGACAATCAGGAGACGTTAGCTTATTTCTCTACGAAAAGCAATAGCGTATGGTATCTAGTTTGCTTAATTAAATATGCTTGTTATGTTAGTAACAAAATCGTCATAATCTAGAATAATTATCCTTTATATAGATTTTTGTTTTAAAAGGAACGTTATACCCAGCTTAACAAGCGACGTCTATTAATTACAAGCCATATTAGTTGACACAAATGGTATATTATCGTTGTAAATCAAATACGATTTGTTTAATAACAAAACTATATAATCTTTAGCTATTTATCTGAGGCATTAATAAGGATTAAGTCAACAAGTATCCCGCTATACATAGTTCTTTATTGGATGATTAATTATATCGAAATGGCTTTATTAGCTTGTGGAATAAAATATATATTAATACATGCGTTGTCATTGCAGTACTGGCAAATTTGTAACTTAAATGATTTGAGAGAATATAATTTTGGCTATAAATAATGTCGTAAAAAGTTTTGCTTTGAATCGAAAATTATTCGATTATAATCCTTGAAAAAAGTGCACTTCTCATTTTTCACAACGATTTTAAAATTGTGATTCGAGGACTAATAATTTAACTCTAAATAACGTGTGTATGAAGTGCAAGTATTAGATTTTAATGTTTTTGAATACACACATTGTATTTACATACATCCATACAAAAATATATGAAGTTTTTAGTGTTCTCCGTACCAAGTAGCACCACACAGATAATATAATGTGATGTAGGGTACATAATGGACAAGTGTGCGTGTAATATCATCGTAGCATGATCGCGTGTGCTCCAAGGATATTTATTGATGGGCTGTCTGTTTCTTTCGAAGCAGATTTTACTAACCTTTGAAGAGGGAATATATCACGCTAATTCGACTCTCCAAATAATGAATATAATACACAGAAAATGTTGTATTAAAATATATGTGCTTGTCGTTTTAATAAGGTTGATGTCGTACAAATCCAGAAATTTGACTGGCAAGGACTTGTTTGTACTGGTAGGAAATAATGATTTTTGAAGAGATATTCCAAACTTATAAATGCAGCAAGGAAATACCGGGTGTAAACAAAGTGTGGTACACCCCTTTTTACCTTTAGTTTTGATTTAACCCTGTATCTTTTTACATTTTTGGAAAGAGGAAGCGATTTTGGATACAACTGCACTATTTTGGCCAATTTATATAACCTCAAATAATTTTTGAACTAAAATTTAATTTTGTATTCAGTTTTAATTTAATGACTGTGTGATCATTTTTCTACCACCGCAATGACATACAAACACGTTAACAAGCATTTTTTTGTTTCCACAGCGATCTTCCGTAGCACCTTTGATTTTGTTTTGAATGATTTGTTTTATTGCAGTTACGCACAGTGTACTGCGATTAACATCGATTAGCATCTCTTAATAAATCTTAACAATAATTTGATGTTTTTGAAGAAGACTCTTAATAAAAATACAAGTTATTGGTATTGATGGATTTGTTAGAAGATGCTCCATTTAAATAACCGCTTGTACCACGATAGTTCCATTTAAAAAAATTGACTTTTTGTCAAAAAACCGATTTCGCAACCTTCAAAGCCGATTAAAGTAGCCTAAATGTCAATTAAAATAAACAAAAACGTTTTTGGACAATTGTTGACATAATAAAATTCAATTTATGCAGGTCACGGCACACTTAATAAAATATTAAATTTTGGTTCAAAAGTTATTTGATATTATAAAAATTAACCAAAATAGTGCAGTTGTATCCAAAATTCCTCTTTCCAAAAATGTAAAAATATACAGGGTGTTCCATGAAAAATAACAAAGTTGGGGTCATTACCGGCCAAACCGTAAGTAAAACAATTGTGTGCAAGTACTTAAAAAATCCGGGTTTTTTGCACATTTCATACGTCCAAAATTTCATTATTCTAAAATCAAAACTCATTTACACCCGATATTTTGATTTTTAAATAATTCTTGCTAATTTGTTGCACAAAATGACCTAAAACTGCACAAATATAATAATTACATACAATCTAAAAATCCTAATTAAAGTAACACTAAAATAAGTTTGTCATAAAGCGTACGATCTAAGATATTTTTGACTTATAGAAGCAATAAAAGGTAATGAGTAACATAAGTGGTTTTCCTATAAATTGATAACATCCCCCAGTGTTTGTTATGGCTCATATGACGACTGGTCGATACCTTCACCATAGCAAGGGTGGTTATGCAGCGTGATAAAGGCCTGCATATTACGATAGACTTCCCGTTTCGAAGTACCCAACATATCTATAAGCTCTATCATTTTCAATAAACATTAATTGCATCTTGTCCAATTCACACACGAAATGACAGCCAATAAAACAGAATTTAACTTCAAATATTGACGTTATTTATTCGTCACTTTGCGGTTATTTATTTTCGGACACCGAGGGGTTTTAAGCTCTACAGTGATGAATTCGTTTGAAACAATTAAAACAAAAACGGAAATTGCCTTATAAATTATTTTGACGTTTTCTAATTTACGTATTAACGCAACGCATTAAAAACTAAACACTTCTGTCGTCATAAATATTAATTTTATGATATTTCGGCTTTCGCTGTATGAGTATTGTATTACAAAACCGACAGCATATCAATGTGTAATCTGTATAATTAAAAATCTTTAAATAAATATAACCGTGCCATGTGCATGGAGCTAGTTGCACATAAAATTTTATTACTTGCATAACAAATGGTTAAATTACAGAACCATAATCGCATTTAAAACGTGTATTACATGTGGGTACTTACACTGCAGTAGTAAAATATTGACAATTAGCTTGAATTTGTTCTTTTAAGCGTTACAAATACATTTATGTATTCACTGCTATATTGCTAATAATTGCAATTTCGTGTAGCACACATAACGAAACAAATATCTATCCTCTCTATTTAAAGAACTGATTGGACCATGAAGATCAACTTTACTATTAGTACAGAGTGGGGCAGAATAACGAGCGATTTTGAAAAGGACGGCAATCTCGCTGTACCGAAGGTTAGAAAGTTGTCAGTCGTTCCATATAGGGATTGTAAATTTACCGACTTTTTGAATTACCGGTAATTCGGTAAAATTTTCAACCAAAACCGGTTTACCGGTAATTTACCGGTAAATCATAATATTATACAGGGTGCGCCATTAGTGCGATAAAGTCCATTATTGCCCTTAATGTCAACTTAATAAAAAAAAGTTTTTAATGAAACTTATAGTATTTCTACACGTGCATGTTTTAAAATTAGTTTCAAGTATACAGGGGGTTTCATAAAAGTGGGGCGTCACTAAAGGTTTTTTTTTTAAATTGAACACCCAGTATATTTTTGCATAATCGAATTCAGCAAGAAAATCTCCATATGACAGTATTTTGTTTTTTTCATTTTTTTGCGACGTTGCCAATTTATCTTAAAAAATCTTTGAATTTCCAGAAAAACAGGGTACAATACTTGTCAAGAGCACAACCTTATGAATAATAATTGGCATATGATATTTTGTACATACAAAGTCAAAAGGTGTAGTCACAGTCTAAATACATCAAAATTAATTTATATTATACAGGGTGTTTCGTATAGATGTGCCAACTTCCCAATTTTCAAACATCAATAACTTTATTTTTTCAAATGGAACACCCTGTATATTATTACGTCATTTTGTTGCATTTTTGTTTTTCTTCAACTTTTCTTAATACTTACCTATACCTAAAATGAATATTTTCTGAGATATTTACATTTTACTTATTCTTATAAGCGTTATGTAGGAATTTCCTAGTTTTCTCGGAGTAGGCCCCGACTTTGACAATAGAAACAATAATTTCTATAGTAAAAAATGTCAGAGTTAATTGCTGTCAATTGTTAAAACATAAATAAATGAGTATAACATATTTAATAGGAATTTTCCAAAAAAAGAATTGATTGATGCGGTCTATGTTTAGGGTGGCGTATTTTCGATGCCCATACAGGGGGGGTATCTCGGTTATTATCAGAGATAGAAAAAAACTAAGTACGTAGTCTCGATTTCTTTTTTCGAGATGAATTTATTGTCGTAAACAGATTTTTGATCTTTTTTAATTTTCGAAATATAGTTTTTTTTAAATTTCTGATAATTACCGAAATACCCCCCCTGTATGGGCATCGAAAGTACGCCACCCTGAACATAGACCGTATCAATGAATTCTTTTTTGGAAAATTCATATTGCATATGTTATACTCATTTATTTATGTTTTAACAATTGACAGCAATTAACTCTGACATTTGTTACTACAGAAATTATCGTTTTTATTGTCAAAGTCGGGGCCTACTCCGAGAAAACTAGGAAATTCCTACACAACGCTTATAAGAATAAGTAAAATGTAAATATCTCAGAAAATATTCATTTTAGGTATAGGTAAGTATCAAGAAAAGTTGAAGAAAAACAAAAATGCAACAAAATGACGTAGTAATATACAGGGTGTTCTATTTGAAAAAATAAAGTTATTGATGTTTGAAAATTGGGAAGTTGGCACATCTATAAGAAACCCCCTGTATGATATAAATTAATTTTGATGTATTTAGACTATGACTACACCTTTTGACTTTGTATGTGCAAAATATCATTTGCCAATTATTATTCATAACGTTGTGCTCTTGACAAGTATTGTACCCTGTTTTTCTGGAAATTCAAAGATTTTTTAAGATAAATTGGCAACGTCGCAAAAAAATGAAAAAAACAAAATACTGTCATATGGAGATTTTCTTGCTGAATTCGATTATGCAAAAATATACTGGGTGTTCAATTTAAAAAAAAAACCTTTAGTGACGCCCCACTTTTATGAAACCCCCTGTATACTTGAAACTAATTTTAAAACATTCACGTGTAGAAATACTATAAGTTTCATTAAAAACTTTTTTTTATTAAGTTGACATTAAGGGCAATAATGGACTTTATCGCACTAATGGCGCACCCTGTATGTACATATATCTATATATATAAAAATGAATGTATGTATGTTTGTATGGATGTTTGTCCTTTATGCATTCCTATACCATTCATCCGATCCTGACCAAATTTGGCACAGACAATCTATAGGACCATGGAAAGAACATAGGCTATATGAGAATTCCCACAAAAATCGTCCGGAAAAGATATTGAGGAAAACGTGCCAAAATCTTACACACAACATTTAAATCGGGTCGTCTGGAGCGAGAATTTCGTCAAAATTTGACAATCTGTCAATTCGACGTAACGTTTAAACGCCGAACCTTCTACGCGCAAGCCGGGATCTAGCGGTGAAGGAGCCCCGAAGGGGCTCTGGAATCGCTAGTTGGATATAGATATAATTGTTTTTTTTTTTAGATTTTCGCGGTTACTAACATTTTTAATATAATTTTCGGAGTTTATCCGCGTATCCCTATAGGGACAGCTTGCCGAAACGTCGAGCCAATTTAAATATTACGCGAATAAACTCCGAAAACCATATTAAAAAAATATATATTTATTTAGTATGTAACTGATTGGGATAGTTGAAGCCTAAACTATCACAATAAGTTTCATACAATATATCAGTTAAGAGCCATCAACGTAATTTTTTTTATGTAATAATAATAATATAATTCAATATAAAATAAGAGTACACAGGGTGTTCTTTTCCATGGGACACTATTGCTATCTCCGTAAATAATGAATATACAAGCTTGGTTAAATGGGACAAAAGTTAGCTATTTAGGAGTTTATTTTAAACCAGATCTTGTTTTGTTTAAAAATTCCATGGCTTGCGTGATTTAACGGAAAAACAGAAATCGAACAAAATGTTTAAACTTAATTATCTCGGTTATTGTTGCGAATACACAAAAACGCCAAAAGAAAAATGTTTTGTAGACTTAGTTTGCCATAAGAAGACGATAGTCAGATATTTATTTATAAATTACCGTGCGAGATATTTGACAGAGAAGTGAGTAAACAATCATATTCCATTTGTATCTATTTTCCCCTTATTTTGTCTCCCTGAAAATAAGTCAATATTCTTTTTTGATTATTTGATTAAGATTTTTATCATTATTGGAAAAATATTGTAAAATTACCGGAATTACCGGTAAAAAATTGGAAAATTACCGGTAAAATTTGAAGAGCCTTTTTTGCGATTTACCGGTAAACCGGTAAACCTTACAATCCCTAAGTTCCATACACCTTAGCTAGCTAGCAATATTGTCAACGGCTTGTTTCCAAACAACGTTATTCCACGAAACGGGGATATTGCGTGGACCTCGCGTTCGCTGGAGCTCACAGCTTGTGAGTTTTTCCTGTGGGATTATTTGAAAAGTAGAGTTTACCAAAAGGAACCACCGAGAACAATCTAGACCCTCAAACAACATATTCGATATGAAGATGAAGTGGCTCAAATCCGACCGAAAATGATGCGTAATGCGATGAGGAACTTCAGGACGGACCCGGCTTGAACAATGCTTGCGTTTTCAGATGTAATTTTCAAAAATTAAATTGTGGAAACTTACTTTCCTTAATGCTTTTTTGTATACTTTAATGTGGTGACCACAAATTTGGGAAATATTGAATGCTTTTTTTTCACAGTCATTTCAAAATCGCCCGTTATCCTGCCCCACTCCGCATATTGGTTTAGTGTATTCGGTGAATGATGACTTGCGACAAAAAGTTACAACGTCTTAAACTAATTATTATGAGGCTTAATTGATTTAAAAACCCAAATTTATGATCCATCATTTTTATGATGGATTGCTCAGTTGACCTCAATTGAGTGAACGTCAAAGTTCATTTAGATGACCTATAAGGCTTTACCATCTGTTACATGATAACGTAACTAAAAACGTATTATTTCCAATACTTTTAATTTTGAAATATATTTAAATTATTATCGGATAAAAAAAAGTGTAGTTGTTCGTTTTTTTCCAGAAGTTAAACAATTTCGTTTTTTTTGTGGTGTGTATTAATTTCAAATTTCATTGTTGTTTAGTAATTCAATTCCAGCAACATTTCAGCTGTCACTTACCACAAAAAAATCCAAGTCTTTTAATGTGTTTCTGAGCAATTGCTATGTATTAACGTACGTGTGGAATATATTGTAAAGAAACATTGTGTTTACACATCGTTGACCCCTATTAGATATTCTGGTGGCGTGCAACGCAATCGGGGAAAGCTCAGTCGAGCAGACAGCTCGGAATTGACTGCGTGAGGAAAGGTCCTGGAGAACCCTAAGGATTGCCTGCAAATTGTCTAATTCGCTTTAACGTAGCTGCTGTTAGCATTAAAGCATGAGGTAACAATATAACGCGTTTTCAGAATTAAAAAAATTAATCTGGACGATGTAATACATTAAATATATTGGACTGGTAATATTTTTGTGGTTATACTCATATGTAACAAAAATTTTGCAACGGAAATAAAATACTCCTATAATCTTTGGAAAATAAAAAATAAATTTCCTCTTAAAAAGTTGTAGATATATTGATTTTTGTAGTTGTTTTAAATAATAATTTTGTCATTACAACAAATAGTATTTGTATTAGACAAAAATTCTTAATTTCTGGATTCCAGATTTGAGCGTTCCAACGATAAATGATTCCCGTGTTGCGTGGTTCCATCGTTGCATGATTCCTGCGTTGAGTGATTCCAGCGTTGAATGATTCAAGATTTGAATGATTCTACCGGTGCATTTTCCAGATTTGAACATTCCATATTTAAATGTTCCAGATATGAATGGCTTACCTTTGGAAATAGCAAGTACTGTTTAAATTAGCTGGTGACATATGCATGATAATAATCACTTACGATTGGCTATTAGTGACTAATAGACTTATGGCCATTTGCTTTACAATATTATAGCACGTAAAATTGGGACACTGCTTAATTTTGATTAATTAAAATCGTCTACGTTCATTGTTTTTTTTAAGTTTGTTTTCGAAATGTAAGCTTTTATTTGCATTTTGCGTTTGTTCGTTATCGGGAGTAATTTAATTTTTATAAAACTTTTTTGTCTTTCCTTGTTTTTATGTATTTTTTCATTTTCTCTTGGTGTAAATACACCATGAGAACATTCCCATAAACATTATCTAGCTCAAAACGTATTACTTAATTTAATAATTGTAATTTTGAGATTATAGAATGCTGAATGCATAAATACTTAGCTAAACATCATTACAACCTCTGGATAATCTGCACCAACTTGCTTTTATTATGGCTTAAGGAGTTATTTTATTAAGTCACTCTAGTGCTGGCTAATCTTAATTGTTTCTTAAAAGCTTCTCAATGTTAGAATCTCACAGAAGTATCTTTACGATCAATTAAGATCAGAAGTTCACCTGTTCCCCGTAAAACTAGGTTCACTAAATTGTAAAAATCAACTTAATTTACTGTAACATTTAGTTTTCCAACTTTTACAGGATTTACTTTAGGATTTGTTGTAATCTGTGTGTGTATTCTTTATTAGTAGATATTGGGCCAAGAAGATACGAGAGTCAAATCAAATACTGGCAAAAGTTGTTATTTTAATTATGTTATCAACTTTTCTCATCATATTACAAAGTAGTTAATTTTAAACTTATAAGCTGAGTACACGAATTTTCTTGGAAACTATAATTAAGGTGGAAAGTTTCAAGTTTGAAAACTAATCACGCCGTTATTAACTTTTGTATCAGATATAAAATTATTCAGCTCTTATTCAATAATAATGGTCTTTAGTGTCAACAAAATTTTAATGACTATCGGACGAGTGTTATAAACAATTTCATTGCATATAAAATGCGAGTTAAAAACTTTTACAACAGCAAAACCGTTGCAAATAAACAAAGCATGTTTGTGCATTAACGTTATTAATGTAATCCAATGTTTGTTAGAGAATTATCCTGCTGAATGGATTCATTTGTTTTATCATGAATTTCGATCCCGGAAATTAGCTTTTTAAGCTGTAGCACTGTGGGTTTTAATTAAAGGCAGATCCAACAAACACAGCGCACGTATTCAGTTTCAAAATGCCGATTCCAGTTACACACAAGCTTTTCTAAAACATACTGTTTTAACTGAAAACAAATTTTCTACACAGCTGTGTTAATATTAATAAATATTTGATCCTGTGCATTTGCAATTAAATAAATTAATAATATTTGGAGAAAAGGCATCCTTTAAATAACATAAAACTATTATTAACGAATGAATTGCGTCACTATAGATCCTTTAAACGCAGTAAGGCTTTGTCAAAGGTCCTTTGTTAGTAGATTAAGACATCACACAACCTAATAAACTGGATTTAATATGTCGTAAACGGTACGATTTAAATGTTTGTTTATGCTCTATTAAAATTATATGGGCTTCAGATTCATTGCATACATAATGTTCGTTAGTTTGAATTTTACTACATTTTTATTTTATGGCCTTATAACGATATCAAACGCTAGACATGCATTTCCTGTGCGAGAGAAAGAAAGGACATGTTTATCAGAACATATTTTCAGTTGCAATTTACTCACTTTTACTTTAAATAAACTGAAAAATTATTATATTTAATAAATATGGTAGATAAATATAAACTCAATTGTTAAAAATGGTGAGGTCAAGTTATTGTACAAGCAAATTTTAAGGAATTTAAAGTACTACAAAAATTTTATATGAATCGATTTCTGAACGGGAATGGAATGAACATACAGGGTGTTTTAGACCGCCAGTACCAGCACTTTTATTGGAAAATGTGACGTCTGACAAAGATGGAGGAATTTTGTTTTTAACAAAAGTGTATATGCAGAATCGACTGACGCTATAGCGGTTTTCGTTATTAAGCCGGAAGTGTCCAAATCCGGAAGTAACTTTGAAAACTTAAATGAAATTATCTAGTTTAAATTGCATAATTAGAAAGATATTTGATAAATAAACACTTTTTACTTGAAATATTTTTTGATTATCAGTATAGTTTGTAATCCATTGGACCTAAATCATAACAACATTTAAAACACTATTCGCATGTAACTGAGTTCTGGACACCCCCTTTTTTTTTTTAGTTTGGCATTATATTAAATGAAATTTTAGGCATACAATATGTGTATAAAACCCGATTATTTGAACTTATGTACACTATTATTTCGCTTCCGGTTTCGCCGGAAATTACCATAAGTTCGTTATTTCACCCTGTATATTTTTACATTTTTGGAAATAGGAAGCAATTTTGAATACCACTACCATTACGTTTTAAAAAAATGACTTGCAATCAGCAAAAAAAATATTTTCGTCCAAAAATTATTTGAGGTTATAAACATTATAGAAAATAGTGCAGTTGTGTTCAAAATTGCTTCCTATTTCCAAAAATGTAAAAATATACAGGGTGTTCCGTTTGAAATAACAAACTTGGGGTAATTTCCGGCAAAACCGGAAGTGAAACAATAGTATACGTATGTTCAAATATTCGTTTTTTTTTACACATATCATATGTCTAAAATTTAATTTAATTTAATACAAAACTAAAGAAAAAATGGGGTGTCCAGAACTCAGTTACATGCGAATAGGGTTTTAAATATTGTTATGATTTAGGTGCAATGGATTACAAATTATACTGATAATCAAAAAATGTTTCAAGTAAAAAGTGTTTATTTATCAAATATCTTTTTAATTATGCAATAACAACTAGATAATTTCATTTAACTTTTTAAAGTTACTTCCGGCTTAATCACAAAAACCGTTATAGCGTCAGTCAATTCTGCATATGCGCTTTTGTTATAAAAAAAAATCCCATCGTTGTCAGACGTCGCATTTTTGAATGAAAGTGCTGGTACAGGTGGTCTGAAACACCCTGTATATCGAGAATAAGGAACAAGAGATATCACCAGCAGGAAGAAGGTGGAGCGACTGTATTACAGAACACACAGAATGCCTGCAATAAAGAAAAAAGAAGATTTCTGAACGAATTTGTAGTAATGCGTAACTCAAATGTTAATTAAATATTTACAAATTGTTAAAAATAGGATAAAATACTAATAAATTCATGTCAACAAATTAAGTGATCTAAAAAACAGATCCTTTGAAATAATGTGTCATTTTTAGTTACTTACAATAATTATATTACTATTTAAAATGCTTAAATAATCAATCTTCCAGATTTAAAAAATGATTTCACTTCCTATGGAGTTTATAACAATTCTTTCCGGAATGTACGTATAAAGAATTGGATTAGAACACTCAATTTGGTCAAGACTACAAAAATTTAAAATATAGAATAATGCCACTTTTTAATCATATATTTTTCTAAAATCATACAGTTCATAATGGAGATAAATGCACGCTTTTTTATTTACCTACTATTGTTTATTTATGTCGGCAGTTTTAGGAACTCCGAACTTATTTTACTGAACAGCATCGATAATGTTTGGAATTGTCTCTTTGTTGCCGAGCACAGAGAAGTCCGCAGTCTTAAAATTAAATTGTGTGAGTGTAATTATTTTTATGAAAAAAACAACACCTGAAATCTCCTAATAAAAGAACTTTACTCAGATCCTAACGTAATCGATCCAAACTTCGCCCGCATGGAATAGTTAAGAACTCTGCCGAGCTTTAAAAAGAAGTTTAATTAAAAACTTTAACTTGAGGATAATAAATATCCTAGATTCACTTAAACAGTTTCCCATTGTCTGGGGAAACAACAACTTTACTGCTAATACATTTAAAATAAACAGTATCAAGTTACTTTTGCCAAGACGAATGAGCGGAACTAATTTTAGTTACAATAAGCAGAATTTACCGATTATTTTGTTGTGTGAGTTTTTTCAAGTACCATTCTTAAGGCAGCTATGAATTATTCAGGAGGTTTCAGATCGAATTGCTTATTTGCCTCGTGCTGTGGGCGTAGCGCTCAAAACACCAAAATGCTGTTAATCGCTGGCGGTTAATTTGGCTTCACCCTCTATTTACTGTTTTATTGTTTTCAAACTTACTCAACTTTCTGATAACTACGTTAATTTCACGGCCTTTTTTACAGAATTTCAGTCATACACACGTATAACAAAAGCACAAATCATGAAAGTTGACTAATACGTATCCTGGGTGGGCGAAATTCGACGTTCACTATCGGTAAAACGCTGAACCGTAATTGATAGTGGTCGGTTAAATTAAATATTAAAGTAGATGTTTGTATTGGTTCAATTTTGTCATTTGATATAAAAAAAAATTGAGTTGTTTAATTTTGCATGCCTTATAGACACAATTTGATTTCATCATGTTAATTATTTCCCAGAGCACACTATAGTAACATACAAATCATATTGCACCACATAGATATTTTCCACATTTACAAACATTGACGACAGGGTAACCCATGTTTGCTTTAATTAATTCGGTTAGACTGTGTGATACCTTTGGTTGTTCATGTTTCAACAGCCATGTATTCAGTGTAACAGCGAATATTGAATTCATTTGGCTAATTGAAATGGCAACAAATTAATTACGTTAATGTATGCCCTGTTTGTGTATGCAAAAACGGACTTATCAGTTCTGCAGGTAGATCACTCCATATATAACCGTGCAACAGATGGCCTTATGTGGATTGAGATCGTTCGAGAATATTGCACTGGGAGGAATTCCGGACGAACCATTTTCAAAAGCGAGACCTAAAAGCACTATTATGTATATCTATTCGGCTATCTCAACTGTTGTTCATTGTCCAGGTAATGGAAGACCATCTGATAGTGAACACACCTTCGGTGGAGCTCAACCATGTTACATTTAACAGGACCGTACTAAATAATACATAGTTGATATTTAACATAATTGAATCTTATGAACACATTTTAGGAAGAGATATATGCATTCACGATGCTCGAGTGCGTATTTGCACCTTATAACGAATAAATATGAATGAAAATTTCCTTCACCTGTCAAATTTGCGTTTTCAATCAATCACTAATCTTAAATCTTCTAGAGACTACCAATAGGAGCATTATTACACGGTAATAATTTTACATTTCCCTGTCAGACGTTGATCCTCCCGTCAGATTTGCGTTTTCGACCAATAACAAAGTCAGATTTCCTAGAAACGACCAATAAACATAATCATATCCTTTTCGCAATTAACAGATTTTCATTATTGGTCGTTTCTAAGAAATCTGAGTTTGTGATTTGATCGAAAATATAAATTTGGAGAGGGAATTAAATATTTTGATCTTGATAATTTTTTGACAAATTTCGGCGGCCAGTAGCGTTACTTTAATATAGATTAAACCACACCCCTGGCGCACCAATCTGACAGTACTTGTAAAATTTGACATAACGTACATTTAATTTGACAGGTAGGTTAGGTGAAGGAAATTTTCTGACAAAATAAACTTGTGCATTGCAATCAGAAAAAATCACTCGTGCACTTCGTGCACTCGTGTTTTTTTCAGCTCAACTTGCATTCGGGCATATTTACCAATAATTATCGATAATTTTCAATGCACTTGTTATATTACTACCAACTGAAAATAAAATTATCATTTAAGTAAATTTGGGGATTGGAAGAGATTTGGAAGAAGCTATTCTTTTCCGCTTGATTATATAGTTAACTATCAATTTTTTATATTGAGTAATAACTTGATGCAAAACAATTCTACAGAATAATATAGAAAGATAAACTGGATACTGAGGTGCAACTTTAATAGTAGAAATAGTTGGTTACGGCTCTGTGTTGTTATGAAATGGAGTAACGACCTAGTCAGACACCTTTTGCTGGTCTTAAGACGGTCTTTTTCTTACCTTTTATAAAGGTTTCTAAAGCTCCGTTGCATATGGTATTAGTAACAATTACTTAGGGTACGCCTTCAATCGTTTAGCGTCGGGAGATACAATGCATGATAGCCGTCCTTTCCTGAAAGAAATCCCTTTTTCCGACTAACCTGGGGTCGCTTTGTGACACTCCTACTAGCAAAATATATTTCGAACGGAATCATTGAACTGTAATATCGGCCACTAGACCCATAAATATTGTTTGGTTGTATGGATTATACTGCATTAAACGGTCATAGTAACGTCCGATTATAAATCATGTCAAATCAGTTTAATCGGAATGGCAAATCTACGCAATTATTTAGTTTCGTTACATCGCAATTTGGTTGAGCACGACAAAATAAACGAAGTAGACAGACAAATGTCATAAGGTCAACATCAAAGTGACGTAAATTTAGGTATGTACGAAATTTATCTTTAAAAAATAATGCGGAATTTATAAGTTCAAATAGTGTGTCAACAAGGGCATATAGGTACTTTTCACAAAAGTATAAAAAAAAGTATGAACATATACGTATCTACAACAAAATGTTTTTTTTTGTATTTATCTTTAAAAATTTTAACTTGATTTCCTAAAACGTTATAATCTTACCGTAAAGAACAATATAACTAATAGCAAAGTCTAAAGTATAAAAAATTTTGAAAGTAATATTTCTATAAAGCAAAAAAACTTTTTACTAAAAATCATGAAAATAATAAATACAACTAAGTTAGAACTTGCTTAAAAATAAAGTCTAACGTATTAATTGCTACTATTACACATAAAAAAATATTGATTGTATATGTGCGTGCCTTAAAGTGGTCCAAAAATTTGTGTAATGCCACGCAGTAACTTTTATGCTAAACTATTAGGGGTTAAGTTAATTAAATCAAGCGATTATTTATCTCCCATAAAATTTGCCCTGTTTAAATTTTATCAGCTCATATTAATTTCCTCACGTTATGCAACTCGAATTAAAGCAATCTTGATTATTAAGCGAAACTTAAAATATCCCAAGACTTGCTGAATTCATACCAACAAATGAACAAAACGAATCTTGGAATTATTAATAAGCATCAAAACGCTCAATATTAGGTCTGTTATAGATTACATTACGTAAATGTGTTAAACGTTGACTTGCCTGAAGTCATTCATGATCGGAATAAAGTCTAGAGCTTATCTATCATTAAAATTAATCACCATCTGTCAAAATTGATTTACATCTCTAATTTTATAACAACACCGCTACACTTAAATTATATTTTAAATAATCTCGAGTCATCTCACGGACCCATGCGTTAAAATGAATAACGTTTTGTCATCTTCTATTTTTTGTGATGATGGTTTGTAGCTAAAAAGCTTGTTTCACTTTGCATAACTCACACTCTTTAAAATTTAAATATGCTTTTGAATTTTACCAAGAAGGTCGCGTATGTTCTTGGCATAAATTTACCCTTTCAGAAACTTATATCGACTTCGTCAAATATGCAAAAGCTACCTCTTCTCCTTCATTATGGAAGAACACTCAACATATTTTTCGATGAAAACTTTGATGATGGACCACGTTCTACTCATGTTTAAATAAAGTGTATTTTTGCACTCGTTATTTGAAATATAATGGAATATATCAGTTTTATACATGAAAGAGAAGAAAATTAGTAATACTACAAAAATGCGAATCTATAAAACAGCAATACGGCCTGTGGTGATATACGGAGCAGAGACAATGTGCATGACAAGAAAAGAAGAAGAAAATTTTAAAATCTTCGAGAGAAAAATAGTAAGGAAAATTTATGGAGCAAGAAAAATAGAAGAGGAATACATAAGGTTAACGAATAACGAAATTAAAACAATACTAAAAGGGGAAGATATAGTCAAAGTAATAAAAGCTGCAAGAATTCGATGGTATGGACGTATAAGTAGAAGAGAAGAACATTCGATACTTAAAAGGATCACAAAATGGAAACCACAAGGGACGAGATCGAGAGGAAGACCAAAAATACGCTGGGAAGACCAAGTGATCGCCGATATAGGAAAAATGGGAATAACAGGATGGAGAAAAAAAATGCTTGATAGGAAAATATGGAAACAAATAGTGCAAGGCGCAAAGACAAACAACGACTAGTGATTGCAATACCGGACCAAAATTACGATACCGGTATTCGGTATTTATTCGCAAGTAATAATAATTTTGCCAAAACTTCCCGTATACAATTTGCCGATGACACATCTGCTATTATTAATGACTTAGATTCTAAAAATTCTGAACAAAAAACTCTTTGACTGCTTAGGCCAACTCTAACATTGGTTCACATTAAACAATTTAACCTTAAACGTCAATAAAACTCAAGTAATAAAATTTTCACAAAGTAAAATAACCTCCGACTTAAAACTTCAAAATAATTCCACAACTATAAATTAATGTTCTTAATAAAATATCATTTCTTGGTTTTGTTATTAACTCTAGACTGGACTGGTCATACCACATCGAAAGCCTGTCACAAAGCCTATCACGGTATCCTTTCGCACTAAAAAACCTAAAAAAATTGGTCAGTACAAACTCGGCCAAAACTGCATATCATGCATATGTTGAATCTAGGTTACGCTATGCTGTAATTTTTTGGGGTAACGCTAGTGACTCTGAACGCCCCTTTATTATACAAAAGCGATGTATAAGAACTATTTTTGGTCTAAACTACCGAGATCTTTGTAAAGAAACTTTTCGTGAAAAAGAAATAATTAACGTTTTACGGTTTATTCATTCTCGAAGTCATCCTTTTCGTAAGAAACAATTTGGATCTGTTCGAAGTGAATATAAGAAACCATGCAGCCAATACCCGACATGAAAAAAATGTAAACCCCGATTGCTTCAAATATACCTATCTTCAAAAAAAATTTGCCTCTATAATTATTGCAATATATAACAAATTTAACACATCACCTGAGAGTATAAAAAAATCTACCTATCCCCGACTAAAAGAAAAGATTAAGAAATGTTCTAATTTCTAGAGCATACTATGGAGTTAGTGAATATCTTAATGCCGCTTTCTTTAAAAAGTCTTTTAAGTAAATATAATTTTTGTGTTGTATATATGCGAATATATGTGTATTATCATTTTTGTGACATGTTCTACGCCTTTATGGATTTTCAGAACAAATAAAGACAACTACTAATTAGATTATTTAAAAACCAAAATGTATTTTATATCTTAAAAATTGTATCAGATATCAAAAACATTTTTATAAACGGATTTGCTTAAGTAAAATAAATATTTGTTGGTAGTTTCGCTTGTAAGCGTCTTCCAACATAAAATAATATTGGATCTTTGGAGAATCTGAGAAATAAAATTCTGATCAGCCATTCCGAACGAGGCAATAGATATTTATGATATCGCTTCCTAAGTATTTCTCTAAAATCTCGATTGCAAAATTGCTCGGGATTACAAGAACGTTCGCTTTCAAAGAGAGCTTTACATTTATAAACCCCCTGGGTCGTCCCTCCTCAACTAATCCTCTTTAGTAAAAGCGCATCCTTACGCTTGGCACATATACAATCGATACTTGTTGTAAATTACTCGTACACATTAATTATTAACTAAAGGTAATGGTAAAATACGAACAGCATGCAACACCAACTGTATTTATACGAACATAACCTCTGACTAAGTCATATTTAGGCGCTATTTGTTTTCATAATGGAATTCCTGCGAGTATCTTTGCAAATTAACGGATGACAGAAAGTTAATCCTGTTACAAACTTAGCGTAAATTTGTTATGAAATGCTAAGTGCTCGAGTAAGCTTATTGATTATCTTAAAGTAATAATATGGCGTTATACATTAAGGAACTTGGCTAATTGTCAGATACAAATAAGTGCTTAGTTTATAACTGATGTGTACATATTTATATTTTCTGTAGAGATCAAAAACCAAAAATCTTGAAAGATGGTGACAGTACACGTGTTAGCAAAAAAAAAAATATTAGAAATCAACTATTCATCAGTAAATAATTAAAACAAATATCAGTGAAGGTATTATTATTTTTCCAAAAGACTTTGTAGATCAAAATTTGATACTAAAAGGACCAAAAACCTTGGGATGACAACTGAACACCAAATAATTGATAACTCTTTAACTAGTGAAGATACAAAAATATGTTACAGAAATTGTTAGTGATAATAGTTAACAAAGTTATTTTTAACTGTTGGTTTCCTAATACCAGATTGTATTTGTCACATAGAACAGAAACCTTGTATATTTACTTTCGTATTCCACATTAAATTTCCTTTTAAAACAGCATGCGATTTTAATGTAATTATAATAACCATTTTTAAATAACCTGTTTATTTTTTATATTTGTTTTCAACCATGCACAGTGGGGTGTATGCCTGCTCTAGCTCGTCAAAATTATTTTTGTTATTTGATTGATTCAAAACATGCTTATCTTTTAAGTCAAATATTAAAATTCTTATGTTTAGTCAAAACAATCGTTTTTACTAGCTTGATATACAGGGTGGTCCACATAGAAGAGCTACTACTGGGATCTCGTAAAGGGTAAGAGCTACAAAGAAGTTTAAATTAGACAAATTGTTTCCCTTTCTGAGACCTACACAGTGATGCGTTAATGTTTTGAAAAGTTGCTAAACACGCTAGAATCTAGCGGCTAGATAATAATCAAAAATCAAAATAGGCATTTTTTTAAATCGTTAATAACTCGGTTATACTTGATGGTGCAAAAAAATTTTGACGAAAAAGTTATAGATTTATTTACGCACTGTAAAATAAACATTCATTTGTTTCAATATTGTTTACATTCATGGCCCTTTATAGCTTCATAGGGACTTTTTGGACAATTTTGTCTGTGTTGAGCCTAAATATAAAAATAAATACATTAAACCTTATACTATCGAAAGGAGCAAAATATAAAAAAACTGAAGAAGGTCGATTTTTTAAATTTTAAATAGTTTCCTTACCATATGAGCTACAACAAGGATAAAAATTCGATTTTATAAGATCTTAAATACGTTTATTTATATTTTTTGCTCGTTTTGGTAAACTTTTTATTTGTTTATTTTAAAATTTTCGATGCATCTTTTCCAAGCTTTGTGCAGCATATATTAATAAGTCTGATTCTACGTAGTTTTTTTTTGTCTTAGGTCTTTATTTATCTGGCCTAAAACAAGTAAATTCACACGAATCCGCGGTACCTTCTTTTAGTATTTATTAAGTTAAACACCTTCCTTTTTATATCGATGTAAAGAGAAATATCGGGACGCGCCCTGGAAGTATAACAAAAACCTTAGGTTTTTTAAAAAAATGGCAAAAATATTACGGAATTTATTATGTGGCGGCGAAGAATTGTGGCGGCGAAGAATTGTGGGCTAAGAATTGTGGAGGCAAAGAATTGTGGGCGAAGAATTGTGGAGGCGAAGAATTGTGGGCGAAGAATTATTGTGGGCGAAGAATGTTCCGGACACGGAAGTAAATATCCCACTATGCCATGGTAAGTTTTAAAAAGTATTAGAAGTAATATTTAAATGCCAGAGCTAAATAATTTGGAAAATAAATATGATAATTTTGAAACCAATTATTGTGGGTTAAGGTAATTTTTAAACCAATCAAATATAATTCCACTTTGCCAAATTTTAAAAGAGTACAATCCTTTAAACTAAAAATATGTTCGGATTGCAAAATATAATACAAACATGGAATTTTTGCAATGAAAAGCGGTACATGACAGTCAGCCTCTTTCAATTGAAAAAATTCAAGACGATTTTATACGCTTAGTTTGTTCTTGTTTATAAGGACTGCTTCTAAATTGCATATTTATTCTGACATTAAGTACGCCGTTATAGCTCTCGTTTGTACCTTGAGAACTGTCGCACATTTAAGATTTATTCCTGATACGGGTCTTGAAAACAATGGTACCTACGCAAATTAGTAGAGGCGTCTACGACTCCAGTGCTTGGAATCACCGAACTTAATTATTCCACCCTAGCTTTTGTCGTCTGACTTGTATTGTGAGCCTTTCTCACTTGTATAATTTATACGGAATTCGTGCAAATCTTAACACATTACTTATTTTATTTGATTTTATAACCAATATAATTTTTAACAATTACATTTAAATACCCAACATAAAATTTTGATAAACGAAAGCAATTGGCTTCAAACTTCATACAAGCACTATTTACACACAAAATATTGATTATTAACCCTGATAGTTTAAATTGAGAAAGAAAAAATCTCATGAAAAATGGAAAGAAGACAAAGACGAATTTCATCAGCTTATGAGTTTAAGCTCCAGTCAAAATATAAAAGTCCAAATACGCCACTCATCAATAGCTGCATTTTCTTAAAAGTCTAGTTAACCTAGGGTGATCATATATTAAAAATAAGAAAACGGGACACTTAAATTTTTTTGAGCTTTTTTTCGCACCATATTTTTTTTTTGAAAACGTTTTTTTACTTGTTAATAAGTATTGGATGAGGCCCTAAATCTTCAGTGACAGTAAAAGTAAAATATATCTTACATTCGTCGACTAAAATGCAGTGGATTTTACCGTTTTGAATTTGGTGATCATAATAAACGGCGCTTAGTGTGGTTCAGGGGCGGATTAGCCCACCGGGACACTGAGAAAACTCCCATTGGGCCGATCGTTCGATTAGCTGCTTTAATGAAAAAATATGCAACAATAGATTCCTTTTTATTGCAATATAAATGTAGGTACTATGGGTTTGAGCCGATTGATTAAAATTTTTTCCGCGCCTGTCTTGTCGTCAATCCGACCCGGAGTGTGGTTACCTTACTTTTATATTCTCGGGAGTATAAGTAATAAAGCTAAGATATACCAAAACAGTAAAAATAGTATACGTACTTGGTTCTAGCACGAACAATATCATTAAACACTGTCGTCAATAGTCAATATTAATTTTCCTAAAACGGGTAAAGGTTATAGTTAGCGAACATGATACAATAATAAGGAATTATTGTACCATGGTTAGTGAAGTTATAGAGGCGTGGTTGTCTTTGAGCAGTTGTCGCAGTGGATTTCACGAATACACACAAAAGCACTTAAGCCGTCAAACGAATTCGCTCGAAATGTACCGAGCGTGACGTAAATATAAAAATCAACAAATAACGGGACATTTAAGTGTACCGGAAACCTTTGTCGGGACAACGGGACAAAATGCCGAAAAACGGGACGTCTGGTCACCCACAGTTAGCCATTAAATTCCAAATTCTTTACGCTCGTGACTATACCAACATGTGTATAAGATAAATCTTCAATTTGTATGACGTTTTTAACATAAATCAACCTGTTTGGATAACTTGAACTAGTTTTTATTTTTATGCTGTTACAATATTCACGTATTTGTTTTTACTTGCGTGCGTATTTATTCGATTTTGCAAATGGCCATTTATTTTGGAAGAGGCATGGGTCAGTTTTATGTTATATTGATATATTAAATTAAATGTAGGTATGGCATCTTTATGTTCATAAAAATATGTATACTAACTATAGAGAAATTTTAATGATATTTGTTATCTTGGTTACTTGTATTTTCCTCAGTATACATAATTTAGCACACACATCAACGAATCGCTATATTTATTACTGTAAAGTGACTTAAACCACTTTCAAAATTAATAGTTTATAAAAACTAAGGACATGTTGATATTGTCCGTTGTGTGTTACTGAAGCGATGTTTGATAAGACAGTGATTTAAAAAATTGATGAGTAAATTATATGATACAAGTAATTTATAGAATGTATTTCATTATAAGTTTATCCAAGTATTTTTTGTTACGATTAATATTTATAAAATACATGAGTAATAAGTAAATTTTTCAGTTTATTTTAAAATATAATTATAAATAATTTATATAACGTATTTCTTAATAAGTTTATTTATGTATTGAATCATAGTCATTAATAGGAGTGATGAAGTCTTAAGACATTTCACTTCGTTTAAAATTATTAAAATGACTGGTAAATTGAGGGTATATAGCGAAGTAAGTTCACCATTATGCCTGTTTCAAAATAAATGCATTTGCACTTCTATTTAACAATAAAATATCTATTAACAAATGGAGTAATGATTTTGAAAGATATTACAATTAAAATGTTCAAAGATACAACAGCTTTAAGTATCTAATTTTTCGCAAAAAGTAACTAATATTACTTTCCAAAATAACGGCTCAATTAATTTGAAGATTAGACAATAAGTTGATGCAGGGTGTCCCAAAATTAAGCTTCCATTGAATTTACTTCTGTGATTAAAATATTTAAAACATATTTTAAATATGTTTCAACAAAAAAAAAACTCATAATAAACACTTAAATATTAAATAGACAAGTAAAAACAGCTTCATCTGCAATATTTTGCTTAGATGATTTCGCGTGACGTCTGGTGGAGATAAAGTAATCAGAATTAATGAGGATCTGAGCTAAAACGCTACTAATGAGGTGGAAGTAATTTTGATTTTATATTAATGTAAAACGCCAAGTTTTGTTTTTTAGGTTAATCACCTACATTATTTAGATTAACTCGCACTAAAAATTTAAAGGATAATTAAACATTTGTTAAATATTAATGCAACTGTTTTAGGATATAAAGATTATTTCAAAGAATTTAATTGAAACGTACATGATGTCGTTTCTGATTGGACATCAATTTTTAAGTAAACTTCCTTTTTTACACATCAGGTTTTCTATATTTTGGTACATTAAAATGTTTTTTTTTAAAATGTTATTATTAACTATATAAAACTTCCAAGGAATAAAAACTTAAAGAGCTGTTAATATTCTTCTATAGGATAATATCCTGATTTTGATACTATAAATATTCCTGAAAAAGTTAGATCTCCCTGAATTGTGCTTGAAAATATATTCGTTAATTTTGAACTTTTAATTATATCTATGTATTTTATTTTACTGTAAAACGACTATTGGATCAAATAACGAATAACTACATGCCGAAAGACTCTCAAACTTTAGTCTCTTCTTGAAACTGCTTTTACATTTTGACAAGTAAAATCCTTTAAAAACAGATGTCGATAAACCAGCAAAAGTATTTTCAATTTTTAGCTGTTGTAAAAGTAATATTTTTCTTTAAATTACTTATTTAAGGATCCCTATCGTTAATGTAGAAAATGAAGGTAGTAAAACATAGCGCACAATGTTGGAGGTGTCTATGAAAAATGTTAATAATTATACCTTGGCGTGATCGTTGCTGCAACATGCAATCTTTAAGCATCGTTTAATGTGTTTCATGTCAATCATCGTAATGATGGTTTGGAGAACCCTCACAATTTCGTGCCTCTTCGGGGCTCCAACGCCAAGGTAAATGACATTCGTGTCTACCAACTGCGGCCATTTTTCATAACTTTTGCTGTTTTTAACACGCCAGCAGACGTGAATAAAATGACAGCTATTTAGCATACTTAATAGATTTTTTTAAATAATCCTTGTTACCAGACTTAACAAACACAGACTTAAGAATATCCATTAGTTACTTTCAACTTATTACTTTTGAACACCAATTCTTCGTAATTATCTCTCGGGCTAAGAAATTTAATGGTATATTTCTCATAAGTAAACTCCATTAGTCTGCCTGTTCGTATACTAAGAACTGTTTATTTTGAGCTCCCAGGTTACGACAAACACTTTCAACTCCTACACTACTTTCATTAAAATACCTAATTAGCATGGTGCATTATTATGAAAATGAAAGACAGCGGATTGTATTACAATGCAAAGTATTACACTAAATGTGTTTTAAGATATGTTTACAAATTCATCGTCATCCTGTATTGACTCTTCCATTAAAGCGATGGAAAATTATTATTCGAAATATTTGCCTCTGTGGACACAGGCAGACGGATGAATTACCAAAGCAACTAAAAAATATCACAGTGCCAAGGTAATACATGTGGACATAAAATATTTAAACTTTTCATCAAGCTTTTCTCAGAAACAGAAAACCATTGTTGTAAAAAATGTACAAAAATAATTTCAGTCCTATAAAAAGTTCGCTAAATTTGTTGTGATTTTTGTGTGTAAAACCTTGTTTTGTAATACCGAATTTATAATTAATATCGGAATCAGCCGTACATCATGTAGCGACTACTGTCAGGCAAGGGTAATCCCCTTCCAAACAGGCATTGATTAAAGGCACATAACAAATGGTGAACTGACATACATCACCCAAGCGATTACGGGCCTTGAAAGCAGGCTTTGCTAATGAAAACACATGGGTATTTGCGACATGTGCGCAAATACCCACGGTTCGACGAATATTTACAATTGCTCAATTTACAGACACATCAGCAATAAAACTGAAAATACAGGAACAATTTCAGAAAGGAAATGCCTTTCCCTCAATCACTTCCGTTACTGGACATGCAATTAGATCGTAGTGCGCTAGGACTCGGAAACGAGGAAACGACATGAGGTTGGTTGGATTAGCGTGAACAAATCCCGTTGCAGGAGATGGATGTGTATAAAAAAAGGTCCTTGTACGTTTGGTACATTAAATAAGAAGCCAACAACATATTTTTACAGCATTTTAGAAGGATTAATGTTCATTTTGTGTCAAAGTACCAGTACATAAAGGCGAGAGCCTCGAAACTGGTTTAGTTTTTCTATAATATTCATCTTAGATAATGTGATTAGTGATTTTTAACTAAACTTACTTATTTCATATTTTCACTTCTTTAGTTGCGAGACCTTGGATATCATCCTTCCATCGGATATTCTTTTGTATTGTAAGGAGTACAGTGTCTTTGTATAGACATAAATTTGTCGTTTTTATAAGCTGCAGTTATCTTCCTACCTACGCAATGATAACAAAATCAGATACTGGCAAAATTTAATGAACATCCGGCAGGCGTTATGAAGTTTTTGATACCAATTATAGATACCGTCAACATTCGATATTGCAACAAGGCGAAAAAGGAAGATTTCATCGGTTTTGTTGGCAGGAAAAGCCTGAACTTGTTATATTTATCAGTAATGAGATAATTCCATGTCATCTAACTTGCACCACATTCGGGGTATCATCCATGATGGAAAAGCACGGTTATTTAAAAGACTTGTGGAAACCTAGGAAAGTTATAGGTAAATAAGTTCTGTGAATTCGACCATTTCTTAGAAAAACAGTGCAGAAAACTGGATACTTTTTGATTGTATTCAATCACTACCTTCATTAACGTTTTCTGATATACTGCACATCACCAAAAAAAGGTGCACAAAAACATACAATTCACTATAAAAATTAAGGTTCTACAATAAGTAAATATTTAAAATAACAAGTGAATGTTATATACATGAGTATACCGGGTGTAAAGAAAATGTGGTAAGTACACCCGCTTTTTTTCTTTAATTTTGATTTTAGATTAGGTAATTTTAGACATATGATATATAAAAAAACCGGATTTTTTAAGTACATGCACACAATTGTTTCACTTCCGGTTTCGCCGGAAATGACCTTAACTCTGTTGTATTAAATGGAACACCTAATATATTTTTACATTTTTGGAAAGAAAAAGCGATTTTGGATACAACTGCACTATTTTGGTTAATTTTTATAACCGCAAATTTTTGAACCAAATTTAATTTTTTTATTAAGTTTTAATTTAATAACTGTTCAATCATTCTTCTACCATCGCAATGTCATACAAACACGCAAACAAGCATTTGTTTGTTTCCACAGCGATCTTCCGTGGCACCTTTGTTTTTGTTTTGATTGATTTGTTTTGTTGCAGTTATGCACGGGCTACTGCGATTAACAGGATCTCTTATTAAATCTTTACAATAATTTGAAGTTTTCGAAGCATACTCTTAATAAAAAATACAAGTATTGGTATCGACGGATTCGTTAGAAGATGCTATATTTAAATAACCGCTGGTACCACCATAGTTCCATTTAAAAAATTTGACTTTTTGTCAAAAAACCGATTCCGTAACCTTCAAAACCGATTAAAGTAACCTAAATGTCAATTAAAATTTACAAAATTGTTTTTTGGACAATTGTTGACATAACAAAATTCAATTTATGCAGTTCACGGCACACTTAATAAAAAATTAAATTTTGGTTCTAAAATTATTTGAGGTTATAAAAATTAACCAAAATAGTGCAGTTGTATCCAAAATCGCTTCCTCGTACCAAAAATATAAAAATATACAGGGTGTTCCATTTAAAATAACGGCGAAACCCGAAGTGAAACAATTGTATGCAGGTGCTTAAAAAAACTGTTTTTTTGCACATATTGTATGTCTAAAATTTCATTTATCTAAAATCAAAACTAAAGAAAATGATTTTATTTGCACCCGTTATAAATAAGAATTTACAATTTTTAAAAAAATCTTTATAATATAAAACGATGGAAATTAGTCAGGGAAAACGTGTCGTAAGATACTCCCTTGGTTATTCATTTATATTAATTTTGCTGAAACAATACCCTGAAAAACTGGATGAAACGTTAATTTACTTAAACAAGTTAAATAATCTACATCTCATTTGGAAATATAAACAAAGTAAAATGTACTCAGCTCTTAAAAATACATTGAAAAATATTAATTGCAAAGTAAATTTATATTTATTTGCACTCCTTATTTACTTTATGAAAATTATTTTCTGCGTAAAATACGAGTAGCTAGATAACTTCGTTTAGTTTTCTAACATTATTTACCTTAAATTAATGAAGCAACTGCATTTAACTAAACATATTATGACCCAGCGGTCATAACAAAAATGTTTTGTTAATTATGAAGCTTATTGTGGAATGCATTTGTCTGTAGTTGTATTTACAACCATAGAAAATAACGGTATTACGTTCAATGAAGCAATAAACTACTGATATTTATTATGTAAAGCAGCAATAAATTGTGCGTCTGTGGAATTTTGTAAACACATGTTATTTCTACTGGACTGGCTAGTAGCTGCTACTAAATATTGACTGGTGAGCTTCTGAATACATCGTATGTTTGCGATTATGTTAATGAATCCATTTATAAAATCGATTCGAGTATAATGTATGTGTGTTTGTGTATACATTTGGATCTTTCAACATCTCGTACGGGAACTCAGCGCCTGTTAATGGGTATTAATGACTACCTCTAACAAAAAGTGCAATCATCTCGCAGAAGTACTTAATTAAGTCTACGTATTGTCCTACAAGATCAATAATCTTATTTAATTGTCTAATTAACAGCTGCTTATAGTGATAAAAAGAACTTAAAAAGTTTCTAAACTATGAAAATTATATCTTTGCTCAATTTTTTGCTGTATCCTTATTGATCGCTGACACGAAATTTTTGACATTTTATATTATCAGGTTCAGAATTCACCCACTTCTGATAACAAATGGTTAAAAATATGTGACACGTATTGTTTCTTAAAGGGTAAATGGCCTTTGAAAAAAGCCGCTCACACTAGAGAACCGAATTTATAGTGGCAGCATCTGGGATCCAACATTAGCGAGTCCCTCTACTTTCTCACATACTTGTATTCGATTTTTTGTTTAAGTGGCGTTGAAAAAACTTTGATTTATTGAAGTTAAACTTAAGTTGCTATATAACGGGTGTTTTCGAGTTTATTTTATTTTTTTAGTATTGAACAGGTAAAACACAAGAGTTTTCATTAGTTTATTTACTAAACAGTTTTAATTCGTACAGATATACAAACTGATGGTACTATTTAAATAACGATAATATACCACAATACTGAAGGAAATTAAATTTCAAAACCGTCTATGTACCGCCCTAAGTTGGTACAGTTATGGTAATCTTCTTATTTCACCCAAATCTTTTCTCGATATTGCATCAAGTGATTTGTATAAATTCGAAGCAATTTTCATCGAATGCGCATTGTCTGCAATCATATGAAACAAACCCCTAACGGGTCGATTCAAGTGCAGAATTGAACATTAACGGTGTCTGTAATGTTCCATAAAATTAATAGCTTGGTTTAAACAACTACTTTCGGTATTTAAATGTGATTGTGTTATAAAATGGCACAAATGATCATGCTCAGAAAGCCTGACAAGAGAGCCAATGAAGTGACTTCCTACCGACCGATATCGCTTCTCTCAGCCATATCAAAATTGTTTGAGAAGATATTATTGAAACGCTTGAAACCACTGATCGAGCTTTCTGATCACCAGTTCGGATTTTTGACTCGACACTCAACGATTGACAAAATTCACCGGGTCACATCAATAACCGAGAAAGTGTTAAAAGAAAAAAAAATTGTTTAGCAGTGTTTATAGATGTACGAGTATGTTAGACGTTTGAATGCGTCTGACATAAGGGCCTAAGCTGAGCCAACTTCTGCCCGGTATTTATCGTCGTCTGATAGAAACGTGTCTGGCCGAAGAAACCTTCCGTGTGGCACATGAAGATGCAAGATCAAGCTTCCGTCAAATCGTAACAGGGGTTTCACAGGGACCTATCCTATATTAACTCTATACTGCTGATCTACCAGCCAATGATCGATCACCATGGCGACCTTTGCGGATGATCACAATTTTGTCGGTTCGTGATAGTAAGCTATGGCTACTGAAAACCTACAGATTGCACTTAATTAAGTTGACTGGACGCGGGACTGAAAGATAAAGCTCGATGAATCGAAATCCGTCCACGTTACATACACAGTACGAGGGGTAGACAGCAATCATTGTGTGTATTTGAATAATATCCCAGTACCACAGGCAGACTCCCCTAAATACCTGGGTATGCATTTAAATTTGCAACTAACTTGGAGTATCCATGCCGGAAAAAAAGCTCAAGCCAAGCTTAAAACTCGTCAAATTTATTGGTTAATTGGGTGTCGTTGCCAATTAGACCTATACCGTAAACGCTTACTTTATAAGCAGATAATTCGACCAATATGGATATATGACATACAAATCTAGGGCTGTAAAGCCAAATCAAACCGGGAAAAAATTCAGGATAGACAAAATCTGATCCTCCGCGCTATTATCAACGCTAGGCAGTACTCATCACCATGGCAACCAGCTACTTTACTGGACTAGGCAAGTAAAGTGTTGATTTGCCATGGCAGCCATTACTTTACTGGACTAGGCACACTTTACGGGTGTGTTACGTACAATATTTTTTCTGCGTCCACCACAATCACTATTGTCACCAACCATAATTAGACAATAACTTAGCAGAGTACAGGCGAAAACTCGCTTGGTGGTATAACGACGCTTGTTTGACAGCGCAAATCAACAAAACTCATCACCATGGCAACCAGCTACTTTCCGGCTTAGGCCGGTAAAGACAACTCATTACCATGGCAACCAATTACTTTCTGGCCTAGGCCAGTAAAAATGTATTTTCCAGTCTAAAAATTGATCAAAAACAACTGATTTTCTAGACGGACGCAGAAAAAGTTTTTTATGCGCTTTTTTTTGCAATGTTATGTTAATTTTTAAACGTCTTTAGAAAACCGTTATATTAAACTCATTCAGTTTATGCATTTATTTTGAAATTACAAGTTATTGTTTAGCAAGCTAAGAATAATCTCAAGTACAGTTATATTGACTGCATTATCGTGATGTTCGTTTATAATTAATATCGTTCCACATCTTTATCACAAACTTATCATGTTTCATGGTCCGTCAATTTATCGGTCTCGTTCATCTTTAATGGAATACGGATGATTAGACGCAGTCCACTTTATCAGACCAAACAATAGGACCTGTCACTTCTAAATCAATTTCGTTCTTAAAGGACAAGTTGCTGCTTTGTCATGTTCCTGTTTATAATTACATATTTGGTAATATAAGTTTCTTGTATCGACCGATTATTCTTCCGAAACGATTTTTAAAAACAACTGAATTTCTTATTAGTCCTGCCGAAAGTTGAATGCTGTGGCTATTTTTTAAACTTGTCTAGACATGGTTTTGTTGAGATTTTAGCTTGTGTATGAGAACAATTTAGCGGTTACACCAGAAGTTTTTATTAAAAAGTGACTACTTTGATAGGGGGTTACTTAAATATAACCTGTTAAAATGTTAATAGTACTTGCACTGCCATAACTATAGGAACCTCAAGAGAATATTTGCTGTAATAAACTTTTTTAAATACGATCTAATTTAATTTGTTTTATTTTTCTACTAGAAATTATGCAGTTGTAGAGATCAAGAACCACGACTTTAATTAAATCATTCTATAAACTTGGTGTACAGGTCTCACGTCTGAATGCAAATATTAACTAAACTGGCTGCAGTAATAACATGTGCGCCATCATTTTCAGCCCTTATAAGGTTGGATGTACTAGTCTTGTAATTGACTGTATATTACATTCACTTGTAAATCGAGCCGCTTTGCTTTAAGCATAAATTTTAATTTTTAAAGTAACATGCGGCAAAAACCATGACTGAAATAGGGGGAATTTAAATTCAGTTTATGAGAAAATAAATTACAATTAGATGCAATCCTTTAGTTTTACATTTTGTTTGATCTGGCGTATTTATACTTTAAGGAGAATATTTGCTGAGGAATTTACCTTACAACGGAAATTTTTAAAGTTTTAAGTGTATACCCTTGGAAATTTTTCTGGAAAAATGTCAAAAATTATGCTTTAGGCTTTGTTGCTTGCCTTAAACAAAATGTATGCAATACAAAACGGCAACCAATCAGTTCAAAAATCGTTTAAAATATTATTTAAAACTCTTTAAATTTTTTGTTCATTTGCTTTTTTCCTTTATTTTCAGAACCATTTAAATACCAAAATCCAAAATGACGTTTAATGAAATAACAAATTTGGTTATGGGAAAAACATTTTATCAAATATTAGCATATACAGAGTCAGGGCCTATCACAGGGGGGGGACTAATTCCCGGGGCCCGGTGTTGCAAAGGGGGCCCGGATTCGAGCAAATACCCAATGTTTTGTTTACAAACACTGTTAAAATTTATGAGAACAGCAACGAATAAAATAAAATAAATTTAAAACACAAGCTGATGTTTTTCCGTTTTTTTTTTTAAATTTTTGACCGAAATAGTTTTACTTTTCTTATATGTGTGGCAATATTATGTTTATACGTATTTCCTTTACCTAAATAGATATTATTAGTGAAAGTTTTTACCTTTATTAAAAATAAGTTTGTGAGGAGTGTGGGGCGATCTGATAAAAAAAATCAAATGATTTTGCCACAAAATTGCAATTTTAAATGATAAAGTATGTACTCTTTACATTATTTAATTTGGCATTAAAACACGTTTGAACAATTCAAACAAATCGCCTGCGGCGCATTTTGTCTCTACCCCCCATTTTTTTGTGCCAATTTCTTGTGATTAAAAAAAAGGTCGTCGAGTCCCGGTTTGACTTTACGAAAATATCGTAGGCCTAACAATAGGCCTGTAATTATACCCATCTATATTTGTGTTGTCTATGCGTATATACCCGGTGAAATCTGTTTTTAAGAAATATCATTATTAATTTAATACGTTCAGGGACGTCGCAGAATTACATATTCTACACCTACATGGTGGTCCACATTAAAGTGCAGGCCACTATTGGGATCTCGTAAACGGAAAGAGCCACAAAGAAGTTTAAATTAGACAAATTGTTTCCCTTTCAGAGACCTATTCAGTGATGCCTTATTATTTTTAAAAAGTTCCTTGGCACGCTAGATAATCAACAAAAATCATAATAGGCATTAATTAATCGTCAATAACTCGGTTACACTTGGTACAAAAATATTTTTGGGAAAAGTTGTAGATTTTTTACGCACTGTAAAATGAAAGCATTCATTTGTTTCAATATTTGTCAATTCGTCTAATTTGAACTTCTTTGTAGCTCTTATCGTTTACAAGATCCCAATAGTGGTCCTTCTATGTGGATCACCCTGTATATCAAAATGCGAGTCTTAAATTTATACCTTTCTTAGAGGAAAGGGGAGGGGGGCCCGTTGTCTATTCCTTCCCCGGGGTCCCGATTTTCTGTCAACGGCCCTGTACAGAGTAAAAAATTACTTAATGAAGTGTTTTTAGTTTTAACTGAAGTGGTAATTTCCTTTTCAGATAAAAATTCAGCATCAAATTTCGTAACTTTGTCTTGGTTTCATCAATTTTGTAGCTCTAAAGATAAGCGAGATTTCTTTGATTGGCCCTGAATTTGAGACAGAAATACTTTGAATTTAAATGGTCTCATTAAATAGGTCATACACATTTTTTATGCAAAGCATAAAAAGTTGGATAATATCAGAGTTTCAGCATAATTTTTAAGGTTTCTAAGTTACAAAGTGTGTCGCTATAAAATACGACGGCGCCATTGATGCCATCCGGTATGCTTTAGTTGATAGCTTTTATGATGCTAGGCTAAAGCCGAGTACCATTCTTCACAACCTTAAAAGCGTCAGCAGGACGCTCGTGGCTGATTTGTGATGGCGTTTAAATAGCAACGAACAAATGCCTATACAGACAAAATAAAGAAAATAAAACAACTAACCACGAATATAAAAGTACGATATATCTATACCACAGGAAATTATTCATCTTGTATTAAAATTAAATGATGTATCAGCTAATTAATGTTAGCTGACATCAACAAAATAACAACTGTAGTCTCTCACGTACAGAAAAAACTTCAAAACTGTAACATCGATGATAGAACTATTAAATTCTAAATGATTCTAAAACATATCAATAATTTATTTAAGTAGGTATTCATTGTTATAGCCAATTACGCCAAGTAACATAGCAGGAAGTTCCTGCAAGTACCTAGTCAAGTCCTATTTGTTATTCATGTAAATAAAACCGAACGAAGCGTGCAAAGTGACATTTGTTAATTGTTTTTTATTATTTAAAGGCATATAGGACACTATTAGTCGAGACAGCTGTCAAATATAATATAGCAAAGTCAATATTAACAAATTGGTAGCATATGCTAGCTTAACCACTCTCCGTCGAGTTAAAACGTGCATGTTTGGAATTATCAAAACGTATTAAGCAAAACATAATGTAAAATACACCGTTTATTAAATAAATGTCTTAGTTTTCCCCCTAAAACAAAAGCATAAAAAGAAAATGTTTGCACAAGCTTACTGTGCGTTCTATATTAAGAACGAAATCAAAACTAATTTGTTTTTAGAATTTCCAATCCGATTTTTTATGGCAAAGAAAATTTTAGGGTACTTTGTGTTATATTATTAAAGATCACAAACAATGAAAACTTTATGCTGCGCATGTTTCAAATTTGCTTTGATAATCTATGAAACTTTTAATGAAGTTTACCAGGAGAAAGTCAAGCTTTAATCTAACTTTGTAATAACAACCAACAAATTACTATTATTATTAAAAGATGAGAGTTGAAGGGTATGCGAGAGTCAACGTATAAACAGATAATAGGTTAGAAAAACAGAACACTGAAATTTAAACAGGTTTAAAAAATGTGTAGTGAAAAATTTATGATCTTCGTTGGAGATGCAAGATGAACATAATGAATTAAAAGTAATTGCAATTCACTCTTAAAGTAAGTTCTGTGGTTTACTAAAACAGATGGAAAAAAACTTTAAATTTTTCTTTTTGTTCTGTGCACCCATTTTTTATGTTTATTATTGTGATATATTACTTTAAAATTTAAAAAAACTAGATTTGAAATAACTGCCAAAGTACATTACCTAATATAAACATTTCTGTTCCATTTACAATATGCTTACATATATTAATATTAATCTTGCCTGGTATGGAATATTACAAAGCGTACATTTGTTATAACGAACTAAGGTAACCAATTTTAAAATACCCATATTTCTTAGTCGTTATTCAAATTGAAAGTCTTGTATATTTTAACAACGTAATTTTGCATTTCAAAGGAATAGGGAAACTAATTTTGCCTGTGAGTTTTGAAGGCTGTCTCGCATGAAGTTCTTTATATTCACTCGTGTTTGCAGTATTATAGATAAGAAATAAATTTAAAAAGGAAGTCGTCTGAAGTCGCAGCATATATATTCTGAATAGAAAGTAGAATATAAGTAATGAAAAGCTCCCAACTTTGTTAAAAAAACAAGTTTCAGGTGAAAAGTCTTGGTAGTTTTTTTTTTCAGATCCAGGTATGAAAAGTTGCCATAATCCGTCTACTTTGGTAATACGTTAAAGTTTAATATTTAAACTTCGCTAAAATTAGATTTGATTTTTAAAAATATTGATGCTTTAATCCTGTTACAAGCTAAAATTGTCGTTTAATAAAGTTTAGCTTGAAGGTCTTCCCTACAAAATCAAAACACAGATGCCAAGAGTGTGTATCACTTACTTCTAAATTCACAACTCTTCGGGCGATATTTCAATATTATGGCAAAGAATATTCTGATTTCTGCTTTATTAAATCTGAAGTACCACAGGGAAGTGTCCTTGGACCCTCACTGGCTTTACTTAACACATTATTTCGGATATACCAACTATGCAAAACACCTACTTGGGGACATTTGCAGATAGTACAGTAATTTTAAGTCGACAAAAATACCCAGACAGTCGCCACAAGACTACAAACCTACGTCGATCTACTACAAAAATTGGTTAAGTAAATGGCGAATTAAAGTTAATGAAACAAAAAGTACACATGTTACATACATACATCTTAAAACGCCCCCAATGCCCATCAATACAAGTAAATAACAAACAGATCTCAAGAGCAAACGAAGCAAAGTATTTAAGACTCTACCTCGATAGCAAATTAGCGTGGAAAAAACACGTAAACAAAAAAAACAGAAATAAACTTAAATGCAAATGTATTGGCTCTTTGAGATAAAAAAACATTATCACTGGAGAACAAAATCCTACTATACAAAGCAGTAATCAAACCAGTATGGACTTACGGGATAGACTTATGGGGATGCTAAAGTAAGTCGAATGTAAAAGTAAATATCATCCAGTGATGCAATTCAAAACCACTGAGAATCATTATAGGGCTCCATGGTATACAACCAACCTCACTGCACACACGGACCCGAACATACCATCCATAAAGACGAACGTAGAAGAGCTGAGAAACATTTTGACACACTTCAAAGCCACCCCAATGATCTAGCGTCAGACCTTACTCAGTTAGTAAATCCAGGACGACTGAAGAGGAAATGGCCAAATAAGTTAAGAGAATAATGAGTCTCCAGCGGGATGACATCGGTGGATGGACTTTCCCTTATACCAAGTAAGAAGTAACGCAATCAAATTATTTCAAAGAACTGATTTTTTATACATATATACACTTTATGAAAAGGTTCTGATTGTTATTAAACAAATACTACCAGAAGCATTAAAAAATTTAATAAATTTCAAGTGAAAAATGCGGAAAGATAAAATTTTAATTAAATGTATTCAAATCAGAGACTAAAAACGAAAAAAATTCCGTTCGTTTCTGTTCGGAACGAAAACGAAATAGGTTTTCGTTCTTTTCCTTCTAACCGAAAAAATTCTTTTTTCGTTTTCGTGAACCGAAATAATAACGGTTAAAACCGGTTTTACAATATTTTTTTGTCGTCAAAAAATCAATTTTTTTTCTAGTCACCACAACCCTCTATAAATACGATAACAATATTTGCTCACGGACAGCATATTTTAGACTGGCGAGCCATCCATCGCCATATTAAATTTACCAAATCGTTAAACACATTAACATTTAACCATTTTATTAAGTTTAACACCCGTAAGGTGCAAAAACACAACGTGATTAGGTTAAATTAGACACATGATTTTTATCTAAAAATATGAAAATATAGCAAGTGCTGTTTTAAATTTGTTTTAGTACTAAAAATCTATGCATTTGAATTAAATAAGATCCTGCTGTAATCTGTAATTATTTAAAAAGACAAAAGAATGAATTCAAGTGGATAATTTACTAAATGTTGTAAATAAAAAAGATACATACCATACAATATACATTTTCACATTCCGTTAAATCTTACTAGCAACACATCTTCCAATAAATTTTCTTTTACATTAGTCCTTTTCGAAGTAAGAATAAATTTTACTATTATTATGTCTAAACGCAAATAAAACATACACATTGATAATATATATCCAATCAAGTGTATATTTTATATTGATGATCTAAAAAACAAATTAGAAATAGAAAATATCTGTACCGTTAATTGTGTTACACGAAATTGCAAGTATAGACAATAGAGTTGTTAATACATATTCACGTAAATATATGGAGAAAAGTGAAGCTCACTTATTTCAAGTGAGATTTTTTACTGCTTCGTGAAGTCTCCCCAGCACAGAAGGTAAATTTGCGTTTGTGTATAACAAATAAAATTTAAATAGCGACAAAACCGGTTAAAACCGGTTAAAACCGGTTAAAACCGGTTTTGGAAGATATTTATTTCGTTTTCGTTCTTGAACGAAAAATAATAATTTCGTTTTCGTTTTCGTTTTCGTTCTTAAAAAAATGTCGGTTAATTTCGTTTAACGTTTTCGTTTTCGTTCCGTTCTCAGTCCCTGATTCAAATCACAAAATGGCACGTAAAATGCAAAACCGAAATGAAACCCGAGGGTTGTGGTAAATTAAGAACTTGAAAGTTTTTGTAGGTATATAAGCTTCAGTTCAGTATCCTTGTATAACATGCAATTATCTTGCTTTATTCGATTTCTAGGTAGAAATACTAACAAAATTAATTGATTGTTAGTGGTCCATCGCTCGTCCGCATTTTATGTAGATACCGCATAAAACATCAAAAGCCAGTAACTAAATTAATTATTTTTCAATTTACTCTCCTGCTGCACTATTAAATTTGTTCCATCGATGGGAAAGTTCGTTTTATCTACATGGTACATTGGCTACAGAGTCACTGCAAAACAAAATTGTTTTCTATACCTTAATAGCGTTGCTTTTTGTATACGTGTGCTTAAAATTTTTAACCTACGAATGCCTCAAAGTAAAGATTAAGTTTTACACCCTAAATTATTTCCTTTGAATTTATGCAACTGAGCTTTAACCATTTATAATACTGTTGTTAAATTTTAGATTATATTCTTTGATGTTTTATCTACGCCTTTAAGTGACAATGTCAAGTTTTTTAAATTTTGTTGAAGACATACACACGCCTAAGATAAATCGCTTGTTTACATAAAACACAAAAAATTCCTTTGGTGTTTCAGTTAAAGAAAATGATATTTTTGGAAACGCCGACAGCAATCTAGCTAGTTTTAAAGTATTCAGTTTCTTTCACTAATTTTTCAACCGGTAATTAATGTAGTTCGTTCACGACCGCCTTAAACGAATTTTTCTAGATTTCTGTTTGAATTAACCACAAGTAAATTACTTGTTTAAAGCATGTTTTATATCAGTCAAGACATAATTTAACTAGGTTTAAAGCAAATATTATATCATTTAAATATAACAATTTTACCCAAGAAACTTGTTTTACAATAGCACACAAGATCAAACAAATATTTCGCAAGACACGTTTCCACCTTAGGGGAAATCATAGCGGTAAAATATTTATATACTTCAGTCTCTGTAGTACTACGGGACATGAATACACAAGCAGGGTAACTTTATTCAATTTTGTAATCCCTTTGTCTACGCACTACGGATTTTGGATTAAATCAGAAGTCCCTCTGCTTTCTCCTAAACATTTTAAAATAATTTTTTGCCAATCAATCACACACACTTTAAAAACGTCCTTTAATTTTTTGACCCAACAACAAAGTTTTGCTTAACATTTTAAAAATGTCCAAGGATATAGTCTAGCAATTTCTATCAGTTAAATCTGAAAGTTTTAAAAGCTTTAAAAGTTTTAATATTTTCTAAAAATGTTAAAAATATTCTTCATATCTACCTTTAGTTGGTTTAAGAACGGCCTACAATAATTTTTCAGTTCTTCAAAGTTTTAAAAAAATCCAGGTGTATAAGCTTGCATTTTGTTTTGCCAAAAGTTCAAAAGTTGTGCATTGGTCTGTGATTTGTTCCAACAACGCGTTTAAAACCGATCCCTGATCAGTTCATGAACCGGTTTATTCGCATGCGTGAACTATGTACTAATAAATGTATTGGCCAGTATTAGCCGTTGTTGGAACGCTTTTACGACTGGCCTAACTGTAAGTGACATTTGCGTCTATTGGGTTCATAGAAATGTGCGCATCGCTAGGGTAAACACCTTAATAATCTAGCACTAAACAGGGTTGTGAGAGCGATGCATAGCTACCTGAGATCACGTTAGTTATGAACAGCGCATGCGTGTAAAAATCCAAATTCTGGTACATGCTCTCATCCAAGAAATGTTTTGACTGTACACTGATTAGTTCATGTATTAATTTTGTAATCATGGAACAGCCGACTAAACCGTCCGGTGAACTATCAGAGACTGTGATGGAACGCGATATTGATACTGCGCACACTCGTGATCGTTTACTGTACCGTCCAAGTAGTAGTTGGTAGGGGTGGGCGATATCCAAATTTCGATATCGAATATCGATATCGAAATTATATGGATATATCGATATATGGATATATCGAAATTTCGATATAAAAGCGGCGCGAAGCTAAAAAAAGTCGGTAAAAAAGTGAAATAAGAGACTGGTGACCTAAAAAAAAAAGCTTCTCGCCCTCAAAATATCGATATATCGGAATGTTGGATATCGATATATCGAAATGTCGATATATCGATATGTCGATATATCGATATCAAAATTATATCGATATCCGATATTTCGATATATCGATATATCGATGTCAAAATTATATCGATATTTATCGATATATCGATATATCGCCCACCCCTAGTAGTTGGAACAAACCTTTACTAAAAACGTTAAAAGCACATTTATTTGTATTTCTACACAGAGTTTATTTAAAAAAGACCTAAAACTATTTGTTACAACTCTTCATAGTTCTTTTGTAAACAAATTCATATATTTATAATCAATTACTTAATATTTTAATAACGTAAGACACAAAATGCGTTTTTAATTAGTAAACGAAAATATTTTTATATCTTAGTGTAGCCGCTACAAAGTAAATCAAACTCTTTAAAGAAATTAGTAATAAAAATATTTTTAAAAAAATTTAAACCATTTGTAGAAACAAGTTTTTAAATGACTACTATGCCACAAAACATATGGTAATAACTCACAGGCACATATCATAACATAAAATTTTTCATAAAATATCATTTATCCGTCAAATTTTGCAAAATATATTTGCTTGTAACCCAAAAATATTGCTTGCCTACTTACGGTCACAAGTTTAACACCCACCATACATCATATTCACTCGCGACATTTCCTTATATAAGTTTACGTGAGCAATTTCACGCAGTTGATTTCGGCAGTGCACCTACACACGTACGGTTTTTGTTTTGTGTAACAAGGATGATATAAAAATGGACAACGCGTTGGTCATTAGTTATTTACTCGATACAATTCATCACGAAGCATTTTGTAGCGGAAATAATAAAGAACGGATATAGGTACCTATCTCGATCCGAAGGTGTCTAAACTTTTATTTTTAATCGTCGCAACATATGATTCAATTACGTAATGCCCAATGTAGAGTGGTAATTTTTGTTTCTGTTTAGATTAATTAAATTGTAAATACGATAAATGCAGAGAAAGGTAAATTGGAAGAAGAGCTGAATAGCTGCAGCGACGAAATTTTATCACGCTAGTAATAAATGCTCGATAAGTAAGAAGTCACAAGAAACTAAAGCTCGATGCACACGTTTTTCTGCCGTCCGGTCGCCGTCCGGTCGCCGTCCGGCCGCCGTGCAGATTAGGCTCGATGAACACGTACGTTTTTCTGCCGTCCGGTCGCCGGCGGCCGGACGGCGACCGGACGGCGATCGGACGGCGATCGGACGGCGATCGGACGGCGACCGGACGGCAAAAAAACGTACGTGTGCATCGAGCCTAAGACGCGAGTATTTAATGCATTGTACGTACCAATTTGTACTTATAGCTCAGAAACTGGGGCACTAACAAGAGATCAAAAACAAGGTATACAGACACACAGGCGATGAGATTTATGTGAAGAATAAAAGGATATAGACTGATTGATAAGATTAACAACGATTAAATCAGAAAAACCCTAGGAGTGAAAGACATAATGAAAAAGATGGAGACAAACCAGTTAAGATAGCTGGGACATCTACTACGCATGCCAGAAAGCAGGTACGCAAAAATGGGATGGAAAACGTAGTTTGAGAAAGAAATAAGTAGAGTAAGACCAAGAACGAAATGGGGAAACGAAGTGAGACACAGATTAGAAGAAAAAGGAGTCAACTGGAGAGATAGACAAAGATAAAGAAACATAATCAAGAACTAAGAAAGATATCTCGGCACCGAAAGGTACAAGAGCTTTAAGGGTGTGTTAAATCAGCATTTCTTAACAAAGGGCCGCGGCCCCCTGGGGGGCTGTGAAAAATTTGTAAAACGTTTTTACTTTTTAAAATATTGAATTCTTAAAAAAAAAATTTTTGCTTATTACTTTACTCGAACCATCGGAGATATATCTTCTTAAATAAATCGTAATATTTTTGTTAATACAAACTAGGGGGCCGCGAAAATATTTTAGGATATTTAGGGGGCTGCGACTACTAAAACGTTTAGAACCACTGTGTTCAATAACCATTTAAAAAGTCGCTATCCTAAATAAATTAAACTTATTTAGATTAGGACTATTTTATTACGTAGCAGACAGTTTTATTGTCATAATCCTAAACTAATGTTAATTACTCTAAATTATCTGCATTATTAATTAAGATTAACATTTTGTTTTGAAAGCAAAGCAAACAATTTATGTTGAATGAACTTGCTTCTTGCAAGCTAATTTTAAGAACTTTTTTTAGAGTATGACAAAACCTTTTTTGTTATAAATACAGTAATCCAATAATAGATGGTAAACCAATACTCAGTAGAACACCAAACCACAAACGATTTAATAAAATATTATAGGGAAAGAGGTGACCACAAAAGCAATCGAATAAATATAGTTTATTTAGTAATGTAGTTGTGTGTTATTTATAAATCCAAATGCTGATATTTTACATTTTGAGCGACTGGTATTGATAAAATATTGCTCCTATAATTTTATTTAAAAACTGTCCAATGGTACAAACGAGTTGTTTTTCTTAAAATTCTTATGTTTTTATTGAATTTCGCTCTTGCATGTAACTCTACACCCCTCGATGCTGTAAAAATAACACCTCTCTCTAACGCTTCTGAAAATAAAGAGCTAAAAGAATAAACAAAGCATTAAATCTGACCCTAGTTTGTCTGACTTTTTCTGTATAGGGATCCATAAAATTTATTTAGACTTTCAAAGGTCGACTTGTTTAAATATCCTAAGTAAATAAAGGCACTCCCTTATTTTTGAAATATGGCGCCATATTGAAATTGGAGAACACTCGAGGAAGCTGATGAATGAATATTAATAGAGACAGATGGCTTTACTGGTTTACCTTATGCAATGTGATATTAAGTAAAGTAAGCGATGAAAATGGATAAAAAACAATATACACAATAGAGTCGTATTTTCAAGTAGATTATAAATTTATATTATTCTGAATTATGTTATTATTAACTTTAAAAGTTGAATAGTTGTTTTAAATAAGCGGCATAATCTACAATTATATTTTACTACACTCTCATTTAAAAAAAAGTCCCTATTTAAAGTTCAAGAAAATGGACCGAACGAAACAAACATCCTTTGTATTGTTTTAAAATGACAAAACAAGGATAAAGTTTCAAACGGCTACACAGTAATTGCATTACAGTCAACGAGTCAACGAGCAGATATTGAATAGACCCAGCAAGTACTTACTGGAATGTAGAATGTGGGATATTTATGAATATTGACGATATCTATAATCTGATCAATTCATTTACACTCATAAACGGAGCAATTACCTGTAAGAGTACTACAAAAATCTTGTTGTTCGTCGTTGCAAAATAATAAATTGCATTAATGGCAATTAGCGCATTTTCTTTATAATTTTACATTTAAATTTACTTCGTAAGATCTGCTCTTTATTGCATATTAATACAGCAGATTCTCGTAATGTTGTTAGGGGCACACTGCTTGAATATTAAAATCATGTTTTCGAACTAATTGCATTAGTGCATACATGTCAGTGAAATTACTATTATATTTTGCAAGCGGAACTGAAATTATACAACACATGGCTTGCGTTAATTACATTGCAATTAGTGGTGTACGTATAATTATCTTTAAAGATGCACTTGTAAAACGTGTTATGTGAATGTAAATTTTACCTTATTTGTGAAACAATCACGTTAGCACACTTTATATAGATATTTGACAATGATAATGATGCTCACACTCAATGAAATAAATGGTCATCTTCAACAGTAAAAAATTATGCCAAAATTTATCAAGAGATTGAAAATTTACGACTGAAGAATTACTTCTTAACACAATATACAGAGGGTAGGGACTTAAGAAATAAACACTTTTACGATATCGCAGTAGCCAGTTGATTATCAGCTGACGGTTAATGCGCATTATTAATAGTTGTTTATACTTTCGACTTTGTGTCTGTCAATTTTCCAAGTTATCAGCCAAAATATGCAAAAGTTGTTATCACAAAATGCAGAGACTACTGTAAAAATTCTTTTCAAGCAATGTTATTCCAGAAGAGCCATCCAAGCACAATTAAAATCCGATCGAATTGAAATCAGTTTGGGTGCAATATAAAATATGATCCACTGTAAAGGTGTACGGTGTCAATTCCAGGCCAAAAACATTCCTCCTCCGCCTTTAAAAAGAGAAACCTGGAAAGGTAACTCGGGAAGTCAAAAAGAAGATCTCCAGAATAAGCAGCAAGGAAAACTCGCCAAGTCAACTTCAAATGGTCAAAGCAGTCGGAGGCGATCCAAAGACCATCCGGAAGGTCATCTACGGAGAAAAGTAATGTGTCATGTGCTAAAGAAACCCACATCACAAGACAAATGCAAGAAATCTGTACAAGACGCATCTTGCGGATTAAAGATCAGAGTATGTGATGTTACTGGATAAAGCTTGGTGGGAAACGCAAGATTTGTTACGTCAAAGATGGGGAAACCGCGCCCGAAACGCGGTTCGGTTCTCAACTCATGGTTGTCGGAATCATTTCGGCAAAAGGACCCTTAGGACATCCGAGTGCCATTAGCAGTGAAAATTAATGTAAAGCACTATGTCCAAGGCGTGTTGAGGCCTTTGGTGGAAGAAAGCATTTCAAAACTTTATCCTGGGTAGGTGGGAAGGAAAAAAAGGTGGTCATTCATCATGATGCATCTAAGGCCAATACTGCAAAATTGACCCAGGAATACGCTGTAGAGGTCAAAGAGAGTGGCGGTCCAGAGCAACAATGAGATTCGTTTCAAGTCTCCTGATGCCAGTCCTATAGATAGCAGTACCTATGCCAAAATTCATAAAGAGACGAACACGACCATAGAATAATTACGTCTTAATACATTATACAAAATATGTATTACGTTCGGATGTGATCTGCAAAAGAAATTTAGGCGCAAACCATATCTTGATCATATAAGTTTGACTAAATGTAGTTCAAGTGTACAATTGATCCTTATCATCCGTTCTGAAAGTAAAAGACAAGTTATCACGAAATTATTTTAACAAAGGTCTTATTAATTATGAAGCTTGCACACGCAAATTGTATGTTAAACCGATTGTGTGAGATCAAAGATAGCTCCATATTGAATTTCCAGCTGGTAAATTCTACATATATTACAAGTCAGGCCGTGTATTGTTCGAATAGAACGAGATTTCTATGTATGCAGTAAATCTGTTTATGGTACCGCAATGTATAATAGATTTCAATATATTCCGCATTTGCCAATACTAGATTTAGCTACATGCTCTGCATGATCTCATTACAAAGTATCATACGCCACATTTAGTGAAAACAATATTTTCTCTGAACGCCAATTTAGGAGTGAACAGCGCTGTACCAATTGAACTGAGAGCTGATTTGTAACTTAAATTAATTATACTTGACGTATTGTAATAATTCTTTTTGCAAAGGTTAAAAAATTGGCAGGAAGATAGAAGCAAGCTTACAAACAAAAGCCACATTACTAATCATGAACCATGGTCTCATTTAATATCAGAGAGGCGTAAGATCAGGAAAATAATAAAGAAAAAAGGCAGTTTTATTTCTTGCACATACCAATTCTTATAAGCCATGTGTGTTTAAATTCAAATCTTCAGTCGCGTGAATGCGTAACACTTAGTACAAGATTTAAGTCAATAATTTATACTTTTACTACCGGTTAAATTCATACACTTTGCATAAAAGGCCGATTTACATTCAGCAACAGTTTAGCTGTGTGTTAGTTGATATGCAACGTCCAATATGCATGATTAACTACTGTTGGCTGTGCGAAATATGACAACGAAATAAAATCGAAGTTGAATGAATTTGCTCTTATAGAATTTCTCTATCAAACTTTTTTGTGAGTTCGATTTTAATCAAATGCTTGTCATAGTGATTATCGTAAAACACAGTTTACAATGAGAAATAATAATTTTATAACTAAGGTAATGCGTTTTGAGAGACATGCATGCTTAACCTAGGCTTTACACCCCATTGTTCTCTGCAACGCACGGCTATTTTACGTTAGGTAGGAATTAATAATCCATTAAGGTATTTATACACACCTTGATGATAATTTATTGAGTACACTTTCACGTGTTGTATTGTTTTATAATGGCTAATAAGTTAGTCATTTACATGACAATACCGTTACCATAATGGGGTGAACATTTTTAGTTAATAAGGCTGCGTTAGAATACGTACATGACCAACAATTTTCAAGTTTTATTAAAATTTGTAATCAGTGATAAATGGGAGAACCCTTTTGAGTGTAAAATGATATATGAAAAAATATTCAGTGGTCAAAATTACAAACAACTTCTTGCGATGCGCGGATTTTATGTAGACCTGATTTCTGGAAAACGTTAAGAAACTGTATATGAGCTTCAAATATAGGAGTAAGGTTAAATACGGATAACAATTAGCACACGTAAAAGTAAGTTTGAATTTAAAAAATTATTTGTAAATTAGAAATTTGCCGACACATTTATTTATTATAAATACTACTAATGCCGGTGTTTAATTGAAAGTGACGTTTTCACGCCTTTACAAAGCATATGTTTATTCATTAGATTAGAACATAATGCAAAAATAGCTTATAATATTTCTGCACAAGAGCATATAGATGATCCAATTGAGGTAAATCAAGAACCTACCTAAAATATACGAATTTATGAAGCATGGCCGGTCCGTGGGTCCGTGACGGTGATGATGGCCATCAGGCTGCTGTACCCTGCAGGTATGTTCGAAACAATAAATATCACTTAGGTACCTATATTTATCAGAGTTTTTGCTAATTATAAAAGATTCACAAATAAAGAGATATAACTTCTTGGATAATCTTTTTTTCTTAGAATATTTACCATAATAAACTTTTGAATATTTTATTTGCAGTTATAAAAATCTGTGCCTTCCAGTGGTGGTAATCAAAAGAAGAGGAAAGAACCGAATTTGCAAAACAGCGGTGAGTTACTTCCATATTAAGGAATGGCAACCAGTAATATTCGAAGTATACCGGTTAAAAAAAAAAACGGAAGCCGCGAACATGCTGAATATTACACTGGTCTGGTGGACGTTCATCCTGACGACAGACACTCGAGTAAGTTAGCATCATATTCTGTTAATATTAGATCTATTTATTTTGTATTATTTGTCTTGTTTGTGGACTTGCCGTCCGGATATCTCAATTAATTAATTTTTTCTTAAAGATTCAGTTTTAAATGCTTTACAGCTAGCTTTACGTCCGTGAACGCATGCGGACTTAAAGGATTAGAATATTCGTTGAAATAAACTACCTAATGAATGTTTTTTATTTACAATCCCATTAGAATCCCTTGTTGTGAGTGCTAAAAAATAAAAACTCATTAGTTGTCAGCGCCGCCATAATAATAAAGCCACCAGTTTAAAATCCCCTAGAACCATCACCACTTCCATCGGATTGTAAGACAAGGCTGTACCCTGCAGATATGTATTGGGGAAACGTACCTAGCAAGTAAGTACAAGGCATTAATAAATATCAAACTAGCGCCGTCGCTACCATCACCAGACCCATGGAACCCATTTCTATGGGACCCAGTCCCATGAGACTGTGATGCAGGTAGGTACGAGGCAAATGCGTTAAATATTGTAAATACTATTTTGCTCACCGAGAACAATAACGGCACAACTCAAAAAAGCAGTTTTTTGGGAAATTGCAATTAAAGTTTATGTTTTGTCTGTCTGTACAGTTTAAACCTCTCTTGAGTCTTTAATTTTTATTAAACTGTGCTGTACGCATATAACTTTGATACCTAGGGATATACTTATACTTTTAAATAGTTTTTGTAACAGTATTAACTTAAAATAATTTTTTATTTTCAAAATTCACTGTCACTTAGGAGTTGTGCCAGTATTGCATTGTAAATAGTATTACTTTTTAGAGGCATAACTAAATAAAACTATTTATTTTCTTCAAAAATGCTTAATAACCCAAATTAATTATAAAATTTTTGTTATTGGGAGAGGCCCTTCATAAGCCTTTGGTAAGTTGAAGCTTTTGAATGACTTTAATGACCTTCTAGTTTTGCTATGATTGATATATCATTAAAATTAAATTTTTTGCCTGTCACATCCATGTTAAAGTTAGTTGCTGTTTCAATGTGAATCACAATTCAATAAAGGCATAACTTAAATAATGCCACTATTGCTCTACAGTCACACGTCGTTTTGCTAAGACAGCAGACGACACATTGAAGTTGTGTCATTGTTGCCGTAAAATTAACCTTCGAACTCGTTAGGACTAAACTGACACTAGTGCCATATATCGAAGTATGGATGAAACATTCGACTTGTGCTGATATTGCATTAAATAGAAGGCTTATTTTAACACACATTTCTAGTGAACTCAAAAGTACCAAATTTTGAGTTGTGCCGTTATTGTTCTCGGTGAGCGATTTGACTGTTAAAAAAATGAGATTTTGTTTAAAAATATGTACTCCTATATTTTATTTTTATCACCACGCAATATGACATTTATTGTATTAAAATTTCACATATTCCAAAAATTTGCTAAAAACTCAGAATCACTGATGTCTTACTCCATATCTTTAATTATTATTTTCATCATTTATTGTAAGTGGTGTAAGAACTAACAGTTATTAATGGTAAAGCGTTTTTTCAATAATGAAAGATGACGATGGATACTGTGTGCCATGTTCAGATTTTAAGAAAAATATTCATATCTTATTTCAACTAAGTAAAAAATTTGTGTTAAAATGTTTTGTTTGCAGACAAAACAGGATATATCACCTAATATGAACTATAGATTACAGATTTTGAAAAAGTGACCATTAGTATGACTGTCAAGGTGAATTGACAGAAATGGAGTTCTCTTCCACCAGGACAATGCCAGACCACACACAGCAACAGCAACCAAGGAAATGATTACCAAACTCGGCTAAGAACTTCTTCCCCATATTTCTCAGACAGCACCTTTAGACTATCATCTCTTTCTAGTAATCAACAACTATATACGATATTGGTTATTCCAAAGTGGACAAGATATCAAAATTTAAAATATTTTTTTTTATAGCAGAGAGGAAATCGTTACATCGTTGAAAAAAGTAATAGAAGCCAATGGTGACTACTTTTTTAAATAAAGTATTGTTTGATCCACTTTGTCTCCGTTGATTAAAACAGTACGAACTTTCTTGGTATCACCAATCTCATCGAAATTTAATTGCTTTTATTAGGCATTTCTTCCAATATTATCATTCAAAATATTACTATTACAAAGCTTTACCCTTCAATATAATCATCAACAAGTGTATTACCCTAATTAGCATTGATACAGCATGTAACATCTTGGAGATAGAAATTGGTTATTTGTCTTAAGTGTCGTGGGTGAGGTAAGACGCTTTAAACATGAATCTTGCTAAACTGCACATAAAGCGTAGCTGATTAAATCGGACGTATGCCAACTATAAATGCACTTAGTATCGTTGCATGATAGTGAGTTGTTAATACTGTATTAACATCTCGTAACATTGAGTTATTGGCTGTAAGCGGTAACGTCTGTAGCTAATAAACGCATACGATCATATATTAATCAACTATCATTGATGTTCCGTGAATGGGACGTTTGCATCTAATAGAAAACTAATTGTAATGTAGTGCAATGGACATTGGAAGCGTCAATACCATAAATTTGTTCGATATGGGGGCGTTAACGATACCCACAACTGCCATAAAAATGATAACCTTAAAGTATTTTTATTAATTTCATAACACAGGTATTTTTTATAGTCTCCTACATAAAAAGATCACATTAAAAACACTTCAATTGGACAAATAAACGATAAATCTTAAAGGCATTCCTTATAAACACATTTTTTAAAACTCAGTGAAAACTTGAACCTAAACACCTAAAAAAGTACAACAACCATAATGGCCTTTTTAACAGTTAATAATAGTCATCGAGAAGGGCTTAACATCAACTTAACCCTTTCATTGCGAAATCAATGGCCCAACTTTCAAAGCAAAACAGTTTCCACCTGCCGCAAATTTGTGGAACTATTAATTAGGCTCAAGATGCCGTATTATACTATAGAATTTAGACAAAGTAATGGATTAAATAAGATGCGCAAGTTGTATTAAAGATTTATTACAGAATTTGGGTAATTATGTAAACACCTTAAGTTCTCGAGTAAGCGAGCACATACATATATCATCCTAATGAAATTTTGGTGTTATACAACTAGATAGTATTATCTGCATGTAGGGGAAAGGTGTCTAATTTAGCATCCATTTCGAAAATATAAATTTTCTCTAAGATATGTACAGCGTATAACTCTCAGCAAAGGAAGTTGATATTCAATTAATTAATACTGCTCAAGATTTTAAACATGGCTTGCTTTACTACATAAAATAAAACGAATACTGAAATGGTAAACACCATATTACTTAGCTGTTTTGTAAAATGGTCTTGTTGGGGTAGAGTCTCTTATAATAGAAACGTACGCAACACCTACACCACAACCTAAAAAATATTCATTAGAGAATGACTAGTACCAATTTAAATGTTAATTTTGTTCGACAAAACCAACTAAACATTACTTTTAAGCCCTCGTAAGGCAATGATGAATGTTTCATAGTATGGAGACTTGTGTAATGTGTTCTCGATACCATCATGTGCTTCGTGCCTAGAATAGATTACTTCGCATGTGAGCTTTTCTGCCCCACAAAATAATAATGTTACGTTAAAATTAAAATTTTCTTGGTTTTCAAGCTCAATAGAATAAAAATTATTCAAAAAGTTAATAAATACTTAAAAAATCGAGTTAGTCCTCAAGATGGAAGTTTACACATAAATTAAAATAAAGCTCTTTATTTGCACCTAAGTTTTCGTTATTTTTTAAAATTTAGTGAAATAAATTCTATTTTAATGATGCTCCAAATATGTCTTACTTAATTCATAACCAAAGTTTAGCTAGTATATTAATCAATTTATTGAAAATTAAGTTTTTTCCTTTTGAGGAAGAGGTTGTTTAATGTATATAGTTATTTGCCATACTGACAAATGGTTTTTGATTGAACTCTTTTTTTCATAGTTGTTATGTAACTGAAACGTAAGCTTTATATTTAATTCATTGATTCAGTTAAAAAAGGGTTAAATTGAGTTGCAATATTTCTATTTCACGGTTGTTTTTATAGAAGTACGATGTTTACGCTCTGTTCACGTTCAGATATTACCAAGAAATAAAAACTAATGACACACTTAGTTGAAAGTGGTCCAATAACGGCCTATTAGAACCGTTGCCAATCGAAAACCATTTTCCATTAACGATTTTACTACCACGGTTTCATATTCGACATCTCACGATTAGTGGATATGGATTAATAAAGTAAATTATTACATAGAATAAAGTAAATGCTGTGACAAAACATCGTAATAATTGGCATGATAAAGTAATAATATGAACAATCACATACAACCAAACACACTGTATTTTCAATTAAGACAGTGACATAGTTTATTGCTAAATTAAAATGCATCTTTAGCAAATTTGGTTTTGCACTTTTTAAAATGGTCAGGATAACAATAAGACACTAAAAATCGACACAATTATGCTTAAAAATCTTAAACCCTCGTCTATTGGGTAAGATATTATTTTATCACTTAACTCGTTAGGTAGTTTTGAAAAAATCCTATTTTAAAATGCTACTTTTGGAAGACACTGGTAATGACAAATACTTTTGTAACCAACTATTAATCAACTTCAACTTGTAAAATAACGTACGAAGTATGCGAACAAAACAATAAGAATTATTGTCAGTTGATGCAGCATTTTCTTTATAACTTCCACATAATATCATTAAAAATAAATATTGAACATGCAAGCAAAATGGGAACGAAGTTTGAGAAAAAAAGAAGTAGAGGAAGATCAAGAACAAAGTGGAAAAATGAAGTGAGACACAGACTAGAAGTAAAAGGAGTCAGCTGGAGAGATATGATACAATTAAGCAATGATAGACAAAGGTGGAGAAACATAATCAAGAACCATAAAAATATCTCGACACTGAAAGGTTCAAGACGACCCGATCAATAAAATATTTAACAAATCGAAATTAGAGTGACCGCAAAAAAAAATCAGAAAACGTTCAAGAGATTATTAAACAATAAACTGACCTCACAATAAGAATAAAACATAAATTAAAACGAATGTTCGAGAAACACTATTTTAAAAATTAAAATTGATTGAGCAATGTTCAATTTTAATTTCTTATTTTAAATTTCACAACGACATAATAATTCACTTTGCCAAAGGAGGAATTAACAAGGAAATCGACGCACGTGGAGTTGATGTGTGAAAGCTGATCGAAGGTTACAAAGTAAAACTCTTGTTAAAAATCACCTACAAATTTAATAAATTTTAATTATCTAGTAGCCGGCGGTAAGCAGTTTGGTATATGTAATTTATTCGTTACCTCCTTCCTTCGATACAGTTTGTTTGTTTGTTATATATCAAATAAACGACAATTTAATTAAGATTTAGTAGGCAGAGCAAATGTTCGTACAAACATGTAGGTGTAATTAGTTTGTTTCGTTTTTTTTATAGCTTATCAGTAAGCAAACGTGCCTTCCAATCATTAAAACTGTTACGAGAAAAATGTATGGTAACCGCTAACAAGTTACATTTAATTTAAACCATATGTTTAGGATTGTTTTTTTACGTAACAGTTTAATAACGAATATTATTTTTGAATAAAAGGGGTAACTTACAATTAAAATAATAAAATCTGCAAAAAAAATCGTATATTCTCTTAAAACTTGTGAGCTATGATTGCTCGAAAAAAAAAGCGGGACCGCTGGTTGATAAGACCAGTTCCGGAAGACCACTCAAACATTCTATGATGAGGAGGCATATGCAACTTTCTCACTACCACCCCACCGCGTGGTGTTTAGACTTGACGAAGATGATGACAGCAAAAGGTAACCTGTTGCTACACCTCACGACGATTTTACGGAATATATCACTCGTGGCATGAAGAACTGCATGTCAAAAGCAATGCCGATGCCCATTGAAAAAAGTCCAGTACACGGTCTGGTGTGGCCTGGGGTGGATTTGGATTGCGTGGAACGACGCCACCCTACGTGGCAAGAAGATTAATGAACGCAGAATATTACTGCGAATAAACGATTGTCTATTTAAAATTATGGGAACGTTATATCCCGATGGTTATCTTCTGCAACAAGATAACGAAGGGCTCCATCCTGCCCGCTACACTCGCGACTTATTTTTGTAACGTTAAATCGACATTAAAACTTGGCCAGCGGATCTTAAAGTCACATGGTGACACTAGCGTCGTGGCATCAAATGTCGTATAGCGCCATCGTCTGAACAGCTTGATGTCGCGATGCCACGATGTCGACGCTAAAGCCGTGACACTAGCGATGTCGCGATGCCACGATGTCATGACGCTAGTGCCGTGATACTAGCGATGTCGTCATACTGAAAACAACTGCCAACTTTTGATATAAAAAATGCGATACTTGACCTAAGCCTATCATACTTTTATATTTTGACAGCGCGTATTTGTCATAACAGACAAATAATATACATTTGTTTGTCATCGATTTCCATTTTCTCATGTCCTCAATAGATGTTCTAACGTTTTTAGATTATTATCAACGATATTCTTGTTTATGGGCTAAATCTATTCCCCAATATAGAGACTTCAAAATAAGCAGTTGCTCTACATACTCTACAACATTCGTTGCTGCAGTTGCAAGCGGCCAATTTTATTTTGATGTCGCGAGTCGCGACACTCAAATAATTATATAACACCTAGTGTGATGCTGAATGTCAATCGATGTCGTGGCACCTAGTGTCACCATGTGACCGAGGCTTAATTCGGTAAAAATTTATGAGCCAACATAAAACTTGAAGTGGAAAAGCTCCAAAAGGCTAATCTGTACGAGTGGACCTAATTTGATCATTGAAACCAAGTTTACTAAAGTCACTTATCAATGACTTTACAAAGCGAATTGAAGAAAGCATAGCTGCAGATGGTGCCAAAATAATTCACTAAATTTAATAACAATGAATTTTCTACATAAATAAAATTTATAATTTTTATTGTCTTCGTAACAATTTTTTTTAAATTAAATTATTTAATACTTATATTAGTTATATTTAACGCCAAGACTTTTGCAACGAACTTTACTTCAGTTAAAACCTTTTCATGCAAAGCATTTTGGAAGCATTTTATCTTGTTATCTTAACCAAACGAAGACGGTTTCTCATATTTTAAAGACAACTGTACATAAAAATCGATCCAGAAATATAGCACCCCATTTTATTTACAACAAACATAATAATTACTCTACGAAAGACAATCCTTTACGTGATCCAATTTAATTGCAACCAAAGAAAATCAAACAATTTTTAGTACACTATTACATCGAACATACTCCCCCGGTTTGCAACAGATAATATAAGTTTTTGATGTACATTTAATAATAGTTACTGCTAACTTTAAAGGTAGATTCTGAAAATAAACGGGAATAATCTCCATCTCGGCAGTCCCTGGAATCAAGGGAATACTGTCTCCATAGCAACCCCATGCACTGCACTGAACCGCTGCAGCCCTGGAAACTGTACGACTCGCATTTTGACCTTTGGATATCATTTAATTTGCATAAAAGTTAGTATTAATGTAAACGTTTTCTACAACAAAAGTTTAACAGTATTTTTTGTAGCTTCGTTCAAACAAGATTATTATTGTTGTCGCGATTTAAAAGTTCATATCTGGGTTCCATTTACTTTTAAACAATAAATAAACATTTAAGTTAAGAAAAGGGTTAACATAAACCTAATAAACAGTTTTGTATGAGTAATGCTGGATGTTATTTCGCTTTTAAAGCAACAAAAAATATCCTTTAATTAGACAAAGAATCCCTCCAAGATGTCTATATATACTCGTAATATAATGGTTTATTAAAATATAAAATAACAAATTATAAACTAAATAATTCATTAACTATAGTTTTTTTTCTCTTGCAATTAGGCAAAAGATTTTTTAAATAAGCTATGTTCAACAATATTTTTAAAAGATTATCGCACAAATTCCATTGTATAACAACACTTGGTTATATATTTGGCACAATCTCTATATGATTACATCAAAACTTGGTAAACAATACCACCATGAATTACTAATTCTATTCACTTTTAATTATTCTTGTTCTTTGTTAAGTGAAGAACTTCCAGCTCTAATCTAAAGACATTATGCATAATTTCGGCGTTATTTTGCTGGTGTACACGGCTCATCTCGTCTGATATTAAAAACAAGTCATTACCCAGGGATTCACAGCTTCCATTTCCAGAATAACAAAGAGGGTGAAAATTAAAAGCCACCATTTTAAGGGTAATTGATCATATTAATTGCACAACATTAGCATGCATAGCAATATTTAAACGAAGCCGTTTGAGAAATGTACTAAAATTGTGGAAGCAAAAAATAAATAATTTGCAGCTCAATTGGCTTAGCAGGAGCAGACGTTTAAAAAGAAACGAAGCTAATAAAGATAATTAAAAGTACTATTAAACTTCTTGTAATTCTGTGGTTCCTTGCAAGTTCACAATCGCCAGAAATAGTTAGTCTGCAATATTTCCGTTATATTTTACAAGTCCCTTGTTAGCAGGATAAGATTTTACCATCTTGCTTATATGTATTTCGAAGGCTGTCATCAAAGTTTTATTATCGTTCCAGCTTTCATATTCTGGAGCGACAATAGTATGCATATAATTCTTAAAATAACTAAACTAAACTAAAATAAAATAAAGCAGCTTTAGTTACTTAAGCAAAACCCTATTGTAGTATAAAAATATTTGCAAAATACTATGGGGTGATGGTATTCCTATAAGTCAACATCAATAGAATTGCACACTTTTGCAAAATATCTTGGCCCAAACAGCAACATGTTTACAATAGGACGTCGGAAGATAAGGGAAATATTATTAATTTTTTAATGCTTTTTTGAGATTATCATTATCTAATATATTGATATAACCGACATGACTATAACCCTAAAAAAAAAACTTTCAAAAGGCTTAAGTACTCTGTTTTATAAATAATTTAATTCAATGGTTATCATGTCCCTGGATAAATTTAATTTGATTTAATAGCGACTTTTAATATCATGAAATGTATTAACCAATTTCTTTAACAACATTCGTCATAAAACGCAAGTGTTAAAAGGTACAGTGTCTAAATTATTTCATTTTCGCTGTTCCTCTTGCCCTTATTCGTCGACTAGTATCTTGGGCCCACTGTGAAATACATGAAATTTCATCTAAGGGTGCAGGGAAAATTCAATTTTCTTGCGATGCGCGGATTTTATGCAGACTTGATTTCTGGAAAACGTTAAGAAATTGTATAGGAGCTTTATATGAGCGTGAGGTATTATTAATTAACAGATATTAATTAATTACACGTAATAGAAAATTTTTGAAAATAATATATTAGAAAACTAAAAATTTGCTCAAACATTTAACAGTTTTCAAATAGCTAGGATACAATTCAATATGTATTTAATTTAAAAGGGAGTAGTCATCACAAATAGTTAAATAAGGCCATAATATACTGAGGTAAAGTAAATCATTGCCTATAAATAAAGGGCTTTTTTAATATTTGTTCATGATAATTAAGTTACTAAAGCCACTCTTAAAAACAATTGACTGCATTTTTTACGAATTATTGGTCTTTATTATGTTAAGTTAACGAAATTTGTTTTAAAACCAAGTTATTTATTGTTATTCTGCTACTAGTGAGATACTTTTAAACAAAAGTATGCTTTTTATAAGAAAATACAAGTTCACAACCATTAGAAAAGATCAATAAACTGTCACTTATTTTTTCTGCCGTACTTATACACTAGAGCGTGCATAAAACAAAAAGTTTTAATGATAAGCGATTGTCGTTGCCATGATAAGTCAGCAAACTGTTAAACAATTTGTTATTTTATTGTGTAAGTCCTGTGATCGCGTCGTAAATCCTTCTAGAACAAAAGATACCCAGTAGTTTCCTCTTTAGCACTTTCTTATCTCACTTTTTCGCACATTTGTTATAGCTAACTTACGAAAAATTTAAAGAAAACTTTCTTTCATGTATAGGTATTATTCACAGGAACGTGAAACAATACCACATTTTTACGGAAGAAAGCATATGATGCATACTTAATTAAAATTTTATGTTATTATACGAGAATACAATATGACTATGAACTATCTTATTCTATTCGGAAATGCAAGATTTCTTAATTATTATAAGCTGTTTTTTTTTTAAATCGTTGATAGCAATAGATATAGGCTGTATTTTTATTGAATGTAAAATACCCCGTACAACAGCGATGACCAACCATATTTTTATTTTAAAAATATGCATTTTATAATGTATTAGTATTAGACTGTCGTACAGTGTGGTCCAAATTCGATGGGATTTCATGGGTATCTCGCTTACTAGTCGAGATAGAGAAACGGTTAATTAGCAAAAATGTGCAGTATTTTGAGACAAACTCAAAACCGTTTTCAAATATATTCTATAATTTTCGATTATTCTTGTTTTTTTTTCACAGAATACTTTTTGTTTCTCGTCTTTAAAAATATTAGAAAAACCTTTGTAACTTGCGTATTATTGAAAATAAATACATCAACCCTAATATATTTGGAAAGGGAAAAAAATAAGGCATTTAAATAGATCATAGCAAGTACAGCTTCCATTTTAAAAAAAGGGAGTTTGTGTCATAACTTTTTAACGGCGAGCGTCAAAAATTTTTTTTTAGTAGATACTATCAAAATCTACATAAAAATATCTAAAAATAATCTTTATAAACTTTTTCGATATTTAAAACAATAAGGGAGATATGGCACATTATAATTATAACAAAGAAAAACAGTTTTTCTTTAATAACTCAAAATCCGGGAATGAATTTTTGAAAACGGTTCTGAGTTTGTCCTAAAAAACTGCACATTTTTGGCAATTTAACCGTTTCTCTATCTTGTTTATTAAGCAATATAACCATGTTATCCCATCGAATTTGGACCACCCTGTACATTCGATATGAAAATAAAATTTTACATTGCAGAATTCAGTTTACATATCATCCTTAACCGGTGCAGAAATCGATATGCCAAGCATGTATTCAGTTAATCGTTTTGTATTTTGGCTCGGGCATATAAATAATGCCGTAAAACTTTTATGTTCAAGTATCCTTTTTCAAGGAGATTGTATGTGAAGAGTACATGGAACACTTCAGAACCGTCTCGACACTACTTCCAGTACAGTAAGTACCAAAACTTATGAGACATATATCAATGCACGTTACTTGTAATGGCTAGCAATTTAAAATTCCAACAACCGCACAATGATGTGGATGAAATATCCAAGCTAGGACATTAAAGTATATGGTACTTGTGCAAAATATTCCTTTTAGTTATGAATTTTGAATCTAGAAGTTAGTTGTATTCGTATGTAAAAAGTCTCAATTTTCAATGAGAACGTTTTACGATTATTTCCTTGGAATTGGATAGTGAATATTACTTCATGCATACCCAAATAATATAAAATTTGTTTGTGATAATATCATCCCATCACTTTGAACCATCTTTTAGAAACTTAAAGTCTATGGGTCAGATTTAATTCTTAAATATTTGACAAAAATTATGGATACATAATTCTGCATACATTTGCTGTTGTGCAACAAACTTTCATGAACCAACAAAGTAAGTGTTTGCAAAATATTATTGCAAATGTTGTTCATATCCTAAGAGAAGTATAATTTCAAGCTATAATTACAGTGTAATGTGAGTCGTTATTTAGTACTCCGGATTAAAGCCCGTGTTTTAATTACTTGGCAGCTGTAGAATGAGAGAATAGCTACAATACTATAAACTTCTCGTCTGGGTGGAGTACCTACTTCTACAGCTTTGTTTTCTCATTTCAAAGCCATTCTTGCTCCTAAGATATAAATCTCTGATGTTACTAAGAGAATTAGTGTGAACGAAATCAGTACTTCACTGTTTGGTACTTGAGGGCCCGGTGTACAATTTATTTTTCTATAGCTTGATTAACAAACCCCTTTATAATTATTTAGCAGATTGATATCAACTGAACTAAACAAAGTAATGAAAAAAGCACCCCTGGATTTCATATACTTCAGATCACTACTCCGACAGTATAATAAAAAATAGAACTCAAATGCAAAATAGTATATTTTACAACAAGAGATGAAAGTCCAGTTTATTTCGTGAGGTGAGGTTTGTTCACGAGCCGCAAAGCGGCGAGAGAGAAAATCTCACGAACGAAAACAACTGATTTCATCTCAAGTCGTAACTGCTATTTTTTCTACGAAATTAAAATGTTATTATAGAACGAACGTTAATGTAAACGAACCAAATGACAATTATTATTTATAAAGTTGTAATTAATCATTTCATTTCCATAGCGACACCACCACACTGACATTGACATAATTAAATAAAATAACCTGCAAACGAAATATATTTAATATTAATTTTTGTACCATTCTTAGGCTTTTATATAAAATGCTACATTAAAATTAAATTATTTGATTAGAATATTAACGCAATTTTAATTAATTATGAGTTTAAGCTTTAAAAAATCTTAAATTTTACAATTTGATATTGACATTGACATTATTTTCGCCACTGGAGACGAAAATATATAATTCTATAAAATGTTAACGGATAATTTTCTTTGTTGCATCACTACCACTTTTTCCTATAAATCTAAAAATTGTATTCTGGAATTTTTACTTGCACAACAGGTTTTCTGATACTTAAGCATTTTCACGACCAAAATAAATACAAAATATTTAAAATGTTAACATCATTGGAAAGATAAAATAGCCTGGTAGCCAGCAAACTAAATCCTAAAAATAATGGCTACAAAGTTCGTGTTACAAAGCAAAAAGTCTTGGAAACACTTTACTAAATATTGCAACATTGGGTTGGTTGTTGGTTGCATTGCATGCTCTAGTCACGTATAACTTAAGGTAAATTAACTTGCGATAAGACCCTGTCACGGAGGGTTGGGATGAGCGAACAGGAAGAGCTCAGGAATACCGGAAGGATGTGGCTCGGTATACAAAGTAATGAATGCGTACGTGTTTCATCTTACAATAGTAAACCAAATGAGGCTAACCTTATCAGCAAGGTGCTGAAAATTGGACCTCTATAAATTTCATTACAAGATTACTACTGAGTACAGTTGTAAGGGACACAAATGCTGTTTTGTTGTTTATAACCTCTAAGGAATACTATGTTACTTTAAATTTATTGAGCCACTTAGTAGCTTCAATGTTGTGCTTATAATATACAAATATACTTTAGGTTTTTTTTTTGTATTTGTAAGTGTAATAAGACGTTATGTATTTTTATTAAAAATTTGTTTAATTAGGAACCGTGAAAATAATATAAAATAGTTTCCAATTTGACAAAGTAATTCATTTTCTAGAATTATTGAACGTCACAATATTTTTTTCAATAAATAAAATAACAAATTGTAACCCTGGAAATTATGTTTACAATTATTTAATCCCGTTGATCGATAATGTGGCCTGTTATCAAAATTTATTGCTTTTATTTCGTTTAAAATTCATTCGTGCAACAACGTTAACCCAATAATTTTTATGTTACATTAATTAATGCATATCAAATCACGAGATCATCATTCATATAATAACCTCACTAATAACCGACAATTTATAGAATTTACTGGTGTAATACGAATATAATCGTTAATCTGTTTTAGCCGTTGGCCATTAAAGATAATTTGGCTGCGAAATACATTTTATTTATAAGCTTTGCATCATTAGCAGCCTCAGGAAATACATTTCAGTAACATTGGTACTTTGCACTGGGACCATAATTTTGATACTATATTAATTCATACAGTAGGCGGCGGTATGCAAATTACCAAACTACGTACAAAAGTAAATGGAATCGCTTCGACGATAAAATTGAAAAGAAGATTTATGTAGTCGAATTTGCCGGTGCTGGTTCGAATTAATTTATTAGTACAAGTCTATCTATATATCTACATTTCGGCTGTCGCCGTCTCTCGCATTCTAGTTTCCATTGTCTGTCTTTTCAATCATCTTCATTTAAGCCTATTGCAGCCATGGCTTCCTTTACTTGTCCCCCATTTATTCTTGGACCAACTCTGCTTCTTTAAAGTTCTTTTTCGTTTGCAATATCAACTTCCAGTTTGTTCCGATGCTCATTGCTAGGAGTTTTAGCGTTTATGAGTGTTTTGTAAATATTGGGTTGCTGGCCTAATGCCACAACCTCGTATCCTACAAGACCGGCAAATTTTTTATCAAGGCTTATCTTTAGCAAACCAACCGCATCCTTGCAAAGCAATAAGACATGTGACCCTAGACAGGTGCCCTTACAGTTGTTAAACTAACTTGATTTCAAAAGCTTCTTCATGCTGGCTTCTTTCTATAAACGATTAATTTTGTTTCTAAACAGTTTAAATCGGTAAAAAATAGTTTGTGACTAATAAAAACAAGTATATATTAGGCATGGTTAGCAAAACCAGAAACACTCTCTTTTTCCTCCAGTTTCATTTTATTTTTGAATTTTCGTGCCTGCCACAAGTTGAAATTGAATAGAAATCTTGCAAAAACCATAACTTATCCCTAATGTTAACACTTACGTTGCTGTACCTCGAATTTCTCGAGTTCGACGGAAAAAAATCATGATTTCATAAGTTTCCCCCTAGTTAGGAATTGCGCGTAATATACAGCGCCTGCTAAATTGGAGTCAGTTACCAGAGTTCAAACAATTGTTATTCTATGGTTGTCGAGGGAACGAAAGTTCTGATAGACGCTTATACAAATGGCTTTTTCTCAGATAAGCAAATCGCCTTCAATTCCGGTTTCGTTTCTATTACTGTAACCGACTTGCTTGGGAAAGAAGAGCTCAACTATTTCGGTTCGTAGATTCAAAATAATTTAGCACCAGCATTTATTATACCAAACATACGACTTAAGTAAAACATATTTTTTCATCTCTAAATCAAGACATTGTAAACAATTTATTTTACTTAAATCCTTTTTGAATCAATAATTAAAAATAATTAAAAATCTACTAACACTCTTTACACTCTATCCATAAATACATCGTAATTTCATGGATTTAAGAGCTAATAATCATAATTTAAGTTACAAATAAGTAGTGAAATTTTAAGCAAATTGCTTACGTTTAAAAATATTTTTTCAGCCTTCAAAAATATGAAGTCTTTGCATGTTTCCCATTTGTTATGAAAATCGCCATGTTATTTTTATAATTTGAGGACCAATAAACATTATTTAGGCTGTAAATAAGCCAATTACTTTAGTTCAAAATTGTTTCAATATTTCATTGAAAAAGTGCAAAAACAAGAGTGTTTTAATTTTTCCTGAAAACTTTAAAAGGGAATTTTATTTCACTTAAGGACAAATAATCATTGTTTAAGCTACTTATACTAACAATATGTCTATCACTTTTTTGGATGCTCGGTTAAAGAGTACGAATATAACAGCAAATCGCACACCCAGTTCAATACCGCCGTAACTGCAAAAATCTTTGTCTACGAAATATGGTGGTATTGCATTGCTAAACATGTTAACTATGGAGTGATATAAAGCCACATGTAGTAAAAATATAAAAAATAGAAGGTTAACGTTGTATGGCTTTATAGTATAACTCTATAGTTAAAATGTTTAGCAGTGCAATGCCGCTGTATCTCGAAGACGAAGACTTTTGCAGTTACGGCGGTATTGAATTGGGTGTGCGAAATGTTAATGGTAAACTTGAAGTTATGATGAAATATAAGAAAAATCGATTCCCTATTCTCATTTTCTTCTGGGAAAATACTAATTTCCCGAAAGCGTAGAAGTCAATATTTGCATTTAGCCCCATACATTTACAAAAATTCCACAACCATCAATCTAAGCATAACTTTGCTGTTATAAAGGTATTTGAGATTTATTGCATACTACATCACTAAATGCATGCTTTCTGCTTTCATAACAAAGACCTTAGTGGTAATATTAAATGCATATAAAGAAACAGCGTTGGGGGATGTTGGTTAGTCATTCATCATATACGTCAATATGCACTTTTATGGATGAATGATAACCTGAAAAAAGGCTGAAAAATGAACTACATTGTCATGCAGTATAAGCTAACGGCACGAAAATTGATAACTATGCACTAGGCAGGCTTTGAATAAATAACTAGATGGAACTTTAACAGTTAAATAATGTATGGTCAATATTGTCACAAGCTTTTAAGCAATATAATTTTCGAAGTTAAGAACATGAAAATCTCTTGTATGTGCTATACATAATTTATGAGCTTAACCTTTCAAAGTATGAGTTTTTTTATATCAGTGTGTAGTTTATCAGTTAATAACAATTTACTTAAAATACATTTTTTGAGATACACAGTTTAGAAATTTAATTACTAAATGCCACCTAGGTTATAAGAGTCTACGTTTTTGTCTAGTTTACCTATTGTCACAAAAATTATAACAAATTTTACTTTTTATTTTTAACGTAACTTAAATTAAATATTTCAAAAAAAAATACCCTTTATCTTTACTTGCAGTGCAGGCATCAAGCCGCATAAATGTCCTCCATGTGATAAAACTAAATCGATACTTAAAAATTTCTGTTTTAAATCAATTTAACGACTTCTTATCCTCACCCCCAAGAACGACTTAAAAGCTGAGCAATTTTCTCACCCTCTCAACGTATGCGTTGAAGTGATATGAGGACACACGTGTCAAAGTGCCGACATCAGCTGGCATGCAATAATTTTAGTTTAAACGAGAGCACAAGTTTCGCATCTCGGGACCATGTCACACACAGGATGCGCGACTTATATAACTTCTACAAAGGGTTTCTAAAGTCGGGTGAACAGCAAGCGAACCATTACTCACGTCTTAGTTACTTTGGAGCAGTGCTTTCCAACCTTTTCGTCTGCGCAACACGCCGAGTGTTACTTAAAAAAAAGAGCGACATTCCGGGAGAAAGGTACAAATAAATTATATAATAAAAATTAAAACAATGAACAAGATAACATAAGCATATAAAATCAAAAAATTCGCCTCATACTCCATACACACCGGTTTACAAGCACCGATTTAGAGGTTTACTATTCTGATTACAGACGGATAGATTATAATATTTTACGAAACTTACAAAAAACATGTGGCACATTATACCTACAAAAATAAATCTTTCAAGTGAAGCATATAATACTAATGAAACACAAAAAAATAAGCTTTAGTTAAGCTAATTGGCTTAGATTTATTAAAACACTTGAAAAACACAGTTATGAGAATGAAATTTGTGGTTTATTGTAGTAGTTGGTTTCAATCAACGAGTTAATTCCGGTATTTTGTATAAAAAAACATTGATATTCACACATGATACATAATTAATTTTAAGATATGATCGACTTAAACACTATAAAATTGGAACGACTGCACAAAAAAAGGATGAAGATTGCAATCAAAATATAAAATAAAACTTCTCGTCTTAAAACAAATGGCTTCCTGATTTTAGATAAAAATACCTATAGGTGTGAAAACTTTATAATTGGTTTAATCTATTAAAATATTTCCATCAACAACTACACAATAATTTATTTAATGGTTTTAAGAGCTTTGGCCAGCAAACGATTTACATTCTTTGGCTTATTATCGTAAAGACATGAATTTTTTTGCCAAGTATCATACAAAAAAATTATCATTTTCTTACTACTAAATATTTCGGCAAGTATAATATCTCGAAAAGTGAGAACTAAAAAATGAAACTTCCTCAAAAAGTTATCGAAAAAGAATTCTTAAGAAAATACACTTTACACGGTAGCTTTACTTTTCATAAACCAGCAACGTTACCACTAAATTAGTGACGAACCTTGCAAACCCAGAGTGTCAAAAATAAAGTTCAGGTGATGCTACATAAGTGACCTATCATAACATGACCATACGTCCCGTTTTGAACAGAACCATCCCGTTTTTGGGTAGCCTATCCCGTTGTCCCCAAGCACTGCTTCGGGACGCTGAAATGCCCCGTTTTCAAAAAGAGAGCAACTCACGGTAACAATTTCAAAAAAAGGCGCGAAAAATCAAAAAATCACACCAATAATTTGAATCATACGAATTTTCCTACAATCATTGAAAATATTTTATGTCTGCCCGGCACTAATGCACCCTTACAAAGGGTCTTTTCTCTTATGAATATGTTGTGGACGAGCGAAAAAACACACTTGCAAGTCGCAGTTCTAAAGCAATGTTAATTACCAAAGTAAATTTTAAAAAATCCTGCCAAGAATTTCATTCGTATTTAAAATCAACGTCAAATTTGTACAGGGTGTCTACCTAGTGCGTATTTCTTTCATAACTGCTTTATTATTCAAAATAGAAAAAAGTTTTAGGACACATTTTGTTGGAGATCAAAGGAAACATAATCTAAAATTATTTTCATCTATACAGAGTGTTTGGTTTCCGCGCACCGATGTGTAGCTTTTTTACTTTAAATACAACACCCTGCATACTTTTTATGCTTTAGATTCCAAATTGAATTCTCTTTTTAAAAAATGTTATGTACGAGGGCGTATTGAAAAGTAAGGTCTCCAACGATGCCATTTCCGAACGCGAGTTGTTAGGCGAAGTTTGACAACAGCGCTGCATTCCTTGGTTCCCCCACCACAGTGTAGAACCATCCGCGAGACCTTGGAACGCTAGGTCGCTGCGTAGCAGTCGTTTAGGATGGGGCTCCCGCTTAGCTCGCCCGCCAGGTGCGAACTGCGCTCAGTCATTCGATTTTTGAAGCAAAAAAGGTTTCTCCGATAGACATTCATCGCCAGTTAGTGGAAGTATACGGTGCGAATTGTATGGACATAAAAAACGTGCGGAAGTGGTGCCGGGAGTTTTCTGAGGGCCGGGAAAACGTCCACGATGAACAGCGGTCGGGGCGGCCGAGTTTGCCGGAATCAACGGCGGCTCGAATCGACGAGATGGTGCGCAATAACCGGAGAATAACTCTTCATGAGAAGTAGCCACACTTTTCATTAAGACCTTCCCTTATCCCGTACACTTCCACTAACTGGCGATGAATGTCTATTGGAGAAACCTTTTTTGCATTCAAAAATCGAATGACTGAGCGCAGTTCGCACCTGGCGGGCGAGCTAAGCGGGAGCCCCAACCTAAACGACTGCTACGCAGCGATTGAGCGTCCCATGGTCTCGCGGATGGTTCTACTTTGTGGTGGGGGAACCAAGGAATGCAGCGCTGTTGTCAAATTTTGCCTACCAACTCGCGTTCGGAAATGGCATCGTTGGAGACCTTACTTTTCAATACGCCCTCGTAGGTACATAAAATCAATGGTTCTTGAATTATAGACAATTAACTACCAACTAATACATCACATAAAGTGCATAAACGCATATGCGTGTAAACATTGTCTTGAAATTAAGCTCATGGTGAAACAGTTATACACATTCGAGTTACATTATATGCTACAGTACCAATCGTAATAATTTATTATCTTAGAGCGGCAGTCAATTTTATTACAATAATAGTTCACGCATTGTGTAAATCATAGTTTGTTGTTCGTAACACATAATACAAACAAGTTATTAAAACCTTATAAAAGTAAGTTTATGGTTTGTTAAACAGAATGTATGTTTCACATTATACTTGTTGTTGCGTTTCGTACGGTTTAGTCATTAAATTATGATATAATAGCTACTGCTTTAAATATTCTGATAACAAAATGTTTAAATGTTTGTATTTACTAAAAAATGTCTTTAACATTGTGAGCGCTACTATATTTCATTTTTAAACCTGAAAATACACAGACTTCCTTGTTTGTATTATAAAAATAGTGGCTTAATTAAGAACAAAATGATCATTTGCAGGGATTTTAAAAATTAAGACACCGTCTGTGAATATTTTCTCATTGAAAAAGCAAATGTCATGTTTATTACCAATGTTTAGTAATTTTGTAAATATACCACTTAAAATTGGTTGGAAACTTCTTGCAAGCAGATATCTACGCTTGGAAAATATTAAAAATATTTTTACACAAGTAAAACTTCTTTGTGTAGTAGGATGGGGTAACAATTCTAATGATTAATTTTTGTGATAAAGATATTGTGTCCATTTGGCGCACTTCTTTTGTTAATAGTTTTGTATTTTTGTAAGCGGAAAACTCTATTTCTTGAAACTGTTCAAAAACATCGTGCGTTAACGTAATATCGACCAAATATGAACAGAATAAGTTGTACATGGCGTAATATTAATAACAAAACCTTTTGAGAACTGCGGCATGGCGCTGCATGCGTGGATGGCTACTTTGCACGCGAAATCATAAATTGGCCGCACACGCGGTGACATTCTTGTTCCGTTTTATTTATGGTGTAATTACATTTTGTTATCTTAAAATCTGTACGCTTTATAAGCCATAGTGAACGAACGTGAACGTTTTTATGTACCGAACGGTAGTTGACTTTTGTTTGTTGATTGTTTTGTTAGTTAAAACGCATTAAATTATCAACAACCACCTCTTATTAAGAACCAATTTATGAGAGGCTTAAGCGTAATCTTGTACCCTACAAATAACAAACATTACTAACGATTAAAGACTTTACCAGTTTAACTAGCATGAAAAGCTCTTTTAAATAAAAGTTATAAAAGATAATAAAGATGTGAAGTTAGCAGCTCATTTTTAAATACTTTTGTTTAAGTAATAAAAACGAAACTCGGTAACAAACAATGTTCAGGACGTATAATTTTCAAAATAATTGAAACAGCTACCGATTAGCATTGGCTTTTTACAAGACGAAACAATTTACTTAACTGATATTAGGGATACACTTAAGAACATCCCATAAAAATATGTTTACAATTTGTCAAAGTTTTTTAAAAAGCTATTATTGATAATAATATGAAATTAAAGTTCCTTTTGGAATTAATAAAAATGTTTTAGGATACGAAGCGTCCACAATAATTATAGTACAGTTTTCCATGTACATTTTACTTTTTACTAGTACGAATATAGGTACTTCTGACTAACAGGCAAAACGGACGTTTCAATACGCATTATTTTATATCATAAACGTATACTTGTTCGCAGTTTCATTTCTGTTACGACATTTTTGCGCATTTGTTACAATTTTTCGTTAAAAGCACTGCATTTGGTAACATTTTTTTGTCTAACTTCGTAACCACACATTATTAGGTTTAAAATTAGGTTCTCGTTTAATCAGTTAAATATTTTAAGCTATAAGCGAAAAAAGTAACAAGAGTTTCAGCAATTTAAGGCTGTGAATAGGAAAGGTTACTGTCTTGAACGAGCATTAAAAAAAGACAATTATTACCTACTATAAAATGCATACCTATGCCTTAAATACAAATACAATTTTTGTCTTCATTATAAAAAAATAAGTGCTTTTATTTTGCGTTTCTTTCAAACTCTATTTAACAGTGAGAAAATAGGTAGGTATAATAAGTAATACTTATAAATTTTTGTGTCATGAATGCAACTGAAAGTATAATTGTAAAATATTTAATATCTCTTTTTCTATTTTTATAAGACTGTTGGAACTTAATTAAAAGAAATAATTTCCGAATTTTGTATGTCTAATGATTGTTGCTACCAACGAGTTTCTGGTGAAAAAGTGAAGGGAACATAATCTTAAATTTTTTATAAAGGACAATGTTATTATAAACTGTTAAGTAAATTAAAATTTGATTTCCATGTTATTGTCTTGATTATACATATGAAAATTCATTTATTTTATTATAAACTTTACAAAATTATTTCCTAACTAAGGTATATTATATGGAATTATGAGCACCTACATGAAAATTGCTGAAATATTATCAGTAGTAATATAACAAAGGCATTAAAAGTTATCGATAATTTTTGGTAAATATGCCCGAAAGCAAGTTGAGCTGAAAAAAACACGAGTGCACGAAGTGCATGAGTGATTTTTCTGATTCAACTTGCATGAGTGAAGATATGTCAAAAATTATAGATTATTTTCAATGCACGAGTTATATTTTGTCAGAAAATTTCCTTCACCTAACCTACCTGTCAAATAATAGTTATTTATGTATCAAGGCAAAAAGTGTAACTTTTTCGGCCGCGTCTGGTTTGCTGGCCGAGACGTAGTACATATTACATTTTTTGTGCGATCGAATTAAAAACAATTTAAATTTTTAGTAATTTTCAAAATTATAGATTAGAAACTACGTGACATTCAGTCACTGACAGATGACGGGTTATGTACTGCATTACCGGCCCTCTCCTTAGCAACGGCCGTAAAAGTTACTTTTTCGGCCGTTGCTAAGGGTAACGGCCTGAAAAGTAACTTTTACGGCCGTTGCTAAGGATAGGGCCGGTAATGCAGTACTTTATGGTTGCTAACGCGTCCGTCAAACAGCTGTTTCTAGTACGATCGCACAAAAAACATGTTATGTCAAACTTTACTGTCAGAGTGGTGCGTCAGGGGTGTGGTTTAATCTATATGAAAGTAACGCTACTGGTCGCCGAAATTCGTCAAAACATTATCAAGACCAAAATATTTAATTCCCGCTCAAAATTTATATTTTCGACCAATCACAAACTCAGATTTCTTAGAAACCACCAATAAAAGCATGAAAATCTGTTAATTGGGAAAAGGATATTATCAGTAGTAATATAACAAGTGCATTGAAAATTATCGATAATTTTTGGTAAATATGCCCGAATGCAAGTTGAGCTGAAAAAATCATGAGTGCACGAAGTGCACGAGTGATTTTTTCTGCTTCAACTTGCATGAGTGAAGATTTGTCAAAAATTATAGATTATTTGCAATGCACGAGTAATATTTTGTCAGAAAATTTCCTTCACCTAACCCCTAACCTGTCTGTCAAATTAAAATGTTGTTTAATTTAGATAAATTAAAGTATACCTACTACTTACTGCGATTGTTATTATTATTAGATCATTTATAACTAATTGTTAATTCAAGAATTATATTTTAATAAAAATTAATGAACCAAATAGTATTTAGGTACATACATAATCTGTTATGTCAAATTTTATAAGTAGGTACTGTCAGAGTGGTGTGTCAGGGGTGTGGTTTAATCTATATTAAAGTAACGTTATTGGTCGCCGACATCTGTCAAAAAATTATCAAGACCAAAATACCTTATTCCCTCTCCAAATTTATATTTTCCACCAATCAAAAACTCAGATTTCTTAGAAACGACCAATAAACGCATGAAAATCTGTTAATTGCGAAAAGTAAATCATCAGTGTATGATTATGTTTATTGGCCGTTTAAAGGAAATCTGAGTTTGTTATTGGTCGAAAACGCAAATTTGACAGGAGGATCAACTCCTGGCAGAGGAATGTAAAATTATTACCGTGTTATATTGCTCCTATTGGTAGTCTCTAAAAGATTTAAGATTAGTGATTGGTTGAAAACGCAAATTTGACAGGTGAAGGGAATTTTCAGTGTATGATTATGTTTATTGGTGTTTTCTAGGAAATCTGAGTTTGTTATTGGTCGAAAACGCAAATTTTACAGGAGGATCAACATCTGACAGGAAAATGTACAATTATTACTCCTATTGCTAGTCTCTAGAAGATTTAAAATTAGTGATTGGTTGAAAACGCAAATTATACAGGTAAAGAAAATTTTCAGCAACATTAGGGTTTATAACGACAATATATAATTTCAGTATAAAAGATTCGACTTCATTAACCGCCAAAAGTGTGTTATAGTTTTTATTCAAAAATTAGAAATCTACAAAGAGAATGTACTTAAAAGAAATGGCAGGACCATTGTATATCGAATAAAATGTTTACATAATATTAAATGTCTTAAAAAAATTATATTTCTTTAACATTTAATATAGAAAAGTATTATTGGAAAAAATAATCTCAGTAGATTTTTTTAAGAGTTTAATGAAACTGAAAACCTTCACTTAATAATATGAAGAAACTGTGTCTAACAAACATTTGGAGACAGCAATAGAATAAAGCTTATAAGAACTAAGTGCTTAACCAAATGTAGATAAACTTCAAACCTCACAAGAATCAATAATAATTTTTGTTGATCTCTTTTCGTTAAAACCTTTAAGCAAATTTAATTACATGGGACAATATTTAAGGATAAAATCCTCTCTATGGTAATAAACGAATTTTCAATATATAGCACGATAAAAGGATTAGATATAAATTTTCTCCGTGACATTTTAAAGGATTACTCAGGACCCAAACTGTGTAGTTAACCATCGAAAGACAATAGCAGGATAGGGTTAAAGGTGCTATTTCGACTAAGCTGTCCAAAGTGTTATGTTGTTGGCTTTTCTGGGATCATTAGAAATTCAGATCTGGTATTACAAGCACAACGATGGATTAATGCAAAATTATATTAAAGGAACCAGTTGGCTTCGAACATTGAGCTTCGTATATTTTTTACACACCTTTTTATGTGTACAATGGTTGAAGAATTTCGCATATTGAAATAATCGGACGGACAATAAAATGAATAAAAATGGATAAACTTAATGACGTAAAGAGTTAAGAGCATAAAATAATGCAAAACATTTGTCGTTAAGCAGCGGAGACGTTCTGTCATAAATTTCTTTTTTTATTTACGTGACGTGTCAAACTATTGCCGTGTTTTTAACATGATTCGTTTAATAGCTCACGTAACTATCCAGGCAATAAACTTATAACAGGAAATAATTAAATTATTAGGATGTTTTCAGTTAATTTTGTCTTATTAACGCCATTTATGACGATATTGCCATTTTGCTCGACACGGATCAGATTTAAGGACCTATTACCGAAGTTTTTACGACCGTATTTTATACGATTTTGTGAAAATTAGCGAACTACACTTATATCTTCATTACCTGAACGGGCTGCGTGCTATTAAGGTATGTTATAAATTACATTACGACATGTTATGATACAGTCAGCATTAAACAGACTTAACAACTATTTATAACGCAATTAAATTTGCTATCTTGAGTTATCAGCATACCTTCTTGATATTCTCGTAATTTTACATGAACAAGGAAACGTTATGGAGTGGTAAATTTTAAATAGTTTTCGATATTGTATGTTATAGAAAGAGAGGGTGGACCAAATTCGAAAGTTTTAATAATTGCAAAAATCACTTGTTTACCAAATCATGGCAAACTTTGATAAGGAAATTTTTACAAAATAAGCCATACCTCGGATTTCTTTTGCAACAAAAATATAAAACTAGGTATATATTTTTGAAAAGCTAAAATAATTGTCTTTCATATAAATTCATGGCCAACTAGAATTTCTATTCAAGTTTAGTTCATATCTCGAAAGTCAAGGTTTTTAAGAATAATTTAATTATGTTTTTAAATTAAGCATAAAAATCTATATAAATAACCTTAAAAACATTTTGTTCTGTTTTAATAAATTAAGAAGTAATAGTAAATTTTCAAAAAACATGAAATTTCATTTTTCATTTCAAGTGCTAAAATGGAAAGTGATGATAAAATCTGATAACACAGGCGTGTTTATCTTAATAAATTAATAAAAGAGGCCAATATCAGATTTTCGCTAACTATTACGGTAACCGAGATACCCCGTAAAACATTCGAATTTGGTCCACCTTGTACAGGGTTAGGTAGGAGAAAATCCAGGAACGGTTAATTATCTCAATTATTCCTTAACATTTTTCTTTGAAATTCGACTTAAATATCTTGGCAAACACAAAGAACTTATTGATGATATTAACAATTATTTTGCTTTTGGGGTTTAGCAGGAAATAACCCCAATTTTTTTAATGGAACGCCCTATATATTTTTTCATTTCGGATGCAGAATAAAAAAGTTGATTTAGAAACATCATCTTCAAGGCAACAATATTGGTCATATTTTTGAACAAGAATTTTGCTTATCGCATTTTTTTCTATTTTTATTTAACACATGATAACTACATTTTATTACTTTCTTTCTATTTAAAAATACAGAGTGAAATATAATATTTAAGGCTCTATGAATAATCTGCTTTAATAACGTAAAATTTTGGCAACAAAACTTTTGAGTCCAGTCGTTTTTTTGATCTTTAAAGGAAATCGTGATTTTATGATACTAAATATTAAGGTTTGCTAGCACCACGCTTAAAACATTGAACACTTTTTCGGCGCCTCTCGCACTAAAATTTTTATAAATTCATCTTCATAAGTAGTGAAACGTCTGCAAATTTCATCAAAACGCATATTCAAAAAATTGCCATTTGCCTAAGACGCCGAGCTGCGCTGTAATATACGAGTCAAAACCAATTTGGCCAGGATGGTGCGATGTTAATACATTTTACAGCACGAACAGAATCGATTATCTTTAAAATACATAAACGCCAACTTACCAAGAGAATGAGATTGCTTCGTCAGGTTCAAACTGTGCTGGGTGAAAGATTGGACATGGGTAGTGAGTGGTTCCTGAAATTAACATATTGAAATGCAGTTTAATACTGATGGAACGTTATGGCTAATTTAAACGTAATTGTTTGAGGTTAAAGACAAAGCGAATCGTATTTTGCCGATGTTAAGTTACATTAATTTTAAGGTAGCTCACAGATATTTATTTATAGTCAACCTTAAGGGTTCACAAACGCGGAAAATTCGCAAAATATTTATTGTAAAGCGCAAACATTTTACAAATATGCTTTCGTTTTGAATCGCTTGATGATGTTAGAGATTTTTACCGCTACAACAATATGTTTGGGAACTGACTTAATTAAATTTTTATAGACTGCTTTGTTTTTCTCAGAGGGTTCTTGCGTTTTATCGCCATAAATTTGATAAATATTTTATTCCTATTCTTTTGCTGTTTGTTTTAAACGTTACCTTCCACAAATTCAATTCATTGTAACATATTTCATTTAAATGGTACAACTGTACAACCATTGTAGCTGCTTAGTTAAAAATTAAATTATTTACGTTTAGTACAGCAAATGCAATCAATATAAGTTGAGTAACGTTAAACGACACAAGATATTCAAATTTGGTGAATATTTGGTTACGGTATTATTAATTCTTGTTCACGATGTAAAATTAAGTATTCCTAATTTTTTAACTCCCCTTGTGTACAGAAGATAGCCACGAGATTGTTAAGGGGTGCATACAAATTGTCTGCGTTGGTTCATTGTGCAGTAATTTGTCAGATAAGGTGAACCACTCAATCAAGCGATTCGAACTTGATTATTCCCTGATGGCTTGCAACCTCACGTCCAATCAGTGCATCACCAAGAAATCAGTCAGTCAGTCCGTCTCATAAACATGTCACACGAAATTTTGCTTTGGTCTAATAAACCTAAGATGTATCGTTTAATGGGTGAGTGACATTGCTTTATATTTTGTAAACAAAATAGAACGTAAAAAACATTATAAATTATTTAGTTTAAATAAATATTAAAAGTAATGAAATAAGTCATAAATTATACTACTAGTTAATTAGACATCCTTAACAAAGCTTTTACCCTAACACAAGAACAAATGTCAAAATACACTCTTCTGTAAAGAATGTTGAGTGGCTAATTTCGGCACAAATAATTTTGTCAGCTCTGATTAAAATGCATTAAAAATTAAAACTTAAATTAATTTTGATGTTGAATGCATCCGTACCCATAAACGATTATTTTTTTTAAATGTTGATGAAACAAAATCTTTACTCGCAATTTTGATATGCGAGCAAGTTACCATCCTCTTTAAAAATCCTTCTTCCAAAGTAGTTATCTATACGAAGCATATCAGTTATAAATTTGTTTGATTGCGCATTTTTTGGCTTCCTTTTCGTATCAGTGAAGCGGAACACACAAATTCCATCAATTCGAGCAAACAATTGTTGATTTGCATATAAAGGCCTATTGTGCCGCCTATTCCTATCCCTTTATGGCTCTAACTTTACATCCGTGCAGCTTGGGTCACCGGAAGTACCGTTAAATGTCAGTATCAACGCTGCTGTTGCTCGCCACTTGACTGGCGTAATGCATCCGATTTTTCATCTTCATTGTTGCTCCAGGCTGCTCATTTGCAACAAAAACGCAAAACAACATGCAGACCTTCCCTCACTTAAGATACAAATTATTCTCGGCTAACATCATAATTTGATAACAGAGATGGATGACTTTTAATTAAAGTTTAGCTAATAATTTTGATAATTTATGTGTAAATTTATGTTTCAAATTTAAAAGTTATGATAAAATACATAGCTGACTCAACAAGATAAGTCCTTTTTTGACCAAGTATTTCGCTCTCCTTTGTACCATCTTCAGCACTTTACTTTTGTAGATGGCACAGCGAAGATTAAACGCAAGAGATAAATTTGGACTTTAGAAGTAATGGGCGATAACTTTCTTTGCATTATCATAAAAAGCCGAGAGACTCTGATTTAAATTTTTCTCCATTTTTATTTCATTACTGCCTTATCTTGATTCTGTACCGTACTGGTCATTGTTCTCATTTACTCTTAAAAGTCCGTGGTAATCACTACCTACTAATTCGTTTCAAAGTACAGTCTAACAAAAAGTATAAAAACATATAATTTGAATTATTGATTTACTTAAATAAATGTAATACCTTAAAGATGCTTTATTTAGCAGAAACAAAACATTAAGAGTCTATTTTCATTCTACAGTATTTGTAGTAATCTGTTTGTAGTTTAACAACATTCTTCGGTTTGGGGAAAATTGCTCGATAACAATCGCTCGAATACAATTGCTCGAAAAATTGTTCCTCGAATGGAAAGTTCCTCGAAAGCCTAGTTGCTCGAATAACAATTTCTCGAAAAGAACATTGCTTGAAATAATGAAATAAGTTAATTTAAAAAAAAATTACATTTATATAAATACAAAATAATTAAATGTACTAGAAAAGTTGTTTGCATTTGTTTACACTTGTAAAAATATATTTAAATTTATTTACAAATACATCTACACTTACTCAATTTGTTGTTGAAATAAACACTATATATATATTTAACACTACATAACTGCTGATTCTGACTATATTCTTATCTTATTTTTAAATATTCATAACATATATCTCAACAACAAATAAGAAACCTTTGTAACATGTACCAAATGAGTTTAAAGAGTTTTACACTTAGTTTTTTTTTGTTTTCACTGCCTACTGTTTATCTTTAAAAAAAAAGCTTTTGTAACTTGCGCATTATTGAAAATAAATAAAGGTACTAAAGTTTTGCATTATCGAAAAGAGACAATTTTTTTTTATCAAATGAGTATAATATAGGAGTACCTTGTCATTTAAAAAAATCAATTGTTTTTCATTGCGCTTTTGTTATTCGAAAATAATTTAAATTTTATCTTATGGTGGAAAACTAAGTACCAAACAACTTTTATTCAAAACATTTTTCCCTAAAGTGGATATTTACTGAGATATATAGCATATTCCATATGTTTTGGACACACTGTATAATATTTTCAAATATTTATAGTGTTTATCTCAACAACAAATTGAGTAAGTGTACATGTATTTGTAAATAAATGTACACAACAACTGTTCTAGTACATTTAATTATTTTGTATTTACATAAATTTTGCGTTTTTTTAAGCAACTAATTTCATGATTTCGAGCAATTTTCTTTTCAAGAAATTGTTATTCGAGCAACTAGGCTTTCGAGAAACTTTCCATTCGAGGAACAATTTTTCGAGCAATTGTATTCGAGCAATTTTCTTTTGAGCAATTTTCTTTCGAGCAGTTTTCTTTCGAGCAATTTTCTTTCGAGCAATTTTCTTTCGAGCAGTTTTCTTTCGAGCAATTTTCTTTCGAGCAATTTTCTTTCGAGCAATTTTCTTTCGAGCAGTTTTCTTTCGAGCAATTTTCTTTCGAGCAATTTTCTTTCGAGCAATTTTCTTTCGAACAATTTTCTTTCGAGCAATTTTTTTCGAGCAGTTTTCTTTCGAGCAATTGTTTTCGAGTAATTTTTCGCACCCCACATTTGTCACATTTATATGTACTTAACCCCGTTCTGCTGACCACAAATCAGGGCTCGAAACCAAAAAAAATTTTGGTTAACGGTTAACCGAAATCGAGAACTTTATTTTTATAACGGTTTTTGTTGAAAAACCGGTTTTATTCGTAAAAAACCGGTTTAGAAAAAAACGGTGAAATTAACCGGTTTTTAAAATTATTTAGATCAGGAATGCAAAGTATGAAAAGATATTATTTATTCATAATTTTATAATAAATGTACAATCAAGCGTTCAGTAATGACTTCTGGTAAACTAATCGCATTTACTACAGATTTTGTATTTTTCATCGTAATTTTTATTAAAAAAAAGACGTTAAAAAAAACGGTTTTTTATTATTTTGGTTAAAGGTTACCGTTTTTTTTTGCCTTTAAAAATAACGGTTTCGGTTTCGGTTAAAAATCACTTTTTCTGACAAAAAATAACGGTTAACCGGTTTTTTAAACCGGTTTAAAAAACCGGTTTCATGCCCTGCCACAAATGATGAAAAACTTATAATATGAATGCACAACGTTAACGTTATTGCAAATCTGAAAAAAAAATGCTTTGAAGGTACTACTTTAAAACGACATAAATGCACGAACTGATAAGAAACATTAAAAACACATCTAAACAAAAGCCATAATAATGAAGAATGTTTACAGTCACATAAAACTTTGTTAAGCACGGAATTTTTTTATAAACCGACTTTTTATTGAACCCAGAAATAGCTCTTCTACTAAAACAGTAAACATTCGCTTGTAAATTTAACATTTATTAAGTGTGATTCACTAAAAAGTTTAACCATTGTGTTTTTTCCATCTCCTTAATGCGCAAGAATCTAATGTAGTTATCGTGTTTCTGTTGTGCTGTTGAATGTTATTATTGCAATAAATTTTAGTTAACATGACTCAGTATATAGGTAATTAAATGCAACAAAAGTATAAGGGCCCACACACAATGTGTACCTATTATAACTTAACGCGCAGAGCCAGGGAAAAAATCAAGGAGATCTATGCCAGTTGATTCCTTAAAGATTTCTATCAAAAATTGATGTCTGCGTCTCTAGAACACGTTCTTAGAATTGCATTACAGTTTCTCAATACAATACTACGTTTCGATGTTTGTAGCAAGGGTTATTTTAGAACGAACTGATCGACTGTATGAGGGAGTGAAATAATCCTCGAAATAAGAAATACCGTCACTCGAGTATAATCGGTAGAATCCATCACACTAGATTCCCGTAAATATACCCTTTCGGAAAAAACTATCAACAATTTCATTTCGTTTGTTTGTGATATTGCCTAACGATATTTCATTTCACCAACCACGCTATTCCAAACTTGATTATATTGTGTAATATTAGAACAGTATTTGTGTGATACATACCCCCAGCATAGATAAAAGTGTAATACATAATTTTATTTGTGGTAAAAGATCTAGTAATTTTTTTAACTATTTGTTTTAAACTTAATGCAGGTTTAAATACCACATCCTCCTATATATTTCATACTCGACTGGTTACGGGCAATCCAAGAAGTATATCATATGGTCCTGTTCAAATATGTGTAATTCTATATCTAAAACATTTAATATAATTTATTGCTACTGTAGCATACTCATGTGTTTTAAATTTATATCAACAGTGTAATTTATCACTGACGTCAAAAATAATTTATAGGAACAATTTGGGACCAACCGTGCAGTAATTGAAAATAAAATAATCTTGATTTGCTCCCCAGGCTTGCATTGTTCCGATTCTTTTAAAACAAGTGCTTGCTACAATTGCTTCATCTGTCTTATAATAGCATCGCTTACAGCGACCATAAACATTAATTTAAAAAAACGCGTTGAAAAAGCTAACCGTACATAGAATACAGTTATTGGCGCTCTAACTCGCTTACCACAGGGATTTTAGTACTTCACTGTTTATATGCTAATAAGTACCACAAACAACTTCACAGAGCATACTATTGAAATATAACAATGATTCAGATTACAGAAATTATAATTTTTGACCCACATCGTGAGGTAATTATCAGGTTGCAATTTTTTATCTTGCCCTGTAATTATATATTAAATTTTCTTGAGAAAGCGAATAACTATAATGTAATTAAGTATTCTCAAAATTCTTTGAAAATAGCATTTACTTAATAACAAATAAAGCAGCAGGAAATTAAAATAATAACAACTTCAAAATACCCAAAGATAAAGTCACTTCAGAAATTCAAGCTTTTGTAATAAAAACTGAATTATAGAAATAGGCGAGTTTAAATCTCAAATATTTGTAACTTGTATATGTGTCTCGAGTGTCTGAGAGCACGATCTTTAAGTTAAAAGGAAACAAACACTTATTTGTTTTATGTTAAAAAAGTTTTAATTTTTGAACTAACATTACAAAAACTTTTTTTGCCCATTAAAAAAATCGATCTTTTATTCCAGTAAGTTTACATTTTTTAAATTTTTTTATAGCTTTTTAAAGTCGACTACGTTTCTAAGATATTTCAAAATTATGATAAAATGCATTAGTTTTTACTCATAGATCAAAAATTTACTACAAATATGCATTATAAGTTTCTATGGCACTGACAAATACACTTAAATTGCTTTTCTGTCACTGCGAACACGTATTATTAACTTGTGTTAAAATAAATTGTATTAGTAGGTATTCTTAGTATTAGTTAATTAGTTATTGAGAAAAAATGATGTAACTCAAATTGGCAGAAATTAAAATATATTGTATGATACGATATGAATTATCTTTAATTATTTCAGTATTACTAAAACAAAAAAACAAAAAAACAGGAATACAGTAAGAATGAAGTTTGTACAAATATATACAGAATTAATTAAAAATTACTATTTTTGATGGATCTCTTGCCCAAAAACATTACCGTTTCAAGATACTGGTGAAGAGACGAGACATTTAAAGACTGGTACCTAATTGCATTTTTACAAGAAATCCATCGAAAAACAGGTAAGTGATTTTAATTTAGCATAATTTTTATAATAATTAACGAATCACTTAAATAATCCGTCCATATAAATCATTCAGTGTGTGTGTATTTATATTTTATTATACTCTTTTAAACATTAAGAACAGCTTTTGGCAAATGATTCTAAATAAATGTATTTATTTTCTGACTAAATGGATATTTGTGCGAGAACTAAAATTGAACCAGATAATAGATTACTTACAGGTTTAAAACTTCTTCAAGTTCTACGTATCTGTGACAAGTTTTTTACTTGAACGCTGTGTTCGGCTTTTTATAATAAAAACTTTGTTTTAAATGGCTGCACCTTCGACATTTAATAGTATATATACATAATGTGTCGAGTGTTGACAGTAATGACTTTGTAGTAAATCACAGAGATAGTTTGACAAACAGTTTATACATCCGCTTCAACACTCCACAAAAAAGTGTTATATTTTTAGTGTGAAATTAAATACATGTGCTGTATATGTTATCTTACGGAATTTAGACTCAGCAGACTTATAGCGTTTTTTAAATAGTTTTTATCAAAGTTTTCCCAGTGGAAGAGTCTGTTAAAAGACAAATACCGGTCGATACGTTTATTTGTTGTCTAATAAGCTCACACGACAATACACTTACAGAATATAAAACCTTATGCGTAATAAATTGCCCTCCCTCGGACACGAAATGCCAGCAATGTCGTTCTTGCGGCACCCCGACGCTAAAAAACATCATTTTCGGAGTCAAACCCTACATAAACTTTCTCTGGCGCCTGTGTTATATGAAGTAATGTACTTTTCCAACGCATATAACGTATATTATTACATTTTTATACGTATTTTGATGATCTAACAGTGTTATTGTATGATATTTCGTAGTATTTGTAAACGGTCGTAAATTTATAAATATCTCACTAATAGAATAAGTGTTATGGAAGCAGTAGCCGACAAAATTGAGAGGATTCTTTAATTTTAACTGTTCCCTCGTTAATCAAAGTCTAGTGGAACAGCTTACACTTTCTAGTTTTATCTATTTTTAATTCTTTTAAGTGCTCCTGAGTTTGATCCTTAATTCGTTCGATATTGCTGTTCTATAATGGTACTATAAAATACCTGATTTATTTCCATGAATATATATAACCAGTAAATGTTATTCACACATTATTACAGTTAAGAAAAATGTAAGTGTTATTCGTTTAACAATGTTTATCAGATTTATAAGCATACACACCTACATGCAATTATTTTTAACATTTTATAGTGGCGCCTATACACGAGTCTTGCTATAAGCAAATCGTTCTTGATATTTAAAATATTTATTACTTAATAATGTGTGTATCGTAAATGTTACAGAATGAAGTACAGACTTTACATGTTAAAACTTACTAACCAAGCATAACGGGTGTAAACAAAGTGTGGTACAACCCCTTCTTTTTCTTTAATTTTGATTTTAGATGAATGAAATTTTAGATATATGATATGTGTAAAAAAACGGATTTTTTAAGTACATGCACACAATTGTTTTATTTCCGGTTTCGCCGGAAATGTCCCCAACTTTGTTATTTTAAATGGAACACCCTGTATATTTTTACATTTTTGAAAAGAGGTGGCGATTTTGGTTAATTTTTATAACCTCAAATAATTTTTGAACCAAAGTCAAATTTTTTATTGTTTTAATTTAATGACCTTGTAATCACTTTTCTACCACCGCAATGACATACAAAAACAAGCATTTGTTTGTGTCCACAGCGATCTCCCGTAACACCGTTGTTTTTGTTTTAAATGCGTTGTTTTGTTGCAGTTACGCACAGCGTACTGCGATTAACAGGATCTCTTGATAAATCTTTACAATTATTTGAAGTTTTTGAAGCAGACTCTAAATAAAAAATACAAGTTATTGGTATCGATGGATTCGTTAAAAAAATGCTCCATTTAAATAACCGCTTGTACCACCATAGTTCCCTTTAAAAAAATTGACTTTTTGTTAAAAAACCGATTCCGCAACCTTCAAAGCCGATTAAGGTAACCTAAATGTCAATTAAAATGTACAAAAACGTTTTTTGCACAATTGTTGACATAATAAAATTCAATTTATGCAGGTCACGGCACAATTAATAAAAAACTAAATTTTATTTCCAAAATTATTTGAAGATAAAAATTAACCAAAATAGTGCAGTTGTGTCCAAAATCGCTTTCTCTTTCAAAAAATGTAAAAATATACAGGGTGTTCCATTTAAAATAACAAAGTTAGGGGCATTTCCGGTGAAACCGGAAGTTAAATAATTGTGTGCATGTGCTCAAAAAAACAGGTTTTTCGCAAAAATTATAAAATATACAGGGTGTTCCGTATAAAAAAAACAATGTTTGGTATCAGAGCGCAAAAACAAAACACTGTGTATAGTTGAAAATAATTTTAGGTTATGTAGTAAATGATTACAAACAACTTTTATGTTTAACGTTTTTTAATATTATTACTAATAACAGAGCTATCGAATAATTCGTCTTGGCTGGGACACCCTGTATATCTAAAATCTCATTTACCTAAAATCAAAACTAAAGAAAAAAGGGGGTGTACCACACTTCATTTACACCCGCTATATATTTTTTTAAATATAGCGCTTTGGACTTTATTTTTTAAAAACATTGGGAGAGGCGCACGCTCTTCGCATGTGCAATTGGAGTTTGAAGATGGCAAACCAATTCAAGATATTCCCTTTAAAAACTATATTTAACGTTTTTTGTATGTTTCAAAAATGCAAGTTTTAAGCTTTGCCTTCCAGTGATAAGCTCGTAGTGGCCTGAAATAAAGAAATATGTTGCCAAAAATTGCAAAGCCTTTTCTCTTAAAATTAGGAACATTTTAAAGTTTTGCTTGAAATTTAAAAAATCATGTCACCCGTAACAGTTGGAGCAATAAAAGAATTGTTAAAATTCCGAAACGAGAAAGAACTTTGGACAACAATCATTCCTTTATAATTCGATTTTTAAAAGTCAAGACGGTTTCTTTTAGAACTTCTTTGACAATAAATAGAGCATGCTTTGTATATTTTGATGGATTGGAAATAAACAGTTCCATATGTTTAAAAAAAAAACTGTCAACAAGTGCGCTAGCTGCTTATAAATGTTTTAAGAAAACTATACGGTGAAAATGTGTGCATCTTGATACTGTGTTGAAATGTTTAAAAATATTTATTACAGCGAAGGAGTTTAAAGCTGAACTAACGAAGTGCAGGCGTATTACTTATTTGTCAGCTGTTACGGGAATATGTGTTTCATTTTTAATATTAACACAGTAAATTACATAAATATTTCATGGTTAACAGTTACTTAAAAATAACAATAAATAAACGTAGCAATAAGATTTTATGTGTATTATAAACTTTGCTCAATATCATTTGGTTACTTTAGCAACAACAAAACAGAAAAAAAACAATATTTTATTTATTTTTAAAATTATTTTAGATGTTAGTAACGAAATAGAATTTAATTAATTTTGGAAACAACGTAAAGTATTTCGCAACAAGTTTTCTAATTTGTGGTTATTATTGCAGGGCGTAGGTTGGGTATGCGTTCGGTTTAAAGGAAAAAAGTACCTCCAGTGTCCCGGAATTTCACTGTAAGAAATATTTTGTATTTAATTAAATACCTTCATGTTAATAAAAACACCATGTTTGCTTTGTTTTTTCTTCCATACATTTTAGACTGTAGTCGTTCTATCAACAATAAAACAAAAACGTTATGCAAGTTTTAAAAAAATAATCAAATCCTTATTCGGTAAATCACGCCATAAAAATATCTTTTATTATAATCTGCGACACGTAAACAATAAATCTTTTAGATTATTTACGCTGACGAATACATTTTAATCGTTAATGATTACATAACAATAAGCTACAAGAAATACAACAATGTAATATTGTAATGTATATAAGATATGACGTTCCACACCTCATTGTACAAAGCCTATTAAAGTCTGAATTTAGAAAATTATGTTGCTATAAATTTCTAAGAGTTTAGTATAGCAGAAAGTTTAAACGCTTGTCTTGGACTGTCTTTTAAAAGGTAATTTAGTGGAAAATGTATCTCCGCAACAAACTTATAAATAAGTTTTATCTATCAAACTGACCACAGCAGATGTGCTCCTGTATCTGACACCAAAGATGCGATAGCTTCAGTTAACTAATATTTTATCCTGCAAAGATATCTCGATAGATGCTTAGTAAGGGATAAACACAGATATTCACTTATACTGGTGGGTTGAATCATCCCACAGAATCCCTGGATACTAGTTTGATAAACTGTATATGGTATAATGCGCTCATAATTTTCTATTCATTACGGTTATGTAGTTATGTGCATTTATTGTTATTTATTTCATTTATCTTGGAATGCATTCTCAACCCTTTGATTTTGTAAAAGATATAAATATTACTCCCAGACAATTAATGTCACAGATTCTTTATCAAAGTCTTCCACCTTGCATATTTTTTTACTTGGACACAATTATGCTGCCAAACTTAGACCATTCAATAAATCATAACTAACCCTTAATTATAATTGGTAGCGATTAATCTAACCTATATTCTTTACGGATTGTGCACGATATTTTTGACCGATTTAACGAATATTTGCTAGAAGGCAAATATAATTAATGTATTGTTTTGTGTATCTCTCGACTAAGTTACTGCATATAATAAAGGTATCCAGACCAATTATTTTCTGTACCGCAAAATTAACTACCTTAAGATTTCATCAAATATGCTTTGTACTCTTGTTTAATTTTTAAAGTTATACATATGTCCAGACAAATGGCCTATTATTTCTATTCTATTTTATAATTTATTTAATTATTTATAGGTACTTCCATTGTGCTACTCCAATCTACAAATAAAACAATATCTTTTTTGTACTCATTATATTTTGAAAGTCGTATTAATTCGGTTTAGACAACAGAAAAAAACGCATCACTTTAACATAGTTACTACTAAACATAATTGATAAAATGGTACGAATTATTAATAAAGGCAATACATTTCAGTAACACTGATACTTTGCACTGGGACCATAATGTTGATACCTACTAGATTAATTCATACAATAGGCGGCGGTATGTAAATTACCAAACTATGTACAAAAGTAAATGAAATCGCTCTGACGATAAAATTGAAAAGAAGATTTATGTGGTCGAATTCGCCGGTGCTGGTTCGAATTAATTTATTGGTACAAGTACCGGATTAATTTAAAATCCTAGCGGGCCAATCAATTTATATGGTTTAGAGCCAACAATTTACTCGCAGCGTAAAAAACAATCTAAAACGAAAACAACTGCCAAAGCAATTGAAAACATTGTTGCTACAACATGGTTATTTATGTCAGAACCGTTTTGTTTAGATATATAGCAGCCTCAAAGGAATTAAGTCATCTTTCTACTACAAAACTAAAATTAATGTTGAAGCAAACTAACTATTGCATTGTTTAAATTTATTTATATTGTCTAAATTTTATGGTCGTTGAATTATCAAAATTCGTGTGATCCTTTATTAACACAATGAACAAATACTGATTTGTGTAGTTCACAAATTTACAGAAAAATGCTTTGTTATGTTGGCTACTGTAAGCATTAATTTTGTTTCCGATCAGTTCAAACAGGTAACAAAAGAGTCTTCAACTCTTAAAAACAGGATATTTTGGTATTAATTAAAATAAAATCAGTATTTTTAACAAAACAAGCAACATCGAGAAATGAGAAACACTATCTTTTGCCTCCAATTTCATTTTCTTTTTGAACTTTCGTGCCGGCCACAAGTTAAAATTTTATATAAATATTCTGCGAAAATCGTTACTTTTTCTTAACGTTATAAATTGTGAAACTAATATCGTGAAAAAAGATAATAATTCAAATATATTGAAGATCTAGACAGCAGGAAGTAGTATAGTAGATATAAATAACAGTAAAATCTTGCTAGCTTCAGATATGTTCAGTTAACAGTTCAGTTTAAAATGAATAGGGTTAAAATATCTTATCAACTTAGTATTTTTTTTAAGTAATTTTTAATGAAGGTTTATATAATTAAAAAATTGCTTATCTCATATATATTTTTTTTATAGGTATTAGAATTGACTTAAATACAATGAAAGTAATATTTTAACTCAAACACATACAATTACATAAAATAGTTTACCTAAGTTCATATTACAACTGCAAATAATAATAAATATTAAAGAATAACTTAGCTTTAAGTTTTCAAACATAAGAAGTCGAATGATTAAGTAATTTACCATTATATATCCTATAAATAGATATTTGACATTTTGATTTGTGAAGATATTTACTAATTAAAGGGTGTGCTCCAAAAAGGAGGTAGCTACAATTTTTGTGTATTTTGAGTTATAGATCATAACCTGTGCAAAAAAAAACTCTTTCGATTGGTGCAAGAAGCAGGTAGCTTCAAACGTAAAATCCCGAGTTATTCAATATATTGAGCCGAATCTTGTTCGTCTGGGACAAGAAAGATGCAGTTTATCCTTTCTCCTTGTGCCAAATTATGGTTGCAGAGGGTAAATTTGACGAATAGAAAAAGTCATTTTGCTTTTGACCATACTGAAAAATTAAAAATTTTAATTTTCAGTTTTTAAATAAAACACTTCACAATAGTGTGATTTTTTTTTTATTTCTCCCAGCCTATTTACCACATGTCCGCGAACAACAAGTAAATTTGATTACAAAATTAAAGATAAAAATAAATATTCATTAAAATATAAAATTACAACAAAATAAAAAAATTACAACAAAATAAAAAATAACAACATGTAGGCATAGTCATTCAAACAAATCCTGTCTCTAGTTTGGCGTCTACAGACTTATTCTAATCACGAATCACTAAAGGAACAACCTCTTGCCAAATTATGGTTACAGAGGGTAAATTTGAAGAATAAAAAATGTAATTTTGCTTTTGCCATATTGAAAGAATTTTAAATTTTAATTTTCAGTTTTTAAATAAAACACTTTTCACAATAGTATGGAATTTAGTGCAAAATCAAAATCATATACCTATTTTGCGGCAAGAAAAAAGTTGCTCCAACATTCAAAACATGGCCCTGTAATTCAGAAGAGATATTTTTTATGCTAATAGAGCTTAATCATGTGAAAACTCGTGTACAATAAGCAAAAAATAATTTTTTATGTAACTTTAAAGCAGGGACCCGAACCGTACCGGAACTGGAACAAAAACCGGAATGAACCGGTGCTTTTTTCATGAACCGCGAACCGGAACTGAACCTTTAACTTACAAAATTACAAAACCGCAAAATCGAACCGAACCGACTGATATGAACCGGTTCAAACCGCTTCATTCGGTTCACCCGACGCGACGGTTCGGTCCAATTTTGTTTTTAATGCCATTGTACATTTTTTATTCTCGTAATTTGGATAACATTTTACCAAAAATGGAAAAATTTCAGACAATTTAATTTATAAATATGCATTGTCATCACATTTCGCATTGAACCGGAACCGGAACTGAACCGTTGCCCCGAACCGGTTACCGAATCATTATAAAATATAAACCGGTGGTTCGGAACATAAACCGAAAAGTAAAAATTCATCGAACCGGTAACCGGAACTGAACCGTTATTCTTTGCGGTTCGGGTCCCTGCTTTAAAGTTTGAAATTTTAAAACGTTTATCTTTAGTTTTTCAAAATTTTATAAAATTGGAGCAACTTTTTTTGCAGCATCCCCCTCAATTTTTAATAGTTTACCCCACCTTTAATTGCAATCAATAACATTCCTCCCTCATTCCAAAACACCCTCTCCTTCAGTTTTTCTGCAAAACTTTGAGTTTTAGCATTTTTGGAGGATTCCTAAACTCTAGTAGGTATTGAAGGAAAATTTCAAAACTGGTAGATCACCTAGTAATCTGCGTTCGTAAAAAAAAAAAATAAGCAATAATTAGAAAAAATGGTTTCAATATTGATCTTTACTCGTTCCATTAGTTAATAAAAACTTGTTTAAGTTACGGAAAATTAAGCGTTTTTAATATTAAAAGTGAATATGATTAATTACCACGCAAGTTCGATGCCAAAATATGTAAAATACATATTCATTAGGCCGCTTTTATTAATTATATCGTCTATGGAACCTACGACATTGCGTGTTTCTTACACTCTAGTTCCGTCAGTCAGTGGTATAACACCCCAGTGGGTCCGGTTTCAAAGGTGTTCACATGGTGAACTCTTGGTATTGTAGACTTCTTGCGTGCAACATGACCACCCCAGACTCTATAATTACGTTTGCCCGAGTGCATATATAGTCACCATAATGATATTGATATTACATAATATCTGTAATCAAACTGCACACTCCATTGCGATCTGCTCTATTCATTTTCGAAACGTTCCAATAAACGCGAAGTTCGTTCGACCTGACGATGAAGATTTACCGGCAGCAACGAGAAGGACGAATAAAAAAAAATTAAATTTATATGCCGCTTATTATTGTTTCTCGTTCTGTTTTCCATAGCATTATAAGTCATATAAATTGACACGTCTAGACGGCTAAGAAATAAATGAAACTTGTACTTATTATTATTTATTTTGCCTCATTTAAAACGACAAGTTTATGTCTTCACGTATATGTATATTTATTTAATCCTGCATCAGATTCATACACCTTCTTAATGAATTGCTGCTATGCCAATTTAAAAGCGATATATAACAACCACATTAATTATAAGTGGTCTGTTATCCTTTACTTTAAAAACACGTTCTTGAGAGCACTCCTACTTAAAGGGATGTTGCCTCACGTTTCCACGATATACAGTGTGTGTCACTTAAATATAACATACCTAATAATAAAATATTTAAGGAGTACAAAGAAAAAACAAAGAAAGCCTACTGGGGATGGAATAAAAAATGGGATGAAAGACGAAGTTCGAGGGAAAAAGAAGTAGATGAAGACCAAGAACAAAATGGGAAAGCGAAATGAGACAAGAAGAAAAAGCTACCACAGATAACCAATGATGGAGATACATAATCAAGAACTAGGAAAACATACCTAGACATCGAAAGGTACAAGAGGACCCGATTAAGAAGACATTTTTTATGCAAGAATTAATTAGCTTGTTCTCCAGAACACGCTAATTAATTCTTGCTAAAACTTACTTTACTTAATGCTAAAGCCTATCTGCCTATGAAAGTATAAGGCGTTCTTTTTTTCTTTTCTGGAGTTAAGTTCTTTTTGTGTTTTGCCCTTTTCTTTTTATTTCCTTTCCATGTCCATCCTTCCTAATACTACTTATATTACAATTACGTTGCATATCTTCTTGCCTTCTATGGATCATTGGCATCAATGCACAAGTAAATATTTAAGTTAAAAAATTACTCCTTGCCGATGTAGAAATAAACCGTGGTTACATATCGTCTTTTGTGGTTAGACTTGTAAGATGACCACCGCGGTCACCAGACCCGAACTAGCAAGCTTTTTGTTTTTATTGTGATTCAAGAAAACAACGCTTTGAGTTACATACTAGCAATAATAAATCACAAAACGACTACACTCAGTAGCGTAGCAAGGGGACCGGGGGGGGGACGAACCGCCCCGGGCGGCACTTTATTTTGGGCGGCAGTTTTAGTCTACCCAAATGAGGTAGAAATTAAAATCTCGGGGTAATGAAGGATCGGTAGATATAATAATCAGTACCGGCAATAGCGCTATTAAATTCATTTTAAAAAAAGGAATTTTTATCGAAGTTGGAGAATAAAACGGGCTAGTCGACCTGGCTACACTGAAACCCCGCCCCTTTGTAACGACAGAAATTCCAAGTAATAAAATTTATAATGAGGTACCAACCATTCAATAAAATTATGAAACATTTCATTTATTTTAGGCATTAAATTCCATGCAACTTTAAATTTTATTGCAACAGGGATATTTCACTTCCGTTCTATTTTAAACATTTGGTTTGAGGTATAAATCCCTTTTTATATTAACCAATCGTCGCATAGCAACAACATTCGTCTAATTATTTGAAATTGGAGATGTACAGAAGTTTCGAACAGTGGTAAGACAACTTTCAAATCATAGGGCACCAGAAAAAGACTTACGATTTTTCATTACTTGTAAGTAAATACAATGATTGTTGGTAGGTTTTTAAGTACCTACGTGATAAAAATATTGGTCGTACGCGACTGACCTATGTGTGTGATAATTAGTGCAATTTGACAGGAATATAAAATCCTTTAACATTTATATCATAAAATATTGGAACTGCGTCCGTTAATGATGATTGAAGGGATGTATACAATAAAACTCTGGTTTTTACAGGACGTATTCTTTAGCCAAGTATTTATTGGTAAACTTACATGTTTCGATTAGGACTTCCTAATCTTCATCAGAGTTACTGAAATTTAATAATTGATAATAATAATTTTTTTTAACAAATTTAACAATTGCATTATAAAAAAACGTTGGTCTATAAAACTACTTACGTTATCCACATAATTTCTTGGTTAAAATAAACAGTTGTATTAGAAAACAACGTGGTCAAACATTTTTTTTTCCTTTTAAAATGTGATAAAAATCCAAAAATCTGTAATCGTCTTTTTAAAAAATTGTTAGTTATAAGTTAAAAATACCAAATAATTAAAAAATATATATATATATTTTAATATCTGTTGTTTAATGTTATATTTTACTTTGAGTAAGTTTGTGCCTGCGGATTTTTATCACATTTTAAAAGGAAAAAAATTGTTTGACCACGTTGTTTTCTAATACAACTGTTTATTTTAACCAAGAAATTATGTGGATAACTTAAGTAGTTTTATAGACCAACGTTTTTTTATAATGCAATTGTTAAATTTGTTAAAAAAATTATTATTATCAATTATTAAATTTCAGTAACTCTGATGAAGATTAGGAAGTCCTAATCGAAACATGTAAGTTTACCAATAAATACTTGGCTAAAGAATACGTCCTGTAAAAACCAGAGTTTTATTGTATACTTCAATTTATATCATATTTCGAGTCGTGTTTAGGCTAGGGATTGTAATACCGGTAAACCGGTTTACCGGTTTACCGGTAAATCGCAAAAAAAGCTCTTCAAATTTTACCGGTAATTTGCCAATTTTTTACCGGTAATTCCGGTAATTTTACAATCTCTTTCTAATCATAATAAAAATCTAAATCAAATAATCGAAAAAGAATTGACGTATTTTCAAAGAGAAAAATAAGAAGAAAACATTAAATTTAAGATATACAATATTCCCGTCCTAGGACGGGCTAACTGCTAGTTGTTAATAGTTTGACAACATATTCTATGTTATATCATTTTATATTTTATGTTCAGAATAGTTTTATTTTCAAGTGTTTTTTGTAATGATGAATTATATTTTTTGTAATATTTTTATTTTATACTCGTATACTTCTATTATATATTCTTATTTTATATTGTAACATATACTTATTTTATATTGTATTATATTATTATTACATAAAAAAATATTACGTTGATGGCTGTTAACTGATATATTGTATGAAACTAATTGTGATAGTTTAGACTTCAAGTATCTCAATCAGTTCCGTAATAAATAAATGTATATAAATATATTTATTTTTAATATGGTTTTCAGAGTTTATCCGGGTAATATTTAAATTGGCTCGACGTTTCGGCAAGCTCTCACTATAGGGGATACGCGGATAAACTCCGAAAACTACATTAAAAATATTAGTAACCGCGAAAATCTAAACAGAAACAATATAATATAAATATAAATTTACCGGTAAATTACCGGTAAACCGGTTTTGATTGACAATTTTACCGAATTACCGGTAATTCAAAAAGTCGGTAAATTTACAATCCCTAGCTTTAGGCAAGGCAAGGTGCCTTTAAAGCAATTCAAAGTAATGTACGCTTTTTGTTTATGAGCACTTTTGAGCTATTCAAACAAGCAATAAAAATTAAATTTATTTCATAAATTGACGCTTTTCCGTTTTTTTAAATTAAATTTTAGGTTAAAATATGGAGTTACTTTTTTACAATTTTTGTGAATTTTATGTATATATTTATGTTATTACTTTTTTGTAATTTTGCTAAATATATTACGAATCTGTTCCTTTACCTAAATGGAAACTATCAGTAAAAGGTTTTACCCTTATTAAAAATAATTTTGTGGGAGTGGGAAGCGATCTGATTTAAAAAATTAAAAATCAGAATATGTTTAGCCCTGAAACTTTAATTTTGGATGATGGTAAAGTACTCTGCATTATCTGACTTTACATTAAAACACGTTCGAACATTTAAAAATTGCCAGCGGCGCATTTTATCTCCCCTCCACTTTTTTGTGTAGGTCTTCGCTTGCTTTTGAAAAAATAAAAGTTGGCAGCCCTTATTCAAAGGGGCGACAAATTCATGGACCGTCCCGGGCGGCACAAACTCTAGCTACGCCACCATTTTTTCTGCGATTTTGTATCATTTCAAACCACCTCTTTTTTTATAATGCATTAGTAATTATAAACTGCTCTACACGCAAAAGATACAAAAACTAACATTATTGTTGGCGATTCTTTCTGTTCCATAAATAAAAGAAATGAAGATATTTGCATCCAACCCACACATGCCATTCCGAGAAAGGATAATATGCCGAAACTTTTAAAATAACCATGTATATGTCGACTACAAAGGAACAGCGCATGGGTGGTGCAGAGTTCGCAATCATATACATATCACTTCTAATTAAAACAAAATGTATGACTGACAGACACCAAATTGGGTAATTCAGACCTTAATAAACCATATGCAATTGAGAGAAATTAAACAAAATGGAATGTGAAAATACAGTACCATAAATAATAAAAACTGTTTTAAGTGTGAGATCTCATACCAATTATTTTATTCCTAATTTTATTTTACATTTTTAAAAACGTTCGTATGTGCATAATCGAGTGAAAAGTAATATAGTAGAAGATAATAAGAATGTTTATTAAGATATAAATGGCAGTAATCGTCCATCTTAACGCATAATTTTCTTGGCTACGAGATAATTACCTTTTATAGCGAGAACCTTATTACTTCGATCAAGAAGAGCTTATCCTTCAATATTTTAGATTACACGCACACTAATACCAGACTAGTTTTCATAATTTATGTAAATTTCTTAATCTAACACATTTTCTGGCGCCCACTGATATATTAACGCACAAAAATGTATCCAGGTTACATGAGAATTCTAACGATGTAAAACCACAACTTATGTACAATTTATAATGCATTTATTGTCGCTCATATCTGAACCATAATAAATTGGGCATGTCTATGGTAGCGATAGTCTATAATTTGAAAATGTTTTTCATTTTAAATTCCATTAAGTGCTTCTCTACTTATATCGAAAATAAATTTGTTCATGCGCTCATCGTAATCTACATTTTAAACATTTATTGAAGATAAGATAAGAAAACCTGGACTAGTATATTAAAAACGACGTATTTATATGGAAGTAAAATTTGTTGGATGCAAGTCCATGAGGTCGGTACATATTTACATATGTAGTAGCAGGTAGATGACACGGAACACTAATTTCAATGTAAAGTTGACATATAAACAAACATAAACACAAGAAATTAATATTCCCCGGTGCGTGGGATTGGAGAGATCAATAAACTGGATATATTATTTGTGTCTTTACCGCTACGGTGTACAACCGTAAGAAAACAGCCCAAAAGGGTCAAATTTGTCCAAGATCATCAAAGTGACAGCGGGACATCGTCTTCACGTAGGCTGTGCTACCCTGAGGACCGCACCTTAAACCAACACCCTGCAGTACAGAGATACCTTTAGGATTTATAAGACACATTATATTGTATCTTTACGCCATATCTCAGATTACCATAGAGTTTCTTCCAAGGGCAATAAATCAATTATAAATCGAAAATACAAAAAAAGGACATGTGTGTTCCAAAAAAATCTCCCCCACGCGCATATATAAATAAAAGTTAAACACATTTTAGGCCGAATAAAATTTTGGAAAAACTAGGCTACAGTGGGTGGCTATATTAATATACTCATCTAAGGTTTATGTACATTTTTACACTTCTATAAAATATAATTAATATTGTCGATCGTCTTTAACGTATGAAATAATTATTTTACGATAAAAGTAAAAAAATGTAAGGTCAGCAAAAACAAAACAACCATTGCATATAAAAATTGCAAGGAAAAGACGTATCTCCATCTTACTATAACGAAGACTTGACTAGAAAGCACAGAAAAAAGCGATTAAACCATAACTAAAGCTATTTTAAGTGACTGTTCATAAAACAAAATTAAACAGTAATTAATTAATTACCAAAGAATGATGACACATTCAATAAAAAGTCAAGAAGTAAATACAATTAATTACACAACTTGCAAATTCACCAAAACAAGGTTGAATTATACATTTAATTAATTAATTCAAGCATAATCAACGCCAAAACACTTTTTTACGGGCCTATTTCCTAATAAAGATCGAAACACCGAAAGTGACGTTAATAAAACTGAAATTTCCACTTTTTATGTTCGCTGCTAATTATACAATGTTGGTATTTTTAGAACATTTTGCACACACACAAAAAGTTGTAATAATCGTGTCCCTATTATGGCTATCCAACAAGTTAATGGGATAGATTAAATAACAGTTGGAATAGCAATAAAATATATTTGAATGTCTGGATCCCAAAAAGGAATTGCGAAAAATTCTACCGCAAAGTTTTAATCTGCGCAACCGTGGGCTCGGTGATATAGGAGAACGATTTGAACCAACTGCCCTAGCAACTGACATAAATATTTCAAAATGCAAATAATCGGTGTTAAATCTTACACCAGGATACCACCGACTTACTAAATGATAGCGTACATGCATTGTAGGTGGAATAAAAACTGCATGATACTAAAATGCTCCCGTAAAGATTTATATTTTCGATTTAAATAAAGAACATGTTCATATAAAAATTAATAACCTACAATGCAATAAAAGGAAAAATGTGGATAAAAAATTACCTATAGTTTATATTTTATTTAATGTACAATCAGTACCTACAAAAAAAACCGCCATGAAAATCTAAAGAGTATAAAAGCAAGACTATACAATTGGATTTTTTAAATATTTAAGCACCGAAAAATATGGTTTAGGCCGTTTTTGAACAAACTTAAGGTGAAACTGCATTCTTTAACATTTTTATAAAACATAAAACCCATTGCAAAACTATCGAATTTTTAATCACAAAAAAAGCATGGTTAAACTCTGGAAACTTTTTTTAAAACTCTTTGACGAGCTATAAAAATGGTTTTAGGCAGTTTTTGAACTAACTACAGGTGTACAAAAATGAACTGAAGGTACATGCTCATTTATAAGAGTGCCTTTAACCGTTTTAAAAACTACGAAGACTGTTACAAAATTCTACTTCATTTTTATTATAACTTATTTAAAAGCATACGACAGGGGTACAACTATTGAATGCGTTTAAACATTTATACAATTAAAAAAATGTTAACTTGATGATCACTTTTCCATGGATAACATTACATAGCCAACATGATTTTTAACGATTTTATCGTATGTTGTAATTGGTAACATGAGATGAAAACAAGTTTTATTCTTAGCAGATAATAAGGATGTCAAAACTACAAACTGTTAACACACAAACTATTGATACAACACAAGAAAAATAATAAAACTATACTTACATTAGTTATAAAAAAGAGTTTAATTTTTTTTTTTAATTAGTTAAAGTGCAAAGATCTTTAGCAGACTTTTGTTATAAGATGCTGCACAGAAACCATCAATAAAAAAAATAAAATTTTATATCTTGCTTGAAACGAAACTTTTCCATCAACTTAAAAAATTAATAAGTTTTACCAAAAACAATTATTTATTTATTATACAAAATATTTATCCATGCAAAGAGATCGTTAACGATATTCCCGAGAAGAACTAGGTATTTTTAATCATAAGAAAATAATCCCTTTGATAAGGCAAATGTATGATCAAAGGTATAAAGATTTCACTCTGTAAGTAAACTCAACAAAAATGCTACATCTGAATGCAAAGAATATAATTATGATACTATACCTTCGATATTCAACTTTATTCGAATTCAATTACTTAGAAAAGCTTCAGTCATTTAAAATAATCCCGCATAAACGGATATGGAAATTGAATAAATGTGATTTGCATAATGCAAACAGTCGTATGGCAATACTTCCATACAAGAAAATTAATTTACTACCCCAATAATTTGAATATAATGTTTCCGATATTTTATGATACCACGAAATTAATTTGATGTGCATTAAGCTAAAACCGATATTATTACAACGTCAACATCAGTGAAATATTGGGACAGACGACTGCTAAAATATCACAATTTTATTCATTTAAATACTATTGGAACAAACTTTAACCACACTGGTGGTACATTTAGTTTTTTAATTTCGCATTTTGATGTATTTGCAGCATTGTGCAATTTCCAGTGTTATGAAGTTTTATGAAATAGTGTTAAAATTGTTCACTATGTTAAGTTAGAAGCATAAAACTTAAGTTGTTTACGTAGAAAAACCAGACACAAGTACCTGTATCAAACGGATCGACAGAAAATTATGCATTCGATGTTATCGAAAGTAGGTAATCAAAACACACAGATACTTAACCATATTTATTTAGTAGTGTTTACACAATTACATATGCATAAATAAAATAATGAAATATCAATAAATCTCTTAAATCATATTGCTAATTCATTAATTTCATGATTTTTGTTGAGTGTTTTTCATTTTCTTGGTACTTCTTTTCAATGCTATATTACACTCAAATGTTTCAAATCCACGTTTTTTTTTAATATACATGTAACAACTTTTAAATTTATTTGTAGTGTTTTTAAATATGCTTAACCCTAAAATATCACATAGGCAAAGAATGGGCAAACATTTCACGTGATAGACTGCTGGAAATGAATCTGAAATGGAAGTTAAAGAAGAAACTCTGCTACGTAAAATATTTGTTAAATAGATTTTTGACCAAGAATGATCTAATAAATAATTTTTGATTGACATTTTCGCGATGTCATCTATCGTAGTTTTTCTTGTTCTACAGCAAATTTTTATTTCAATCGCCATTTGCACAGCTAAATATTAAACTGTTGACCAAATAACCAAATTTATCTTGGTCAATAATTATTAATTTTTTTTTTTTTCAAAATTACGTTTCTTCATGAAGAACAAATTAAAAGCAGTTTCAGAGTCGCACGAAAAAAATCCTTGCGTTCACCCATGTCTGACGAAAACCATTATCAACAAAAACATTTAACTCTCAATTCAAATTTAAAAGTGACGAAGTGTTTAGCATATTCAATTGGCCATAGTACAAAGTATCGCTAATAATCTTCTTTGCTATAATACATTGCTGTCTTTCCATACTTCGCAAATCTGATGCGATGCTTTTTCCAAGAAAATCGAATCCGTCTTCGTAGAGCGAACTGTTCCCGACAGAGGAACAATCTACAAATGCTGATTTTTCAAGGTTGTGCATAACTGAGGTACTATTTTGGATCTTTGGCGATTCGGCAGTGAAAGATCCTGACGCCGATTGGCTTGAAAAGTGTGCACTGTCGGAAGAAGGGGAACAAAACGGTTTAATATCCGGCATACCCTGAAAAATATTTAATTTTTGATAGGAGTATGTTCTACAAAGTGCGAATATCTTAAAAAACCCATGTTGTTGCATATAATTGCGTTTTTTTCCTAAATATTACGCTTTAATTCAGATAAGCGTTCTTTTTCAATTCTTTTAGATGTAAACTGTATATTACTTCCCAATTATTATCAGTAGTAATACAGGGTGTCACACAAAAAACGCCGCAAGCTGTAACTCCATTGTTTGTGGTCCGATTTTGATGAAAATAAAAGTAAATGAAATGGCTCCTCAAATGCTATAAACTGAATTGGATTTCAATTTTTTTCAGGGTCAAATTAAATGTCAAACTTTAGTCAATTTTTTTTTTCAAATAGCACCATCTATTGTTTTTTACTAATTCTGGTAGACATTTTTTTTTCTGAATTCAATGATGTAATAAAAATAAGTGGATTTTAGTACAAAACTAGTAAGAAATAAAAAATAAAAGTTTAACAGAAATAGGTTAGGTTTCACAAAATGTTCAAGTGTGCCGTGGAAAACAAAAAAATCTTTATCAACAAATGTCATTTAAATAACACACTGACGTCTACATCATTGAGTTCAGAAAAAAATTTCTACCAGAATTAGTAAAAAAAAAAAGATGAAAAAAAAATTTACTATCGTTTGACATTTAAGTTGACCCTGAAAAAAAAATGAAATCCAATTAAGTTTATAGTATTTGAGGAGCCATTTCATTTACTCTTTTGTTCATCAAAATCGGACCACAAACAACGGAGTTACAGGTTGAGGCGTTTTTTGTGGCACCCTGTATAACAAATGCATTGAAAATTATCGATAATTTTTGGAAAATGTGCCCGAATGCAAATTGAGCTGAAAAACATTTTTTCTGATTCAACTTGCATGAATGAAGATTTGTCAGAAATTATAGATTATTTGCAATCCACGAGTTATATTATGTCAGAAAATTTATTTCACCTGACCTACCTGTCAAATTAAATGTATGTTATGTCAAATTTTACGAGTACTGTCAGAGTGGTGCGTTAGGGGTGTGGTTTAATCTATCAGGTTGGCAACTAAGTTCCCGCCGTTTTTTTTTTAATTTTTAAAAATTTATTTTTCAACAAAAATTTACAACTAATCAATCGATAATGTATTCACCCTGGTTGTTTACAACTTCTTCCCAACGTTCAACAAGATTTTCAATACCTCGTTGGTAGAAATCACCCGGTTTCGACTCAAAAAATTCATTCAACCAAGCTCTCAATTCTGCATCAGTATTGAACGAAACTCCACGCATAGCATTTGAAAGCGATCGAAAGAGGTGAAAATCTGTTGGTGCCAAATCGGGTGAGTACGGCGGGTGTGGAAGGACTTCCCAACCATGCGTTTGGATGGCTTGCTTGGTCATGTTGGCGATATGAGGGCGGGCGTTGTCGTGCAGCAAAAGAACTCCATGCTGCCGATTAGGTCTTTTCTCTTGAATAGCCATGTTGAGTCGTTCCATCTGTTGAACATTGAGTTCCGCGTTGACCGTTTGGTTCCGTTCAAGCAATTCGTAATGAATAATCCCTTCCCAGTCCCACCATACGCACAACATCGTTTTACGCGGATGAAGATCTTGTTTCACGCGCGGTGTTGCTTGTCTACAGGGGCTAAGCCATTCCTTGCGCTGTTTCATATTGATGTAAAGGCACCATTTTTCGTCGCCCGTAAGGATGCGGTAAAGAAATCGTTGCTTGTGTCCATGAGTTGAGCGGTGACGAGCAAGCAAACCAGCGGAGATTGTGGCTCGTTGATTTTTGTTGTGATCATTTAAAGCATACGGAACCCATGCTCCACATTTCTGAACCTTTCCCATTAAGTGAAGATGCTTCTCTATAGCAGTGTGGGAGCATTCCATTTTCACTGCCAGTTCCCTTGTCGTTTGACGGGAATTTTCATGCAAAAGTTGGTTTAATCGGCCTTCATCGAACTCAACTGGACGGCCAGAACGAGGTGCGTCTTTGAGACAAAAATTTCCATTTTTGAACTTGGCATACCAATCACGAGCGGTTCTTTCAGCTATGGCACCCTCTCCATACAAGGCACAAATGTCAAGAGCAGCTTTTGCGGCTTTATGGCCTTGATTAAAGGCAAAAAGAAGCACATGTCGAAAATGTTCATTTTTCTTAACTTGACATTCCATTTTAATGATCTGTCAAACTGACAAATAAACTCAAACAAAAAAATAAAACATAGTCTCCGGTAGAACAAAGCCTCCTTTTTCAAATGTTTTAAAACATTATGCCAAAAACATTTAATAACTTGCGTAATTATCAAATTTAAAAAAACGGCGGAAACTTAGTTGCCAAGCTAATATATTAAAGTAACGCTATTGGTCGTCCAAATTCGTCAAAAAATTATCAAGACTAAAATATTTCATTTCCTCTCCAAATTTATATTTTCGACCCAGATTTCTTAGAAACGACCAATAAACGCATGAAAATCCGTTAATTGCAAAAAGGATATTATCAGTGTATGATTATGTTTATTGGTCGTTTTTAGGAAATCTGAGTTTGTTATTGGTCGAAAATGCAAATCTGACAGGAGGATCAACATCTGACAGGGGAATGTAAAATTATTACCGTGTAATAATCTATGTTCCGTGGTAATAATGCTACTATTGGTAGTCTCTAGAAGATTTAAGATTAGTGATTGATTCAAAACGCAAATTTGACAGGTGAAGGAAATTTTCAGCTAATTAAAAAATAACACCGCTTAAACAAATAAAAATTAACTGGGCGCAAACTTAAGCAAAGTGAAACGGGCATGAGAGAAATGTTTGAGAATCGCTGTACTAGACCATTGGTGAGTCAGGTAGTTAAATCAACAGCCCGTATCTTCTATTAATACAAATAGGTACCGGTATCGGTCACGTGTGACGTTTTGATAGGCACAATCAATATGACACCGCTGCAGAAACCGCTAATTAAAAAGTAGCAGAGATAAACGTATCAATATAGAAGTAATCTTACACAAATATACATGTCCTCTTGAGCATCGTCGTCTTCGTCCATGACATCGGTAGAATTTTGGATATTTTGATCAGTTACGAAAGTTAATAAATCGAAATACCAAAGCGAAGGCGTATACAGTTTTTTCCCAGCACTGTGCATCGAATTTATTTTATTTAATTCCTTCCTAAACGATGTTCTCAAATTGCTGAGCTTCTTACGTACGAAATCGACGTGTGCCTCGGGAAAGTATTTCTGAGTTATATTCAGCAACTTTTCGTATGCGGCCATCCGTTTGGTTTTGTTCTTGTAGTCTTCGTTTTTGATCTCCCACAAGCACGGTAGCGATTGGTAAGTTGTTATTAACTCGGTGACGTATTTTCGATCCATTTTACAAATTAATTGTGCGGTATTACTCGTCACAAAATGTAATTTTATAAATAAATATGTTCACTACAAACACTGCCACGTCTGAGGTGTCGCATCGGTTGGACTGGAATCGGCTATGCGCAAGTCACCGCTACAGTCTGCCAGATAAAACGTCGGTGTTGTAGTACGATAGGAATTGCGCGATAAGTTTGCTAGAAACGTTTGCGCGGCACATCGGACGGCCTCGTGCTTGAACCCACAATTACGGAGCGATCGGGCGATAGCACCAGCAGTGTTAGTTGGGTCCCTTATTTTAAGAAGCCGCATTTTCACGTACACACGTTAACAATTAATAAGAATCATTACAGTAACGGTCACTCGTCTGAGCCCCATTCTGGGCCTCTAGGCAAATGTAAATTTAAGGCCCCCTTTTAGAATATCTTTAACAAAATAGTACAAAAATTGATGTTCGTATACAGTGCTGCGCAAAAGTATGGAAGAAGAAAAATATCTAGAATACTGTTGTAGATATAACAATGAAATTTTGTATCTGACCGTTATCGTATTTTTCGGATTCGAAGAAAATATTGAGGTTGTATTACGACTTCCGGTTCAACTGAAAACGGACTCAAATTTTGAAATTTTGAGTGAAACGCCCTATTTGTTTTTATATTTTTTTGGATTCCTTGACAAATTTGCTTTTAAAAGTGTATACAGTTACATGGGTGTAAAATCAACCGTTTTCGTAAAATGTACATTTTTACGAAAATTTTAAGCAATACAGACTTTCTAATTTTTTTAACATTTAAGTACTTTGAAATTTAAAATTTAGATTGACAATAAATTAATTTACACTTTGCATTAGCAACATTTTAAAGATATTGTACAGGGTGGTCCAAATTCGATGGGATTACAAGGGTATCTCGCTTAATAGTCGAGATGGAGAAACGGTTAACGTACCAAAAATGTGCAGTTTTTTGGGACAAACTAAGAACCGTTTTCAAAAATATTTTATAATTTTCGGTTTTTGATTTATTAGAAAAAAGGTGTTTTTCTGTCATATAAACAATGTGTTATATCTCCGTTATTTTTGTAAATATTGAAAAAGTTTATGAAAATCATTTTTAGATATTTTTATGTAGATTTTGATAGTACTACAAAAAAATGTTTACGCTCGCCGTTAAAAGGTTATGACACAAACACCTTTTTTTAAAGGGAAGCTATAGCCTATTTAAATTCATGTTAATCTCACTCCAAATATATAAGGATTGATGTATTTATTTTCAATAATAAGAACGTTACAAAGGATTATATTGTTAATTTTCTATGAAAATGTATTTAACCGGGTGTAAATGAAATGTAGTACACCCCCTTTTTTTTCTTTAGTTTTGATTTTAGATAAATAAAATTTTAGACATATGATACGAGCAAAAAACGGGCTTTTTGAGCGCATGCACACAATTGTTTCACTTCCGGTTTCGCCTGAAATGACCCCAACTTTGTTATTTTAAATTGAACGCCTAGTATATTAATACATTTTTGGAAAGAAGAAGCGATTTTGGACACAACTGCACTATTTTGGTTAATTTTTATAACCTCAAATAGTTAAGTTGTATCCGAAATCGCTTCATCTTTCGAAAATGTAAAAAATACAGGTTGTTCCATTTAAAATAACAAAGTTGGGGTAATTTCCGGCGAAATCGGAAGTGAAACAATTGTGTGCTTGTGCTCAAAAAGCCCGTTTTTTGCTTGTATCATATGTCTAAAATTTTATTTTTTTAAAATCAAAACAAAAAAAAAAGGAAAAAAGGGGTGTACCACACTTCATTAACACCCGGTATAATAAATATTTTTAAATGTTTTATGCTCAACGCATAAAAGTGCTACAAAGTTGATTTTTTTTGTGACAATGTACTGCGACGATAATTTTTAATCAGTTTTATCCAAGATAACAGAGTTGATTTATTCAGTAAATGATGGAGTATGGAGTTTACAAAAATATACAATATTCAAACTAACAAATCAATACAACTAAAAAATACTGCATAACTGCATTAATTTGGTAATATGCATGGCTGAACAAAAATTGTAACCAATGACATCAAATAAATAATTTTTGTTACGGTAAATGATGACAGATAACAGCGTTGCTAATTACAAAATGATAAAGCTTTTTGCTTTGTAGGAGTGGTCACTAGACTGAAATATTTATAGATAAGCCGAAATAGAGCAATAATATTTCAGTTCACCATAATACAATTAATCATAGAGCACAGAAAACACGGACCACATTCCATTAAACACGTTGCTGTTGAAAAAGAAATTAATTCTTTTATATCGATGTTGACAGAATACTTTTTAAAATTTATCAAAAATAATCTTGCCAACACAAATTACTAGAGCTTACCAGTCCAATGATCGCGTCATAATCATTTTTGTGTATGTTTTCGTGTAAATGCGTTTGAATTTAAATACGTGAACAAATAAAATATACATGCAGTAAGTAGCATATACAGGGTGCACCACGACCCTGAGATTCTTCGATAGCTCCTTTATTAATGAAAATATCAAAAAATGTTTAATACAAATATTGTGCGAACCTATTTTCTACATAACCTAAAATTATTTTCAAATATACAGGGTGTTTCGTTTGACCGGCAAATATAAAAATTTAATTTTTTTTAATAGAACACCCTGTATATTTTTACATTTTTTGATTCCTCTTAAAATTTACTTTAAAAAATGTTAAAGGTTATATGGGTCTTAAGTCAACCGTTTTCGTATAATTTACATTTTTGTGAAAATTTTGAGAGATACAGCACCGTCAATTTTTTTTTACATTAAAGTTATTTAAAAAAGCGGTAAAATTTCGTTTAAAATTTAGATTGACAATAAATTAATTAACACTTTGCGCTAGCTACATTTAAAAAATATTATACAGGGTGTTTTTTACGCTTGGTCAAACTTGTGAAACTTTAAACATCGATAAGTCATTTTTCTTAAATACAACACCCTGTATATTTTTACATTTTCTTGTAGAGAATTTAATTGTCTTTCGAAATTATTAAGCATGTCCTATACCTAAAGTTAATAAAAAGTAATAATTTCGAAAGACAATTAAATTCTCTACAAGAAAATGTAAAAATATACAGGGTGTTGCATTTAAGAAAAATGACTTATCGATGTTTAAAGTTTCACAAGTTTGACCAAGCGTAAAAAACACCCTGTATAATATTTTTTAAATGTAGCTAGCGCAAAGTGTTAATTAATCTATTGTCAATATAAATTTTAAACGAAATTTTACCGCTTTTTTAAATAACTTTAATGTAAAAAAAAATTGAAAGTGCTGTATCACTCAAAAATTTCACAAAAATGTAAATTTTACGAAAACGGTTGACTTAAGACCCATATAACCTTTAACATTTTTTAAAGTAAATTTTAAGAGAAATCCAAAAATGTAAAAATATACAGGGTGTTCTATTTAAAAAAATTTAATTTTTATATGTGCCGGTCAAACGAAACACCCTATATATTTGTAAATAATTTTAGGTTATGTAGAAAATAGGTTCGCACAATATTTGTATTAAACATTTGTTGATATTTTCATTAATAAAGGAGCTATCGAAGAATCTCAGGGTCGTGGTGCACCCTGTTTGTATACCGGGTGATTCAGTTTGACTGTCGCACCCCTATAACTTTTTAATTATTGAAAATAACCCCAACAAACCTTATATATTTGAAAACGGCGACAAATTCTCTGTTACGTGATGTGCATTTATTTACTCTACGATGACGTAGGTATGTCAAATCCGCGATAGGCAACTGTTTTTTTTTTTAATTACATAGTATATGTTTTTGTTAATTCGGATAAAGAATTTTATTCTGAATCTAACCATGTATTTAAAAAAATGCATAGGTACATAAGAAAATTTTCGAGAAAAATCAGTTCAAAGTTAATTTACCAAATTATAGCAACCATTCTATTTAACATAACAAAAAACGATCAAATCTTAAAAACTATACTATAACTGTCAATGGAAATGTACTAAAAATTAACTTTTAATAAGAATAAAAACAAATAATAAACGTTGACATAAAAAATTGGACTTTAATGTGTTCAAAGTGACCGCTTCCAAACACAGTTGTCCTCTATTTGTAACTGCTTGAATACACGCTTGTAAAAGAATGCCAGCAGTAAGTCTACTGCACTCGCGGTTGATTCTATTTTTCAGGCTTCGAAATCTCCGAGAAGTCTCTTGTTGACTCTTTCCTATAAATAAGGCCAGAAAAAAAATCTAACGGTGTAAGATCAGGAAACCTAGCAGGCCACCTAACTTTAAACTGATTTCTCTCGATTTTTTTATGCATGCATACTTTTTTAATATATGGTCAAAGTCAGAATTAAACTCTCTATCCGAATCAAAAACAAAATGTATAGATACTATGTGATTAAAAAAAAAACAGTTGCTTATCGCGGATTTAACATACGTCATCGTAGAGATAACAAATGTAGATCACTTAATAGAGAATGTGTAGCAGTTTCCAAAAATATAAGGTTTGTGGGGTTATTTTCAATAATTAAAAAGTTATAGGGATGCGACAGTCAAATCACCCGGTATAGTAAACTTGTTACTATAGATATTCATAAATATGCTTAGCTAACAAGCGTGTTATCATGTAATATGAATGCGATAGCAATGAACAAAACGCAAATAACATTTAACAACTTTACAAACAACATTACGAAGAATAAATGAGTTTTTAAAATTTTGAAAGGTTATTCTAACACTGAGTTCAATTTTCTTTAAAATTTTTATTGCTCAACAAAACAGATATTTTGTGCCGTGGCCTTACCATGCGTCTCTGAGTTTAACTTTATTATCAACGTTCAACATCATAAAACCAAACAGAAGAAAAAATTATCTAAACATAGGTTGATATCAAGAACGCTACGAGCATTCTTGGTGTTGGAAAAGTAATTTTAATAAATTTTTATAAGAAGTAGAAATAAAATTGTTGCATAATCAGTTCACGTGTATAGTACAAGTCATTCCATTAGTATTTACTGATAAGAAAGTACCTAATTATAACGTAATGATTATAAGCGTAGAAATAGTCTTTTAAGCGCTACACTTTCATATATTCTCGTCTTTTTTTAGAAACAAATGTTGCTTTAGTCACAGAACAAAGAACTGATTAACTGGTTTAATTAATCAATTAATCGAGATATTAACACCTGCAAACGTACCATTTACTTTACGTAAGCAAAATTTTTTCAAATATGAATGTTTATTTTAATTATACCATCAATTATCGGCTATCATTACAAAATTTAGCGCCTAAAAAAATTTTGGTGGATAATAAAAAGACATGGTTTTCTTAGACTAAACAAAATATCGCGTGATTATAATAATGCATTAAATTGGTTCTGAATAAATCACCTTAAACAGTTGCATGTACAGAGAGTGAGGACTTAAGATATTAACACATTCAATTGGTGAAAAAAAAATTACAAACGAATTTTTTTCGATGGTAAATATGTTCTATTTGACGGCCGTGATTGTTAACTATTTTCCTGCATCGGCGCTTCCAGCTCAAAAAAAACTTTCACGATCATATCAGGAGAAAGACTGTTGCACACTTCCTGTAATTTTTTTCAAAAGCAAACCAATGTGATAGCGCGATGCTGGAACATACGCTGTTTCAGCCAGCCGAAGCCATAGGACTGGCATCAGGAGACGACAAGAATATCCACTACATATTACTTATAAGCTCTGAACTGCCACTTTTTTTTTACCTCTGCAAAGGATAAAGTTACGGAATTCTTTCTTTCGCCAAAAGCATTAACACTTCTTCGACATAGTGCTTACAATTAGCATTTTCACTTTTGATGGCACTTGGATAAGTCCTAAGCGTACTTTTTCCAAAATGATTCCGACCACCATGAGTTGGGAACCGAACCTCTACTTTGTTTCACAAATCCAAGTTTCGGACACGGTTTCACCATCTTTGACGTAACACATCTTGCGTCTCCCAATGCCATAGTCTACTCTGAACCAAGCTCCATCCTTTGACACCACATACTATGATCTTAGATTCGCAAGACGTTTCTCGTACAGCTTTCTTGTATTTGTCTTGCAATTTACGATGTGCGATACCTTTAGCAAATGAACTTTACCTTTCTTGGCCTTTTTTTTCCCAAATCACATCTTTTTGACTTTGCGAGTTACCTTTCTAGGTTTCCGTTTTAAATGCGGCAGAAGAATGTTTTCGGTCTGGAATTGACGCCGTACACCAGGGGTGTCAAACTCGCGGCCCGCGGGACGCATGCGGCCCGCAACGAACATTTTTGTGGCCCAGCCAATATATCGGCACACAATAATATATAATAAAATAACAAACCGACGCAGAATAAAAATAAGATAGGTAGAATTCGCTAAACGTTTTTTTTAATAATAATAATACTCTTTTTTTGGTAGTATTAAACAAACAAAAATAATTTTGCGGCCCACCTTAGGTTAAACCTTGTTTGTATGACCCAAGTTAGCCATTGAGTTTGACCCCCCTACCGTACACCTTCACAGTGGATCACATTTTGTATTGCACACAAACTGACATCAATTCCATAGGATATTAATTAAGCTTCTGTGGCCCTTCTCTAATAACCTTGCTTTAAAAGACTTTAGTCTATTTTTCCAGTGATAACAACTTTGGCATTTCCTCTTAAATAGAAACGTTCACTTAATTTGCTTAAAAAATTTAATGCAATTACTATTTCGTCTTTAATTCTTCGAGATTTCCCCTAATTCCAATTACCAATTACCTCCCCTACAAGTTTGCACATGGCTGCAACACCAGTGGGGCCGCCGACGCTCAAAGACGGCGCCAAGGCGCGCTTTGCATACATTACAAAACAGTTTCATAAATTGGCCGGGAATTAACAACCAGACCATGCAGGGTTCTGACAGAGCGTGTACATGTAAATTGACACCATAAGATCAAGTAGGCGTTATAGGTTCTCACCTCTCACAGCCCCCGCGATCATTCTGTTCTCAGTTAATTATTATAGGCGCAGAAAAGATTGTATCAGCGAGTGTCCATTGAAAAATACGTTAATCCCCTTCTTTGCCGTATGTTTTAATTGCTGGTATTAAGTATTTATAATGTGCTTGGATAATTGAAAAACTTGTTTGTCGCGAGATTATTGGCTTTACAGTTTTGATTTTTACAAAAAATAAGTACGTGAAAGGCGTTGCTGTCCACATTTTCTATTCGTCGTTATGTTAATTTATACGTATGTATGTCTATAAATGTTTACTTTATGGTGCACATAATTTAATATCCTAATCAAAAGTATGTAACTTTAGCTCGATAAGCAAAGATTTTACATTTAAAGGGTGGTCCAAATTCGATGTGATTACATGAGTATCTCGCTTAATATTCAAGATATAAAAACGGTTAAAGTACCAAAAATGTATAGGTACTCAAAACCGTTTTCAAAAATATTTTATCACATCCGGTTTTTGAGTTACTGGTAAAAAAAGGTTTTCTGTTGTATTTATAATGTGTCATATTGCCGTTTTGTTTTAAATATCGAAAAGTTTATGTGTTTAGGAAGACAATTTTTGATACTTTTATGTGAAAAAAATAACAAATAACTTTTTAAAACTCATGTGGTACAAAATACGAAGTTTTTTAATTTATTGTTGCAATAAAAATTATAAATAAATAATTAAATATAAGATAAACAACAATATAGTCAGAATCAGCAGTATATTGTTGTTTATCTTATGTTGACATCTGTTTAATGTTTAACTCAACAAAAAATTAAAAACCATCGTAACAGGTCCATGTCCTAGGCCCCCCCACATTTGAAATGTAACTTTTTTTTTAATGTAGAAGGTTGTGCTAGCCTTGTGCTGGCGTGCTTTGTTAAAATTTTTGATTGTGCTGGTTTCGTTAAGCTACAAATTCAATTTTAATTTGGGGGGGCTGTGGACATGATAGCCCCCCCACCACGTAATTTAAACATTTTTTTTAGACAGATATGTTGTGCTAGCCTTGTGCTGGCGTGCTTTGTTAAAATTTTTGATTGTGCTGGTTCCGTTAGGCTACAAATTCAATTTTAATTTGGGGGGGCTGCGGACATGATAGCCCCCCACCACGTAATTTAAACATTTTTTTTTAGACAGATATGTTGTGCTAGCCTTGTGCTGGCGTGCTTTGTTAAAATTTTTGATTGTGCTCGTTCCATTACACTATAATTTTGATTTTAAAATGGAGGGGCTGTAGACACGATAGCCCCCCCACCAAGTAATTTAAACATTTTTTTTAGACAGATGTGTTGTGCTAGCCTTGTGCTGGCGTGTGCTGTTAAAATTTTTGATTGTGCTGTTTCGTTACGCTATGATTTTGGTTTAAAATCTGAGAGAGATTAGATTTGCTTTTGTATAAATTGAACCAATATTGTTATCTCTGAAAAGGGTGACTTCTAAACAATTTATTGAATAATCTCTTTCTGTCTCACAGGTAAATTAAATTTTTGGATGGTAACTGTTGAATAAGTTTAAAATGTTATTGACTTTGGATTTTGGAACGCCTAAAATTATATCGTCTACATATTTCTTTAAACAAGGGATGTTATACTCTTGATTTTTCATTTTCATGGACACTTCAGACAAACGCAATAAAAGTGGTTTACAGTTATTAATATTGGCATTTGTTGTCATTTCCAAGGCTTACTATTTAAAAATGTTGCAATTTCTTTTAACTTTATCGAAAATTCTTAATAACTCGAAAATTGTTGCAGATAGGTATAGGAAACGCTAACACAGATTGATGCAGAATGTAATTTAGCATTAGAAAATGAAAAAAAAGTTATACCGGGCATTATATTTGAAAAAAACGAGTTTTAGTGGTCTGAAATTGTATTAAAAGAAAATTAAGTTTTGGACACCCTGTAAGTAATGCATCGATTGCAAGAATTCCAGGATGTACTCCAAGGTTTCTTCTAGGCATGGTCTAAATTTAAGCGTTTTTTCTTTAAAAATGGCGGGGTTAGATAATATTAAGCATCACGATGAAAATCTAAGGATTTTCAAAAAAGTCTAAACATTTTAAAAATGACTGCACGTAGGTATAGGGAATGCTAATAAAAGTCCCTCTAAAATAACGTTTTAAATCCAAATACGCATTAAAAAATATACCATTGTATTTGAAATAAGAAAGTAGACGTCAACTTCCGGTATTTTCGGAAGGTCGCCATCTTAAAAATATTTTCAATAAACAGACGAGATGTCATTATGGTCATAACCAAAATTTCAGATCCATACCCTTTTTCATTCTACATATATTTTTAAGTACCGGTCTCAATCAATCACCCTGTATAGCAGGGGTGGCCAAGACGTCGACCGCGGTCGACTGGTCGACCGCAATGCCTCTGGAAGTCGCCCGTGAAGCTAACTTAAAATTTGACAAATTATATTGATAAATTCACAACATATTTGAATTTAAAAAATAATTCAAAATCATTTTCTGCAAATTATAGATACACATTTAAAATCAATGGCTTCAAAAGAAAGCTTCTGGAAATTAATAAGCAGGGATAAATATCCAAATATTTGGAGAGTTGTTGCATATTTCAGTGCCTTTTTTGTTACGACATATTTGTAAGATTAGCATTTTCCTGCATAAATGGGATAAAAACTAAACATAGGTCACAATTATCTGATCTACATTTGGAATTGTGTTTAAGAATTAGTTTAAGTTCATACGAGCCAAATTTTGACAAACTGTCAAAACTGTGTATGCAATGCCAAGTGTCATAAAATAAAACAATTCTATTGTTTTTTTTTGTGAAATTTGCTTTTAATTTATTTTAATACAATTGTAAAACAATAATTTTCTTTTTTCCTGTATTTTCTTGAACGTTTTAAAATTCAGAACCAGTGCTAGAAAATAGTTATTTATAGGTAATTTTATAGTAGTCATAGTAAAATGTCTTCACCAGTTTGTGTCTTTTAGAAAAAAACCGTCATCATTTCGTAAGTATTTAAAATTTCATAAAAAAAAGACACAGTTCGTAAGTATCTTCTAAAAAAAAGTCATGGATTTGTAAATACTTAAAAAGGCCTTAAAAAACAATAATGATTCGTAAGTACCTTACAAAAAACGTAGTCGCCCGCGGGTAAACTTTCTCTCAAAAGTCGCCCTTAACGACTAAAAGTTTGGCCACCCCTGCTGTATAGTGTATATGTATATTGTAACATAGTCAAAGTACATTCTTTAATAGGTACTTACAAGTTACAAGTATAGTTAAAATTTAAAATTGTACATCTGTGATGAAAAATCAGCAAAAAGTCCTTATAATAAAATTTAAAAAAACAAGTGCTTGTACTTTACAGTATTATTTAATTGATGAGTGGGATATGTAGCTTTATTTTGATTTATGTCAATAATTTTAATTGAAACTGTTATAATTTTTTTTAGATGCCATAGGCACATTTAAAATACATAAAATGGTTTTACATAGACGAAAATTATAGGAAAAACATTTTTACAACACAGCACTTTAAAATATTTCTTACAAATGCCCCCCCTATTATTGCAGAAATAATATTAAGATGATTTATTAAAAACAATAATGCCAACAATATCTGATAACATCCCTTTTTTAAAGAAATATGTAGACGATATAATTTTAGTCGTTCCAAAATCAAAAGTCAATAACATTTTAAACTTATTCAACAGTTACCATCCAAAAATTTAATTTACCTGTGAGACAGAAACATATTATTCAACAAATTGTTTAGAAGTCACCCTTTTCAGAGATAACAATAATGGTTCAATGTATACAAAAGCAAATCTAATCATGTCTAGAGTAGGGATTCTGTCACGGGAATTTCCCGAGACGTAAGTCCCGGGAATTTCCGGGACTTTCTTAGTCTCGAGTTCCGGGACATTTAGTTCGAGACTCGAGACGAAACTAAATGTTACAGAACACTGAAATAAATTTTGTATAGGTACTTCTAATTTTTAAACAAATTTTACTGCCACGAGTTTAACAAAAATATTTTGTTTAATAATTTTTTATGTTTATAGGTTATACTAACAATCAGTATTTACTTTACTTTATTTAATTTTTTTGCCTGCCATATTTAATTATTCATGTTTATTTCTTGTCTGCTTTAAAGCTAAAGGATAATTAATTGTTAAGTTTATTAGTTAAAATATATTTTACTTATGCCTGATGTTTAAAAGTTTAATGAAAATTATAGTTTATTTAAAATAGGCATTTACTTGGAAATATAGGTATATATTATTTATTGTCACGACCGATTCACGATCACGATACGTGTAAAGAAGCAATTTTAAGTATGTAGCGGGTGCTTTCAGAAACAATGTCATTGTCAAGAAATAATTTATTTTTTACAGTGAAAATAGCCGATGAATTTTGAGTATATGAATACATCATCATTTTTCTTGCACTTTATAAAATCTTCCGTCATTTTTGACGGGTTAAACCACTATTTTCTGGTATGTAAATAAAATTCGCAAAAGTCTCGAAGTCCCGGGAATTCCCGGGACTTTGATAAAAAAAGTCTTGAGTCCCGGGACTTAAAAAATTGTCGAGACTGACAATCCCTAGTCTAGAGCCTCTCAGATTTTAAACCAAAATCGTAGCGTAACGAAACAGCACAATCAAAAATTTTAACAGCACACGCCAGCACAACACATCTGTCTAAAAAAAATGTTTAAATTACTTGGTGGGGTGGCTATCATGTCTACAGCCCCTCCAATTTAAAATCAAAATTGTAGTGTAATGGAACGAGCACAATCAAAATTTTTAACAAAGCACGCCAGCACAAGGCTAGCACAACATATCTGTCTAAAAAAAATGTTTAAATTACGTGATGGGGGGGCTATCATGTCCACAGCCCCCCCATATTAAAATTGAAATTGTAGCCTAACGGAACGAGCACAATCAAAAATTTTAACAAAGCACGCCAGCACAAGGCTAGCACAACATATCTGTCTAAAAAAAATGTTTAAATTACGTGGTGGGGGGGCTATCATGTCCACAGCCCCCCCAAATTAAAATTGAATTTGTAGCCTAACGAAACCAGCACAATCAAAAATTTTAACAAAGCACGCCAGCACAAGGCTAGCCCAACCTTCTACATTAAAAAAAAAGTTACATTTCAAATGTGGGGGGGCCCAGGACATGGACCTCATCGTAACTCGTACCACATGAGTTTTAAAAGGTTTTACACCTTGTTTTTTTCACAGCCTACTACGTTTTTCTTTAACAAAACTAATAAACTTTCGCAACTTGCGTATTATTGAAAACAACTAGACACATCAACCCTTATATATTTGGAACGAGAAAAAAATAAAGAATTTAAATAAGTCATAGCCAACTATAGCTTCCTTTTAAAAGAAGGTAAGTCTGTGTCATAACTTTTTAACAGCGAGCGTAATTTTTTTTAAGTATAATCGAATTGTACATAAAAATATCTAAAATTGATCTTCATAAACTTTTTCGATATTTACAACAATAACAGTGATATGACACATTACTAATGTGACAAAAGAAACACTTTTTTTTTCAATTAACTCAAAAACCAAAAATGATACAATATTTTTGAAAACGGCTTGTCTCAAAAAACTGCAAATTTTTGGTAGGTATTTTAAGTATTTATCTTTGAATATTAAGCGAGATACCCATGTAATCCCATCGAATTTGGACCACCCTGTATATCTTGTACGTAACATGTAAAATGCAGTGTATTTAACCCTAGAAGCCCAATCATATTTTTGAGGCTATAAAGCCCAATCATACGTCAAAACGACGTACAATTATAAAAGAGCTCTATCTAAATAAACTTTACTGCAAATACTAGTTTTTTGTATGGTTTATGTGAAATACTTTCTATGTAAATAAAAAAACAGAAATTTAGAAAAAATATTGTTTATTTTAACTCTGAAATGTTCACTTTAATTAAACATACAAAAAATGGCACGAAAACTGAGATCCTTGTAATTTTTTCTTATATACTACAAATTGTTTACAAAAATCAACTATTTATATTTTTTTATGAAAAACTAATCAACTCTTATCAAACATAAATCACTTAAGTCAAATATAATTCAGAAAATTCGAAAAGTGCAAAAGTTAACAAAGCCCAAACATACGTCATAAGGACGTGAACATTGCGATAACAACAAAATGGCGGCACTTATCAAAGCGAGACTGCTGTCTCCTGTTAGCTCTGGGCATGTACCTAGTTGGCTCGGATGGTCACGGCGATCTAAGCAAGCATGCGATGAGATCGCGAATATGTGTTGGAGTGTACGTCAAAATGACGGAGATTGGGCTTCTAGGGTTAAGGTAAAAGGGTAAAACGAAATGGGTATTTATAATAAATAAAAAATCTATTGAAGTAGTATATTGTTTGCATCCTACTACTAATTATTTTTATATATTTTCAATGCAATAAAAATTAAAATGATGGAGATATCGTTAAAAAAATTCCGTTATTGTATTGTTGTCTAATTTATAATATTGGAGGTCTATGCGTTTCGAAAAAAAAAAATTCATAATGTTTGCATATTTATTTTATTAACATAGGTTTATTTTCACCATAAACAGATAAAAACTGGCGATTTTGAAAGCTGAAAACTAATCAGTTCTGATTTAACAGAATGAACTAAAGAATCTTGTTAATGTACGTGTTAGCAAGGTAACAGAATTAATTAATTTTTATAGCATTTTATCTCATATGCAAACAACCGCACTAAAGAAATTTGCGTCCTACTGTTAAGAAAAAAAGAAAAGTCGGTATGCAAATGTTCGTAATCAAGACATATAATTAAAGAAGACAACTTTACCAATAAGAAGTCGTATAAGAGCAATAAACGTAGAACAAGAGTAAAAGTGCCCACTTTATCTTCATGATGTAGATTTACATTTAATTAAGGAACTGCTGTCAAATATGTTGGCGAATAACATTAAGAAAACGTAATCTATTGATTTGATATATTGTGCTGATATTGATACTTTATGACATCATCTTAAACTGCCAATGTAACTTTAGAAGTCCTTTTAGAACAAACTTATTGATTTATTAGATAATGTAGGTACATTAATAGGTTTATTAAATAATGTGAACAGAAATTATAGCTCCATAAATTTTTAAATACCCAATCAAAAGATTTTTGGCGGCTTCAGATGTTTTAGTCGTGAAATCCAATAGGTACTTTTATTTAATTAAAACCAATTTGCTTTTAAAACGCCCAACACTTATATCCTTGATGTATACATATTTTTTAAGTGAAAAAAATAACGGGGCACAACTAAAAGTGAGCTATTTTGATATTCTGCGTAAAAAAGAGCTCAATATAAGCTTCTGTGATAACACAATATTTAAAAATATCTCTCACATTCCATAAATATATGATTTGTTAAATTATTTCGCACATTAAATAGCATAAAGGTATTTTTTAACTAGAACATTACTGAAGAGATTACATGAGGGGGGGATAAAGAGCATCGGTTTTTATACTTGCAAAGGCAGAATTTTTTAGGAAATGAAAATGTTTCAATATTATTTTTCATATTCAGGTTGCACACTTGAAATACTACTACTCGCATAAACGTTTTTTTAACTTTGTTCTTTCCATAAACAGCTTCCTCTGTACGTATTGTCATTCTTTTTACTTGAAAATAGGAGTAACAATGTAATGATTAATTCAAAATTGAAAGCACTTTTGCACAGATTTTTGTTAGACAGTATCCGATTATGGCAATTAAACTCTCATCTACCGAATATAAAAATTATTTTCAACTCTACAATAACCTTAAGTAGCATAAAGATACGCAGTTCGCCATAATCGTTTGATAAGAGTTAAAATGAACTATTTCTTTTAGTTAATCACAAATTAATGGAATTCTCACGACCTTGTGGGATAAAAAAACGTTTTAAAACTGCTGTTCACAGGCTTCAAAAACTTATCAAAACACCGTTTATTGTAATCGCATTCCAGTTCCATTGCCATTTACAAAAAAAAATTGTATCATAACCCGAACAAGTTACCATATGTAGTTAACGTAATAAATTAAAATTCATAATAAAATAAAAGTTGTAAGGCAGTAAGAAGCAACACCAAAACGGCCAACAAAACACGTATTCTATTTCAAGGACTGGATTTAAGCTGGGGCAGATGCATGCATGCATACATGCATTGGGTCGACCGCGGCGTCGAGCCAGCGTCGCTTCAGAAAGTGAGGTTAGTCGTGCGCAGGCCATACGAAGAAGCGGTCACGCTGATGGTACGAAAAACACGCACTTTTTCGTAAACATTGACGTAAACAAAATAGAAATGATTCGAAAACTTTTATAATTTCACACGATTTAACCAAAAGGGAAACGCAAAAACACGGGATGGAAAAGTTACGATTTTTCCCCGATCATTTTCAACTGTTTTTCCAAAAAAATAATAAATGCAACAATGCTGTTCAAATATTTCGGTTTTTTTAAACAAAAACGATTAAAAATATTGCCCGTATTCAAGTTGTCAGTTGTTAATTATTTCATTAAATATTCTCAAGTTTATTAGCATTTAATATTATGTTTCGATGTATCAAGTGAAAGAAAATATGGATTTGTGTTTATATTAAGTGTTTATTAAAAACGAGTGAGCGTTTTGTGGTTTTATATGACTTAATACTGTGAACCACGATGGCCCCGGCGAGGGATTTACAACTAATCCTGAACTTATTAATTCTTTCATCGCTCTCTGTGGAAGGTATGCTTTAACTATTTTAAAATCAAATAAACTGCTTTTAAGTCTGCAAATGTGTTTTATATGATTTGTAATTAAATGGAAGCCTGTTCGAAAACAAAAGAAAAACACTGAGCTTTAACTAAACATGTGAAACTCGACGCTGTCGTGCAACTGTTTAAAGCACACCTTTATATTTTGTTATAAAAGGCGGATTTCTTTTGTAATCACCCCATATCACGCTGTTTACCTAAAAACTTATCTGGGGTGCTGTGAAATATATTCCAAAACGATATTGTATGCAGACTATAACGTAACAAAATTAGTTTACATTGTATGTAGTCGTGATGTAAACGCAAAAACTTTTAATATCACGTTCAAAACAAAATACATAAACAAATGAAACGTGTTAAGTTTTTCAACTGTTTAAAATAACTTAACTGTTTTTAAGCAAGTGGAAACCTCACAGTTACAAAATGACGTATTTAAATCTTTAATTGGTATATTAGAATAATAAAGTTAGATTTGGTTATTTAAAGGACGTTTTTTACTGCATCTTATAACTTTTAAGTGCGCTGTCATGCCTTATTTTAATTCCAGCTGACAGTTCCAAGAAGAAACAAATATCAACGAAATGAAGAACGCACACATAAAATGCAATGTCGTTATTGTTTATTTGCAATCTTAATAACGCTCTTGGTATCGAGTTATTAATTATGTTTACACAACATTAAAAAGGCTTTTATTATCGCGTTGTTAATTGTTTTGATACTCTATTAACCCGTTTAATTTTGCTTGTGTTCTTACTGTATCATTTTTGCTGGTGTGTTTTTTTCATCAAGGCTACTTTCAAAATTGTTAAAACAGCAAAGGACCCTTGAGATATAAAATATGAAAGAAGAAAAATATTTTCTTGTTTGTAGATGACCAGATAGATGTAAGTTTGGTAGGCATTAGTTTTAGCCTGCACGAATTAAAATACTTAATGGATAACCAATTTAATATTTTACGTATTAAATTATTCAAGTGACGCGATTTAGATGGTTATGTTGCAAAAATTTATTTTTGTTTATTGTCCTTCCGTACATTTATTGTATGAATAGAAATATAAGATAATAATTTGTGGTGGTTTTTGCTGCGTTACATTTTATTTGCATATTAGAGCATGGTTCTTTGACCGTACAAGCTAATAAATTTTCAAAACAAATATTTGGTCAAATTTACTCTCCTCAAAGCAATATTAATTACGATAATGAAGTTGGTAAGATATTAAACTGTTAGCCTAAGCGTCAGTTTGCTAGTAATTAGGACCATGAAAAATATTCAGGTTTTATGAATAACATTAATAGGTGCCCGCATTTTGTATCATACATTCAAATATTAATTGCACCGTTTAAAGTGTTAAGAGCGCAATTAGCACCTATTATATTCACTAGAAAAAATTTGTGGTCAAAATATAATTAAAGTTAATAATGAATCCCTGCGAATTCTTATAATAGCCCAAACGTATATTTTAATTGTACCATCAACTACCGACTTTAATTTAAAAATAAGCACCTTAAAAAGTTGTTCAAGTAATACTAATTTGAAGCCACCTTAAGTAAATTGTGTATTTAACAAAGTTTTTGAAAGTTACAATTTTTAATTGTGTATAAAATTAGCTGTATGTGAACATTGTAAATGCGTGTTGATTGCATTATGTAATTTTGTAGGATTAAGAAGTCGGCTGTATTTAATGGTATCTTCGTCATTTGAAGAAAAGCGTGTCACATAAAAAATGTGAAAATGTTGTGCTAAAACTAGCTTAGTGTTGCTTGCAATAAAATGTGCAACATACTTCTAGTCTGATAAATTTAATCAGTACACAGAAATCTTGATTTTATGACTACAGAAGTATTTATTGATGTTATAAAAATTTAGTATCGTATTCCATGTGCATTTTTATTAACCAAAAAGTATATCTTTATAAAGATTATGTTCTTTAACATATACGAGAAGATATCATATTACAAAGTGTGTTCATTGATTTACGGAGATATATACATGTTTCATTTTCGTAATAGCAGTCAATAGCTACATTTGATTTAGTCAAGAAGATATCCTTAATAGCAAACTATTTTTTGGTAGTTTGGTATTCACAGCATGTAAAATTTGTTTGACAACTTCAAGTTAGCTGATTCAAATTAATAAATTTAGTCACTTCTGTATGGAGTACGCACTTTTATGCATTCACCGACCACGCACATATACTATTAAGTATTCAAATCGTAGACGATTTATACAAAGGAATTCAGTAGAATGGATCAGAAGAGGCGATAATTTGAATATGGTAAGACTTAACATGGTCTGTATAATGTAGAAATGCTTGGTTATACTGCATCAAACGCACGAATTATTCTGTGAACAGATGAATAATTTCAAACTAAACTGAAAGTAACTAAAAACAAGATACTGGAAGCTGAAGCAAGTATTTTACAACCAAAAATATTTTTTAATATCACGATACAGTTTATAATTTTTTCGGGAATTCCTCGAATTTTTCCCAAGATTTCCTATCTGATAGTCATGTGACACCACTATACATCACCAATTAGAAAGACAAGATGTACAAGATTCAATTTCTAAATTTTTCAAATAGCTGAGCTACACAATAGTTGTAATTCAAATCGCTCTGGGGTATTACCAACTTGATAACGTAGGCCGTATGCAATGCAATGTTAACACAACTTCATGATACCTAGTTTCCAAATATAGCCGAACAATACCCAGTATTCATGTGTCTATGCCCAAGTTACACTTATCTGCGTACAACAAAAGCCTAATTAATTATTTATCCCACAAATTATATGTAGAACAACGAACGACAGATCAAAGATACAGCCGCAGCGGGCTACCAGTTTCAGAATTATATAAAAGGTAACGAACAGGTTGGCCGTACCATTGTTTGTCGTGCCTGAGTGGGTGGCTACTGGGTATCGTAGAATGCGGTGGTCCTGCACCGAACGAATAGAGTTTGTAATGCACAAACAATAAAGGTTATGTAAATAAAATTTATGTGGTAGCAGAATATTGGAGTTCAAGTTGGTCAGTTCTTCTTCCAAGACAAGTTATTAAATTTGGGTATTACCATTACCCACGGCTTTTAGTTTTTATTACTAAAGTTGATTGCCATTGAAGGTTTAAATAAAATAAATAATATTAGGAGTAATTTTCCAAACAAAAGGATTGTGCAAGAAGACAAAAATATTAGAATAAAGTTAACGAAAAATCCAAATTGATTGTGTAAGCACTCACCTGTGTATCGTTAAATCGCCTGAAACTATTCAATTGTAGCAATTAGTTTTATAAGCCATCTAGCATTTGTAATTCAACCGTTAATTTCGTTACGTTTGCATTTTTAATGTTGTATTTTTCTTTGTACAGATTATTCTCATTTTCATTTGAAATATAATATTAATGATTCACAGAAACTCATATTGAATGCCACAAAGATACGACAAAGTTTTTCTTTGAGTACAGAATCCGTCTAAGACGACTGCAAATCTTTTGATCTAATTGTGTTACATCTTGGATATTTCTAAATAAAAATGGAAAAAATTGCTTACGTGCTTTTTATTCTCGTTTTTGTTATCGTCAGTAGAAATTATGAAACTGTTTTTCTTTTTCGCGCATACACTTTCAGGATGAGCAACGCAGTGACATACGAAGAATTCCCGAAAAAAATCAGTTTTAAATTTCTTAATCACAAGCGTAGTTAATTCGTAGCGATTTTCTCATTTTTTATTTCGAAATCAGTTTTTAATACAAAATAGAGATTCTCAGCTGTTGTAGTTCCTTTCATCCTTACCAAATCTAATAATTCTTTAGTAACATTTAACTTTACATCTACTCTACGAAACAAAAATTACAAGTTGAGCAGTATTAGATACATCCGTTGATTCATCAATACAAAGAGAATAAGATAAAAAGTTATTTGCAGTATATTTAAAAGTTAATATTACGTGTTCTGTAATTTCATCAATTTATCTTGCCAAAGTAATAAACTAATATTAGAAAAAACCTTTTTTTCAGGGCAAATAAAGTTCACAGCCATTTTAATACATTCTTTTTTGTGCGATCGTACTAGAAACAGCTGTTTGACGGACGCGTTAGCAACCATAAAGTACTGCATTACCGGCCCTATCCTTAGCAACGGCCGTAAAAGTTATTTATCTCACAACCGTTGAAAAATTTTGTCATTACCTTATCAAAAATAGTGGGCAAAACGACAATTTACTCTCTAGTGAGCAAAAGTGATTACTTAGCTCCCTAGTGAGCAAAATTTGTTAAATTGTCATGGTAACGTCATGGTAACATCAAACATCGTGTAATAGCGTTTTTAGACAGCGAAACTGTCATTCGTGTCAAATACACAACTAACATTTAAAGGTTATGTGTAATATTAAGGTTTTGCTTTTTATGTTTTAATCGCATTTTTCAACGGTTGTGAGAAAAATGTAATACACACTTGTTGTGTAAATAACTATTTCAGGCCGTTACGCTTAGCAACGGCCGAAAAAGTAACTTTTACGGCCGTTGCTAAGGAGAGGGCCGGTAATGCAATACATACGCCGTCATCTGTCAGTGACAGAATGTCACGTAGTTTCTAACCTATAATTTTGAAAATTACCAAAAATTAAATTTTTTTTTAATTCGATCGCACAAAAAATGTAATATGCACCTCGGCCAAAACGTACTTTTTCGGCCTTGCCTGTTTGCTGGCCTCGACTACGTCTCGGCCAGCAAACCAGACGCGGCCGAAAAAGTTACACTTTTTGGCCTTGATACATAAATAACTATTATTAAACTACAATCAGACAATTTCTGATTTTTAGCTACAATAATAAAAATTTCATAACTTGCTATTATTGTGGGATCTTGTTGTTTAAACGCATTTTTGACAAGTTTTGTTGTCCCGCTAAGTTCTCTTTCATTGCCATAAAGTTCCACACACACCGGCGCGATCTCGAAGCGGGCGCGGGCGCGGCGCGATCACGATAATTGGTAACCATGTTACTTACTTACTTACGTAACCAGGTTACCAATTATCGTGACCGCGACCGCGCCCGCGTCGAGATCGCGCCGGTGTGAGTTGACCTTTAGGGTCATAACCAAGGTTACTTATTATCGTGACCGCGCCCGCGCCCGCGACCGCATCGAAATCGCGCCGGTGTGTGTGGACCTTTATTCTTTCTCTTCGTTAATTTCTCATATTTTTAATCACTTTTTGACACTTACTGTTATACTCTTAAAAAACAGCAATTTTGTAATATACAACTATTGGGCCGCGGGCCGTATATAAATGTTAGAAGGACCGCATGCTATATTCCTAAGATAATCTACAATTTATGCAGAAAATAAAATAAATTTTGCATTTGAAATGTGCCAATACTAAAACGATCAGTAGACCACTTTACCCTTCTTAATAGCCGGTAAAACTCATTGTGTACCTTCTGAATACTGCATACATCCACATACTATATAGTAGCGCACTTGGCTTGTATTATCGTGCATTCATACCACGTAATTTGCATTCACACAATAGCAAAAGATCCCTTACGTGGACTTCATTTAGTATTGGACTGCACACATGAACAGGGTCAGGGAAACACGGCTATAATGTTACTTTGTATTGTCCAATTTGTGTCATATAATCTTTGTAAATAAAGAAACGGTGTGGGTTGGGCGTTAAAAACTTTTCTCATAAAGATATGGACTTTTCAGCCATTTTCTGGTCGTCAACTTTGACCGATGTTGTTGGCGGTCAGCGCAAGTTTACGCGCTGCTTAAATCTAATAATACTTAGGTGATCACATTCTGTTGACATTTATGATCCCATAAATCAGTTGAAGGTTTTATGTTTGATATTGATTTATACATTGTGCTCATGTTCGCAAGTTACTCATGTTTCCAGTATCGATAAGTTGTAGAATTGTCGGTTTGCATCTAAGGATGCAAACACCGTGAAGGTGACTTCACTGTTGTTTTTTTTTGTTTCTTGTTTGTCTAAAAACACGAATTATGTTTATTGTTAAGAAGCGTTTAATATATTATAAATAAAACTGAAAATAGAAGTTTTTCAGTATATTTCAGGCACAGGGCACAAAATGTATGTATGGACATTTATTTTAGATTCGTAATTAGCACGTTAAAACACACATCCTTACTAATTTAAGCATCCTTCTATCTTTAACGGTTCGAGGTCTCCATGTTCTCGATAATGAATCATACACCCTGTGTCTTAAATCACATTTTTTTAACAGTTAAAAATCGTGAACCTCAAATTAGCTGAAAGTTGAAAGCGGCTGTTATTAATGAACCGCTCGTGATCATTTTGAAATTTAAAATAATTTATCTCAACAATTAAAATCAATATTAGGTCATTAAAATCATTATGGATGCTATTTTTGGAGTTGTGTTTTCGCAAAAGGTGTGTACCCTATAAGCCAGTGCAGAAAACTGTCTATTCTATATATTAATGATATCAATCACGTAATAAATAAAAATATACCGCTTCTTCGTGACGAACGGTCATAATAAGATTGGCAGAGCCACCTAAATAAAATAGAATTGTTTAAAAGAAATTCAGCGATTCGGAACTAAAAGCTTCACTTGTATTTTAAGTAGCGTATCGTGTGTAAATTGTTTGATTAATTTTAAAAACAAGTTTGTAGTAATTAACGAAAAAATTATTTTTATTACTTTTACCTTAGTAACTGGTGACAGCAACTTGAATTAAATGTAATGGACACACAAAACATTTTAAAATAGTATTATTTATTATTTAGTCATGAGTCCTTCTACTGTTAGGTGTAGGACTATTGAGTTGTGTTGTGCTGACTTTTTTCCATGTTTTTCTGTCTTGTGCTAACTTTTTATGTATTTCCATTTGATGTTTCTATCCGCTGCTGCTTGTTTAACTTCGTCGTGCCAGGTTTTTCTTGGTCTACCTCGTTTGTTTTTTCCCTGTGTTCTTGCTTCATATGCTCTTCTGGTTAACCTTTCTTCTTTCATCCTATAAATGTGACCCAACCATCCCAGCTGCCTTTCCTGTATTTTTGTTTCGACTGATTTTATCTTTAATTGTTCTCTATATGTTTCGTTTCTGATTCTGTCTTTTTTTGTTTTTCCTTGGATTTTTCTTAGAAATCTCATTTCAGCTGCATTCACTCGGCTACTATTTTTATTTGTGAGTGTCTACGTTTCACTTCCGTATAAAAGTGCCGGAGTTACTACTTTTTTGACCACTTCTACTTTTGTTGTTTTTGGGACTTCTCTATTTCCAAAAAATGTTGTTCTTAAACTGTTAAATATTCTTCCCACATTTCCTGTCCTTTCGCTTATTTCCTTGTCCATTCCTCCATTTTTCTCTATGATCACTCCTAAATATTTAAAGCTTTCTACCTGTTCTAACCTAAGCCCATTTAAAGTGATACTATGCCCTTTGTTTTCTGTTGTAACGATCATAGTTTTAGTTTTTTCGGTATTTATTTTCATATTAATTTTTTCCAATTCCAGGTTTAGAGTTTCTAAATTATGTTGCAGGTTTTTTTCTGTTTCCGCGACTAAGACCATGTCGTCTGCGAACATTAGCTCTGTTATGTTAATTTTTTCCATTTTCCAGTGGCCTAGGTGAAACGGTCTCATTTTTTGTTTTACTTCTTTAATTACCCCATCTATGACTACTGAGAATAATAATGGGCTGAGCACGCATCCTAGTTTTAAGCCCTCTTTTGTTTCAAACTCTTCCGATTCTTCATTTTGCGTTCTTACAATATTTAATGTTTTTCGTACATCGCTTTTATTATGTCGATTGTTTCTATTTCTATTCCCTTCTTTCTTAGGCCCCTCCATACGTCTTTTCTTTTGATTTTATCGAATGCTTTTTCCAAGTCTATAAAACATAAATGTATTTCCTTGTTTTTTGTTAAGCTCTTTTCTATTGTTTGTCTTAATATAAAGACTGGGTCTTGGGTACTCCTTCCTCTTCTGAAACCATATTGGGATTCTTCTAGTGTGCTATCTAATAGTACGTTGCAAAAAAGTTTAATGCTTTTAAAATAGTTAGATTTAACAAGGATTGAAAACTTCTCTCCATATGTACATTGTCTTTTCAAACTGCCTTCATTGTTAACCCTTGTGACTGCACTGCACAGAACCAGTACAATGACGTTGTGTTTTAGCAAAAATACCCACTTTAACACCAGGACCGTGCAACCTTTCAAGCCAAAGGGCCATTTGCAAATTTTATGAAATCGTAACGGGCACCACTGGATATGGCGATTCTTTTAAGTGTGAAGGGTCCGAAGAAATTTTGAAACAGATTTTTTTTAATAATCTATATATATAAAAGAGCTTGTTTGTGTGTTTGTTTGTTTGTTTGTTTGTTCGCTATAGAATCCTAGGTCCGTTGGCCGATCGGGACCAAATTTTGCACAGTTACTATTTAGGACCTGACGGATCAAACGTCGTAAAAAGAACGGCCGGAAATGCCCGGGAACGGCCGGAAACGTCCGCCGAGCGCGAGCGCGAAGCGCGAGTAGTCTGTAATTGAACGTCTGGGAACGTCCGCCGGGAGCGAGCGCGGAGCGCGAGTAGTCTGTGATTGATAAAAGAGAATTGTAATCACCCGTGCAACGCCGGGTAAATCGCCTAGTAAATATATAAATTTATAATATGAGCAACGAAGTGACATACAAAGAATTTCCCAAAAAATTCTGTTCTAAATGTCTTAGTCACAAGAGCAGTTAATTCAACGCGTTTTTTTTTTATTTGTTGTTTATCGACACTTCAACTACTGAGGTTATTAGTGTCAGTAGTCTGTATTACATTTTGTTGTGAATGTTTATCTGTTTTAAAAAGTTAATCACATTCTTCAGGCTCTCCTCCGTGTTATTTCCAATTTTTTCGTTACTGATTTTATCGATCAGTCTACATCCCTCTATTCTTCTCAGAAATCTCATTTCCTGTACCTGTATTTTTTGTTTTTGTTTTTGAGTTAGTGTCCAAGTTTCTGAACGGAATGGATAGGTACACTGTATTAAAAACTCGCGTTTTCGTTTCTTTTAATATTTCCTTCTTGCTTATCAAACATTTATTAGTGGCGTAGTAAAATTTCGTCGCTGCCGCTATTCTGTTATTCAGATCTTCCTCCAATTTACCATTGTCTGCAATAATTTGTTCCTAAATATTTACAATTTGCTACCCTTTCTATCTTTTTTTGTTCTAGCATTATTGTAACTGGTTCATGATTTTTCGCTATAACCATAACTTTTGTCTTTGATATATTAATATTCATATGTCTAGATTAAATTGCAAGTCCTTTTCGCTTTTAGCTAATAGCACCACATCATCTGCAAAGGCTAATTCTGTTAAGGATATTGGTTTTTGTTTATTCCAACCCCAGTACGTTTTTTTTGTGTTTTGCTTACATTCTTTAATTATTTTATCCATAAGAATTATAAAGAGCAGTGGACTTAATGTGCCTCCTTGTCTTACTCCCACTGTTGTTATACATTTCTGGGAACTGCTGTTATGGATTCACACATAATTTCTACTACTCTTGTATAAACTCTTGATGGCATTTAATAATCCTTCTCCCACTCTACTTTGTTTCAATATCTTCCAGATCTTTTCCCTTGGCACTCTATCGAAGGCTTTAGAAAGATCGATAAAGCACAAGTACACCATCTTTGAATGTTCCATTGTTTTTTCACTTAACTGTCTTAACGAAAAAATTAGATCCTGCGTGCTTTTACCTGGTCTAAAGCCACATTGTGCCTCTTCCAAATTTCTTTCGAAATGTTTCCTTAATCTCTCCTCCAAAATTCCTTCATATAATTTTCCTACTACACTAAGTAGAGCAGTGGTCTCAAACTCAAATTGCATGCGGGCCGAATGCACCATCTAAATGTAGATGACGGGCCGGATTTTTGACAAAAACAAAGCCCCAACCTGTTCATTATGTCTCTTTTTCCTTTAATAGTAGTCGCGCACATAAGCTCAGTCCTATATCTTTATGTCTCTAAAACTATAAGCACCGTATTTACAACAAATAGATATCTAAAATGTATTCGCGGGCCGTGTAAAATTGCTTTGGGGGCCGAATGCGGCCCGCGGGCCGCCAGTTTGAGACCACTGAAGTAGAGATATGCCTCTATAGTTTTCGCATTTTTTACTATCGCCGTCTTGAATATCGGTAATATAACAGATACCTCCAAGTCCTTTGGAATATCTTTTTCCTGTCATGCTTTATTTACTATTCTTAGCAGCATTTTCTTCCCATCTACTCCCATGTTTTTAATCATTTCAGATAAAACTCCATCATGACCTGCTGCTTTTCCAATTTTCATTTTATGTATCGCTCTATCCAACTCATCTTCGGTTATTTCTTGTTCATATTATTGTTCAATGTTTGGTATTCCTTCTGCCTTTGCTCTTCTTCCTCGTCATTCATTATGTTATGGCTTTCCAATAACTCCTTAAAATAATTTCCCCATCTTTCGATAATTTCTTTTTCTGTTGTCAGTATTTTTCCCTGTTCATCCATTATTTGCTTTAATGTATGTTTTTTATCTTGTCTTAGGTTTTTTAATACCTTGTAGAAAAGTTTTTGATTGCTCGCATAATGTTCTTCCATTCTTTTGCCAAAGTCCTCCCAAGTCTTTGCTTTTGCTTCTAGCACAGTCCGTTTCGTTTATATTTTTCGTAATCATCTATTGGTTTGCTTGTTGTTAGGTATATTTAAGAATTAATATTACGTTTTCTGCCATTTCATCAATTTATGTTGTCATAGTAAATCAAAATAAGAAAATATTTTTAAAAAAATGAAAAATGTAAGGGCAAATAAAGTTCACAGCCATTTTAATACATTATTTTATTAAACTACAATCAGAGAATGGTTTTAGATGTTTAGCTGGAATATTAAAAATTTTATAACTTGCTATTGTTGTGAGGTCTTGTTGATACACATTTTTGAATAAGTTTTGTTGTCCCGCTAAGTTTTCTTTCATTTCCAATATTCTTTCTATTCTTAAATCACCTGTTGGTTTCTCATATTTTTTAGCACTTTTTGCCATGTAATGACACTTAATGTTCTGCTCCTTAAAAACAGCAATGCTTGTGATATACAACTACTGGGCCGCGGGCCGCATACAAATGTCAAAGGAACCTGGTTGTACGGGCCTGCTTTACACCAATATCTCAGTAATGGGAACTTCGAAGCTGCGTATCTTCCACTGAAATTTACAATCTAATCACAGAATATCATCATTTACAAGTTGAATACCAAGTCAATTAATCGATTACGCTTAAGTTCGTCAAAAGGTGGTAGTTCTAGGTAGTTTCGATACGCATTAATAAGATAATTATCGTCGGACTTTGTCAGAAAAGTATGTTAGATACAAAGTTCCTTTGGTTACGCTCGGTGGAACATTTCAGGTTGATAAAGCATAGCAGAGCGCTTAAAGATACTGAAATAATTTTGTTGGTAACTTTGTTGTGATATGGTAATTATTTAGCGTTAAGTCGAGAACTATATTTTCCAAGAAAACATATTTCACGTTTAATTATACATGTAATAAATTAGTAATAATATCGTATACGAGACGTGTTTATAGCTGGACTTTGTTGTTTGTTGATACTGATTACAATTTGTGGATCGATAAAATGCTCATTCGCTAATCCGCTTATTTATGCTAAAATTAATGGATGTTTTAGTAAATTAATCTTAATTTGCTTAAATTACTATTTTACAAAAAAAAGAAACATCGTATTTAAAAAGACTGTAACATGTTATCGCAAAAAAAATAGGAAATGTATGAAGAGCAATTTTTATCTCCCAAAATGGTTAACGGGTATAAATATATGCGTTATTCCTTAATTTTTCGAAAGCTTTAAGTTGCTGCATGTTACTACACGGGACAATACTTGATGATTTTTAAATACTTAGTCATAGTATTTTACAACTTTACGTTCCTCGAAATGTACAGATTTATATTTTCAATTATACAGGATGTTTCTTAAGTAATGCCAAAAAAAAATCGGGAGGAGATTCCTTGTCGAAAATTAAGGGGGTTCTTGGATATAAAATTTTTTCCTTAGAAGTCTTCTTTCGGAGTTACACTCCGCTAAAGGAGAGCGGTAAAATTAGGTTTTTGTTTGGTTTCTCAAATTTGGATAGATATAATCTAAAAGATTAATATTTGGTAGATGTTTTATACTTATTAAAAGGTTTCCCATAGAATATTTTTAATCATCTCCCACCTTCACAGGGGGTTAAAAAGTGCGACACCTGTTGGTTTTTTTATCAGAACTTTTTTAGTGGGTTAAAATTTTGCATTTAATTTTTTTTTTTTTGAAAATTTGATTTATTTAGAAACTTTTTTTATCCTTTAGTTTTTCTCGTAAAACCTACCCTTTTTGAGTAAAAAACAAAATAAGTAAACATGAACCAATATTCCAATATAAAACGATTCATTTTGGTGGTTGCCATGGTTTGTTTATGTTCATATTGGGTAAAATTGAGGGATGTAGTTCATTTTGACGTTTACGCGGCGACAACGCTAAACCACCCGCAATTCTACCCAATATGAACATAAACAAACCATGGCAAACACCAAAATGAGTCGTTTCATATTGGAATATTTAATGGACCATGTTTACTCAAAAAGGGTAGATTTTACGAGAAAAACAAAAGAATAAAAAAAAATTTTAAACAATCACGTTTTCAAAAAAATTGTTTTAATTGCAAAATTTTAACCCATTAAAAAGTTCTGATAAAAAACCAACAGGGGTCGTACTTTTTAGCCCCCTGTGAAGGTGGGAAATGATTAAAAATATTACTATTGGAAACCTTTTAATAAGTATAAAACATCTACCAAATATCACTCTCCTACACATCTCCAAATTTTAGATTAAAAATAAAAACCTAATTTTACCGCTCCTCTTTAGGGGGGTGTAACTCCGAAAGGACCAAATTTTATATGAAAGACCCCTTTAATTTTCAATAAAGAATCACCTCCCGATTTTTTTTTTGCAATACTTAAGAAACACCCTGTATATCTTGGATTTTATGAGAAGTGTCGTTTATAAATGTTGTGCATGATATTCATGTTGCGTTTTAAATTTGTTTCCACGTCTTTTGTTAAAAGATTGTCAATGAAGTGATATGATAAACTTAAGTGTTATAAATCAAACATGCAATCATATTTGAATCTGAAAAGATGTTTTCTCCAACTCGTTATGATTATAATTTATATTCCTTCGAAAGATCTCATGGTATGCCGCATCAATTTTAAGACGGCATTATTCACCCGATCTAATAGCAAATGATTAATACGTTCCATTTATCGAACTTTAAATAAAAACGCTGCCATTTATAAAACGTTCATTTTATCAAATTTGCCCCTGTCGTGTTATTGAGCCATAGAGAAAGGGTGGTTTTAGATTATTGGTAATTTTTCTCTCCCGTTTTTTTCACGTATCGATATCGCCGTTGCGTGATTTATTAAGTTTACTCCTCTGCAGTTCACAAATCAAATAGCGTTTCTGCAAAAATGAATGTTCCTTTATCATGCTATTTCTTGCATGTGCCGGAATAGCAGGCTATGTTTATGTACATTGAGGGCAATTAACTATCAACCTCGTTTTATTATCGAAAATTTACAAAAACAATTAACAACTTGCTATTTACACATGTTTCTATAATTAATATGAAAAATGTATAACAAACACATAAAATAAATATAACTTATCCCGCATATCTTTAATAGGAATGCGTTTAAGATAGCTGAGATAAAAATAACTGCTTTACCTTATGAAATACAGGGTGTTTCAGAGAATAAAATAATATTTCCTGGTCTTAATTACTTTTTGTAATTAACCTTTTGTACCTTAAGCTGGATCCACATCAATAAAAATGTGCGTTGTGCGTTGTATTTGACACAAATGTGCTCGTGTTCGTCGAAATTTTTGTTGGTGTGGACTGTGCGCCGCATAGAAATGCACACAAATAATTTCGTGACGAACAACGCACGATATCCATCGTGCTGTCGGTTTTTAGCCAACTTCAAAGAGATTTGCGGCGCACAGTCGTGTCAATGTGGACTTGATTCTGAGTGAATCTGTAATTTTGTTTCATTTTACTACGTAAATACCTATGTTTTGGTGATTGATCATGTCTCATTTTTTAAAAAAGAAATGTGCATTGTTCATAATAACATCGGATTATTTATATCGCACAAAGAAAGTGCTCCACTCCATTTTATAACAACAGGCTTCTAGCAGCAAACTGTTGCGCTCTGCATAAACAAATCTACACAAGCGGATTCGGCCGTACAACACACAAGATAATTATTTACGTGGTAAAAGACTTAACCAGATTTAAATTTGCGCCGCACATATTTTTGCTGAATTTCAAAATACAAAATACAACATAAATTTTTATTGATGTGGATCCGGCTTTATATTTTCACTCAATTTTTGATTTCATTAAACCAATAATATAACGTCTGCAAGCAAAATCATTTATCCACAAATAGTTGATGTTTGCTATTATCAGTAAAAAGAGTTTGGTTGGAATGTTTATCTACTAAGACTGCTGAAAAATTGGATTTGAAAATTTACATACTTGATGGTTAAACAAGGAAATATTTTGTATTCAACACTTGTATTCTACGGCTTCCTAACGATGGACAAATAAAGGAAAAGTTGCATATTATATATAATTACGTACCTATATAAACATGGCAATATTTTCCTTCCTGTATTTATACAGAATAATCTTTCTTAATCAAATATTGCAGTGAAGAGATTAACTTTGCTTTTTATTAAAATTCTTTTTAAATAAGTTTATTTTCTATTATTGATCACCTCTTATTACATTTTTTTTTAAATTTTTAAACAATGTTTATCATTTTTTCTACAATATTTTGATCGTAATTTACTGCTGTTTAAAATATTGCCTCTTTTTATATTATTCTGTGTAAAACAGGCTCAACATTAATTTCTGCTAATTGCACATCAATTAATTGTGACACAGACAATAAAATACCATCCGTTGTTACCAATAATGAATTAATATTAATGAAGCAATCCCTGACAATTTTTCCTGCGTAACATAATATTTGCGTGTAAAATCCCCTAGGCGTAATGTTTTATCTCATTTAGTGCCGAAAATATTCAAACCTAATTTATATTAATGGATTTATTTTAGCTTTTCTCCAAAATTCGTCGCTGTTTTTATTTCGCGTATCATTCTCCATCATTGATTTTGACGAGCAAATGCTTTTATGAATTGGAGAACTTAATTCCTTTATGCTGAGCTGAAAACTGATATCTCTCTTTTTTTTTAAGCAAGCGTTTTCGTATTTACTTGAAAAATTATTCTCTCAACTGGTATCCCAGGGCTTCTCGCTTACATTATTTAAATTTTTCTCTTTGTATTCTGAAGTACAGTTCAGTTATGAATTTATTAACGATATTTTCCTGAAAGTCTGTATTTATTTATAAAAGAATGCTTTTATTGTTTGCGAAGATATTTATGCAAAGACTACAACTTTTGCATCATCATTTAAACTACAAATAACGCGTGTAGTGAAATTTAAGTCGTTTGCTTGGTTTAAAAATGTATCGATTTTTTATTGAAAAAAGTGCAATACTTAGCCTTTGCACTCTTGCAGTTTTTCATAATAATTTTAAAATGAATGGTTTGGACAAATAACTTGTGCAAGGACCTTAAAACTAATTGCTTTAGTTTAAATATTTCCAAATTCAAATGAAAAAGTATTCACCAAATGAACATTATTATTATTATTATTATTATTATTATTATTATTCTAGTATGAAAGAATTAAAGGTAATCCGTTTTGCACAAAAAATTGTGCTTTATAACACTTTATTTTTATTTCGCGATTTTCAAGACACAACTACTTAGCCAAATTGCAGTTTTAAACCCTGCAAGCAGAGCACATGATGTACTGCAGCATAACATCTGACAATTTACTGTACAAATCCGATTAACGGACATTCTAATTCGATAAAGCTTCAGAGTATAACATAACATGCCAAGTATCAACCGCAAGGTTTACTGATTTACAGGAGACCAACCAAGAACCAACAACCATCCAAACAGACTGTGCGTGATTCGAGATTGGGAACTGCACATTCGCCAGGACGTAATAACAAGCCGTCTTCTAATTTATAACCGTGCATCCGGTAGTTCAGTAATGCACGATTTGGTTGGAAGAAGTCTTATATATTAGTCCCTCAGGGATTATTTTTGAACAAAAACTTTGAATTAGTTAGCCTCTTTGGTGTTATAGATGACTGCGTAACGCAGTAGGGAGATAACTTGATTTGAATAAAGAGAAAATCCCTTGTTCAAGAAATTAGACAGGGATTTAATATTCATACAGGGTGTCGTAAGATAGCAGATATATTCTCATATAAAAATAAGGTTAAGGAAAATATTTTCGGGCGATTGGATACCGCAAATGCGTCTGGTGTTTTTGTGCTGCCTTGTAAAGTTGTCACTTGTCAACAGCGTAAGTGTACCTGGCTGCACATTTTTCTCAAAATAGGAGAAAGTGTGAAAGGCTTCATAAGGTCTTCGAATACTTATGACCCTCAGGTTGGCGATATTCGCCCCAGCTCCATGAATAATTCAGTCGTGTACAATCGAATTCGCAGTTGCGGCTTTGTTCTTGTTACTGACAGTGCGTGCGAGGGAACGCCAATCGCATGTCTCATTTTGCATTGCAATAACGCAAACATGTGCCATCAGCGGCTTTTCTGATAATTCAAAGAGGGCGTCAACCGCAGACAGTCTGTAGTCAAGAAGATATAGGGCCCTAGGCATGCAGCACTTGATAGATGCACATGCACATTGAATTGCTGTTACATAAATCTCGCCACAGTCGTGGTGGCTATACGACTAATTCAACACCACCTTGTCTAATTTAATTTGTTGTTGATGTTTGTGTGTATTGCATAAACAAGCTGAGTACGATTCCAGTCATTTGACACCAAATAGAACATCATTCTACTTCATCTTCCATGTTTTATAAATTGTGCGATATTTATTTTCAACTCCTAAGCCGCGTCGAGTAAAGAACAACATATCAAGCAAACATATGAAGTGTTATGTTAGCTCATATTACCTTAAGAGGAAACAATTTAAAAACCCGATGACAAACCAAAGGCAATTTTCATAACAACATTCTGTAACACTTACATTCTCAAGCCATAAAAAATATTTCTGTAGTTGTTCTATTTCGATTTTTCTCAAAAATCAGTGTACCCATTTATTTAAAACGTTGGATTAAGATCATGTACGTATTTAACGCAGTTATGTATGTGTGTGGTGTGTGGTTGAGCGCCTTTTCTCCGAACACTAACGATGCAAACTAATTAGAACTTAATGAATTGTTTGCCTGCCATTTAAATTTAAACTTAATCTGTGCATATATATTCGTACAAGACTTTTAATTATAAAACAGCATATAGATGCCGCAACTCGGAATAAAGGATAAAGATATAAAAAGATCACTAAATGCATGTTATTTTACACCTGCCCCAAAATATTTCACGCATAACCTGTTGGTACTCTTGTAATTTGCAAATATAATTACTTATTTAATTATGGAGTATGGTGTGTTGATAACCAGTTCTGAAGAGTTGACCGCCGACTAAACGAACAATAAAAGTTAAAGACCAGTCCAACCCGAGGGCGTCAGACGAACCTATTATCGATGAATAAATTTGTGAAGAAAGAATTAAACCCTTAAATGCACTTCTTTGTAGTTTTGATAATTCATTGTGAAAAGATGATTTGTGGTGCATGATTCTACACATTCTATACATAACCATGAATAATTCTCGAACGGGTTGGGTTTCATCTATCCTATATTGTTTATGTGACAAACCATTAACTCCATGTATGGAAATTGCTAATAAATTTTGAAATGTTTATTTCGATTCCTTAACAAACCACGTATTATAGGCCAAGAAGAAAAATTCTATACACAAAGAACTTATTACGGCGCACTGAACTTTGTAAAAAAAAATCTTTAGCAGGTGGTTCTAAATATATGAGTGGTCTTAGTTAATAGTATTGATTTTTTATTTCAGTGCTTAAACATTTAACACCTTGATCCTTGCAGTATTTATTTTTAAAAAAAAGTTATCAAGTATAGGTACATTTCAACTATTTATACCGTTTTAATTTACAGTGGATTTATTTTCTTACATTTTTTTTAAATCTATTTTTTCTTGGTTTTATTTTTTTAATTAGATCTTATAACAAATGATAATTTGGAGTTGATTTTACTTAGTTCGGAAATGGCTATTAAGTGATTATGCTTTATGGATGTTTACACCTTGTAAAATTTGACCCACAATTTATAACTTCCTTCTTGCTATTTGCATTTCCTTTCATGCATAAAATTCTAGCCTTGAAACTGTGTGGCTAGACGCTAAACGTACTTAAATTTGAAGGTTAAATTTTACTTTAATATTAGTGAAATGCTATTGAATTTTTGTGAATGGGATAACGATTATTGGATATTTTATGTACATGCTGACAATGTTCAATAAAGTATTTGTGAGTTTGTCAAACCAAGATGGTTAAACATGAAGTAAACAAATAAGTGAAGAAGATTGTTTAATATTCTATATAACTGTGTTTGTAATCAGTACCTTGTTTAATGTTTATGCAGAGTAAAATTGTAAATTTGATGCACGCATTAAGTTACGCAACTGGCTGCATTCGAAAGGGCGTAAGCAGTTGGTCGACTATCCCATTAACAGTCAATTCAAATAAAATCAGCAACAAGGCACGTGCCATGGATATGAAGACCTCTCTAATATAAATCACTGCCATTGCAGTTCGGTACACGCAGGAAGCGACAAAGGAAACAAATACGAACATACTTAAAAATAAAGAAATAATATCCAGTTATTGTTAAGGTTTATAAACTCTCTTCTGCCATTTTTAGGTGAATGAATATATGAGACTTTGTTAAGAGAGAAAATCAACCTACTTTTTAACAAAGTCTCTTATTTTGTAAGTTAATGGGTGTTTAATTGAATTTGGTAAAAGTTTTAAGAGCTTTTTTTAAATTTAAGAAACTCGTTCCACTTTTACAGTCATTGTTATTTAAAGTAGCTGCATGTTATAACAATAAAGTACATTAAAAATTTAACTTCACAGGCTTAATAGCTGTACACAAAACCCTTCCACTGGTGCTTAAAAAAGATGTAATGAATAAAAAACTTAACGGTTATACTTAAAAAATCAATGCATAGAACACGAAGATATTTCTTCACAAGCAAAATCTTTTACCAAAAGATAATGTATTTTTTTTTTAGCATCGACAATTACAAGTTGAAAAAACTCGTACAAAAGAAACTATTAATTGTAGGTAACACAGTTTAGTCATCCTCAACCATATTTACACGGTTTTATTGTTAAATTAAAGCAATGGAGTGTAAATCCCCATAAATGTACGTTTGTAATATAATAGAGAGACTATCATTACTCGATTCAGATGAGTTGATGTGTTTTTACTGCATGCCACCTGCTTCACAGCTATTAGCGTACTCGTTTGTTTGTATTGTCATTAATAATAAGAGGATTTTAATTAAAGGTTACGGCTGTCTTGTTTTTTATAGCACAATATAATTAATTGCAATTTTAAATTATTGGTCACGTGCAAAAGCTTTGCAGATGTCGATGAGTAATTGATTGATTTTGGGTTTTTAAATTGATGCAAAATTTAAATTGGCTAAATTTTCAGTTGGTAATTGTTGCAGCTTTTTACTAAAATGTAATCCGTATTGTAATTATAATATATTAGAAAAATACCGTACGACTAGAGACAACTGCTCAGTTGTTTGACTGTTACTGAAAGTATAAAGTTACATCATTATACACAAAAAAAATCCATTAATTATTAATTAGTTATTGCGGTAGTTCTATACAAATTGCTGACGACCAAAATGTAGTTAATTTTGCCTTCGCTAATGATTTCGGTGGGTAACCATAGATTATTTGTAATTATAAATTAGATACTCAATATTAGATTTAATGAGCATCATGGTTCAAGCTGTGATTTTGTAAAACGATATAGATATTAGATAGGAGATACAATAAACCAGCATCAATTAAGAAAAGTGAGTGGGTGTAAATTCTGAAATGCAAGATGAATGTTTCGGGAAACCGGTCACTAGCTTCGTTTGAAGTGGCCATATCATTAAAGTTTAATGTCCCTGCTACAAGCGAGGCTCTACTTAATTATCTGTAAACACAAATTACAGCATTTAATTTATTATGGTGATATGATAATTACAGAAATCAGTTGAAAACTTCTTACAGCGGTTAACATACGCATTCTCTATACTGTATAACTTTAAATTTTTAACTGTATGCAGCGATCTTATGTAAAATTAAGTTTAATACCAACTGTTTTAGTGAATTGATTTTTGTTTTCCAGTCTTATAATTTTACAGTAAGCCACACTTCATTTCGATCTAAAACTACTGCATTAGAATGTTATCGAAATATAAGTTTATATTATTTGTCCGTGGTAGATGTAATTTACAACAGTTCTCCATGCATCGGTTTTCCTGTATTGTTTTTTCCCAAGCACAATCCATACCCATTTCATTTGCCGAATCCTTCTTTTGATTTGTATTTTCATTTGCTAATGCAATGCCAAGTCTTCCGTCCTAATGACCACCCTCAGAATTTATAACAATATGTCTAAGATCCGGCAGTAAATTCCTTAAGTTCTAAACAATTTCCAGTTACTGTAACAAGATTAGAGCCCCCATGCCTGTCTACAAACTGCTAACGAGTGGGGTAACTTGGTGTAAGTGTCTTACTAATTGAAGTGATTAAAGATGTGCTTCAAATGTGAGTATTCGTAAATTAAACCAAGTCATCACCAAGATTATGAATTGATGAACAGTTGGTCAATTTTGACTAAATTATTGTTGATAATCATAGAAATCTTAAGGCTGTTCATTTTTATAGATTGCTTGATGTTCGTTCGTAAATGTTTGATTGATTTAAGCGACTTATGTTGTATGTAAGTTAAAGTGTTTGATTAAACATTTTTACGTTATTTGTGGTGCTTCTTATCATTCTTATTAATAATAATAATAATAATAATAAGAAATCTTTATTAGCTTTTAGCTAATTTTACATTATCTTAATGCTGCTTATATTTATTTATTTATTTCTATAAGCTCTTACGAATTCAAGCCTCTTTGTCTGAATTAAATCTTTTTTCCTCTACTCAGAATATAAATGATATTTACTTAAACACACTAGATATTTGTTTACGTACTTATTTATGAGTGACATTGACAAAATGTTGTTGAAAAAAAATTATGTATTATTCTGAAATCATTAATAATATTCAAGTAAGGATTTTTATCGTTTCCTTCACACTTAGAAAATGCTTTTAATAAATGCATAAGCGCAACAAATATTTCTTTGTTCGTGATATCGTGGCTCATTAGCCCTGTTTGAGTCGGTTGGCATTACTAAATCCTTGCAATCCTCTCAAAAACAATAATCCGATCCGTTCCACTTCAGTCGTTCCTAAAGACCCTCATTGAATATTGTGACTAAGTTGCAAACCTGCAGCCGACAGCTATATGAAGGTCTTTTTTTTGCATTTAAATTTAGACTATATTTCTATCAATTGCATGGGTGTGGAATAAATCGTTTGAATAACATAAAAATCTTAATGTAGTTTTGTTTCTATCCTAGTTGTCCTACACCTAACAGTAAAAAGACATGAATAAATAAATTTAAAAAATACTATCCTAGCCAAAAAGAAGAAAATAAAAGTATAGTCATTATGTAAGAAATCAGAATGCACTGCTCATACAAAATTAAAGTTTTCGGCAATATGTGCAGATGGACAGAGCCATTTAAAACAAAAAACCTACCTCAGCAATCTGTATTTGCATAATCTCATAAGGATGTTGTCTATTAAGTACCAATTATTTATATTTTACTACAAAGTTATTTCATTTTCCTCCGAAATGAATGGCATGGAATGCACAAATAATGTCATCGTTTGATAAAATCTTTCAACACTTGAAATTGGATTAATTATGGAGATTTTGGGGATTTCGGATGAAGTAATGAAGTAAAACGTCACTAATAGTTTAATGTATTCTTTATACTTTTTTTTTTATTAAACTCCGCTGCATGTGCAACTCTACCTTATGTCTGTAGGCCAATATCTTCAGTACAATGTGTTTAGGTACATTTATATGTGAATTAAGATCATAGCTATAAATACACCTACAATATTATTTATTAACCATCAAAATTAATGGCTTGTTACATGTCTCAATAAATTGGAACGAAAGTTTATTGCAAACAAACGTATGTGTATACAGCTGTAAAAATAGACCATGCCTAAAAATTATCAGGTCCGGTTATGACTCGGTTATTTAATTAGTTTTTCTCGTGAATTAGCCGGTTTAAATGAAGTGTGGGTGACGGATAAATGGAAACGTGCTTTTTCAACAACACGGCAATTTAAAATTGTTCAAAGCTATTAGACAGACGTAGCATTTGGCCGTTTTTAGATGTACATTTTTCTTTGTTTGTCACTGATTTTCACAAATTTTTATAGTCGTATACTTGCACAGAACATAGTCTGGATATAAAATGTTGTACATTCTTTTTTAAACAAAAACATAAGTCATTTGGTGGCTACATCAATTATTAAGTATAATGCACCCATATACATTTAATCAAAAGACTTTTTTTATTAGGAATTATACTACAGCTACAAAAGAAACCTAAGATAAAAATACAGAACGATGAGTACCTATAATCTTCGGTGGAAAATATATTTCTAAAACGCAGTTTTTTTTTTGTGTTAGAAAAAAGGATTGTACATTTTCTGTATTCTGGTAATTTAGCAGATGGCAGTTAAAAATTTTATTTAGCTGAGTAAGTCTTCACTTCATTAAAATTTAAAATAGCTGCTCTGTTTGCTTGCAAAAATAACACGATGTTTATTTTGTGTCCATCCCATGTCATTTCGAACATTAATCTGCTAGCATAAGATAAGGTCAAAAGAAAATAATACATCACCGCGTGGCTTGCGAAAATACTTTGCAATGTGTCAATTAAGATTAAAATCCAGACAAGCATATGACCAAATGTTTTTGAAGTAAACTGAAGACGACTGTTATTTTTAAATATTAACGCAAAAGACAGTAAAGGCATTCGTTTTATTTATGACGTGGTGAACTGAATAATAATAATAGCATGAAATAATAAAACACGAAAATTGATTAATTAAAACTTAATAAAACATCATTAAAATATTTGCGTGAATGATTTCTTAGTATAAGTAAGCTTAATTGAAAATCACTTTTTTTTTTTATACAATAAGATAAGTGTTTTCTAATTAAGGTTATTATATTAATAAAACATCGGTTCTTAACTTGCTTTGCTGGATACTCTTGTATTTAATACACCCACGTAGATTAGCCAATGTTTATAAAAATATGTTTTAATGTAGGATTTTTATCAACTGTTACCGCTCACACTCTCAGTTGGCTGTAAAATCGGCAATCCAATTCGAATTTACTTTAACATAACTGTAAAAGGTGAAGAACATAACTTCACGTGAATGTAGGTTGTCCGATCGTTCCGGTTCGCCGTATCAAATTCGGATTTTAGTTAATTGTTCCGTTTCAGGAAAAATCTAGGATTTTGAAAATCGTCCTTCAGCTGTGGAAATGATCTGTTCGATACAATCTTGTAGTAATTGATTAAAAGTTTTTCAATGGAAGAAAAAATTATGAATTGACAAATGAATTGAAAATTAAAGGCTTGCTCTTTTGTATGGTTACAGAAAATTGAAGAACTGATTTTCCGATTTTCGTTGACAAATTTAGCCACAATACGCATTTTTCTTTAATTGATAAAATGTGGCTCAATAAAATGACACACCCAAGGGTTAAAACATTACAACCGATAAGCAAATAAAATGGAAACAGTACACACTTTCATGTAACCTTAAAACAAAAGAATTCAACTGACTTAGAACTATACTGTTGTCCACATAACTATGCATTTGCTTAAATATTTGAAGTTAATGATTTGCCAATTTAACTTTTTATTTTCTTTTATTATGTATAATCCGAAATAAAGCATTCATCGTAGTATTTCTCATTATGTGACATACCATACCAATTCTAACAGACTTTTTCTGTATTTTGAAAATATAAATTCCTGTTACTAGTGTTATGTACCATGAAACATACCGTTACGCTCTTAATGAGATTTATGGAGCTTTTGCCATCTGAACGCTATAAAAACCAACAGGCACACCATGAACCGTGTACATGCGTTTGATCGCTGCGACTTGTTTAAAATGCGTATCATGGAATTCGTTATTGGACCTCACATATTGAGACCAATACTCACTTCATGGTTTTACAATCCAATTTACACTCTTGTTGTAATTTGTTTGGTGCAGTACCGCCCGGTTTATTTGAAGCTCGAGACTTTGGTACTATTAATAAACAAACGCGAAAGTTTAAATGCCAACCTGATTGTACCTTAAAAACTATACTTTTTTTTTTAATTCAAAAATCCTACGATGATCTGCTTATTCTTGTATTTAAGTATACAACATATTTAAACCTCTTTTCGGTTATTATCTAGAATCTAGAAGATGGATAGGTAGTAGAGGTTCTATCAAATAGCCTTTAAGATCCCCTGTTCCAACACCTCTAGAATTTTTTATGGGGATATCTAGAGGACAAACTGTATAAAAAAAAACGCTCAAATAATAAAATGCGCTTTTGAAAATGAAAATAATATACCACAGACAATAGTGATTTGTTAATTCCATGCTTTTGAGTAAAATATAGTCGTATCAATATAATTTGCCATAAAACTTAACGACTTATTTAGCTTTCTTTCCTCGCCCAGTATTTGTTTCATCAGAATATTCTTATTTAAAATGTCAGTAGATAATATACGCACATTTTATATTTTCCTAAACACGATCTGACAGTTTTGTCGATATTGTACTACTGCTTGTGACAGGAATTTGTGGGGGCTTAAACTTTAACTGTCAGATCCGTATCACATTTTTACATTTTTTATTTTTATTACAGTGTTAAGGTGAAGGTGATTGCAACAAGAAAACCACAATCACTTTTAGAGCTTACAAATAGCACAGGCTATAAATAAAAATTGCCAATAGACAAACAAGAGCTGTGTATCAAAACCTTAAAGAAATAGTATTACGCAGCACTTTATATCAGGGATGGAAAACGTAACGTAACGATACCCGATAACGTTATAATAACGATTCAACTATAATTTTTTATACAATAACGTAACGATATTTTTATAACGTTATATAACGTTCTAATAACCGATAACGTTTCGTTAAAAGTTATTTTGTATCGTTATTCTCTATAAATTAAATTTTTATATTGCGATCTTTTTATTTTCTGAAGATATAATATTTTGTTTGTATTTTAGAAACTAAAATGAAAATAAAATATCTCAACCTCAACGTAATTTTGTAGGTACTATTTTTTAAATTTACATTTACAGATCCCAAAAATAGTTTCAGAGTTACAAATAAAAATTATTTTTATACAGCATGTTTCTTAAATAATGTGAAAAAATTCGGGAGGTGATACTTAATCGAAAATTAAGAGGGGTCTTTCATATTTTTTTTTCTTTAGGGTCTCCTTTCGGAGTTACACCCCCCTAAAAGAGATCGGTAAAATTGGGTTTTTATTTTATTTCCCAAATTTGGATAAATGTGGGAGATTTATACTTATAAAAAGGTTTCCCATAGTAATATTTTTAATCATCTCCCACCTTCACAGGGGGCTGAAAAGTGCGACCTCTGTTGGTTTTTTTATCAGGACTTTAAAAACTTGATTTATTTAGAAGTTTTTTTTATTCTTTAACTGTTCTTGTTAAACCTACAGTTTTTGAGTAAAAAATTATATGAATGAACATGAACCATCAAATATTCCAATATAAAACGATATTGGATAGAAGTGACGGGTGTAACTCATTTTGACGCTTACGCGGCGACAACGCTAAAACGCCCGTCAATTCTACCCAATATGAACATAAACATCATATTCACTCATTTAATTTTTTACTCAAAACTGTAAGATTTACGAGAAAAACTAAAGAATAAAAAAAGGTTCTAAATAAATCACACTAACAAAAAAAAAATTTCCAAAATTTCAACTCACCAAAAAGTTCTGATTAAAAAACAACATGGGTCGCACTTTTCAGTCCCATGTGAAGGTGGAAGATGATTAAAAATAATACTATGGGAAACCTTTTAATAAGTATAAAACATCTACCAAATATAATTCTCCTACATTTATCTAAATTTGAGAAATAAAATAAAAACCTAATTTTATCGCTCCCCTTTAGGGGGGTGTAAAAATTGTTATATAAAAGACCTCACTTTATTTTCAATAAGGAATCACCTTCCGATTTTTTTCGCATTATTTAAGAAACACCCTGTATATCATAATTTATGTAACGTTATATAACATAACAATTCATTTTTTTAACGTTATTTATAACGTTATGTAACGAAAACAAATAATAAATAACGTTATACAATAACGTAACGATTTAAAACGTTATTCCATCCCTGCTTTATATCATTTTGTTTATACTCTAAATTTGAGCAACATCTTTTTGAGGTACCAACGAATAAGACTATGACTAAATAAAATATTTAACCTTTAGCTAACACAAAATTTGGATCCTAAAATGATTTTAAAAGAGTTAAAAAGATTTTCAGGCCTTTTTTGTAGCATATTGTCCCAAAAGTGGCATTTGTTTTTGGTTGTTATAAACGAATTAAAAAATCTTAAAATCAAATAATTCTTATAAGAAAAAGCAATTTTAAAAAGCCCAATATAAATTTTTTAAATTAAAAAAGTTGTATCACGAAATGGGCAATGACTGCAATGGCATTAGTTTATCAAGACCTGATTAGTAAAATCATAAATAATGATTGTTGTTTTACAAAACTGTATCGCATGGATTCAGTTTGTAATTTATCGAATGCTAGAAATACTTGATTACCATATTCATAAATAACGTTCCATATTTCTTTCGTATACTATAATAAAATGATTGCATCTTAATAAGTGGTTGAGGTATATTTATGTTCTTAATAGAGTGTTATTATGCCTGGACTTATTTCATGAAATTTTAAGAATTCCCAAACAATTTCAGTAATGTTTGGTCTCATAAAATGCTAGGCATTCGAGTAAGCCCTTTTCTTAATGCCTATAAATTTACATACTACTACGTCAACTTCTTTTCATTGTTGAAATCGTGACATTTAAAACTGGTAAAACAATACATTACTCGCGTGACTCATAGTTGTTCTTAAGTATTTATAGCCGACCTGTACTTGTCTTTCCAAATAAGTAAGCTAAGATGGATCATTAATGCTTTGATCTTTACTTTTTGTTTTTCTAATGAAGCTGGTGCAATGACCATTTCATACACAATAAATATGCAGTGGAAAGTTAGATACTCGGATATTTAATATGTAATCAGATAATCACCAATTTATGTTTAACCAAATTAAAAGTTTATTTAGATAGGTAATTAAGAAACATTATATACTGCTTATTTTTACATAGTTTTGGTTGTTCCTTTAGACAAAAAATATTTAATTACTGATCCTATAAATACATGAATTTTGATTTGTTGATGCCGTTAAAATATGGTTTTTAAGCTTTTATACGTTCATGCTGTTTAGTTTAGTTTAAAACGGCCTAAAATAATTTTTATAGCTTTCTTAAATTTTAAAAAATAATCAGGTGTGGGCCTATATAGGGTAAACATACCAGTGTTGGACACTTTAAGAGGCTGTTTTATAAAAATAAAAATAACGTTTTTTACCACCTAATAATTAATTAAAAATGAATAGACCAAATGCTAGCTTAAACCTTCTACTTTTTACTTGGGTAATGAAAATTTACTATAGTTATTTTTGGTGACAAAATTTACAAAAAATGTACATATGTCACTTACCCAGTATTGGACATCTTCAACACGGCCAATTTCTAATTTGGACAGTTTAATATCCATAATGGACATGCTCTAATATGAACTGAATAAATAATACAATAAGAATAATTGGTAACTATTTATTACAATTTGGTAGTACATATATAATTTTTAGGTTTAGGTTTAACACAAAATTAGTTTTTGCACTCCATATTCCGAATCGCTATCTTCATTTGTTGCGTCACAATTCTCATACAAATGTTCACCAGATTTGTTAATGTTAGTTTTTTATTAATACATACGCTATGTGCTTTGTTTTGACAGGAACTGAAGCCACTTTGACTTCTTTCCAAAAAGTTTTTATCTCTCCAAACCACGTTTTTGTATCTTTCTTTTCTGCTTTTTATTGTTTGTTTCAATTTTATTTTGTAAATATTTTTCTTATTCTTTCCCTCTCTTGTTTCCTGATTTCTGTATTTCTCTCCTTAAGTATCTTTTCTTTCTCTTTTTTGTTGAAATATTGCTGCCATGCCTCAGATGTAACAAGAGATGGAAGTCTCTTTTTGCTGCTGATCGGTTTTGTGTCATTTGAAGACTTTGGTCAAAAAAGTACCCTTTTAAAAGGGAATATATCAGATTTTTGGATTATTGGGTATTATTGGATGTGGATGATACACAATTGTTGGACTTAGTAGTGGGTAAATTAATCGGTGTTAAATGTACATTTAAGGTTCACAAATTCATATTAGAATTGTCGCCTAATTTTTTTATTTCAGTTTAATCACCATGTTCCTTAAATTCTGTACCTGTCTGCACTCTTTCTGGTTTCTTATATATCTGTTTATTGTTTCTGCAGAGGTTATTAAGCTTATATCAATATTGGGCCTGTTAATTCTTCTTCCATATCGTGATTATTCATTTGAATCAGACAGTCTTGTGGTATTAAGCTTTCAACTCTTTTAAGAAATTCCTTATTCTTTAATGCTGCTGCGGTTGCATGTATTTTGAATTTGGCAGATTCGTTAAAAATAGATTTGCACATGTCTTTGTACAATACATTTAGGGTAATCTACATTGTCATCGCTGAATATTTATGTATACCAATAATGGACACCAGGTACAGCCAATAATGGACACCAGTGTCTAAAATTGGTTACATGCAGCTTAGAACATCGAAACATAGCTATCAATTTGTTATGGGCTCACTAGTAATATGTACATCAGAGAAATCTACGTTTAATTCAAAATTACCTAGTTAGGACAGAGACACTGGAACTAAACAAAATTTTTTAATCCAGTATTGAACACCGACCCTTATAAAAGCAAATTTAGAAAATTTTAAATAGGAACGCCATAGTAGTAGTATAATGCATGTCTAAATAACAGAAAACTAAATAAAAAGTATATAATACACTTAGTAACAAAATAAAACCCTATTAACTAGACTTACCTGGCTTAACAAGAATCACTACAAAACACACTTTTAGTCGGGTGCGAGGTTAAGTATCATTGGTGCGATTTTTTTTTGCAAACCAAATGTTCTAAATCTGAATCACACGAAAACAAATAATGTTCTACAGATGTGCAGTATTCTAATGGTATCAATAAAAGAGATAAAAAATTTCTCAAATTCTTATGTTTGCAATTTGAAAGCTCAAGTGTCCAAAATTGGATACATGTCCACCACTGACTGGTGCCATTACCCTATAACCTTGCATTATTTTTTTACCAAAAATCCAAAAATTTGGTATTTATAATTTCTAAAAATGTTAAAAGCACTCTAAGCAATGCATTACTACCTTTGGTTTCATTTAAAAGGGCCTAAAATAATTTTTACAGCTCTACAACATTAATAGAAATATTCCAAGAGCAACAATTCGTAAATTTGGCAATGGTCTTCATAATTTCTGAAATTTTAAAAACTATAAGCTATAGTAATCGAGCCATTCTAGATACCAATTGAAAATGAGTGGCCCTGTACTGTGAATAATCGGTATGTTTGTAATGGTGGTAATCTCAACAATTTCTTTAAGAATCTACAAGAAAAGTATAACATTTTGAAGCTGGCTTTACCAATCCAAAACCTGGTAGATACTATATTATTACGTAATAGACCCATTTAATGATAATAAGGCGTAATTATCTCATAAAATAATAAATTGAAGTGATAAAGAACTCTAATGGGGTACCTCATTTACTTAACACGGAGCTTTCAAACTTCAGCATTAAGAAGAGTATAATGGCGTTAAAAGCTTATTTAAATAAGGATTATGTCTGTATGGCGTTCCTGCTACACATAATACCTACTTAATATTGTTCCTCTTTTTCAGGTAAGTCATTGTCGACGTCGGCAGCGTCGCGTGCCTTCAGTTTCTACCGGCGTCACCATAAATCAACTGCTATCGCTGGTTTATCTTTCTACAAATAATAAACAGCTCCACAGCTACGAGTTATGAATTTTCTGTAAAACGAAGCACTCGCTTTCGGAAAAAATAGGTAATACATTTATATCGTGTTGTAAATTGTATAATTCTGTTAAACATATCCAGTTTTAGATATGAAATGTCGTGACTGTTAATAGAGCTATCTTGATAGCTTTGTTTCGTTTATGCTCTGTTTGAATGTGATTGCTCGGAGTTTATGATAACAACACATTTTCATTTGTGTCGCTGTATTAGTTAAAATTGGTAAATTTTATATTACTAAATATTGCAGAAAAAAACAAAGGCAAAATCTTTGTAATAAATAAAAGCAGGAAGGACCATTAATAAAATGTTTAGATTATAGCTTTCATTTTTATCTGCTAATTTCCATAAAAAAAATCATTACAAAAAATTAAAAAATAAATCCAAATAAGCAATTACATTTGAAAATTTCATTCACCTGTCAAATTTGCGTTTTCAACCAATCACTAATCTTAAATCTTCTACAGACTACCAATAAGAGCATTATTACACGGTAATAATTTTACATTTCCCTGTCAAATAATGTTGATCCTCCTGTCAAATTTACGTTTTCGACCAATAACAAACTCAGATTTCCTAGAAACGACTAATAAACATAATCATACACTGATAATATCCTTTTCGCAATTAACAGATTTTCATGCGTTTATTGGTCGTTTCTAAGAAATCTGAGTTTGTGATTGGTCGAAAACATAAATTTGGAGAGGAAATTCAATATTTTGGTCTTGATAATTTTTTGAAGAATTTCGGCGACCAGTAGCGTTACTTTAATATAGATTAAACCACACCCCTAACGCACCACTCTGAAAGTACTTGTAAAATTTGACATAACATACATTTAATTTGAAAGGTAGGTTAGGTGACGGAAATTTTCTGACAAAATATAACTCGTGCATTGCAAATAATCTATAATTTTTGACAAATCTTCACTCGTGCAAGTTGAATCAGAAAAAATCACTCGTGCACTTCGTGCACTCGTGTTTTTTTCAGCTCAACTTGCATTCGGGCATATTTACCAAAAATTATCGATAATTTTCAATGCACTTGTTATATAACTACTGATAATTTCAGTATAATTTTATATTTTTATAATCAATTAAAATTTTCTTGCACAAACTACTTATCATCTATGTTCATTCTACCACAAACGATGAAATTTCTTATCAGTTTAATAAAATAGATATGCATGTGCACTACAAACTTTTCTATTTGTTTATCAGCACGAACCATATTTTAGTAAAATAGGCCGCCCCGTTTTTTCTCCATTTAACAATTCCAACCCTACAGGAAGATAAATTAGTAGAACTGTTATTTTGTTCGCCCTGCCTGTAGCAACTTAAATGTGTTTTTTTCGTACTAAAAGGGAGATTTGCCTTGTACACGTGAAATATTCTTTAATTTCCTTTTAGAAATTGCAAAGATTAGCTGCGCCTAATATACAAGAAAAATGGAAGATATTTCGAATCCACGCCCGTTTATTTTATTTAAGCACTAAAAAAAAAAACAACACTTATTTGTATGTATGTGCTGTGGTGTGGCTGTTTTGCAAAATACGTATGCACATAAATACTGAATAATTCTTTGCAAGTAGGAGTTTTTTCGTCTTATGCATGTTGGTAGGAAAGAATACTTGTATGTTCGTTCTAGCAGGAGAGACTGTTTATTTTTGTCTTGATATGTAACCAGCTGAGCACACTTTCATTTCCTAGCATAAATATAGAAGCAACATCCTAATGCTTTCTATAAGTTTTGTCAACAATCTTTGGAACAAATAAACATCTCAACTAGTAAAGCAATAACACTAATAGCATCTACGAATGGAAGTTGACGTTGTCTTTCTTTCTTTGATTATTTCTTCGCTAAACTACTTTTTCTACTTTTTATATCTTCTTCTAAGTAATGATCATTTTAAGGAATAAAACGATAGTGCATTCATACCAGTATAGTCCATTAAGTATTTGAATTAAAATATAAAACACAGAAAAAGTTGTTAAATAAAAACAAGGGCCATCAGATAAAAAAAAATCCAAATAAATATAAAACTTGTACTAATTATTTTAACACGTACATTAACCAAGGTTAAAAAATAACACAGATTGTACTATTACAGAAAAATTATTGTTCGTTACATAATTTTACTTATCACCAGTCAATCGTTGCCCATTTTGTTTTTTCAAATATCTTTTGCTAGTGATACACACAATCACTGGCCAAACTTTCAGGATAATTACAGTATGTTTACCCGTACTGTTATTTTCACATGGGTGCACGAATCTTCTCACGTATCTCAAGGCTGTATGCAGAGCAAACAAAAAAAATCCTAATATGTAGTCAGATTTCTTAATCTGTTAAACATTTTGTAAAGTCTGTTCTCCCGTCTCATTTAAGCGTGTTAGCCTAAACAAACGGCGACACGCTTCAAAGTGCATTATACACATCTGTAAAACATGTTCCTTTTAGCTTTAGCCTAAACTTGTGTATTTTACATTTCCCCCCGAAGGACAGACAACACATCAAAGACCACACGCGTCTGCAGTAAACGATATTTACAAAAAAAAAAAGGTGGAAACGTTATAAAAAGCGCATCTCATTCGATTACTTGGAGAGAAAAGAAGTTTAGATGTTTACGATATTTAATTTAAAAAGAAAAATGTCCGCATCTTAAATTATATTCTGTGTAATAAATTTCAACATTGTTTGAAATAACGTTTCGTATCCATAAATGTGGAATTAAACACAAGAAATATAGGTTTCAGGGGCGTATTTAGAATGAGCTTTACTTCGGGCTATAAAGTAAGCCTCGAATAACGGGTACAGCGAAACGCGCGGAGGGTGAATTTTAATTTATTTTTGCAGTTGAATACCCTTGGCAGTAAAATATTTTACATTTCTGCAGCAGTATTCTTTCTTATATTTATTTTTAATTTAGCGTCAAAATTGCAAAAACACAAGCTCCAACGATAACATTATTAATGGGTGTGCTTTGGAAAATTTGCAGCGGAAGTTTATAAAACGAAAAAATAAATTACTGACTGTACTGATAACTTATGAAAAACCAAAAAATAAAATAACAAATATAAATCATATTTTGCTAGATAATTGAAATGATTCATTTATTACCGTAATATAAACAACTGAGTGGTCCTTAAAAGCTTTTAAAACAATTTGGTTTTCATGTTCATGGGTCACCCCCTAGTTTTGTCCTATATTCTGACATACTCTCACAAAAAAAATCAAGTCATTTGAGCAATGTTTAACACCTTCGCCGACAGCGGCTGCATATGCAGTCATTTTTGAGTGATAAACTGGGACAAGTCTGCATATGCAGTAAGAGTTAATCAGTCATGTTTTTCGTTTAGATGTATGTAGATATACCTTGACTGTCCCTGAATATTCCATGTAAACACAGGACACTCTCCATATATATATTTTTTAACAGCATTTGTAAACAATGCTAGGTATATGCGTTAGACCTGCGGTTTAATAAGGGACACAAAAAAGTAAACTGTAAAAATATATTTATATTTTTGTTTGATTATTTTAATACGTTGCCAATAAATAACATTTTACTACTGAAAAATTAAGTTGACTTACAATTTCAACTCTAGTTTGAGGCACTCAAAGTTGTTTAAAAAGACAATTTTGAATGCCTTACTAAGGGGTTAAAATTGTTAATCGATTTAATTTTTCAGTGGTAAAATGTTATTTATCGACAACATATTAAAATAATCAAACGAAAACATAAACACATTTCTACAGTTTACTTTTTTGTGTCCTTTATTAAACCGCAGGCCTAACGCATATACTACATAACAATGCTAAATTTCAAACCATTTTAGCGACCTTTAAATACTGATCAAAGAACCCGAAATTTTACAGACACGGGTTTTTCTATAGGTAGAACAAAATTGGGGGGTGACCCACTGTCATTTCAAAAGTTTATCTTCATCGCTTGGAGTCTTATCAGCTGATTAAGTAAGACGTGATTCTTAATTATGCTTATTTTTGTTAAACATAAGTCTTATTTCTGAACTGTAGTTAATGGTAGCAAGAAAAAAAGAAAAAGTTTTAAAGGCTAAATGGTAAATAGAATCGCTGTAATTTTCTATCAAATAATGCCTTCAGGGAATTGAAATGGAATTCAAAATAATAGCACGTATTTATTTTACATGTACTTTATTTCATGAACAAACACAGGAATGGTTGAACATAAAATTCGCATATTTACATTATCGAACAAAGTCCCTGTTACTATAAAAAGAACTCACTTTTTGTTTGCATCGTATGTTTACGCTTTCAAAATTACGTTATATTCCCATATTCCTCCTAAATGACTTATGATACCTCGTTAACGCGTTTACAAACCGCAGGATATTTATGTCGGTAAAACGCAAAATAGCTTCAAAGAAATGTCGTTAGCTGTTAAAGACCTATTTCCGAAACACACTTCCTGTGGTATAAAAACCAGAGTTGTGCGGGTGTCAAAACTGTCACAACTGGGCCTAGAATTGCTTAAAGGGACCCTTAAAACTTATTGTGGAGGTAACGTTTTTGTTAACAAAGGTTGTTTACTCAACTCTTTTCACTTCATGATAAATTGATCGGTACGATGAGAATAGCGCGAAGGAAAACGCGATTTATTACTTTAGGATGGTATTTGTATAGAACATTGTAGATATGAAAAATAAATACTGTAATGCCATTTTTAATAACTTACTTGGGGGGGGGGGCGATCCGGGTTGCATATGATTTTTTTTTACACTCGTAAACCTTATTTGCGATCATGAAATCAAAAATTTAGTCTGTTTCCGTTGACATGCATGCTTGTCTTAGATAATAACATTTCCAGCATGGGGGTCTTGCTTATTATAAGAGATACAGGTTTGCTTAAATTAGATGAATTATTCGTAAGTATTTTAATAACATCGAGTTTTTCTTCAAAACGATGGTTCCTATCAAAAAACTTTAAGTTACTAAAAATGTACATTTTAAACCTACCTATGCGGCTGTTACAATAAAAAATTGAAATTACGATCGACAAAAAAAACAGCAGGTTATTTCTCTGCTATTATCGATTGTAGCGCCCCCTATGGTGAGATTTCACTTAAACTTATGCATAATAACATGCTTGACTATTGTAGAATACTTGCCTAATATAAATGTTGTAGGTTAAAGCGTTCTTGATTTATCAATAAAACAACAATTTTTCATCTGCTCTTCGTGGGGCTGTAACTTAGCAACGATGCAACTTTCTATAAGGCATGATGGGCTTAATCGTCCTATTTTTCAATGTAGATAGATTCACCGGTAGAAATTATGCTACATCGTTCAGAAACACCCTGTATAAAAAAAAAGTACCACTGGAAAGTATCTACTAATAAAATTGATCTAATGAATAAAACAAAAAAGTTACTAGTGAAAAAATTTTTTTTTTGCCATAATTTCTGAAGTCCGATGAATTTTATACTTTTAAAAATTGATTGTAGCTCCTCTCATATTTAGAAATAATCCATCCAATTTAAGCATAGCTGTATCTCTTATAATAAGCGAGATACCCATGCTGGAAATGTTATCTGGGACACCCTGTATAATTTTTACAAACAAAAAAGTGTTTCGACGTTAAAATCGCTACTTAAAGGATAAATTTTGTTCTTTAAAATGCAAGGCGTTTCTAAAATAGTTCATTATTTTTGAACACAGCGGTGTTCCATGGTTTAAGACACGTTTCGTCGAAATAAAATGGAATAAACACTCAGATATACTACTTTATAAATAACTTTTGAAATTATCTTTAACAAAACAGTAAAGAATATGAATAATTATTCTTCGACGTCAGCTTCCCGGTAACATGCAATCCTAAGGATCGGTTAATGTGTTCCACGTCAATCATCGTTATGATACTTTGAAGAACCCTTTTCATTTTCGAGTTCCTCCGAGGCAGAGCGCAAATGACGCCACCGCCGGCTGTTGCCATTCATAATTTTGCATTTCTATTTTTAGTTGCAAAAAGTTAGTTCGTAAAAACACAGCGAAAGCGGATTACGGCTAAATGTATGTATTTATTCACATTTGCTAGAACGTGCTCTGCACTAAATGAAAATAGTTTTCGTTTTATTTTACCTTTTAGTTTTCAGGGAAGTTTGAGTAAAATTAAAAAGCCAAACATGCAATTTCATCCTCCACAATTTATGCATGAAATGTTTTAAATTCATAAACACTTTGCGAAAACATGTTCATTATTAGATTACGAATAATATCCGTATAAACTTGACATGATTGTTAATATCAAACGAATTGTCTGTTTGTTATTTGATCAGAATTGTACGGTGATATGCGCGAAGATAAATCGCTGTAAATTTTGTGAATACGCTAATAATTGAATGTGATAACTTGACCAACATCACAAAATTTCTTAAAGAAATATAAACATATTTCGCATGTTTACAATTCACAAGGTGTCCACTATCCACTTAATATGGGTCACTATGAGTTGCATATTTGTATGGATTAGTCAGATCTCCATTAAACGCGAATTTATTAATCACACCAAACAGAGCTTCGTGATTGTGAGCTTTCATTACTAACCACAGTTATTAAAAATTTCAAATTACCCCAACAAATTTTGCTGGTAGCTAACCACACTAATAACACAAATTATTATAATCATTGGGGCTTTGTTACTAATCCAGCTTCGTAAACGTTAATAAATAACCACTAATTTTACAGAGGGATATTTAAAAATTAAAATTGCCTTAGTCGTCAATACGTTTAAACCACGAATTTATAAACGTCCTTTAATATTTAATCGCAAAGAATCCTAAACCAAAACAAATAATTTTGTAATTAGATTTTCTTAGTTTACATTTTTTATAATGGTTGGTTTAAATAATTAATAAACAAAGGATGTAATTGCCAGTGTAAAAGACATACGAATTTTCTCATATCTCATTTCCAACATTGGAGTAAACCCTTGTAATCGGATTAATCTGTTGTGCAGCTTCAAAATTAAGTTACTAAGAAATATGAGAAAAATACACGAAGAAGTAGAATACAGCGCATTTAGCTGTTACAATGTTCACGTTTTATTGTTCTATTTTGTTATTTGGTCGTGAATTATACGTTATCCTATCACTGTTTGGAAGAAGTAAACTTCGATGAATCATTAACGCAATACGAAATTCGTTTGGTAAATGTACAAAACGTGTTATGTATTAATGTATTTATGTAGGGAAGTCCGCTTGTCTTTCTTTGTACAATAAATGTCAGACAAAGCTCAAACAAATAAGGCGCCAGCTATATAAACGAGGGAATTATTATCACAAGTTAAATAATAGCTGTCGTTTTTATTATACAAGGTGTAATGATTGACAACAAACGCACTATAATAAAAAAAAGGTTATTTTTAAACTTTGCGCAATTTAAAAGTATACTTTATAAATAGCTATTTGTTAAACGTTGACGTGCTAATTTTTGACTACTAAGTTTTTCACAGAGAAGCAAAAGCGCGAAGGGGACGAACAAGGAAAGGATTTGGAGCATTTATGGACAGATTTTAAAACACTTATTCTCAGGAATGCTAAAAGGGCATGTCAGACAATGAAACAGGGTAATAGTAATAATAGGAAACAAACTGCCTGGTGGACCGAAGAAGTCAAAAGAGAAGTAAAGGGAAAAAAAGACTAGGGAAAAAATACCTGACAACAAACAAACCAAAAGATTACGAAAACTATAAACAACAACGAGAAAAGCCGAAACGGACTGTGCTAGAAGCAAAAGAAAATACTTGGGAGGACTTTGGGAAAAGAATGGAAGAGCATTATGCGAGCAATCAAAAACTTTTCTACAGGCAAGATAAAAACCATACATTAAAGCAAATAATGGATAAAGAGGGAAAATACTGACAACAGAAAAAGAAATTATAATTGTAGCTAGACCAAAAAAATATACAGCAGGTAGCAAATTTTAAATATTCAGGAACAATAATTGCAGAAACTGGTAAATTGGAGGAAGATCTGAATAACAGAATAGCGACGAAATTTTACTACGCCACTAATAAATGTTTGATAAGTAAGAAGGATATATCGAAAGAAACAAAGAAGCGAGTTTTTAATGCAGTGTACGTACTAGGGATCCCGGTCCATTTTAAGCTATTTTATATTTCCCGGGAAATGCTTTTTGTCCCGGGAATTCCCGGGATTTTAAAAAAGTGTTGTTTTCGTTTATTTTGTGCTAAGATCTTTGTAATACTATCATAACTTATCAGAATTTTATGCTTAAAATGTCTTTACTAACAGTAAATTATAGAAAAACTTCAAATTAATTTTTCTCTTTTAGTATGGCGCAAAGAAGCCCGGTCTCCATTACAAAGTTAATATCTTCAAAATACTTTTACAGTTTTATTTTTGTGTACCCTGATAATTCAAAGCAAAATAGCTTATAAGTGAAATTTTATTGATAATAACGATGTTTCTTTGCTGCTAGATGCTCTCCAGACAATTTCACCTACATCAATAGAAACTAAAAGAGCATTTTATGCAGCAGGACTTTTTGTTAATAAATTAAGAAAAAGACTAATTGACTGAAGCACATATCACCTTTGTTTTCTTAAATCACATTACAAAAATTCATTGTAAAAATTATATTATTGTATTCATAAATATGAAATTGCAATAAAAAGATTATAAATCTGAGAAAAAAAATTGAATTATAAAAATATACTACTATTAAACATTGCAAATATTCGCTTTTTGTATTAAAACGCACTTATCAAAATGTCGTTAGGCAGCAAAATAAATGGAGTCCTTGTGGACATAAAAATTAATAGATTTTGTTTCGTACCCGTTATTTTTCATATGTAAACTGATCAAAGACTTTTATTCTAGGAAGTAACCGTGTGTGATCCAGACAATGTTGTTGAACATGTCCGTTAAATAGGAGCTTAAGAGCTCTTGTTTTGTTTTGCTTACAAAGTGACTTCGGTGCCATGAAAGTGCAGCTTATGTATACACTTAAAATCCGATCCGAATAATTACATACTGTAACTAATTTTTGTGTCAGGTCAGACAACTCCTAGGATAAATTCAACAGCGTTAGATGGTTTACTTGACTTTGTTAGTTAGTTTTTAAACTTGACAGCTGTCTACGAGTTTTACAGGTACACGCACCGTGACAGCCAATTCTTTCTTAACCAGTAGCAACAGTTCAAGTCCCATTCAAGCTGAAGTTTGCTATTTGTCCAAGTACTTATAAAAATCTTTATTTATTGTTATTATTTGATGTTGAAGGTGATAATGTGCCTACAATGTACCTTACAATATATATTTAAAAACTGTTATTGTATGAACCCGTCTTGCTATCTGCATTGTATCTCTTTTTTTACGATTTTAACGACATCCTCAAACAACAAAACATATTGAATTCACAAACAGAACTTTATTGACTAAGGTTTTAATGTTTACTGTTAAAATAAATGGTAAGCGTTTTATTATTCAGTGGTTCAATTGGTGACAGGCATATGTTTGTAAAAGTTAGGCCTAGAGTGTATTATTTGTGTGTATTTTGTTGTTAACAACGTATTATTGCAGAATTACTAAACTTAATGTGACAATTTGGCGTTCCACTTAGTTCATATGATTGCACAAAAATATAAAAATCGTCATTACCTCTGTTGTAAAAAAGTGTCTGAAAATTGTTTTCAGATCTAGTTATGAGAATTTTAGGTAAATTTATAGACGTCCCGCCGACTTAATACACTTGTTTTTTGTCTCCTCTTGCACTTTACTGTTAGCAATATCTGAAAACTTTGTTGTTATATTGTTTCTCATGAAGACATACGTAATAAAATTTCCGCACACTGAGTTTTTGTCTCGTCATACCGCAGGGATGTTTTATTTTTGTTTTTACTGTGTGGGTAGCCACAAAACAGTCGATCTGAAGTATATGTTAAACGAAAGAAAAATTATAGCTCATAAACTTCAGCATCATCAGTAATTTTCGATGTGTTTACCACTGCAAAAAAAAGTATGTTCATCTACATCGGTCGTTGTTCAGTTAAATATTCCGCATGTTAAAGTACTTCGCTTTTTGTGAGAGCATATATTTAAAAATTTTACTGCACGTTTATATTTTTCCTGTTCAGAGTAAGCTGTATAGTGCATTTTCGTGCAATGCAGACGCAGTTCTGCGTGCAAAGTCCCTTTTATTTGTGACATGAAATGGCGGTTTACGAGCAAACATAAATTACATCCCCTACTGTGCAATATCTTTACCTGTAATATCAGTCTTATTGCCTCGGTAGTTCTAAGGCCTTAAATTACTATTGATTAAATTTTCCACGTACACATTGCGTACCTAATAACTAGCCTTACATGATCCAAACCTATTAACGTAATATTAACGATTTAAATTACAGTCACCCACGGCACACGTATATAAGTCGAACGCTAATGAAGCTATGAGGTTGTATATTAATTATTGAACATGCGTGTTTGGTCATCGTGCATCTAATAAAAGCATTTTATGATCACTTCATTAGAGTAGTCTCATGTTGTTTTATTTCCTTTAAAACTCTTAGTTTCACATTTTATGGCTTTTAAAATGAAATATATTACAAATAACTGTAATATATTGACGTTTCAATAAATAAATTTTAAACAATTTCAAAAATTATGTACGTGTTTGAAATTTAGCCGAATGTAAAAATAAACATGCATTGAACATTTTTTAAGAAAATGAGTATCAACATTATTTATCATTTTTCACAAAATCTTGGCAATCTTTGCATTTAATGAGATAAAACATGATCGCTTTAGTAACTGACAATTTCGGACCTGTATAATTTAGTTTATATTTTTTGATTTAAAAAAAACATTATTTTGTAAGAAAATCAAAAAAGGAGCCCCACAAAGATCAATCTTAAGCCCCCTCTTATACATACTGTACACTAATGATCTTCCAGATTTTGCCAAAACTTCCCTAATACAATTTGCCGATGACACATCTGCTATTATTAGTGACTCGGATTCCTTAAGTTCTAAACAAAAACGTTTTGACTCCTAAGGCCAACTCCAACATTGGTTCACATTAAACATTAACGTCAAACGTAAATAAAACTCAAGTAATAAAATTTTCACAAAGTAAAATAACCTCCGACTTAAAACTTCAAAATAATTTCACAACTATAAATGTTGTTAATAAAATATAATTTCTTGGTTTATGTGTTGACTCTAGACTGGACTGGTCATACCACAACTTTCGCACTAAAAACCTAAAAAAAATGGTCAATACAAACGCGGCCAAAACTGCATATCACATGCATATGAATCTAGGTTACGCTATGCTGTAATTTTTTGAGGTAACGCTAGTGACTCTGAACGCCTCTTTATTATACAAAAGCGATGTATAAAAAATATTTTTGGTCTAAACTACCGAGCACTGTAAAGACACTTTTCGTGACAAAAAAAATATTAACATTTTAAGGTCTATTCATTCTCGAAGACATCCTTTTCGTAGGAAATAATTTTGATCTGTTCGAAGTAAATGTAAGAAACCATTCAGCCTAAACCCGACATAAAAAAATCTAAAGCCCGATTGCTTTAAATATACCTACCTATCTTCAAAAATTTTTTGCCTCTATAATTATTATCTACTATACCTATATAACAAATTTAACACATCACCTGAGAGTATAAAAAATGTACCCACCCCCGACTTGAAGAAAATACTAAGAATTGTTCTAATTTCTAAAGCTTACTATGGAGTTAGTGAATACCTTAATGACGCTTACTTTAAAAACTCTTTTAAGTAAATATAATTTTTGTGTGTATATGAATGTGTATTATCATTATTGTGACATGTTCTACGCCTTTTTGGATATTCAGAACAAATAAAGACTACTACTACTAAGCAGTTCATTGAAAATGGATCTTCTGTCATCAGTCTTACCATAAATAGGGATTAACTAACCCAAGTATTCACAAAAAGTCTGCTAACGTCTGGCTAGTGTCAGACACGTATATCCGTAATTCGATGAACACTTTATCTTTTGTAAATATTTCCAAGTGGCTTTATCTTTATTGCCTTGGGTTAAAGCAATTTAAAACAAATATGAAATTTTTCATCTAGCATCTAGATTCTAGATAATACAGAGCAGCGCCTCAACACTATTTACCGACACAAAAAGCCAAAGTTTTAGTTTAAATAAACATATTTCCAATCTCTTTATTTGTGCAGATGCTCATAATTAATATTGCACGTGCCATTGGATGTTAAAATCGTATTAAAAAAGTGCTGGAAACTTTCATGGGAGCTGATACTGAGTTTTAATTATCCATTACAGCTGAAACATGATAGTTGACATCGATTGCATTACCGTTAGAATAACTTTGATGTTGGTCGTATATTTACTGCAACTGATAGCAGTTGTATAATATTTCAACGTAATTGTCAGCCGTGTGAAGAATTTGAATGACAATATTCTCTTAAGAGTTGACAAATATACCGTTACAGCTATGAGAAGTGTTAGACACACATATATTAATGGAATAATTAAAGTTTTTATTGAACCCAGATAGTTTTATTAATATTTGCATGTTCCATTGGCATATTAACATAATTATTGACGCACAAGCTGGACAAAATAATACATCGGTGCGGTGCGGTGGTCAACAGTAAATCACAAAAAAAGTGGTGTATGAAATACAGAAATCTCCATTCGAAATGTGTGAGTTAAAATCTTAACATTTTGGTTATAAATTTCTAATTTAATTATTATTTTACACAATCTACACCGCACATAAGAAAAAATTCATTTATTGAGATGAAATATTACTGTAAACTTGAAATTTAATATTTTATGGAAGAAATTAGCTGAGAAAGGAACGAAAACGAAATTAACCGAAATTTTAATAAAAACGAAAACGTAAACGAATTTATTAGTTTCGTTCAAGAACTAAAACGAAATAAATAATTTCCAAGACCGGTGTTTACCGGCTTAATCACTTTTTAATTTTGATTCATTGAACACAAACGCGAATTTACCGTCTATGCTCCACACAAGACAGTAAAATATTTCACTTGAAATAAGTGAGCTTCACTTTTCTCCTATACATAATATGTATTAACAACTTTATTGCTAATGCAAAACAACTAACACAAGTAACGGTACAGATATTTATTATCTCTGTTTAATTTGTTGATTGGATTATCAATAAATAATATACACTTGATTGGACAAGAAAAGGGCGCGTAATAATCACGTAATTTTTAACAGTTAAAAAATATGACATTTGACGTTTCTGATCAATGGTTTAACAAACTAGTTGTGTTTTTGCCCGTGACGGGTGTTATATTAAATAAAATGCACTAAATTTATTTGTGTATATGTTAAATGTGTTTAACAATTATTTGGTAAATATAACAAATAACATGGCGATTCGCTAGTCTAAATTATGCCGCCCATAACGACCATAACCGAACATATCACTGTTTACAATTGAGTGGGGGCCCAACGATTGCTAAGAAACAGAAACAAAATGTACACGGACTTTAAAATTCATCACAAACATTATATATTATCTCACATTTATTACCAAAAGTACAAAATAATCACGCCAAATTCGTTTTTATTTAAAGGCGGACTTTGCTGATTTATATATTAATACATACGAAGTATTTATAATCTGAATAATCGAATATTCGAATAATTGGGGTTAAAGCGTATGAATAGTGTAGCCAACAGGTCATTTTGACATTTAGCGATCGTTTTTTAGAAGGTTCTCTGCGATGAATTGGGTAAAAAGAGGGTGGTGACTAAAAAAAAATAGGTCCTCGACTTGGTGACTAAAAAAACTGTAAATCTGGTTTTAACCGTTACTAAATTTCGGTTCACGAAAATAAAAACGAAATTTTATGAGTGAAAACGTAGAGATCAAAAACGAACGAAATATTTTTCGTTTTTAGTCCCTGGAAATTAAAAATATTAGTTAATTTTCAAAAACTCAAAGCTGATAAAAATTTTCTCATAATTGGGCGAATAAATTTCGCTTGCGAAAACTCGCGGACTCAGCATGTGAAGTTTATCGAAAGCATTTAAATTGTAAATAAATGTCACGATTACAAGAGGACTACATCGCTGGCAGTCTCCGGATGAAGATGTCGGAAAAGATTTGTAAACGCGCCACTCTTCTTATATGGCCATAATTTATGTGTAGCTGCGACAAACCCACGCTCGTCTCGCTTAATGCAGTCGAGAGTTCTAATGAGCTCTCCAATCAGCGGCATTCTCATTTCACCATCAATGAGGAAGTTTTAATAAGAATAACAATTTGTCGCCTGTTCAATATGCTTAAAAGGGTTTTTACTTGTTCTCAGATCTCAGAGAGATGTAAATTATACCATGTTATGCGATTCAGACGTTGTCAACTTAATTAAAATGTATTATAAGTTTAATTAAAAATCACTCATCGTTTTCTCAAAGTCTCAAGTATCTTCATAGAGTTTTTTTACATGAATTACTTATTTAAAATTATTTTTTAAAAAATTGACGTTAATAATTACATATTAACAACAATAATTAATCCAAAAACTTATAAAAGCAAAACGATTGATTCCTGACGTGTTGGCAATTGCTCCATAGATAACAGACGTAAATTTACAGTCTGATTTTGGACTCTGACAGCACACGTTTTGCTAATGCAAACTGGCAGCATTACCACAAAGTGATTTGTTGCATATAACGTATGAACACTGATAGACTTTAATTTAGTCAGTGCAGAATAGCGCAACACTATTGGACCAAACCAATATAACAAAGTTTATTAACATTAATAAAGTATTATTAAATCCTAACAACAATTAATTATGTGTTGCATGAGACGCTTTTTTAATTTTGATTGTTAGGTGTGTTGATGTTTCACACTAAAATTGCTCCAAAAACTAAAGGAAAATGACTGGAAACAATTTTTCCTGATGCCTGTAATTAATTTATTGGAATCTACATTGATAGTTTAATTTAAAACTACTTAGGTACGGTGGCTCATAAGTAATCTAGAGGAAAGTTGCAATGCTTTATCTGTAATTAATATAATAGAGGAATTTTGAAATTAAAGCAAGCGTTACATGCGTGTCTACCGGGTGATTCAGTTATTTATCAAATTATAGCAACCAGTCTATTTAACACAACAAAAAACGATCACCTTTGTAAATGACAGTTGTCAATATATTTAGTTGTTAATTGTTAAGTGAAAATTAAATTTTATGCTAACGAAGAAAAGTTAGAAATGATTTTGTTTCACGGATAGTGTGGAAGAAATAAACTTTGAACTTATTTTTCTCGATTTTTTTATGTATGCATACTTTTTTAATACATGGTCGGATTCAGAATTAAATTCTCTATCCGAATCACCAAAAAAAGTATACTAAGTAATTTAAAAAGAACAGTTGCCTATCGCGGATTTGACATACGTCATCGTAGAGAACAAATGCACATCACTTTATGGGGAATTGGTCGCCGTTTCCAAAAATATAAGGTTTGTTGGGGTTATTTTCAATAATTAAAAAATTATAGGGGTGCGACGGTCAAACTTTGCAATTATTAAAAAAAAACTTTGCACATCGTCCATCACTTGATATGATCAATCGATGGTAGTGTAGGGTTTCAACATTTTTTATACATTGGTGGCATTAAACCATTCTACTGTTGTTAAATTAAAAATGCGATGCGCGGTTTCTTGTATTTTTGTGCCAAGCTAAAAAACAAACGATAACAATCCCTATATAGAACGCAAAAGTGCGAAAACTGTAGTAAACATTTTTAGAGCTTCATATCTCTTGCCCATAGACATGCAAAGCACATTATTTAAATCAGTTGTTCGGATAGAGGGCACTACCATAACAAAAAATGCTAAATTAATGCTTAAATCTTCCTTTTTTATTCCTAATACTAAGCGTGATATTTTACCTAAATCTAGTCGATAATATTTTTTTAAATCAGAAATAATTAATTTGTTGTTCCATATTTATGTAAATTTTATATCGTCTGCCCAGTCTTTTTTATGCTATGGTCTGTCTCTTTTTTGACATACAACCAACAATATGGTAACCTAGATCTACCGCAGTCAGCAGTTACAAAGTTAAACGTCTATATTTCACTGGAAAAAAATTGGTAGCACACCTTACGCCGTTAAACAATAACTCCTTCCAGCACTTGTAAAAGGGAGTGGAACCGATGTTTTTGATTTCATTATCAGCATATAGAGTGCAACCCACACTATCTACGATAATTTTGCCCAACACTTTATTTGTGTTCGTAGCTGTTAATGCATTACGATGCTGTAAATTCCAGCACTTTATTATATTCTATTAAATGTTTCTATGAACCTGACAGTTATTCCGTAGCTTCTTTATCTACTCGGGCGTTTAAGTGTTTATAAATATACAAATAAAGAAATGAAAATTAGCATCTCAAAGAATAATCTCCATTTCATTCCGTCTCTAAGCGTGTTTATGGTAAATTATACTATTCATGTGCCAATCGAACAACGATTTCTAATGGAGGAACCATAAATGTTGAATATTTATCTGCTGTTGACTGTAAATCATAGCAGGCAATATAATACACAAAATAATTGTAAATTTAAAAAAAGACGAAAAAGAAGCAACTGTTAGTTACCCTAGGAGAGTTTCTTTTTTTTTAGGACCTTGGACAACGCCTAAATAACAGTTATATTTAATACCAGGGTAGTAGGGTAATAGGTACTTATTTATAGATACAGAGATTTTTTTTGTTAATTTTGAATGGTAGGCCCCTCAGTTTTCTTCGATTTTACAAAAAAAATAACCTCTACAAAGTTTGTGATCGATTAGGTACCATTAACCCGTGCCCCATCGACCCTAAATTTTAATAATATTTTTGTTGTTAAAACTTATGCGTCAGTTATAAATACCAATTTTGTGTACCTATATGTCGTAGGCATAATGTGAAATCCGGCATTTTATAAAACGCCTAGGCATTTTATAAAAAGCCGGCAAAACGAGCAAATTATGACTTTTTCTTAGACCCATACATTTGTATTCATACAAAAAAAAAGCTTTAACCAACCTTTAACCTGACCCTCATTCATTTGGTCAGTAGTAGAGGGTCAGGTTAAAGGTTGGTTAAAGTATTTTTTTTAAAATAAATAATAAAAATTAAGCTAATAGTTTTGTGCCTAGGCGTTTTATAAAATGCCGGATTTCACGTTATGCCTACGACATATATACAGGGTGTGTATAAATTGGCGAAAGCGCTACACGTGGCGATGTTCTTCGTCAAATTCTAAGTCGAAAATCTAAGAAGTTTGCAGCTATGTTTACGAACTGAAGGCCTTCAGTTCGAACAAATATTACAAATAATTAAGTAAAAATTGCTGATAAAAAAATGTCCAAACGAAAATCAATGGATGCAATGTTGCAAAATTTTTGTTTCTTTAAATGGTTCCTGAGGCCATAGGAAGCATGGTACAACATTTTTGTATAAAGATTTTCGACTTAGAATTTTACGAAGAACATCGTCACGTGTAGCGCTTCCGACAATTTATACACACCCTGTATAACCTGTTTATTTATTTTGTAAGTTCCAAATTGTATATTTCTTGCGGTAATCTTGCATATTCTAAATAAAAAAGAGAAAATTCTATTATACAAAAATTAATTATACGATCGACGACTAGCATACCTGTAAAAGAAATTGTTTTTGAGATTCGTGTTTCGTTAATTTAGAGTAAAATTTTTTCATTAATTTCACACCTCATTCAGCTGTATCATTTACCACTCTTAAAAGATTTCATGACTGTCCTTCGTTTTACATAACTTTCTTTATCTTCCCAATGCATAGGATCTAGTTGCAGAAAGTCTAAGGAAATTTCAAACATATCAAATAATTTTTTCAATTTATTTGTAATTATTTATAAGGGAAGATCTTTATTTATTGAGTATTCTAAATAATCTTATTTAATAAGTAGTTTGTTGTTGGTTTTTTTCGCCTCATCTGTTTCTCCGGTCAGCAGTCTCTTTTGGGCTATATTTCTTCCCCTTTCGTCACTTATTCTTTAATCAAAAATAGATTCTTCGCTTAAATACCATAAATGGTTAACACTTTTTTTGATTGCTATTCTGCAACTAATTGGTCGTTGATTTTGTAAACTACCACCTTTTTTAATGAAAATTGATACCTCAATCGCATTTGCAGCCGAAAACCACGTCTTTGCATTTTCTTCCCTTTTGGTTAATTAGAATTGCTGCCTGAATAAATATATTTTTAACCAAAATATGGCTTTAGTCATCTATTTAACTGAATGATATGCTCCAGGTTGGCGAAAATATATTCCTCGTAACGGCGACTTCCCTAAGAATATAATTAATCCAAGAATTCTCGATAATCATCACGAAGAAAAATCCTCGTTTTATTTTTAGTATAAAGTAAAATCTCTTAGAACCAGTTCCACGTTAAAAGCTGTGGCTATGACTGGAAGTCGATCGACATTGTTTTATCCAGTAATGTGTGGAAGCAGTTTGAAATCCTAATGGATGACCACAAAGTTTAAATTCAATTCCTTGAATTCTGACCTGATATCCTGTAAAATCTTTTTACGAAATCCTTTCCAAGCTCTCTTAATGGATGTACGATTAATGACAAACTCATTTGGATTTAAATGAACGGCATCCCCATCACTGATCTTACACCTGTCTAGAGCTGCTGAGAGTCGAGTAGTTGACATACATTTTCTAGCTCTTCTGTTTTCTATTTTTGTTTCTCTATATTTTTTATTTTTTGATGTGCCTGGAATGGAACAGTTTCGATTTCAGTTACCACGATCGCGTTTTTCCGCTCAATGCGATTAGACGATGTTAACAGTCGTGTGTGGTGCAAAAGAATGGAAAAAATATCAAATCAACAAGCGCCAGACAAGTTGAAACTTGTCTTTTCAGTCGAAATGGGTTTGTTTATACATCAAACTAAATAATGAAATTCGCCATATTATGAAATTGAACTTATTTACAATTATTTCAGATTTTAAGCCCCGTGAGGCACGGGTTAATATTTACTAATTGGTCTCAAATTTATTTTACAGGAAGTAATTATTTATATAAAGGAACAAATTGAGAGGGACCTGCATAAAAATATTTGAAGTTCAAAAATAAGGACCACCCTAGAGGGTAGTCTTTATTAAAAACTTGTAATTAATAATTAATAGTTGCCATTCAAAAGTTTTGCCTCGAAAAAAAATTAAGACTAGTCTAACTTTGATTGGCCGAATAAAGTGGAACTAATAGTAGTATACAAGAAAAGTCACGTTTAACAAATGCGCAGAAAGCAATCCAAACTTTCCTAGTTTGTTTTTGTAATAACAACTGTTTTAGAACTTTCTGTGTCTTTAAACTATCAAATCTAATCAGGTCACCCAGTTCCGAATAGCGTTCTAACAATAAAACATTCATCAATATTTATTAATCGCAATTTTCAGCTGAAAGATTTAAAAATCCGTTTTCAAGCTTCTTATGATGACAGTTCTCAGAAGTCTGGAAATGTAAAACATGTAATATATACTACAGCACTTTTTAAAGTTGTTTACTTCTACAGCCAACCTCAAAACATCAAAAGTAAAATAGATTCGGCGGTTAGCTCGTAAAAAATCAAACTTCCACAACTTATAAGTTACACAAGTTTGGAAAATTTCATGCGTCAGTAATTTATCCGACCAGAAAATATACTGCTTTGTGAAGTTCTAGTTGGAATTCGTAATGACTATCGTTTACCAGACGATTCAGTGAAATATTGGAATAGATAAAGGCGCGTCTGTCCCTAAATACTTAATGACATAATTACTTATAATTTATGGCTTCTCATCTTTTATTCGTCTGGAAACCCTTTTTCATTTTAGATAACTTTTACTTTGCCCTTTTATCTCTGTGAAATGATATCATTTAATTTGAGGCAGGATTGTTTCAATTATTTTTTAACATCCACGGCATTTTTATAAATCCGTCGTTTTAATTAGCGGTTGATGTATTAATGTAAATTTTAATTAAAAAATGAAGTTAAAACTTTGCTGTAAATGCTGTTGTGATCAACTTTTTTGTACGTAACTTCAAATGCTGTTGCACTTATTTTTTTTAAATAGTTTACAACTAGCTCCAAAGTATTTTGTCTGTGAAACTGGCTAAAATATCTAAAATCGATATACCAAAAATAAAAATTTGGAGATTATAAGGTATGAAGCGCGTTATTATTATGCATTTAGTCTTTTTGGCGCGCTAAGGCCATATCGAGCTGATACAAAAAAAAAAGTTTTATCTGGGATTCTTTGTTTCAAAAAAAGTTGCAGATGTCTTACCTATAAGCGCAAATTCAATTTTCATTGAATTTAAACCTAAAAGTTATTACCAATTTTGGTGTAGCTGCAATAATATGATAACAATAATTATTTATAGTTTAAATTGTCAGAAAAAAATAATTTAGTCATTAAAAAAAAACATGAACAATCAAATTTTTTTTACAATATTACCCACAAACCAAAATTAAATCTTCCTTGAAGCGCAACTCAAATCAAACCCTTTCAACCGTACAATCATGCACCTCTCTTTAGAGCTTTTTAAATAAATCCGTGCCGGCTTTCTCATTTCAAAAATCAACCCGCATTCTAACAAATAAAATGAATTCCTGAAAGATTTTTGTTGCAATAAAGTTCCAGTAAATTTTCCCAAATGAGTAAATAAATGCCTGGAATTGGCCAGCATTTTGTTAAATCTCGCGTTTTCTAAAACATTATGTACTACCGTCTTCTTAAGAAAATTCTAGCTTATAGGATGACCAGATCGGTACAAGTAAAAATCGGGACATGACGACAAAAAAATAAAAAATTATTTTTTTCGGCTACACCGATTTTCAAAAATACAGAGTGTCCCAAAAATGACTATCTACTTTGGTGAATTTGATTAATTTTAGTACAATGATATGTTCATTGTTATACAAATTTATGTATTTAAGAAATCGTGTAAGAAAATTTAACTTTTTTATATGCATACATTTGTATAATAATGGACAAACCATTGTGCCAGAATATAATAAAGACTCTTAGATCCACCAAAATTGATAATCACTTTTGGGACACCCATCCCGAAAATACATCTTGGGGAGATCGGGACAAAAATAGGGACAAATCCCGAAAATCGGGACATCTGTACACCCTAAGCAAAAGAATGTTTAAAACTTTGGACAAATTACCGCAAAAACAATAAATGAATATGCATTTTTCAAAGAATTTTTAAAAAATCTTTGTCAAAACAAATGTATGCAAAGGTATGTTAAAAGTTGTCACCCTGCATAAAGACCACACATCCTAATAAACATGCTAATTTAAAGCTATAAAAAGTACTTTAAAATTAGGACTTGTGCAAAAATTAAAATCAGTTACAATTTTTTAAGTTTTTAGGTAAATCTGCAATCCAAAACCTACGAATTACAGTCTATCTGTCGCCTTAAAAACTCAACAATCACTGCACACGACATAAGCTGTATTTAAAGCCTCAAAAACAGTTTTCCCAACATTGAAGTAATTTTCATTTCAAGGATTAACTATTTTAATACTTAAAAATTTCACCTACCTTATATTATTATCGATGGTCCTGTTTTCTTTTGGTAAATCTTCATCAGGCACTACGTGATGTCTATGATCATCTGCAAAGACGTTTTCAAGTTAAAACACGATAAAATTTAAAAACAAAATTTTCTTAACTAATGAAACCCCGTGATTTAGCCATCCCCACATTAATTTTGACGCTTTCCTTGAAATAATCTCAAAAAACCGTAATATCTAAACAATTTTGAACCTCTAAACGAAATATGTATGTAATTAATTATGTGCAAATTTTCGCGACTCAACAAATTAACTTAAAGATGGTGTATGTGATCCACGAAGGACCTGCGCGGATGCTGCGGCGCACAGCAGCCGAAATGCCCGGAAACCTTAAAGCATACATTCAAATTTTGATGTTACGGCAACTGAGTTTCAAAAACACGCTCTATTCCGACCTTAATATCCCTGACAAATTTATAAGTATGCGCCCGGACACAGTTTTTTTTTCGACCCCCTCCTGTCCGTATTTTTATTGTATTTTGTGAGTTTTAAGTAAAATAATGTTGTACTTCTATTATTTATTCAGATACACTGTAATGATAATGAAAAATAATTTTAAAATTATAATGGCATTTTAGCCCCGCCTCGCTACGCCACTGTGTATATTAGCCAAAGAGCCGTTAAAATCATATGTAGTAATGTGATCGTAGAAAAAGTATGCTACATTACACGAGCGTAAGCAATTAGGCACTCGTGGAGATAGGCAACTTTTCCGCTCGTGTGTAACATGCTTCTTACATTTCTTGTTATGTAATATACTATTTCCTGACACTGACAGTTAAATTTGATAAACAACCTTCCGCGTTTAAATTGAGGTTATGTGCTTAGCTACTAACGACGTTTTACTTACTTTTTACGTACTATGTGTTACGTCCACTGTGAACACTTGCATTTATTTCTCTACATTTTAACTTGATCTACTAAGTTCGTTTTAGGTATTAAGTACTACGTTTATTGTGAACGCGGACACACTACTTATCAACTCCACTACTGTCATAGACAAGTCCCGAACCACAAAAATCTTGAATAATCTTTGATTATTTTGGCGGCTAATACAACGCATATAAAAATAATTACTGGTAAAGAACATAATTATGCAATAATATATGTGAAAATACAGCTCTTGACGTTAATTAACCACATTTTATCGATGGAAAACTAAACTTTAGCTATCTACACCAAAATTTGTTAAACTTTACTACTGTTTTGCAGAATACTACGCGACTGAAGCAGTAAAACGCGTAATTACGAAATTAAAAACATAAACAATAGATAAAAATACGAGTCTTCGGTTTTGAAAAATTCAAACGATTGTTAAACGAAAAATATTTAACACAAAGCTAGTCTAAAAGTAAACAATTTAAAACAATTGTTTGGGTTTTTTTAATAGTTTGCAATGAACCTATAATCTTTCAAATTAAGTGCAAGTACCTGTTTTAAGGATCAAAATGGGATGAGTAATATTGAGTATTAATTTTAATTTCCAGTTTTCGCTTAAAAATCTGTGTTTCAAAATACGTTACTTGTCTGTTTCGTGAGAGCCAGTAGTGTCTATTGTCACTTTTTGCCAACCATTCGCTATCGTTGAATTTATATTGCCTTAATTTTTATTACTTATTTTTAAAAAAAAAGCTTTAACCAACTTTTAAGCTGACTTTAAAACTGATCAAATAAATGACGGTCAGGCTTAAGATTGTTTAAAGTGTTTTTTTTTTTGAGTAAACAAATTATTTGTTAACCAGTGACAATAGACACTGCTTGCTCTCACGAAACAGACAAGTACCCAAAATACTGAACTAATTTATCTTACTGTGTCGAAAATTATTATGACAATAGGCACAGTTCACCATAGAACGTATTTAAAGATTTAAACCCTTGTTTTATTATTTGTATTATACAAATTACAGACTAAGACAGACATAAGATTTTAGACATAAGCAACGCCTACAATTTTTTACCTCATTTTCATCTCATACAATCTAAAAAATGCCTTCAAGTCCCAAATATTTATGGCTTAAAACTGTCATGTTACTAGTTTCAAAATATGTTTTAAAATTTATGGTATCGTTGCGTCATTCCAGTAATAAAAGAATATATTTATAATGTAATATGATATCCTAAACTACTTATTTATGTGTGTAATTTATGTTCAGCAAATTAGGTAGAGAAATTTTTACATTCTCTAAAATTTTATTTAATATATCTGTACAAAAATTTATATATGCTTAGGGGAAGATATTTCTGCGTTAAAAGCATACGCCTGTATTACCATATTGACTTTTTTCATTCCACATAACGGTAGTAATATTTTTATAATGCGTCCTGCTATAACTATGTACCATAACTTAAAAATAATCTAATAAAACACTAGACACTGCTAAAAACTACAAATCAATTATTCGGCCGTTGCATCCAAACAAATATCGTAAACCTATTGTCTGGTGCATGCTTTTATATATCTGCCGAGAAACTCGTAAAATAAATCTCAATTTTCGAACAGCCGTGTGAGATGTGGTGCAGCAATTACATTAAAATTTGTTAACACCTCCTGCTAGAATAGAACTTGGCTTGGTTTATAAAAATCAGTCGGTAATTGGATGGGTTGACAGTTAATTTACAAGATTAAGATAAACTCAAATTCAGATACGTTATTTGTGCGTTTTATTTGACGTACAATTTACCGCTGCATTTCCGAATTTTTAGCTTATGTGGGATGGATGATATAGGGATAATTCCTTTGTTATCTGAAACGGTCGGATCAGTCGGTTATTGTTAAGTTTATATCGTAGATGATGGTATTATAATCCTGTTACAGATTTAAGTGCTATGTATGTTACAAAATACGTGATTATAATAGACGTTTTAGTTAATAGCTGCGTTATTTCAAATAAAAAGATTAAAAAACATTTCCTGTTGACATTGTAAAATATATCAGGTACCTATAAATTTAACTCTTAGGACCGAAGAAGTAAATGAGAAGTAAAGGAAGAGAAAAGACTATGGAAAAAATACCTGACAACAAGCAAACCAACAGATTACGAAAAATATAAACAACAAAGAGAAAAGGCGAAACGGACTGTGCTAGAAGCAAAAGCAAAGACTTAGGACGACTTTGGGAAAAGAATGGAAGAACATTATGCGAGCAATCAAAAACTTTTCTACAGGGTATTTAAACTCCCAAGACAATATAAAAACCATACATTAAAGCAAATAACGAATTAACAGGAAAAAAATACTAACAACAGAAAAAGAAATTATGGAGAGATGGGGAAATTATTTTAAGGAGTTATTGGAAAGTGATAACATAATGAATCGCGAGGAAGAAGAGCAAGGGCAGGAGGAATACGAAACAATTAAACAAAAATGTGAACAAGAAATAACCGAAGATGTTGGATAGAGCGAAACATAAAATGAAAATTGGAAAAGCAGCAGGTCATGATGGCGTTTTACCTGAAATGATTAAGTACATGGGAGTAGACGGAAACGAAATGCTGCTAAGGATAGTAAATAAAGCATGGCAGGAAAAAGATATTCCAAAGGACTGGGAGGTATCTGTTATATTACCGATATTCAAGACTGGCGATAGTAAAAAATGCGAAAACTATAGAGGCTTATCTTTAGTTAGTGTAGTAGAAAAATTATATGAAAGAATTTTGGAGGAGAGATTAAGGAAACATTTCGAAAGAAATTTGGAAGAGGCGCAATGTGGCTTTAGACAGGATAGAAGCACGCAAGATCTAATTTTTACGTTGACAGTTAAGTAAAAAAACCAGGGCTTGGAGTCGGAGTCGGAGTTTAGAAGGAATTTCTGGTCAGTGGAGTCGGAATCGGAGTCGGAAAAAATGTACCGACTCCGACTCCGATTAGGATCTGGAAAAGATCTGGAAGATATTGAAACAAAGTAAAGTGGGCGAAGGATTATTAAACGCCATCAATAATTTTTATAAGAGTAGTAGAAATTATGTGCGAACCCATAACAGCAGTTACCAGGAATTTATAACAACAGTGGGAGTAAGACAAGGATGCACATTAAGTCTACTGCTCTTTATAATTCTTATGGATAAAATAATTAAAGAATGTAAGAAAAACGCAAAGAAAGCCTACTGGGGTTGGAATTAACTAAAACCGATATCCTTAACAGAATTGGCCTTTGCAGATGATGTGGTGCTATTAGCTAAAATGGAAAAGGACTTGCAAATCAATCTAGACATCTGGCAGATAGATACCTTAAGTAGATATAATATGAATATTAATATAACAAAGACAAAAGTTATCGTTATAGCGAAAAATCATGAACCAGTAACAATTATGCTAGACCAAAAACAGATAGAAAGGGTAGAAAATTGTAAATATTTAGGAACAATTATTGCAGAACATGGTAAATTAGAGGAAGATCTAAATAACAGAATAGCGACAGCGACGAAATTTTACTACGCCACTAATAAATGATTGATAAGTACCTAATAAGGAAATATCAAGAGAACGAAGACGCGAGTTTTTAATGCAGTGTATGTACCCATTCTCACGTACAGTTTAGAAACTTGGACACTATCTCAAAAACAAAAAATACAGGTACATACTTCTGAAAAGAATAGAGGATGTAGACTGATCGATAAAATCAGTAACGAAAAAATCCGAAATAACCTAGGAATAACAGATATTAAGAAAAAGATGGAAACGAATCAACTAAAATGGCTTGAACATCTACTACGCATGCCAGAAAGTAGATACGCGAAAATAGGATGGAAAATGCAGATAGAGGGAAAAAGAAATAGAGGAAGACCGAAAATAAAATGGGAAAAAGAAGTGAGGCAGAGACTAGAAGAAAAAGGAGTCAGCTGGAGAGATGTGCCACAATTAGCTAACGATAGGAAGGATTGGAGGAACATAATACCGAAATAGAAAAGCATACCTTGACACCGAAAGGTACAAAAGGAACCGATTAAGAAGATGAAGAAATTTAACTCAAACATGAACACATTCTTGCACTAATAAAAATTGCCAGAAAGTTATATAGAAGTTTTTTTTATAAACCTGCAATTTTTATAAACAAAATTCATTGTCACAAAACAAATAGGGGCTTAATATAGATATAAATATATACAATATATAAATTAGAAAATTACTAACGCAGTCTCTTTAAAAACTTACATTTTTTAGTGACTTAAAATTATTAGTAGTTTTAGCCTAGACATCCTTAGGAAATTGTTTTTTTCAAATGCAGTAAAACTAAAATTTTGTTTTTATACACAAACAAAATTACTCGGTCAGAAACCGACTTTACCTTTTTGATATTAAATCGTTACTTGCTACCTGTTTTCTTTGCTCCTGTTGTTTTATTATTGAAAAATATAATGTGATTGGAGACGATTGCCATAGTATGTTATGCACGTGTTGGTAAATGGTTAAATTGCTTGAAGTTGTATATTCAAATATATTTAAATTAAAGTTATCCACTGATTGTTGTTTTTCTTCTATCACTCATTTAATTATCATTTAAATTTCCATTATCCTTAAGCAATAGGAATTTAAATAGTAATTAAGTGTGTGATAAGGAAGAGGAATTTTCTATTTTCTGATGAAGGTACTTAAGCATTTTTTAATTAAACGAACGAATAAAAACGACGAAATTATGTAGTTTAAATTTCAATAGCTTCAAACTTGGGGAAAATCATTTGATCTCGCTTAATATTAGAGATAGAGTTTAGGTTTAAATGTATCAAAATTGCTTATTTATTTACGAACTATTTAAAATCTACATTTTGCTTCATAGCCATTTTTTATCAATTTAATGTCTTTTTTATTGTCTTGTAACGTTAACTTTATGTGTTTTTATGAATGATGAACTTTTGGCTAAATAATTGCATACAGGGTGTTTCTAATTGGAGGAAATTTACAATTTACGGTGTAATAAAAGAGCGTTATTTACTGAACTTGTAGAGAATGTACTTCAGAACTATGCAAAATTACACACGTAACTGAAATAGCTATATTTAAAATTGCATCCCGTATCTCTTTGAGATTGATCAATATTTTACACACACAACTGCTACATACATTGAACAAGAAACTCAAATAACTTTATTAAATATTATTTCTCATTTCTCCCAGTACTGTTTTAAGTACTCCAGTCAATCTACATCTCTACACTTCTCGACTAATTAGTCCAAGTCAGAAACGTCTGTGGCATTTCAGAGCTGATCTGCAAATAGACTTGGCAGCTTGTTAATTCTCTATTCTCTTATTTAAAGTGTTGAAGCAGTACACGTATATTTGCCCATTATTCAATAAAACTTTTTTTAAACATTCCGTTGCCTGAAATGCAAGACAAAGTGTCCACATAAAACGGTCTAGCTAAAAATATTCGGTATGCCATACAAAGTATTTAAATACGAATTATATCAACGTCTTCTGAAATCTTTTGAAGTCCTGCACTAAGTAGAGATATGTTACATTCTTAAAGTATCAAGAGGGAACAGATAGAGTTTAAATGGATCTTTCAACGATACTGTTTATATTTTCTTTCAACTCACGGAGTGGCATTTTAAATATTCATAAATAGCAGGAAACTATAAACGTCGATTTAATCTTAAACAAACTTATTTCATTATGAAAAGCTTAAGTTGTTTAGATTTGTACTCCTTATTTATGTTGTAATAATATAGAAGCACTAGAGTTTATACCTATTTATTTAAAAATTTGTCAGGATTTAAAATGTTATACTTGCAGGTAGGTCACATAAATTATTAAGTATGAAATTTTTCACCCTAATATATAGATCAGTATATTTAAATAGTAATGGAGCCGGCGAAGAGTAATTGAAAGAAATTTTGGACTCCTTACAATTTTAAAGAATATGCAGTTGCTAACACAGTACCATTATTTGGTACTTATGACCATTAAATTTGTAGTTTTTGTACTGTATTTTTGTCGTATTTATAATTTTAAAATTAACTGTCTTATTGCAGGAAAAAACAACTTGGTACTTACAATGTAGTTCAAAAATTGTAGATGTACACAAAGAATATAAAATAATTATTGATAAAATTGAACCTCAATAAAATGCTTTAAGTGATTTGTTAATTAATAAATATAATAGGTCCCAATCAACAAATTTAATATTCTTACACAGAATGAAATATTTTATCTTTATCTATAATAAATTTGAAGCAAAACACTTATAAAAAGTTATTTTTAAGAAAGTATAACAGCAGGCATTAACTAATTTTAAATCATGTTCTTGCGGATGCAAAAATGATTTAGGAATCTTAAGCAATTATACGCATGTTGTCTTTTTTATTTTAAAGATATTGTTCGTGCAGTTCTTTTATGTTGCCCGTTGATTTATTAATAATTTAGCAATATAAGTGTGGTATCTTTTTGAAGTCCAGATAAAAATAGCGACATTGTGCAAATAGCGTTCGGTAATGGCGCATTATACTGTTTGAGCTCGTTTGTGCAGGATTTATTCTGAAAATGATCCTTGACGACAACTACTAGAATTTGCTGCCAACGGAGAGTTCAAGAAACGAATCTGTACTTATTTATATTGACGAATATTTTCAGGATACCCCTGATATAATACCATACATTTAAAAAATACGCCTATCGATTTTTTTTAAAATTTTATTAAATTTGCTTTATTAAAAACCATTGTTCTTCGCGGTGTTTCAAAGAGCAGTAAATATTTTTCACTTGTGAAATATTTATTCTAATTTTATTCTTGTTTTAATAACACAAAGCACTGCTAATGAAGTTAGCCTTGTAAAATTGCCGAAACAACCCCGATAAACAAGAAATATTGTTACTTTTAGTTGCGTTCAAAATTCTTAATTGCTATTTGTTTATTACTCGCCTTTGCACAATATGGGCTTCGATTCAAGTTTAAGACGTCTACAATTTAAGCTCTTGAAATTAACAAGAACAACGTTTTTATGGTCAAACATGAGGGTGTCAAACAAAACAGCGCCTAATTTATTTTATTGCCTCATTAATTTATTAGAACAGACTTTAATGAGTTCTTTAATAATTAAGCCTTATTAATTCTAAACGGTAATATTTTTTCGGTGCTGTAAGTCCTTGCTTACATCGTGTGAACGTGTTTTGCGTTTTGCGTTATATTTTACCGTTCCAATGAAAATGCATTTTGCATAACATAAAATATAAAATAAAGAAAATATATTGTGGACAATTACTAACATTCTTATCGACGTAGACTCGTTGTATTGGACGACTTGCATTTTTGCATATATTATTATGCCATCAATGTGGTATGTAGTACAACGTTAACAATTTTGTTTTATTTTTTTCAGCCCAGTATCGCTCACCGCGAATAACAGAACATCCTTCGGATATTACAGTGGCCAAGAGCGAACCGGTTACATTGAATTGCAAAGCAGAGGGTCGTCCAGAACCTACAATAGAATGGTTCAAGGACGGAGAACCCGTAAGAACATCTCCCGCAGACAACAAATCTCATCGCGTGTTGCTACCATCAGGATCGCTCTTCTTCCTTAAAACAGTTAACAGTAAAAAAGAACAAGACGGAGGCATTTACTGGTGTGTGGCGAAGAACATAGCAGGTTCCGCAGTTAGTCGAAACGCCACCTTACAAGTCGCTGGTATGTCGGTAGTTATCTTAATGTCGATGTCTATAGATAAATCCGATTATATGTATTTATTTTTACACAGTACAGTTTTATATTTCTGTGAAATATACAAGAAATTCACATACCGTAATACATTAAATTCAAATCATGGAGCTTTAAAACCAAATGAATCAATATAAGTTTTATAATGAATGATGTTTATATAACAATTTTAAAAAATTATGCAACAAACAATGCAAAGCAAAGTTTAAAATTTATTCAAGTAGTTTTTTTATCCTCAATATTATCTTTAATGTTATTACCCCAATATTTTGTTAAGATAATAAATTAGACCCTCAATACTCAATATAATTTAATGAGTTTTGTGAGCGATTATTTTTTAAACCCTTGATACAATTGACCAACACAATATAAAATACATTTCATTGTAATGTAATATATTCCGCACAGCTTGTTAAAGTGAAATTTTCTTATGGTAGAATGTGGTTGTTGCCCATTTAGTTTACTTGATTTAATGTTCTGAATCGCTTAATCATTTACATATCAACATATATTTTTATTTGGTCCATTAAGATAAATATACACAAAATAAATATCGTTGATGATTATCGTTCTTGTTATACGGAATTAATTTTAGAATGAAAACAACATTGTTGCTAAATTATCCGTTACATTTTTAAAATAACCGTGAATGTGGTCTTTTGTCTTGCACAGCTAGTGTAAGCAGGAATAATAATGTGCTGCAGTCATTCACATGGAAAAAATTATGACAAATCGACAAATAAAAATGACAGACGCTGGCAACATTTGTCTCAGCCATTGTGTAGCTTTGTCCTTTGCCACTAGTCTTATGCAAATATTCTTCATTATTCATGTCTGTATGTTGCTGGTTGCCGCTAGCGTATCATCTTTCCTAAATTAGTGTCTTGTGTAACAAATTGTTGGAGTGTTTTTGATGTATTAAAATGAGAGAGCTACTGAAATATTATTTATTTTATGTTTGTAAAGGAGAGCGATGTATCTGAAGATATATCTGTTACCGTCGAAATTAATCACAAATTTTGTAAAGAGCAATTAACAAAAGGCTTAAGATGCAACTAAACGTGTTAAAATAAATAATCTTAATTTAAAATCACTTATCTTTCTTTAAAAGGATCTCTTGAGAAATACTAGACATCAGTTGCAGTCTTATTGGTGTATTTAAAGGATAAAGTACAAGATATAAAATTATTATTATTATTAAAACTACCCAGGGCCAGGGCCGGTTTTACCATAAGGCCACACTAGGCAATTGCCTAGGGGCGCCAGCCTTATAAAAACGAAACATTTGAAGGAATTTTAATAGATGCGGAAAAAATTGCTGAGGTCTAAGGTGTAATGCCTAATTTTCAGCAAGAAAGATTTCGACTTAAAAAAAATAATAAACAGTTGATGTATATCTATATTTTTTGAGAAGTTTTTTTTTTGATAACTATTTATTAATAACAAAATGTTTGATATTGTAAAATTACTTAAAACATGATATTTAGAGAGATATTGACGAAACATATTTATATTTATGCAGTAAATTACAAATAATAGCAAGGCAAATTGCAAAATATACCCTCGTTTTTCGCATTTTTATCCGGAACCGTTTAAGATTTTTTCAAAAAGTTTGCACCATTTTACTTGCAAAGAATGCGCGTATTAGTAAATAGGAGCATTATGATTTTGTCTTTGACGGTTTCATAGCCAACGCGATCGCAAAAATGACCTTTTTATACCAATTTTTCAGCTTTTCCCCTATTTTTCTGAAGGAAAAGGCCAGTGGCACGTATAACTCTGAAAAACATTTAGTTTTCATGTCCTTGATGCAATAAACACAGCCTTAATCAAATTCTAGCGACAACATGTCGTGTCCCTCCCTTGTAAGGTTAATTACAAAACATATTTAAAAGTTATAATGATATTATTTTTATAAATATAAATATGTTTTTGGAAATTTACCCGCTTTAAAATTTGTTCATATGCTGCTCGACGTTTGGGTAAATCCCCAAAAACATATTACATGACTTAATTTTTCTTGCCTAGGGGCGTCAGATACTCCTTGGCTAGCCCTGAAACTACCCCTAACAAATAATATACTTGATATTACAATATTTCTCTGTATTTTCTGTAATTACAAAATTACTTTCAAGAGACTTGCATTTTCTAATACCGTACTGAGTCAATTATAAACAGATACACCGGTCCTTAATAGAACTATGAATGATTTATCAGAATTCAATAATATATGCTCAGAAATAATATATTTAGCAATAAACGTTCTTACCAGCATCAACTAAAATATGTTAATATAATATCTAACACCTCCAAAAGACACCCACGCTGGGTTTTAATTATTATGCCCCTGAAGATTGCGTTTCATTAATATTGAATCATTTTCAAAAACTGTTATGTTTATGTTAATGCACAGCTATAATCATATATCTCAGTACCGACATGGCATATAAAGTAAACATATCACCCACTAATAAACCCAGGTGCTACTTGTGAACAATGTTGGTTTTATTTATTTATTTTCTTATTTCCTAATTTGACTACCAGCGGGGTGCATTTCAACTTTTATGTGAGATTTTTATGTTTCGTAATACTACTACTAAACAGAGATTTTCGAAACATACTTAAAATACAATAATAAGTATCTAGTGTCGGCAATAAAAATGAGGAATGTTGTATGCATATTGATGCTAATTATTCATTATTTTATATAAATTTGTATTAAAAAAACTTAAATCCATATAAGACATTTTTGCTCGGCCTGGTACATATTAATATTAGTGGGTGGCCAGATGAATATTCCCATCAAAATTTGCTTGGAAAATTTGAAACTACTGGGCGTTTTTATGTAGTGCAACGAAATATCACAGAGGAGCAAAAAACAAACAACAACAAGATAATACCGCACCCCATTACTGCTACAGCTCAACTAAAAAATCCAGGTATGCTTAATATAATATATGGACTAATCAATTGACGATTTTAGGCATTTTGTTTCATGCTCAACGTTTTTTTAGACATCTTAAGAACTGGTTATTTATCAATAAAACACGTGCAATCTTAATCTCTGGCACATTTCGCGAATTATACGAACACAAAGATCCTTGTGACAAAGTAAGCCGCAGTGTTAAATAGATAGAAACTACAAGGATGTGTAAATAATAAAGACAAACAATTTAAGTACCTAAGGGATTCGCCGTGCAGTGTGTTATTCTAAGACATTGTCTTATTATTCTGTTACAGAAACCAAAGAGGTATTGTGTATTCTGGCATAGAATACCTTCCGTAACTTGAAAATGTAAAAACAAAGAATGTTATTCAATTTATTTTGTACGCCATTATAGTTTAATTAGATTTTTAAATTTTAAAGGACTAAACTGTTTTTGAAAAACAAAAATAAAACCAATTTTGTTACGACTTAGGCACAGACAGTATAACTGTGGTCTTTGTTTAGGTTCAGTGGCGTAGCTATAGGGTTGCCAAATGTTTTTTTTGGGCACCTTTTGTCCTTGTACTTTTTTAAATATGAAAAGGACGCCTGTTGTCCTTTTTTCAGTAAAATGTTTAACAACATTTTTAAAAGAAAAAAATACAAAAATCAATACGAAAATTAACTAAACGACATTTTGATGAATTGGCTTTAGATTATCGGTTCGACAACTATTCAGAGCCAACGTTTTTTATAATATAATTGACAAGATAACTGTTCAAATTAAAAAACGCTTTAAGGGAATGCACTTCGTGCAAAACTGCTTTGGTTTTCTCAAATCTAGATACATTAAAAATATGCCAGAACCATATATTTTGCCGCAAAGTTTGACACTTACAAAAAAATACCCGGAAGTTTTCTCAGAACTGTTTGATGCGCATTTTATCCACGTAATATCATTCTTTAAAAAAGATTTACCTAACTGAAAATATGTCTATAAAACAATTTTCAGAACTACTATTTTTTACTCTACCGGTAACTGTGGCTAGTGTTGAAAGGGCATTTAGCAAATTAAAAATTCTAAAAGATACAAATACAAAAGAAACTCAATTGGATAATCCAGGCTTACCAATCTTGCTATGTTGGCCATTGAACTAAAAGTTGCAAAAATGGAGCTTAAAGAACTTATTCGTGATTTTGCAAACATGAAAACGAGGAAGAAGAATTTTAAAATGGGTTTGTTAATTATAATGAATTTTCTCCTACAACCAAATAGTAAATAATATGTGTACCTGCAGGGTAAAATTAAAATATCTTATATTTATACCACGGTCAGTTGTGGGGGTGCTTAGGTGATTTTTGCATTAGGGTCCAATATTTCTAGCTACGCCACTGTTTAGGTTGGTAAAAATTAAAAATACGCACACTTTGTAACTAACTCTTAATAAAACTCAAGAACAATATGTTCTTTTTTCATTCAAATTAAAAGAAAACAATATAAAAAGTGATCCCGCAGAGTAACTTTGCATAAATCGTTAACCATAAAAAATAAAAATATGTCTGGTCATAACTTATTGATCTTATTAAATTATCATAAGAGGCGCACCACTATATTAATCAAGAGGGCATGTTCATGAATATGGATGACTAATGAACAATTAACTAAGTTACTTCTACTTGTTATTCAATACTTTCCAAGCACATGCGACTTCACACGCGAGCATATTTATAGTGCCAACAAAGAGCGCTATGAAATTTAATAAATGGTTCTTGTACCAGATGACTTTAATGTTCAAGATCTTAGTTACCATTAGCATATGCCAAAATATATGTGAATGTTATCGCCATTTGATCTTTATGGCCTGCTGATTTGAAAGGATCCAACAGTCAACAACATAATTGGAAATTTAACAGGCAAATAAATTTGTGTAACAACTCCTTATGCGTTACCAAATATGGTGGGACCATTTTTAGAAAAGTATAATGAAACTGTGAAACTGCTAATTATAAATAAGAAAAATACCGTGTACTAATTGGTTTTTATAATTAAACGTAAGCTTCTTTATGTTATAGGCTTTTGTTTATGTAGAAACTACAATATAATTTTTGAAAATGAATGAGCATTAATTAGACATGCTTTTTTATTACGCATAGGTCCGAAAATCATTTTTAATGTTAGTAGTTGGCTAACTTTTATACCTATATGGATGTTGCCTATTTAGGAGCATAATTTAAAAAGCTGCTTTTGTTTTCTGAAAAATAATTAACCCACCAGATATATACAATCAACGTATATTGAGCAGTTTTTTTTTATCATTAGTGAAACAAATTTCGCAGTTTAAAAACATAATTTTGTGTCTGTCGTTTCGTTTCTGATCATACTTAATATTTCGAATTTATTGGAAATAGTATTTTCGTATGTCCACTCCAACATACTTTAATTATATTCAGCAATCAACTGCTTACAGATCATTTTATTATCATACTTAAATGGCGGAAAAAAATTACATACAATACATTTTAATGTATTTAAAACCACATTAATCAACTCTTTTTGTACTAACATTGTCGAAAAATATTTCAAAATCTTTAATATGAATAAGCCTACATGAAAACTTGTAGAAACTTAAAACTAACAGATAAATATTATATGTAGCCCGGCAAAATATAAAACTTATTTGGATTTTTTAAATTCATTTGCATTGCAAGCTACAGATTAGTTATAGATATTAGAAACCACATTTTTCATATCTACTGTAGCTGACACAATTTCTTGATTGACGAACTAGTGTGTGTAATATATTAATCAATTTTGATAATTAATATCAAGTGATTAATATGCACCAGGTGTGTTCACTAAGTTCCAAAATTAACAGAACCCCAAACTACACACTATTTGGAGAAATAATTTGTTGCAAAGTTGCCAACTTCTTCGTGGTGTGTCACTTAAGATAAAGATAAAGTTTCGTGAAATATGACTTTAGTATGACAAGTTATCAGTCGATTAATAACAAACTGCGTATATTTACAACTTGCTGAGAAATAATATTTTTATTGTATATTCATATATTGTATAGACACAGTTAAACAAAAAAAAAACGTGTAATATACAGGGTGGACCAAATTCGAATATTTTTTGAAAAAAGAACGCCTACGTAATCAAATTTTTTATAACGTTTTTCATTTTGGCACTACGGACGAAAATTAAAAATTCATCATTTTTGAAAATTCACTATAAATTGTTTATTTATTAAAATAGAACAAAATGTTATCAAGGTTTGGTATACACATTTTTATGCTTAATTTAAAAACCAGATTTTTTTGCGACCTTGACTTACCAGATATGAAGCATACTTTAATTTTTTTTTAAATAGAAACCAGTTGGCCATAATTTTATATGAAGGAGAAATTGATTAGATTACATTTCCAGCATGCGGATCTCGCTTATTATAAGAGATACAGGTTTGTTTAAATTAGATGAATAATTCCTTAGTATGAGAGAAGCCACAATCAATTTTTAAAAGTACAAAATTGCTCCTGCTTCAGATGTTATAGCAAAAAATATGAAAATCTCGAATTTTTTTTTTCTCTTACAACTTTTTTGTCTTAATCATTAAATCAATTTTATTTGTACCTTCTGCAGGTACTTTTTGATGTAGAATGTAACTATCATCTTAGATTTTTTTAATGATTTGGCAACCACCAAAATGAATAGTTTTATATTCGAATATTTAATGGTACCTACATGTTTACTTATTTTATTTATTACTCAAAAACGGTAGGTTTTACGAGAAAAACTAAAGGACAAAAAAGTTTCTACAACAAGTAGGTGTCAAAATAACAAAATTTTTACCAACCAAAAGGTTCTGATAAAAATCCAACAGGGGTGGCACTTTTCAGCCCCCTGTGAAGGTGGGAGATGATTGAAAATATTACTATGGGAAATCTTTTAATAACATCTACCAAATATCATTCTCCTACATGTATTCAAATTTGAGAAATAAAATAAAAACCTAATTTTACCGCTCCCCCTTAGGGGGGGGGGGGGTAACTCCGAAAGGAGACGTCTAAAGAAAAAATTTCATATAAATGACCCCCCGTAATTTTCGATATGGAATCACCATCCAATATTTAAAAAACACCTTGTATACACAGTGTTTAAACCAAATCTTTTAACTTGTTTTTTGGGCACACCTGTGTATTATATTAAAGCACTATATGTTACCATTAGGAAATTCTTATAAGGTTTATTTTTGATGAAGATCCGCTAAGGTTAACATAATGTAGCAGTAACGTCCGTGTTGGTATCATTAAAGTGGCCATAAATTGTCTGCTAGTAAATTTTTGCAAGCGGTTATTAGTTCCATGAACGTCTGGTAGCTGCTTGCAAATAATATCGACTGTTGCAGACTAGAGCTACTTCATTATATTAATGAATTCGTTTGCGACAATGCTCAACATAATTTTTTAATTAAAGCTAATAAAAACTTATATAGTTTGTACTTAAATCGTTAAAAGCCAGCATTTATTTCTATTGATAGTGTTTTTTCAATGCTAGATCTGTTATAAAATCAAAGAAAGGTTTCATTCATTTAACAGTAGAATGCGAAATATTAATCTTATCGTGCAACAAATTTGGTTAACATTAAAGCTCGCATATCTAACTAACAGTTTACGCTTATAAAATAGTTTCAATTACATTGTAATGTAACGTGTAGCTTGTGAGATAAAGCGAACATAATTGTATTTTAATTAAGAATATACCAAATGGTTCTATATATAGAATAAATAGATGTAGTTACGATTTAGTCACGGTAATTACATGATACAAAAGATCTTCATATCTGATACACAAGTGTGTTTAGTAACTGTTTTACAGTTAATAACAATTACAAAATGTTTTAATGATCACTTAGAGCGTGAAAATAAACAAAAAATGTTCTCTGTAATTGTTTAACATACAGCAAATTAAATTATCAACTGTGCTCATATCTAATGTTTGTAATTATTACTGTAAATTATTTCACTAATTTTGTTGTAAGCCTTTTTTCAAAAGTCAAAATAAATTATAAAGTGTTAATTGGTCCATTAGCTTTATTATCGCTTTATTAAGACAAAAATTAATTGCTCTTGTGAGGCGAAGTGCATCAAATTAGAAATGGGCTTTAATTCAGTATCTTCAGCATCTCATATTTTAATAAGTGAATTTGGTCCATTGCTATTTTAAACTATTTATCATCTCCTTTTCAGTTTTCTCCTCTTTCTTCTTCTAGATGGAATTCATATCCATGTTTGATGTGGAATTCTATGTGCAGGAATTTTGTGTAGTTGACCATTAGAGATCAATTGCGGTTATTGGATTAAATCAGACTCGTTTCTGCGTTTACCCTTCGTTTCTTACTTTATTCATGATTGTTAATAGACAATATTACTAATTTCCGTTTCTCTTGTTGTGCGTTCTAAATATTTAGACATTGCTCAAACTTCACTCCCGTATACAGCCCAGCTTTATACAAAAGATAATATATGGGTATGATGTTTGAGGAAATACTTTTGCTTCATAACAGTCATAACACTGCGGTTAATTGTGGAGTTATAGCTATCGACAATACTTATCCTTCCTTTCGTGGTTTTAATATCTTGAACAGTATTTCCAGTCACTATTTATTTTGTTGTTTTTTTTTCGATATTGGTCCCTAAACTCCTTTTGTCAAAATTTTCTATAATTTTTTTTATCATGTAGGTACTCATTCCGTCTTCTGATCCTCTTTGATCCTCGGCAAACAAAAGTGAGTATATGTGTCCTTAGCCAACTGTAATTCCCATTATAAGGATTTTTTTTTAGATTTGAACAGGTAATCTTTAAATGATAAATTATACAAGATCATTAAAAGATATAATCCTCTAAGAACGCTTTTAAAATTAACATTCTTCTTTCCAAAAACATTTAGTAGAAGTTTGTGATAGCTATACCGGGTGTAAACAAAGTGTGGTACACCCACTTTTTTTCTTTAGTTTTGATTTTAGATTAATGACATTTTAGACATATGCTATGTATAAAAAACCGGATTTTTGAAGTACCTACATGCACACACTTGTTTCACTTACGGTTTCGCTGGAAATTAACCCAACTTTGTTGTTTTAAATGGAACACCCTGTATATTTTTACATTTTTGGAAAGAGGAAGCGATTCTGGATACAACTGCACTATTTTGGTTAATTTTTATAACCTTAAATAATTTTTGAACCAAAATTTAATTTTTTATTAAATTTTAATTTACTGACTGTGTAATCATTTTTCTACCACCGCAATGACATACAAACACGTATACAAGCATTTGTTTGTTTCCACAGCGATCTTCCGTGGCACCTTTGTTTTTGTCTTAAATGATTTGTTTTGTTGCAGTTATGCACAGTCTACTGCGATTAACAGGATCTCTTAATAAATCTTCACAATAATTTGAAGTTTTTGAAGCAGACTCTTAATAAAAATACAAGTTATTGGTATCGATGGATTTGTTAGAAGATGCTCCATTTAAATAACCGCTTGTACCACCATAGTTCCATTTAAAAAAATTGATTTCTTGTCAAAATACCGATTCCGCAACCTTCAAAACCGATCAAAGTAATCTAAATGTCAATTAAAAAGGTACAAAAACGTTTTTTTAGCGTTTGTTGACATAATAAAATTCAATTTATACAGGTCACGGCACACTTAATAAAAAATTAATTTTTGGTTTAAAAATTATTTGAGGTTATAAAGATTAACCAAAATAGTGCAGTTGTATCCAAAATCGTTTCCTCTTTCCGAAAATGTAAAAATATACAGAGTGTTTCTTTTAAAATAACAAAGTTGGGGTCATTTTCGGCGAAACCGGAAGTGAAACAATTGTGTGCATGTGCTCAAAAAGCAGTTTTTTTTGCACGTATCATATGTCTAAAATTTCACTAACCTAAAATCAAAACTAAAGAGAGAAAAGGGGGTGAACCACACTTCATTTACACCCGGTATATGTGTAAGCTGGTTTATACAGATTTTAATTAAATTTTCTTTTTTGTTCTTTTAAAACGTTTTTCTACTGCATCTACAGAAGTTAACAACACAAGCAAATTAAACGTCCAATATTAATTACACTGAATGCACAAATTCATATAATCGATTCGATGCTTGATATAATAAAGAAATTGTAAAGAATATTCCGTGCACCTAATTGTGACGCTCTAAAGCGTCGAATTCAAAGAAGTTCATTGTAATGGAAGCAATTAATCACATTTTTCATCACAAACATTAACATCCTTAACTGCGACGGGTATTATAGAAAGCGCATTTATTATGTATCGGGTTCAATAAAAGTTTATCGGTAGCAAAGTAATGCTGAATATACCGCTAATTGCCGATGCCTGCCGGAACCCCGTAAGAATACCAAGCATTAATCATGTGTATCTGATTACAAAGCCCCCGGAACCCGGACATCATTGCCAGAGCGCACACCTCCACTGAAAACAATGAATAGATAAGCGTTCCCCAAGTATAACTAATTGTGCAATTTGTTATTTTAGCGGTTTTATTTATCTACCCCTTCTTTTCACGAAAACAGGGGGAAAACAGAATTGAAACCTTAATCGCTCCAGCGATACACACAGTCCCATACAAAAAAGCTAATCATTCTAACTTGCATTCATATTTCAAAACTTGCGTAGCATAACGTCATTATAGTGAACATAATCGTCCTATAAAAAACATGTTTTTGATTTTAGTAATAATACCATCGAGACTTTTGCGACAGAACATATTATCTTAAATTTAGGTTAGAGAGCTGTGCTACGCTTATATTTTATTTACATTTACTTTATTAAATCCTAGATTCCGACGTACAATATTTACCTTTCATGGCGATTTCATCTTCGGCGAAATAATATTCGTCCGTTTTTATTTTCCTGAAAATATTGTACAGGGTGAGCAAATTTCGATGTTTTCATAGGGAATCTCGGTAACTATGAGGTATCGAAAAACTAACCCCGCTTCCTCGATCTCTTTTTTCGAGAAAAAGTTAATGGTGAAAACTAAAATTGGTTATCGTCTTTTGTTTTCGAGTCATCGCCGGTAACTCGACTTTTCGTTTTATGACTATATTTCGCTTGTTTATGGAAATAAAGAAAAATAATTTTGACGTTCTACAGACACTTTTTTGATAAGAATGCAGTGGCGTAGACAATTTTTTAAAAAACAAATTCGAAATTCGAGTTGTGACAAAGTTGTATTTTTTTAAATGGCGCCCATAGTTGGCTGTGGCATCAGAAGAAAAACGATTTTTCTCCATTCCAATAATATACCGGGTGTAACTGAAATCAGGATCACCCCCCTATTTTTCTTTAGTTTTGAACTTAGACAAATGAAGTTTTAGACATGATATGTGCAAAAAACTGGATTAGTTGAACATAGGTACACTTTTGTTTCACTTCCGGTTTCGCCGGAAATGACCCCAACTTATTTATTTTAAATGGAACACCCTGTATATTTTTACATTTTTGGAAAGAGGAAACGATTTTGGATACAATTGCATCATTTTGGTTAATTTTTATAACCTCAAATAATTTTTGGACGAAAATTAAATTTTTTATTAAGTGTGCCGTGACCCGCATAAATTAAATTTTATTATGTCAACAAGTGTCCATAAAACGGTTTTGTAAAAAAACACAAAAAAAAGCATTTGTTTTGTTGCAATTTGGCATAGTAAACTATGATTATTAGGATATCTTACCAAAATCTTCCAATAATTTAAAATTTTAATGCATGTTCCTAATAAAAATACCAAGTTATTGGTATTGTTGAATTCGCCAGAAAATACTCTATTTAAATAACCGCATGAGCCACCATCGTTCTATTTAAAAAAATTGACTTTTTGTCAAAAAACCAATTTCGCAACCTTTAAGGTCTATTTAAGCAGCCCAAATGTTAATTAAACTTTACAAAACCATTTTTCGGACACTTGTTGACATAATAAAATTTAATTTATGCGGGTCAAAAAATTATTTGAGGTTATAAAAATTAACCAAAATGGTGCAATTGTATCCAAAATCGCTTCCTCTTTCCAAAAATGTAAGAATATACAGGGTGTTCCATTTAAAATAACAAAGTTATGGCCTTTTCCGGCGAAACCGGAAGTGAAACAAAAGTGTACCTATGTTCAAATAATCCAGTTTTTTGCACATATTACATGTCTAAAATTTCATTTGTCTAAGTTCAAAACTAGAGAAAAAAAGGGGGTGAGCCTGATTTCAGTTACACCCGGTATATCATGTGAAGTCGATTTATTCATTTTCCTTACTATATAGCAAAAATTAGATAATTTTTTATATTTAATTTTTTCTAGTAGTAGGCTTATGTCATTAAGAATATAGTTGGTAAAACAAACTGTCATTCTGTTGTTTTAACGATAAATGACAGAAATAATCACGTTTAATTGTTGATTATTTTTATTTTTGCACCTTAAAAACACGAAATGGCTTACGAATATTACGAAAAGTATGATATGTAAGAATGTTTTATTCAAAGTAATAATAATTCTGAAGCTGCAAGTAAAACATATTTTAATCGTTACCCAGAAAGAAAGTAATCTAATAAATCTATTTTTGGAAGATTAAAACAAAATCTCATTAATTGTGGGACATTTAATAAACCCAGAACAAAGTAATACAAATTTAAATATAGTGAAGAGGTGGTTACCCATAATCATCTACCATTTTCAAAAAAACAGGGATAAAATAATACAAACTAGAATATAATTTAAAAATAATATAAAACTAATTACGTTGAATTTTCAAATTGACTTCCATTATTTGCAACACACAAGTCACATCGCCTTAAAACACTCTGAACTGCGTTGTAAATATGAATAATAGAAATAGAATTAATACACTGAATAAAATTTTCTCCTAGTTCATTCATATTATTATTACTATTTTTATATAAATTGTCTTTAGTGTGTCCCCAAAATGATATTTTGTTTTAATCATCCAAAAATAAATTTATTAGATTGCCTTCTTTCTGGGTAACGATTAAAATATGTTTCACTTGCAGCTTCAGAATTATTATTACTTTGAATAAAACATTCTAACATGTCTCACTTTTCGTAATATTCGTAAGCCATTTCCTGTTTTTAAGGTGCAAAAATAAAAACAATCAACAATTAAACGTGATATTTTCAGTCACATTATCGTTAAAACAACAGAATGACAGTTTGTTTCACCAGGTATATTCTTAATGACATAAGCCTACTACTAGAAAAAAATAATATATAAAAAATTACCTAATTTTTGCTATAATGTAAGAAAAATGAATAAATCGACCGCATGATACATGTTATTGGAATGGGGAAAAAATCCTCTTTCTCGTGATGCCACGGCCAACTATAGGTTCTATTTAAAAAAATACAACTTTATGTCACAACTCTAATTTCGGATATTTTTTTTAAATTGTCTACGCCACTGCATTCTTATTAAAAAAGTGCCTGTAGAACGTCAAAATTATTTTTGTTTATTTTCATAAACAAGCGAGATATAGTCATAAAACGAAAAGTCGAAAAATCCTCGAAAACAAAAAACGATAACCAATTGTAGTTTTCAAAATTAACATTTTCTCGAAATCAGAGATCGAGGAAGCGGGTTCCGTTTTTCGATACCACTTATTATTATCGAGATTCCCTATGAAAACATCGAAATTTGCCCACCCTGTACATTTGAACCACTAATAAGTGGCTGTGCGTCTAAGATTAGAGTTGTAGGTGCTTGCTTTGGATATTTTTTTTGAAATTCTTCAAAACAAGTATATTTTAAATAAATAATTACGCATTAACATTTGACTTTTGTATTTACTTTAAAAACAGACAATCGGATTTGTTATTTGGAACTTGATTGCTATTTAAGTTTAATGAAACATGAATTTTACCAAAATAAACAAATAAATTTTAAGTCATGTTCTAAGTCTCCTTGAGTATACATAATATACCTGCATATCTTTAGCCAAACAGTCGTATGTAAAATCTAAAAGTTGTAATAGCGAGTTTCATTTTATGTCCTACCATTTTGCAGCAATTTTTCAAATCAGAGATTAGCGTTTACGACTGACTGCAATTTTTGTATCTAAACATTCGCAGACATAGATGAATAAGTACAACAGAATGAAAATAAACATAAACGCTCCGCCTTTCTGATATGCATATTTTTATGGCCAATAAAGTCAGGAAACTTGTAAATTTTAAATTTTCCTTGTATTACAGTCGACGCCATTACTTTTATTGTGTTTATTATTTGTAGAGTTCTCGAAGCGACTTTGCTTGAGTTTTAAAGTACACATTAGTTCCCCTCTATAAATGTTTGCATTTTTAACTCAGGAGATAAATAATAATAAAAATGTTTGCATTTTTAACTCAGGAATATAAATAATAATAAAAATAAGTTCACAAATAAAATGCTTTACATTCAACTTGTAAAGTTATTTTCATTTTTTACATTTGATTTTCCACATTGTTTTTAAATTACATAAAAAAGTGTATTATGACTTTTAACAATCATAGTCGTTTCAAAAAAGTTGTTGGTTTGCATAAATTTTAATTTTCCATGCTGTATCTGAAGCTATCTGATGTACAACATTTATTATCATTAAAGTTTCAATATTCTCGGATCTACAGCTGGTATATTACGTCTTAGAACTCATATCTAACATGATGGTGAAATAGCCACGGATTATGACATTGAACTTCAGACCTCCCTACGCATTATTAACCACCCTCCTGCACTTAAGCATATCCACTAGCGGCCATGCGGACCGTTAACAAACCAGAGGGGTCTTTCTGGTGCTCCGGTCCAACGTTATGTACGATTCATTTCTTTCAAGATAAAGTCACGACTAACTCCCGTAATACCGAAATATAATCTTAAGATAGCAGTGTAGGGACGTGTAAGCTGTTGTAAGGGAATGCTGAATATTATTTGTTGGTTTCTCAGCTAATACTTTTTTAATTAACACGTCCACTGTCTGGTACAAAAAGACATTTTCCGTTTTTTATTATTTATTTGTTAAATCGCATATATATATATAGCGAGTTCCCTACAGCTTCTTCGCCCGTTTCTCGCACCCCAGGTGCCATTTCTTCTTATCTTCACACGTCTCCTTTGTTAGGTTTCTTTTTTTCATTGCTTCCTTCACAGTATCCTTCCATTTCTTCCGTAGACATCCCCTCTTGTTCCGTTCACGTGGTTCCCACACAAAAATTTTCTTTGGCCATCTATAATCAGGCATTCTTGTTAGATGGCCTTACCATATCTATAAGTTTTTTCTGTCTATTTTGTCGTTGATTTTTGTTTTAATTTGCATTATCCTTATTATTTTAGTGTTTTCTTACATGATCCAGTTTTATGACCCCGCAGCATTTTATCCAAAAATTCATCTCTATGGCCTCTAGAGATTGTTTTTGTCTCGTGTTCACCCAATTTTCTGATCCGTATCTCATATAATTTCATAAATTTCTTATTTGAGAAAACAAGACGTAGCTTTTATTGTAATGAATAAGTTTAATTAAAAGTCATTTTTTTAAGGATCTCTTGCCGAAATGCTATATCAATTTCAGAACTCGCGTCTCTTCATCAGTCATCGCTTTCTTTGTCTTGCTGTGCTTCTTTTGACTGTTGAAAACTTGTCTCTGGATTTCTTTGCCAACTCTTTATCGTGTTATTTTACACAGTGCGCCCTTGTTCCACTTATTTGCAAATAGGTGTAATTTTGGATGTAGTCTTGATGTTTTCACTGCGTCCCTCGTACTGTTTTTTTTTTAATTTTTCTTAAAGTTATAATTTTTTTTGTTTTCATTATTCTTCTGATATGAGCTGTTTCCTCTGGTTTGTGATTATTATCGGTCTAAACAGGCTTTTGTTCATCCCTGTGTTTATTTCTGGTAATAGATACTTCTTTCTTTATACATATTATATCATTCACGCAACCCCATATACTGTTCGTCTTTTCTGTTATTGATTTTGTTATATAAAAAATATAATTTTTTCGCCTTTATATCAATGTCACTTGCATGCATATAATGCCTCTAATACCCCCGATTTAATTCATTTCACCAGAACAAGACATCCATCATTGTAATAGAACGATGCATACCACCGTATAACGCTAATGCACACCGTGATGGTAGCTTTGGGACCAATACTAACAAACATCCAAGACCGATATCGACGACTCGTCTAAATCCCAAAGGATTTCTTATAGTAGACACGTGGCATGCACGTGTAGGGGATGTCATATTCGGAAGCAGACGAGAAATTAGTCGCTTTGTTTACACGAACTCCGCCTACAACACTTTGTTCCAGTTGGCACCATCAGGCGGCATTCTGTCCGTTTTATATTGTTACAAATTGGTCGCCATGTAAATAATTTGTATGCTGTTGACCCTAAACTTTCAAAAAATGTTGAAAGTTATTATGAATAGTGAGAAGATTTTTAATGTATTAAAAATTTACGAGGTCTGGAACATGTTTATGATTTTCCATTAAATTTAATTGACTGTTGTCAGTTTTTCTTTCTAAGCACCATTAAAATTATACTGGGTGTTCACTGTTCAGCATAAATTGTTAGACAAGCTACTAGCCTTCACGTAGGATAATTCAAGAGACACTGCAGTATCTCTAAGCAAGTATCTTGTACGTGGTCTCTAGAGATGAATGTAAGATGTGGACGGGAATTATCTTGTTAGAAAATGACGTCGTTTACCCCTCTCTACGGGTTCTTCGACGCTTTCAATACACCGATTTGTATTCCAAGTGCCTTTGATAAATACCATAGGGAACCTTCTTCCATGGAACATCCTACACAAACCTCTCAAGTTTTAACTGTATCGCGACGAAACGGTAGTCGTGATCGCCAACAGAGTCCGTCATCCTCTTCGTGTTATTGCTTTTACGGCTGACCATAAGGATATCATAAAAAATAAAATATAGGGCTAGGTTTGAGACTATTTTGGTTTCAAGAAATTTAATTCTGAATATTCTTGTCAGTAAACCAGTCAGATATATTAGCAGAGAGCGGTCACACCCGGAGAATATATCGTTTATGAGAAAAAAACTGCTTTTTAAGAACGAACTCTGATATTGCATACCACAAAAGATTCCAAAGTATTTTCTCTGCGAAAAAGATTATTACGAATATATGTTTCCTTCGAATATTCCCGCTTTCCTTTGTCACATGAGAAATAGTAACAAATCCAGGGTGCGTGAAAATTATAAACCATTTTTAATTTGGATTTATAAAACAAAAATGTTATGACGTAAATGTTCGCCAAAACTAAATTAATTCTCAGCGGAGTTTTTTAAGAAATACAAATAATAAAAATCTTAATAGCAATAATTATTTACGTAGCAAGACCAAAAATTGGTACTTTACTGGACGGTGGACGAGTGGACACTAAAAACATACCAGTACAGTAAAGACACTTTACGGGTATGTTAGGTAGAATATTTTTTCTGCGTCCGGCACTGACACCAAAATCACTATTGTCACCATCCATAATTAAACAATAATAACTTATCAAGCTACAGGTGAAAAACTCGCTCGGTGGTATAATGACGCTTGCTTGACAGCGCAAATCAACAAAACAACTCATCACCATGGCAACCAGTTACTTTCTGGCCTAGGCCAGTAAAGACGCATTTTTCAGCCTAAAAATTGATCTGACACAACTGATTTTCTGAACAGACGCAGTAAAAGGTTATTTTTGTTATTAATTTTAACACAAAATTAAAAATAACTTAATTATAAATCACGTAAAAATGCACATTCAATTTTTACAGCTTTATACGTTATTGTCCTTCCGATCGTTTAGTATCCTTCAGCCAACTTTATCAAAAAAGAATAAGACTTGCAACCCAGAATTATGCATGAAACAATTCTTAGTAAATATTGTCAACCAATTTATATACACCCTGTATATGCTACAATCGAAAATGTATGCTAATTGTATGTCATAATAGACTTTAAAAATGTACATTTTGAAACAACTTATTAAAAGTTAATAAGCATAACAAAACACATTTTTTTAATATATTCATACACAATATAAAGCATTTATTAAATTAAAGTTAAATATAATCTCCTGCGTTTTTTGCATCTGAAATATTTGTTATAAGCCAGTACTGTTTAATCATATAGAAATCAAAACTAACAGCGAAATAAGTTTTTTTGTTGGTAAGGCCAGTTCAAGTAGAACTTGAAATAACGGTTGTAATTAGTCCAATTTGCCAAAAAACATACTAGTTTTTTACACAAATGGAGAAATAATGTCGGGATTTGCAGGGTTATCTAACAAGTTAAACTGGCAAAAAGAGAGCTTTGTTTATGACAGTATTCATTCTCTCTCATGGCAAAATCAATTAGACAGTCTTTCATGTCAAATAATTTTTAACGAGAAAAATTTATGTGTTGGTTAATACTGTGTTCACAATGTTCGCGTAATTTTCCCACAAAAAATATTTTTAATATGTGTTTATTCTGTTTGATTTACAGATTTTTATTTAGGATGAATATTATTTTATGATTTCTTTAATTTTTTGCACTAGTTTTATTTGGTTTCCTTCATTTATTTTTATTTATTTGGATGTACAAAAGTTTCTTTGCCTAATACGATGGCTTATTATTGCAAGGAAAATCCCCCGTAGCTAAACGAATAGAACATTGAGCTGTTTCTGTAATTGGCGTGACTGTTGGACCAGATATCTCTAATGGCGTTAATACCCGTAATACCCAAACTTATATTAGGGTGTACACCACCCTTAACGCATGTAAGCTTTATTTGGGGTGGAAGGACCAATATTATCCTACGAGATAAAGTATTATCTAAATAGACCAACACGTAATTCCGTGAAATATTTTTCCTCAATTTGTGTGGCTGTTGTACACATATTTTTAGATACATACAATATTGCGTTAAATTAAGTACTTTTGATCAACTTGGACCACTGTTTACCAATTTTTTAATGATTTGGCTTAAAATACAATTAATGTAATTTCAATTATACTAAATTATAAACGATACTAAATAATATACGTAATTATTATCAGTGCACATTATTAATTTCAAACCTAAATTTTAGATGATACTGCATTCGGTTTTAAAAGCAATTTGTAAACACACGCTAATTGGTACAATCTCAAACATTGGTTGCGGAGTATTTTAATTTCACTATAATTGAATCTATACCTAATTAGCTTGAATAGAATCTGAAATCTGCTTAAAATTGTGCTCTCAAATGCAGTGAAGTCATTAACACAGCAAGTTGAAAGTTATAATGAGCTTGTCACTAATTAACATGTTTTATAATACTATAGGAACATAAAAACATAATATATACATGACGCAAATTTATTAACTAATTAATTTATGCATTCCACGCGGCCTTACATATTTTTTTGTTATTCATTATTGTTGATGTAAAGGATTTGTACAATCAGACCGACAAAACATACCTGTACATAATTTTGTCTTGTCCAGTTGTAAATAAACGTCATTTGGTGCTAAATTTATTGCGAGTATGCTACGTTAAAAATTAAAAATAATTAATAAAATATGCTGAATACGTTCGTTTTAAAATAAGTGATGGGGAGCTGTAAAATAAGTAACTAAGAGTTCTTCTCTATCTTGCAATAAATCGGTACGTCCTTAATTGGCTCGCTTAACAACACACCGATTTTTTTTTAAATTAACTTACAAACTAAGTCTGTCAAAGCTCTTCAAAATTCTTCTTCCTAAATCTAAGGCGTTGTTAAGTTTGTGGAATTTTAATCACAATGTAAATAATAATATTTTTTATGCACCTTTAGGTATGGCTTGAATATTCTACCAGACGACTAGATGTATAAATTTATATCACATATCGTTTTACCCCAATGTAGAAAGTCCCGGAAAGTCATAAAATAAGGGGCGATATTATTAGATTTGCAGTAGAAAGCATGGCAACGCCCTTTTACCTGACAAACAATGCACACACAACATTCCTGTTTAATAGATTTAATTAAACACCCTCAGCGCCTTCAATATTGATGTAATTTGGCTTGCACGCCTAAATTTTACATCGTTAGTGGATAATATCCAATGAGGTACATGACTTCATTGTTGTTTGTAGAGCTAAACTGTTGAAAAGTATTAGGATAAACGCCTCGCGCACTCCATAATGTAAGCTGCGGTTTAATTAGTTCACAAATGTAAAATATTGGACGGAAAAGATTAGCCTTTTACGTTATAACTACAGCAATTTTGCCTAAACGTAATTGCTAAACTCTCAACTTTTCATTAGTGGCAAAGTTTGTTGCTCGACGACCTGTTTGGGTTTTCTAGCATTATACAGTGTGTCCAGAATTCGAGGCTCACCATGGGTAACTTTTAAACCGTAATAAATACAAGGTCGGTCAAATGGGACAAAAGTTACTTCATAGAGCAATACAGCGATGCTTTTGTTTTTGAAAAAAAATATTCAAGGCTAATTTGATATCGATGAAAAACCAAAAATGGGTCATATCTTTACATGAATTTATCTCAGTTGCTATGAGATATAGCAAAAAAAGTTTTTAACGAAAGTGGCCATTAAATGGCGGCAATCAATTTTTTTTAATATTGCATATTTTTCGAGATACAGCATAAACTTGCATTTTTTTAAGGTTGATTTGAGTGTTATTCGAAAGCTTTTTATTTTCTTTTTTCAATGATACATTTATTTTGAAATTTTGACTGCTCTAATATTAGAAAACGATTTTGATGAAAAAAAGCAAGCCTAGAATTAATAACGTCGTGTTTCATCTATTAGCTGATAAGGAACAAAAGAACGCCTAAAAAAAATGAATTATTCTATTTACAACACAACACTTACATTATATCATTAGGTATAGGCCTATTTACAGGGTGGACCAAATTCGAATGTTTTACGGGGTATCTCGGTTACCGTAATAGATAGCGAAAATCTGATTTCGGTCTTTTGGGCTATTTTGCTGAGAAAATAACGCCTGTGCAATCAGATTTTTTCTATCTGATTCCATTTTGGCACTACAGACGAAAAATGAAATTTCATCATTTTTGAAAATTTGCTCTCACTTCTTTATTTATTGAATTAGAACAAAATGTTATACAGGTTTTATATACAGATTTTTATGCTTAATTTAAAAACAAAAGTAATTTTTTTTTAGCCTCCTTGACTTTCGAGATATGGAGTAAACTTACATTTTTTTAAATAGAAACCCTAGTTGGCCATGACTTTATGTGAAAGAGTATTTTTTTAGCTTTTCAAAAACATATAGTTTTATATATTTTTTGCAAAAAATAGCCAAGATATAGCCAATTTTGTAAAAATTCGATCATCAAAGTTAGCCATGATTTCGTAAACATATGATGTTTGCAATTATTAAACAACTAAACGTCATTTGGAAGTAAATTTTTTAACTTTAAGGCAAATCCGTGTATTATTTTGTATTTTATAACTGTTTATTGTGAACATGGCTAAATTTGAACTCTTTGAAAAGTTTAATATGTTAGAATATTACTTTGTAAGAGTAAGTAATAAAAACGTAGCGGCTGTTTCAGAATTTACTTGGAAATGACGTTTAGTTGTTTAATAATTGCAAACATCACTTGTTTACGAAATCATGGCAAACTTTGATGATCGAATTAATACAAAATTGGCCATATCTTGGTTATTTTTTGCAACAAATATATAAAGCTATATATTTTTGAAAAGCTAAAAAAATACTCTTTCACATAAAGTCATGGCCGACTAGGGTTTCCATTTAAAAATATACAAATTTACTCCATATCTCGAAAGTCAAGGTAGCTATGATGAAATTGATTTTGTTTTTAAATTAAGCATAAAAATCTCTATAAAAAAACCTATATAACATTTTGTTCTAATTTAATAAATAAAGAAGTTATAGCAAATTTTCAAAAAAGATGAAATTTCATTTTTCGCCTGTAGTGCCAAAATGGAATCTGATAGAATAAATCTGATTACATAGGCGTTATTTTCTCAAAAAAATAGCCCACGAGACCGAAATCAGATTTTCGCTATCTATTACGGTAACTGAGATACCCCGTAAAACAATCGAATTTGGTCCACCCTGTACAATCATTCTTATGTCATAAATCTAGTACGCAATTTTGAATGTCTAAATAAACATTTACAAACAAAAAATTATTATTTTACAAAAAAAATGAGTTTAAAGTGTTATCTCTTCCAACACGAATTGATTTTCTACAGTATTTCTAAAAAGCGTCTGTTTTTTTTTATACTATGTTCAATTTTACATAAGAGAGTTGTTTATGTATAAATAACACCTTTTCATTTGGAAAGACTATTTTAAAAACTTGAGAACGTTAATTATAAACTATAACTATGATATTCAAACAACAAAATATTCATGAAATAAAATTCTAAAGCTGAATGGTCACATTCAGTGAAATGGGTTCAGGTTCAACAGTTGTAGGTTGTAGCAGCAAGCATCTACTATTTCCGACGACCACTATGTAAAGCGAGTAATTTCGCACGACTTACTACAACTGAAAATGACAAATTGCGCATGACACTGGAAATTGTGTGCAAAATGCACTTTGCACACAATTTCCTGCACTTTGCACACAATTTCCGCTACTTTACACACGCTAAACGCGCTGTCAAGCAAATCTAACCTCACAAGTGTCAAGTGTCACCAACGTCAAAAAAATGTTATTTTCACAACTTTTTTGCAGAATTAATGATTATTTGTCTAACTGGTCGTCGGAAAAGCATAGTGTACAACACGTGCTGAAAGAATATTTCACACTCGCATGACTGAGCCACTCGCCTGACGGCTCGTGGCTCAACTGTCATACTCGTGTGAAATATTCAACTTTCAGCACTAGTTGTACAATATACTATTTCCTGGATCTCTTTGTTTTGTTTATAATTTTTACATGTTTTTTTATACAAACCAAACTCGTGAGTTTTTTTTCAGTTTTGACAATACAGTTCTGTGAGGTTGTCGCCTCTCTGGATACAAATTTATGTAATTAGCACATGCTCGTTTTGAATTCCTTGAGCATTTAATGTACACAGATAACTTATCTGTTTTTTTTTCCAGAACTGAAGAAAGCCATATTATATCTTTGGTTTTGCTACCAAAAATTACAAAATGGTATAACCAATATTGAACTTTTTGCTTTGTTTTGGCGTTCTTTTGTTTCTTATCAGCTAATAGGTTAAACCCGACGTTATTAATTCTAGACTTGCTTAATTTTTTTCATCAAAATCGTTTTCTAATATTAGAGCCGTCAAAATTTCAAAATAAATGTATCGTGTGGCACTTCATTGAAAACAAAAAAAAAAGCACTCGAATGACTATAAAATCAACTAAGGTTTGCCTTTTTAAAAATGCTGTATCTCGTAAAATATGCAATATTAAAAAAAAATTGATTGCCGCCTTTTAATGGCGATCAAAAATATCTACGACTTTTGTAAAAAACTTTTTTTGCTATATCTCATAGCAACTGAGATAAATTCATGTAAACAAAACCACATTTTTGGTTTTTCATCAATATCAAACTAGCCTTGATTTTTTTTTTCAAAAACAAAAGCATCGCTGTATTGATTTATGAAGTAAATAACTTTTGTTCAATTTCACCGACCTTGTATCTATTACGGTTTAAAAGTTACCCATGGTGAGCCTCGAATTCTGGACACACTGTATATTAGTTTTGCTCTTTTAGGACGACGGACAGCAACAACAGAAAGTGTCGATTTACTTTCGAAGTGCATATGTAAAGTGGAGTAAATTGTTTCTGATTAAGAGAACAATTCCTAGGAGCTTTATTATTTTTTAATATTTTAATACAATGTAACATGCTGCAAATTGAAGAACCCTTTTATAGTTGAGTTATAGTCTTATAGTTGCTCATAGGAAAATTAAAAGTGAAAAGTCGTAAAAATTATTATTTAAAACAACGCTGCAGGCCTTAAAGGCCCAAAGCTTTATTGGTTCTTTCCCACTTCCTTCTATCTTTTGAAAGCTTCTTCTATTCTCAGATCTGGAGTTTTTAATTCTGACCCCATTTATATTGTTCCAAAATCGACCTTTTTTTTCGTGCCTGCTTCACTTCCCAATAAAATCTATGTTATTGTTGTTTCGTTGACCATATTCGTTCCATGATTCGTTCTCTTCTTCACGTCACGTTCTTAATATATTTTCCCTTCCTAAAATTCAAATTAATGACAAGTATTCTTTACAGTTCATTAAATTATTGGTTGTTTTGATAAAACCCTGAAAGCAGGTATAGAATCTGTGTGCAAGTGCAATATTCAGTGATTGGATGTAAAACAACCGGTTCCTTACAGTACCCATTTTCAATTAAAAATAAGTAGACAACCAGCAAGTCCACAAAATATAGGTTAGGATTATTTAACACGTAATTATTTATTTAAATAGCCATCATTTTAGTAATGTTCGTTATGCAAAGTTAATGGAAAAATATTTTATAATGAAATAAGTGGCACCAAATAAAAGTCACGCTTTATTTTTATTAAATATTATTTTTAATGATTATGGTGAAAATTTTAAGTGCTGCAATTTATACGATAATTTAAATCGTTGAACAAACAGTTACACGTAATTATTGTTACACGTTTATGCTTGAATCGCTTAACCCCATCGTTAACCAACAGGTCCGCAAACAGGTTTAAAAAATTCATTTTTATTGGATACCTAAATTTTAAGTCTAAAATTCAGGTGTTCCACAAAAGGAGCTGGCGTAAAAAAGTGGTAATTTAACGAATTTTTGGTGCGTTGCAAAAAATTCCAGCGGACATTGCTGTGATGTGACCGCAAAGATGACAAGTAAAGCAGGAATGTTGAACTCTGTAAAACAAGATAAGAATACTAAGTAGTTTTGGCTCTCCAACTGCAGAATTGTGATTTTTTACAACTTTGTTGACATGATAGCAAACAATTGACTAAAAGTTAATTATCTATGGCGATATTTGTAAATTATTTTTATGAAATTCACCATATACGCACATATGATAAATGCTTTCAGCAGTTTCAGCGTACCAAAATTCTAATTTGTATTTGTAATTGTATTCTTCCCTGAAAAAAACTAATGCATTATTTTATAAACTGAAAAAGCTCCTCAAACCAGTGGCGGATCCAGGGGGGGTAAATGGGGTAAGACTAAGATATTTAAAAAAAATAAGTTTTACAAATATTTTATTTCCTGCGTTCTTGCTTTTTATAACAAAGTCTAGTGAAGATACAAATGAATTTATAAATTTTATGGTAACTTATTTAAGTAAAGTATTTCAAAACGACATTCTAATAAAATTGCAGCTTAAATCTGAAATCGATTTTTGGACATTGGAATGGCAAAAGAAATTTCAGTTAAACGAAAATGTACCTGACGCTGCTTTTGAAACATATAAAAAATGTAACGCCGAAATATACCCCACTTTAATAATAATTTTGCAAATTTTATGCACTCTTCCTGTTGCCGTGTAATACACCCGGGTCCCAGACGTAGAGAGCCCCAAAACGGCAATCGATAAAAAATAATTTATCAGTTGTAATGAAAACTTTCAAAATAAAAATTAAAAACTAATGAGAAGTAACATTTGTTTAAAACAGTTGATAAAAAGGGCAGGAACAGTTTAAATTATACAGGCCATAATATCGTTTTTGAAATGGAAAGCGCAAATAAAGAAATTAAAACAAAATATACCTACACAAGAGGATAATTATAAATTATTAGCTTCAAAGACATGACAGAATCAGCTTTTTTACTTATAAAGTCAGAGCAATACGTACTTTAACATTTAAAAATATTGAATTCGAAAAATCATTAAGATAAAGTAAATAATTTTTCAAGGATTAAGGACTAGGTGGAAGTGCGAAAATTCCTATGCATCGTATATGTAAAATAAAAACGTTTTTTTGAGGAGATAAGTGCTGGTGAAACTTTAGATGACCCTGTAACAAGTTATTAGATTTTTTTGTTTTGTGCCCTTATCGGCACATTGATTTCTCAAATAGACGATCGATTTAAGTCAGTTCCTTAAATTTTACAAAATTATAAAACACTGATATTTTTTGTTAAAGAAACTTGCTCACCTGAACTGTTAAAAAAATATGTAAATAAGTTTTACAAAAACATTTTGGATGTTGTAAATGAAAAAGAACTTACAAACGAAGTTTTTTAATATTAAATAAATAAAATTAATTTACCAAAAAAAAAAATGTATTATAAAGTTTTCCCCAACATTTACATTGCACTTAGAATTTATTTAACACTTCTCGTCACTGTGGTGAGTGCAGAACGCTCGTCTAATAAATTAAAATTATTTAAAACATACCTCAGATATACAATGTCTCAAGGGAAACGTAATTTTTTAGCAACATTATCCATCGAAAAAAAAAGAAGTTACAATGAGATACTTTGAAGATATAATTAAAAAATGGGCTGTTCAATGCCAACTCTAAATCTGATTGGGCAACACAGTAATAAAACACAGTAATAAAAACTTATTGTTGTTAATTAAACTTATTATGCTCTGCAGTAAATACCAACCCAAAATATTGGATATAGAAACGTATATATCTGATAATTCAAATTTTATTAGTTCAATGTAAAAATTTTCCAAATATAATTTTTATAGGGGGCCCTAAAACAAATTTTTGCACCCGGGCCCCGACATGTAGATGACCGGCCCTGCGTATATTTACTATCGCTTACAATTAAATAAAGTACTTTTTGTTTTAATAGAATTCGTTTTAGTTCAATGTATTATTGCCTAAATTAAAACTGTATATTACAAAAATAGTAATATGTATTCTACACTTGCCGTATACTTTTAGACATTGGCCTGTTTTTTTTTATTTGAAAAATTGATAATTACAATTATTAAGGGCCGAAGCGAAACAATTGCTGATTAAAGTTGAGAGGAACAAAAATTCAGCGGAGGCCAATTGACAAGGGCCCACTGAAAGTTTTAATTAGCCCCCCTAAGATGGACGGCTGGATCCGCCCTTGCCTCAAACATTAACTCATAATAAACACGGTTCATACTCATACTTATTAAATAAACAACTGTATTGATATAACGCGATGAAATAAATTTGGAAAACATGCATGTACATACAAAACTCAATCGAAACTCGTATTTTTATGTGTTCGTTATGGTGCTATAATCTCCACATTCCAATTCCAAAGTATGGTAAAGTTCAGAATTTAGGTATATATCCATTCGCTCGATTTTAAATTGCTGGTTTATCCTATAAAGGACGCTTTTCCAACCACAGAGAAATTCAATATCGCACCAGTTCTACTTTATGGACTATATTTCATTTCAATTGATTCTTGGGAATATCTTCAGTAGGCTTTAAATATTTTATATCCATTCGGATTGGATATTGGACTGTAATAGAATCATTTTTGCCACATGTAGACATTGTTTATTTTCTACTTATTGGGATTCGTTGCAAAAAAAAACATTGTTTTTATAAATTAAACTTTTAGAGATTGTTCTCATATTTTTCTCGTTAAATCCTCAATATGAATGAATTTACACTTACAATAAAATAGGTTCAGTTATTATGTGTCTTCTTCGTCACAAAAACTGATTATGTAAAATTACTTTTATCTAATCTTAGACCACAGTGCAAAAACCTCAATCTTTAAATTTAAAGTAAAAACGGCTCTGTTAATACAGAAGATATTTAAATTTGCATGCACGTTTATTTTTCAGTGTTTTTTTATTAAGGCAAATTGATTATTTCTAGTCCTCTTACGCAGGAGCAATAATATATACTTACTCAGAAAAATTTAAATTGGGTCAATTTGTACTACAAGTTTATTTATATTTGATATTTTTATAAATTAAGTCTATTCCCATCTACTCACCACTTGCTAATCTAAGTAGTTTCGTGTCCCACGGCAATTTTCAAAGACCACGTACACCCACCGTTATTTTTGTTGATGCCAGAACGCGATTGTAAGCTCCATTTCGTGATTCGTGAATCAGATATCTCTTTTTTACAGCCGGGAGCTACCGAAAGAACCTTTTTGCAAGTAAAGCGATTTTCTGGTTATTAGTAAAATTATATCCGACATCATTTCCTACCTTTTATTTCTTGTATTGCACAAATGATCAGGGACTGAGAACGGAACGAAAACGTTAAACGAAATTAACCGAAATTTATTTAAGAACGAAACCGAAAACGAAATTATTATTTTTCGTTCAAGAACGAAAACGAAATAAATATTTTCCAAAACCGGTTTTAACCGGTTTTATCACTATTTAAATTTTATTTGTTAAACACAAACGCGAATTCACCTTCTATGCTGGGGAGACTCCACGAGGCAGTAAAAAATCTCACTTGAAATAAGTGAGCTTCACTTTTCTCCATATACGTGATATGTTTTAATAATTTATTGTTTATACTTGCAGTTTCGTGTAACACAAGAAACGGTACAGATATTCTCTGTACACTTGATTGGTTATATATTATTAATGTGTATGTTTTATTTGCGTTTAGAGTTAATAAAAGTAAAATTTATATTCTTACTTCGAAAAGGACTAATGTAAAAGAAGTTTATTGTCTGATGTATTGCTAGTAAGATTGAATGGATTGTGAAAATGTATATTGTACAGTATGAACAAATTATTAAGTTAAAGTATATTTCAAGTTAATTTTTTATATATTATTAAAGTGTGTTTTATTTGCGTTTAGAGTTAATATAAGTTTTCTTCTAATATCTTTTTTATTTATAACATTTATGGGAACATTTAGTGAACTATTCACTTGAATTAATTCTTTTGTCTTTTTAAATAATTACAGCAGGATCTAATTTAATTCAAATTCATAAATTTTTAGTACTAAAACAAACTTAAAACAGCACTGCTATGTTTTTATATTTTTAAATAAAAATCGTGTGTAAAATTTAAACTAATCAAGTTGTATTTTTGCACCTTACGAGTGTCATACTAAATAAAATGGTTAAATGTTAATGTGTTTAACGATTTGGTAAATTTAATATGGCGGCGGTTCGCCAGTCTAAAATATGATATCCGTGAGCATCAAAACCTATCGTCATCGTTTATACTTTAGTGGAAACGCAAATATTGTTATCGTATTTATAGAGGGTTGTACCTATGACTTGAAAAAAAAATTAAAGTCCTCGATTTTTTGACGACAAAAAAAAATTGTAAAACCGGTTTTAACCGTTATTATTTCGGTTCACGAAAACGAAAAAGGATTTTTTTCGGTTAGAACGAAAGGAACGAAAACGATATATTTCGTTTTCGTTCCGAACAGAAAAGAACGAAATTTTTTTCGTTTTTAGTCGCTGCAAATGACACAAAAATTGCTGGTAGGACATCGAAACCCTTAATTTCATTTGATAACTTTGTTTTTATGTTTATATATGCTAACATTTATTTACGCCACGAATTATATATATTTAAATCACCTTCCTGCTTGGGAGGTCTGCACTTCCTAGGTGGTACTGTCTTTGGTTGGATAATTTGCATATTATATTACTGACATGTTATTGTGTAGCATAAGTACTTGCTATGAATATTTGCAGCTCTTATTGGGAAATCAAACAAGACCTACGCAAATATAAAGATGTTAAATTTACTTTAACGTTGTGATATGGAAATTATTCGCTTATCTTTTGGTGCAGTTTTAAGTTAATATTTACACAACATTGTTACTGATTTTTGTTATAGTTTTACGGGATGAGTTTAGAACGTTACCGACAGATACAAGGGTAGCTGCGGGTGAGACAGCTTTACTTCAATGTGGTCCGCCTAAAGGCTATCCAGAACCAACATTGACTTGGAAAAAAGACGATGTTGATATAGATTTAGATGAGCGTCGTATCCGTGTAGTTGATGGAGGTAATCTTATAATTTTGGACGTCCGTCAACACGACGAGGGTCATTATCAGTGCGTTGCTCATAACATTGTTGGTTCAAGAGAATCGCCTCCGGTTGTACTCACTGTACATGGTAAACGAACCTCATATTTCTCTAACAGCGCCATATTAACGCTGAATTGTTACAGTTAAACCTTTTTTTAATAAAGAACCTGAAGATATAGTGGCTGTAGTCGGAGACAGAGTAATATTTTACTGTGCTGTCGATGGTGAACCAACTCCAAATGTACTTTGGAGGAGGGAAGATGGAAAAATGCCAATAGGACGAGCGCGAATATTAGACGATAAGTCACTTCTTATTGACACTGTGCAAACTTCCGATGAAGGACTTTACATTTGCGATGCTGAAAATTTGGTGGGAAGTATCAGAGCGAAAGCTTCATTGGTAGTTAATTGTAAGTATTCTTTTATGACAGCAGCGCCATAATTTAAAACCGAATCACGTCCGACGGTCGGTGAACTAGTCATGTCACGCGATTCATAATAGAATTCGAATGATTATAAAAGCTCCACTTAATCAGCCGAAACAATAGGACCTGTCAATCTCAGATCAATTCTCTTGTTAAAGACAAGTTATATGTGCATGCGATTTTTCGGTTTACGCACTTATTTGGAAAAATAAGACAACCCGTGTCATTTGTATTCTGTCTATTGCGAGCATTTCAAAAACAATATCTGTATTTTTTAAACGTCTAGACGAAATCCGGCCGACATTTACAAGGGAAAAAAACACATAAACTCAGTATATTGTTTTCATTATAGCGCCACCCACCTTTATTGAGCGACCTGTAGATCTAAAGGCAAGTTTAAATAGTATAATAGAATTTCATTGTCTTGCTACTGGAAATCCACCACCCTCTGTATTTTGGAGCAAAGAAGGGTCTCAACTACTCATGTTTCCCGACACATCCTACGGACATATGCACGTTAATTCACATGGCACGTTAAAAATACAAGGCGTTCAAAGAGAAGACGCTGGATTTCTTGTATGCTCTGCTCTTAGCGTAGCAGGTTCTAGTACATCACGTGCATTTTTACAAGTAAATAAGACATGTTATTTGAAACACAAAAAGCTAAAAAGTTTTTTTTATAGGTTACATCAGTAGCAGATCTACCACCACCAATAATACAGATTGGTCCAGCTAATCAAACCTTGCCACTGCAAAGTATGGTTGCTCTTTATTGTAAAGCTACTAATCCAGAAGGCGATTCGCCCAAAATACGTTGGTTGAAAGACGGAAAATTATTAGCAAGTGATCAATTGCCGGATAGATACTCCTTACAAACGACGGGTACCTTGGAAATTGATAGTAAGTAAATAATAAACAATGAATTTTAGTCCTAACACATCGTTTCAGATTTGCAGTTCGATGATTCGGGCCTCTATACGTGCTCTGCTGTATCTGAAAGTGGAGAAAGTTCCTGGTCGGCTTCTTTAACGGTCGTCGAAGGACCATCAACTTCGCTTCATCGCAGTCCAGATCCATCAACATTTCCTTATCCTCCCAGTAGACCACGCATTTTAAACGCAACAGAATCAAGTATCAGCTTATCCTGGGATACTCACGAAGAAAACACCAAAATAGTCGGTTTCACCATCGAGTACTGGAGTCCAGATCTTCAAACAGGTTGGGTAGTCGTCGGTCATCGTGTACCGGAACCGTATATGATTGTGCGTGAATTAAAACCCGACAGTTCGTATGTGTTTATCGTAAGAGCAGAGAACGCGTACGGGCTTTCTCCTGCAAGTACCGTGTCTGCTACTGCAAGAACTTTAGCAAATTCTCGTGCAGTTTTGCGCTCAGAACTTGATACAGCTAGATCGGTTTTAAGTACAAAAATTGTGGAGCTGCGAGATACCCGACCGCTGTCATCGAGTTCGGTGAAGTTATTCTGGAGTTTAACTACCCCTGACTTTGTTGAAGGATTGTACATTCGTTTCCGCGAATTATCTGGAGGTTCCCATAATTACAACATATTAACTGTGTTGGACGTCCATAACAATAACTACTCGGTTAATAATTTGAAAAAATTTACGAAATATGAATTTTTTATTTCTCCTTTTTATAAATCTGTAGAAGGTCAACCTTCAAATTCTCGAATGGTACAGACGATGGGAGATGTACCATCGGCACCTCCTGATAGTATAACAGCGGGATTGTTTAACGACACATCTGGTTGGGTTCGTTGGTCACCGCCGCCTCCTCAACATCACAACGGCATAATCATAGGATACAAAATTCAGATCAAGGGCAGCACGAGTCGATCAATTAACGTTAACGTTAGTACTATGTCGTTTCTTGTCAATAATCTTACAAGTGGTGGACTTTATAATGCAAGAGTTGCTGCTGTTACTGAAGCAGGGCCAGGACCGTTTTCAAATGCTATTCCTTTGTTGGCAGCCCCACGAGCTCAAAGTCCAAGAACTTTGGGTCCTCTAGTGCCAATTGTGCAACAAGCATGGTTTGTTATTTTATTAGCAGTAATAGCAGTCGTACTTTTGGCTGGAACTGGAAGCTTTTTATACATAAAGAAGCGCCAGTCGCTGACTAAACAGTTGAGCCACCTAACAGTGCCGGTAATCAATGGCACTCAATTAAGTGCCAAAGAAACTGTATGGATCGATCGAGGATGGCGACCTGATTGCGATAAAGATACCTCAATGCCGCTGGCTACGCAGACCGCGGATTATGCGGAAGTTGATACAAGAAACCTTTCGACATTTTATAATTGTAGTAAATCGCCGGATAATCCTACACCATACGCAACCACGATGCTTTTGCCTCCACCAACTTGGTCTGAATTAATCCCTCCACCTCCAGACCATCCACCACCCGAATGCCCTCGTGAACACGCTCCTGCGCCACCCCCACGTAGTGGAAGTAACTGCGACTGTGGTTACGCGTGTTATGCGGTATATGTTCCTAATCAACCTACCAGTCAGTGTAACAAAACTCCTTATTCAAGAACTTGTTCTTGTAATAATTGTGAAAACCATTGTTCGTCTGCAAGTGGTAGTTCTGGGCGACGTTCGACGCCCAGAGGACACTGCCATCGTAACCATAACTGTGATATAAAAGTGTGGGGCGCACAACAGTGTTGGGCAGACAGGGACAGTGAAATTGAAACCGATAAACATTCGTGTACTAGTAGCCACGATACGACTTGTTCCTGTAGCGAATCTTCCTGTTTGTATGCTGAAGCAGGTCCATCTACAGTTCTTAGACCGCCACCAAAGTGCCAAATGAAACATTATATTAAATGAATTGTTTATGTGATAACCATCATAGTAGATTAAAATGTAGTATAAGTGCGAGATTTAAAAAAAAATATGTTTAAATAAAATTACGGAACTCAAAAACTTTAGGAAACGTATCCTGATTGCTATACACCGTAAGATCTTAAGCAAAGTGTCACATCGCATTATCACTTTCTTTTTATCGCTATTCTATAAAGCGAAAATTGGAATTATTGGAAAATTATGTATTTCTTTACATCGGTCTCTTTGCTCATATAATAATCATGACACCTGAGGTCTATAACATGTAATAACCTCACGAATTAAAAAGCGTCTCTTCTGAATCACCCACTCGGAAGCGTTATTGCTGCAAATTAAATTCACCGCAATTAGTACTCGTTTGTCAGAAGCGTTATGGAAAATGTAACGGTTCCGTTAACACATTTTACTTCGTCAACAACACAGTGAATGACATCGTTGCGGTTACGATACTGAGGTATTTAAGTCGTTGCGCTTTACTAAAGACCTGTCAAAAATTATAATTCATTTTAATAGAAGAAATCTTGGCGCGTGCCTATGATTGCTAGTGAATTTTTTGTTACCACACTTCAGACATCTCTACTTAATTAATATACGATACGGAAATTAAGCTGCATAAATTTTTGGAATACACTTACAAAATTACAGTAGAGCCTCAATGTATCATACCAATCGAAGAAAGGAATTGTTTATCAAAGAAAATACACGAAGAATAGCGTATTTATGTTCCTCTATCACGATATTCCCAACTAATTAGGTACATTCGACGATCGCGAAAATAGAAATGGATTTAATTTTGCTCTTCACAGTGTTATCCTGTAATTGCAGCACTTTTAGGGTAGTAGCTATATTTTTTTTCATTATATTAAACTGATACTGCCATTAGAAGACTTCTTATATAAAACAGGTGATAAAAACATATGGCGCAATATTCAACGTAACTTTGCCACTTAACAATAATTAAAGTTTTAAAAATCCTTGGTTAGCGTAAAAATATTGTGATTACTGCCCAAAATTATTTATTTGTAAATATTCCTTGTGTTACAATATTCCAAATATGTGTTAATCAGCACTAATTAAAAATTTCATCATGTTTTGTAAAAACTGTATTTATACAATGTTATTGTAAATATTTTTTGTTTTTGTATTGTTACTTAAAACGAAATATACCTCAAGGTACTTGGTATTTTTGTTTCATTATACAACTTTTACTGCAAGAACTTGAAGACTGACGTTTTTATGCCTAAGGTAAGTCTATTTTTTTTAAATCTATTACTTATTTGACGTCTCTTAAGTTGACCCCGAGAGAATCGTTCAAGACAAGATTAGCAGAACATCCTTAATAATTTTGCAACATCAGGGCAAGTACAAAGGAATACCAAACAGAAAAAACTGGTTTTTTTTTTTAACATATACAGAAGCGTGGGAGTTCTTTTTAATTATTTGTCGTATGCCGCTAATTATTAACAATGGCAGACAGTATAACGACGGTGGCTAATGATTTCCCCATGGGTAATTTTAAAAACCATTCGTTACAGCTAGCAGTTAGCAGTCTATTAGGTCCTTATACAGTGATGGCAGTGACTCACCACTTGCATTCAACATCCCTAATGTGCTAGCTCCAAAGGGACATAATTATTGGTGATAAAATGCGAAATTTCAATATACAGGGTATTCCGAACTCGCAGCTAAGATTAGGAATCAGTGAACGTAGCGTAGGTGCTGAATGAGAATTTAAAAGATAATTACAATAGCTCTCTTGGTTTTGGATTCATAAAAAAAAGTTGAAATGAAAATATTGGCTTTAAGCCTTATTTTCTTTAATTTTAGAAATTTGGAAAACTACAATCACTTTTTTAAAGCAACTTTGATTTTCTACACATACTGAGCATCGAAATTAGGATACCTATACACTTTATTCACATGCCCTGTTCAATATACAAAAAAATTGCGACTAATACTGCATTTAACAAGGCCCAAACGTTTCCAAGGCATGAATAGAAATTCTGCCCACCAAAATCAATATAAACAAGAGCTAGATGAGAATGTTGGAGGAATTTAATCTGCAACAGACCAACTGCGAATACGCGGTTATCGAAAATCCGTTTCCCAAAGATTCAATCAATTCCTTATTTTACACTCGAATTCACAGGTATTGATATAATTTATGCGTAGCTTCTCGTTGCCTGTTGACTTACAAACTGTTTACACGATTGATAACATCAAAAATGTGTTTAAAAATATATCCGGTGTCTTTTTATTATCAAACTGTTAAAAAAGTATTGTGATTATTAATAACATTTTAAATAATATACATAAGTTTAAATAAAAATCTTTTGTTTTTCCTTTGTTACTATTTTTCTGTTTTACAGCCTGTGACCGTTTGTCACAAACCAATCACCATTTTTTTTTTGCCAGAAATCTTCTTCAAGGTCTCTATTTTTCATCGCCGTCTCTATTTCATCTTTCCAGCGTGTGCTTGGTCATTCTCTTTTCCTTCTTCTCGTTAGGGTTTACTCATATATTTGTTTGGGTATTCCTTCTTTTTCCGTTCTTTTCATGTGACTGTACCATATAATTGTTTCTTTTCCATGGTATCTGTTAGTGTATCTTTTATTCCCATTCTCTGTCTGATTGTTTCGTATCTTACATGGTCATGTATTGTCACAACGCAACATCTTCGCCAAAAACTGTTATCTGACCTCACTCAATGTTTTATTGAATTGTTCATCGTCCAAACTTCCGACCCATAAGTGACACAATTTTCAATTAATGATTTGAACAAATGATTTTAAAAGACAATCAAATTTTCTAGAAGACTATGTAAAAACATATAGGTTGTATTTAAAAAAATTGAGTTACCGATGTTTAGAGTTTCACAAGTTTGACCAAGTGTAAAAAACACCCTGTATAATATTTTTAAAATGTAGCTAGCTCAAAATGTTAAATAATCTATTGTCAATCTAATTTTCAAACGAAATTCTACTGCCTTTTTAATACTTAAATGTTAAAAAAACCTGAAAGTGCTGTATCGCTCAAAATTTTCATAAAAATGTAAATTTTACGAAAACGGTTGACCCATATAATCTTCTACATTTTTTAAAGTAAATTTTAAAAGGAATTCAAAATGTAAAAACATACTGGATGTTCTATTTAAAATTAGAAAGTTTGAGTCCGTTTCCGGTTGAACCGGAAGTCGTATTGCAACCTTAATATTTTCATCGAATCCGAAAATACCATAACGCTCAGATACAAAATTTCATTGTTATATCTGCAATAATATTCTAGTTATTTGTGTGATTCCATACTTTTGCGCAACCCTGTATGTATGACGTGATAAAACATATGCAAAACAACCCAAAAAGTGTTAAGTATAAGTGTTGTCTTATAAAATAAAAGCATAAATTACATACTTCAAACATGTTATACATTGTGTCAGTATTTTGACTGCCATGCCATGTTATAAATGCAAATTGTGTATAACGTTACAGTTCCTCGCAAAATTTGTCCACATGTAATAAAATATTGTTAGTACCTCGTACAATGTAGCTACATAATTTTCTACAAGCCATTACGACTTTGGTAAACTGCATTTTATAATTTGCATATATCAAGTACCTTGTTTAGGCAGCAACACTTCACAATTTAATTAAATACCCAACAGCCAAGTAAGTAGATCATATATCACATGCAAACTTATTCTATCTTAAATTATAACATCAACGTAATTCATAAACGAAGTACAAGTTAACCGCTTTATTATCTTACGAATATTAAAAAGAATTTTGAAACTAAACACAGATACATTATTCGCATTTATTAAAATATTATACAATTTTGATACAATAAATTACGTCCAATAAAATAATTCATTTTTGATGGCTATAATTAATGTTCTTAAACATGCTCGCGATAACTGCTAAAAGATACGTTTAAAAAACTCCAAAGTTGAATAATAAAAGTAATTTTTGCGATCGCGTTGGCCATGAAACCGTCAGAGACAAAATCTAAATTTGCGAGTAAAATGGTGCCAAGTTTTTGAAAAAACTCTTGAACGGTTCCGGAGACAAACGCGAAAAACAAGGCGTTTGTAAAAACGGTTTTCCCTATGTTAAACGCCTATGCAAGTCGCATAGATTTAGTTACACAGATATAGTTAGGTACCACAATTCTCAATGCGCTTTTGACGTTTTTTTCCGGAACCGTTCAAGATTTTTTCAAAAACTTTTCATCATTTTACTTGCAAAGAATGCGCGCATTGGTAAATAGAATAATATCGATTTTGTCTCTGACGGTTTCATGGCCAACGCGATCGCCAAAATGACCTTTTGCTATCAATATTTCAGTTTTTCCCCTATTTTTCCGAAGGAACTGGCCAGTGGCACGTATAACTCTGGAAAACATTTATTTTTGATGTTCTTGATGCAATAAACACAGCCTTAATCAAATTTTAGGGACAAAGTATCGTGACCCTCCTTTGTAAGTATTGCAGAATTGCAGTTACGTTTTTATATTATCATCGTATAATACAATTTAAACTAGAGGACTTTTGATCATTATTAAAAGTTTACAAATGTATTTTTACAACCATCGCTAAAAAGCTTCACAGATTGAATTTAAAAAGATGGTTACTAGGTGTGATTGAATTTTCAGTGCCAAATTGCCTTAGCCATTGTTGCATACTTAAATTTTTAATAGTATTATTACATGCGCTAAAATAGGAATACAGGTAATGTTACATCAAGATACCTATAAATTATATACAACCGTGGTACCGTAGGCGAAATATAATATTAAAGATTGCTACTGTTATCCTGCAGAAACGTAAATTAATCATTTTGATAAACGTACCAGACCCCGATATTTAATCTTGGCAAGGAAATGTGTAGCTAGACATCCATGTATTGATAATGCTAAGATGATGTCACTTTATACAGATGGGAGTGCTACGTCCGTCAAAACATTTAAGATAAACTACACCTATTGTTTAACATGCAACAAATATAGCTAAGCAAACACATTTAGCATATTAGCGAAGCCTGTGAAGATAATTGTGCGCGTAAAAATAAGTATTAAGGTGCATATGTTTCGATAGACAAAGGCTATCAGAAATATTACGGTTTCAATCTAATATCCCATTCTTTAAAATATGGCCTAAAAATATGTTGTTGTTTTTTAAGTAGACAGCCGTAAAAAATTATCTAACAACGATTTTAAAGTTGATAGTTATTGGATCGTCTGTATAAAAAAGTGTCTGCACCCTCTAATGAAGCAGGTAAAAAGCAATCTGAACTTATTTAATAGCTACAAATATTGTCTACTTTATTTTTTGTAACAACAAATTCTTTTATAAACAAGCATCGCCAAGTAACCCTAAAAACATCAAAAATAGTATATTACATAACAAGAGTTGTAAGAAGCATATTACGCACGAGTATTTCCACTCGTGTTATGTAGCTTATTTTTTCTACGAACACATAATTTTAACGGTTTTTTGGCTAATATACACATGTAATTACGTTGTCTTGACGTAAGGCTACTTTGACATTTCTAGACAAGTGTGCGTTTTACTTACCGTGCGTTTATGACAGTTACTAAGCATGCAGGCTGTACGGTAAGAGTCATTTATATTAGTGATCGTAGAAAAATAGTACTTTTGGGGCATTTTTAAAGCGAACACTGATTTAGTTATGTAACAACATGCTTTTTTAATCTAAATTTATATCAAGTAAAGTTTAATAATGTTTGAAACAACAAAATGTGATGAAAATAAAAACAGACTTTTTTCAAATTATTAGACATCTAATACTATACTTTACCATGTTATCCAATTTCTACAAGCATTCCCTCATTTTCTAATGTTTAGTTACCGTTAAACATTACAATTTTGTTTTAAGTACCTTGTTATGTATAAATCAAAAATGCAAAAAATAATATCTATTTAGTAGGGGAAGATGGTATATACTGGGACATGGTATATAGTGGGACAACAGAGATTTTGGCCATCTGTTACCCCATACTTGAAGTTTGTTTACATCAAAATAGCGGTTAAGCAGTCCCATTATATCCTGTCTACAGTATGTGTCGTAAACAATGTCATAGTGACTTGCACATGTGAGGCATGTTTGGTAACTGCACATTGTTTTTTTGTGGTTATTCAGTTTATGTGCAAAAACTTTTTTATTTATTTAACAACAATTAGAAAATTTGGCGTAGGTGTACCTTACAGTATATTAAATGTATGTACAATGTTAAAACTTAAAATAATCATACAAGTTTTTCATTAAATCGTTGCTTTTAAAAATTGATCACATGGTGCATTGTGGGACAAGGATGATAATCAGGTAAATTTTCTAAAAAAGACTTCCGATGATAATCAGGTAAATTTTCTGAAAAAGACTTCCGACTTAAGATTTTCTTTCTCTAAAAACAGAGATAAAGACTGTGTTGAAGAAGAAAATATTCTGTGTAGGTTAAGCGCACCGACTACGTTTGGGGGCACTGAAAAAACAAAGAAACATTTTCAATTTTAGTTTGATTTTTTAAAGTACAATGTCTAAATGCCCATAAAAAGTGAAAGTTTTTAAAATAAAAAATTAAAATTAAGCTTTTTTTTAATTACTTATGCTTTATTTCATATATATTTTTTGCTGTCCCACAATGTACCACGGGGTGGTTTATGTGGGGACAAGTGGTGTATAGTGGGACAGTCCCTCTATTTGTGTACCTTTATTTTTTTTAAATATTTTTTTGTATATGCAATGATAAACTAAAGCAATATGAATATCTCATATCAATTTGAAGTATGCAAATTAAGCCGTTCAAAAGTTACGCAAAATTTAAAAAAAGTGTCCCAGTATACAGGGTGGTGCTTTTTTCGATGCTCACCATTGCTATCTTGGAAACGGTAAGAGATACAAGCTCGGTTAAATTAGAGAAAAGTTGCACATTTTTATGGCCATTAAGAATCTGAAAAGAAATCCTGGATATTTTGATTCGTTTTTGATTTATTACAAAAAAACTGATAAATGTGATTTTTCTAAACCTTCTAGATTTCAAGTTGCGATAGTCAACTTTTTTATTTCTAATGGCCGCCATATTGGATTTTTACACCATCAGACAGACAAAAAAATTAGCTTTTCAGATTGGTAACCAACATACCTTTTTTCTTTCAAGAAATAAAAAAGTTGACTATCGCAACTTGAAATCTAGAAGGCTTAGAAAATTTCTGTTAACGTCATCAAAACCAGGACGGTCAAAAACATGAAGTTACCAAATTTAAATTAAATAGAATCAGTGGTAGAGAAGATAATAATATTTTTCTAAAATCACATTTTTCAGTTTTTTTGTAATAAATCATACACGAATCAAAATATCCAGGATTTCTTTTCAGATTCTTAATCGCCATAAAAATGTGCAACTTTTCTCTAATTTAACCGACCTTGTATCTCTTACCGTTTCCAAGATAGCAATGGTGAGCATCGAAAAAAGCACCACCCTGTATACCACCTTCCCCTATATTATAATCACAGCAGTTGTGATAGTCACAAGGAATGCATATTAATGTATCTTAAACATCTTTTAAAAACCCATTAGTCAACTAAACAAAGTAGATGGGTGCCGCGTTTGTGATTTTTTTTTTTCAGTCTGATCCGAATTAACCAATCCGGATCGATTGCGTCATTTATTCTGCTTCAGTGGAGTAGATATCTGGTGAAAATGTAATAGCCCGTAAATTAATTGCGCCAGTAGTTCTTTGCCAGGCAGGTCACGAGCGCTACATTTGCCACGTACGAACAAATAAGCCACCAGTCATTAGCTACCTTCGGTGCCATTAAACAATGGCAAACATTATTTGGCGGTTAACGCCATGTCAGATAATTTAACAAGTCTTAATTATTTACGAATTATTTAGTAGATATACAATTAATTTTATAATCCATTAAAGATATAGCTACAGTCATTAATACAGTTCTTTATGCATGCGAAACTTGGATTCTCAATAAAGATCTAGCAGCAAAACTGGAAGTATGGGAAATGAGGATACTTAAAAGAATATGTGGTAAGGAGGCATAAAAAAATTAGACTGGTGGAAAAGAAAAACGAATTAGGAAGTCATGGAAGTGTATCGTCAACAAAAAATAACAATCATTGCAAGAGTACAAAGATTATAATGGATTGGACACGTCGACAAATGAAAGAATAACAAAGATTTGTAACTACGAAGAAAAAACGGAGTCAATACTTGATTGTTTTTGTAGAGAAAAAACTCAACACAATGAAGTAGTTTAAGTGTTGATAACAATATTTCCAAGGGCTGTACTAACGCATTACAATATCCTACACGTACAAACAAATGCTGCAAAAAAAACTCAAGCTTAAATTTATTTTATAGGACGGTTTAGTACAATATTCATTTCCGGCCTGGTTAGTTGGAAAAACGGTTGGCCATTTCGCAAGATAATTAGTTTTAAATGCAAATAAATGAGTCTGCCGAGCTATAAATTGAATGTTTTGTTCTATTTCCAAAACTAATTTCAATTTAAGCACAATAAAAAAGGAATGGCGTTCGCGAAGATAATTACGAAGCAGAACAATGGACTATCGCGATAAATCATACCTTTTATTTTTGTTTGATTAATCCTAAATTTTAAGGTATTGTCAAGTTTTTAAAACGAAGGCAATAAAATAATAAATAACGGATATTTTAGCCGATATGTATATCAAATATGTGTCGAATTCATCTGAAGTAGCTTTATTAATTTTACAATAAGCTCTTCTCCCTTCGTTCAGAGTAACTCAATCAAGGAAGTAACCTTTAGCGCGAAAAGATAAAATCAACAGAGCAACGATAATTGAAAGAAGTCGGATTTTTTTATTTCTAGGATGTCCTGAAGGTATTTCATTTGTTTTGGCAAAGTTTTTATTAAATTTTGGCTTCTATGTACATATCAAATACTTTCCTTTAATATTGTTGCACACGTTTAGGAAGCCTTTGTTATTATCGATTGATATAAAAAAACAATATTTTTACAATGGAAATTAGAAATCTTCTGCTATTGAAATAAAAATGCTGATTTTCATATTATGTTTGTTATTTCTAAAGTAAGTTATTGGTTTGAAACTTATTAATGCTAGCGTTAACCTTGTCTGTTAAAAATAGTGAAACATATAAATATTGTGCGATTTAGATGTTTAGTGTTATGGGTAGTTCACACGGTGACTTTTAAAGTCGCGATTTTAAAAGTCGCGACTTTAAAAGTCACCGTGTGAACTAAAAAGTCGCGACTTTTTAAAGTCGCGTTAAAGTCGCGACTTCGATTTGACAGTTCGACATTTGACGTAAGCCTACCATATTTTTATATTTTGACATAACAGACAAATAAGTTAGGTTAACCTAACCTAATATACATTTGTTTGTCATCGATTTCCAATTTATCATGTCCCCAATAGATGTTTCAACGATTTTAGAATATTATCAACAAATAGCGACTTCAAAATAATTAGTTGCTCTACAATACTCGATGCTGCAATTACAAGAGCGGCCATTTTTATTTTAAAGTCGCGACTTTTAATTTGGGTAGTTCACACGGTGACTTTAAAATTATTTATTAATTATTGTACACGTCTCCATAAGTTTTCAAAAGATGAGAAGTGGTATTGATATTTGAAAATAGTGCATAGTATCCTAACCAGAGACTCGAACCGAACCGGAAATAAAACAAAAACCTGAACGAACCGATGCTTTTTTCATGAACCGTGAACCGGAACTGAACCTTTTATTTTAAAAAATCACAAAACCGCACAATCGAACCGAACCGACTGGTGTGAACCGGTTCAAACCGCTTCAACCGGTTCACACAACGGTTCGGACATTTTTTTTTTAATGACATTGTACTTTTTTTTTCGTAATTTTGATCACATTTTACCAATAATGAAAAAAATTTAAACAGTCATTATATTTTGCATTGAACCGGAACCGGAACTGAACCGTTGCCGCCGAACCGGTTACCAAATCATTATAAAATAAAATCGGTGGTTGGGAACGTAAACCGAAAAATTAAAATTTATCGAACTGTTAACCGGAACTGAACCGTTATTCTTTGCGGTTCGGGTCCTTGCTCCTAACTATAGTACTTATCAAGGTTATAAATTACTTATACTCCTACAATTTATTGTAAAAATATGGCACTACCTTGCACTGTAATGACTTATAAGGTAATAAATTATAAGCCCGATAAACGTCTAAATGAATCCGTCATAGTTACTTTGAACACGCTCTTGAAAATTAAGTGTCTGTTAAACAGACAACTAAGGTATTTCTGGAGCATAACTTTCTCAACTAAAGCCGGTCTTGGTACAAGTAATCGATGTTGTCCATGTTCCCTATCACATTCATCAATGTCCTGGTGACAAGAAACGTTGGTAGGCATCCAACACGATCTTAGAGTCACGACGAAAATTACACGCTACCGGACTTTCATACTCTATATCAGCTTTAAAAAAAAAAAACTCCCTGTAAAACATGCTCCACGCAGTAAACTTGTAAAGTTTTAATCAACCTGTGTAAATTAAGAAATTAATCCAGGTTTATAGCGTAACTATAAAATTATTATGACTCTTAAAGTTTTGTAAGAGATGGTAAACGTTTCACTGAATAATTTTTAGACAGGAATCACAAGATGTATCAAACCTAACTTGATAACAAAAAACTTTAAAATCAAAACTTTCCGAATTACATAATTCATTGAACAATTTCTCTTATAATCAGGGATGGAAAACGTAACGTAACGATACCCGATAACGTTATAATAACGATTCAACTATAATTTTTTATACAATAACGTAACGATATTTTAATAACGTTATATAACGTTATAATAACCAATAACGTTTCGTTAAAAGTTATTTTGTTTCGTTATTCTCTATAAATTAAATTTTTATATGGCGATATTTTTATTTTTAGAAGATATAATATTTTGTTGGTATTTTAGAAATAAAAATGAAAATAAAATATCTTAACGTAATTTTGTACTATTTTTTATATTTACATTTATAGATCCCAAAAATAATTTCAGAGTTATAAATAAAAATTATTTTTATAACGTTATATATTATAATTTATGTAACGTTATATAACATTACAATTCATTTTTTTAATGTTATTTATAACGTTATGTAACGAAAACAAATAATAAATAATGTTATACAATAACGTAACGATTTAAAACGTTATTCCGTCCCTGCTTATAATGTTGCATAAAGGTTAAAAAATTCAATAACTTTTTAAAAACTATGTTTACTATAAAGTTTAGGTTAAAATATGAAATGTGAGGTTTAATTTTTGGAATCAACTATGGACAAGTATGTACCGCGAGTAAATTTTTTCTATTTCTAGGGTGTACCACCACCACCTGGTTTCTTATAAAGTACCATTATTTTCTTTTATTGTTTATATCTAAACTGGACACAATCTTAAGTGAAAACTGTTTTCACAGCAAAATCTAAATACGCTGACAACTAAAAATGTAAAGTGGAAATTTTTAATGGTTTGCATATATCAATTTCGTAATCCCGCTTCGATGTATTAAAATGAAGTCAGCACTTTTAGGTCATAAATTGTTCACCTTCTACATTTAATAAAAGGAAAGTCACACAAAATATAAAATATTACTGCCGTATGCTGACAATGTTGCAGATATATTACACAATTTTTAGAGTTTATAGTTTTCTCACATTCGCAAGCCATCGTAAGTATCCTTCGAACGAACTGTCTGACCGCTATTATTTCAAAATTAATGTTTTAGCTTGACTGCACAATTTTAACTTACAAGAGAACTTACTAAACTTTATTGCTTTACGTACCTACTTTCTATACGTATATCTTATATGTATTTTATCCAATTCGTAGTTGCTTCTTTTGAATATCGTTCTTAAGCTTAAACATTAGCCCTCAAAATCATTTAAATTTCGATTTTATATTGTTCATATATAAATCACAAATTCATTTCCACCATTGGCTATCAATAAATTGCGCTTTAACTGTTTTTGGTGCTACTTAGGTTATGTTTTATTTTACTTCGTGATATTTCACTAAAGGACAAGCATTGCATGACTTGCTACTTATGTTAACATGTTCGCGTAAGTTTGAAATAATAAACATAAATTTATGTTAACTACATTAGCAAATACGATTAGCACGCGACATTGTAGTTTACAAACGTAATTGACTGATACATAATTAACTTTTATTTGTTATTATATAGTTAACATTAGCGTCAACAAATGCTACATCCAAAAAATTTATTAATATTAAAAGTTGTGAAGCGCAAACCCACACCAGTGCTTCACAGGAATTTAAAACAGTGGGTGTAAGACAGGGGACACTTTAAGTCCATTGCTTTTTATAATACTAATAGATAAAATAATTAAGTAGTTCAAAGAAAATACAAAAAATATATACTGAGGATGGAATAAGGTGAAATATATTTTACAGAGCTGGCCTTCGTAGATGATGTGGTGTTATTAGCTAAAAACGGACTGCAGTTGCAACATAATCTGGGAGTATGGGCAGAAGACCAAAAACAAAAAGGAAGTGAGACACAGACTGGAAAAAAATAATTCAGCTGGAGAGATGTACCACAATAAGCCAATGATAGACAAAGACAAAGAGGCATAATCAAGTAATCAAGAACTAAGGAAACATACGTCAACACCGAAAAGTACAATAGAGCCCGATTAAAAAAAGAAGTTATGCAGTAGCAGCTAGTATACATTTAGAAAAAACAAATTTCCAAATATTTAATTGGTACAAAACTAGGTTAAGTTGAAATAACGTTGTCAATTTATTGAAACTGTCTGAGAAAAACAAAACGAATGTAGATTGCATCCAGTTGCACATTTTCCTAAAAGACTTACATGGAAACTGGGTGCAGAGCCGATGAGAGGGGGGGCAGGGGGGCTCCGAGCCCCGGGCCCGGGAGTAATTTAAGGGCCCGGGAGTCTAGGGATTGTAAATTTACCGACTTTTTGAATTACCGGTAATTCGGTAAAATTTTCAACCAAAACCGGTTTACCGGTAATTTACCGGTAAATCATAATATTATATGTACATATATTGGATATAGATATAATTGTTTTTTTTTAGATTTTCGCGGTTACTAACATTTTTAATATAATTTTCGGAGTTTATCCGCGTATCCCTATAGGGACAGCTTGCCGAAACGTCGAGCCAATTTAAATATTACGCGAATAAACTCCGAAAACCATATTAAAAAAATATATATTTATTTAGTATGTAACTGATAGTTGAAGCCTAAACTATCACAATAAGTTTCATACAATATATCAGTTAAGAGCCATCAACGTAAATTTTTTTATGTAATAATAATAATATAATTCAATATAAAATAAGAGTACACAGGGTGTTCTTTTCCATGGGACACTATTGCTATCTCCGTAAATAATGAATATACAAGCTTGGTTAAATGGGACAAAAGTTAGCTATTTAGGAGTGTATTTTAAACCAGATCTTGTTTTGTTTAAAAATTCCATGGCTTGCGTGATTTAACGGAAAAACCGAAATCGATCAAAATTTTTAAACTTAATTATCTCGGTTATTGTTGCGAATACACAAAAACGCCAAAAGAAAAATGTTTTGTAGACTTAGTTTGCCATAAGAAGACGATAGTCAGATATTTATTTATAAATTACCGTGCGAGATATTTGACAGAGAAGTGAGTAAACAATCATATTCCATTTGTATCTATTTTCCCCTTATTTTGTCTCCCTGAAAATAAGTCAATATTCTTTTTTGATTATTTGATTTAGATTTTTATCATTATTGGAAAAATATTGTAAAATTACCGGAATTACCGGTAAAAAATTGGAAAATTACCGGTAAAATTTGAAGAGCCTTTTTTGCGATTTACCGGTAAACCGGTAAACCGGTTTACCGGTATTACAATCCCTACGGGAGTCCACAGGGGCTCGAATATTATACCCCAATTGTTTTTTATTAACAAAATTTTCAAATAATATACTTTACTTGGGGCCCATGAAAAAAATTTCCCCGGGCCCGACGACGTCTCTCGACGCCTCTGACTGGGTGTAGCTGAGAGTTATTAATGAATTATGTAATTTCGTAGGACAGTGACCGCCATCTCCACTTATAACGTTGCATTACATTACAAATTTTCTCTATAGTCGCATACCAATCATTGAATAAAAAGATAAAGGAAGGAGCATTTTAGCGATCCTGGCGTCCAAAAACGATGCGTGTTTCCGCTTTTCAGTGGCGTATCTAACATATTTTAATATGTATTTATTGATTAATGTAAATACTTGCTTTGTTTTGTTATTTACTTATTTATTTCTTGTTTAGTAGTTGAGGCAATTAAAAAAAACGACAGCATTCATTAATATTAGGATTGTTTATTATGAGAGTTAAAAAATATGCAGTACAAAAATGCACGCCACTGATATGACATACCTTTTTGACAAACCCACGGTCTACTACACAGGTTGGGAAACTCCCATATAAAACCGACTGAGGCCGGTAACTAGTTCCGTAAATTAACTCACAGATGGCGATAAGTCTAAGAACCGTTCTCCATAAATTGTCGCTAGATGGCGATAAGTCCAAGAAGCGGTTCGTGTACAAGATTTTGACATAGTCAGCGAGATTTATAAAAAAATCGAATTTAATCAATCAGAGGATGTATATAAAAATGTTTTGACCGATTTCAATAACAGTTTTGTTCAAAATAAGATCCCACCTAGTGCAAGCACAGGTTCTTAGACTTATCGCCATCTAGCGGAAATTTATGTCGAAAAGTTCCCGATTTTTTGACAGGCTTTCTAACCTGTGTAGTAGACCGTGGACAAACTACTTACCTATGAAACGTAATCTTTTTACCTTTAATATTTTTGGACTTAGTAAGACTACAGGATTTTGCAGCTAACTATTGTAGGACATAAAACTCTAAATTTCTTGACTTTTGTCAAAACCGTCCGCCATGAGAAGCCTTTTATGCCGTCATTTCCGACGCTGCTGTATAATATTGAAAGCTCCTTCCTTTATCTTTTTATTCAATAATACCAATAGATCAAGCGATTTCAGCTGAATTATTACTTAATTAAAAATTTGTTTATTCTTCTTTATTTTAAGCTTATTTTACTCAAAAATAAAGATATTTTTATCATCGTCATATGTTATGCCCCTGTTAGACAACAATAAAAACCATCTTTTTCTCCACCTAAACTGAGTATGTTTCAGTTTTTTTGCGTCGAGCAAAAATAATCGGAGTTAAGAGAGTCAAATGAATATAAATTTAAGAAAATAAAGAAATTCGTAATATATCAACGCCTCGTTTTCAAGTTTGTACGTCACGTCACAAACCAAGCAACAATAATTACATTACATGTGGACGTAATGTATTACCATTGAATTAACAACTTTAACTAGATAAATGGTTGATAGAAAATACGGCACCAAATAAATCACGTTAACTACTTTTGTTTTAGGTCTGTCAGTGTAAATCCGAATTAGCTTTAGAATGTACTAACACGACAAAAGGGAATTTGCAACACTAATGAATCAGTTCTTGGCACACAAATGCATTCAATGAATATTTTACCAAAGAACTTAACCGATAGTGAAATATGCTTGAACTTTAATTGTGGCTGTTTGCCAAAGTAACTTTATAGAGCTTAATAATACACACCAACACCTAACCATAGCGTCAGTTGAGTTTTAAAGCAAAGCCATGTGTTGATTTAAAATAATGTTCTGGTTTGTTTGACATTCCTATCCAGATTTTTTTAATTAAGATGGCATTTTTATGAATGAATAGTCTAGGTCTAGGTAATATAATGTAGGTACAAGAATTTTTAAATTCAAATTTGATGACAATACTAGTTACTGGTGGTCAATAAATACTCAAATCAATCTTTAAAATATTTTAAATTTATTTTGTGCCAAGACCTAATATCCAAAATAGTTATTGTTCCACATATTTTAAACCATTTTTTCATATACAAAATAAAGACCTAAAAAGTTGTCACATCTGTCTAGTTTATTTCAACCTATTTATCGATGTCCTTTCATTTTAGCGACATATTTTGGGAGCAATCCTGACCAGTGACCACTATCCAGTCCCGAAAGTAACTTAATGATATAAATGACAAATAACATTTTTACACATACACAAACCTAAAATTGTTCAATTTCTGTTTTTAAAACGTACATTAGGGAACATGCACGTAAATTATAATCAAAATCACTTCAAAAGCTACAAAAGTGTTATGTTATTGCAAGGTATATGGTGAATCACAGAAATACAGATTAGGGATTGTCAAAGCGAAAAAGTTCCCAGCGACCCTAGGGAAGAGATAATTGAAATGTGAGAGGGCGGATGTGGGATTTGCTGGTTTCGTGTGATGTATATTAAAAGCTACTTTTTACATACACTATTTAGATGTCCCTTGCTGTGCATAAAATCAGGAACAATCCCAAATATAGTTATTTATGGGTGTTGCAGTATCATACATTACAAGTAGCAAATATTTAATTAGTAGTAGGTTGTAAAAACAATATTTGAAGATAAAGTACTATACTATGTAAATGTAATAAATGTTTTATTTGAGTTTCGTTAAATAACGCAAAAGAGATACTAGTGATAAGACGAAAGTCTAAAATTACATTTCGACAAAAAACATTTCGAAAAAGATAAGTGATTTTTAATTAAACTTAATTATTTATAAAAACATGCGGATGTATTAATTTGATACTGAAAATTGCACCTACATGTAATTAAAATAATTTCGCTGGTCAATGATCATCTGTAATAAATTGATACGCAACTTATAATTTGAGAATTTTTTTGATAGAAAATCTATTTGCCTTTAGCGATATACGCATTTAAAATTGATGGTTATAAATTTTTAGCAGCTGTTACCATATTGGGGCGAAAATTCATAAATTATGATTGATGGTTAGAGCAAACTACGTTTAATCCTTCAAGTTGATGTATATGAATAAGCAGCTGTAGAGATGCGCCAAATGAAATGGATTCTTCAACATATACACCTATATATACAAAGAAAATTTAAACATACCGTGTTTTGTTAAATTTTTACGCAATACAACACCTTAAATATAAGCTAACAGATTATAAAACGTTTTAATTTAAAAGGAAATATTTTTTTAACGTTCTATGCGAAAGTAAGAATAAAAGGATCGACAATTTGTAAAACAACCACTACCTTCTAAAGGTTTATAGTCTAGACTCCAGATTTATAGACTTTTAATAGGTCATTTTTATACCGAACATGATCTACTGAAATCGATTATATTTATGCTCTAATTATCAGTTATTATTATCCAGCTATCAACGTGCCTTTCAAAACGATAACTATTTGCTACTTTTTTCGATATTTATGATACAGATTTTAAAAAAAAAAAATTTAAACACAATTTATTGTTAGTAAGTTAACAACGATAATGTTTAAAATTTTCTTTTTTGAAAATATTTTTAAAAAAATTAAAAACGAATTTACTATGTCTAACACTCAAAACCAGATACAAAGAAAAATAAAACAAAACTTCTCAAAGTTCATCTTTTACATCAGCGGTTGAAATATCTTCAGAAAGCCTGTCCTCACCGTTCCACTGTTTTATGGTGATAATATCAGGAAGTTTGTTCTCCGTTAGAGGAATCGTATAGCTGCGACCGTAAAGAACATCACGCAAAAACTCAGTAATTCCGGTTACAGAAAAAGAACCCTTTAATACTGAATACATCATTTTATTAATGTTAACCGCGGCCATAGCTGGGTAGCCGTAACCACCCATTTCCAAAGTTTTTTCTATTCCTGGTTGTGCGCCAGCTTCAGACCAAATATACCCCCAATAATTTTTCTTATAGTGTTCGCTTACGTTCCTCAGTGTGTCTAAATAGTCATTTCGACATTTTGCCTGGCAGTCTAAGATATGAGGTAAAACCGATACCACGCACAAGGGCTTTTGATGGCAAGCTTCCTTTAAAGAGTCAAGATCGATGATTTGATAAATTTTAGGAGGAAGAGCATCTTCCTGTGATTTTTCCATGACCCATTCAAAAATTTCATCCTCCAATAGTCCTCCGCTGTAATCAACAACTGTATCTAAACTCTTTTTGCCAGGTGGGAAGTATTTAATAGCGGGAAAAGTTGAGATGTGAAACTTGGACGATATATTTTTATATCGGGTACCATCAATAACTCCTAACTTTGCTTTTCCTTTGAGTTTTACAGAAGCCTTAAGCCAATGTGGCGCCATTTTAGTGATATCCCGACACCAGCGTAAGTGGAAAGCTATCAGCCACCTATCATACGATTTCATAACAAGTGTATCAAAGTTATCACCATCGAGAAAAATGATTTCGTCTACGACGTCGCCTTCGCCGGTAAGCCGAAAATGTGACCGGATAGTAACAACTGATAAAGCAGCATCAACTAAACTCTGAGCTGTTCGCTCACCGGTGAAATCATCAGGATTATTTTTGTCTCTTCCAAATATTTTGACTGAAGGAAAGCTGTCTATATTGTAGTCTGCCATTAAACGTTTATGCTCAACGCCGTTAACAGCACCAACTTTGACGCTTCCTTTTAGGGCTTTCGCTGCCTTCTCATATTCTGGAGCAAAATTTTGACAGTGACCACACCAAGGCGCATAGAATTCTACCAACCAAACGTCGTCACTTTCTTTAACCAGATTTTCAAAATTACTAGCCTTTAACTCGATGACGCCTGACTCGGGCGCATATAACGCAAAATTTGCAGTAGCAAAGACTGCTAAAAATAAAACTTTCAACCACATCTTTAAAAAAAACAGGACAAAACCGTAACTTTTAAGAGGAGAGAAAATTGTAAAAAATATACTGTCAAACTGACTTTTGTTTACGGTTCCTTAGCTACGTAAACAACAAGCAAATCTAGTTGTCATACTGTTAATTTTAAGAAAAAGTTGACATATGGTTGACATATGGTTGACATTGGTTGACATGTTGACATTCTTCTCCCAAACAAATTAGTAGTGTTGTCATTTTTAGAACAAATTATTATTAAGCACAATTTAGAAAAATTAAATGCTGTTTTTTGTTGATTGTAAACGTTTTAAATGTATAGAGACTTTCGCATTGCAGCTAAATTCGTTTTTCAATTACTTTCAAAAAGTTATTTCCAAAAGTCAGCGTGAAAAAGTTGAAATATAAACTCTCCGTTATATTTTAAAAGCAAGCTGGGAATTTAAATTGAATTAATCTTCATTTAAACGCCATTTCACTTCTATTCATTCAGTTTGGGACGTGATTTGAAATAAAAACTTGTTTAATATTAAAGTGAAACGTGTCACACTGATGCTCTTCAAAATTTATTTTTTGTATTGTTTTGGAAGTAACAATGGCGTTAAATTATTCGCAGCGTTTAAAAAAATATCACATAACTACACCTAATTTGCATAATACTTATAATATGGCAACGTTACTAAACCAATTAAAAGTGTTATATTTTTTTACTTATTTTAACTGTCTAAAGCTGTATTACATTATACAATTTCTTGAACAATCTAAATTGTGTAGTTTCATACAGTAAATTGCATGCAGATTGGCTTGTTTCTAGATTGTGCTAGAGTGTGGGTCTTGTTTTTTAACCGTCCCTTCTACGCAAGATAATAACTGAAAGTTTTATCGCCCATTCGAAGATAATTTCTGAATTCTGAACAAATCAGGATCATCCGTTGCAGTTCATTTTGCAGCATATTTAATGTACCTTGTCCTTCATCTCCTTTTTAACCACTTTTCTTGCCATGTCTTTCCTTGATTTCTTATACATTTTTTGTTTTCTTGCCTTTGTAGCAATCTTTTAAGCAATATACATGCAAAATCTTACCTGCTACAGTAAATTATCTTCCTAAATCCATGTTTGTTGTTCACTATCTATCTCTTAATATAACCAGGAGTGTCGATATTGACAAATTAAAGATTTAAAGCAAACTGCGCATACTCCTGCACCAATTCTTGTACAGGAACTTGTATAAATTTCAAACAGCAATTGTAGGGACTAATCAAAATACTTTACAATTTAGATTGTACAAGAAATTAGCAAATTTCTTGTACATAAAATTGTCGAATGTAATACAGCTTTAAGACACTTTTAGAAACAAATAACATCGTTTGCAGGGGCCAACATCAAAAATGCATAGTTTGGCAAAATTATGCCCAATTAATATTTAAACTGCATAAATGCAGGTTTTTTTTCATATTCTTTTGTCTATTGGCAATTTTGAGCTTATTACGTAACAGTTGTACACATGGTACACATCGAATCATTTTTTATTCGACAATTTTTAAGTATCGATAAACTGGCTGTTATTATATTGCAATAAATTAATGTTAAACTATTATCCACCTTTACAACAGATTAAACCCTTTTAACGTTATCAATAAACTCCGTTGCATTTAAACTTGTCACCGGCTCCAGATTCTATAATGTTAATCGTCCGGTCGTTTGGCAGTCCATTAATTGGACATTGGACATGCAAATGTATAGTCGAGAGAGATTAAATTTATGTCTTATAGGTGTTTCCTTAAATGAGTTTTTGTTAATGGTATGTTATTACTTAATGAAGGAGAAGTGATAAAATTACCTTTAATTAACTTTATACAACACCAGAAAAACTCGTCTAGATGGATTATCACCTGCGATTTAAAAAAATGTAACCATTAAAAATTATATTGAAAAAGATATTAACTAAACTGAACAATATGCAGACTTTGAAGCAGCAAAAGTAAATTTGAATATACAGGGTGTGTATAAATTGGCGGAAGCGCTACACGCGGCGATATTCTTCGTAAAATTCCAAGTCGAAGATCTTAATACGAAAATGTTGTACCATGCTTGCTGTGTCTGCAAGAGGTCCTCAAAGTTTTGACATTTAGTCCTTTAATAAGCGTTATTATTTAATACTTGCAAATGAAAAAGCTGCAATTTGGAATAAAAATAAATTTCGAATAGTATTTTTTCCTAGATATTGTGTTCTTCCGTTCAAAAATTGGTGTTGAAAATATGTAAATCACTGATTTGAATGAAAATAATACATATGGCAACATTGTCATTAGCTGTCATCTCTGTTTTTCTCGTAATTATTTCTAGTTTGTGTTTTACGATACCCAAAAGTTTGCAGCTATGTTTACGAACTGAAGGCTTTCAGTTCGAACAACAATTGTAAATACCTAAGTAAAAATTGCTGATAAAAAAATGTCCAAACGCAAATCAATTTATGCAATGTTGCCATTTTTTTCTTTAAATGGTTCCTGAGGCCATAGGAAGCATGGTACAACATTTTTGTATCAAGATTTTCGACATAATTTTACGAAGAACATCGTCACGTGTAGCGCTTCCGCCAATTTAAACACACCCTGTATATACATGACATTTTTATCCTTAAAGTTTGTTTGTCGTAACGTCTGCACCATTATACTTCATTAAAATACCTAACTGAATTGAAACTATCCATCCAAAACTTGGATTTAATTGAAACAAAAATGCAATGCTGTATTGGTCTTATCTAATAAAACTTAAAATATGGCAACTGTCAAAATTTAACTGTTTCGTTATCTCCTAGATAAGTGAAATTTAAATAGCACCCCCTCTAATTTAAAACAGTGTGTATTATCCCCACAGAGATTACATTTTATAACTTTGCTCCACTGTATAAAATGAATTCAAATGTAAGTATGAAAATAAAAAAGCGACCACATGGTCGTCATGAATAACACATCACGCAATGCATTGCAAATCCAATTACTACAAAACGTATAGTTTTGCTAATATATCAGAAGTGTTATTTACATGAAAAATTACACCTACAAACATCACGAAGACCGTGTAAATTGAATGAACCCTATTTTTATCAATATGTGTATAATTTACTTGCTCCCACCGACACCTACTAGAATTAAAAAGAATTCTCTTGAAGGATTTAAAACCTCTACATTCCCATCCGAGGTTGTTACAAAGCCCAACTTCAACCAATAAATCGTTGAAAAAGGATTTCTTTATTGCAGAAATCCATCGTCGATGTACTACAGGTTAATGCTTTCGAAAAAGGTACATTGCAAAAGTAGATACAACGATACTTGGTAAGTATTCCCACAATAAAAAGTTGTAAACTTGAGTTAATTTTTAAAATTTTAGTTATTGACGATTGCGTTAAGTAAATGAAACATTTAAACAAACATTTTTGTGGATTTTGGCATTCATACAAACAATTCTAATTGTAAATATACCAGGTGATTCAGTTTACAAATCTCTTTAATTGGTTTTTAATTCTGCACAAGATGCAAAGCTTTTAATTGCTCAGTTAAAATAAAATTCTTAAACTTAACGACAGTGTCTGTATATGTTTTTCAAACTGTAAACAAAAAAGCAACCTATAATCTGTAAGAGTGTAGTTTTGAACGCACAAAAAGGGTACGTTTTTGAAATAAAACGAAATGTGTGTTCTTCGTCTATAAAATGTTTTACTACAAACATACGAATTATATATTGTAGACATCCAACAATAATAAACAAGCTTATATTCCTCACTATGCGTTTGTTAGAGCTTATCGTTAAACATAATTAATTACCTTTACTCCCCCAATAAGATACCGCAATATGGTACAACGCCAACTATCTCAACGTTATAAATAATTCTGACACGTTACAAGTTTGAATAGTCAATACAAAGATTTAAAGTGGCTCGAGGTATAAGAAATAATGTATTCCGTATATAGGCATCCACAATAAGAACTGCTGAATTATATTGTTAGGTGTAAATCTGCAAATGCCTTATGAATTTTCGTCCTACATACGTTTTATGTACAATAAACATCAACATAAGTAATTTAAGTTTTATTGCACATTGTACTGGAAATGCGACATAATCATGTTGAGGGTCCCACGTAGCACCACTTCAGATACCACTTAAGATAAAACGGTAAACTTGATTCGATCACAAACTTTGGTATTGCGATTATTGTTATAGACAACCTACAACCGCTTTATTTTTACTATTTGAGTTCTAATCAATCTTGGATACTTTCATGTTAGCTTTTTTTATCATAAATATTATTTAAAAGACAATCAAATGAAAATATTTTGGAATAAATTGAAAAAGTAACAATTCAAAAATTGTATGCAGATTTGTTTTCGAAATACGGGTCTAAACCTAATATAAAATAAAGTGAATCCTCTGGAAGCTCACCCAGAACAGTTTTGATAACTGTTTTGATTGTTTAAGTGATTCATTTGTAAATGAGCTTAATCAAAAATCCTTTAAAATCAATTTTCTTAAAGAACTCCGACATAGAAACTGTGTATGTGAAGAAATTGTTATCTATATAAAGGGTGTCCCAGCCAAGACGAATTATTCGATAGCTCTGTTATTAGTAATAATATTAAAAAAAGTTAAATATAAAAGTTGTTTTTTATCATTTACTACATAACCTAAAATTATTTTCAACTATACAGTGTTTTGTTTTTGCACTCTGATACCAAACATTGTTTTTTTATATGAAACACCCTGTATATTTTGACACACAGTATCAAGATGCAGACATTTTCACCGTATAGTTTTCTTTAAAACATTTATAAGCAGCTAGCGCACTTGTTGACAGATTTTTTTTTAACATATGGAACTGTTTATTTCCAATCCATCAAAATATACAAAGCATGCTCTATTTATTGTCAAAGAAGTTCTAAAAGAAACCGTCTTGACTTTTAAAAATCGAATTATAAAGGAATGATTGTTGTCCAAAGTCCTTTCTCGTTTCGGAATTTTAACAATTCTTTTATTGCTCTATTTGTTACGGGTGACATGATTTTTTAAATTTCAAGCAAAACTTTAAAATGTTCCTAATTTTAAGAGAAAAGGCTTTGCAATTTTTGGCAACATATTTCTTTATTTCAGGCCACTACGAGCTTATCACTGGAAGGCAAAGCTTAAAACTTGCATTTTTGAAACATACAAAAAACGTTAAATATAGTTTTTAAAGGGAATATCTTGAATTGGTTTGCCATCTTCAAACTCCAATTGCACATGCGAAGAGCTTGCGGCTCTCCCAATGTTTTTAAAAAATAAAGTCCAAAGCGCTATATTTAAAAAAATATATAGCGGGTGTAAATGAAGTGTGGTACACCCCCTTTTTTCTTTAGTTTTGATTTTAGGTAAATGAGATTTTAGATATACAGGGTGTCCCAGCCAAGACGAATTATTCGATAGCTCTGTTATTAGTAATAATATTAAAAAACGTTAAATATAAAAATTGTTTGTAATCATTTACTACATAACCTAAAATTATTTTCAACTATACAGTGTTTTGTTTTTGCGCTCTGATACCAAACATTGTTTTTTTATACGGAACACCCTGTATGTTTTATAATTTTTGGAAGTAAAATTAAATTCTCTTTTAAAAATATTATAAGTTATTTATGTCTAAAATGAACCGTTTTTGAGTTATTAACGTTTTTTTGAAAATTTTGCAGATGCAGATCTTTATAAAAATATTTATATTTATTAGCATAACAACACCAGAGCAATTTACTCTGGTAATTTATTAGACAATAGTATCATAGTGATTGTTGGCTAGTTACATTTTTCAAATAATATACAGGGTGTTCGTTATACTCGGTCCATTTCGCTAAATTTTAAACGCATATAAGTCATCTTTTTTAAATAGAACACCCTATATATTTTTACATTTTCTTGTAGACAATTTAATTATCTTTCAAAGTTGTTAAGCATGTTTTATGTCTAAATATAATATTTTTGAAGTTATTTCGTTTCTTATAATTATTTGCGGATTTTTAGTGGCATAATAGTGGAAATTTTGCCGATTAACTGTCCTAGTTGACAGTTCATACAAAATGTTTTGAATTTTCAAAGGCTACTACCGATATTTTAGGTAAAATACTCGCAAAATCATAAGAAACGAAATAACTTCAAAAATATTATATTTAGACATAAAACATGCTTAACAACTTTGAAAGATAATTAAATTGTCTACAAGAAAATGTAAAAATATATAGGGTGTTCTATTTAAAAAAGATGACTTCTATGCGTTTAAAATTTAGCGAAATGGACCGAGTATAACGAACACCCTGTATATTATTTTAAAAATTTAACTAGCCAACAATCACTATGACACTATTGTCTAATAAATTACCAGAGTAAATTGCTCTGGTGTTGTTATGTTAATAAATATAAATATTTTTATAAAGGTCTGCATCTGTCAAAATTTTCAAAAACACGTTAATAACTCAAAAACGGTTCATTTTAGACATAAATCACCTATAATATTTTTAAAAGAGAAATTAATTCTACATCCAAAAATTGCAAAATATACAGGGTGTTCCATATAAAAAAAACAATGTTGGGTATCAGAGCTCAAAACAAAACACTGTGTATAGTTGAAAATAATTTTATGTTATGTAGTAAATGATAACAAACAACTTTTACATTTAACTTTTTTTATTATTATCACTAATAACAGAGCTATCAAATAATTCGTCTTGGCTGGGACACCCTGTATAACGTATAGAAGCGAGTTGTTACAGCAATCGCCTTTTATCGCAGCCTAGTTTCCTTTTCTTGCGGTCCATCTAGCCATCTGGTGTGAGGCCTTTACTTTCCATTGCTTCTTCCATACTTCGTTTTTCCATGTTCTTCTTGGTCTTTATTTCTTTCTGCGATTTGATGGATGCCACTTTAATATTTTACTTGGCCATCAAGTTGCATCAATTCTTTGGACATTTTCGTACCATTTTAATCTTTTGGTTTCAATGGGCTCTATTACATCAATATTAATTCCAATTTTTTCTCTAATTTCAGTATTTCTTACCCTATCATACCTAGGGAGTCGACAACATCTTCTCCAACAGTTCATTTTAGAAATTGTTACTCTTGTTATTATAAATTTGCTTAAATATGGATTGCAACCAAATTATATCGATACCATTGCTTTATGTGATCGAGTGTTGTCATGTTTGAACTGCATAATAAATGCCGAAATCGTATTGCATTTATTATCTGTTTCCAACGGAAAAAAAGTTAATATCGCTTTAAGGAAGGGCGTTTTCTTATCGTTATCTTTATTAAGCTAGCAAGTGCTGGGGCAATACATTTGCGTACTTACAAATGACACAAGTTCAACTCGTAATCATAACACTGCCATAAATATTTTCAAACAATGTCTTGTAATATACGAGCACAAAGACAGTAAAGTGTAAGGTAGTATATTACTTGAAACAAATCGTAGGTAGCACGGAACAAGTGCCCGATACTTACAATACTTATTTACACTGTTCAGTAGCAGCGCACCGATTTTATTACTTCGCCATCGTGAACGTATTGAACCAGCAGGGGTCCCACAACATACACGTGGGCCACTCCACCCTGGCCGCACCTATACACCAACAAACGATAAAATGGGATCATATCTTGTCAGTAAACCCATATAATACAAAAACAATAAATTAAATCGCGAAAAATTACAGCAGTAAAGCATTAGATGGTTAAAAGTAGTGTACCTTTAAAAGTACATAAACCTTACAATTTTAGTTCAACCGCATTTTCGTCAATTTATTGATATTATGTGTACCAGCGTACCATAAAAATAGAATTGACTTTGAAAATTGTTGGTAAAAAAAACAACCAAAGTAGTTGCGTTTTATGCATAGACCACATTAATTAGCTTGATTGTAAACCATTAAAGATATTTACAAAAACCGAACATTTCTCTCTTCCCATTGCATAACTTTTAATTTTTTAATAAATACAAATCTAAACACTTGGAACTATCTTAATTAGAGCTGTAAAAAGTGTAACAGATCGTTTTTGAACTAACTAAAGTGTCTAACATTTTCAGAAAATAAAAAGACAAGAGTCAACACTTTTTATTTTTTTCTGAAAATAAATGCAAGGCTATACAGGGTGGTCCACATAGAAGGGTCACCATTGGGATCTCGTAAACGGCAAGAGCTACAAAGAAGTTTAAATTAGACAAATTGTTTCATTTTCGGAGACCTATTCAATGATGCTTTAATGTTTTTAAAAATTTCCATGGCACGCTAGATAATCAACAAAAATCAAAATAAGCATCTTTTTTTAATCGTTAATAACTCGGTTATACCAAATGGTACAAAAATATTTTTGGGGGAAAAGTTGCAGATTTTTTTACGCACTATAAAATGAAAACATTCATTTGTTTCAATTCTTAGATAAATTACATACTTGCATTTTTTTAAATGGAAACCATAGTTGGCTATGACCTCATAAAAAACTATTTTTTCCCCTCTTTTCAATGATTTAAGGTTTAATATATTCATTTTGATATTTAGACTCAAAACAAATTAAATTCATCAAAAAGTCTGCATGACGCTATAGGGTGCCATGAAACAAAACACAATTTAGTTCCGTCATTTAACGCAAATTTTAAATAATGTTATAGTGAAACATTAAATCAAAAATAAACCAAAAATTATTGATTTTTAAAAAGCAGCTCTTCGTCTAATGCTGTACTATAAAACAAAACAAAACAAAACAAAACAAAACAAAACAAAACAAAACAAAAATCAGTAGCATTAGACGAAAAGCTGCTTTTTAAAAATCAATAAATTTTGGTTTATTTTTGATTTAATGTTTTACTATAACATTAGTTAAAATTTGCGTTAAATGACGGAAGTAAATTGTTTTTTGTTTCATGGCACTCTTTAGCTTTGTAGGGATTTTTTGATGCATTTTATTTGTTTTGAGCTTAAATATCAAAATGAATATATTAAACCTTATATCATTGAAAAGAGGGAAAATAATAGTTTTTTATGAGGTCATAGCCAACTATGGTTTCCATTTAAAAAAATGCAAGTTTGTAATTTATCTAAGAATTGAAACAAATGAATGTTTTCATTTTATAGTGCGTAAAAAAATCTACAACTTTTCCCCCAAAAATATTTTCGTACCATCAAGAATAACCGAGTTATTAACGATTCAAAAAAAAATGCTTATTTTAATTGTTGTTGATTATCTAGCGTGCCATGGAAATTTTTAAAAAACATTAAAGCATCATTGAATAGGTCTCCGAAAATGGAGCAATTTGTCTAATTTAAACTTCTTTGTAGCTCTTACCGTTTACGAGATCCCAATAGTGGCCCTTCTATGTGGACCGCCCTGTATATATGTATATGTTTGTTTGAGTTTATATATACAGGGTGTCCCCGTTATCACCGCGAATATTTTAAGTGGTGATAGAGGACCTTTTTCTAAGAAAAAATTTCAAGTAAATTTTTTTCCTAAAATTAAATGCTAAGCTGATATCAACACTTACTTGATTTTTTTACACTTCTGCATTTATTAGACTCTGTAGCCGAAAATATCAATTTTATCGTAAAATACCTTAAAGCTTTTTAATAGAGCATAAAATTCTCTACAAAATTAGTTCTATTTATTTTTTGTCTGCAGGCAATGGTTTGAGAGTTATAAAGCAGTTTGTACAAAAAAATGTAAAAAATGTACAAAATTGAATTGTTTCTTAGACCTTGCAACCGCTGTATCTTTAAAACGAAAGGTTGTACAAAAAAACCAACGGCCCATTCCGGATAGCAAATTTTATGGGCTACAACTTTGGACAAGTGAAATTTTCGGAAAATCAAACCGATTTTCCGGAAAAGCTGAAAATAAGGAATAGAGTGCAAAAACAAAATATCCTACATATATGGTTTTGTATTTAAAAATGCTTTTAAAGAGTGCGATTACGTAATTGAATGATGGAGGTCATTTTGAACACTTATTGAAGTAATTTTGTGGTTACATGTTAATTTTATTGCGTCTAGATGGATTTGCATTGTTTTGCATTTTATCGTTTTCAAAAACAAAAACTCCCGGTAATTATGATATTTTGTATTTAAAAATGCCATAGCATCGGCAACATTCATAAAATTATGTATCCCATCAGTTTCAAAGCTTTTTATGAAGTTTGAAATTCTTCAGAAAACCACCCTTTATCATTTTTTCTAAGGAGCTAACGAACAAATTTAACAAAAAATTGTAAAATTGCATATAAATAAGTTATGTAAATTTTTAAAAACGCCGCATCTTTTTAACGAAACGTCGTAGAGCAAAACGGATGCCTATTGCGGATAAGGCATTTAACGGACTACAACTTCGGTAAATATGTTGTTCAATAAAACTAAATGTATCATAGAAATGTTTATAATAGTGAAAAAGGTGAAAAAAAAAACGATAAAATGCAAAACAATGCAAATCCATCTGGACGCAATAAATTTAACGTGTAACCACAAAATTACTTCAATAAGTGTTCAAAATGACCTCCATCAGTTTCAATCACGTAATCGCACTCTCTTTAAAAGCATTTTTAAATACAAAACAATATTTGTAGGAAATTTTGTTTTTGCACTCTATTCCTTATTTTCAGCTTTTCCGGAAAATCGGTTTGATTTTCAAAAAATTTCACTTGTCCAAAGTTGTAGCCCATAAAATTTGCTATCCGGAATGGGCCGTTGGTTTTTTTGTACAACCTTTCGTTTTAAAGATACAGCGGTTGCAAAGTCTAAGAAACAATCAAATTTTGTAAATGTTTTACATTTTTTTGGACAAACTGCTTTATAACTCTCAAACCATTGCCTGTGACAAAAAATAAATAGAACTAATTTTGTAGAGAATTTCATGCTCTATTAAAAAGCTGTAAGGTATTTTACGATAAAATTGATATTTTCGGCTACAGAGTCTTATAAATGCAGAAGTGTAAAAAAATCAAGTAAGTGTTGATATCAGCTTAGCATTTGATTTTAGGAAAAAAATTTACTTAAAATTTTTTCTTAGAAAAAGGTCCTCTATCACCACTTAAAATATTCGCGGTGATAAAGGGGACACCCTGTATGTACTATTATTTAAGTTTAGTATTACCAACAACGATGGGTTGGTTTTCTGGTTTAAACAAGCTTTATTTAGGTCAATTTATCACACTATTTTTCCGACATGTCTTGTTGGGTACAATTTTTCCAACATCTTCAGGGAGTATAGTGATTAAATTTTAAGCAGTAAATTTTGTTAAACAAAGATGATCATCTAACGACTATGTTTTTACGTACTTTGATGATCAACTTCGTTCAACAAACTTTGCTGCTTCAAATTTGATCACTATACTCCTTGAAGATGTTGGAAAAATTGTACCCAACAAAACATGTCCGAAAAATAGTGTAATAAATTTACCTAAATAAAGCCTATTTAAACCAGAAAAATAACCCCACGTTTTTGGTAATACTAAACTTCATGTATTAAAAAACAGGAAAACTTTAATTTTTATACATTTATTGTTACATATTTGAAATATTTACTTAATTTTGTGTACTTATTTATGAATTATATTTTGTTTAATTTATATATACGTACGTATATGACTGTGTGTGATTGAACGATAGTATATTGGGCTATTATTATTATTATTATTATTATCTTTTTTGTAATATACATCCACCAGTATTTTAAGAAAAAGAAAATAATATCCAATGACTATGTATTTCTATTACTCTCGCCTACGTAGGGTGCCTGTTACGATCTGCCAGCAACGAACCAAGGAAAGGTACGTCAATGACAATGCCGATCAGTGAAACCCTTTAATCATCGCTTGTCAACGATGAATTATTTATAGTGTTCCGATTATAATAATTGAGGAGCTCCAATATTTTTTGCTTTCAACGAAAGTATGCGCCTCATTTGAATTTTAATTGTGTTGGAATGCTTTTATTACAGGACTTGATAAACAGGCCTTATTATTAACCGCTTTCGATTGATGTAAACTATTATGTATTTATCGTACTATTCCGTTAATTCATAGCACACTTTACCAGAAATCATCGGCATACGTCTTTTTATTATTTTTAAAGCAACGAATTGGTAAAATATGACATATTTAGTAATTTTATGCGCTCATTGATGTGATATTATTCTTCTCTTTTGTTACGCTACATTAAATGCTTAAACCACAATGAAGTATTTTCCTTAAGAAGTCTATGTATAAACACCATCGTTAATACTTACAAATTTGCTTTTGTAATTACCGTTATAGGGCATTTTCCTATTTTCTACCATAATTGTATAAAAAAATAAAGGGAGCGATTTCTTCTTCTTCTTCTTAATCTGTTCCTCTTGTACCTTTCGGTGTCAAGGTATGTTTTCCTATTTCTGTATTATGTTTCTCCACTCCTGCCTATCGTTACCTAATTGTGGCACATCTCTCCAGCTGACTCCTTTTTCTTCTATTCTCTTCCTCACTTCTTTTTCTCATTTTATTCTTGGTCTTCCTCTATTTCTTCTTCCCTCTATCTGCATTTTCCATCATATTTTCGCGTATCTTTTTTCTGGCATACGTAGTAAATGTCCAAGCCATCTTTTTCTTAATATCTGTTACTCCTAGGTTATTTCGAATTTTTTCGTAACTTATTTTATCGATCAGTCTACATCCCTCTATTCTTCTCAGAAATCTAATTTCCTGTACCTACCTACCTGTATTTTTTGTTTTTGTTTTTGAATTAGTGTCCAAGTTTTTGAACTGTAAGTGAGAATGGGTACGTACACTGGATTAAAAACTCGCGTCTTCGTTTTTTTTTATATCTCCTTACTTATCAAACATTTATTAGTGGCGTAGTAAAATTCGTCGCTGCCTCTATTCTATTATTTAGATATTCCTCCAATTTACCATTTTCTGCAATTATTGTTCCTAAATATTTACAATTTGCTACCCTTTCTATCTTTTTTTGGTCTAGCATAATTGTAAATGGTTCATGATTTTTCGCTATAACCATAACCTTTGTCTTTGTTATATTAATCGTCAAAGTACATCTTCTTAATGGATCTACCCATAAACAGGGTGTCCCCGTTATCACCGCAAATATTTTAAGTGTTGATAGAGGACCTTTTTCTAAGAAAAAATTTTAAGTAAAATTTTTTCCTAAAATCAAATGCTAAGCAGATATCAACACTTACTTGATTTTTTTACACTTCTGCATTTATAAGACTCTGTCGCTGATAATGTCAATTTTATCGTAAAATACCTTACAGCTTTTTAATAGAGCATGAAATTTTCTACAAAAATTGTTATAATTATTTTTTGTCTACAGGTAATGGTTTAAAAGTTATAAGGCAGTTTGTACAAAAAAATCTAAAAAATTTAAAAACTTTAATTGCTTCTTAGACTTTGCAACCGCCGTATCTTTAAAACGAAAGGTTGTACAAAAAAACCGACGGCCCAATCCGGATAGCAAATTTTATGGGCTACAACTTTGGTCAAGTGAAATTTTTGGAAAATTTAATCGATTTTTCGGAAAAGTCGAAAATAAGGAACAGTGCAAAAAAAAATTCCTAGAAATATTGTTTTGTATTTAAAAATGCTTTTAAAGAGAGTGCGATTATGTAATTGAAAATTATGGAGGTCATTTTGAACACTTATTGAAATAATTTTGTGGTTACATGTTAATTTTATTGTGTTATGATGAATTGTTTAACATTTTATCGTTTTCGAAGAAAAAAAACGGGGAATAATGATATTTTGTATTTAAAAATGCCATAGCATCGGCACCATTCATAAAATTATGTATCTCATCAGTTTCAAAACTTTTTATGAAGTTTGAAATTCTTCAGTAAACCACCCCTTATCATTTTTTTAAGGAGCTAACGAACAAATTTAACAAAAAATTGTAAAATTGCATATAAATAAGTTACGTAAATTTTTAAAAACGCCACATCTTTTTAACGAAACGTCGTAGAGCAAAAACGGATGTCTATTGCGGATAAGGCATTTAAAGGACTACAACTTAGGTAAATATGTTGTTCAATAAAACTAAATATATCATAGAAATGTTTATAATAGTCAAAAAGGTGGAAAAAAAAAACGATAAAATGCAAAACAATGCAAATCCATCAAGACAATAAAATTAACATGTAACCACAAAATTACTTCAATAAGTGTTCAAAATGACCTCCATAATTTTCAGTTCATAATCGCACTCTCTTTAAAAGCATTTTTAAATACAAAACATTATTTCTAGGAATTTTTTTTTGCACTCTTTTCCTTATTTTCGACTTTTCCAAAAAATCGGTTTGATTTTCCGAAAATTTCACTGAACCAAAGTTGTAGCCAATAAAATTTGCTATCCGGATTGGGCCGTCGGTTTTTTTGTACAACCTTTCGTTTTAAAGATACAGCGGTTGCAAAGTCAAAGAAGCAATTAAAGTTTTGAAATTTTTCACATTTTTTTGTTCAAACTGCCTTATAACTTTTAAACCATTGCCTGTAGACAAAAAATAATTATAATCAATTTTGTAGAGAATTTTATGCTCTATTAAAAAGCTGTAAGGTATTTTAATATAAAATTGACATTTTCAGCGACAAAGCCTTTTAAATGTGTAAAAGTGTAAAAAAATCAAGTTAGTGTTGATATCTGCTTAGGATTTGATTTTAGAAAAAAAATGTACTTGAAATTTTTTCTTAGAAAAAGGACCTCTATCACCACTTAAAATATTTGTGGTGATAACGGGGACACCCTGTATGTCTAGATTGAATTGCAAGTCCTTTTCGCTTTTAGCTAATAGCACCACATCATCTGCAAACGCTAATTCTGTTAAGGATATTGGTTTTTGTTTATTCCAACCCCAGTATGCTTTATTTGTGTTTTGCTTACATTCCTTAATTATTTTATCCATAAGATTTATAACGAGCAGTGGACTTAATGTGCCTCCTTGTCTTACTCCGTTGTTATAAATTCTTGGGAACTGCTGTTATGGGTTCGCACATAATTTGTACTACTCTTATGCCCGGTTTCTCCGACACATCTTAAGATCTAGCTGAATCTTAAGTTCGCCTTAACGTTATAAAGTGTTGCACCAAGCAATTTTAAGAAGATATTCGACTTGAGCTGAGCTCACATCTTGAGTCGCTGTTTACTAGAACTTGAGCTGGAGTACCTAACGTAAAATTATCTTGTATTTGCGTTGTTTGTAGAAAGAAGGAAGATCATTAGTTTCCGCGCTTATATTATGAATTACTGGGGTTATTACAGAATTATTTTGCATAAGGGATGTCGGATATAGCGCCAATTATCCATTGAAAGTGTGTTCCCAGATTTGAAAAAAATTTACAAGTGTTGTTTATGCAAAGAACGCCTTAATTTGTCGTTGCATATAATAATTTAAATTTTCCTCGCAAAACAGTTCCTCCGAAAGCAGTAAAATATTTGGTGTTTACGTTTTTTTAAAATTAAAAATTGTGTTGTGTTTTTTTTTGAGAAAAAAGATATATGTACGTACTTCCTACTTATATATTTCATTTTGTTATGTTACTGTTTTCTTATGAATTAACTTTTTTTTATAAAACAAAAGACTAGTCATTCAACAAATACCCCCAAAAATTACACTCACTGCCAAAAATTATATTTAAAAAATGTATTTTATGTATAAGTAATATATCATTAAATATAAAGGGCGGCAAAAATAATATTTGCCCAGAGCGGCGGAAAAGCTAGATCGGGCCCTGAACAGCATTGGTAGATTTGTTCTCTAAAACACACTTATTTTCTTCCACCAAGCTAATTAATAATTGTTTTTACTCCATGGTATAATTTATTCTTTTTTTGTCCGCCATTTCAACACAAAATAAAATAATAAACACCGAACTGTAACTTTATGTGCGACTATCAGCTGATAGCAACAACAGGATGTCACAGGGAGCCGTTTTAACAGCTATGATGGGAATGGCCAATGAAAATTTGCCATTCAAATCTGCCGTTATAATGTGCCGACTTCTTGCAACGTTGCCAAACCGAGTTCTAACTTAGCTGAGATGTCTAACAGATTCCGGAATATGTTTTCTGTGCAACGCATCGGTATCTTGAGTCGGTCTTAAATATAAGGCGGTCTTAGATAAGTTCGATCTTGAGATGTGTCGGAGAAACCGGGCATTATATACACTCTTGATGGCGTTTAATAATCCTTCTCCCACTCTACTTTGTTTCAATATCTTCCAGATCTTTTCCCTTGGCACTCTATGGAAGGCTTTAGAAAGATCGATAAAGCACAAGTACACAATTTTTGAATTTTTCATTGTTTTTTCACTTTACTGTCTTAACGTAAAAATTAGATCCTGCGTGCTTCTACCCGGTCTAAAGCCACATTGCGCCTCTTCTAAATTTTTTTCGAAATGTTTTTTCCTTAATCTCCTCTCCAAAATTCTTTCATATAATTTTTCTACTACACTAAGAGAGATATGCCTCTAGTTTAGGGTACGATTTAAAAGGGAATTGTTTAAGAAGATATGTGCAATAAAGAGAATAATTGGTGCATTAAATAATAAATCGTTACCATTAAATAAAAAATATCTATTTCGAAATAAAAAAAATTACACTGCAATGCCTTGTATGCAGTGCGAGCTTAAACGAAATTTTAAGTAAAAAAGACAAAAAATATATTAAACACCAGAATTGGAGTAAGCTGTTGTTTAAATGGTGACCCCCCTTCTAAACAATAATTCCTTTCCTCCTCTTCAACTTTAACCATCCCAGAGAAATTTAAATTCTGGTTAAATTTTAATTTTTTTATATTTCTTTGGAGCTGGTAACGAATTATACCAATTTTAGTTTATTCTTATAGAAAAAAATGGTTCTATAATTAATTGTCCGATTCATCATTCGTCCGTCCCTCAGGAATTGATTAATAACGAGTACAGAGGTTCTACTGTATTCCAATTCAAAATAAGTTATTATTTATTAACGGATTAATCTAAATTATTTGGTGTGGGCACATTAATTAAAAAACAATCCCGAATAAATCATACTGATACGTTCAACAAAATGATACATAAATTTACCGAGAAATATTTCTTAAGTTTATTGTGCATTAAATCATTTCCGAAGGGCACAAGCAAACAGTTAACAAACGTTTCATACTGTTAGAGGCAATTACGGTTGTTTGTATTTAATTTTCCTATCACAGTTGTATCTCACAGCAATTCACGTCTGAGTTATCACACTGATAACCTAGAGGTGCTCTGATTAAATATTATTTTATTCTGGACATGTCCGGTATGCGGCAGAACAACAGCTAACCATAGAAGTAAAATTATACAGAAACGATTATAGCCTCTATTATGATTGAGTCTATGTCAAACAATTACTTATTCAGTTGTAATGAGATAATGAATCGATATTATATGTATTATAATTCTCACCAGAAGCAAGTTCATGGTAAAATTTAGACTGGATATATAATTATGCCCACGTTTATATCTAGACAGGTAAAAGATTTGTTCGTAATGAGTGCACTGATCCTGATCTGATGCAAACTCGGTCGTTATAGTAAATAATCCAGAAACAGTCCCTTGGGGAAAATACAGATACGGTCAGAGCATAGACCGCTAAAGATAGTTCAGTTCCTTCCTTCATGACTAGGTTATTACTCCCAATAACAGCGTTTCTAGTTTATTATTGCACTTTGGAAGTTTACTACTAATAATAATAAATATCACTGAAAACCAATAACCAAATAGCAGAAGTACTGGCTATTTCAAATGAAGACTTACAGGATTTCAACACTACTTGACACTTATCGCTATGAAACTTAACATATTTACTGCTAAAGTAAATTATATTCATTCACTGTTAGACGTGCAAATACACATATCTTAATAATAATAAATCTTGTGCGATTTTTGTACAAAAATGACTCACAAAATTATTCAGTTAGGTATTGTGATGTAGTGTGTAAAGGCTAAAGAGCAACACTGATAACAAAAATTTAAAAAGTGTAATCAAAGACATTTTACTCGGTTTTTTCCTAAAATAGTGTAGAATAAGTGATATTTTATGTTTAATAACCCTATACAAACAAGTGCAAATTTGGTAGCATCGACGAATACATTTCGCTAAACGTTGTACTTGTGCTACCACTACAAGTCTACATATATTTTTTAAGAAAATGGTGTAAGAAATTATTTTATTCGTAAATGAATAATGGATATTTCGAACGATTTGTTAAGTGTATTGGAAATTCGAACTTCAGAACTTTGGCACATTCTTTTTCTGTAATATATCACTTTTCTATCTGAATCACAATAATATAAAAAGTACTTTGTGAACTAATAATTTGAGAGGAGGAACTTTTTTATAGACTATTATCGACCCTCTGCGCCTTATAGTTAAACTTGAACGAAACTTTAGTTTGACTGAAAGCAAGAGGGGCAGTTAAATGATGAAAGACCAAAAAAGTTTTGCCCCTTTTGTAAGTGAAATTGTCATATCGAAGTGTAGCAGAAAACATAAAAACTGTACCATTCTTTTAAATTAACGACAGGAAAGTCAAAAATATTTAAGTTTCTGACTCGGAAACGATATTATTTAATTTTAAAATATCTCGACCAAATACAATTACGTCTATTTACCTTTATAAACATTAGAATTTAAACGTTATAAATGCCTTAAGGTTAATAAAAAATAATATTTTAAAATCGACTTTTGTTTCATCAACGATAATTTACACAGAATGCATTGTTAATTCCAAACCTATGCTATGTGTTGAATTTGTAGAGCTGCGTTATTGTGGTATATTTAAATTTTAATAGCTATGAAATAGCACATTTAAATATAAAAAGCGTCGTTTACAAAAATATAGAAAATTAAAATGATAGAAATTGAGTACCACGATAACCTTTTCACTGTCAAATAACTAATTAAAACGAAATTAGACCTACATATAAAGCTTTAATACTATACTTATTTAATTTTGAACAGAAACTTATACAGGGTGTCCCAAATTCGAGTAAATGCATGGGGATCTCGCTTATCTTAAGAGCTACGAGGTCGGTTAAATTAGGGCAAAGTTGCGAAATTAGATACTCATCAAATATCTATCTGCAAAGAAAATTTTCATAGCTGTCTTAATTCAAAAGTGATTCAAGAAAATGTTAAAAATTTATTTTCGTTTTTTTTGCCCTATTTCCTATATTTTTTAAGACGTCGACAATCCTGAAGAAGTTCTTTATGGCAACTTCTTACGCCTTATATTTTGAGATAACATAAAATTTCCAACAACGTTTCGTCTCTTCAGAGACATCATCACTTCATTTTTTTAAATACGGCGAAAAAATTTTTATCTCAGAGTCGGATAGCATTTTGTGTTCTGATTACATTGATAAATGACACTTAATATCTAAAATGATATTTTACCACAAAAATTTGAGAAAAATTCATTTTGTACAAAATAACGAAAATCAAATTTTTCAGTTTTTCTTGAATCACTTTTGAACTAAGGCAGCTATGAAATTTAATTTCGCAACTTTGCCCTAATTTAACCGACCTCGTAGCTCTTAAGATAAGCGAGATCCCCATGCATTTACTCGAATTTGGGACACCCTGTAGAGAAAAGGCATCAAGTTTACACTAGCTTTTATCACAAAAATTTAAAAACTTAATTAATGGGTAGTTCACACAGTGACATTTGATTACGCGACTTCAAAAGTCTACCTTTCATCAAAATATTCAGGGTACACCATCAGGAGGCAAATCCATGCGGTCAGGATACTATCGCTAGCCCTTGCAGTGACGCTACGGATCAGCTGATTTTGCAAATTTATATAAAGTGAGTTCTTTTAATTTACGGAATATCACGACTTTTACAAACACTTCGTACCGATAATTTAACACTTCGCGAACAATTTTCACCAATACTAATATAACTATTTTACGTAAAAAACATTAACTACGTAAATTAATTTGATGCGATTGTAATGATAGAAACTGCAGATGAGAATGCGCGCGCATACTGCACTGGGTCAAAAATTCCAGAAATTTGTTCATCCGCCAATTTTTTAACCATAACTTAACATTTATATCAACAAAGCTGATGTGAAATTTAAGGGGAAAAAATTAGTTTTCATAAAAAAGGCTTACATGCTTGTATAATTATCTATGGCGTTTTAACTGTGCCATTTTTGCTTGTGTGTTATTCATCAAGGCTGTTTCCAAATTTATTAAAACAGCAAACAATCCTTGAGATATGAAATAAGAAACAAGAAAAATATTTCCTTGTTTAAAAAGGCCAGATATAAGTTTAGCAGAAATGAGTTTTAGCCCATACAAATTAAAATACTTAATGGCTTACCAATTTAATATTTTATATTATTTAATTATTTAATTAAGTGACGCAATTTAGGTGATCTAGCAAAAATGTATTTCTGTGTGTTGACCTTCCGTAGAATTATAGTGTGAATAAAAATTAATTAGAAAAATCAGATAATGATTTCTGTTGGTTTTTGTAGCGTTGCATGTTATTGGTTTTCTAGAACACAACCCTAATCATTAATTTATTTTCAGAACAAATATTTGGTCAAATTTACTCTCCTCTAAAAATTATTACAAAAATATTAAATGCGACCGGGCACCATTTTTAATAGTGTTATAATTGGTTGTAGGTTTTCATTGCAAGCTTGGTGATTGCATAATTAGATTTTGTATAATTGAAAACTCGTGTCTTTAATAAAATATTCGTCATTAAAAGAAAAGAGTGCCACATAAAAATGCGACAATGTTTTGCTAAAACTAGTATCAAATATAAGCTAGCGTAGGTAACCTACAGGTAGGCAAATTGAGTTTCCTACATATTCGTTACGTAAGCTTGCATGTCGTTTTAAAATAAGATTACGGAATATAATACTTTTGCTCGGCTCAGGAACATATCGGATATTGATGTATGTAAAAAGTTTATTTTCTTTTATACATAAGGCTTTTATATTTACGAAATATTGAAGGCACAAAAAATTATGCTAGCGAAGACATTTTAAAAACTGTAATACCGAAATATCCAAATATATTTGTAGAGCTTAATTTGTCGTTAAAATGAAATATTTTTATTGTTTTGTTTAAAGAGTAACTGGAATCATTCAACTCCTTTTCTTGTAAAAAAACAACGAAATTTCATTTTATACGACTGACATTAAACAAATGTTTCGTTAAAATGAATTAAGCGAATTTTTCTATCTAACGACATTAAGGAAGTTTGTGTTCTATTAAAAAAAATCAATGCCAACCGTGAGCTTGGAGAGTTTGGAAAAGCGAAGATTTTACCTTTGGATTTTACCACTCGTACCAATTCATTTAGAAAGTCCCGCAATAAAACTTCCAAAGAACAATGCTTTTTCTTTAGCAAGTTTTATTTTCCGTGAAAAGAGTCTTGTAGAAATGTAGACAATGCACGCTAAAGTTAGTTTCTCAATGTTCCTCAGTAGGAGGAAATCCGTGATTTATTGGGCCGCTTTTATCCAACAGAACCGTGTTGTGAGATGGCCATGAAAAGGCTAGAACACTATTTTTATGTTAATAAAAAATATGTGTACATTTCATTTGTAATAATAAAATGTCCACAAACAAGAATTTTATTGGTAATAAAGCTTCAAACGTTTGTCATATCACAATTTAAAATATCAACGTAAAGGGTAGTTCACACGGTGACACTAAAGTCGCGACATCAAATGTCACGACATCGCTTGACATTCGGTATCGCGGCACTGGGTATTCACTAGGGGTGGGCGATATCCAAATTTCGATATCGAATATCGATATCGAAATTATATCGATATATCGACATATCGCTATGTCGATATATCGATATTTCGATATATCGCTATATATCGGAATATCGACATAGCGATATATCGAAAAAAGCGGCGCGAAGCTAAAAAAAAAAGTGAAAAAAGAGACTGGCGACCTTAAAAAAAAGCTTCTCGCTCTCAAAATATCGATATATCGGAATATCGATATCAAAATTATATAGATATTTATCGATATATCGATATATCGCCCACCCCTAGTGTTCACACGTAAAATGATATATTTGAGCGTCGCGACTTCAAAATAAAAATGGCCGCTCTTGTAACTGCAGCCACGAGTGTTGTAGAGCAAATAATTATTTTGAAGTCGCTATATTCGGGAATAGATTTGTCCCATAAACAAGGATATTGTTGATAATGCTCTAAAATCGTTGGAACATCTATTGAGGACACGATAAATTGAAAATCGATGACAAACAAATGTATATTATTTGTCTGTTATGTCAAAATATAAAAGTATGTTAGTAGGCTTACGTCAAATGCCGCACTGTCAATATCGGTGTCGCGACATCGCGGCACTAGCGTCATGATATCGTGGCATCGCAACATCAGGCTGTTCACGTTCAGACGAGGACATTTGATGCCACGGCACCCACAGAACAACGGCACCTAGTGTCACGACGCTAGTGTCACCTTGTGAACTACCCTTAATAATAGTAAAACTTTTACTTTTTAAAATACAACCTAATGAAAATTATTTCGAAAACTGGAAACTGAAAATTATGTCAAGCATATGTCTCCTTCAATAATATTTTTTTATTATGAAACAATAAAATTGGGTATGAATAAAAACATTAATCATGGCAGCAATACTGTTTACTGTGTTTTAGACTTAATTGCTATAATTTTTTTGTTAGTGAATCGACATTGTATAACACAATCAGAAAGCCACAATTAAGAACAAATATTTATTACATATCGAATACTTTCATTTTTTGCTTATATTAGTAAGCTCCTAAATGTGTACGTTTCGATTTAACCAGCTTGATAGCGCCAACAACAAAAAGATAGAAATAAAATCCTATGCAGTTCGAAACGCCCTGTATTATACTCAACTGACGATATAATTACAGTTGTTTAAAAAAATATTATGTCCCACTATTGATAGCTTTTAATATACTTCTTCTTTTCTATTTGCAGCTGTCGTTTTTATTGCTTTTATTGCTATTCAGCAAATTTGTGACAACCTGCCCTGCTGCCTTTATGGACTCCAGTTTTCCGGATTTCGTGTAACGGAGCATTTAAATCTGCAATGGCAAGCGGGGGTGTTGCCATGGTAATGACAACCTTCCTCATCTCTTAGTCTCTGGAGATTTAAGTGCTGCATACCGCCAGCTACCTCTTGCAATGTATGTACAAACATGACAAGCCATATCGTCTATTAACGACCTTTATCATCAGAAAGCATTTAACTGTGACAGGAAATGATGGATGATGCCGCGACGATATCATTTTATAGTACTGATAAAAATTAGTTTAAAACTTTAAACATAGAATTGTAATTGTTAATCCTCGAATCATTTAAATTGCGATTTTAAATTTTTTTATGAAAATTGAAAAAAGTGACAAAGTTGTAGATAGCTCATTATATTCAAGAAAATTTTTTAGTGAAAAATGGCTACCCCTAATATTTTACACTATCAATTATTGCTATTTTTGTGACAATTTTCATGCATCACGTGATCAATAATAATTTTAATTCAAAATACTTTTCCTACTGTGCAAGAAACGCGTAAATGCGTCAACTTCAAATATCCAAAAATTAGATAAGGTACGACATCTATTGATTACATTTTTAACTTGTATTTTTGCTGTCATAAGGAATCATAAGGTACGAGCTTCAATAATCCACGTACGTTTTACAGATGCACTGTTACTAGTAACGTATTGAACAAAGACAAAAATTAACAAGGGCTTGCAGAAGTTAAAACCATACTAAATTAACACGTTATGCGCCACCATGTTAAAAAAAGTAAGTTTTTCTGGCCACCAATTTTTTTTTAATTAACGTTTCTAAATTGCCCTTAAATAATATAAACAAATTTCACAACAAAATAAAAACATTTTAAAGCGTTTTTAAACAAAAATTGAATTGTATCCATTTGGATACAGGCAAGGCCGATGAGAGGGTGGGGCAGGGGGGCTCTGAGCCCCGGGCCCGGAGGTAATTTAAGGGCCCAGGAGTCCATATACTTTTTTAATTATGATGTATTAAATATTCATAATTCACAATTCGTTTTTTTTTAAATAAATTTTCAAATAATTTATTTACTTGGGGCCCATGTAACATTTTTCCCCGGGCCCGGCGACGTCTCTCGACGCCTCTGGATACAGGCGGCCCATGGGAAGAAAATGTTGTTTCACCACTGTATCTTATAGAATGTATACAGGGTGTAGACTCGGATCACGCAACATAGCAATTTCAATGGTAAAATTTTAAAAGTCGTATTCTTGCTCCCCTAATTATTTTAGAAAAAAGGTGCACATACGTTTTTTGTAGAGAAAAAAATTCTGTATCCGTAAATGTAATCAATATTACTTTTTCGTTTTCCAATAACTGAAAATTGAGCAAATTAAAAAACGCGTTTTGACAAAAATCTGTACTGCCTTGGAATTATGCTATGACAACTGCCCAGCCTAATGCCTAATGTCACTTATACTGTCACTTTGTCGCGAAATTCATTCTTTAAACCTTTATATTTTATCAAACATTTATTTTACACAATTAGTTATGTTTTCATTCCAAGATACAATAAAAATGATTATTATGAATAAACTTCCCGTCAAAGTGACAGTATAAGTGACATTAGGCTGGGCAGTTGTAATAGCATAATTCCAAGGCAGTACAGATTTTTGTCAAAACGCGTTTTTTAATTTGCTCAATTTTCAGTTATTGGAAAGCGAAAAAGTAATATTGATTACATTTATGGATACAAATTTTTTTTCTCTACAAAAAAACGTATTTGCACTTTTTTTCTAAAATAATTAGGGGAGCAAGAATACGACTTTTAAAATTTTACCTTTGAAATTTCTATGTTGCGTGATCCGAGTCTACACCCTGTATACTAATATACTCGTAAAAACTTGCACGTTACTACCTACTTACTATTATAATCCGATGGTAGCAGGTAAATAAATAATTAAATAGTTACAGGATTAATTAACCCCTAACGGTAAGAGATTTCCAAATAAAGTGTTCATATTTACATCATGTCTTATGAAGAAGAACTCAATTATATAGTTTTATTTTTATATCATTTACGTGCTTTTATTTTTGACAATTATAAGTTGTAAATTTGATTTTCGGATGAATAAATTTGTATCATAAAACTTTTTTTTTTTTTTAATATCAACGTGGGTAAAAAAAATCGCTGGCCACCAAGGTTTTCTGGTCCACCGGGCCATCCTTAAACCTTTTCTGGTATAGTTATATGTAATACATGTATGTTTAAGAATACAGGCAGCCGAATCTAAATGTAGGCTGTTGTATCCAAATGGATACAGGTGGCTAGTGGGTGCTGTTCCCGACGATTTTTTTAATCCCGGGAGTCGGGATTGAAGTTTCGTAAAATCCCGGGATTTCCCGGGAACCGGGAAATTTTATTTTATATTAAAAATTTTATTATATAGAGCAATTTAATTATTTTTATTGAATAAAAAATAAAAAATGTAGAAAACAAAAACATTTATTATTTCATTATTTAAATTTTTTTTAAAAACACATTCTTTTTAAAAATGAAACATTAAACAAAAATACATTCATTTTTTAATCAAGAAAAAAACAGGAGGAATTTTTAAAATAAGTAAAGTTATTGCATTTGCTAAAGAGACTATTAATGAAGATTCACTGGGGAAGTGTCATCATTTACTTCTACTAAACCACGATCACTAGGTTCCGATTCCCATTCTGTATCACCAAAAAAATACTGGTTTACCAAATCTTTTGCATATTTAGCAAAGGAGGAAATGGTAGATTTTGAAAACAACTGGCTATATTTATAAGATTGGGTCGTCTGTTTTAAATTTTCTGGATTTTGTAGAAACATTACAAGCGAAAGAAGGTCTTTAGAACGTCTTTCTGATTGTCTGTTTTTTAGACGAGACCAGGTAGCGGGAGATACCGTGTGTTTGAATTTACGATTACCATTTTATGCTAATGTATATTTTTAGCATTCTCATTATTTAGGTTTCGTTCCTCATAATTGCTATCGTGCTCATCAGTCTCGTACCGGGATTTAAAACGTGAATCCCGGGAGTCGGGATTATAAAAAAACCGTCAATTTCCCGGGAAATCCCGGAAAGGACCCACTACAGGTGGCCCATTGGGCCAAAATGATTTGTATCCATATGGATACAAATGGCCCTTAACGTGTTAATGGCTACATAGGTTTTTACAAATAATAATAAATCTGTCTCCATCAAACTTATATAAAATAGTCATAAAAGCAACTTAAAAAAAAAATCATTTCAATAATTGATAATTACGCATTTTTAGGTTAATTTGACTTGCCAAAGTCACATCTCAATTGCCAAATATAATTTTGACTACTTAAGTTCTCAACACAATTAGCTAGACTTGAGCTTTTACAATAATTTTAAAATAGGATATAAATAAATTCCAACAAAATATTTCAAGAAGTATATTAAAACAAAATAACTCCAACAATTTAAATATCTCACAAATAATTGATTAAATGTATCTTAAATTAAACATCCCAGCCCCAAAATCCTTTACTTTCTTTAATAGTATCAATATTTTCCCTCCTGCTTCTCGTTACGGCACTTGCTTCACCTTTTACAACACATCTCTTTCTTTGTTTCTTCTGACTGTGCATCATTTGTTTTCTTACCCTACTCTTTATTTCATCTGGAGGTATAGTTGTAGTCGATGAACGTATGCTTCTACTGTCAAATCGATCATTAGAATCTTCAGAAGGGCTATTAGAATCACAAACATTTTGTTCCGTATTATCTTCAGATTTGCTCTTATCTTTTACACCATCATAACATTCTCTTTCTGATTCTGGTGAAACTTTCATGTTACTTGATAAACACTTTGTAGTGGAGTTTGATTCTGTATTATCTTGCATTTCATCCACATTTTCTGTGCTTGAATCTTCCACTATATTACTTTTTTCTTCGCATTCTTCGTCTTCACTTTCAAGGCCCAATTCTATGTTAAAGTCTTTTGCCATTTGTTTCGTAAAACCAGAACATTCTATCTCGGAATCGATATTGTCCGATTTTTCTATATCACTAAACTTTGGAAACAATTCGCTCTCATAATTGAATCTTCTTTTGAAAAATTCTTTGATACAATTAACGTCTCTGTCGAAATACCTAAACAAAAATAACAAAATTAAAATCATAAAAAAAATTTAATTTTAAAGAATAAAAGTTTTGGAGTCGAAATACTAAAAATTATTACAACTTACATTTCTGCATTGGGATGAGATGTAGAAACCATTTGGGGAAAATCAATAATAATTGGATTTTCATCCTCTGTTAACAAGATATTAAATTCATTAAAATCGCCGTGAATAACACCAGAATCAGCAAAACGTACAATAAGATTCATCAAATTATCGTTCAAAGCTTCCACATCATCGACTTGCATTATATGAGTTCTAAAAAAAAACACTGCAATTATCTCTCAAATAGCATTTTAAATAATATGAAATATTACATAAACTACAAAAATCAACCTCAAATAATTATATACTTAAAGATACTTACAAGAGTCTGCCAATAATTAACTCCATAATTATACAGTGTCTATTGAAATCAATAGGCTTGGGTACCGGAAAATTCCTTTCGTGCAAAACTTTCATATATGCAAATTCTTTTGTTGCCGATATCCGAGATAAATATAACCAAGATGCAGCTTTCCTGTGTTTATGATAATCTCTTTTATCCTTGATATTTCGAAAACAAGTACGTCCTAATCTAAAAACAATCAATTGTAAATTATTAGTTTTAATACTGCCATTTAAAGACTATAACTTAAATGAAAATAAATATTTTACATATCTATTCACAATCGTTTAATCCAGCATTTTTCAAGCTGTGTGCTGAGAGCATCCTTCAGATGTGCCGCGAATGATAAGATCATAAATATATACATTTCTTTTTATGTATGCCCTTGTACCAAGTTACGTGAGAAATGTATTTTTTTTAGCTGAACAGTCTATTTTTACTAACACAAGAAATTGTGGTTTATTTTTATATTTAAAGTAGGAGAAAATTCATGAATTTTCACTGAATTTAGTAACTATAATGAAAAAGTATTGTGAATTAGTAGCTTGGGAATTATTTTAGTTAATTAGTATTAAAACTACAATGTTATTTATAGCTTAAATAATCATTATTCGCTCTCAAATCATCTAAATAACGAAATTTTTCACATAAACATCAAGAAATTTCCAAATGATTAACTAAAATTTTGGTTGACATCCAACTAAACTGGACCATTGGCTATAAATCAAATAATATGAAAACAATTTAGCCGTCCCCAAATGTCATCGACAATGTTAAAATATTGAAGCAAGGTATGCAGCACATATGCACCTATATGACTATAGACAGAAAATGACCATAAATTAGAATTGATTAGTTATAAAATGACTTTTTATAAGGTTAGTACTTGTAACATCTTTGAATTTTAAATATTCGAGACCTTCATAAAAGATGATTAAACATGGCCATTACTTTAGTGGAATATGCAACAGAGATTCACCTACATGCAGGGCCGGATATAGGGGTGTGCACCGCACCTAGACTGGCCCCGTGCTAGCCGTTTACGGTATGCGGGGCCGTGTGCGAAAATAAAAATGAGGCTGGTGAGCCAAGAAATGCCTAAGCGGGCTGGATCTGTACACACATGCACACGGCAGGCCGGCCAGGTAGTTCTTGGTATGGATAAAATAAGCGAGAGAAGCTTTTTTTTTTAGGTCACCAGCCTGTTTTTTCAATTTTTTAGTAACATTTTCAACATTTTACTTTAACTCGGCCCTGTATGAAAATATCCGGCCTTGCATTTATTTTCGCACACGGCCCCACAAACCCTAGGACCGGCTCTGCCTACATGATTGTTGAGCGGCATTGACCAAAATTTGCAAATAATTGGTTTTAAAATGAGTTTCTATAAGGTTGGTACATATATTATCTGCTATCATGAGTTTTTAAACATCAGTTAGGTAAACTATTTCAAAGCTTTGTAGAATAAGAATTAAACATAGTTAGTATGTACTTAGTATGATCTCATAATATGCGACACTAATAAAACAATAAATTACACACTTATATGACGTAAAAATATTTGATAATATATTTTTAACACTCACATAAATATCGAACATATATAGAAAATACAAACCTGTGCAATTTTAAACAAAGTTGTTCGCTTTCTGAATTTGCAACAACATATATATTACTTTCCTTTCCAACCCCAATTTGATTACCAAAAGAACTGACAACGTTGCGTTTTGTTAAAGTTTTCAGAGCCAGATAATCATAACCCATATTGGTTAAGCGGTATCCATCAACTGTAAAACAATGTCTCAAAAGTGTGTAATGTAACTCAATAATCTAACTCACATTTTTTGCCTCTTTCATAACTTAGTAGTCGGTGCTTGCACAGTTCTTTGAGGTGCTTGTGAACTCCTCCGTGCTGCAAATTTGCTATTGTAGCGACCAATGCACCCGGGACAAGCTCATGGTTTTTCATTCCCATTTCAATCTGTACAATGTGCTTTCAATAACATAACCTGCTCAGCGTTATTTCATACAACTTACCGCAGTTAAAACTCGAAAATCTTCACTTGTCAAATATCTCATTAAAGTTACATTTAATTTCCCCATTTTTTTGGCAGTGACACTTTTAACCTCACACTATTTTGACATTAACCATAACATGTGCCTTTTAAACAAGTTGGCCAATATCATAACCAGGGTATGCGAAGTGAGATACATGACCTTGGGCCATAACTTTTTTATTTACATCCGTGCTTCTTAGCAACCCCCGCGAGATGGCGACTTGCAATTTTAGCAAAGAAAACAATCTTTCATCACAAAACAGAAAGCGAACCCCAGAAGCGAACCATTTTCAAATTTAACGTATATTTAACGCTTGTATTTATTCCTACATAATAAATTGTGAAGGATTATAACGGTAATAAGTAGTATTACACTTGTTTAACATGTTGCTTTAATTATCCTACACCCGTATTAGTGACCTAGCTGTGATATTAAAAGTGAAATGGAGATTATAATGAGTTCTAGGAAATTTAGAATGGGTCCTCAAATCTGGAAATCAAGAAATCGTTTCAAATGTAACTGTTCGTTAACGAAATTGAAAAGATGGTATAAAAGGGTAAGTAATTTTATTGTTTTTGTTTATTACATTATTGTTTTTGGTGTCCAAAATATAAATTATGTTCAGCTTTTGGGCCTTATTTCAAAACGTTAATTATAAATAATTTTTCCAGAATACATTCACCAGGATCCAATTGTGAAGCTGATAATTGTCAAAGCTTTTTCATTCCACAACACTTCATCACTCAAGGGGTTCAACAGTCACCCGAGCCTGAGGATTGGGTACCACATTTCGTGCTTGAAACTTTCGATGAAGCCAAACCATTAAAGTTGGCCACGATTGGCTATATTAGTGGCTTCATTGCTAAGGGCATCATTCCGAAATTTGTAGACTGCAGGGTATGTTTAGCTAACATTCAGGTGAACTTTCCGTTGCACATGCATTTGTGGATTTAAAACAATATGACGAGGAAGTTCAGCTGAATTATTGTTCAGACAAATTTATTTCATGTTTATGTTCTACATAAAATTATGTACATTTTTTATTACCATAAATTTTACATAAAAAACAAATTTCAATGATAAAATCTTTTGTTGTCGATCATGTAAGTTTTCCGTTTGACATTCATCGTGAAGATTTGATTAAAGCTCTTTTTTTTATCAAATTTTTGCAGATTTTTAATTTTCAATTATGTTAATAAAATAAACTAAATAGGGCAGCACATATTATTTACAACAAAAGATTGCGCATAAGTGATTGTAAATTTTTAATTTTAAGTTTTTTTTTTTGTAATACAGTAAGCGCTTGATATTATGATAACTGGTTATTTAAAACCAACCGTGTTACAGAATCAAATTTAAAACGTTGAAATCATATTGGTCGTAGAATCATACTTTACGAGTCAATTTTTGATGCATTTATGATATTGTGTATTCCTGTATTAACCTAAATTTTGCAGATTTTTAAATTAAATTTGTTCATTTGGTAAGCAAAAATTTCTTAAATGCATTCTTAATTTTTTTGTTTTTCTCAACACTACAATATATATTTCTAATTTTTTGTTATTAGAATCACTGTTTAATATAATCATTTAATTAAGGTGATCACAATAAACGGCGTTTACTGTAATAATTTATATTATGTATATTTATATTTATGATGTGTTTTATAATTGTGCAATGTTTTTGCAATTTTTATATTATTTAATAAATGTATAATTATATTTTTTCTTTTATTTCATCGTCTTTCAATTTCAATACAGTTACTATTCAGTTTTGTTGGCATGTTTTTAATTAAAAACATGTCAACAAAACTGAATAGTTACTGTTTTAATACTGAATTTATTTGAAGTGAAAGCTGGGTGGACTTTCAAAAGTCCCGCTTAATTTAGTTAGTTCTTTCCACCCCCGTCAGATAGCGCAATACTGAACAAGCAGTTACTGAGGCACTTCGTATTCTATCTTCTTCTATGATCATAACGTCAAAATTGTTGTTGTGCCAACATCGAAAATTAAAATGTTTTTACCAGTGGCGTAACTACCTCTTGAGAGACTGGGACAGTATCGAACAGGTTAAGAACTCAATGATTAAAATAATTCAGGCAGAGTGTAAATAAGCAACTCTCTTGAACGACTTATTCAAACAATTCAGTGCTGTTCTTTTATTTATTCTTCGCGTATCAAACACAATTCATTCCGATTACAAATGTGGGAATATTTTATTAACAAATATTGTTTATTTGCGTAACAGAGGTATATTTTCACAATATATAATTTATCGTATAAAATTATTACATTAACTTATTACTATCAGTCAGAACTAAATATTGTACTAATTAATAAGATGTAAAACAAATTAACACTTTTAAAAAATTTTAGTAACCAAATTAATTTGCATGTATTTGTTCAATCGTCCATAACAGTATGCTGTAAAAAAAACAATCCTAAAAATGTGAGTGTGGAAAATGTTACTGTTTGAAATTTGTATAAAACTTACTTCTAAATTATAGGAGTATTCATTTGCTGATTGATCGAACAGTCGAATTACTGTTACTTGACGAACTCTTACTTTTTGTATTTTGATCATTAACAAACAAATCGAACATCTCATGTTCTTTCATTTTTCTATTATGCAATAGTGGCGACATATTTGATGAAGGACTGTCTTCTCGACTTGAATCGCTCTTGATGGTAACTCGTTTTTGTCTAGGCGGTAAGACAGGACTAAGTTGGTTATTATAATTATTATTGTGTATGTTTGAGGATTGTGGGATTTGAACATTAATGCCATGCTTAACTGGCGACTGTTCATGTTTATTATCTTTTGAATTTTTATCGTTTAGTGATAATTTTCGAAATGGTAAAACGTTTGGCATAGTAAAAGAGATGGTTTTGTTATTACTCTTAACTGTTCGGGGAGAATTTGCTTGGCCATTTTGCTGTGCTGATTCTAGTTTATGGTTTTCGTAACTACTAGTTTTTAGACGTTGTTGTTCTAAAGGAATTCTGGGATCAACTGGTGGCTTGTAAATTTCTGGAGATTTGTTATTACTAATAGTAGACAATCTTCGTTCACGTCTTTTAAAACCGTTTTCTGTAACAGGTCCTCTATTAACCATTCTTTCTCCTATTGGTCCGTTTTGGCTATCACGTAAACCGATTTCTTCTTCAGTTCCTTCTTCCGCTCCCTCATCTTCTTCATCTATTACACTAGATTGAATCCACTGTCTTATTCTATCTTTTTTGGCACTTCTATCAACAGTAGTCTCTATACCATATTGGGTTAAAGTGAACAGTAGCTTATTTTTTTCTTCTGGGCTACTATGAAAACTATACATCGAAGGGCACAAACCATCATCTTCCAGTGAAACCTCGTTATTTTTTTCCATCCCTCCCTTGGACATCCATCGATCCTCTAAGAACCTATAAAGTTCCCCTAAACCTGCGGGTCTTTTCTCTGCCCGTGGTTCAAGGAATTTTTTGAAAAGTCTTTGCGCTTTCGAAGAAACTAATTTGAACAGTTTTGGTTGTCTCTTTAGTGGCATCGTGCTAGAATGCCAAGACAGGTAACGTACATAACGGGGATCGTCTGGGGCTGCCTTTTGCCAAGGCAAACAGCCCGTCAAGCATACGAAGATTACAATAGCAAACTGCCATACATCATGTGAAGTATCCGCTCTGTAAGAAAAAAGCTTTTAGTATGCACGTTAAAATAATTTTACAAGTGTTACTGAATGTTTTTACTAGGGTTTCTTTCCCGGGATCCCGGTCCATTTTAAGCTATTTTATATTTCCCGGGAAATGCTTTTTGTCCCGGGAATTCCCGGGATTTTAAAAAAAGTGTTGTTTTCGTTTATTTTGTGCTAAGATCTTTGTAATACTATTATAACTTATCAGAATTTTATGCTTAAAATGTCTTTACTAACAGTAAATTATGGAAAAACTACAAAATAATTTTTCTCTTTTAGTATGGCGCAAAGTTAATATCTTCAAAATACTTTTACAGTTTTATTTTTGTGTACCCTGATAATTTAAAGCAAAATAGCTTATAAATGAAATTTTATTGATAATAACGATGTTTCTTTGCTGCTAGATGCTCTCAAGACAATTTCACCTACATCAATAGAGACTGAGAGAGCATTTTATGCAGCAGGACTTTTTGTTAATAAATTAAGAAAAAGACTAATTGACTGTAGCACAGATCACCTGTGTTTTCTTAAATCACATTACAAAAATTCATTGTAAAAATTATATTATTGTATTCATAAATATAAAATAGCAATAGAAAGGTTATAATTCCCAAATGTATGTTTCTCTCACCAATATTATTAAATTATTTGTAATAATCATGGAGCAAAATGTATTACATATATGACTTGGAGTTGTTTTTAAGTAATAAACCGCTCCCTTAATTTTTTGGGTTATTTATTTAAAAATATTGACATAATTTATTACATCCCGGGATCCCGGGAAATCCCGGGACAAAGGCCGATTTCTTCCCGGAATCCCGGGACAAGCAAAATGGTTAAATATGAGAAACCCTAGTTTTTACTTATTCGGGTTTTCTTTAAAATCACTCCTAACCAGATTCATAGCTTTAAGTCGCTACGTAATAAGAAAAACTTTTTTATTCTCTTGAAATTTCAGACTGTTTTTACGAAACAAACTTTTTGATAAAAAGCGACTCACTGGCTTGCACTTACTTGTAATTTTCATCATTAGCTATTTGTAATACGTCTGGTGGTGCGTAAGGTAACCATTCATTTCTCCTCTGTACGATAGAACCACTCCGTCGAGTTTCACCAAAATCGCACAGTTTAATTCTAGAAAAGTCTGACTTAAAAACTAAAATGTTGTCCAACTTAATATCTCGATGCACTAAATCTCTTGTATGTAGATGCTCTAAAGCTGCTGATAATTGTTTGGCTACCCTTTTTGTGTGAAGCTCGCCGATACCAATTTCTGAGACATTGGAAGTTAAATCACCTACAAGAATAAATTAACATACAGATTACCATTATATATTTCTTCAACACACAAATTACCTAAAGGAGCATATTCTTGAGAAAATACGTAAAATCCTGCGGTTTCAAACGCTACGTCGTAGGTTGTAATTATATTCTTATGTGCTCCTAGATGAAGACCATAATGAAATTCTTTGTAGAAATCTTTTAAAGATGTGTACGGTTTAGGGAGTGCTTTAAGAACCATTTCGGTGTCTGTAGCTTTATGTTCAACAAGCAGAATTTTGCCAAACCATCCTTCACCAACTATTTGTAATATATCAAATTCATCCGCCAAGTTTACCTAAAATAAAAATTACCCGTAACCGTTGGTCGGCTTGCTTAACTTAACTAAACTTAATCGATTTTTTCATGTACTAATTAATGAAAAGTAAAAATCAGATTGTTAGCATCATTTATACAGCATGTGTGTTTCAACCCGACGAACATGGGTAGGTATATCGGAAACCGTTAAAGATAGGAGAATAATTAAATCAGTAGAGGCATGTTTTCAGTTGCCTAGTAAGAATCTAAACTGGAAATGTAATGACTACAATTTTTTTGTGTTCAATAAAATAAATCGAAAATTAATATTCGTAAGACGTTAAAATTAACGCAGACCGTTTAGTTTTTGAGATGCAATAGCATTTTTTTAAATTTGTCATAGGCGTTATATTGGCTCTTACTTAAAAATACCAATTTAAAATTTTCCATGTTGATAATAAGCAAATCAATAATTTTCAGAATTTTTACTGTAGGATGACAACCAACAGCTACTAACATTTTTTTGACTCAGACATTTTTCCTGCTCAATTAATGATTCAAACTTTTTGAATTAAAACGAGTCAATGGAACAGCATTAAGTTGGCTCTGCGCCACGGAACACGTTAAAACTATTACGTCAGCGGGAAAAGTCATGGCGACTATCCAGGCCTGAATTTACCAAGAAATTAAGAAGCAGTTTAGGAATCGACAATAAAGAGGAATTAATTTCATTTTTTAAAATAAAAAATAGTTTTTTTAGTGTTTCGCGAAATAAACCTCTACAAATTTTGAAAAGAAGAACAAAAAGCTTTCCTGTTTAGCATTTAAGCAAACATTTATTTAGTGTAATGGATATTTATTGATCAATCAGAATTACGTTTTACTATCTGGTGTCGTTTCAAATTTTTTTAAATGTTATTTTAATTTATCCAATTTTTGTATTTTTCATACGAAAGTTTATCGCTAACAATAATTACATTTTATATCATGTGATAAATAATGTTAACAATTTTCAAATCATAAATTTAAGAACATGCAGTTTTTGTTTAACATTTGATAATGAAAGTTTAAAATCGTATATCCCAAAACAAATTGAATATGTTATATAAAATCTAATAACACAATTTTAAAAAAAAAACTGCCACTCTAAATATTGTACAAAAAACACCAAAGCTCTAGCTCCCAAAATATGAAAGTTACAGGATTTGATAGTAGTTACTGGCAAACCCCATATATTATACATTAACGAAATTTTTGTAAATTAACAAATATAATGATAAAGATCTGTAATTTGTTAACCGTTAAAATGTTAAATTAATGAAAATCAATAATAAGACAAATACAGGGTGATTCAAATTCGAGGGCGACCATGGGAATCTCGCTTATTACTGAAGATAGAGGGTAGGTTTAAATTTGGCAAAGTTGCAAAATGTTATGCTCATCAATAATATCAAAACAGATTTGAAATATCTTCTTCTGTTCTTGAAACAATTACTTTTCATTTTTTACTATAACTTTTTTGTTTATACTTTGTTTTATATCTGTAAAAACTTTTACATGGCCACTTTTTAATTTACTTTTAATAGTGCCATACATTTTTTGCTGTACCGATTTCGTTTTGTTTTATAGGTACTAATTTTTTAGTTTCTTATGGGCGACAAACTTGATTTTTATCTAGTTAATAGATATGTTGAATAAATGAAAACCTTTTTTTTAAATAAATAATGTTGTTTTTGTAACTAACATAATCATGTAAAACATTTTTGGAATCAGAAAAAAAAAAGTTCTAGCTAACTAGATGAAAATCAACTTTGTCGCCCATAAAAAATTTAAAAGTTAGTAGGTACCTATACTACCTATAAAACAAAATGGACTCGGCACAGCAAAAAATTGATGGCACCATAAAAAGCAAAATTAAAAGTGGCAAAATTAAAAGTGGCAATGTAAAAGTGTTTTCAGTTCTTTTTAATTTTTCAAGAACAGTTGAAGATATTTCAAATCTGTTTTGATATTATTAATAAGCATAAAATTTAGCAACATTGCCTAATTTAAACCTACCCTCTATCTTCAGTAATAAGCGAGATCTTCATGGGCACCCTCGAATTTGAATCAACCTGTATAGAATCAAAAATTGTGATATGAAAATGAACAAAGAAAATTTAATTAAATATTTTTATTCCTAAAATAAAAACAGTATAATGTATAGGTACCACTGTTAGTGCAACACTTTTTTAATTAACTGCAAAATTAAGTAACTTTATTATATGTACCGGTAGAATGGGGCTACTTGGGACAGTTTCAACATTTAAAAGCGTGTACCACGTTCATTTTTTAATTAAAAACTTTGCATTTTTTTATGTAATTGGGTGAGGTGCCAATGAACAATATTCTATATATAAAATAAATATATATGTATATATACAAGATAACAACAAAAAAAAACTTCCTGTCCCAAGTAATACTTAAGAGCTTAAGACACATGAATTTCAGTAGTTTGACTCAAGTTTAGCCTATAAAGTCCTACTTGGGACAGTTATATTATATTTTTTATATTAAATTGATCTTTCACAATTATCCAGCATGAAAAAAAATATCAAAAATAAAGAAAATAAAACTATAATTCGCAAGTTACAAAAATTTTAAACTAAACGATATTTTGATTGGAAAAATTAAAAAAATTGTACTACCTCTATTCAAAAATGATTGTCTCATTTGTAAAAAAAGTTGTTTAAAGCAGGATTCAATATATTAATTGAATTAAAAACTAATGAGACAATAATTTTTGAACAAAAATTTTCACCAAAACGGACAATCATTCATTTTTGAACATAGGTAGTATTAAATAAAAAAATGAGATAAGTTATTCAAGACTTAATATTAAACGTATATTTTCAGAACAAAAGTACAAGAGAAGTTTTAAACAGTTCTTAATCCGGCCATTTTATATTAATTTAAAAAATGGATGTAACAACTTACCGTCTTGTAGTAATTTCAAAAACTAATTCGTTTTTTTAAGCTTATATGATACTTTTAAAACTCTACTAAGCAACTTTGATTATCTCAAAAGTTGACAGTTGTAAACAAAATTTTTAGGTGAGAATATCATTTTGTCACAAGTTACCCTACTGTCCCAAGTTGCCCTATTGTACGGTACATCTTATAGTTTTTCAAACTTTTAAATTCAGCAAGCTCTCAAGTTTATAATGTGAAATAATATTTAATCAACCTAGACTTTTTTCATTTTAAACAACAACCTTTTTAGTTATAATACGTTGTAATTATAATATAATTACAATACTTAAAATAAATAATATTTAAAGAAGTAGCTCAAAAAGGACACTAATTAAAACTGTCTACTGCAATACAATTTTTACATTGAATTTTTTAAAGCAAGATCATCTATATACATATAGATATATTTTTGTGGTACTATAGTGGGAAGAATCCAAAGCCATTGTCTTTGCCAAAGAAACTTGGGATCTCGAAAATAGCCGAAATATTTGGCTCGCTTTGCAATTTCAGGGTTAGCACGTTTTTAATTCACGTTAAATGAATATACTTCAAAACTATTATGAATGCAAAACGTGATTCAAATATTAAAAACATAAAAACAATCTTAACAGCGCAGAAATCATAATTTATAAAGATTAATTTGTGTGTTATTACAACTTAACATTCATATTTATATCTTTCAAGTTATATATAGTATTCAAGAATGCATTTTGTAACATCTATTGATTTAAGACGAAAGAATATAAGAAGTTATAAATAGTTTCTTCAGGACGTTCAACTTTTAAGTAAAATGTGTTAATTATAACACCTTAAGCCATTTCCTTCCGTGTTCCAAAAGTCAATGCCATAAATTCACTTTCGCTGTATCCTATTTTTAAAAAAAATGCATTTACGCACTTTACGAATATATTATGCAATAACAAAATTAGGCAAACTACACGTTTGCATAATTTGGGACAGCACTTTACAGCTAAACCTACACTGTGGCTAAAGTATGGATTTTTTTGCAAACAATTTTTTGTGTTACACTACTACTTTAAAACAGTTTCCATCCTAAACTACGGAAGGAATTCCTTATACTTTACATGTGTGCAAATAATTATAAATTTACTTGTTACTCACATGAATTAGGACCCAATCGAGTTTCACAAGCAATACAAAATTTTGAAAAACTGAATCAGTGCCAAACAGTATTTATTAGTTTTCAATTCAACACACGAGTTAATATCGTCAGAAATTTGTTGAATTTCTAAATTCGTGTACTTCCTTTGTGTAGGTGGAAAGATTATTATTTAACTATTTTTAAAGGTTATAAATAAGGTATAGGTAATAGCAAGTGAATATTATTATTTTAATCATGTCCCAAGAAGGGAAAATCGTGGTGCGAAGCGCAAGAAATGGCACAGAACAAAAAACAATGGCGTAATTCATGTATAATACATAGACGTGCACACTTCCCTACACCTACGGGTAGAAGGGAATTTGATTATATACAGGCCCGGACTGGCCATCGGGCAGTTCGGGCATATGCCCGAAGGGCCGGTGCCCGAATGGGCCGGTCTAAGCTACGGGATTAATAAGTTCGGCGCTGAAGTATAAGGAGCGCAAAAATTATGATTATAACATTTGCCCGTTTAATACGGGCCGTATTCAATCTTAATATTTTTCTGGGGCTCCACAATACGCAATAGCGTCGTATGTTTGATCGCGCCACTCGTGCTTCAGAAATAGTCCCGATATTATCCGAACCCTGAAGCCTATAGCTATAGATGCCGTGTGTATGTGTAAATAGTAGTTTCATAATCTGCTTATTTTATAAAACACATTATTTAACAAATAGATTCGTAATAAATATATTGATGCGAGTTTATTAAGTCTGTGTAAGTATTTACCATATAAAGCTTTTAGTGGGTAGTAAAAGTTGATGCATGCTCTAAAACTAATTTTAAGCTGGAAAAATATCAAGAAAAATTCATGACACTAGATGACAAATGCGGCCCGCGAACTCTAAAAATACGGCCCGCGCGATGTCAGACAATCCGCCATCTTGAATTCATACCAGATAATTTGCTTTTCACAAAAAAATTATATATATCTACATGTTTTGACATTTCGAGTTTTTGTTGGTTCTCCACAAATCAAAGTCTCAAAAACACTTTTTTTTTGGCCCGCCAAATATTCGAAGTTTAAAATTTGTCCCGCCTGGTCAAAACTTTGGGAACCCCTGCACTAGATTTTAGCGATTTTAGAAATATTCGCAAGAGTAAAGTGCCCGTATTATAGGTTTTCAAAAAAGTTTTTTTGGAACTTTTTTAGAATTCTTAAAATACTAGCACTTTACTCTTGCAAAAATATTTCTAAAATCGTTAAAATCTAATGTTATTTCAATTTTTATTGAATTTTTTTGTAACTTAAAATTAGTTATAGACCATGCACCAACTTTTCCTAAGAATAAAATTTTTTGAGAGACCGATAATAAAAAGCTTTTCCATTTGTTGCAGTTTTTTTTAATGTTAAAATTACTTGCTTCAAAAATAAAAATTGGAATTTTAACGTTAAATTTTACATTTGGTTTTATTTTTAATTCTAAATAATCTTTCCTCCTGAGGTTTTTTTGTACCTCTTCAATAAGGGCACATTACTCTTGTGGATATATCTGAAATAGGTAAAATTTAGTGTTGTATGAATTTTTATAAAAAAATTTCATCTTAAAATTAGTTTGAGGTAATGCACCAACTTTTATAAAGAACTAAAAAAGTAAACAATAAAATTCATAATAAAAAATTATTCCATTTTTTGCATTCTTTTTTAATGACGCTGTTTAGAGAATATAATGTAACGTGAAAAATGAATAAATTAGTTGTGAAAAGGAAAACTAATAGTCAAGTTTAAAAAAAAAAAAACATCAAAAGTTGTTGATTTTTTAAATTTAAATCAATGATTGTTGATTTTTTAAATAAAAATCAAATTTTGACCAACCCTGGCTGTGGGCCTCTATAATCTGAATGCCCGGGCCGGTTTTTGTTCCCAGTCCGTCACTGATTATATATATTATTTTTTATTTCGGTTGACCTATTCTATTACTGCAAATAAGGCACAATATTTAATGGGAATTATTTTTGCATGTACAATACTGATACTTGAAGATATTGTTAGTTCATGGCAAATATATTGGACTCACTTGAAGTTATACTTTGTATCTTAAGCACAAATAAAAACGAAGAAAAATACTAGTACTGTAAAACTATATCAAACAGCTTATATGACATTTTTTTACTATTTGTTAAACTCAAACTACAGTTTGAGAACTGCTTTTCGCTAAATATACTGAAACCGATCTTTTTTTAAACAAGTAAACATAACATTTCTGATAGAATTAGGGTTAACGATCAGAAGAAGCAAAAATAACACCTTTAAGAGCATTAAACTTGATATTTCGATGAAAAATAAATTACACTTACATCACTTGTAAAGATTGTATGCGCAAGCTCACATGCAACAATCAATTCTTTATCAATAGCCTTGATTGGTGATATAATCTTGACTGTTATTTTTTGAGAGTTAAGAAACCTAACTTTTCAAAATCGTTGAAATAAGATCATACAGTGGCTGTTTATTTATAAATTATTACATAAAATTGAACTGTAATCGAATAAGTATGTGAAAATTGAACTCAGATATTTAGAAAATTTACATATTTGTTTATTTAACTATAATCCGCAATTAAAGATTTTTAAATGTTACTGTTTAAGTTGTTATAAGTGTTTACCGAACAAGAGATCGTCTAGTTTTTTTTATAGCTTGGCATTGGCTTGTAAACCGAACGGAAGTACACTTGTACCGAATTAATACATTTCCAGTATATTTCAACACAAAGTCGACAATAAATTTTAATAATAAATGTATCAATGTTTTACTCAAACTAACAATAATAAAAAATTTAAATGTATTATATGCTTTTTTAAATTTTATAAGATGAGCTTAAAGTATGCGTTGTTTTATATCTAAAAAAAAACAAATTATGAGATCAATATGCTAAAAAAAACGAAAATTATAATTATATTAACATATAATTATCTACGTTCAAAAAAACTTTTTATTGTAATTATTAATGATCTATATGTGTCACAATTATTATTGTATTTGTCCTTTCAAACACATTTATAAAATATAACAATTTATTTTTAAATAGAAGATTCAACAAAATATTAGCTGAACAAACAATGATTTGCATTTCTTTTTGTAATTTTTATTGAAAGTATTATTTCATTTCTACTAAAAGTTTCATCGAACTTAAAAATTGTGTCACTTGACTGAAACTATCGGTAAAACGTTGTACAAAAAATAAAAATACCGTAGATTCTATGCGATGCTTACATTCCAGCGAAAATAAAATGATATCGCTATGAATATTTCGTCACTTACTTTTTCAAGTTCAAATTCACGGATTCTGTGAATACTTCCACCTATTGAAGTTTTCATAAGACTGCCCATTTTTTATGATTTTATGTTTCAATAATGTTGACGCGAAAAGTTATAAACAGAAAATGAACAAACATCTTGGAACTATTCCTTTTTCTTCGATTTTTAATTCGAAACACACTTATTGAAGGATTATTTTTATCTGTACCTAGTTAACATTTGTAATTTAATACAACCTTTAGGTTGTTATATTTTTAAATATTCGGTTGACTTGATGCCGTCAAAATGTAATGTTGTCAAAAACTTTTAAAAGGAATGCACTAACTAGAAAACGGTATTTAACAAATTGCCGGGTTTTCACACTCCTTTTTTAAGATATTTCACTTTATCAAATGTAATTAAATACAAATTAATGCAAATCACTCTTTAGTATAAGCGACGAAACAAAAGCGTCGCGACGCACAGTTACGAACCAACTACCGAGACGCCGTCAGCCTGGACTCGGCCACTTCAGCACATCAAACGCTACAATATTGGCATTCAAATGTAGGGCAAGATGCGTATTTATAACACCATATAAGTGTGCATCCATGCATTATTCAACTTTTAAAATTTAAATTAGTTAAGTTTTGGATTTTACTTCGGGTATTTCTCGTTAATTTTGCTACAAACAGTAATTAACAATCTCGCTAACTTCTAAACCTCTGCACATATTTTATTTAAAAAAAAAAACTGTTTTTTAAACTTTTTTTAAACGTTTTTTTACCTGTCAACTTGAATGAATAAAACTGCATTTGTGTTACTTATATAACATTCTAAAATATTTTTATAGCTAGTTTTTAAAAGTTTTGCTCAGACTATACCCTTGCAATTTTATTTTTGTCATGAAATCAAAATTTAGCAATAGGTCCAATTGTTTATTAAAACGTTAAATAACATTTATGCAATGTTTAACGACCATTATTAAATATTTTTTTGAAGCTCTTCAAAGTTTTTAAAAATGTACAAAGTGCATTCCTTTTATTATTTTTTAATTGAAAATGGAAATGCATAACTTGTATTAATTCGCACAGAAACCGATTCAAAATATTTTTTGTGGCTCTTTAAAGTTTTTAAAAATGTTGCTAAGTGTATTCCGTGGGAATTTTCGTTACAAACTCTAAAATTTAGCTATAACCCTATTAGTTTATACATAGTTTGTGCAATGCAATTATAATTTCGTTCAAAAACGAACTAAAGAAAATGACTTGAATACATACATGCGTAATTTAAATCCAAATAAACAATTATTATTCAGCCTTAGTTTGTTTAAATTACAATAACGTTATGTTATTCAAAACAGGTATTTTACTACGCTTTGTATTTTCTGGATACTCGGACACGGTCAACTGGGCGACAGCGACTGGGCGACGGTCAACTGGGCGACAGGAACCTAAACATTTTTGCACTCTCATATTAACAGCGATTTGGCCATTTGTTTTTGTAAATATTGGTAAGATATAGGTACTTACTTATTTTCTAAGAATTATGTCATATATCAAAATGACTAGAATCACTTAAAACCGATATGATTAAAAAAGTCGCCCGAAAATAATTTAAAAATGTAAAGATATGATTGCACAATATTAGAATAAAGAAAAAATACAGCTTTTTAATTTATTTGTTAATATTATTTTGCAATTACAAACATATTTACACATGTTACATATTTAAATTAAAACAAAAAGTAATATAACATTCAAAACAAAATCATTATTTTTAATTTATTAATTGATGTTATATTTATAAACAATACTTCGTAAATATTCTAATAAATTTAGCCTATTGTAATTCGTAAATTTTGTGAAAGTTCTTTGGTCAGATTAACTGTAACGTCTACATTTGTGCTGCTGTTAAAATATAAACCTTAACTCTAGCTATAATCTGTAATAATAAGCAAGAATCCAATCTTTAAACTTGAATCTATAACATGTGTAAATATGTTTGTTAATAACAAAATAATATTAATAATTGAATTAAAAAACTGCATGTTCTCTTTATTTTAATATTGTGCAATCATACCTATACATATTTAAATTATTTTTGGACCACTTTTTTCGCTATATCTTTCTTAAATAATTCTAGAAATTTTGATACATGTATGACATAATTCTTAGAAAGCAAGTAAGCATATTTTACCAATATTTACAAAAACTATTCGCCAAATCATATACTAACATAAGCGTGCAAAAGTTTTTAAGTTCCTGTCGCCCAGTTGACCGTCACGCAGTCAACCGTCGCCCAGTTGATCATCGCCCAGTTGTCGCGTCCGTAACAATTTTCATGTTTGCATTAGTGCTTGTTCTATGATTGGTACCTACATATTTTCTGTACTGGGATCCTCAATAATAATAATGTAGGTTTATCTCAAGGCAATGGACGGAGCTAATTTCTTTTATACAAGAGACAATGAAAAATTATTTCACAACACTTCTTAAACACAATTTTTTAAATTAATGTCAATGAAAATTACACGAATTTGCATGGTAGCTTCCTATTTTAAGTATGTACACAAAAACGTGCATTGTATTTGTTTTTCTGCTTGTAGGATTTTGTTAAAAGAATTTCAATAAACCCTCGTATAATGCAACTTCTTTGATTGTAGTTGTACAAGAAAAGACAGGAGTGTACTCGAAAAATTTTAAACTGAAGCAATTAGTTTAAAACTTCAGTTTAAAAAAAATTATACCTAAATCGACTAAATCGTTTTTGATTCTATATTTTTCTGTGCATAGTATTGCATCAATTAAGTCATTAAAAAATTTGTTGTGAAGCAGGCTTGCCAAACGACATTTATTTACAAAAATGCAATAAAAGTTAAACGATTCTATAATTTCTGAGGTATGCTGTACAAGAGCAGTAGAGCAGTACCAGTGGCGGATCTTGATTTTGTGCGGCCCCAGGCGCAACCTGATCTGGAGGCCCCCTATTAAGATGGTTCACTAAAATGAACAATGCAGAAAAATCACGTTTTTTATTTTTAGAACCAACAAAAATATAAACACAAAAATCAAATACGGAAACAAAAAAATATTCTCAGGTACCAGAAAAAAAATCACATTCACATTTAAAAGAAAAAATCCCATCTCAGGTAAAAAAATCACAGTAAAATTCTGCATCATACAGTACAGGTGGTCCAAATTCGATGGGACTACAATGGGTATCTCGCTTAATAGTCAAGATAGAGAAACAGCTGTATCCACTAATAAATAGAAAATCGACTTTAAAAATTAAATGTACACTCCTACTATATAAGTCGCTGTTGCGGCCTATCTTTTCATACGCCTGTCCGGTATGGAGCAACACGTCACCAACCAACGTTAAAAAACTACAGACATACCAAAACAAAGTGCTCCGACTAGCTATAAACGCACCATGGTTTGTTCGAAATACACAGATTCACGAAGAACTCGGAATACAACCAATACAAGAATTTATTAAAAAATTAACAAAAACATTCTTTAAAAATCTAGTGAACTGTGAAAGTGCTGCTCTGTACAACATTGGTAAAAAGAAAATACACAAGAGACTAAAACGCAGATTACCGCAGGACATACACCTAACTTCTAGTGATGAAGGCTAAACGCCATACGCCACAGGGAACTAAGCTTCCCTCACATTTCCCCTACTAACTACCAACTACGCACCCAGCTATGCATAACATGAAATATGTTGAACTGGCTTATAGAACATTTAAAAAAAAAAAAAAAAAAAACTAAAAATGTGCAGTTTTTTTAGAACAAACTCAGAACAGTTTTCAAAAATATTCTATCATTTCCGATTTTTGAATTATTAATGACAAAATGTTTTTTTGTTATATTTATAATGTTTCATATCTCCCTTATTGTTTTAAATATCGAAAAAGTTTATACAGATTATTTGTAGATATTTTTATGTAGATTTTTAAAGTAGTAGCTAGGTACTAAAAAAAAAAATCTTGCGCTCGCCGTTAAAAAGGTATGACACAAACTCAACTTTTTTTAAATGGAAGCTATAGTTGGCTATGACCTATTTAAATTCCTTATTTTTTCCCTTTCCAAATATATTAGGGTTGATGTATTTATTTTCAATAATACGCAAGTTACAAAGGTTTTTAAAATTTTTTAAAGATGAGAAACAAAAAGCAGGTTGTGAAAACAAAGGAAAATCGGAAAAGATAGAATATATTTGACAACAATTCTGAGTTTGTCCCAAAAAACTGCACATTTTTGGTACATTAACCGGTTCTCCATCTTGACTATTAAGCGAGATGCCCATGTAATCCCATCGAATTGGGACCACCCTGTACAGTACATCGGCTTGCAGTGCACTGTAATCAGATGCAAGCAGGGTTGCAAGTTTTGGCGATTTGGAACCAAATTGGCTATCATTTTTGTTTAATTAACATGGTTTTTTTTTTAAATTGGCATCAATGGCTATTACACAATACCCACTATGAACATAGGTTTTAGAAGATATTACAATTTGCCTACAATTATTATTTTATAATTCTCATATTAACAGACAATAAAAATTTAATTTTGGTTTTTGAGGATGACGAACCCAACGATTCTGACGCCCCCTTATCGGAGGCCCGAGGCGCGCGCCTCATGCGCCTGTGCGGTAATCCGCCACTGAACTAAAATAACAAAAATCAAAATATTTATGGTAACAAATGAGCTAAAGAAATTTGTTATGGATCAGGCCTGTCGAGCGACATTTATTAGTAAAAATCCAATACAAATTTAACGATGCTATATTTATGTTTCAAATATACTGGAACAGTTAGAACATTAAATAAATATGTGAATATTTATGGTAACAAATGAGTTATTAAAAAATTTGTTTTGAAACGGCTGCCGAAAGACATTAGTAAAAAGCAAAAAAAGTTAAAACGATCCTATATTTATGGTGCAAAAATCAATTTCTGAAGTATACAATACTAGACGAATCCTGAACTAGAATAAAAATTTAAATATTTATGGTAACGAATGTGATTTAAAAAATTTGTTTTGGATCAGGGCTGTCGAAGGACATTTATTAGTAAAAATTCAATAAAATTTAAACAATGCTATATTTACAACTCAAATATAAATTTGTAAATAAACAGTACTGAGGCAATTCATTTTAACACACCATAATATATTCAAATTAAACTAATTACATTTTAGAAACTGGTTTAAGTCCCAATATATCGAAACACTTCGCCAGAGTACGAGCTGTAACTTCAGTCAATAAAATACGGCCATTGTTAACTTTAACTATATCCCCGGACGAGTCTTTTTCTACGCAATAACACGAATCGTAAAATTCCGTAAACGTAGTCGCAATTTCGTAACAATACTCGCAGAGGTGATGCAGACACAAGTCTTTCGTTATCTTCAGCAGAACATCAGGGAATCGCAGCAAAACTTTGCCCAGTTTCCATTCCTTTTCGTGATCTAGGGAGATCGACGTCGTCCGAGCGATTTCCTCAATTTTTTCAGGGGTATAGTTAGCTGTGCGTGCGATCGATCGTATCCGCGTATAAGCATACAGCAAATACACAGCCGTGTTCCCTTTGTCTTCCAGCATTTTGTCGAATGAAAAAACGTACTCGTGCGTCCGATTGTGCGACAAATCCGCATACTTAATGCAGCCATACGCAACTGACTCTTGCGCGAGTCGTAATTCTTCGGGTGTTAGCACCTTGTGTCGTTCTTTTTCTTCAAGCTTGTCTAAGGCACGTTTTAAACCTTCTTCGAGCAAGTCCGTTAATCTGACAGTATCCCCCGAGCGGGTTTTAAATTTTTTCTTGTCCTCACCGAGCACAACTCCGAACGGCACGTGATCCACTCGGTGCTTCTTTAAATCTAGGATCTTCGCTCGTTCAGCACATTTGAATAAAATCTGGAAGTGAGTCGACTGCCCCGCGTCCGTTACATATATAATCCAGTTAACTTTTTCTTCCTCCAGCCTTTGTTTAATAGCAGCCATATCTGAAGTGTCATAGGTGTAGCCCCCGTCCGATTTGACTATGGTCATGGGAATGCCTACATCTTTTTCGTGCCACATTATTTTTCTTCCCTCATCCTCCTCCAATAAACCTTGCTTCTCCAGTTCCTTGACGACTTTATCCATCCGACTCTGGTAAAAAGACTCACCGCGTTCTAGTAAAGTTATATCCAAACGATCGTACACTTTCTGGAATTCTGCAAAGATACGCCATCATTAGCAACAAATTGATTCACAAAATTAACACGAACCTTTTCTTGATACGTCGCAAATTAGTTGCCACGCTTTGGCGTAATCTGGATCCATGGCCTGCAGTTTCACAACGCACGCATATGCTCGCTTTTTGAATTCGGGATCTTCGTCGAAACGCTTCTTTGATTCTTTGTAGAAGGTCTGCAGGTCACTGATGGGTGGTGACTTAACAAGATAGTTAGGGAACATATCTTGCAGGTGGGCTATTAACATGCCAAACTGAGTCCCCCAATCTCCCACGTGATTTATGCGTAAGACATCATAACCCAAAAACTCTAGTAAACGAGATATACTGTCCCCAATAATTGTAGACCTTAAAACAATTAACAATCACAAAAAATTAACAGATGAATAGTGCTGTCTAAACATAATATAGCAATAAAACAACACTTTTTCTTATGTTAAAACAATTAACTTTTTGTCATTTCACATCATTGCATCAGTCATTTTCACTTACCTTAAATGTCCAACATGCATTTCTTTCGCTATGTTTGGGGATGAGAAATCCACTAATACACGGCAAGTTTTCACAGAGGGTGGTTGAACTCCTTGTTTTAGAATCCCTGTTAAATATTTGACTGTGTACGCCTTACTAAGGTAAATGTTTATAAAACCTGCGCCTGCTATTACCAAACTTTCAATTAAATCACTGTGAGATACTTTGGCTACAATTTTGGAAGCAATATCCCTAGGTGTAATTTTTGTACCTGCGGTAAAGATTATAAGTTGTATCCTATTAAAATACTGATGACTTACCTTGTTGTTTATATAGATTTGATAATGGCATTGCAGAATTACATTGATAATCACCAAACTTTGGATTATTTCCAGAAAGAGTGATTACAATCGGAGGGTCTGGTATATCTGGGAATGCTTCATTGATGGCTTTAGAAAACAGAAAGTTTAATGTGTCTTGAACACTACCCATTGCACATATCAATGATGCTTTTTCATTCGCAGAATTTATAGCCTAAAAACAAAATATTCATTTCTCCTACATCAACACACACAATCATATTTACCCTATTTAAAATGGCAAGACGATGTTTTAATTTTTGGTTTTCTACAGCTAGTACAGTTACTTCTTGATTCTCACTAGTAGTACATTCTTTAGATTTAATCTGTGATCTCAAATCGGCTATTTGTTTACTTAAAATTTTAATTTCGGCTTCCTGAAAATACTAGTTGTAAAAAAATTATTGTTCAGGAACGATTAATTTAGAACTTACTGCAACTTCAGCCTTCGTTTGAAGAAATGAAATCTCTTTTTCCATCGTATATGACCTTAAATTAAAATAAAACTATATAATGATGTAATATTAACCATAAACACGTGTGACAGCTAATGCTTTTGAGGTTATGGGTTATACTTCATCTTCTATGATACTTCATTCGCATTAATTTGTCAAGCTTGGTTGCCTATGGTTGTAGAATAGCCAATGGTTGATAAAATAGTTTTCTTAACAATTTCAATTTCAAAAAATAAAAGTATTACTTTAAATTATTTGAAGACTAAAAATCGTTAATTGGGACAAATGTTTCAAGCTTTTTGCTTTAGTTCGGGAAAAAATCGATTTTCTATCATTTAAGTTTTTTAAGGGCTAATAATGTATAAAAAATAAATATACTTTAGTATTTTATTCCTCATCTTACACCTCTACAAAAATTTACCCAATATACAGCACACTCCACAACTAAAAATAAAAAAATGGAGAAACTTAGTGAACAAATTCGTTTATTTTTACTTGTATTAAAAATGTTTATACAATACGAGCATATACAATGGTAAACAGCGTCTAAAATTAAACTTAAATAAGGCAATAAATTGACAATAAATACATATTCTAAGTACATAATAACAAAATTAAAAAGGCACTATGCATCACTAATATTGTTTCAGTGCAATGAAAATATTAAGTGTAAATTTTAATAAATATAATATTAATGTTGTGAAATTTTATTGTGTAGTACATGATATGTAAAAAAACATAATATGCAAAATGTAAATATTGACTTTTCAACCTGTAAAGATTTTAATTCAAGTTAGAAATTCTGCAGAAATTCAGTTAGCCAATACACTGATTTAAAAAAAAATCCTAATTTATTTGCACAACAGATAAAATACTTCAAAAAGTTTAATATCATTTTTATTGGATTATGCAACCCATATAAATGGCACATTAAAAATCAGATTTATATTCTTGACATGTAAATATAAGGCATGTAATAGCGAATAAAAGAATAAAATCAAAATGATATGTACAATTCTACTTAAAAACATGAGGAACTCAAAGTAATAAATTAATTATCTACTCAAATAAACTTAACATAAAATTATAGGTAAAAATATTACAACAATATTTAAAAATATAAACAATATATTATATTTATTGCATTCTTGAGTAGAATATTAGGTTATAAAATTGTAGACTATTGCAAGTACAGGCGACCTTCATTCACTTTTTACAAACTGATAATACAAAAATATCTTTACCAGCCACTTGCGATATTACTAGCGCAAAACATAACAAATTCTAAACATTAAAATGAATTCTTATCCTACTTAAAACATAAATAATACTCATAGAAAAATATGTTGATGACTCAGGCCTCTGATAACAAAGTGAATCGAGTCTTAAGGCCCCTTGCTCACACAAAACTTTATATTTTGTATAAATAAACGATTATTTTGACAACAAATACTATAAATAGTATAAAATGTATATATAATCTGGAATAAAAAAGATTGTAGTGATCTCTTTTCAAAGTGAGATGAGTTTGAAAATGATCACTCGTTTAAAATAGTGTGCAAATTATTGAACATATTTTCTTGTGAATTAATCTAAAACCTTAATGGTAACTGGGTTTTTGGAAGAGGAATACAAACAAACTAAATCTGTTTTGAGACTGTTACTGTACAGTCATTAAAATGTTGAAAGCCCACTTGGTACGATATAATAAACTCTTGTCACATAAATATGTGTTTTATACTACATAATAAAAAAAATAATGGTAGGAATAGGCTTAAGTTTAAGTATAAGAATAATAAGAATTCGCTGAGATTACAGTACACAGTAGCACAGGCAGGGAGGGGCCCTGGTACCCCCCCCCCCAAAAAAAGGAAATTTAGTAGCCCTTGGGCTGCCACTGACAGTACATAATAATTAAAACAAATATTAGATTGACTAAGCTGAACTTGTTCGGTTGCAAGTAGCTCTATAAACTGTAGTAGTGTGGCCATATTGTAAAGGTAAAAGATAAAACACTGGTTAAAATGTCAAAATTTTACTGTTTTTTGAGATAAAGTCAAAACCATTTGCAATACTTGGGTTTTGAATCTTTTTTGAAAAATTGTTTTTTGTCATTTAATAATGTATAGATAAAAAATTTATGTACCAAAGCTTTTCATATTTTTTATGCATAACATAATGACGTCAATAAGAATTTTTTTCTTTACTGATTTAGATAATATAATGCAAACTTCAAATTCAATGGAAATAAAAAATGCCACAAATATTAATAAAGACTAAAGAAGTTGTTTTTTTTATTGGGCAGCTAAATGTTTTTAATGATATTTTTACAGACAACTGCAACCATCTAAGCATACTGTTTATTTAATAATTTGATTCTTTGCTCATAGTGCATTGTGTACTTTGTCAACCTAATTAATATTTTGTTTTTTTGCTAACCAACTTATTAACCTACTATGGAGCATCTAATGGATCCAAGGCTTTTTGTACTGCCGACATGTTAACATCTAAGAATGTATTGTCGAGGTAGGACTTGGAAATTCAAAGGCACTCAATTTATCTTCCAAAATCAGCCATTTCTTGTCTTCCTTTTTCTTTGTATTCTTCTTTTTTCCTCTGTTAGAAACCCCATCGTCTTCGTCCATCATTCGAATGATCTGTACATGGTCGGACGAGTCTATCGGCGCAACTGAAATATCACGTACGGCTCGGAACTTACCGCAATTATTTAAATGCTCATTTTCCAATCTAAAAAAATTCCACACGAAACGACGGAAGACTTCTAACGGAGATAATATCGATGTCATCAAATCGCCGGTAACGTAACCAACTTCTGTTAAGTAGAACGATAAAGCCCACGCAAATCGCAATATAAAATCTTCAACAATAGCAAAATAGTAGAAAAACTAGAAATAATTAAAAAATAAGTTATTTTCTTACACAAATAAAATTATAACTGACCGTAGATGAATACACAATTTCTTCTCGGAGAAATTGGTTTTCTCCTGCGGATTTATCGAAAAGGCCCCAATCCATCTTGATATCCCAGGTATAGGTATAACATGAGCTAACAATTGATGAACCAATCCATAAAAAGAGGTAAGGATTGTCCCATTGGCTTTGATACTGGTCTAGAATAAAACTTTCAAAAACAGTTGAAATAAAATTCATGAACAGAAGATACCTTTGTTCATAATCCTAATAGTATTAAAAATAACAACAAAGAAAGTAGTGGAATATTTTCCGGCATTAACTAAATGTGGAAATGCTTCCTTTGAGTCTCGGTAACGTCTCAAACATTGAGCAAAACGGATCCAAGCTGGTATGCAATTCACTATGGGACGTGTTAAAAAGTTGTGGTCCATACATTGACTTGAATCTAAACAATTAACAGAATTAATACAGATATTGCACCGACAAAGGAAACCTACTTTGAGCATCTAACCAATTATTTCCATTAGTTACATAGAAACAAGTTAAAAAATGGAAATCCAAGAGTGCGGCAACTAAACTGTTCAACTGATCAGCTAGCCAGAAATCAGCAAAACCAACATGGAAAAACGGGGCCGCGAACATTCGAAACTAAAAAAACGACACCTAAGATAATGCCTTTATCAAACTTCACCTAATATCACTTACACAAAGCTTCATAAACCATTTTCGAGCGTCATATCGAAATACTTTGATCGGATTCATAACAAACACAATCATTATCACTGTTAAAGCTAAAGGATTCACGTAGGGTGGAATGCTTAAACTTGAGCTAAATAAGAAACTTAATAAACTGAGTGTCCAAACTACACCGAAAATAGCGGCCATCTCCATCAGGTGCTGTTCTGATAGATGATTCCTTGGATCGAGTTCGAATATAAGTACATGATTCACACCCGAAGAACGCCATCCATAGACATTTACGCCGATTAAAAATAAGAACTCTATTATTAGCAATGGACCCCTGTACAGCCTGAAGGCAATTTTTAAGTTTTCACTAGAACCATCATGAAAAATTGCTGAAAATACAATTATACACTCATTAAATATTCTTATAAAAATCATAACAAAACATATAATGACAAACAATTGTTATTTTGAGACTTAAAATTTACATTTTTAATTCATTTAAAATTTGTAACTCAAAACTCTTAAGCTGTTGTATTTTCTGAGATTCAAAAAAGTTGATAATACAGGGTGGAGCACGTTCGAATGTTTTACGGGGTATCTCGGTTACTATAATAGTAAGCGAAAATCTGATATCGGTCTCTTGCGTCATTTTTCTGAGATAAACAAGCCTTGTTATCAGATTTTCTACATTACATTCCATATTGGTATTACAGAGGAAAAATAAAATTTTAACATTTTCAAATTTTACTATAACTTCTTTATTTGTAATAATAGAAGTAAATGTTATACAGGTTTTTTATAAGCATTTCAGTTTAATTTTAAAACAAACATAAATTTTTTTAACGACCTTGATTTATAAGATATGAAGTAAATTTATATTTTTTAAAGGTACACCCTAGTAGGCCATTACTTTATTTGAAAGAGCATTTTTTTTTTAGCTTTTTAAAAATATATAGTTTTATATATTTGTTGCAAAAAATAACCGAGACATGGCTAGATTTGTGAAAAGTTTGCCATGATTTCGTAAACAAGTGATTGTTGCAATTAAAAAACAACTAAATGACATTGTGTATTATTTTTGATGGTAATACCTGATAAAACAACTGCTATAAACAGTACTATGAAAGAACCAGAGAAAAGGCCGACTTTGAATGTCGTCCAAGGAGACTGTTGTTCACCTAATGGTGGTACCCTAAGTCTTTTCATAGCCCTTTGGCGATCGCCACCTTCAAGCTGACTCGTTACAGTACCTTCGGTATCATGAATTAACTTGTCAATATACTTATTCATATAAAAATGCGATGTTTCGACATTTTCAGATCGCCACTTGGCCCCAACATCCACAGATAATAACTACAAACAATCAAACAGTACTTTTCCATTGCATAATAATTTTTTTTTTATTATACCTTATCATGTTTTTTCAAAATTTTCCTAAATCCTGTGAAATTAAGCGTCTGGTAGTTTTGCAGTAATATAAGACTAAGATAAAATTCGCTAAATGCAAGTTTAAGTTCTTGCAACTTTCTAACAGGCACTGCTTGTTTTTTGACTTCTGAGTCTTTGGAATGTGATTTACCCTTTTGTCCTATTAAGCCTAAAGTCGTTTCTAGTTCGCTATTTAAAGTAGCAAATTTTCTTGTAGCCTCTGCTAACTTCTCTGAATAGAATGTGTTAATTTTTTTAAGTTCCTTATCACAGTAATGAAAAAATTGTTCGTCAAAGTTACGAAAATGACGTGTTAATATTTCTGGTTCTACGCTTTCTGCCGATGGGGCTTCTTCCACGGCTAAATAAAGCATAGCTTTCATTTCCTAGAAATAACATTTACAATCAATTTAAAGTAATGATGATCTGTGTATAATTACATTAGATTTTGTACAATGACAACACATTTGCATAAAATAAAGCAATTTTGGGTGTTGAAAACACCAAGTTTAATGAATTTGATGAGTTTGATTATACCTTATCACTAAATATCATAAATTTTTTTTAAGTTTATGGCTTAAAAATTATTAGTTTGGTAATTGTGCACCTTAGAGATTAATACTATTTTTTAAAAAAACTCATAATTTACATTAAGCTCAAGGTAATTTTGATTAAATTATACTTTTTGCCAGTAAAAATATTTATCAGCTTCATTTATAGTAAAATGATTCCCTTTAAACTTTTAAATTACCGCGTACCATAGTCACGTGATAACAACATACAACCAAAAGAAAAAATGCAGATGATTAGATGGCAGCACTAAAAATTAACCTCAATTAGCAAGTAATATTATTTATTCGAAAACAATTAGCGAAAGGTTGATTATACTGATAACATTGTACATTTGTAACAACATAAAAAAAACTGCCAAGTGTCTATCGACTGTTATAAAATATAACTTAATAACAATTGAGCCATTAATATTTTTTAATTTTGGATTACCTCGTAATTTATATATTGTTTTCTCCATTCTGGCGTAATATGTGCTGATAAATGTTCAGCGAACTTCATTTTTTATTTTTCGTTTCAGCCGAGGAACAAAAGACGAACTCTTCGCCGAAAAGCGGATTTATACTGGTGTTTGGAGGTACGTCGCTAATCGTAGTGGTGTTTAATTAGTTATCTTAAGCATATCACTTCCAATTGTTTAAAATACGCTACTCGGAAGCAATCAACTAATTATTACTCTACTATATTTATAACAATCAAGGTCATTTATAGTACTGTTTGGAAAATAAGCCTAGCAAATTTTTTTTTCAGTGGAAAACCACAAGTTCGTCACGTTACTAGATAAATCATAATATCAATTACATCACTGATGCAGTAACTTAAGTTTTCTTTAATATTCTTTACTATGAAATTTTCCGCGGTTTAATTTGCGCGTTCATTAAAAATAAACAAACATTACTTTTAAATTTGTATTTTGTGCCAAGATTAATATTTACCAAAAAAACATAATAAACAAGGCAAAGAAATAATAAATAAAAATTTACAATTTATTAGCAATTGCAATAAAATTTAATAGTTTGTGGATTCAAATGCGTATTTTGTGGACAGTTAGGTTGCGTTCAGAAAGTAATAAATAAAGCACACAACAGTGGCGTACGCAAGGTTTTTTAAAAAGTTTGAATTTTTTACCCAGAAGTCATAATAATTAAATTGGATTAAATGGAGGATACACAAATACAGCAGAAGAAATGTAAAATTAACTCTTAAACGTTCGCTCTTTTTATTTAAAGGTACATTTCAGATCTTCCTTAAGTATGCTAATATGTATTGTGTGTACGAATGAATGTAAACGTAAATACAATACTGAAAATTATTTAGACGCTACTACAACACAAATATTGACCATTATTTTATATTTTCTTAGTGTTTCTCGGATGATATCAAAAGCGTCAAACAAAGTCTTTTTTAGAACAAATTAAAATTAGTCAAAGAATATTCCGGTTACAACATTTTTCAAATATCAGCAATGAGATTATTTGTTAATAAATTAAAATAGTAGTAAATATGCTTTATCTTGAATAAAAATCTAAATGTTTAGATAACGAATGAGTTATTAAAGAAGTGGTTTTAGAACAGAGGCCTGCCGAAATAGAATTTTTGCTACAAATAAAATAATGATTTTATTTAACATTAATCAGTGAATTATTTATATTATTGACTACAAAGTTATATGCATATTTTAGGTTCAACATTACATGTATTTATGAAAAAAAAAACATGTTGAGTAGTTTGCCGCCAGACATGCGTAGTACTGAAAATATGATCTGCACCCTCAAGTTATGAGTTCCCAACTTTTTTAAATCGCGTACCGATATTTGCAGAGTTTTTCTAACTAACTAACTAACAACGGACCGGGTCTAGGTAAACATTAAAAAACTAAGAAATGTGGGCATACCTGGTAACGGCGGTCCCAAATTATTAAATTATAAAACTCATTATTACATTGGATCACAAATAGTTTGTTTTCTTGAAAGAAAAAAAAAAACTAACCGACCTTAAACCTGACCGTCATTCATTTAATCAATAAAAGAGGGTCAGGTTAAAGGTTGGTTAAAGCTTTTTTTTAAATAAGTTGTAAAAATTAAGGTAATAGAATACAACAATAGCGGCTGGTAGGCAAACCAAAAGTACCAGATCTAACCAATTTATATAGGTTTTTAATTTGAAGACTTATTTAAGGAATTATTTAGCTTTATATATGTCGTAGGCATAATGTGAAATCCGGCATTTTATAAAACGCCTAGGCACAAAACTATTAGCTTCATTTTTATTATTTATTTTTAAAAAAACTTTAACCAACCTTTAACCTGACCCTCTACTACTGACCAAATGAATGAGGGTCAGGTTAAAGGTTGGTTAAAGCTTTTTTTTTGTATGAACACAAATGTATGGGTCTAAGAAAAAGTCATAATTTGCTCGTTTTGCCGGCTTTTTATAAAATGCCTAGGCGTTTTATAAAATGCCGGATTTCACATTATGCCTACTACATATACACTTCCATCATTAAACCGATATTATACGGACACGGTCAACTGGGCGACGCTCAACTGGCCGACAGGAACTTAAACATTTTGGACGCCCATGTTAGCACACGATTTTAGATATTGTTTTTGTAAATATTGGTAAAATATACTTACATCAAAATTTGTAGAATCACTTAAGAAACATATTTTTTTTAAAGTGGTCCGAAAATAATTTAAAAACAAAATAGTCTGATTGCACAATATTAAAATAAAGAGTAAAATACAGTTTTTTAATGCATTTATCAATATAAATTTGTTATTACAAAGATATTTACATTAAAACAAAAAAGTATATAACATTCAAAACAACAATTATTTTTGAATTATAATGCATGTTATAAGCAATAGTCTATTAGCTGGGAAACAAAATAATAGATCAAATAAATGATAAGTGGTTTATTAATATTATTTTGTACACGTATAATGGCCCGAAAGTGCGTTCTAAGTCACGTTATACGATATTGCCACAAAATACTACAGTAATTTTTTAAATAGAAGAATAAAGCGTGTTGGAAATAAATCAAAATATAGTTATTATAAAATAATGTTTTAAATTATAATTATTTTGCTAGCTTCACAAATACAGTAGGGACCCGGCTCCTAAAGAGCCGCCCCTGCCTATACATATTACAAGTGTTATCAATATTTTTTGTTTTAATTATTTGTGCCTAAAGAGAAACGTTTTTAATAAATGCCTTACATAAATGATTTATGTTTTATATAAAACCTATATTTTCTTTTTATTTATTTGTTCATAGCTATACGTCTGTGATTACCGACAAAAAATAAATGTAGCTTTTTCGAATAATCGCTTTTTTACTAAATGTCCTCAAATATTCCAAAATTCTGGTCACCTTACATATGAACACATCCTGCCTACGCCACTGAGAAAGTATTTAAATACGTTCATATAAAACGTACAATTCTACTGAACTGTTCTGTGTACTGAACACACCCTCTGATGTAATTCACAGCACCCCAAATACTTAACATCAAATTTTCGTTAATTCATATAAAAATTTCTAGTAATATTTATAAACAATGAGTGCTTGGAGAGCAGCTGGTTTAAAGTAAGTTAATTGCAAAAGTTAATAGTAAAACAATCGGCCAATAAACTAAGGTTATGTAATCGATTTTTCCAAAATTGTTCTGAAAAACAAGTGATGGTGTTTTTAAACAAATGACTGTTGCAGTTACATCAATTATTCCAGCATCGCGGCAAGGGTATTGCGAATGGCGATGAAACCTGATGTACAAGCGGAAGCTGTGAAGAGAAACGTTTCTAACATAAAATTTACCCGTTGGATTGGGGGCAAACCAGAGAGTACGTATATTAAATATAATTTTTTAAGGATTAATATTTTATATTCATTACACATCCACCATTATGAATTAGATGTCGGAAAATATAAAATACATTAAACAATTCAATAATGATGGATGTTGGTTAACTGGGACCCATATGATAAGGATCTGTATCGAAATGTTATCATTGTTTTAAGAAATGTTCTGATTAATATCGATTATAAAAAGGGTTATATAACAGAAAGTGTACAAAAAATATAAACTGTATTTTTAGTTTTTATAACCTAACTAGCGATTCCAGAGCCCCTTCGGGGCTCCTTCACCGCTAGATCCCGGCTTGCGCGTAGAAGGTTCGAGCGTTTAAACGTTACGTCGAATTGACAGATTGTCAAATTTTGACGAAATTCTCGCTCCAGACGACCCGATTTAAATGTTGTGTGTAAGATTTTGGCACGTTTTCCTCAATATCTTTTCCGGACGATTTTTTTGGAATTCTCATATAGCCTATGTTCTTTCCATGGTCCTATAGATTGTCTGTGCCAAATTTGGTCAGGATCGGATGAATGGTATAGGAATGCATAAAGGACAAACATCCATACAAACATACATACATTCATTTTTATATATATAGATACATCATGCCAAAAAATAATAGCTGATTATCTTTTTTTTATCATCTCGAAAGACATGTAAATACACCTCTTCAATGCAATGATGTCGATGGAATCTTTTTAGGAGAAGGCAGACATTCATAATTTTTAAGCCGAATAGGGTTCTGTCGTTTAAAAGAGTAGAATTAATTTGTTTAAATTGTTGGTATGAATGAGGATTAATTACACCTATTTTTTTATAGATGCCACAGATTGATGTGCACCACTTCATTTATTTAATTGTAAGGTATTTTTTTGAAGTGTGGTTTGTTATGCCTATTAAATACATAAAATAATTTTTGTGTGATTGAATATGAGTTGCTATTAAGTGTGCCAATTTTAATAATTTCGATGTTTAATTTGACTTTAAAAAAATGGAGGATGAAGAATTGATCTTTTTGCATCGGATTATTTACAAATTTTAATTGAATAGCTTTGTTTTTTACACCGACTGTTTGCATGCGAGCTAGGCCAAATAACCCAGCGTACACATTAACATCTAATTTAACCCAGATCATTAACAAAGTAGAAATAATCTCACCAATATTTTGTTTTAAATTGCCCCGATTTTAAAATAATTGTCTCATTAAAACTAACGATAACATTTTGTTTTTCTCGTTTTGCAGAAGTAGTAGCAGAGTCAACATCGTAAAATGTACAGTACATTAATCGCAATACACATGTAGTTAAAATGAATATAAATAATGTGATGTACACCTATTAATAAAACTATTTAAATTTTAAAAATTGTTTTAGTTAAAAGTAATGTTAATAGGCTAATTTGTTGTATGTATGAAAAAAAAATGGGTGTGCTTGGATAAAAAATCTGATAATATTCATTTGCATTTATTTACAAAAATAAAAACATTGAAAAGTCATGGTAAAAACATATCGCACACCCAATTCAATACCGCCGTAACTGCAAAAGTCTTCGTCTTCGAAATACAGCGGCATTGCACTGCTAAACATTTTAACTATAGAGTTATACTATAAAGCCATACAACGTTAACCTTCTATTTTTTATATTTTTACTACATGTGGCTTTATATCACTCCATAGTTAACATGTTTAGCAATGCAATACCACCATATTTCGTAGACAAAGATTTTTGCAGTTACGGCGGTATTGAACTGGGTGTGCGATATTATGCCATAATATCAATCTCGACTTTGAACTCCGTCTACAGCCGACTTTCGGAATTACATCATCATGGATATATGTACGCCTGTACGGTCATTCAATTGTTTTGCTCATCAGCCATTAGTCTCTTTCATACTTGTGATATATAATGTGATTTATAAGATATGCCCCTATCAATCCTTCACCCATTCGCTACGCCACTGGATTTGTCCATTTATCAAACTTGAATCCCACTACTGGTTATACTCTTAGGTAATCCGATTTCGCTCAGGAGATGTTCCGATGGATTATTCAAAACAATTGGTCCGTCACCTACTTTAGTATAAATGACATATTTTAGGGCACCGGGTTCCTTCTTTTGTAGCTTCACAATACACCCTTTAAGTTCCTGAAATAGCAACAATTACCACTGAATTAAGACTTCATGAATGTATATAATACCTCATTTAATGGTGTAGGATCAATCGCGTGTCCTCTAACATATTCTGTTTTATCGACGTCTGCTGGGAAGATTTCGTTAATGAGCCCAAATATTTTCGGCACTTCAGATTCGAGCATATAAAGACATGCGTTCGGGCCTGCATCAAATGTGTATGCAACCTACAAAGAGTTTTATTTACAAATTCAAATATCTGGTCAATGCACCAAGAGTTAAATGGTGAACATATTTGTGTACTCCTAAATGAAGTAAAAATTACCTTATTTCCTCCCCTGAATTCATTATAAACATGAACTAATTCAACAATAGCATGTGATATGTCGTTCATGTAAACGCATGGTGGAAACGTGTCCAAACACACAGAGTGAAACTGATTTGAATCTTTCATAGTTAACTCGGCAAACGTTTCAAAATCCTTTTTCAGTATGGCTTTTGTCATTTGTTTAACCCTGTATGGTACAATTGTTTCGATACGATGTTTTAAGAACGGTGAAGTTACCACGCTGAGTTTCATGCCCGATGTCGAACTATATTTTTTTTTGCTGTCATTCACAACGAGAATAAGTATTCTCATATCAGGCCAATGTGTTGCCGGTGCTATTTGCGTTGCTATAGAATCGGCACCATCATTTAAATTTCCTTTGTGCCATTGGACCTAACAAAAACAAATAGCACACTACCTATGAACAACTAATAATTATCATATAATAATTACCCAGCCTCCTAACACACTTCGGCAAGCACTTCCAGATCCTCTTCTGGCTATGGCCGATATGTCGCCTTGTACTCCATACAATTTAGCTAGCGCTGATACAAGACAAGCATATCCTGCTGCCGAGGAAGCCAAACCCGCTGCAGTTGGGAAATTATTTTCAGAACACACATGCACCTTCCAGTTTAGGATTTCAGGATTGTCAACACATGCTCGTTGTTTAACTACAACACAAAATTTAGATTTATTTACATATTCAAATGTAGTTTTTGTAATAATATTTTAACACAAACAACTAGTGATCTTCGACCTTTGTACACAACTTTAAACTCACCTTCTTTCAGACAGTTAAAAAGCCTGATATTATCATCAAATAGCTCTTCTTTGCCATTTAACCATAATTTATTATGTGTGAAACTAGGACTCGCCATAACTGTAGTTTTGGCACACATCTAGAATTAATATGTCAGTAGCTGTACAAAATAATTTAAATTGCTTACATTTTCTAGACTTAGGGTGCTGCTGATTGAATCATTTAAGGGTAAAATTAATTCTTCATTCCTTTTTCCCCCTGTATCACAAGTAATTTTATTAGGTTAAGATTATTAAAAAAGACCGATAATTACTTACAATATTTGATAACTGCAATATTTACAGGTGCAGAACATGTTGCTACAAACGTATTCATTATTAAAATAAATGATTCTTGATGTTTTTAACTTAATTCAAAGTTTAAAGTTTAAATTATTTAAAACATGAAGGTACTGTCTTTAAACGTCATGTACACTGTTATGCCAACATAATAAAAACAAACCAGTTTTTATATTTTTAATAAACCATTTTTTTTACACAAATACATTAATATTATTCATGCTTAATCTTTCGTCATAAAAAACATGTTATAGAAACGTAAAAAAGAGTAATTTATCACTCATTAAAAAACTAATAATTAAAGAACGTTGCATTAACATTTTTTAGTATTAGAGAAAGATATAAGGATATAAGGAGATGTAGCTTCGAAAAAATCTATTGAATCTCCAATTTGCTTCATAAAAAAGCTGATTCAATTTTTGCCTAAACTTCATTTATTTAAATTTAAGAGGCTGGACATTAAGACGTTAAAATTATAAGGCACAACTGAAGTTTGTTTTAGTTCAACTATACCCTTGAATGTTTATTTCAGGGCATGAAACCGGTTTAAGGTTTAAAAAACCGGTTAACCGTTATTTTTTGTCAGAAAACGTGATTTTTAACGGAAACCGTTATTTTTAAAGGCAAAAAAAACGGTAACGTTTAACCAAAATAAAAAAAAACCGGTTTTTTTAACATCTTTTTTTAATAAAAATCACGATGAAAAATACAAAATCTGTATTATATGCGATTTGTTTACCAAAAGTCATTAGTGAACGCTTGATTGTACATTTATTATAAAATTATAAATAAATAATATCTTTTCACCCTTTGCATTCCTGATCTAAATGATTTTAAAAACCGGTTAATTTAACCGGTTTATAATTTAAATCGATTTTTTACACTAAGCCGTTTTTTTACGAATAAAACCGGTTTTTAACCAAAAACCGTTATAAAAATAAAGTTCTCGATTTCGGTTAACCGTTAACCAAAATTTTTTTCGGTTTCGAGCCCTGGTTTATTTTAATAATAAATTTAAACTGTGAGTGAAACGTTTGCACATCGAATAATAAAATAATAAAAGTAATAAACTGCAAAAACTATTACAGCATTTAAAATAAAATGCAATTAACAAGTAACAGGTAGTTCATAAAATAATCAAGACAGATATTCTAAATCTTTTATTTTATCACATGTAACTTTAACTGGATTTCTAGAGCTATTACAGTTTCAATTACGCTTTATACAACTTATTTTTGAAGTTAAAATAAGCTACATAGATAGGAAAATATTAACAATTGAATAAAACAAGCACAACTGGATCGAATTTCTTTATGAAACCGGGAAACAAACCACTAAAAACAAGTTATGGTTACTATAAATAAATTATTATAAAAGAAGAGGGTAATGCAGTTTGAGATCCTCAACTTCCATATAACCGCATTAACCTGATTCAATCCAGTTTTGCTATCAAACAATACAAATAGCTGCCACCAATACAAAATATGTACAGATTGTATATAAAAAAATAAAATAAAGATTGTACTAACAAATGACAATAATACTTTTAACAAATAAAGCAGGATTCATTTCTTAAAACAAAAATCTGTTATACTTAAGTACTGTTGTGACTTAGAATATAAATATTTATTTGACAGAGAAACACTGCAACGTTAATTTTGCTGTTATAAATAATTTATGAAGTTTCTTCATTAATTCACCTCAAAATATTTGCCACTATAACAATCTAATTATATAATTTACAATACATTGTTTCTCAGCGACAAATAAATATAAAAAAAGCAAAAATAATACTGTATCTTTAATGAATGAGATGTCATAAAATAAAAGCTGTATGCACTGAAATGCACTTTAGATTAAAATATCAACTTGAATTATATGTAAATGCTTTCCACTGCAATGTTAGAAGAACAAGAAATTGTAATTATTACGTATATAAATCAACATGATTAAACAATTGTAAATATTTTTCATAGACATTATTATTATTACTATTAACGGGTTATTTCTTGTCGTTTTAGTGATTCCAGCAGTAAGCAATAGATTTGCAATTGCGTAGTAACAAATAATTTAGTTTACTTAATAATAATACACAGTCATTGGTAGGTGTAGTTGCATTATACAAACATATTCGCCGCTAACGCAACCCTATTTTCTACATTTACATATTTGAAGATAGTAAAATTTGTTACTTATAAAGTACAACAAGCGTAAATTTGGGCAATATACGCATAAACCACCACCTCAGGCATTAGCTTTTGAATGTACCACGTTGTACATTTAAAAGTTTACACTTGTTATAGAATAATTGTAACACGGTTCTACACTAAATTTTTTTTATCAACTTGTATTTTGAAATATAATTACTCCTAGAAACAATTACACAGGATGGAAATTAATAAATTTTCCAAAGTGAAAACGTATAATTTTTGTTCGGTTACTATCATACTTTAATTTTTTTATTTTTCAGATACCAAAAGAACTTTAGTATTAATAATAAAAAAGTAACTAAACAAAAAAATACAGCTGTTTTACATCAGAAAACTTATTAATTGCCATTATTTATTTACAAAATGTGCTGGCACAATTTTAAAACAAATTTGTATGCGATCAATCACAGAGCTCACAAATTAGGATACTAAAAAATTACAAATGAAAATACACCAGGCCACCCCATTGAAATTATAAATTTACATTTCAATCTTGAGAGCATAGGTTGGTATAATTAATTTTATCACTGAAAGTTGATTAAAAGCAAAATTTTCTGTTGAATTCTATACAAATGTATTATATTAAAATTAAACATACAAGGTTGAAAATTTTAGCAGTATGATTAAATTTTGTTTGGTATTGCCTAATCTGTTTTTAATTGACTATTTGTTAATGTGCAGTAACAATACAAATTAAAAAATAATAATAGTGGCACAAACAGAGCTAAAAAATCTGCAATATACATTAGTAGCACCAAATTGCCATCTGATATACAGTAGAAAATCACTTAATCAAATAAAACAGTTCTTTTATGCTACTAAACATTGTCCAGTAATATTTCACATGTCTAAGCTTTGTTGAAGTTGATCAAGTCATTAAAAAAAATGGACTTCAACAATTACTTCAGTTACGAGTAACTCCTTACATTTAGTTTAATTTAGAATATAGTACACATCGAATATCATTAAAAAAATCAGTCGATTACGCTTCAATTAAGCTCTCCATCTATCAAAAAATTGAGGTATTAACTTTATTATTTTACATACCATTAAACCAAATTAACAATAATTTAATCAGTATTTTAGTTTTTGAATACATACTTTTGATTCACGTGCATTACAGGCTGATAGTTCATCGTTCAAGTTCTTAGAAACAGCCACTATACAACGTTAAATTTCTGACTTACTGCATTTTTTTAATAGTCATAACACGAAATGTCCAAAATTTATTTTAGTTCGCACACAATAATGTCATTAAAAATATATTACAAAGTGAAAACCATTTTTAAACAACAAATGCAATACAAATAATAATTTAAAATTTATAGGGTCTTAATAGACAACCTCCAACAGTTTATAATTTAACCAAAAGACGATTAATACGATTTGTACTGTAGTCAATGAGTTTAATGAAATGATAAAAATTATAAACTAGTACAAAAAAATAAATACAAGAAATCATTAAATTGATTCATTAAAAATTTTTGTGTTTATGCTCTATTCTTTGATATGAACATATCAGTGTTTTTTAAAATTTATTGTTTCATATCGTATATATTTATTAAGACTCAGATTGAGCAGTTAAATGTCATGTCACATGTAGCAGAAACAATTGACAATCGTATGGTATGAATTGAATGATAAAAAAACAGATGAAATTCCTGATGAGTATTAACCACTAAATGCAAAATTGATAGTATTTAAAAAATATGTAATCATTGTAATATTTACTCAAATACTACGTTTATCTTGCACATAATTAATATTTTTCAAATGAGATAATATTCACACACAAACTGAGAAAACAATCACAACCTACAAATTCACTAGTTAAAAAAAACAAACCTATAACTAATTTCTAAAATAACTAAAAAATAACCGACAGTGCATCGAATGAATGAACTTATCATAAATCTTAGTATAACTTACTTTCTAATACGATTTATCAACTTCCTGAAAGACGCAGTCCATTTAGTTCTAGTCAGTTTGGCACATTCATCTTCGTCCAATGAATCTTTAGGGCTAAACTTTTCTTTCGGAGTAGTTGCGTTGCTTTTATAATCAGCACAGATGTCCGAAGCGAAGCCCGAATCACTGCCATATCCTAAAAAGTTAATGTTGATGGTTTAACACGTTGACTGCGGCGCTATTCGACAGTACTTTGGCGTTGACTGCGTTACATACCGCCGGGGTCTTGTAACAGCTCATCTTTGCTGTGCGTTACATACCGCGCGGGGTATGTACCGCAATGTTAAAGACATACCCATTTGAAAATCTCCGCACAGGAGTAATGTTTTGTAAATTTCGCTCCCGCACAGTAGGAATGACTGCTACAAGACCCCGGGGTCTTGCAACGCAGTCAACGTGTTAATATTACAAAAATTTAAATGATTTCAACTACAAACCTCTAAAACTATTAGAAGCCATGTGACTGAAGCCATCGTGATCTTTGCTGTGACCGTCATCGTGTGACGCAGTGTCTGAGGAGTCGTCCATGTAAGATATGGCGAGCTCTGCAAACGGAACGCTGAGAGACGAGCACTCACTGGGGCTGACAGTCGCACTGTCTAAAGGACGGAACCATTCAGAAAGGCTTTCTCCTTCGCCAGTTATTGGAGATGGAGGTGGTTTGATCATGTTACGCATTTCTTGGAATGGTGTTTGCAGGCAAGAGAATAATTTACGTCTGTAAATAATTTTTCATTACCGTACTGCACCTAGTATGTACAGGGTGTTTGAAATTCAAGTTTATTAAACATGGGGATCTCGCTTATTATAATAGCCTGAGTATGGGTTTAAATTTGGCAAAGTTACTAAATTTGGTGCTCATTAATAATTCGAAGAGAAATTAGAAATATCTCAAAAGGTATCTGAATAAATTGAGAAAGACCGGAAAATACGATTTTTGAAAATCGTCCATAACTCCTTTGGAGTACAAAATATTTCAATGTGTAAAAACATTGCCTAAGAAACTTTTTAAGTTGATCGCATGGTAATAATTAATTTTTTCTATGTCAATCGTTTTCTATTTGATTATGTAAATAGCAAAAATTGCGCCGAGAAGCAAAAATTAATACAGTTGATTGTAAAAAACAAAAACGAATCGACCTTGTAAAAATTAGTGATTACCATTGGTTTCGGCTTAAAATTGCCTAGGCAATGGTACACATTTAAAATATTTTATACTCCAAGCGAATAGACAATTTTCAACAATTGTATTTTTCGGTTTTTCCAAATTTTCTCTGGAGATATTTCCAATTTCTCTTTAGATTATTAAAAAGCACCGAATTTAGCAACTTTGCCAAATTTAAAGCTATATGCTAGCTATTATAAATAAGCAAGATAACCATGTTTAAACTGGAATTTCAAACACTCGGTATATTGCATCTGACTAAATTACAAAAAAATTTCTACGGCTTTGGACAATCAATATTGAATTATAAATTGTGTTATGCAGTATTTACTAGTTTCTGATTAAAGTTTTCATCGATGTCGATTAAATTAAACATTATTTGTTCACTTACTCGTATTTAGGATTATTAGGAATTCCAAAAGCTGCTTTCGTATAGCTGCACACAGAACATTTTCGCCGTTTGCATGTAGCTAGGTGTCGCATCGCTTTTTGAAACTGCGAGCTCAAAGTTGCATTATGATGTGCACACTTCAGTTCACTCACCTATGAAATAAAGTAGACAATGCATCTACCATTAAAAACTGATTACAGTAATACAAATGAGTTTAATTAAAAATCATCGATTTTTTACTTAAAAGCAATTTTAGATCAGTTTCGAGACTCTTTTCATCTTATGCAATCCTATTTATTCAAAATAAGACTGTTACCGACAAGGACAACAGTCTCGAAACTGGTCTAGCATTTCTACAAGAGCGATTCCTAACGTACATAATATCGAAGAAAATAATTTTTTATAAATCGCAAAAAAGTCTTACTTACCTCTTCTTCCAAGCTTTCTGGACTATTGAGATTTTTCTTTCTCTGTAAAGTGGCAATGTATCTGCCGACGCCTTTGCGTTCCGCTTCCAAAGTTTCTTTCAAATGATCATTCTGTGAAATCAAATTAAGTCAAATTGAAGAAATCGCAAATGCAATCATTTGATGTGAACCGTCTTGGAAAGTAAAGCAGTAAATGAAGCAAATTTTTTTTACCTCTCTTTCAAGATAGTCCTTTTCATTTTTGATTCTCGTCATGTGATGAAAAACCTCTTGCCTTGCCTTCTCCAACTTCTGCCTAGTAAGTTCTGATTCCCTAGCCTGTTCTTTAAGCTACAAAATACAACAACATATTTACTATATTCAGTCCATTTATAATGAGCGAACGGAACGTACCAATCGAAAAGCTTCATCCTTTTCTTTTTCTATTTGCCGTTTTTGTTGCCGATGTTTTTCTTTTTCTAATTTTAACTGCAACAAGTAATAAAACCCATTAGAAATCAAGTTATTAGTAGTTTCCACTGGTAGGTATGCCCCGAACAAAAATTAATTCGAGAAATAATTATTGAAACATTACATGATTATACGAAGTAAGTATTAAGTAAAATTGAACAAAAATATACAAATAATACATATAAAAGTTAAAAATTTTATATCTACTAGAAACAAATTGCTAATTAAATTTATTATTGCGCAATAGAAGCTAACAGTCAAATGTTAATGAACTTCCAGAAGGATAACTTTAAATTTACAATAACAAACTATAAACAATCAAAATGTTTAGAATATAAAACAAAGGTTTGGCTGCTTCATTTATTTTAGCAAGAAGATAGAGCAGCATATATGCAAATAAAAGATAACGAAAAGTTGTAATATAATAATAAAACAAAAATCTGCATTCAATTATAAAATCTATAAACTACATTTAAATAGCATAAGTGTTATAACACAACCAGAATATCTTTAAATTTTAAATACAAAATAAGAAGCATGCTCTAATAATTATTTTTTAGAATAAGAGGAGGAAAGAATGTTATATACATAATTCTTTGCAATTTATTGTTTAAAGTATGTATGTAACTTGGTTGGTTCAGAAATTATTATTAAAAACATTTATCATTTAATATCAAAGCTTTTATTTTAATTAGCTATAATTTTATAGTAAAAAGTTGATTATTATTTTATTAAATAAATACTTTTATTTTTTCCACTAAATGTTTTATGTTAAACTTTTCGAACCAAGATACATTAGCATAAAAATTAATAAATGACAACTACATACAAAAATACATCTAATTTTTTTTTTTTAATGCTTAATGCGTATTACTGGCTCTTGATCTTAAAGTAATCTGAAGACTTTCAAGTTCAATGTAAAACATAATTATAAATTCAGTTAAGTGATGGATGATTTCATACACGCAGCATAGAATATTTATTGCCACATTGATATAAATAAAATACTGTATCTAATTTAGGTACGGTTTCATTTCTAGATATAAAAAGTAGTACACTTACAGAGAATTTAGACGACGATAAATAAATAACACAAAACAGAACATAAATGTTTAAGTTTTGTTAGGTAAAATTGGGAAATAAAAATGTAATGGCAATATTTTTTTCTTTTAGTTTAAATTATGTGACAAAATTAACGTTACGCCTGCACAAATAACATTGTCCATAAAGCAATGCTATGTATATATGAACTATATACGCTGATTTAAATTTTTATTTATGCCTACGGTCCATATCAAATGGTAAAGGAGATCCCAATGGTTATCCTCAAAATGAAATCAACCTTTATTTATTTGTTCTGATGCCTGATTTTATTCAAAAAATCATTACATCATCACCCAAAATTTTAATAAATGCAGTCTCACATTAAAATGAAACACTTCAAGGATTTCGATGTTTGGCATATAATTTGCGAGAATGCTTCCATTAATTTATAATTTTTTTTTGTTCCTATACACGAAATTAATTTAAAAAACCTTGTTTTTCTCATAAGTGGTTGCCAACATGCTTATACCTGCTACATAGTTTGAAAATAGTTGATTTTATAAACTTGTTTACATGTTTATATAATTCACTTTCTCTTTCCATCATCAGGAGAAGTCATTTGTAAACTAATCAATGTTTATTGCGATTTATTACACAAAAATGTACTGCTAGATACATAGAAAAAAAATAAAACCTGTTGTAACATATATGTATTTCATGCACCGAGTAATTATTAACTTTCTCTTTGTTTACACTCAATGTTCCACATAAGCTAATGAACTGGTTAACTACATAACATGCTAGATTTAGTTACACACATGGATATAGCTTATTTTTTTGACACACTTTACATAATTTTAGGCAATAAATCTTTGAAATTATAGCGATTAGTCAACTAAAAGAAACAGGGTTTTAGTTTTAACTGGTAAAGTAAAAATTGTATGAGGATTAAACAAAGTTCAGTGCAAAAAACGAAAAATTAGAACAAAAAGTAAATTTAATTGTAATAATAGTAATAATTGTTATTTTGTATTAAGAGGATAAAATATTATTGTGATGTCAAAAAGGAAATGTTAAAATAAATATGTAACGAACTGATAAACACTTGAATTATATTTAAATTTATTTATAGATGTAATCAACTCGTTCATTTGAATTTTTTGATAAGTTTGGCAGATCTTTGTTCATAATAATATCCAACAGTTATCACTAATTACCAATGAATTAATCAATCAATTATATGTACATCAACATTGAAGTCATCTATCAATTAACTGTATCAGCACATTTCTTTTTGTTCACTGTTCTTTTGCATAATGTCAAATGAAATTTTTTCTGTACTTAGTATCTTACAAAAAGGCTATGAGTATGGCCAAATTGTTATTAACACTAACAAATATTTTTTTATGATAACTAGATTAATTCATATTTTTATTTTTTTATATCATTTCTGTATTTACACTAACTAATTATGTAAATGCACCTTTATTTATTGACACACAACAACTGCATGTCTAAAAAATAGGGCATTTATTTTACTATTTATTTACTACAGACTAATCTAGACAAGTGGAAATGTAAAGAGAAAAAGTAAACATTAATTTTAAAATGGTGAAATAATTATTATATTAACATGTCTGCTCCATTTTATTAGAAAACTATTACAATTGCGGTTTATAAATGGGATAGAATATCAAAACTGAATTAAGTGACTAGTCACTTAAATATTACGATAGAAGAGTCAAATAATTAAACAGTAATAAATCTAAGATAAATTAACTTAACAATACTTGCACATGTCATCAATAGATGTGAACTGCGATCAATTTTAAGTTAAAAAAACATGAAATTGGAATGTTTATAAGATAGTTATTTCCACTACAACATGTTAACAAGCTCCAAAATTAAGTACACTTGTGATATATAAATGATAAGGACTAGGGTCTAAGATAAGATTAGTTGATTGCCATTTTATACCTAGGTAACTATTTTAATTGACATAGCGAGAAGTTCAAAACAAAGCGAAACATTTCTTATTGTTAAAGCTTTTTTTATATTGCTTACATATATTTATACGAAGCGTGCATCAAAGACAAATAACATTTTATGTTTTATCCAGGAATGTTTACAATTAATTTATTGTATTGTTGAATTATTAAATTTCTTTTAGTCTTTGAAATTAGTGTGTTTGTTTTCAAGATATTAATGACAGGTTCATAGGTAGTGACATACTTTTATAACATCTCACAGATACATTTTTAAAAATAACCAAAATAGAACAAGAAATTGCAAAGTAAGTACACATGCACATACCTAATTAAAGAAAAATTAAACTCCACTAATGTACTTTCTACCTTTAAATCAGCAGGTAATTAAACATTTTATTAGTTATAAAAGGCACATCATTAAAATTGATTTGTTGTTAACGCTGTTCTTAAAAATATATAAATAGAAGCGAAGGGAAATAAAATATTAATTAGCACTATAAAAATACGTCAAACTGTGGCTTATATTTTGCATGATTACCTATTAAAAAATGAATTAATATAATAAACAATGAGTGTAAATGTGACCAAGTAAAATCCTACTTCAAAAAATTTGTAAGCGAATCACTACCTGCAAAGAAAGTGATGAACCTAAAAACAATTTTAATTGTTTTATGGCATGGTCAAATACCCACATAGCTGTGATTGATTTTAAATGGTCAAAGCATTTGCATACAGCCAAATACATTCAAGTTACAAGACTTGAATAATAAAGTGTACACTAACCCTATTCGTAATAAAAATGATCGACTGAAAATAACGTAATTAAAAAACAATCATTTCATTCGACAATTAAATTTTTTATGGCAACAACTGGCTCTTCTTTGAAGTCTAAAAATATTTCATTGCATTTTAAATAACATTAGTGTGTTATTATTTATATATGTAAATAGTTTTGAATGTTAAAGTTATATTATTAACTTCTTGATAAATGTAAATTACATTAAAAGAACTATATTTTTTATCATAAACAAGTTTTTTTATCAGCACAAAGCGTCATACCATAAAATGATGTTGAGTTCTTTTTTATTATTATTAATTTGATAGCTTCTTTGATTTTCAAAATAAATTTTATCAAAAGTATTCGTATAAGGTCATGTAATGCTGCATACCAAATTGCATTTATATGAAAAAAATAAGTGATGTTAAGTGTGTCAAGTTCACAGGCGTTAGGTTCATTTTTAACCTCTCAAAAATAGAAGTATATAAATCAAATTCAATCACAGTCAATTAAGCCCACCCATTCTAAGGCATGTGCACGGAAAACCCCACCTTAGTCCACCTGTTACAAGGAAATTAAAGAATATAAAATCAAATTTGAAAACTCGAAAGAGAAATACATGAATGTTGAAAAGAAGTCTAGTCTCATATACATATAATAATAAATATAATGCGCTATTTAGAATTGTTCGAAATGCAGACATAAATGTTTTTATTACTATTGACAAGTAAATTAAGTTCAATTTGTTAAGTTCAGATTAATTTTTGTCAATTCTAAAACCAATTTTGTTTAATTTGAGTTCTAAATTAAACAATTAAGTTACATAAATTGACATCTCGCAAGTTTGAACCAAAAACAAGGCTGATAAATACGTAAAAATATATTTTGTTGTAATTAAAATCAGTATTGTTACAAAAGGCATTGCTAAATCAATCTATATATGAAATAAAATATAACAAACTAACAAACATTTCCATGTTTCCAGTTTAATAAATTTATTTAATTGGTAAGGTTTTAAATGTATGGACATGATTTAAATTATAATCAAGCTGTGTGTGTAAAACACGTATACAAAGAAGTACCTCAATAAATTATTAGACCAGGATCAAATAATAATATAAGTAAATCGTGACGAAGAAAAACTTACAATGCTTATTCTACAATTTAAAACAGATTCGTAAAAATCTTACCTTATCACATTGCTCCTCCAGGAAAACTACCCTTTCTAGATGTAAAAAAACTTCATCCTCTTTTTCTTTCAGTAAAGATTCATTAGATTCTAGGCGTTTTGACAGTCTTTCTTTTTGTTGAAGCAGGTCGTCTCTCTCCGTCTAAAATATTTTCGAACTGATTACTCCGTCATATAAAATATGAAAAGGTAGTACCTTAACTTCATGATACTTTTCCTCCAAATAATATGCTATATTTCTTGCTTCTTCATATTTTTGTGCTAGGTGCAAGTATTTATCGTAATGTTTTTTGAACAGTACAAACCTACATCAAAACATTAAAATTAATACATGCTGCAAAAGAGTTTGCATAATATCTACCTATAAAAATCATTCTCACTGACAATATCACGAATACTATCTTCTGGGTCCACTCGATCATAAACAGGAACTCTGCGCCTATGTCTATGTGGCAAAGTCATTACTTCGGGCTTATCCAAAAAATCGTTTTCAGTAGGTGATATACAAGTAGGTGCATCTAATAAATTTTCTGAACGTCCGTGGTAAATATTATTAGATACTGGAATGTCAGTTGGATTTTGTAAAACTAATTCATCGCTCTTGCTCGATTTCAAATCATTATAAAAATCTTCCGATACTTTTGGTGGTTTTGTAGAGCGGTATGCATCTAAAAACGATCTTGGAAAAGTATCTCCTCGTGAAACTATTAAATCCGTCATAATTTAAGGCCTATTTTCTTATTTTTCCTCATTTACTTGAAACACAAGTATCATCTGCAGCACATTACTTAAAGTTTACAAACAGAACGACTCACTTACGTATCACTGAACATAGCACTGGTAAAGAAAAAACGATACTAAGCATCTTTAACAAGTTATAAATTCATAATTGCTATCTTATCATCGTTATAAATAAGTTACTTCGTGAGTTTGACATCCATTACAAAACCTGACATTTAGATACTGACCTTCAAGGTCAACTTTTCCTCTTGTTATCTTACTCTAACGCATTGATAAAACGCAGCTAAAAAATAAACATGTGTCTGATCTATCTCCAGTTGTGGGTTGGTACGTATTACCTTTATCCACTAACCTACTCCCCACCAAAAACACTGTGCAGTCGATCTAACACGCATGCTTCTCTTTTAGTAACATGCAATTTTACAAAAATTGTAGTTGCCACCACTGTTATTTTTAATTGATATCAATTGACATGTCTAGCATGACATTTTTGATGTGGAAATTTTCTTGTTTGAATTTAAGCCGGGAATTAAATGTGTTTGGATCAGTTAGACATGCACATCGTACAAGGGGAAAACCTCCAGGTGTAGCAAAAACCTTAGAACAAAGATTAGCAGGTTTAACAAGCCACAAAATCTTTTAAATGGTTATTTTAAGGTTACGTTTTAGCTCTGAATGTTAAAGATCCTGCATTACATTATCGTGTGGACATAGGCCTTCCCCATGCAGCTTTTTCTCGAAGTGAGCAACTTAAAAAACGACTGGAAGTTGTTAAAAAAAATCGTAAAAACGCAGAACTTGAAAAGTTAGCGAGGAACCATAGCCGTAAGCAAGTAACGCTGTCTTCGTGAAGTGTTCTCATGCTCGTTATTTTTTCAGTTCAAATTAATCTGAATGAGGTTAAAGAAGAATGGTTGAAATCAGCAGGACTCTATCAAATCAAGGAAGTAGCAGATCACTATGGTGTTTTTCAACATTTATTTGGAGATGCTTTTTTTGTTCCCCGTGTACCTTTGACAGTATGTTTTGAATACGGTGATAAACAAATTCCTGTTTATTATGGAAATGTAGTTAAACCTTCGGAAGCTAGTTTAAAACCAGAAGTTAATTTTGAATGTGAAAGCAACAGCCTTTGGTCTTTGATATTAACTAATCCGGATAGTCATTTTATAGAACAAGAAGCAGAATACGTTCATTGGTTTGTGTAAGTGATATTATTATCCTGAAAATGTTACATTTAGCAATACTTATGTTCCTAGTTGAAAAACTTCAAGTCATATTTTTGCTGGTTTATTAAATATAAAACTAGTCAAAAATGGATCAGTAAATTCACAAACTAACAATAGCTTTATGGCAAGTCTAATATTGTTGGTTTTATTTTAGAGGGAACATTCCTGGCAATAATGTAAATAAAGGAGAAACAATTGTGGAGTATTTGCAGCCTTTTCCTCCCAAAGGTACTGGTTATCATCGCCACATTTTAATTTTGTATAAACAAGAAAAAAAAATTGATTTTTCGTCATATAAAAAAGATGGGCCATGGTGAGATTTATAATTGAAGTAAAGTTAAAACAATTTTTAATTGACTGTGATAAAATTGCAGCTTATTATTATCAGAGAGGACTTTCAACACTTTAAACTTTTATAGAACCACACAGGATGTGTTAACACCTGCAGGACTTGCATTTTTTCAGTCAGATTGGGATCCTTCATTAACAAAATTTTTTCACAATGTTTTAGGTAAGTGTTTTTAGGGATTCTCTAAAAATCGCCCTCAATATGCCTTTTTTGCATATAACACTGTATTATGTTATAACCGTTGATAATTTTAATTATTTTAGATATGAAGGAACCAATTTATGAATACGATTTCGAGCCTCCATATATAAGACCTCAAGAATGGTTCGCAAAACGGAAGCCTTTTAATTTATATATGGATAAGTACAGGGATCCAAAACAAATTAATAAAGAATTTTTGGTTCGGAAGCTTAAGGACGTACATCCATTCAAGCCACCTCCACCACCCTTGCCTTATCCAAATGCTCAATATTTTGAAACATATGTTCCATCATGGTTAAAACTGGAAATCAAAAAGTCCAGGTTAAAATGGGGACGTATTAATGATATAGAATAAGCGTTAAGGAATTGTTTTGTTAATGTAATTTATAGTTGGTAAACAATAAAAATCGTAATTCAAAATAAATATTTGTTTTATTGAACTAAAGCCACATGATTTTTTTGATATTTAATTATGAAATAATTTTTTGGGATAAATTTAAGTTTGCATCAGTTGAGAAATTTCAAATTTAATTTATTTGCAACTTTTAAGCCCGATTGCACAAAGCAACTATGCTGCGATTTTGCCTAGTTTAGGGTGAACGTGGTTTAATCCCACTGTTTGAAATATATAAATATCTTCATGAAGTTTTCCAAAAAATCTACAAAATTTACTATTTTTTAAATATAATTTTATCTAATATTTGGGAAATAAAATAAAAACTTAATTTTACCTCTACACTTTAGGGGGGTGTAACTCTGAAGGAGACATCTAAGAAAAACAAATTATATGAAAGATCCCCTTTAATTTTCGATAAGAAATCACCCCCCGAATGTTTTCGCAATATTTGGAAATGGTATTTTCAACAAATTTGAACTGCATCTCCCTTTCAAAATATATTAAATGTTGCTTTTGTTAAATAAAAAAGATCAATAATTATTCTTGGAATAGACTAGCAAAAGGTATTAAAAAAAAATAAAGTATGATTAAATTGTTGATGATTTACTGTTATTGAATAATTAATTAAAATCAACGATTCTCATTTGATTTGTTAGCCCTGTTTCTATTCCTGCTTTAATTAAAATAAAAAACACCGATAATTTTTCATTTAAAATTAAAAGTTATGTACAATTACTATTGTTTTAGAATATAAGGTAAACAAATGGTAATAAAATCAGGGATGAATTGTAAAACATGTTTTAATAATTTTATGAGTCTCAGTATTAAAATTTCGATTTATTTTTAAACTTATCCTATTTAGTATCCTTTGTAAATGTTAGAAAATGCATTCTAGGACTAAGATTTGTAATTTAACAAGATTTATGAGCGGACCTGTCTACCAGTTTTTTTTTTTTTTAATTTTATTGCAAGTATAGTGCGCAAGATATGAACTCTTTAAGATAATTTTACTTTATTCATGTTTTTTATATACTGCCTGTTATGTTATTAAAATAAATTGATTTAAAAAAATATACAGGGTGTTTCGTAAATATTGCGAAAAAATTCGGGGGGTGATTTCTTATCGAAAATTAAAGGGGGTCTTTCATATAATTTATTTTTCTTAGATGTCTCCTTCAGAGTTACACCCCCCTAAAGGGTAGAGGTAAAATTAAGTTTTTATTTTATTTCCCAAATTTGGATAAACTAGGAGAATGATATTTGGTAGATGTTTTATACTTATTATAAAAAGTCTCCTATAGTAATATTTTCAATCATCTCTCACCTTCACAGGGGGCTGAAAAGTGGAATCTCTGTTGTTTTTTTTATCAGAACTTTTTGGTGGGTTGAAATTTAAAAATTATGTTTTGAAAGCTTGATTTATTTAGAAGTGTTTTTTATTCTTTAGTTTTTCTCGCAAAACCTACCGTTTTTTTTTTTTTTTTTTTTTAATTGAGTGTTTAAGGACGCTTCGACATCTGTGGTCACTAACGTCCGGCAGGAGGGGGCGGGGAACAAGCAAAGGGTGGGTAAGGTAAGGGTAGGTGGAAGTACTGTCACAGCATTTGCCTATAGTAGGTAGGGGAAACCACCTGAAACCCCTACGATGACAGACGGCCGCGGGATTCGAACCCACGCTTCCCGATTTTACTCGCTAGGTTGCATACCAACCAGCCACCGAGCTCGGTCCTACCGTTTTTGAGTAAAAAATAAAACAAGTAAACATACAATATTAAATATGTACTCCAATGTAAAACGGCTCATTGTAGTGGTTACTATGGTTTGTTTTTGTTCATATTGGGTAGAATTAACGGGTGTAATTCATTTTGACGTTTACGCGGCGACAACGCTAAAACGCCCGTCAATTCTACGCAATATGAACATAAACAAACCATGGTAACCACCAAAATGAATCGTATTATATTGGAATATTTAATGGTGCATGTTCACTTACATTATTTTTTACTCAAAAACTGTAGGGTTTACGAGAGAAGTTAAAGAATAAAAAAAGTTTCTAAACAAATCAAGCTTTCAAAAAAATTTAATTGCAAAATTTCAACCCGCCAAAAAGTTCTGATAAAAAAACCAACAGGGGTCGCACTTCTTAGCCCCCTGTGAAAGTGGGAGATGATTGAAAACATTACTATGGGAAACCTTTTAATAAGTACAAAACATCTACCAAATATCATTCTCCTACATATATCCAAATTTGAGAAATAAAATAAAAACCTAATTTTACCACTCCCCTTTAGGGAGAAGTCTAAGGAAAAAAAATTATATTAAAGACCCCCCTTAATTTTCGATAAGGAATCACCTTCCAAATTTTTTCGCATTTTTTACGAAACACCCTGTATATCATACATTTTAAAATTTATTTCATAGAAATGAGGGACCTAAAATGACTTCTTGCTAAAGGGCTCAAAAAATTTACCTCTGAACAAAAAATCATATTATTTTACTACTTTTGTAATCTTAAACAATCTCTGATTTATTTTATTGTTTCAGGCACATTTTTGGTAATATTTTGAAAAATATGGGCACTTTAAATTTGTTGACAAGGGAAATAAAACTTTCGTCAGAACTCATTTACTTGATAATTTATGGCGAAAAATAGACTAGACCTATACAGTTAAAAAAAATAATATATTGAATGAGATGCAATTTGGGCGATAACTGTGGAATTCCAAAATTTTGGGCACAATTACCAATCTATAAGGTAATTTTGCTTTTCATCTCTCGACCACATTTTTCGTAAAACTCTTAAATTTACGAGATCTAATATTTGCGTAATTTACGGACGTCGCTGTGAAAGTTCGTTCTAAAATCAGTAAATAAATAAATATGTACTACACCAAGATTGCGTCAGTAATTGACGCCTGCTAGTGTCGCGTAGACATGAACGATCTATTTCGTCCAGTTTAAAAAGAAAATAGTTTTTATGTATATACGTATACAATTTTGGGATTATTATTTAATTACCCAATCATGTAAGTAAATTTTTTTTAATGAAATAGTTCAAATTATGCTAAAATAGGTAAAGAAAGTGTCTACTCCTTCGAATGTTCTACACCGCAAATTTTTGAAAGAAATTTATTACAGCAAAATTACAAATATGTTTTACTTCAAACTGCGGCTCGATAACACAAATTTTTCAAAGAGGCCCTTTAATTTATATTTTTTGTTTTGTTTTTGTTGTAAATGTTCTTTATCCTTTAGATGGGGCCCTTGTATTTAATCCATTTTGTTTTGGGCAATATTTTACTTTTTTATATTATACAAATATTAATAATAATGTTATTAAATACTTTGCTAATTAATAATTTAGAAACCCATTAACATTTTAATTGGGACCACTTATTAAAATTTCTGGATTTTACCTCATGTTTTAAATACATTTTTCAAAAGCTGCGCGCACAATAAAAGATTTAAAAAAAAGTTTTATAAAAAATTTTGTACATGGATTCTTTTAAATTATAATGAGTACGTTATCAAAACAAATTAACATAAAAGTGAACACCAAATAAAAGATTTTGTCTGGGCTGTATGCTTAGATTATGATTCAAGTAATTTTATACGTTTTAGTTAGATTATATTGTCAACAATTTTATCTTTTTATACAATGATCTTACGAAATATAATGTATCAAAATACGAACAGTTTGCGATAGGCAAATATGACTAATACCTGCCTTACAAATATTTTTAACACTTAAAGAAAGGTATGTTATAACAATTTTACAAACTTCATCTAACATGCAAGTTAAAAGTGTTATAAAAATCATCATAATGGTATTAAGAATTTATATTTTAAGTCACTCGATCTATAAACATCTAGATGTTATTCTGACGATCACAAATAGAAAAGGAAGTAGTGTGTATATATTTAAACAAATTAACAAATAGTGGAGCTAAAAACCTTAAGGTTGATGTAAAACCAATATTAAAATTTAAAAGTTAAATCGACTATGGTAATATTCACACACAATTGCTGGAAATGGTGTCAGAGTTCACATTTTTTTTAAAGCTCGTGATATAAACACATTAAATTACAAACATACAAGGTTTTACTTGAGAAAACTAAATATTTTATTTCAAACTGGAATATAAATTATAAAAAAGCAGATAGTTTTCAGGTAAATTCGTAGATATGTAAAAAAAAAAAAAATTTGCGACATAAACAGAAAATAAGACTTATGTTTGAAAAAGTATATTGTTGATATTTTGCTGTTTATTAAATGATAGTAGACCAAGATAAGCATTTTCACGTATCAACATCCTTGTCGATTTTTATTAATGGGTTGATTTTGAAACGATTTATTTGTTTATGATGCAATAAATAGTTTGTACAAGCAATTTAATCGAGAGGAACAGTTAATTTGAGATTAATACATTAAGCAGTCTGCTTTTTTCTGTAAAAAAAAACGTGTGGTCCCCTACATTACAACAATACATTTAATTAATTTACAAAGTTCTGTTAAAAATGTACTTTCGGCTTAGATAATTTGGGGGACAAGGATTTAACCACGGTTATTTTTAGAACTAATATTATTTTTGTTTGCAGCATTCTCAATTTTCAATTGACCACAAATTACAATTTAAAAGTTTTTGATTTAAGTATTTTTACATGTAACTGGCCGAACTTAGGATAAATAATTGTTAGTTAGGTCTGTTTTGTAAGTCTGTGCAGTTCACAGTTTAAAAATCTTTCGACTTGCTCGAAAAACGTTCAGTTTTCAATTTTTGATACTCTTTTTATCTACTTAACAGAACAGAGGGCGAATAAGAGTTAATATTAACAAAAATTCTGTAACAAATACCTTGTATATGCCACCAGTTCGAGTTCTGATGTTACTGAATATTTTTATTACATCAACAAATAAAAAATCAAGTTGAAACGTTTCTATTATTTGCGGATGTACTCTAGACAAAGATATAACTTTCTTTGCTAAAAAAATTGCAATGATTAGGTCGATGTTTCTTAATGTTATAAACAGGAAGAGGAAGCCTTAAACAATTATAACTATAGTAGTAATTAATATTCTCCTTGATTTTGGCTTCTGAAAAATTCTTCTATACAACTGCATAATTGCAAAAAAGTTTTGTTATAAAAGAATTAGGAGCTATCGTGTTGTTTTGGCAGTAAACCATTGAACATTCTAATATGTACCTATTGCTATTTACCTGACAAAATAACTATGTCTAAGAGTAATTAAGGAAACAGCTCGTTACGTAATTACACAGTCAAATATAAAGTTTTATGTAATTAATCACACAAGGTCAAAACAAATCGGTACATCAGGTAGTAGATGTTTCCAAACGCAATTAAAAGCAGTCCCACAACAGAGCTGATAGTGATAAAGTTTTATTAATATGAAGAATTGTGTAACGTTAATTAAAGAGAATTAAAATTTGATTAGGAGAGTAAAGGTTATCAAATTCGAAATGCTCTGTTCACCGTTCAGCAAACCTTGTAATGATTTGGTGCAGTCGCAAATAGTATCAAAAATTTCACTTAGCAGATCTGAAATTCTGAAACAGTACATTTTGGTAAGAGTTTTTGACTTTTGTTTAAAACAAGATTAAAATTCCGCATTTTTAGTCTGTTAAAGTACAAACGCAGTTTATTATCTTTAGTTGGGTTCCTTCATTTACGAATTAAAAAAAAAAAGATTCTTTTTAACATTTTTAATGCCTATCGTTTTTACGTGAACAGTAGACTTACTTCATATACACATATTGTTTTGAAAATAATGGATGTGTAGGTATGCAATTATGTATTATAGACGTATGAACGTAAATATTTAAATAAATATTTAATGTAGATTCTAAAATATAAATAAGTATCGTAACTATGCATCAATGTTATGTTATTGTGTAATATTATATTAATTGCTTAGAATAGATATAGGAATAATTGAAAATGTTTTATTATCATTTTTAGTGTTTCATTAATAATCAATCTGTAGCCATCTACAAAATGAGCTTGCATATTTATTGAAGGTGTTGTGATTATTTATTATTGTGCAATACTTAAAGTCCTTAAAAATGTTTAGGTGCAAACGAGAATGCAAATACATTTTTAAAAATTTATTCTTTTTTGTTTTATAATGTAAATATAAATATTATTGTTTAATTACTTGGTATATGTCAAGCTTCATAAAAAAAGGGCCATCTGGAGATATTGAAGGAAATAGGGGGTGCCCAAGAACAAATCTTATACTATATATATATATATATATAATATTGAATGACGAAAGAACTGTACTTAATGATAATGACTAAAAAATGAATTGAAAATTTTGATGCATAAAACACTTTACAAATTTGTTGGAATTATTTGTTAAAACAAATCAGATAATCAAGGAAGTAATAATTTCTGGCATACCCTATATGGTGCCTTATTAAGTAAAAGATCTATGAAAGTTCTCAATTGTGGCTTTACTTTGTATCTTTGCATACAAAAAATCAGAAAATATGCCATTTAGTTGTAATTCATGTGATACACAATCATACCTAAATATTACATAAAATAAATTATAAAAAACCAATTTACAGGCTCTAGATAATGTTATGTTTGCCTAGGTCTAAATTTAATGTTGAAAAAATATGTATGTATTTTCGGTATAAAAATACAAATATCAACTATTTTTTCATAATTTTTTATTTTTGCTTTTTTCTCTAGTTCGTTAATTAACATTTCTTTTCTATTAATAAATTAAAGATCAAAGAGCCTTTCTTAAAGGTCACCATTAACTATACCCTTTTATGGCTTTTATATAAGTTACTTGTTACTTTAAAATTGTATGTGTTAAAAAAATTGTTATTAAATTAAAAATTTTGAGAATATTTGCATAAATCCTTATGCATTTGAAATGCGACTAATTTTTTTTGTTGAATACAAGCTGTTAAACAGGTTAAACTAGTGTGTGAATATAATTACCAAGTAATAGCAAACCAATTATGAGAACTTCTCATTATGACTTAATGATAATAAAAACTGAAATAAATTATATGCATATTGGTTCAAAAATAACTCGTTTGTTTTTTACAGAAAGTTTCAATGGATTCTGAAACTGGAGAAAAGTTTGCAGATCAAGAAACTGGTGAATTACCCCCAGTAGGAGAGTTGAACGTTGAAACAGGTGAAACAGAAATCAATCGCACCCCTCCCACATACAATTATGCAAGAAAGAAGTTTAAAATACCCAGTGACAATGCTACAACGCAATCACAAGATTATTACAAATTTAGAGTTAACAATATGATCGGCACTAACAGCACAAGTGCCTGCATATTATTTTTATTCCCCACAGTATTATGTTTTTCACCTGTTGTGGCAATAATATTGGGATTAATCGAGATGACCCTCCACATATGGGCACACAAAAAAAATAAAACTTTGCATGATAAACAAATTGTTTACCAAAGTCCATTACATATATTTGTTAGCGAGTTTTGTGGTGCTTGCAAAGATGAAAATACTGCTAACAAAATGACCAAGTTACAAGATCAAAGAAACGACAGGTTTAGCAAATATAGCATTGAATATTTTCAAAGAATTGTTACATAATATGTTTTAACGACATATAAATAAAGTAAATATTAACGTAATAAGCAGAAAAACCAGAAGCTTAATGCATGTGTCCGCCAATAAGATATTGTCATTAGAATGATTGTTTGCTGGTTTATGTATTGTAAAATTTGGGAGAGCAAAACTGAAAATGCTTGTATGGGATACGAAATATTTCGAAGGGCCAGTGATTAAAATTTAGATACCTAGTTATAGAATATATTTTGGTTGCTAAAAACTGTATATTATAATTGAAATCATAATAACACAGTTAGTAATTTAGGGAATAAAAGGTGCAAACCTTTGTTTTTTTAATTTTTTAAATATTAATTTAAACAAAAATATTTTCAGGTTTATTCATATCTTAAATAATGTACCATAGTTTCTCGACCCCCTTTTAACATTTTTTTGCCAACATCACTGTTAAAAAATATTTTTCTTTAACTTCAAAGACTGATTTTTTTTTATTAGATAGTAGTAGTAATTGTTAAGAGGTTTTGTTAAGTTATCTCGCACTAATATAATCATAGTATGGGTTTATGACAGGGTTTCCTTCATTTTTAATTATAATATGACCAATAAAATTTTTACAGCAATAATGTCGAATATATTTATAGATTAACAATGTTTATTATTGTTGACTAAAATAAACAGCAATCGAATGATTGTTTTTATTTATATAAGTTATTTATCATTTTGAGTAATACATAAATTTAAAAAGGTGCTTGTATGATAAATAAAAAGTTATCACATCACTAACATTAAATAATAAAGAAAAGCAATCCTTAAATTTTTAATAAATATTAAAATCTGTGGTTTTTTAATTCATTGTGAATTTAGTGAAATGAAAGATATTTTTTAATGCTAAGATGTTAAATTAAATAAATACACCACTTTAAAACTGATATACTACAGTAGTATAGTAAACGTATTGCAAAATATTAGTTGTAGTTTTTTTATACAGCAGTGTGAAGTGTATAAAGATCTAATAAACAAAGCAGATTTTAATGAAGCAGTTATGGAAATTGGTTAATTTTACTTAAAATATAATTTATAATTTTGATTCTTTGTCGGTATTGTTATACATTTCCTGTATACAGTATACACTATAAAAAAGCTACTAAAAATCAATAAATTTCCACAATTTTCCAGCTCTGTCAATTGAGCCGAGAACGAATTGAGGCAAACTTTATTTATCAAACCTTAATTCCATTTATCAACAATTAAATTAACGCTTGTATAAACAAGTTAGTTATTTTTTTATGGAACAGAAGCACTATTAATTATTGTAATAGTTAGATATATGTTTTGATCTATTAGTACAAGTTTTTTATTCATACAATATGCAAATGGTTCACAAAAACTATAATAAAAAGCTTATAAAATATAAGTTTAAATATGTATGAGTGTATAATTTTAAGTAATAATCTATCAAATCAATTGTAATTAATTACACCAAAAGTGTACTATTAAATAATATATTCTGTCTTAATGAAACAACTGTGTTTAATTGTATGATTATTTTTAGATGTAGGATTTATAAAAGTTTGCTTTTGTTTAAGTGTAGAATTAATTTTATTGATTCGTTCGTTTGTTTTGTTTTTTAGGAGCTGTTCATACTCATTTGTTTTAGGCTGTTTACACTCATTTGTTTTGGTTTGTTGTTTATGGTTCATTTGTTCTTTTGTTTTTCATAATGGGGATGGTAGTTTTCATGTAGGATTTAAAAAAATTATTTAAATAAAACAAACACTTATAAATCAGTCAATATTATTAAAAAACGAAAATAGATACAGTTTTAAAATTACAATAATTGTCTTAACTATTACATATTTGAATAAAAATTAAGTCATCGTAGCTTTAAAATTTCCCTGGTAGCAATAGTACAAATTGCATTAAAATCGCTACCAAGATGAGATCGCCAAAATTTACAGCGTCCCCATATCACAGCGGGATAATTTGGACTTTGAATACCATGGAATATTCTTGCGACTGCCCTACCAGTAAACACGTTATCTTTGTACATAGTGACAAGGCTCCGTACGTCATTAATAATACGATTTTCATCTAAAGGTAAACGTGGTGGACTAGAGATCATATCTAAAGGTTTTGGGGATGCGAAATATTCCCGTATTTTTGATTTTAGTAAGTCTTGATTTTTGTTGTATTCTTCTTCTGATATGCAGGTTTTAACTGATGGAAGAGCAACAGATATGAGAGTTGCATGCACAGCATGGAGTTGTTGGAGTGCGGTGCGTTCTTGATCTACCACACGTTGATGTAAATTATCTAAGGCTTCGTCTAATTCCGATTCAGACAAATTTCCTGGGGCTAGCAATCGAAATCCAATGTTTGAAAAAAGAACTGTTAGTTTTGATCGCTTTGGCTGATTGTTTACTGAAAAAAAATATTTTTAATTAACCTGGAAGTAAAAGACACATGGGATGGAAACGAAGTTCGAGGGAAAAAGAAGAAGAGGAAGACCAAGAACAAAATGGGAAAACAAAGTGAGACACAAATAAAAGAAAAAGGAGTCAGCTGGAGAGATGTGACACAATTAGCCAATGGCAGACAAAGATGGGGATTAAGAACTAGGAAAAATACCTCGACACCGAAAGGTACAAGAGAACTCAATTAAGAAGATAATACGTACCACTAGTCCATTCCAAATTTTTCAATTTGTGTTTACAAATTCCACTATCCCAGCCTATAGTAGAAGCAACATCAATGACGGGAAACTCAACAACGTTTGCATCTTTATTAGATTTCTTGTACATCAGCATTCCCATGGCGAGAGGCGGACAATCTTTAGCTGCCTTTCGAATTTCATTCGGTCCACCGTAAGAAATAACTTTACACGCAATGTTCGCCTGACTAAGCAGTTCAATATTACAATTGCCGTGCAATTCCAAGTAACACAAAAGAGTTTCGATGTTTTCTTCCGGAACGTCAAGGGCTTGGATGGTTTCTTGGACGGAAAAAGCTACTTCATGGCGAGTACATTTAGATTTGCAAGAACACGGTAAGAAAACTTTTTGAAGAAGCTTACGGATTGCATGGCGATCAATAGAATTACCAAAGATATGTCTACGTAGTTCATTTTCATCACCACCCTAGAAAAAAATCAGTTTTTATGAATGATTAAGGTTTGCTTTACACAATACACACTGCAAAAAAAAAAACAATTCACAATGCAAAACAATCTACAAAAAAAAAATTTTTCATGCCCCATATTCACCAGCTATTACGTATCTTGATTGCAAAAAATTTTAAATAACAAATTTTAATGGGTATGAAGTGTTAACAATTCTAAAACCGAAGATGTTTTCAAATTAAAAACAAAAATTGGTTATAATGTGTGGTCAAGTTGAAGAAAATTATAATTAATTAATTTTTATACATATACCGGGTGATTCAGTTTGACTGTCGCACCCCTATAACTTTTTAATTATTGAAAATAACCCCAACAAACCTTATATTTTTGGAAACGGCGACAAATTCTCTATTAAATGATGTGCATTTGTTATCTCTACGATGACATATGTCAAATCCGCGATAGGCAACTGTTTTTTTTTTAAATTACATAATATTCATTTTTTTGTTGATTCGGATAGGGAATTTAATTCTGAATCTGACCATGTGTTGAAAAAGTATGCTTACATATGAAATTTTTCAGGAAAAATCATTTCAAAGTTTATTCAAATCATAGCAAACAGTCTATTTCAGAAAACAAAAAATGATCAAATCTTAAAAATTATACTATAACTATCAATGGAAATGTATTAAAAATTAATTTTTAATAAAAATAAAAACAAATAATAAACATCGACATAAAAAAATTAGACTCTAATTTTAATCAAGCAGTTACAAATAGAGGACAACTGTGTTTGAAATGTGAATACATTAAAGCCTAATTTTTCATGTGGACGTTTATTATTTGTTTTTATTTTTATTAAAAATTAATTTTTAATACATTTCCACTTATAGTTACAGTATAATTTTTAAGGTTTGATCGTTTTTTGTTATGTAAAATAGTCTGTTTGCTATCATTTGAATAAACTGTGAACTGATTTTTTTCAAAAAATTTCTTTTGTAAGCAAATTTTTTTAATACACGGTCGGATTCAGAATCAACTTCTCTATCCCAGTGTTTCTCAACCGGGGTGCCGCAAAATAGGGTGCTAGTGGTGCTGCGAGAAATACTGATGAATAAACTAATCATATGTAATTTTTTTTTCTTTTTACATTCGCAATTTTACTATAAAGTTTTTAATGATGCTATAAAAATGGTTAATTTTATTAAACAAAGGCCAGCACTGCAGAATTTTTAAAAAGCTGTGTGAAAATGTGGGCAAGGAGCAGCTAAATCTATTGCTACATACAGAAATCTGATGGCTGAGTTGAGGTAAGGTTCTGAATAGGGTGTGTAAGCTAAAAAATGAATTACAAGAAACAAGAACATTTTCAAAAAAATGTTGCCAAGTGTATTGAAGATAAAAAATGGTTGCAGAAACTAGCCTACTTAAAAGAATTTTTCAACACATGAATCAGCTAAAAAAGTCAATGCAAGGCCCTGGAGAAAATATATTGATTTTAAGTGACAAAACTTTTGGATTAAAAAAAAATTGAATGTTGCAAAGGGAAATCTTGAAATGTTTCAATTACTGGTGGGGCTTAAAAGAAAAGTAGGATATAAGTAAATTTCAAGTCTTATTGAAACCCATTTGGGAGAACTGTTAATTTGAATCGGACATTATTTTCCTTCCTATGCAACACAAATGTATGATTGGGTTAGACATCTGTACTCTAAATTTCCTGCTCATCCTGAGAATTTGACTTTGATAGAAGAACTTTGTGGGCTGCAATCTGATCGCATACTTAAGATGAGATTTACTGATCTATGCCTCGACAAATTCTGGATTTCTGTGAGTATCCTGGCATTCATAGAAAAATTATAAATATATTGGTTGCTGTTTTCAACCTCTTACATGTGTAAGCAAGCTTTTTCTTATTTAACAAGTATGAAGATCAAGGACAGAAATCGAATTGTTCAGTTGAAGATGAAATTTGTGTGTTTATCTAAAGTTCGATCCAGAACTCAGCATTTGTGTAAGAAAAGACACGCACAGGTTTTACGTTACAAAAGTAAATTGTATAATCTAAATTGGTTTCAAAAATTTTCTTCACAGTCATACATAGTCATATATAGACTTTACTTTGATATATCTTATGCTTTTTTAATGTCAATAAAATGTTAAATTGATGGTAGATTAAGTAATAATCAGTATCCGTTTTCGTTCTCTTAATAAGGGGAATATACAGTTATTTAATAAATATATGGTTATTTATGTTTTTTTGTTTTTATTTTTACAAAAATGGGGTTAGTTTTTTGTGTGAATGAATGATCTGTATGAAGTATCTTGAATCGCCTGTTTGATTTCAGTTTTATTTGTATCATCAATATTCTTAAAAATAAGTAATTTTTGGCTTAAAACCGGTTATCACTAAAATTTGTTTTTTTATGAACTTGAAGTAATGGAAATAAAAATATTAATAACAATTTATAACGTAAGTCGTGAAGAACGCAATATAGGTACAGCTTCAAAATTGCCGAGGGCACATAATACCATGTTTTTGTAGATGATGCAAAGGGCCTTGTTTTTTGGTGACGAGCAAAAAAAAATTTTTTTAGCGAGGACACTAAAAATCATCGTGGAGCCGCATTGCCAACCCTGATATATAACAATTTTTATAAAGAGGTTGTCTGAGGCAGGAATATCATTTCAAGGGTTCCATGAAGGTTAAAAGGTTGAGAAATGCTGCCCTATCTGAATCAACAACAAAATGTATACTATGTAATTTTCAAAATACAGTTACCTATCGCTAAATTGACATACGTTATTGTAGAGATAACAAATGCACATCACTTAATAGAGAATTTGTCGCCGTTTCCAAAAATATAAGGTTTGTTGGGGTTATTTTTAATAATTAAAAAGTTATAGGGGTGCGACAGTCAAACTGAAGCACCCGGTATATACATGTTAGTTTATTTAATTATTAAAATTTGTAATTGAAAATGTTTAACTTGATTTTTAATACGTACTCTTGAATCGAGAAATAGATGACAATGGGCTGGAAGTCCGTCTCGACCAGCTCTACCAACCTCCTGTACATAACTCTCAAAGTTCTTTGGCATATTGTAATGAATGACTGCTCGTATGTCCGATTTATTAATGCCCATACCTATCAAAATCATACAAATTAATGTCAAGCCTTAATTAAAAGTCGAACTAAATTACCGAATGCCACAGTTGCCACGACGATTCTTAATTCACCAGCCATGAAAGTTTTCTGAATGTTTCTTCTTCTGCTGGCAGATAAACCGGCATGGTACGGTTCAGCCTGTACATCGGGTCTTTTCCGTTTTTTGTTGTTCTCAGCGGGCGCTAGTTTATAACTTTTAAGACCCGTCCTTAGAAACGTCGCCACTCGCTCGCATTCTTCACGTCTCGTGCAGTAAATAATAATGCTTTTGCAGTCCACAAATCTTTTAGTCATCAACAGAGCAAAGAGCGCATGGTCTTTTTGCGCATCGCGTGATACAGTCAGGTATAAGTTGTCTGGTAGTGGTATGTCGCTTATAATTCCGTCTATGCCATCCGGTATTTGCAGGTGCCTTATTATGCTGTCACTTGTGGCTCTTGTTGCCGTAGCGGTTAGGCCGAGGATAGTTTTCACTCCTAAGCGGTCTCGCAACACGCGACAGATCATAAGATACGAAGGTCTAAAATTATGCGACCACTGAGAGACACAATGTGCTTCATCAATACAAGCAAACGCTATCGGAGGGAGTTTGCGTAAGAACGAACCAAAACCTTAAATAAATAAAATATTCTCGTACATACAAGCAGGACCGGTCATCCATATATCGGGGCCCGGGTGCAACAACGTTTTTGGGGCCCCCTATAAACATTTTATTTGGAAAGTAATTACATAGAATTCATAAAATTTGAGCTATTAAATATAAACGTACGTAACTAATATAAAATTGTAACAAATTGGGATAAAAATCTCACAGTTATTCTAATATCCAATATTTCGGGTTGATAATTACTGCAGAACATAACGAGATAATAAACAAAACTTTACTACAACACAACAAAACCACAAGAATTTAAATATTTTTTTATTCTGCAAGAGTTTTATTATTTTATACTTATTAAACAGTCAATTTTTTAATTATATCTTCTGTATTTTTGGCGGAAAATATTGCTAAAGAATTAAGTCTCTCTTGAGAGTTGAGACATTGTATATCCGAGGTATTTTCAAATAACTTTAATCTATTAGACGAGCGTTCTGCACTGGCCACAGTTACCGGAAGTATTCCAAGTGCAATGTAAATATTGGGGAGAATTTTATAATAATCATTTTATAGGATACATTTAATCAGGTTAATGGTTTGATTTTGAACGGGGATTTTTATTCTATTACATTTTATATTAAATAACTTCGTTTATAAATGCTTCATCTTCAACTAGAACATCCAAAAGTTTTTCACAAAGTTTGTTTACATATTCTTTTAACAGTTCAGGCGAGCAATTCTCTTTGACGAAAAAATTCAATATTTTATAATCTTCCAAAATTTAAGAAACTGATATAAATCGTTCGTCTATTTGAAAAACCAAAATTTCGATAAAGGAATAAAACAAAAAATCTTATAATTTCTACAGGGTCATCCAAAGTTTCATTATTACCTATCTCATTACAAAAACGTTTTTTTTTTTAAACAGATACGATGGGTAGGAACCTCCGCATTAACCGCTAATTCTTGAACAATTGTTTTACTTTCTTTTAATGATTTTTCAAAATCAGTATTTGTAATGTTAAGGTTCGTGTTAAAATGATCTTATAAGTAAAAAAGCTGATTCTAGCGTCATGTCTTTGAAGTTAATAATTTATTATTTTTTAAGCAAATTTTTGTTTCCGTTAGTTTTTTTTTTAATTTTGAAAGTTTTCATTTTATTACACTTGATAAATAATTTCTTTTCGGTGGCATAAAATTTACAAAATCTGTTTTATACATGCCGTTTTGGGCACCCCTAAGTCGGGGGCCCGGTGCAGTGCACTCACTGCACCCCCCACTTGACCAGCCCTGCATACAATTTTTGCTTTGTACAGGGTGGATCAAATTTGAAAGTTTTACGGAGTATCTCGGTTACCGTAAAGTTAGCGAAAATCTGATAATGGTCTCTTGGGCAATTTTGTTAGAGAATAGAATACCTGTGTTATCAGATTTTTTATATCGCTTTCCATTTTGGCTCTACAAACGAAAAATGAAATTTCAATTTTTTTGAAAATTTACCATAATAATTTCATTATTTATAAAAATAGAACTAAATATTAAGGAGGTTTTTTATACAGATTTTTATTTATGCTTAATTTAAAAACAAAATTAAATTTTTTTAGCGACGATTTTTGAGATATGAAGTAAGCTTTTATTTTTTTTTAATGGAAACTCTAGTTGGTTATAACTTTATATTTTCAAAAATATATAGTTTTCTACATTTGTTGCAAAAAATAACTGAGATATGGTTAATTTTGTGAAAATTTTATTATCAAAGTTTGCCATGATTCGTAAACAAGTGATGTTTGCAATTAATAAAAAACTAACTATTACGGTAACCGACATACCCCGTAAAACATTCGAATTTGGTCCATCCTGTACCTGTTAATCTTATAAAAGTTTCACACCATAGAAAAATATTTACCTGTTGATCTTTCACCGGCAACAACGGCCTCAGGAGACACCAATAAAATGTCCACATCACCCGAACTGATAGAGTCCATAATTTTAGCTCTCTGTATTTTCGTTTGATTTGTATGCAAACAAGTGGCTTTCAAAAACGAAGGAATTCCAGTGAGCTGATCCTCCATCAATGACACCAAAGGCGAAATAATTAAAGATATGCATCGCTGTCTCTGAGAATACATATACGCTGGCAGCTGGTAGCACAAACTTTTGCCTGAACCTGTACTCAGGGTCACGAGCGTAGACTTTCCTGATAATATCCTCATCACTGCCAGTTCTTGACCAGAACGGAACGACGAATGGCCAAATAAACGAAGAGCTTTAAATAGTTCTTCAGGTGTTTCTGAAAAATTAGGAACATTTGAAAATGTATTAAGAGAAAAAAATTCAGTGATATAGGCAGTGGTGAGCTGTAGGGGGCTCGCGCGAGCCCTTTGTTAAATTATTCCTTAATTTGCGAGCCCCTTGTTCTTCTTGTTAACCATTTTCTCAAGAAAAAATATATCTTAAAATCACTGTCATTACATACATTTGTAAAGCGACAAAGTCATGTCTATCAAGCAATGACGATTAAATTTACAATAACCCGTCGCACAATAGAATCGATTATTCACGTTTGAATTTAAAATGCGATTTTTTTTCCAACATATAATTAACATTATTTTTTTGTTTTTATTTAACTATGAGCGAGCCCTTTGTTAAAAATTTCATAGCTCACCACTGGATATAGGTGGACTGGACTTAAGAAATAATCAACACTCACCCAATAAACTACCATCTTCATTTAAATCGTAATAAGGTTTTATATGTGTAGTCGAATCTAAGTAATTAAACATATCAAGTTTGGCAATTTCTTCTTCGATTCTTTCAGTTTCTAGTAACAGTTCCATGTCCTCCAAATCTATTTCGTCGTTATCTGGCTCAGTTTCAGGTTCTTTCTCTGATTCTGGTGCTACTAAAGTTGAGGTTTCCAGGTCATTTGACTGCAAATCAGGATTACTTTCTAGTGTTTGACTTTTATCAGTATAGCTGTATTTTCCCTTTCTGATAGCTAGCACACTGGTTTCGGCCATTTTTGCAGCTTCCTTCAGTGTTGGAAAAGGGCAGACTTCCTCATCGGCTTCTGCAGGGAGTAAGGAGTCTCCCCGAGTCGATTTACAATACCTCGCAAAATGTCCAGGCTGACCGCATTTGAAACAATTGAGAACACCACCGTCACAGCCGCCCATGTCCATATTTGGGCCGTACAACTGTTTCTTCTTGTTTTTCCACATTTGCTTTTTATGTTTAGCGAAATTTATGTTGCTTTTTCCCCGCACATAAATTTTCTTTTTCATGTTTAGCTGTACGTAATTTTCGTTCAGGTTACCAGATTCTATTTTTTTATGCAGCTTTTCCTTAGCTTGTTGAGCTTTATCTTTAACCAAGCCAGACTGATCCTTGTCTGATGCTGGCATTGCACTGGATTTTTTTAACGATTTACTTGCACATTTAATAATGCTACTGATTTTTTGCCGAGGGGCTGTAATGATTCTTGGTTTAATGGAATATTCAAGTTCGTATGTTTCTTTCTCAGTAGTGTTTTGTTTTGCTTCAGTGGTGGGTGATGATTTCTTTTTTTTTGCAGTGAGTGACAATTTTTTTGCTTTGGCTGTTGGCAATTTTTTCTTACTTGAATGAACTTTGGTTCTGGATTCTCCACTTCCTTCACTGCATAAATCTGCAAAGCTATTCATTTGTTCTCCTCGCTTTTCAAGAGTAAATTCTGAGTCTCTGGAATCACCATCAGAATGAAACGGATCTTCATTTTCACTTTCTGGATATTCCGATAAATTCACTCTTGTTTTATGTGCGCGTGTGGATTTGCGGACAAATACATTTTCTTGTTTATCAATTTTAGCTTCAGAAGTTTTACACTGTGATTTTAAGGTCTTGCGATAGCTTTTCTTAGTTTTTCGGGTACTTTTACTTTCGAGTGATGAATCGTTTTCATCTTCAGGTATAAAGTTGTAGCACTGGTCTTTGGTAGAGTTAAGAGGGTTTAGGCTATTTAAATTATTTCCGACCTCTTTAATTTTATTTATTTCTCCGTTACTATTTGTGTTTGTTTCAGTTTTTTTGAAAATGTTTGCAAAGTTTAATGGGACGGATGTTTTTTCAGCATTTGTACTGTATGCAACCAAAGAATGGTCTAAATTCGAGTTACAAATAAATTCGTTAATGCTGGTTCTTTGTTTTTTAGCAATATGCAAAATATTTCGGGAATTCTCTTCTTCTTCTGAGTCGGTAATTATATCTTCGCTTTCATAATCGATTTTAGTAGCATCTGATGTACAGTCCGTCGTAGACAATTCTGCTACTGATCGACTTACTTCAGCATCTGTTTTAGTTATGTTTTCTGTACTTAATGTTATACCCGTTGTATTAGCTACACGTTTCATCCAACCCACATCTAAAGTCTGTCGAGCCTTGTAATTATTGCTCAAAAAACTTTGCATGTTCAAAGGCTGTGATTGTATATGCGTTGCACCTGGTATAATTTTCAAGTCATTTGTTTTAAGGTTTTTCAAATTATTTAACTGAAGGTTTGTATCGATAGGTGTAGGTATGTTTTCTGTAATGGAAAGGGATAGATTAGGTTGGGAGAGGAAAACGGACTGATTTGTAATATCGTTCTCACTTTTCTTACTAACGAATGACAGAGACTTTCTGGGATTACGTTTAGAAAATTTAGAACCTTGAAATAATTTCTTTGAGTAACTGGAATTCATGCTAGTTTTTCCTTCTGGTTTGTTGCTTTTTTGGGGTTTGCTTTTCTTGTTTAGGTGCACACCCCACGTACGATTCACATTTGGATTCGGAAGACAGGAATCAGTATTTACTTGGTCACAATTATTATCATTTTGGGTCATATCACTATCATCGATGTTAAAAGAATCGTCGCTAAAGCTTAACGAATTCTCAACTAATAGTGATTCTTGGCTTTCTTTTTGAGTTGTATCGCTTTCACTATCAAATAAAAATCCATCAGCATCCATCAGGCTCACTTCTAAGGCTGCAGTTTTAAGTTGAAAGTATTTTCGATAAGCAAGTCGTACTTCTGTATTTGCTTCACGAATATCGAGCTGGAAGTGAATAATATTTCTTAAATGATTTTTGCAGTTTGGTATATTTAAACAAAATTATTGCTAGCATTATACTGCTGTTTATTTCTCTAAACTTACCTTTGAAGGTATCCTACCATTTTTCTTTTTAAATTCATGTTCCCATAGTTTTACTTTATATTTGCATTTATCGTACATATTTTTAACTTCTGGCTTTTTCAATAATTCCATTTCAGATTATGTTTGTGTTTTAAATTAGTTATGAGAATTTAATTTTATTAAGAAACCATTAACGTTCACATGACATTTGCAGCTGATTATGTTTTCGCGCGTTTAAAAGTCCCTTTTCAACGAACACATAACCTTACTTTTCTAACCTTAAAAATTTGTCAGAAAGTATTAATAAGGGTTATGTATTGTAACACAGAAATGTACTAATTTGTGAACTTATTGTTTTTATCGAATAACTGATATATGTTAACAAACAATGTTTAAAAGTGTAAAGTGCAAAAGATGTCGTCAAGAAATATTAAACGAGTGTTCATTATTTACGAACGCTCATAGTACACCGTTAAGTGATTCTGAAAAAGATCCCTCCGACGTGTATTGTTCTACACTGGAAGATGAACATTTAATTTTTTTGGATGAATCAAATTTGCCTAATTGGATACTTGCCACCATAACACAAGAGCAGTGGTCGAAAGGCAAACTCAACTGTAAAAATTGTGATTCTAGGATCGGTTCTTTTGATTTTATATCAGGGTTGAAATGTGATTGCTCGAATTTTGTATTACCACCTGTATATATTATTAAAAGTAAAGTTGATCTGGTAAAACCAGTGACTTAATATATTTCTGTAAGTAATGTAATATAAAATGAGCTAATATACATGATTAATAAACGGATAAGTATCTAGTTTTATTGTATGTTGTTTAGACTAGATAATAAACTTGGTATTTCCAATGTGGTATCGACAATAAAAGTTTGTCGCTAATAAATTCAGCAAAATTTCTTTCAACATTAGAAGATATTTGTAAAAATATTTATTCATAGATTAATTAGTTTGCGAATTGTGGAATAGCTTGTAAATCATAGACTTTGTATTAATAAATTTTAAAATTTTTATTGATATAAAAGAGTACAAAAAATATATGGTACAATGTTAGTTGAAAAAATAAATATATTTGGCAGTCTAGAATACGAAATAATTTACAAGTATAACTTACTGTATTCATCAGTTAAATATAAAGCCACCTTTGATAAAACCAGTGGTGAGCTGTAGGGGGCTCGCGCGAGCCCTTTGTTAAATTTTTCCTTAATTTGCGAGCCCCTTGTTCATCTTGTTAACCATTTTCTCAAGACAAAATATATCTTAAAATCATTGTCATTACATACATTTGTGAAGCGACCAAGTCATGCCTATCAAGCAATGACGATTAAATTTAGAATAACCCGTCGCACAATAGAATTTTTTGAATTATGTACAATCACTCGATTATTCACGTTTGAATTTAAAATGCCATTTTTTTTCCAACATAATTAACATTCTTTTTTTTAACTATGAGCGAGCCCTTTGTTAAAAATTTCATAGCTCACCACTGGATAAAACGCAGTAACATGATATGTTTAATAAATATTTACAAATATTTAACACTGTATTAGAAAATAAAGCCACCTTGAAGATAATATACATATATGCGGTCATACAAGATATGTTTTATAATATGTATCTACAAATATGCAACAATAAAATCATAAAAATATGACACTGAGATTCCTAAAAATTTAACTGCAAGTATAATATATTCTTTCATGATTTTAAACCTAAATTTCTACATGAAAATAATTTTTTATCACTTAAAAAAGTTCAGAGTACATCACAAACTCATTTAATATTATTATTAAAAACTAAAAATACATAATAATTTTTTTTAACAAATAACATATATACACCATTACTGAATAACAACTTTAACCTAAATATTTAAATCCTAAGCGAATAAAAAAAAAGCAACAATTACTTTACACAAATAAAATATCATTTGAGAGAGATAATACACTTACAATTTTAAATCTATTACTAGGTTATTTTAACTTCAACAAGTTTGGAGTTTTCAAAAAGAAAATATTCGAGAGCTCAGATTATATTGAAATGGAACCTTAACACTGCTTTTTTAGAAACACAGCACGAATTATATGTTAGAAACTTACTTATCAAATGGTAATTAAAAATGTAACTAACTATATCAGAAATAAATTAAGATGTAGGATAAAAAATAATGAAATGTTAAAAATAAACAAAATTTTTCAATTTCAGAAAAAACACTTATTTATAAAACTGATTATTTTTTCTATAATTAACACACTGAATAGGTATTATCCAATATACTTAATTATTTATTAGTAATTATTAGTTATGTGGAATAAAATATTAAAATAAGGTAGATATAATAAAAATAGTTCCTTAGGCATTAATTAAGATCATAGCCAATAAAACTGAAGCTTAGCGATATCGATTAAAAAGAAATCTATTTTCTTTACTCATGAGTAAACACATTTTTACATTGCAACAACAATAGCTTATCAAGTTTTGCAACTGAAAGTAGTTTAAAGTTAAGATAAGTGTGGAAATAATCATAATTTTTTTATTGTTGACTGCTCAGCCAAAATAATATTAAAGAAAAAATAAAAAAATAAATACACGGTTTGAAAATAAAAATTTGATCACATTCACTAATTAAAAGAGATCAAATATAAATGCTCATTAGTGAAAGTCATACTAAATATAGGTAGTCTAGTAATTAGACATTTTCAATTGAGTAAAAAAAATTATAAGCAAATGCAATACTAATAATTATAATACCAGTGTAAATGTAAATTTTGGAATTTCTTTGTAATACAAGTTTGGAAAACACTATTAAACTGAAAATAAATATATTTTTTTAAATAAATCACGAAGAAATTGGTTTAGACCCTATACAGAAGCTGTCCCTAGTTGTGTATAATTTGAAATTATTTTTTTATGTGCTTTATGAGTTAGCTAGAGCTTAATCCGAAAAAAAGTATCAAAAATATTGCTTTATCTTAATCTCTTAATATTAAATAACAACTCACCTTGTTTATCAATATTTTTAAACTTAAATGCGAAGTGTTTATAGCTATGTTATTGCTGCTTGCATCCATCTTTCACCTTCTTCTTTTGTTTTTTTTCTAACGATGCTGTTCTTCGTTGCCCTTGGATGGGCATGTACGGCGGTACTGGACTAGTTTCATCTTCATGTTCCGATAAATCTGGGGGTGGTAACACGATACCAGGGCTACTGCTGCTTGTGCTTGTTGTAATTGTTCCAGAGGAAATGTCGTAGCTTGGTGGTGTGTACGGATGCCTACGATGATACGTCGGATCTATAGCCATTGCTATATTTGTAAGTTGAGACGGAGATGTCGTTGGTTGGCCCTCACATAATTCTGGATCTGGAAGCCTGGGTTTATGTGGACGGTTTAACGGTGCTTTCAGATCCAGCTGTGTAGGTCTAACAGGTGGTTGCATTTCGCTGTTATTAATTTTCTCCGGAGAATAATCTAAGAATGGGCGGTCTACACTGGGATCTAGTGAAAATCGATCATTAAAATGTTTTCGTGGGGAATAATTTTGTTTTAAGTTATGATCGTGGGAATTTTTTGCTTGCAAGACGTCGACTGGAAAACTGTAATTAAGATCTTCTTCATTTATTTCTTGCTGCATGTAGCTTTGTGACTGGTTACGACTAATTGTGTTTGGTAACAAACTACTGGGTGCAGTATTAATGGGCGAAGGTAACAGATCAACAGGATTCGAGTATGAATCATCTGGCATAAGCTGGTGAGTCATCAGCTGCTGTTGCTCTAACTGTTTTTTAGCAAGTGCTTTTTGTCTTGCACGTTCTTTTGCTCTTTTAGCTTTTTGTCTTTCACGTTCTTGCAACAACTTAGCCAATTCTTTGTCTTGCGCTTCCATTGCTAGTAAACGATCACGATTTAAAATTGATTCTTCAGTGTTGTCTTCCAACTCCTGCAATTTGCGTGCAAATTCAGCATCTTTAAACTCTTGCCTTTCACGTTCAATGTCCGGCAATGGTAGACCGACCTCAGCAATATCTATTCGATCCAAATTGTTTATCAAATCGTCTGAACTCTTGTAAGGTTCACTATAAAAATATGCTTCACAATGAGTATTTGCTTGAGTATTATTTGGTTTAATATTGCCGTTGCTTGATGGTAAGGGCATAGCTAATGCTTGACGTCGAGGAGAACTCGTATGGTAGTTTACATCTACAGGTGATAGCTGTTCTGGTGTTCTTGCCATAGGTTTTTGTGGTGATTTTTTAGGAATGCCTCCCGTTCGTAATAAATATTCTTTTTCTATGATTTGTTGAGCTACTCTTTCATCATGACCTTCTGCAACTCTTTTCTTGACCATTTCTTCAAATTCTAATTTTTCTGCTAGTTGCCTTGCATAGTGAGTATCTATTTCTTCTTGCTCAGCAAGCATTTTATGGTAAACTGCCGCTGCTTGTTCTGCTAAATGCTGTTCTTGAATTTGTTCATTTAAAGCTCGAGGAAAATCTTCACGCACAACTGCATTTCGGAATCGATTACCTTGATAATGCTCACTGATTTCTTGATTTTGTAATCGGTAAGCAAGTGCACCATCTTCTCGAATTCCCCATTCTCTACAAACTTCAGTTACTCTTCCTGTCTTAGGAAGAGCGTCTGGTTCAGTTGACGGTGCGTATGCCATTTGCTAAAAATGTTAATTACCTCATGTAATACGATATTAACGTTAATTAATTGCTACTTACATTTTTTAAGGTTATTCACAAGTAAAAGCAATTTTAGAGGCACTATGGTATACACAATAAAAACGTGGATTTAATGATCATTAAATAGAAATTTAATTAGAAACTTGTTAAAGAGAAACGACAGCAGCATGTCAATAAAAAACGTATAAACTGGTGTTGACAAAACAAAACAAAAGAGAAAATTAAATGTCAATGGAATGTAAGCAACAAAGACAAAATATCCTCATGTTAATATCAGGTAACCAACATTGACATTCAAAACTATCTATGTTCATTCATGACTATGACAATCAGCTGCCTACTGTACAGGTGCCACCTCTTGTGACCTTGCAATATAATATACTTAATTATATAACAGTGGCGTACACAAAAACACAATTACAGGGTCTAACAAAAAAGAAACTCTTGAAAAACGAATTGATATGGCACTTAATGACTTAATATTTAAGTCAATATGGCAAAAGGACTGTAAAAATACAACTTCAGCATAATTTATATACTTCTTTATTTATTTCACAATATTCAATATATTAATATAAAACACAATATACATAAAAAAAAAATATATAAATCTAATAATATACGGATATTTCTATATTACATAAATTTAGCCACAGGTCAAACCCAATTGCTTGTTAACGATAAGTTCCAGAAATTTATGAATCTTAAACATAAATGTGAAGCCGGTAATTCAGAACAATTAGTCACACTGGAGGATTTGCATGGATTTTGGGATATGGTTTATATTCAGGTAAAACATGGACAAAAGAGATATGAAAGTCTACAGTCTCTTAGAGAAAGCAACTGGCAAGAACTACTGTGTACCAATCAAACACAGGAATGGAAACCCGCAAAAAAAAAACGTTGAAAAGGAAATCTGTTAAGTGCTCGGCTGGACTAAGAGCAGCCATGGCGAATGCAAGAAAAAACAAAGCTACTAATGTAAAAATAACGCAAGATAGTAAGCCCAGCTCTCCTGCAATATTGAAAAATGCTGGGAAATCGGCGAGAAATAGTCTGGAAGTTTCTTTTTTAACTTCACAAGTTAGCAATCGACTGAGTTCCCCTGGATTAATAGTTATGAAAGTGACACAGTGTGTCAAACGGATTTCAGATGTTCAGGTATAACCACTAAGAACAAGCAAAACACCAGCCAAAAGCATTTTAAAAACTGGACAAAATCAGTTGCAGTCGTTATCGAAAAGCGTTTTATTTGTAAAAAAAACATATAAATGCATTGTTTTGCTATATCACACAAGAAAAGCACATACTAACCAATCCCTATTTCCATAAACAATAAATGAAGTCAAATGTGTTAACTTAATAAAAAATTAAAGGTAGACTGGCTTTAAATAATTGAGCAAAAATGTATCCATCTGATGTGAAATGAATGAAATTAAAAGTTTTAATAATAAAACACATGAAAAGCATTTATAAATAGCAACGATTAAAACACAAAAAATGACAATAGTAATGCCATTGTTACAAAAAATTAATATAATATAATAAAACACAACAATCATTGTGCAGATTTAAAAGTTTTTTAAACAAGTAAATTCGCTAATCAGCATAATATCTCGAATGTAAACATTGTTATTAACAAAAAGTAATTTTGTACTGTAACATTTATTGTGCAATCTTACTTGCATTAGACTTTGTGACACAGAACAATTTAATTTTATTGAATTTTATTATAATGGTTGTTAATAAACATATACAAGTTTCACTGAGATATTTCATAAAAATAATTAGCAGCTTAAATGCCCGGACGGTGCTACTATTATTGTAATAATCAAGGTAAGATAAGTTTTACATGTTAACATTTATCAAAATCCAAATTATTTACTTAATATAAAACACAAATTATTTAATTCTCCTAATTTATTGTTAATTGATAGACATATTTATTGTGATATTTTCAAATATGGTGGACACTTAAGGCACATTTAGTAGCACTTAAATTATTTCTTTTATTTATTTTATTCAAATAAATCAAAGTTTATGAGTAAAGTTAAGTGTAAATCAATTATGCTTGGACATAAAAAAAACATTTTATCACAGGAATAAAAATAAACAACCAACAAGCATTATAAATAAAAAATTGCTTCATTTTGTTAAGATACTGGACAGTACCTAGCGGTTCCGAAGTGAACGACGGCCTACTGAATTTCGCCCAGTATTTCTTATAGCCAGTCCACCCCTAATTAACAAAAATTCGAAGTTAATTATCGATATTTTAAAATGACAACTACCAAGTTTAAAGCACCGATTATTTAACGATTATTAACATTAATCAAATAAAGAGTATTATAACAAACAAAAACGACTACAGAAATTAAATTAATTCGTAAATAAATACAAAGAATGTGCATATACAAAAATTTTCGGTTAATTTACTGGCTCAATTTTCAAGCAATATCCACATGCATATCCATTGCAGTTTAATGTTGATTTTTAAGTAATAAATACATTAATAATTTTCAGTATTATAACAAATATACATAATGTTGTACATGATTAATTAATTAATACATTAATTAATTTGAAGACAATACATTGGGTAAACCTCTGTATTATTTCATTTAAATGATGATACATTTTTGTTGTTCTTAATTTATTTACTGAAGTACTAATAGTTGCCCAAAAGTATAATACACGCGACATTTACATTGCCCAATCAAAAAGCTAATACAAAATGTGTGGGTATTTTTATTATTTATCTTTTAATAATTATTTTCTAAGCAAAATGATTTTTAAGTCACATTGATAAATAATGTGCTGCATTTTAAACATTATAAAAAATATCTAGGAATAAAAACTATCATTTTCAATGTTTCAATGTTTCTTAATGCACTTATCAGTATCTAGTAAACTTAGACTAAAGTTGAGTATGGTTACAGTGATGAAAAATTATATGGGAGGTGCAACATAAGGCAATGGAACAGCTTCTGTTTGACTTACTGAGATAGTATTAAATCGTATTCCGGAACTCCGGCTCGGTAAGATTGAACATATTTGGTGTGCATTTCAGTATTCAGATAACTTTTTTTAACTGCTGGATCGTCCTGCATCAACTTGCGCCATTCCATCTAAATAAGTTTAACAAAACAGGTCAACTCTTTTAAAATTGGAGGGTCTCTACTTTAATTAATTAAATGTTTTAAAAAGATGAATAATTTTTTTAATGATTAGTTTAGATTTCAGACACTTTTTAAGAAAAATAACGAATCCTGTAAATCACTTATGAAAAATTATTAAATAAAATACTAACCAGCTTTTTGTAACGATCCTTCTTAAGGACAAATTGGCTGCCAAAAAGTTTTAACAAATCGGCTCTCTCACACCATGGCCAAATCATATAGTCAAGCATTCCAGGTTTTTGGCCTCCAAAGTAAGGCCCACCTCTCGCAGATATTTCTCTTTCAAAGTTTTCCAAACCATCCATGATTACTTCTTCTTGTTCGTCAATGTAGCCCCTATTTGATGTCAGGATTACTCGATACATGGTGTTGATTACCTACAACAAAAAAATGATAAAACCTTGCAATTTACGTTTTTGAATAGTTAGTTTTTAATGATATAATAGTTAGCTTTGATATTTTATCATTATTCTAGTAAAAGTACAAATAAACTATGAAATATTCAAATTATTTCAACATAAATTACTGTATTAATAATAATTCCGAATGATATTCTAAAATAAGCAAACAGCACAGCAAAAAAATTGTTGGGAAAATTTTGCCATACAATTATTTAACTTTAAAATAAGCAAAGAGCAGACATTGGTGTCCCTTTAGTTTTCGTGACCATTGTTTAATTTCGGCCTTTCAAAAAACTTAATACAAGGCCGGATTTTCTTATAATTTAGGCTACATCTTCACAAGATGATTGCCATAATTTAGTTTCAACATTAGGGACAAAAAGAATGCAAATGCATTGTTTAAAGAGCCTTTTACATATCAAAGTTTATACTCCTAATATGTATCACAATTAGGCCTACTGTGGTAAAAAAAGAGTCTGAAATGTGTCTTGATTAGTTTAAAATTTTTGGTAAAATATAAATTAATTCAATTACTGCAGTAGGTATACTTGAAAAAATGTAAGACCCCAATGTGTATAAAAAATACAATGTTATTTTCATATAAGTAAAGAGTTACAAATTAAGTACTTTAAAATACAAAAAAAAAAATTAACAATAATTGCAAATGGATAAGTGACTTATTTTTGAAAGTATTTAATTAATTTGTTTTTTGTTTATACACTACCTTACTAAACTGATCAATTAATAAACGATCTTTAGCTTTATGAAGAGGATCTTTGGGGAACAGATGATGCTGAGGGTATTTTTCATCTAAGTAGTCCGCAATAATCAAACTTTCATAGATTACTTCTCCATTTTCCAGTTCCAGAGCTGGTACTTTGCCGAGTGGGCTTTTTTCATACAACCAATCAGGTTTGTTGGATAAGTTGATATTAATAACATCATATCTAAAAGTTCAAACATAATTAATTAAGTTTAAAAAAAATGATGTTAAGATCGAGGAGGCTTGTCATTTGTGTATTAATCTAAAAGACGTGCCAACAAGAGCGGTCCCATGGTGTAATGGTTAGCACTCTGGACTTTGAATCCAGCGATCCGAGTTCAAATCTCGGTGGGACCTCACCTTAACTTTTGATTTTTTTTAACATCAAATATAAGAATTTTATATTTAATTGTACTTGGTCAGTAACCTGACAGGAAAGAATATTCACTTAATGTAAATTGAAACGTATCTGAGCCTGTTTTAAATTATTTAAATGTGTTGCACCTGCACAATAAAAATTACAGCGATGAACATATTTTTTGATCATAAAAAGCTCGAAAACTATTAGGATTTTCTGAGAAAAAAGGGGCATCAAACAATTTTTCTGTGTGAAAAAAAAAAACACTAGTGTGACTGACCATTTTTGAGGAATTAAAAATCCTTTAGCATACATATCATTTCTCCATTTCTGTCTCAATTAAGGCATTTGTCTGGCTGTTTATGGATTTAAATACAAAAAAAAATAAACTTTTGTTATTTTATTGCAAGTGGTTCAAAATTTTGAAAGGATGATTGTGGCAAGGCCGGTTTTAACGCCAAACCCACAATTCAATCAAATATATTGGAACAATTAACCGCCAGGCTACTTCAATAAAAATTTAATTAAATCATGGAGAATGTTATACATATTTAGCAGTTACTAAATATTTAGAAACAGGTTTTTTTAGTGATTAATCCATTTCTTAACATAAATACATTTAAAATAGTAAAATTCATAATTTCTTAAAAAACAAAATGTGATTACATTTTTAATTTGCATAATTTAAGTTAATATGAAAAGCTAGAATATTATTTTGCGTGGGATTCTATAAAATGAGACAGTTTGCGATCAATACTGTCACAAAAAATGAGTAAATTTAAATTATTAATTCATCACATATCAAACACATAATTTTACAACCCTAAAAAATGGAAAAATTGTTGCTATAGCCACTATATGGTTTGTGATCACTTAATAAACATGTTTAATCGTACAAATAATTTAATCAAAAGTTGAAACCCAATTTATGTACACTATTATCGAAGACGCTACGCTGAAAGGTCCCATGGTGTAATGGTTAGCACTCTGGACTCTGAATCCAGCGATCCGAGTTCAAATCTCGGTGGGACCTATGCTATTTTTTTCCCCCTAATTTTTAAAATCTTTATAATTGCAGATCTAAAATTTATAAAGGCGATAATTTCCTTCTGCAAAGATGAATAAGCAACGAAGGACAATTTTAATTAAAATGTTTATGATTATCTAATGTATACATTAATAAAACATTAATTTACGTACATTACGTGATTTTAATGTTTTTAATTTAACATTTATCTTGGAACTAAGCCTACATATTTTAATAATCTGATATGATTTCAATTTTTAAAACAAAGATTGGAAACTGAATGATTAAATAGGGTGGTTGGTATAGTCCAAAAATTATTAAGTTTGAATCTCAATTGTTGCTTAATTTAAAATTATTCTATCTTTGAATGAAGAATAAATTTTACAGCGAGACATAAAATGTTTGACTTATTATCACACATGTTTGCAATACCACACTATAAATACACATCGAATTTCTAAGTTAATTACGTGACCTGTTTTCTCCTTACATTATTGAATACTGTTTTGTTAGCAATTTTCTAATAAAATCATAAAATTGGTAATTACAAGTTATATACAATTATTATAGCCCACAGTTAACTATATTTTACACAACGAGAAATTACGAGTCATCAGTAATTTACAAAATCATGATTCAAAAAAAAATTAATGACTTCATTTACCATGTGCGTAAATTAATGTGAAGTTTAGTTGCTATAAACTGATTTGGTAAAACGGAAAAAAAGACTGCCGAAACCCGGGATTGAACCGGGGACCTTTAGATCTTCAGTCTAACGCTCTCCCAACTGAGCTATTTCGGCTGATGAATGACACAATTACGTTTTTACTTGACTTTGCAAGTACATAAGTAATTAAATGAAAAGCTACTTACGACAGTTTTTTGGCATCCAAAACTAAATGAACTCGTTGGGCGTAGGGGCAAAATCTGTTACTGTAGAGACGCAATCTACCTCGGTTGATTGGTGGCGCTCTGGCTCCTAAAAACAACCCCATTGTTGATAATAAATTTTTTGTAAAAGTTAGTTTAGTTTAAATTGTTGGGAAACATGGAATATTCCTGTATGAAGAAAAAGTTGAAGATTGAATGGTCCACTGTGATGAATAAGTTGAAAATTGAATGTTCTTTTACGAAGAAAAGAAAGTAGATCGAATTTTTTATCTTTAGGGAAAAGATGAACATCAAATAATTTTGGAAAAAGATGAAGAACTCATGTTTACCATTTGAAATATAATAAACTGTTGGAGAAAAAGCTGAAGATCGAACGTTTCATTACTCAATATCATACTTCCAGTAAATTTTGTGTCGTGAAAAGGAATTGTAGGTAGTTTAGCAAAATAAACGGATCAATACTGTTTAGGTAACAAAATTTAATGTTGTTTAAAAGCCACTTTCTCAAACATCATTTTTGGACTTGAAAAAATGTACTTAATATGTCATAAATGTGTTGACATCATTGTTGTCTCAAACGAGGTCTACGTGGGCTTTGAGCAATGATATTATGCTTAGGTAATAGGTATAGAGTTACACAGTGATCACAGAAGAAGGCACTTATGAAGAAACCTTAGTGTTAGATTTTTTTTGGTGTTAAGTTAGTTTTGTTACATGGAAACCAAAAAAGACGTCTTATAAACATATATTATTCAAAAATATTGAACTCTTTTTTTGGGCGACACACAAACAAAACAAAATTTCTGTATTATGCTATTTTATTTTCAAACCTAGTAATTTTGTAGCATGTATTTATATACCATGGATTTGATATATTGTTCGGGAATTTAAGTTTTTAGTATTACAGTTGATAATAAATAATTCTTTATTATCTGCCAATGAGTTAATACAATTTTTGTGACAAAAAGGTAATTTCGTCACTGGATTATGATAAGCAATAAAAATAATCTAAATCCTCATGGGCTTGTCACGTAAAGTTAAAATATTTGTTATAACGTAATCTATGGCCTAAAATTGCAATACAATATATTGTTAGTTTTAGATTTTCTCATAGGTCAACGATATTTCATAAAATCTAAATGAAATATAGCATAGCTGAAGTTGTGTGAGGCAATTGACTAAAATAAACGTGACGCACCTATGTAAACACAACAGTAAATTAATTAATATGTGGACAATTTTGAACTGTCCATTAAAAAATCTAGGAAGTTATTTAATCTATGTAACCTGTATAGAACTATAAAACTATGCAAATTTAAGTGCATATGTAAAAGTACTACCACGAGGCTTACGTCATTGTTATTGATATTCTATTTTTGGACGAAGTGCAACTAAAATGTTTGCTTTAACAACAGAGTTTATCATCAAATATTAATATATTTTTAGCATTTAAATAGTGGCAAAAAATTCTTACCCTTTGCTAAATGTCGTGTAGTCATTTTCAACAATTCACGTTTGGTTAAAAAGATTTATCTATTTCAACACCTGGTCACAGTTGGAAATAAGTTATTTAAACACAACAATGTCTTATTGTTACAAGACAATGTTGTAAAATTAAACAATTGCAATTAAAAAACACACCAATTCAAAACATGCACATCAGCTGTTTGTTGACAAATGAATTTCGTACTAACACACTTTCAATTACACCTTGATTGGTGCTGCCAAACAAATAGTGTTTGCTAGCAATACTAAAACTTAGTACAATAATATGTCATAGATGACGCTCTACTGTAAATTAATTAAGTTTGTTAAAATAGTTTGTTTTATTTTAATATAATGTGAGAATGATTTGTAATAAAATAAAGAAAAAAGAAATGTTTTAAAAAATAATAATATATAAATGATATTATAACGCATATATGTGGCTTATTAACCGTAAGTGCATCGTGAGATTCTACGGCCCTGTGGCGCAACGGATAACGCGTCTGACTACGGATCAGAAGATTCCAGGTTCGAATCCTGGCAGGGTCGCATATCCACTTTTTTTCGTTACGGGTCCATTTTTTTGTTTAAAAGAAGTGAAGGTCAAATGATGTGTATTTTCTAGGGATGCAGGATGCAGCTTTAAGCAAATTGGCTGCTTACCGATTAATCGGCCAATTATTAACTGTTTATTTTTTTTTACATGCCATTAATTAAATTAAATGTTCAATGCCTTTATAATGTGTGATTAATTAAGTTAAATGTTCAATACCTTTATAATGGGGGCTTAATAAAACTCGATTTTGATTTTAGTTAGTAGGTATCTTCGTAATATACACTTAATATACACATAATATTTATATAACAGCAGTGCCGTAACGAGGGTATGAAGCGCCTGTGGCAAGTGTCTAACTTGCGTTTTTAAACCATCTTCATGTCAATTTTTTCTTATGGACGCTATATCTGATTTTAACGAATAAAATGCTCTACAAATTGGCGTTAAAATCAGATATAGTGTCTATAAGAAAAATTGACCTGATGATGGTTTAAAAAAAGCGAAACGTCGCATGGAAAATATAATTGGGGATTTTGATTCCTTGCAAAAAGTGGCCGTGAAAATGTTTTTACAGAAATGAAATTCGACATCAAATAAAAAAGTTATGGGCAAAAAACAAAAATCCACTTTTTTACGTTTTCCCCTATATCTCAAAAACTAAAAGAGCTAGATAAGTTCTGTTTGCGTCAAATTATTAAGCACCCGAATATACAACTTTGCCCTAATTTAACCGAAGTGGTAACTCTTACCGTTTACGAGATCCCCATAGTGGCCCTCGAAAAACGAGAACCATGTATATGAGTATATGCGATGTATTATTATTAAGCAAAAGAGGTAGTGACGCGTAGGCTTCTTTAGTTTTTAGCTAAAATTCTTAAAAACGACTTCAGCCATGTTGGTAGGACTTGCCCTGTTAATTTTGACTCCATAAATGCAATAATTTTCTAGTTACTTAATCTTATAGGAGGTAATCTGTTAAGGTAGGTGCAAATAATATCATTTATATATGCGGTTAATTTTGCAAAACAGGTACCGACGCCTAGGCTTCTTTGGCTAAAATTTATATAATCGACTTCAGCTACATTATTACGACATGCTCTGTTAATTTTGACTCCATAAATGCAATAATTTTCAAGTTTCTTTATCTTATAGGCGGTAATCTGTTAAGTGTTAAGGTACAAATGATATTATTCTTATATGTCGTTTATTATGCAAAAGAGGTACCGACGCTTGAGCGTCTTTAGTTACAATTATTAAAAATTACCTCAGCCATGTTGGTAGGACATGCCCTGTTAATTTTGACAACTTAAATGCAATAAATATCATTTACTTTATCTTATAGGAGGTAATTTTTCAAGGTACTTAGGATAAAAAATAAGAATAAAAAGAGGTATCAACGTTTGGGCGTCTTTGGCTAAAATTGATAAAAACGACCCGCTACATTAGTAAGACATGCCCTGTTAATTCTTACTCAATGAGTCCAAAAATTTTTAGTTACATTATCTTATAGGGGATAATCTCTTAAGGTTAGACTATAGTTGTATAAAAATCTATAAAATTTTAGCTTAGGTCACTACACATTTGATCCTGTTGTTTGACTGTCGCGTTGTCCATTTTCGCTATAGAAAAGACAAACACAGGGCTCTTGTTGACATTAAATATTGACTGATTGGGATATTGCTGTTTATTTTGTATTTGATTGCCAGAATGTGTTGACCGTTTCAGCGTTAGCTAAGATATAACGTCATTTTAAAATTTATATGAAAAATGTTCTATTAAAATATGCAGTTTGAAATAATTACTTTAATTCTAATTTTTATACAGACTTATAGCTTCATACTCTTTCGTTAGTTTACATATAGATTTAATCTCCATTTTTTCCTTAATTTTACGCCTCACTCGTTAAGCGGACCCTACACCATCAATATTTTATTGTGCAATATTGCTCTTTGCACAATAATATTGGCCGTTTGTGGATCGTATTGAAAGGTTGCACAATATATTGAGTGAATTCAAAATTTTTAGATATTTATTGCGCAATATTAAACATATTGCATCGTCTGTGTGCAACATTGCTCAATATTGATTGATTGATTCAGTTTTAACCAAAACTTTGTAGAGCAAACATCGTGAAAAATGTCCAAGTTAAAGGAAGAGGAGAGAAAATTTATTTTAGACTGTATTGATGTGGGATATTAAGTGCAAGGATTACAGCAATAGAATTTTAAAAAAATGAACAATACGAGGAACCGTCTAATCGCAAAAAGTTTCGAAAATCACTTGGTTCACTTAATCTTAGTTCGTTTAATAAATTTTCATGAGTGTACTGATTTCTTTACTAAAACCACTGCTTCATCCATCTGCGTCTTTTCCTCGATTTTTTTTTTCTTAAGCAAACAGCCAGTGCAATAGCCACACAACTAGCTTCGGTATCCCTCAACATGTTAACTGCACAAAATTCAAACTTCAACTAAAAATTGGACAATAATATTGCACTGTTTGGAGTATCAAGAAAAAATATTTTGCAATATATTGCCGCAATAATATTGATCATGTAGGGGCCGCTTTAGGCGAGTCTTATTATTTGGTATACCTTTTGTTTGAAAGTCTTTCTTCCTGTCTTTTTCTCTTTGCTGAAACTCAAACTCGATTTTCCTATTCATGCCAGATTTCATCATCCCAGATTTCATCATCCCAGATTTTTCTTGGTTGTACCACAAACAGTGGCGTAGTTAGAGTTTGTGCCGCCCGTGGCGGACCCTCAGTTTGCCGCTCCTCTGTTGATGCTTTAAATTTTTATTTTTGTTGCTTGTTTTCATGAACAGAAAGCGTATATTACTGTGAATTTCCTCAAAAGCATTTTGCCTTGCCTAGACACGACTCCAAATATGGTAAAGGATTTTATATACCTGTCAAATTGCACTAATTATCACTCACTTAGGCTAGTCGCACACGACCAATATTTTTTATGACGTACCTACTTAAAAACCTCCCAATAATAATTGTTTTTACAAAAAATCGTCATTACACACTGTTTTTGGTGCCCAATGATTTGGAAGTTCTCTTATCATTGTTCGAAACTTTTTTCATCCCAATTTACAAATAATTAGACAAATGTTATCGCTATGCGACGATTGGTTAATATAAAAAGGGATTTATATCTCAAACCTAATGTTTGCAATAGAACGGAAGCGAAAAATTCCTTTTACAATAGAGTTTAAAACTGCATGGAATTTAATGCCCAAAATAAATGAAATGTTTCATAATTTTATGGAATGTTTGGTACCCTATCATTAAATTTTATTACTTGGAATTTCTGACGTTACAAGAGGGCGAGGTTTTCAGTGTAGCCAGGTCGACTAGCCCGTTTACCCTTTAACTTCGATAAGAATTCTTTTTCTATGTGAATTTTTCATTGGGACTAGCGCTAGTGCCAGCACTGATTATTATATCTAACCTGAGATTTTAATTTTTACCCCATTTGGGTATTTGGGTAGACTAAAAGTGCAGCCCCAAAAAAAGTGCCATCCGGGGAGGACTAGGGTACCTTAATAAACAGGGTATGGACAGGCAAGGACAAGTTTCTATTGGCTGAGGTGTATATACGGTCGAGTTTCGCTTGCCGCTAGACTGAGACCTCCAGATTTTAAATCGGTTGTATGGTGGAGATAGGCAAATGAACATATTTTATTTTTTTCTTGCGTGTTTATAGTGTTTAAGTGCGATCCAAAACTTTAAAAGACATTAGTGATAGTTGTTTAAGTTATTACCATACATAAATTTTATAAGGTAGATTAAATAAAATTATTTTTTTAATTTTTAAGAAAATGTGCATTGTACTATTGGTCTACATCGAACTTAATAGCAATGATTGGGATTAATAATGAATTTTTGTGATAAAATATGAAATTGAATTGATGAACCTATACTTTTCAGTTGCTCATTGGATATTAAAATATACGTTTTTTATAACGTCTTGTGTTTTATTCCTTACACGCCGTGTATCATGGGTTGCATGCCTACCATGGAAATACGCGCTCCGTAGATGTTATTTAAACATTAATAGCTAATAACAATTGTTAAACCTTCATTTTACTCATTTTTTAATTGCTATACTTATTATTGCATCTATTTCTGCACGCCAATTGAGTTTTTACCTACAAATTTCCTTTAAAAATTGAGTTATTAAAAGAAATCCTATATAATCCCATAGCGGCTATTAGAAATTTGAAGGGTTTGTGAAGCGTGGCCATACCCTGTTATACAGGGTGGTGCTTTTTTCGATGCTCACCATTGCTATCTTGGAAACGGTAAGAGATACAAGGTCGGTTAAATTAGAGAAAAGTTGCACATTTTTATGGCGATTGAGAATCTGAAAAGAAATCCTGGATATTTTGATTCGTTTTTGATTTATTACAAAGAAACTGAAAAATGTGATTTTAGAAAAATATTATTATCTTCCCTACCATTGACGCTATTTCATTTAAACTTGGTAACTTTATGTTTTTGACCGTCCTGGGTTTGATGACGTCAACAGAAATTTTCTAAGCCTTCTAGATTTCAAGTTGCTATAGTCAACTTTTTTATTTCTTATGGCCGCCATATTGGATTTTTACACCATCAGACAGACAAAAAAATTAGCTTTTCAGATTGGTAACCAACATACTTATTTCTTTGAAAAAACTTGTTGAAATTTTAAAATTTGTGTAAATAATTCATAAAATCGAGAATTGGTTTTGAAAAACAATTGAAACTATGATATAAATAAAAGCTACAAAACATTTTATTGGTCTAATGATAACGAAATTAAGATTGTTGGAAACATATTTAGAAGATATGTTAGGCGAATTGCCATTATTAACAATTCAAAATCATCAGTAGTTTCAGCATGAAGGAGCTGGTCCTCACAACGCCCGCATTGTAAAATGATATTAATTTAGATGTACGGTTTCAAAATGCATGACTTGGTACGTTTGGTCCTGTTCATTGGCCTCCGCGATCGCCATGTTTAATGCCTATGGATTACTTTTACATTGATGTTGTTTATGCAACCCCAACGGAAAATATTGAACTTCTTCACCATAAAATCAAAAATGCTTTCGACTCTATTACGAGACAAACTATCCTAAAGGCAGTGGACGAAATGAATTTGAGGACTAACCACTACATCATACATAACGGCACGCACTTTGAACAATTTAAATAATTATTTATATTGTGTTTTAAATTTATTGTCCTTTCGTTATTTTGTTAGACCTATAAAATGTTGTGTCACTTTGATTTATATTATAATTTCATTTGTTTTTCAGAGCATTCTCGATTTTATGAATTATTTACACAAATTTTAAAATTTCAACAAGTTTTTTGAAAGAAAAAAGGTATGTTGGTTACCAATCTGAAAAGATAATTTTTTTGTCTGTCTGATGGTGTAAAAATCCAATATGGCGGCCATAAGAAATAAAAAAGTTGACTATCGCAACTTGAAATCTAGAAGGCTTCGAAAATTTCTGTTGACGTCATCAAACCCAGGACGGTCAAAAACATAAAGTTACCAAGTTTAAATGAAATAGCGTCAATGGTAGGGAAGATAATAATATTTTTCTAAAATCACATTTTTCAGTTTTTTTGTAATAAATCAAAAACGAATCAAAATATCCAGGATTTCTTTTCAGATTCTTAATCGCCATAAAAATGTGCAACTTTTCTCTAATTTAACCGACCTTGTATCTCTTACCGTTTCCAAGATAGCAATGGTGAGCATCGAAAAAAGCACCACCCTGTATAGAGGTACCCTAGGGAGGACCATCCCCGCCTCCTCTAGCTACGCCACTGACAACACAATAACATAGGTTGCTAATATATGTATGGATAGAAAGTTGAGTTTATATATTTTGGGTTACACTGCAGAAACTTTTTACCATTACTTTTCAGTAATTATTGTAAACATATTAAAGTAAACAAATCACCACCAAAATATTGCTAAACGAAGAATGTCAAAAATTGGGCTGTTCTAGAAGTATCATTTTGCAGTTTCATAAGTACGTGTTAAAAAAAGTTAAGAAATGTTATTTTTATTCACGTAAAACTTTAATTAATTACTTAAAATTTGTGTAGAAGAAAGTGTCAGCTTCATTTAATATTATCAATTATTTTTAATTACGTTTTATGTGTATCAATCCTGATTTCCTCAACACGTTAGTTTTTGAAATTTGGAATATTGATACCCGTTTTCTAAATCATGTACTGTCCTGCAGATGTGCATGTTTATGTAAATGCTTCAATAAAGTCCCATCGCTAATTGTCTAGGTATAGAGTGTTGCTTAGATACCTGACGAGTCTTATTGGCTGTCGACTAAAATCGATCATTAGTGAAGCCAATCCTGCCACCGGATCCGTTCCGGAATGGCCGGAAATGCAATCCAGATCTCTTATTTCTGAAATCTCTATACATCTGATTTTTATAATTGAGAACAAAAGAAATGATTTCTCTTATATTATTAGTTCAGAAATACACGTTGCATGTGTTTATTGGTATTATTTTCGGTAATTAAAACTATAATTAGTTTAAATTAAATTGTAAAATTCTGTTTAATATAGATAACCTGTTGTTTGGTAGGTATGAGTTAAAATTATATTACATAAAAATATGAAGTGTTAGATAGTTTTAACTTTAACTACCTTAATTTTCAATGACTATGGTGTACTTAAAATTCTGTTATTAAGAAAAAATATCATCGAGAGTTCACGAAACTAAAATGGGACAAATTTGCAAAAGGTTTTTAATAACTACCAAATAAAAAATTACTGTTAGAGCTCTTTGCTATAGATAAATAATTTTGCAAAAAGCTACAATTAAAACTTAATTTTAATGATATTTAACACATATGTTGATATCACAAAGGTAACTGGAACAAGTTTTGTTTATATTTTAAACAATCTATGTAACTAAAGCAAAGGTTGGGATGTTATTTGATATTTTTCTTGTAAATATTTTAGCTAAATTATTATTAAACACTATAACGTGTTAAAATGCAGTAAAATGTATTAGCTTTCTCCAGAACATATTTTATTTTAATCTGCTATACAAATCTTGTCACAAAACACCAAAAAGATTGTAAAATTGCTTTGGATCCTTAATTCTGTTATATTTGTTTTATGAAACATGACTAATGCTAACTTTGTTTACTTATTTGCGAAAAAGAAGTGATTATTTATTTGATTTATTTAATGAGAAGTTGTCTTTGCAGTCATATCTGCGGTGACCATACGTCTTTTATTATAAAGGACAGTCCTTTATTTCCAAACGATGTTGTTTAGATTTATTTATTTTTTAAACCTCAATTTTGTCCTTCATTTAAAAAAATGTGTGGTAATAAATGAATTGGTGTTTGTTGTGCCGGTCACATAAGAAAATCATTTGGATGAAATTTGTTTTATCAAAAACTTTGTAATTAAAGAAAAATTACACGAATGGCAGCAAAGTTCAATAACCATTGAACAAAAATGAATTGCAATATTTTAAGATTTCTTTGAAAATTTAATGCATTTTTAAAGCCCATTGCTAATTATTGGGTATGCATGTTTGCCGGGGTCAAACGCTGCTTGCTACTGAGAGGGTATTTTGTATCATTAATAAAGTTTCTACAAATGAAACAATATATGAATTGAAAGTCGAAACACTAGAAGTTTGCATTTACACCAAATTTAATTACAATATGAACTATGCAAAATTTTATGATTACATACAACATGAAAATAACCTTTTAAAAGTACATTCCTCCCAAAAATATCATTAAAATTAAAATAAAAATGTAAATGATCATTAACTATTTATTAATTAAAATATTTATTATATTCGTATTGTGTATAAAAAAATATTTTATTTTTGCTACTAACGTAAAAAATGCTTTTCAATTAAATTTTTGTTCATCTTTAAGAACACTGAGAAAGTGATTTTTTTTTAACAGAGGCATCCGACGCGGTTTGGTATAGGTTTGCGTCCGTAGACTCTATTTGTCCTTTATATTCTCTAAAAAAATATGGTCACCGTAGTCATATCTAAACATTATTTGAAATAATTCATTTGGGCGCTGATAAGTATTATCTCCTTCTTCTTAATCGGTTCCTCTTGTACATTTCGGTGTCGAAGTATGCTATTTATTTTTGTATCAAGTTTCCTCACTCCTGCTTATCGTTAGCTATTTGTGGCACATCTCTCCAACTGACTTCTTTTTCTTCTTGTCTTAGCCTCACTTCTTTTTTCCATTTTATTCTTGGTCTTTCTTTATTTCTTTTTCCCTCCATCTGTATTTTCTGTACATTCTGGCATGCGTAGTAGATGTCCAAACTATCTTAATTGATTCGTATCCATCTTTTTCTTAATATCTGTTAATCCTAGACTTTTTCGAATTTTTTCGTTACTGATTTTATCGGTCAGTCTACATTCCTCTATACTTCTCAGACATCTCATTTTTTGTTTTTGTGTTAGTGTCCAAGTTTCTGAACTGTTCGTCAGAATGGATATGTAGTACGTACACTGCATTAAAAACTCGCGTCTTCGTTTCTTTTGATATCTCCTTCTTAATTATCAAACATTTATTAGTGGTGCAGTAACATTTCGTCGCTGCCGCCATGCTATTATTTAGATCTTCCTCCAATTTACTATTTTCTACAATGATTGTTCCTAAATATTTAAAATTCGCTACCTGCTCTATCTTTTTTTGGTCTAGCATAATTGTAACTGGTTCATGATTTTTCGCTATAATCATAGCCTTTGTCTTTGTTACATTAATATTCATATTATATCCACTTAATGTATCTGCCCATACGTCTAGATTGAGTTGCAAGTCCTTTTCGCTTTTAGCTAATAGCATCATCTGCAAAGACTAGTTCTGTTAAGGATATTAGTTTTAGTTAATTCCAACCCCAGTAGGCTTGCTTTGTGTTTTGTTTACATTCTTTAATTATTTTATCCATAGGAATTATAAAGAGAGTGGACTTAAGGTGCCTCCTTATCTTACTCCCACTGTTGTTATAAATTCCTGGAAACTGCTGTTACGGGTTCGCACATAATTTCTACTACTCTTATATAAACTCTTGATGGCGTTTAAAAATCTTTCTCCAACTCATTTTTTTCAATATCATCCAGATCTTTTCCCTTGGCACTCTATCGAAGGCTTTAGGAAGATCGATAAAGCACAAGTACAGCATCTTTGAATGTTCCATTGTTTTTTTTACTTAACTGTCAACGTAAAAATTAGAACCTGCATGCTTCTACCCGGTCTAAAGCCGCATTGCGCCTCTTCCAAATTTCTTTCGAAACGTTTTCTTAATCTCTCCTCTTAAAATTTGTTCATATCATTTTTCTACTATACTAAGAAGAGATATGCCTTAATAACTATAGAGAATAATAATAATTTAAGCTGTTAATAACTAAACAGTTAAAGCTACCTTATGAAAAGATGGTTTACTAATTGAAAGTAATTCATAGATCATCATGACATATATTTGACAGCAAGGAAAAATTATACTCTACTAATTATTCCCAGTAACAATTTTTAAAAATATTTCCAGTTAACGTCTTGCCTAAACCACACACTTCAACAACACAAGAGTTATATTTACATACCACCCCCCTTATCGTAACTAATTAAAATTACAAATGCAAAATAGAATATTAATTACCTTTTTCGAATTATTTATGGTCATTAATTTTATTGTTTGTGGCGTTGAAATGATAGGGGAGGACTTTTTTGAATAAAGCTGTATTGTTTGAAAATAATTAACAAGGACTGTGTATCCAGATGTAATCCCTTCTTTCTTCTTGAAAAATAGTTTTTTTTTAACGAGAACATCAAGATAAATTCGAAGTTAATGAACTAAATAATTAGGAGCGGATTTGCTTTTGACTGCCTAGCTTTTTATTTTCTTAATAAATCCAGCTTGGCGTTCGTACGAAGAGTCAAAATAATGAATCAAAGATGATCGCTTAAAAATACAACTTCAAACACTTTAAATCGTTCGACACGCCTATCTGTTAAGCCATCATTCACTTAAGGGATGAAAAAGTTAGTAAAACGTTAAAGACCTCGACGATCAGTTGACGATTCATTATAGATTAGTCATGAGTAGTTGACGCGTAACAGCTTTGTGATCATGGAACGAAAACAGGGACGGAATCACCAAACATTTAAATCGATAATTTTTAAATAACACGAATATTGCTCTTTATAACAAGTTAGGAACAATAATTGTAGATATTGTTAAACTGGAAGGAGATAAAGATAATGAATAACAAAACAGTTGCAACAATAGTATATTACATAACAAGAGTTGTAAGAGTCATATTACGCACGTGTGGAAAAGTTGTGCACGGAGCCGCGTATCGGCGAGTGCGTAATTGCTTTACAACTCGTGTTATGTTGCTTACTTTTTCTACGATTACATAATACCTACGTTGTCTTGTCAGTTTTGACGTAAGCCTACTTTGACATTTCTAGACAAGTGTGCGTTTTGCTTACCGTGCGTTATAACACAGTATGGTTATAACTCACTTACTAGGCATGCAGGAAGTGTTTGACGTAAGTCTACTTTGATAATTTTTTTTAAAAAACTGTGCGTTTTGCTTACCGTGCGTAAGGACTCACTTACTATGCATGCAGGCTGTACGGTAAGAGTCATTTACATTAGTGGTCGTAGAAAAAGAAATTTTACCACGCTTTTAATACATAAGTGTTTGATATGAAGGAGATTTCAACAGAAATTAAGAATAAGATGCGAGTTTTGCGTACCAATTCTTGCCTTCAGTTTGGACACTAACTCCAAAAGTAAAAACAAATACAGACGTAGCAAATAAGGAGAATAGAGAAATGTGGACTAATTTATAAGATTAGCAACAATTAAATTGGGAAAAGCCTAGAAGAAGAAAATATAAAGAAAAATATTATGTCAAACCGACTCAGATAGTTGGAACATCTATTACGCATGCCAGAAAGTAGATAATGCAAAAATGGGGTGGATCATGAAGATTGAGGAAAAAAGTAGAGGAAGACCAAGAACAAGAAGGGAAAACAAAATGAAGCAAAGATTACAAGAAAAAGGAGTCAGCTGGAGAAATGTGCTACAGTTACCGAACGATAGAAACATACGGAGAAGCATAATTAAGAACTAGAAAAACATTCCTTGACATTGAAAGGTACAAGAGGATCCAGTTAGGAGGAAGAAAAAAAAACAAGTTAATATCTTTATAACTTCAGCTTTTTGTACATTTTCAACTATCTTTTAATTTAATTGCTTGTATCACTATCCTTTTCCATAAATACAAAACATCACCTACGCCACTGGCTTGTCCGATCGTTTCGAAATATTTCTTTCCACCCTAGTGACTTGACTTTTGCTCCAATGACCAATAATGCACATCCTTAATCCGTGTCCTTATTTTATCAACCCCCGAATCCCCGAGGATTGTACAGCCCGCTTTCTACTAGAGACTGTTTACCGCTTCCGAGCAATAAGGTCCCATAGCGCGTATTCGTGTTCCTATGAAATCGTGCGTGAAACATATGCCTGTCGACCGCCACGCGCCGCATAATGATGTAATAATGTATTGATACACGCACGCCACCCTCACTTTGACTCCATTTCAAACTTAGATTATAGCTACTTTTGATCAGTTTTATGTGCGAGCGATTTATGTTTTGAAGTTATTTTATAGGCTGTAAGAAATCGCATCAGTATGCTTTATAAATTTCGCGTTTTTTATTTATTTCCACTCTTTTGATGCAAATGTTTTTGGGTTAAAAATTAAAAAAGTACAGACATTAATAGGTAAGAGTTTAAAGCACACTGACTTTATAAGTTTTAAGAAACTTAGGAAACTAAGTCAATACGTAAAAAAATGCGTGTGCTGAGAGAAAGAATGTTTTAGTCTTAGAAGATAGGAGAACCACCTCTTCTTGTGCCGAAAGCGTTTACCTATGTACTAATATTCGTGTCCGGAACATTCTTCGCCCACAATTCTTAGCCTCCACAATTCTTCGCCCACAATTCTTCGCCTACACAATTCTTCGCCGCCACAATTCTTCGCCGCCACAATTTTTCGCCGCATACAAGCATATTACAAATTTTGTTTGTAAATGTGATTGTTTGTATTTATAACGTAATTTTTACAGATTATTTTACATTAGGTTAGGTTAAGTCAGGTTAATTTAACTTTTATTTATCCTATAATAACATAAACAAGACTAAAAATCACAACAAGCGCTATTAATGTAGCAATTTTTAAACAGAATAATAAAAGAAGAAGTATCAAAATTAATATACAAGAAACAACTTTAGGCTAATGTACTATAATCTGTAAAAATTACTTTTTAAATAAAAACACACACATTTACAAATAAAACTTGTGATATGCTTGTATGCGGCAAAAAATTGTGGCGGCGAAGAATTGTGGCGGCGAAGAATTATGTAGGCGAAGAAATGTGGGCGAAGAATTGCGGAGGCGAAGAATTGTGGGCGAAGAATTGCGGGCGAAGAATTGTGGGCGAAGAATTGTGAGCGAAGAATTGTGGGCGAAGAATTGCGGGTTGAGAATTGTGGACGAAGAATGTTCCTAGACCCCTAATACTGTAAGCCATAGACGCACAATAATGGAAATAAAAGAGTGGCCAATGATAGGAATGCTTTAAATTTACTGTTGAAGTCAAAAACGATTTTTAAACAGGAAAAAAACAACAAAAGTATCTTTAAAAGTGTGGTTTTTCATAAATAAGAAACCTGGTAGCTGAGTAAAAAAACAGAAATTTAATCTAACTTCGTGGTTCTTAAGGTAAGCGAGATCACCATGTTCAGCCTGAAATTTGGAACACCCTGTGTGTATTACTAAAGAACTGTTCAAGAAAATTCATGTATTGTGCCCTGTTTTCTTTTTTTCATATAAAACAAAAAAAAAAATACTGTGGATCACAAAAAACACATTTTGAAAACCGACCATCATTTTATTTTATTTTACATAATAAATACATAACATGTATACATTTTTTTACTTATCTTAGCCACTTTGGGCATGGCTAGTTAACAAAAATGGCCGCCTTCTCACACCTGACATTTAATACATGACTAGTAGCGTTTATGACAGTTTTTTAAAAAATAGTTTGCGAACGTAGGTAATAAATATATACTAGTAACTATTTTTTGGTTTTATTTTAAAGCGGTAGAACAATTACCTATTTTACAATAAATATATACATAGTGATTACAATATTAACAATCATAAAAACAACATGAAATAAAAATCTCGGTAACTAACAAAAATATTTTTTTTGTTTATGATCCTAGAACTGGGATATACCTAGGTTTCCGAATACACCATAATTAAATGTAATCAATACATAGACTTTTATGATCAGTAGCAGAATCACACAATTACTTAAAAATTAAATTGGCGAGTTATTTTGTAAGATTTTTATTACAGTAAAAACACAAAATTGTGTGCTTGCTTTAAGTCAGTTTAAGATTAGTTACTTAGAAATTGGTTACTTACTATAAGTATAAGTAACCATTAACTGAAAGTTTTTTTTTTCCTGCGTTTTGTTAATTGAGATTTAACTCAGGATATTTTTTGGACATGTCTTTGTGTTATGGTCAGGGCTGTGGAGTCGGAGTCGGAGTCGGAGTCGGAGTCGGAGTTTATGAGGAATTTCTGGTCAGTGGAGTCGGAGTCGGAGTCGGAAAAAATGTACCGACTCCGACTCCGACTCCGAGTACAACAAAAAATTGCGAGGTGGTCCTTTGCCGCAAAATTAAAACTCAAATTTTAAATATTTTTTTTATACTTATTTTTTTTTTTCTTATATTACACACCATAAAATGTCTTAGTATTTAATTTTGTCGGAGTCGGAGTCGGAGTCGGAGTCGGAGTTGGAGTCGACCTACTAAAATTGACAGGAGTCGGAGTCGGAGTCGGAGTCGACTTTTTTTTCCCGACTCCGCAGCCCTGGTTATGGTAATTAAACCCACCACTTTTTGAAGTTGGGGAAATCTTGTCCTAGCGTGATTGACGCGGTGTTAGCCATCCAATGTATAGTTAACAACTTTTAAGTTACATGAAGGATCGATGTTATCCATGGTTACCTATACGAATGGCAAAAATTTTTTGTATTGCATAATTATCAGTCATGGAATATTACAAATTTGTATTGTAGATGTACATTGGAGTTAAAAATTTTGATTTACAGTCGTATTGTTCTTATAAAAAAATATTTATCGGCTCTTTAAAACTCCAGTTACATTTTTATAGTCATCGTTATATTAATGGCTTATTTTAGCAAAATATGTCATCAAATTTAGTTATGCGGAGGGTGGACTATTAATATCTCAAGAAGAAATCTACATATTTATATTTATGTACTAAAATCTTTTTTATTTGATGTACTTTAATGCGAAAAAGTGCCTTCGTTATTTTTTAACCAATTTTGAAAATGGGATGTAAATTAGTTTTATTTAACTTGGAAGATGTTTTATTATCTACAGTAGTTTTCAAAATTTGGAAAGAGGAATGCTTTGAAAACATCCTGCAGATGCAAAAAATGTGATATCTTACTGTTTGTAAAAAGATTATGTTTTTAGTCCAACCTGTTAATTGCAAAAAATGAAATAGCAGTCTTTTCCAGAAGTATGAGATATTTATAACAGTGGCATACGTTATGAATGACAAAAATTATGCTTTGATTTTATTGGATCATTTTTTTACCAATTTATAATTGTTTTTCGATAGATATTTGGTACGTCATTTATAAATAGCAAACAAAATAAATAAGTTTGTATAGCACAATAGCAATTTGTTGACGTTAAATTAAAAATTGAATTAAAGTTGATAATACTTTGTTACTAACATTATTAGCTTGCGTTGAACTAAGATCATGAATTATTTTTTATCACAGTCCCGCTACCGTGGTTCTCGCACTATCTATAAACGGTTAGTCTACACATTTTTAATTTTACAAATACATACATTATGATTGCACTGATACGATTACCATATTGCCAAAAAAATACCTTCTTTAGTTTTGACTAGAAAAGATATATGTTTCATACAATCTATTACTATACACAGTCTTCTACGGTTTTTACTATGACTACAAAAAATTGGCAAATAGGTACGATAGTATACAGTTATACATGTTTCCTATTCTAACATTTTTAAATCAACATTGATTTTTTCACGTCCTTGTTTTGAATTTGTGAACAGTCACTATATAACAAAGTCACTCACAGTTCCAAGAATAGGCATCTTACACGGGCAATCTTCTGCTCCATTCGGATCCTGGGGATGTGCAAGGAGTCGGTCATGCATAGTGCGGATATGAGCCCAGAGGCGGCGCACCAAGGTGGGGGCCTGGGTGATGGCTTATTGAGTGGGTCGTTGCAGCAATGTTTGAGTACAGGTTTGCGCTAGGATTGCTCCAATACGAGCCTGGAGATGGAAATATTGACGCTGAAAATATACATTATTAATCAAGGACTTTTTTCCCAAATAGAAAGCTATTTAAAAAAGCTAAAATGTGTGATATAAAAGCTTGCAGTTATTTTAAACACTTGAGTCGCATTTTCTTTTGAATAAAAAGTTTATTTAAAAATTAGGATCTCTGCTACCAATAACAATAAAATGTATACAATTTATTGGTTTTAAGAATTATAAAATTTAGTTGTAAATTTTTGTTGTTTTTAGAAAAACTAATGTGTTTCCAATTTTAATCATACTATTGTACCATGTAAAAATTTTGGTCTGAAAAATGCAATATTAAATTTTTTTGGTTAATTATCCTTTGTGATACAGACTTTGTCTGTCTTTGTCTGTCTGTTTAGTTCTATTCTGACTAATAAAACAAGCTCTTGCGCTACCGGCACCGGTACAATCCCAAGAATTAAGGTTCAAAGTTTTGCATAATAATTAAAATATTTGGAGTCAATTACGTTTGTTATTCACAGAATTAATCAAAAAAGTTTTGCATGCTAGACTGTTGTTGTTTTGTTGTAATTCTTAACAGTGGACAAGAAACACGAAAGAGTAAAATTGTTTTTGTGTAGGAGTCGTGTTAAGTCTGTAGGAAAAATTAATGTTAAACTAAAATTATAATAATATTGAAGTTATATTACATTAATTATTATACTGTGTCCAAAAGGTATGGAATATGCTATATATCTCAGTAAATATCCACTTTAGGGAAAAACGTTTTGAAAAAAGTTGTTTGTTCTTAGTATTCCACCATAAGACACATTTTTTTTTTCGAATAACAAAAGCGCAATGAAAAATAATTGAATTTTTTTAAGTGACAACGTACCTACCCCTATATTATACTCATTTGATAAAGAATTTTTTTGCTCTTTTCAATGATGCCAAACTTTAGCACCCTTACTTAACCAACTTTTTGAAAATCGCAAAAAATACTCTCAAATTGTTTTAATTGTTTATTATTTATATCTGACAAAAACATCATAAGAACTAAATTTTTTTGACGAAATCTACAATAAGTGTTCAAACTGTGAACCATTTACAGCTTGGCAACGATAAACTCGGTTTTTAAATTCGTTTATAACATTCCCAACCATTTCAGATGTAATTTCTCTAATACGATGTTTTAAATTTTTGATATTCTCCGGCCTCTTAGCATAAACCTAACTTTTAAGGTGACCACATCATTGAAAAGAGAAAAAAAATCTCTATCAAATGAGTATAATATAGAGGTATCTTGCATTTAAAAAAAATTCAATTGTTTTCCATTGCGCTTTTGTTATTCGAAAAAATATAATTTAAATTTTGTCTTATGGTGGAAAACTAAGTACCAAACAACTTTTATTCAAAACATTTTCCCTTAAAGTGGATATTTACTGAGATATATAGCATATTCCATACCTTTTGGACACTGTGCACCCAGATGACGTATAATTTATAATAGCGTCGTTTAGTGTTAGCGATCAACGTTTCAAATGTTTTAATAAAAGCATTTATTTCGAACAAATTTAATATAAAACATATTGCGAGCTTTTGTACAATGCGGTTTATATCGGCCCAACAAAGCCCTCTGTGATGATGTAGTCTCTCACATCACGGCACACTGGATTTATACTCCGTATTAATGCCATTCATTTGTACTGCCATCGTAGTTGGGCAATTTACAGTAATTCATAGGGTGTTGCAATGTGATGCCACGATAATTCACCAACTAGACGTACTATTTTAGAAGATGTTACTCCAAACACACATTATGTAAATCAGTTAATCCCCATGTTTATTCAAAACTTATCGATTCGAATGCAATGCCGTATCGTTGTGGGTGACGAGTGACAAGTGCAGCTAACGTACATTATTTGCTTTGCACTTGCAGTCTGCTTGATATTGTGCAAAGTTCCTACACTTAAGGATATCCATTTAATTCAGAGTACGAGGACATAAGAAACTAGCGCTTTTCATGGGTTATTTTGTTATTATAAGATTTATAGAATTGGTTTAAGGCAGATATATTAAAAAAAGACAACATGATCATGAATCTAACAAAAACTTAAGCAATGGTTAAAACGGAGAATCATTTAACGGTCTCAATCAGGTTAGAACAAATCAGAATAGAGCAGGGAGCAAGTTTTAAATATCTAAGAACAATAATTGTAGAGAATGGTAAATTGTAAGAAGATCTGAATAGCCGCCTTTACACACAGACGCTTTCCTGCGCGATTGAGGGGCGTGTATGGTTTCGCGCGCGAAAGATTGTGTGTGTAAAAGGAGTGCAAAGGCAAACGAAAGCGCGTCGGAAATCGCGCACGCAATCTTGTGCGAGCCATATCTGTGTACAACATTTGACAACGCGCGCTTTACTACACGCAAACGCGTAGTTGTTTAAACATGGATATTGGATACCCACCTGTGGACGAAAGAATTAATAACGGATTTTATTAATTTAAATAAGTCCAGTTCTTGCTTATGGCTAGTGAAAAGTGAAGAATACAAAAATAGAATTTTGCAAAGAACGAAGATTTCCCGAAGCCAATAGAGATCAAGTTGTAAAAAAAATATCAAGAGTTTACAAAGGAATTAAAAAACTTTCGTGAAAGCCAGCGAAGTGGATGTGGTACTGATGAAGTATAATATAATTCGTCGCTGTGGTATTACAACCTGCTGCTATTCACAAAGGACCAGGAGCTACCCACCGACAGCATTTCTAATATAGACGAACCCTGTAACGAGGATGGTATAAATGCTCAAAGATGCAGAGGATATCCCAGTACTAAACTTCATGTCCTCAAATGATCGTCCAGTGGCCAAAAACCGCAGAGTACCCGTGAGACGTTCCTCAGCACTAATACTCTGTCGCATTATTGTATCTTGTTTCGTGATTTTGTTTAATCTTATTCAGCAGTGTTTCAAAAGAAACACTGTTCATCCGCAAATAATTTTTAAAATCATCAGGATGACTTTCACGCAATAATTTTACCAAGGGTAAGTGACCAAAACGTCTATGGTCTTTCACCCAAAACCTCCGTTTTCGTCTTCTACTTTTTAAGACTTCACTTACACAAGCAAAAACCACAGCTAGTGCTATATTTTTCTTTTAAATTCCATTTTACGCAAACTAAAATTAACAAAACCTCGCACTCCAGCTAAAAGTGTGCAACTTACAGGCGCTCCACGGGATTCGCTTTCGCGAAGGAAAGCGTGCATGATTCGGCTTTACACGTACGTTCTTTCGCGTGCATTTCTCAGTCGGCACGCTTTCCTGCGCGAAAGAGCGGTGCATGCATTTTTGTAACAAACTTCAATCGCGCGCGAATACGCGTACACTTTTACCCGCGCGTAAAACTGTACGCTCGGAGTGTAAAGGAAAGCGCTTGTGTGTAAAGGCGGCTAATACGATAATAGCTACAGTCAGCAGCGGCGTGCGGTCCATGGATGCGTTGGATGCGGCGCATCCCCTAAAATTCACGTCAAGAATTTTTTTTTTTCGTATAATATGTATTTGAATTTCGTGTAGCTTTATTTCGCTTTGATTTTATTTTTTGTTACGTGATAATTTTATTTATTATATACGATGTTTTGCCTGCTCGAAAATTTGCGTTATATAATATACATCCAGCGAGCGGCTGACTAAATGTGTGCGATGCACAGCGCTAGCGATTGTGAGCCCGACTGAGGGATGCGTTTCTGATTGTGGATTCAAAATTTGCGTTCTTGGCGCATGCGCACTGCGATGCAGTCCCTAGTCTATTGCCCGCATCGTTGCTTTACTTAACAGCTACGGGAAGCGATTACTCTCATGGTTCCTCTGTGTGGGGCAACTGTTATATGGTAGGGCAGCCGCACTCGATTGATATTACCGCACGCTACAAAATAATCATTTCCGTTGTAAATTGATTTTTGTTTTCTTTAAATCAAGTTTCTTCTATTTAAATAAGCTTAACTTAACTCTATTTTTAGTGCACTGTTTCGCTACTTAGAATTTTGATTATTATTTAATACGACCCATAATGTGGTTAATGGTTAATAATAATTGCAATTTTTGATTGAAAATGTAAAGAATATGAAAAGAATTTTCCGGATTTTCTATTACAATCACTTCAGCCAACTTATGGAAAATACTTTGATTTTATGAAGTTAAAAAGTCAATTCGTTTACTTGTACTCGACTCCTGACTTTCATTTGAAATCTATAAATTACATAAAAGAATTAATTGTGAAAGATGAGCTAAAAGATGTTTTGACAGAAGTATTTAAATTAATACAATTAATTTGCACTATACCTTCCACGGGCGCATCGGCTGAACGATCGTTTTCGACAATGAAAAGAATAAAAACATTCACCAGAAGCAGCCAAAATGACGATAGACTGACTGTCTGCTCTCGCTTTAATATCAATTGAAAAAAAATTATTGCTAAATATGAAAAATGAAAAAAAGATTGTATGATGTTGCTATAGACGAATTTTGTAAAAAAGATCGTAGAATAAAATTAATTTAAAAAAAAATAAATTGTTCGTTTTTTTTGGACAGCATCCCCTGGTTGAAAAGTCACCGCACGCCACTGCTACAGTGATGAAATTTTACCTCGCTACTTATGAATGTGTGATGAGAAGGGATCGCAAAACTATTTTGTTTTATCAGTTATGTTTAAAAAGATATAAGCGTTTGAAAATTTGATTATATTGTTGTTTTTTAAGATTAATTTCACCCGTAAATTTGGCAAAAATAAGAATTTTTAACAACGGAATTTAAATGTTTTGTGTAATTTTTTACTAGTATCTACAACTAACTCTGTAAGTTGGACATGCAAGGAGGAATATTTTTAGATCCTTGCACGTAACTAACCAGTTTCTTGCTCAGTAATATTAATCTCCTGCAATAAACACGTCGTACTAATAAAATTGGGTGAAATATATATCTGAAGGCGTACAAAATATCCATTAACAGTGATTTCTGTCGTCCTCATATGCATTAAAGGGCAGTAGGGTAGTTTGTTAACAATATCCTTATTTGGGAGGGGCCGATTAAATGACGGGTAATGCGCACTTGAGGGGCGAAACAATACACAATCAAGGCATTACGGCATTAGGGGGACGCAAGTGTTACTGTATTTCCACAGTTGGAAAGTGCATGGCAGTGACTTGCAGACTTTTTCCTTTGGTCTGTTAAAACTTAAATAATAGCAGGGCTGGTATTTTGAATAAATGACGCTGATTAATTAGTTTGATATTCAGTGTAATAAGAATATTTTAGCGACTTAAAGATTAATAAAGCCTCTTGTTTTTTCGTTATTTTGTTAATTGGACAAGGGCTGAAAAACCTTAACTGCGAAAGACTTTTTAAAATTAGAATTAAGAAGCGCAAGCGATTAATTTACTTTTTCAGCTTCTCACTTCTCATGATAAAAAAGAGCGAAAATCTCGCTTAAATTAGTAAATAGCTTTTCATCTTTCTTTTTCTTGTCTTTCCGTACAAAAAATTGTTTTTCGTGAAATGACCACCTGTTTTGCTCTTTTAATTAAGTGAATATCTTCACATTTAAAGCACATTACGAAAATGAAACAAAAAATTGTGAGGATATCTTTAGTTCACCGTAATATTTTCTTGGAATACAAAAAGTGTAAATTAAAATCTTAAAATGTTTTGTAAAACGACAAAAGTGCAGACACTATTGTCTTTATTATTTTTATACTTTTAAAACGTTGTAGATAATTTTGCAGGTATTACAAGAGTATTAATAGGATTAATAGTAATAATAGTAATAATAACATTTTTGGGTGCTGTGGTGTTGACTATTACTATGATCAATCTAATCTATTAGTTATAGATTACTCACCGGTGGAGTTTGGAATGGCTGCGTGCGGGCTCATAAAACTTCCTAACTTAGCACTATGGTGATATGAGCTCATAAAAAGCTCACTTTGGTATTTATAACTGCTTGGATCACTAGTGGCGGGTTGTGTAGCAGCTGCCAAACCTTGAAAATCAAATTTGTAGGCGTACCTTTTTCCATGTACTTTTGTCATAATATTTTTGTCGTAATAATATCTGTAAACAAAAAAAAATAATCTTGTAGCATATTTATCATTACTAAAGCAAATTCATCATTCGTATAAATTTTATCAAAATGCAAAATTAAAAACTTACTGATCTTAAAATGTAACGTAAGAGCAGTACTAAATTATTTTGGTGAAGTTATCGATGCAATACGAAGCAATGAAGCTTTTTGACCTGCAAATTTGGTGCTGACAGAGAACGACTATATAATTTCCGAATCGGGCTACAGATATAATTGCGAAATCAATAAGGAGAGCAGAAGCGGAATCCGGAGGATGTAGCAGTCTCCGGAGTCCTCCGAGGCCGGAATATACCGGACTACACCGGACGCGTTAATATGTTTCATTACATGGCTTTGTAGTGGTTTTGTGTACAGTTGCATTCTTGTAACAGATCTGTTTGTTATCACAATAAGGAAAATGACATTTTATTGTGCTGTTTACTTGATTGAAGATGCTTTGAAAAATATAATTTAATAACTTTATTGCAAAATTATTTCGGAAGATAAAAATTTTATAATAATATTCCGATTTATTTCTACAAATTGCGTGTTTTAAGGGTTGTTGTGATTTTTTATGGAGCAAATCAATGAGCTAATCTATAACTGAAGTAGTCTGAAGATGCCTTTTGTAAGGGGGACGAAACGTGTTGCAAAAAAAACACAAATGATGTTGTTTAACGTGTCCGGAACATTCTTCGCCTACAATTTTTCGCCCATAATTCTTCGCCGCCACAATTTTTCGCCGCATACAAGCATATCATAAATTTTGTTTGTAAATGTGATTGTTTTTATTTATAACTTAATTTTTACAAATTATTTTACATTAGGTTGGATTAGTTCAGGTCAGGTCAGCTCAGGTTAATTTAATTTTTATTGATACTATAATAGCATAAACAAGATTAAAAAATCACAACATACGCTATTTATGTAGCAATTTTAAAATATAATATAAAAAGAAGAAGTATTAATATACAAGAAACAACTTTAGGTTAATGTAAAATAATCTGTAAAAATTACGTTATAAATAAAAACAATCACATTTAGAAATAAAATTTGTGATATGCTTGCATGCGGCGAAAAATTGTGGTGGCGAAGAATTGTGTAGGCGAAGAATTGAGGGCGAAGAATTGTGGCCGAAAAATTGTGGGCGAAGAATTGTGGGCGAAGAATTGTGGGCGAAGAATGTTCCTAGACCCGTTGTTTAAACCTGTAAATTTATAATAACATTGAACATCTTTAACGGACGTTTTATTGTGATGAGGAATTTGCTACTTTTCATAGTCTACATTTTAAAAACATAAAAGTTTTAGTTTTACTTAAAATTTTTAATCAACTTTCAAACAGTTTAGTGTAGGAGAAGTATGTGGACTCACACAAAAATATGATTTTGCATGAACTGACATTTAAAAAACTTATTTCAAGATTTTTCCATTGTTCTCAAAAAAATAATCCTGATACGATTCTATAGCTTATTGGATTTCACATGTTTTCTAAAAAAATAAATAATTGTCAAATCAAGTGACAGCGATTTGTCACCAAAATAGTTATCGATAATAGCAATTTGAGTTTCGAGAATCAAGCAGATCACTCTTAAACATTGAATAAGAAAAAAAAGAAGAATTTTTCAAACTGTTATAGCATGACTACAGCACCTTATGTATTTTGCAAACATTTTGCATGAACCCCATAAAACTAAATTATATTATCACAATGATTGCAACTACACAAGAGAAATAAAACAACCCCGTAATCTAAAAATAATTTTTCATCGGGCAAACAATCACGTCTAGAAATGGGAAAAAATTGACCGGTAACTGCATTATCTGATATCGGTCGCTAATTGCTACAAATGAACATAGCAATAGCATTACTTCACCACTCCCTTCATTCGCGAACCACGCCAACTACGGCCTTTGAATCGTTTATTGCGACGTTAACCAAACGAACACTCGTCAACACGATACACAAAGACCATTAATAATTCTTTCGACGGCTGTTTTATGGGCAAATGCTATTTGCTTCCGAATTTAAAGGAAATATAGTTTTTATTTGGTCAATATTGAAGATTGCTTTAGAGAATTTTAAATGATTTCTGGAACTGACGAAAGCATGCTGTGATAAATAAATTACTGAGCTTAAATAGAATTTGTGAGGGTATATTTCCGCTAACATTCAGGTTAACAAAAGGATTAACCAGTTGATAAGTCGATATAAAGTTGCTGAATAATTTTTGTTGTGTTTTCGGGTAAAAATAAAAGTCATTTAATTTGGCAAACAACATTAAGATAGAAATTACTTTACGTTATCTTCTCAGTAGCTTAGTGATTTCTGAAGCAAAATATTTCTCTTCTCTGACAAAAAAATTGTTAATTGCTAATTTTACTTCATTTACATTTTAAAATTTCTAAAAAATGTATTAATACATTTTAAAATATTCTATTTTAAAGATTTTTAATCGATATATGTACATTTTGTTAGAGGAAACATTTGATAGAACTGAAATTGATTACCGATCGAAAATAATGTGAAATAAAGTGTTTGCTACATTTATACAACAATATTATACAAAGGAAACGAGTGTTTACTTGAACTTAAACACTCGTTTTGTCGTTTTAATGTTTTGGTGTAATTTTTTTGGCTAAACATGTTAAGACCCTTACCTTAACGCTCTGGACAGTTTATCATAATTCATATTAGGTTTAGATTTTCGTTCTCCCCATCGTCGTGCTACCTCATCCGGATCTGTGAGTTTAAATTCTCCATTTGTTCCTTCCCAAGTTATGCAGGCGGCGTTGGAAGAGTCACTTAATAATTCTAAAAGGAATTGCCACAGTTGTATCTGGCCCGAACCTGTTAAAGAGAATTATTGCTTTAAAAATTTAAAAAGTCCAGTATTATGGTTGAGTATTAATATAAAACGGTAAAATTAAACGAGTGACACAAATAAACATGAGTGGAAAAAGGGGGTTTGTTGGTCCTAATACTGGCATCGAGTGGCAAGAGAGAAAAAAAAAATCGACAAATTTTTCAAACAGTAAGAAATGATCGTCAAATTAACTGCTAAGGCGATGGACTGTGGTAGAGGCATTGAAGATGGGTTTGGTGAAAATTGCTCGAAAACAATTGCTCGAAAAAAAATTGCTCGAATACAGTTGCTCGAAAAATTGTTCCTCGAATGGAAAGTTTCTCGAAAGCCTAGTTGTTCGAAAAACAATTTATCGTAAAGAAAATTGCTCGAAATAATGAAATAATGGGTAGTTCACACGGTGACTTTTAAAGTCGCGATTTTAAAAGTCGCGACTTTAAAAGTCACCGTGTGAACTAAAAAGTCGCGACTTCGATTTGACAGTTCGACATTTGACGTAAGCCTACCATATTTTTATATTTTGACATAACAGACAAATAAGTTAGGTTAACCTAACCTAATATACATTATTGTTTGTCATCGATTTCCAATTTATCATGTCCCCAATAGATGTTTCAACGATTTTAGAACATTATCAACAAATAGCAACTTCAAAATAATTAGTTGCTCTACAATACTCGATGCTGCAATTACAAGAGCGGCCATTTTTATTTTAAAGTCGCGACTTTTAATTTGGGTAGTTCACACGGTGACTTTTAAAGTCGCGATTTTAAAAATCGCGACTTAAAATCGTGACTTTAAAAGTCACCGTGTGAACTACCCATAAGTTACTTACAAAAAATTTAATTTATATAAATACAAAATTATTAAATGTACTAGAAAAGTTGTTTACATTTGTTTACACTTGGAAAAAGGTTTTTTACAAAAGTTTTTTTTTGTTTTTTTTAAAGATAAACACAGGCTGTGAAATAAAAAAAAACAAGTTGTAAACCCTTTTAAAACTCAATTGGTACATGTTACGAAGGTTTCTTATTTGTTGTTGGATAAACACTATAAATATTTGAAAATATTATGTACCTACTACATAATTGCTAATTTTGACTATATTGTTATCTTATGTTCAAATATTCATGATGTTTATCTCAAAAACAAATAAGAAACCTTCGTAACTTGTACCAAATGAGTTTTAAAAGGTTTTACACCTTGTTTTTTTTTTGTTTTCTCAGCCTACTGTTTATCTTAAAAAAAAAAACAAAATTTTGTTAAAAATATTTTTCCAAGTGTAAACAAATATAAACAACTTTTCCAGTAGATGCATTTAATAATTCTGTATTTTTATAAATAATTTTTTTTTTAAGTAACTTATTTCATTATTTCGTACAATTTTTTTTCGAGAAATTGTTATTTGAGCAACTAGGCTTTCGAGGAACTTTCCATTCGAGAAACAATTTTTCAAGCAATTCTACTGGAGCAATTTTCTTTCGAGCATTTGTATTCGAGCAATTTTCTTCCGAGCAATAATTATTTTCGAGCAATTTTCCGCACCCCTTGAAGATGGTCATAAATTTTTGTTTTACAGAAACATATGCCAAGTGGATACATACTTGACCTATTTGAGTAAAATATTTGTGCAATATAAATAATGTAGGTAATTTAAAATCACGTCCTTTATTTTTGACGAATATCTTAAGGAAATTCTGCTTTAGCATTTTTGCAAGTGATTTTTCACGAGAAAACATGAGCGATTTTTAATTAAACCTATTTATATTACACCTAATTAGATTTGATCACATGTTAAAATAAATTTGTAATATGTGATCGTTGTTATACTGTGGAAAAAAGCGAAAAATCGAGTGATCATAGTGGCATGACCACGGACGGTACCTCATAACGATAACAGCGAAAGAAATTATTAACGGTAATTATGAAAAACAGATATGAAAATTCATGCAAGAACATGTGTTAAAGCTTCCGACCAACTTCCAGGTGCATGTTGCTAAATCACAGGTCCGTGCGTCCATTTCCTTCCGTTACATTTACAAGTTAAATCACATTTGAATTTGTAATTCTCCAACTGACAACAACATGATTACTAGATTATAACCAACCCTAAATTCATCAAAATGTCTGCTTTTATAATAAATAAAATTTCGATTTAGCATTAATAGCATGCTATAAGATTATGTAGAACAGATTAAGGATAATTTAATAATTTTATCAAATTACTGGGACTCTGACATCAATTTGATGGATATTAATATGAAATTACGGAACGTTTCTGGGTATAATTGTGTTTTACGAAGGCTAAAAAAGCATTTTATTAAGTGGTGCTACAGAATTTACCTTTGGAAATAAGATTTAAAAAATGCAATAACATTTAAAATTGGCTATTGTATAGTAATTAACATTGCCAATTAAAATAGTAAAGAATTTAAATAATTTTGGCTATAAACTTTTACAAACTTTTTGAGGTTTTGGATACCTTCATACTCCTATTATTTATATTTGAAGTTGTCGCGAATTTCGCAATGTTCAATTATTCTCTTCAGATTTGCATTTATTGAAGGACTATTTAGGTTTATTACGCACACATTTTTAATTTATTTTATATGTTGTTAAAATTATATTTTACTTTTTATAATAATATGTAGTCAGCTGTAATAATTGAGTAATTGTATAGTGTGTCCAAAAGGAATGGAAAATGCTTTATATCATTATATCTCAGTAAATATTCAGTTTAGGGAAAAATGTTTTGAATAAAAGTTATTTGGTACTTAGTTTTCCATCATAAGAAAAAATTTAAATATTTTTTTTTCGAATAACAAAAGCGCAATGGAAAACAATTGAATTGTTTTAAATGGTAAGGTACCCCTATATTATACTCATTTGATAGAGAATCTTTTTCTTTTTTCAATGATGGAGTCACCTTAAAAATTTGGTTTATGCTAAGAGGCCGGAGAATATCGAAAATTTAAAAGATCGTACCTATTAGAGAAATTACACCTGAAATGGTTTGGAATGTTATAAATGGGTTTAAAAACCAGGTTTATCATTGCCAAGCTGTAAATGGTTCACAGTTTGAACACTTATTGTAAATTTCGTCAAAAAATTTTTAGTTCTTATGATGTTTTTGTTAGAAATAAATACTAATCAATTAAAATAATTTTTGCATTTTTCTGAAAAAGTTGCTTAAGTAAGGGTACTAAAGTTTTGCATCATTGAAAAGAGAAAAAAATTCTCTATCAAATGAGTATAGTATAGGGGTACCTTGTCATTTAAAAAAATGTAATTGTTTTTCATTGCGCTTTTGTTATTTGAAAAAAAAATTAATTTTGTCTTATGGTGGGAAACTAAGTACCAAACAACTTTTATTCAAAACATTTTTCCCTAAAGTGGATATTTACTGAGATATACAGAGTTCTCGTTTTTCGCGGGCCACTATGGATCTCGTAAACGGTAAGAGTAAGAACTTCGGTTAAATTAGGGCAAAGTTGTATATTTAGGTGCTTAAAAATTTGACGCAAAGAGAACTTATCTAGCTTTTCTAGTTTTTGAGATATAGGGGAAAAAGTAAAAAAGTGGATTTTTGTTTTTTGCCTGTAACTTTTTCATTTAATGTCAAATTTCATTTTTGTAAAAACATTTTCATGGATACTTTTTGCAAGGAATCAAATTCCCCAATTATATTTTCCATGCAACGTTTCGTTTTTTTAAAACCATCATCAGTTCAATGTTTTCTTATGGACGCTATATCTGATTTTAACGCCAATTTGTAGAGCATTTTATTCTGAATTCGACAATGTATAACAGTTGGCACTTTTTTGAAACAATTGTTGTTAAAAATGGCAAAAACAAATATTTTATTTAAAACAAATTCTAATCGGCATGATAAATAATTGTCTTTGTCCTTTTTCCTTGGAAGAAGGTGAGTAAACTGTATGAAATTACTATTAAAGGGATTTAATTTAAAAAATCGGTATTAATAAATATGTTAGGAATGCATTAACATTGTTCACTTATTAGCAAATATTTTTAGAATATTTTCTTCGGTTAAGTAATAAATGTCTCTAAAATGTGTATTTAATCCCTTATTTGACATGCAATTATTTGTAACAAAATGTTCGTAATCAAATAATATGTGGTCATAGTTTACAAAAAACGTCTAGAAATCTGTTTACGCTTTTTGCTTATTAGAAGTCATTAACGCAGATAAAAGGCATAACTCGTTATTTTTTGTTACAAATAATTGTATGCCAAATAAGAATTAAATACACATTTTTGAAAAATGTGTTACTTAACCGAAGAAAATATTTGTTAATAAGTGAACAATGTTAATGCATTCCTAACATATTTAATGGTACCTATTTTTTTAATTAGTAATTTTATGCGGTTTACTTACCTGTTTCCAAGGAAAAAGGGACAAAGACAATTATTTATCCTGCCGATTAGGATTTGTTTTAAATAAAATATTTGTTTTTGCCATTTTTAACAACAATTGTTTGAAAAAAGTGCTAACTGTTATACATTGTCGAATTCAGAAGAAAATGCTCTACAAATTGGCGTTAAAATCAGATATAGCGTCCATAAGAAAAAATTGAACTGATGACGGTTTTAAAAAAACGAAACGTCGCATGGAAAATATAATTGGGGAATTTGATTTCTTGCAAAAAGTGGCCATGAAAATGTTTTTACAAAAATGAAATTTGACATCAAATGAAAAAGTTACGGGCAAAAAACAAAAATCCACTTTTTTACTTTTTTCCCTATATCTCAAAAACTAAAAGAGCTAGATAAGTTCTGTTTGCGTCAAATTATTAAGCACCTGATTATACAACTTTGCCCCAATTTAACCGAAGTTGTAACTCTTACCGTTTACGAGATCCCCATAGTGGCCCGCGAAAAACGAGAACCCTGTATAGCATATTCCATTCCTTTTGGACACACTGTATATGCATAGCACATGTACACTTACATAGTTAATAAGTTAGAGGGCGATAGACTTAATATAAGCTGTCAAAATGTAATTAGCTACTCATTTGATATATTTTCTAATAAATCTCATACTGAATATATTTTATCTTTGTTTCTTAGTAAGAGTTGCATCTGTCGTGCGTATTTACACTTTGACTCATACTTCATGTGCTCCGGAAAACAATATTGTAAGTAGAAAATTTATACACTAGGTGTCGGCAGCTGTATAATTTTTGGCAATTTATAAATTAAAGCTTTTACGATATTCTTTGTATAAGTGGCAAACGTATTTTAAATTAAATTAAATTGTTAAAACTAGCAGTAATTAATTATTATGACATGTTAAAGAGGAAGCCAATTTTCACTTACACCAATATGAAATGTAAAATATTTTTTTATTATATTTATTTTGTTTTTTCCTACAAGGCTAAAATAGGTAGCAGAAGTTCACTATTTGCTACTAAAAAAGTAATGTTAAGATATACAATTTTTTGTAATTATATTTTAAAATTACAACGTGAGTTTTGTGGTTATAGCTTGCTGTTTGATCCTACATAAATTTATTTTTTGTGGCATGACCCCCTATTGTCTGTGTTTAATACAATTAAAATGATCTTATGTTAATTTGTAAGACAGCGAAAGATATTCCGTGTTGCACGCTTCTAAGTTAATTTCCCTAGAAAATCAAATCAAAATTGTTATCAGAAAAATTTATCTTTTTACCACTTCTCAAATATTTTATTTGGTATCAAGATTACATCTAAATAAGCCTCTCGCACAAGTCCTTTGCGTTGTGCCTTCACGCACGACCGTTTCTACACGCAGAACTAACACCAGTCTAACTTGTAAAAGCAGATACCGAAATTTATATCAGCAGATAACGTCATTATGATGAGAAAAACTACACAACGATTAATCGTTCCTTGTTTTCAAAAAGTTTGGATAACTTATTAATACGATTTGATGCACAAATAACGAATCACACTTTCTAAATGTTATTGTTAAGGGCAGTTTTTTGGTTTTAATGACGGAATTTTGTGCCAATAAATTGAAAAATAATTATATACAGGGTGTCCCAAACTTGAGGTTCAACATGGTTCAGCATCGCTAATCTTAAGAGCTACAAAACTGGTAAAATTGGGGTTGTCGCGTAATTTGCTGCTAAAATTAAATCTGATATGAAAATTCTAAAATTATTTAAAAAAAACTGAAAAAATTGTTTTTTTTTGGCGTAATGTCCTTTATTTTGAGATAAATCGTTAAACTAAAAACAATTTTTGGGCTCGTTTCTCATCTTCTATACTCTGGTCTTTTGTCCTAAGGTTCGCCTATTTTGAACCATAATCAGCTTTTTAATTTTTTAGGGGCGCCATTAGAATTTTGCGTTAAAAGGTAGTAGTAAAAATTCGGAGTACATTGCTGTTAAGACAGTAATGGTGCAATGTTAAAAATAACCGCAAAAAAGCGTTCAACATCGCCTTGAAAAACAAAAAGATTGTAAAACTACCAAATTTTACTTAAACCAATTCTATTCAGTTCGTGGCTATCCACAATTTAAAAAATCGGTGTAATGATTGTTTTGTGTTTAATCTTTTTTAAAGCGTCAAGTCCATAAAAAATATATTTTTTTTTAATTAGGCGAAAGTTTAAGACAAAGGAAATTTAAAAATAAATAATTGCAATAATGTACAACAAAGAAAATCATCAGTTTCGTTTTGCCTAAGTGACTTCCAAATGAAGCTATGGCATAAATGTTATAGTTTTGAATGTAGAACCTAATTTTTCCAGTTTTTTGTTTTTCCTCGTCAACTTTGTGAAGTTTTATATAGATTATTTTGTTTTAAAAGGTTTTTTTTATCACACTGTAATGTGTTAATATGTGATTTTATTCGCGTATTGTCGAGAGTTAATACGAAACCGCCCCAAAGTACATAAAATCTGTTTTGAAACAAATTGCTTTTACAGTAAATACAAATAAATTACCATCTGCAAACAACATTAGTCAAATGAGCAATTAGGGGGTGAAGAAGGGAGTGGCCAACAGATTTTCAGTTAAAGCAAAGTGAATAAAAAACTGTGTTAAATGTCACTGAATTATTATTCCCAGCTAATGTTTGTTTAATGATGGCTTTATGAACCTATTTAGCTTTTGTTTCACATGGGGGTGACCGACCAACAAATCATCAAGTCACCCTAGACACACGGTGCCAGATATTTTAAACATAAGTTAAACTCGACACGCGTAAGGGCACGTGTCTTTATTGCGTCACCGGTACAAAATTAGTGTTCTTTATCAGATTTAACTTTATTTTAACATGCAATTGTTAATTTAAGTTTTCCTAAATCGCTTTATTGGATTTAGAATCAAAGTTAATGACTTTGTGGCATACTTTATTTTACAACCTATTTCGCTATATTTCGCCGTAATTTCTTTATGGCGTTCGTATGCTGATGAAACGGTTTTTCCGTTTCCTTTATTTTGAGTAATTTGTGCTCCACTTTTTTGTCATGCAAATGAGATAATAATTAATAGTATTTGTACAAGCGGTGTCACGTGAATGTCTAATTTAAGTTATCTCGGATATTAGGAAAAGTTTTACCTGAACTAGCTAGTCGACTACTGGTTGGTCCAAACATCTGATATGGATCTGAAAAAAATTATTTTTAGATTACACTCTATACTTTGCCTAACGAGCAAATTAAGATTATTACAGAACATTATATTTATTTAATATATCACAGGCCTAATTTACTAATTTACTAGCAAATTATTGTTGAATAAATTTTAATATTTATAGGAAAAGTGATTTTTTTGGTTTTTAGGGGTTGTGATTACATGTAATCTAAAAACGATGTTTAAAAGGTCACACAACGACAATTAACTAAAAGCATTTTATTTAAAAAAATATTTTTTGTACTTGTTGGATGGTTATCGCTGAATATTAAGAGTTTTATAGGTGCATAATGTTACAAATCTTGGATAGATTGGCGAAAAAAAAGAACAAGATAGATGTGCTTGGCAAGTATAAAAAAACAATCCTTAAAATTTATTTTATAATATAACTAGCTGATTTACCCGGCGTTGCACGGGTGATTACAATTCTTTTTTATCAATCACAGACTACTCGCGCTCGGCGGACGTTCCCAGACGTTCCCGGCCGTTCCCGGCCGTTCTTTATACGACGTTTAATCCGTTGGGCCTAAATAGTAACTGTGCAAAATTTGGTCCCGATCGGTCAACGGACCTAGGATTCTATAGCGAACAAACACACAAACACACAAACAAGCTCTTTTATATACAGGGTTCTCGTTTTTCGCGGGCCACTATGGGGATCTCGTAAACGGTAAGAGTTACGACTTCGGTTAAATTGGGGCAAAGTTGTATATTCAGGTGCTTAATAATTTGAAGCAGAACTTATCTAGCTTTTCTAGTTTTTGAGATATAGGGGAAAAAGTAAAAAAGTGGATTTTTGTTTTTTGCCCGTAACTTTTTCATTTGATGTCGGATTTTATTTCTATCAAAACATTTTAATAGCCACTTTTTGCAAGGAATCACATTCCCCAATTATATTTTCCGTGCGACGTTTCGTTTTTTTAAAACCATCATCAGGTCAATTTTTTCTTATGGACGCTATATCTGATTTTAACGCCATTTGTAGAGCATTTTCTTCTGAATTCGACAATGTATAAAAGTTGGCACTTTTTTGAAACAATTGTTAAAAATGGCAAAAACAAATATTTTATTTAAAACAAATCCTAATCGGCAGGATAAATAATTGTCTTTGTCCCTTTTTCCTTGGAAACAGGTAAGTAAACCGCATAAAATTACTAATTAAAAAAATAGGTACCATTAAATATGTTAGGAATGCATTAACATTGTTCACTTATTAACAAATATTTTCTTCGGTTAAGTAATACATTTTTCAAAAATGTGTATTTAATTCTTATTTGGCATACAATTATTTGTAACAAAAAATAACGAGTTATGCCTTTTATCTGCGTTAATGACTTCTAATAAGCAAAAAGCGTAAACAGATTTCTAGACGTTTTTTGTAAACTATGACCACATATTATTTGATTACGAACATTTTGTTACAAATAATTGTATGTCAAATAAGGGATTAAATACACATGTTAGAGACATTTATTACTTAACCGAAGAAAATATTCTAAAAATATTTGCTAATAAAATAAGTGAACAATGTTAATGCATTTCTAAATTCTAACATATTTATTAATACCTACCTATTTTTTTAATTAAATCCCTTTAATAGTAATTTCATACGGTTTACTCACCTTCTTCCAAGGAAAAAGGGGCAAAGACAATTATTTATCATGCCGATTAGGATTTGTTTTAAATAAAATATTTGTTTTTGCCATTTTTAACAACAATTGTTTGAAAAAAGTGCCAACTGTTATACATTGTCGAATTCAGAATAAAATGCTCTACAAATTGGCGTTAAAATCAGATAAAGCACCTGAATATACAACTTTGCCCCAATTTAACCCAAGTCGTAATTCTTACCGTTTACGAGATCCCCATAGTGGCCCGCAAAAAACGAGAACCCTGTATATAGATGATGTATTTTAAATTAGATTTTTCCTTTTTGCATTATTGTTTAGACAATAATTTGTTTATTACTGAATGAGTTGATTCTCCTTTGTTTCCAATAATAGCTTTCTAGTGGTAAAGTATAGTTAAACACTAGTAGCAGATAATTAGGTGGCGAAACCATCTCCAAGTCAATCAAAAAGCTGGGGTTAAAGATCCGACAAGGGTCTCCCACCCTTTCGTTCGTAATTCTCTCTCATGTGTAGGGCACTCCAGAAAAAGAACACCGCTAACGACTCAACGCACCATCAAGAAAAAAATTACTTCTCTTGTCTTTCACTAATTCGTTCGTAGATTCGTTGTGGGATGTTTACACACATCACTAAAGTTTTTACCGGATGGTTGTTTAAAATGCCAGTTGTAGACCCGATACCCGATTTTATAAACTTGGTGTTCTAAGAGGATTGCATGTACAGAGAAATAAAAATAATTTTAATAATACGGCTGTAATAAAATCTGTACAGTTCGTTTCCTAGACATGACGGCTCTGACATAAACAAAGTTATATTACTCTCTTTATGAGGGTCGCGTTATTTTTCATATTATAATGTAATTTGCTCGCTTTAAAGCACGCAAAGTGAATATGTACTAACGGTTGGGTTGGCAAACTTACCGAAGACAAGTAGCTTAGAATATTAGCATCGCTGTTGCTATTAAATGCAATAAATGAGCACTTACATATTTAATTTAGTTAAAAAAAGTCTTTTAAGCAGTTGAAATATTCGTGATTTAAGTGTTTCTAAGCAATAATAAGATACAGTGCATGATTATATTTAACGATATAGTTTAATGATGTATTTCTTGGCTAAGGTGTAAGTAATATAAGTTGATTGGTTGTAAAAGTTAATATTTCTATAACTTGCATACTTATACAAAGTGCCTGCCAATTTTGCTTGAGATTCCTAGTCAACAGAATACATCTAACTGCAATATGTACGTCGTTGCTATGGGTGTCCCAGCCAAGACGAATTATTCGATAGCTCGGTTATTAGAAATAATATTAAAAAAAGTTAAATATAAAAGTTGTTTGTAATCATTTACTACATAACCTAAAATTATTTTCAACTATACACAGTGTTTTGTTTTTGCGCTCTGATACCAGACATAGTTTTTTTATATGGAACACCCTATTAATTTTGTAATTTTTGGATGTAAAATTAAATTCTCTTTCAAAAATATTATAGGCTGTTTATGTCTAAAATGAACCGTTTTTGAGTTATTAACGTTTTTTTGAAAATACTGACAGATGCAGACCTTTATAAAAATATTTATATTTATTAACATAAGAACATCAGAGCAATTTACTTTGGTAATTTATTAGACAATAGTGTCATAGTGATCGTTGACGAGTTACATTTTTAAAATAATATACAGGGTGTTCGTTATACTCGGTCATTTTTGCTAAACTTTAAACGCAGGTAAGTAAATTTTTTTAAATGGAACGCCCAATATATTTTTACATTTTCTTGTAGAAAATTTAATTATCTTTCAAAGTTGTTAAGGGTGTTTTATGTCTAAATATAATATTTTTGAAGTTATTTCGTTTCTTATAATTATTTGCGAGTATTTTACCTAAAATATCGGTAGTAGCCTTTGAAAATTCAAAACAATTTGTATGAACTGTCAACCAGAACAGTTAAACGGCAAAATTTAAACTATTATGCCACTAAAAATCCATATTTTTTAAGAGTTGTAGATACACAGCATTCTGGTGTTATTTGATGCCATTTATGCTGTGTATCTACAATTATTAAAAAATATGGATTTTTAGTGGCATAATAGTTTAAATATTGCCGTAATCATAAGAAACGAAATAACTTCAAAAATATTATATTTAGACATAAAACACCCTTAACAACTTTGAAAGATAATTAAATTTTCTACAAGAAAATGTAAAAATATATTGGGCGTTCCATTTAAAAAAATTTACTTACCTGCGTTTAAAGTTAAGCAAAAATGACCAAGTATAACGAACACCCTGTATATTATTTTAAAAATGTAACTCGTCAACGATCACTATGACACTATTGTCTAATAAATTACCAAAGTAAATTGCTCTGTTGTTCTTATGTTAATAAATATAAATATTTTTATAAAGGTCTGCATCTGTCACAATTTTGAAAGAGAATTTAATTTTACATCCAAAAATTACAAAATATATAGGGTGTTCTATATAAAAAAACTATGTCTGGTATCAGAGCGCAAAAACAAAACACTGTGTATAGTTGAAAATAATTTTAGGTTATGTAGTAAATGACTATAAACAACTTTTATATTTAACTTTTTTTTAATATTATTACTAATAACAGAGCTATCGAATAATTCGTCTTGGCTGGGACACCCTGTATAACTAAGAAATCTTCAATTAGTATGGTTAATTTTTGGTTGTTGTTTTTAAAGTCATATGTGCACATGTTTGATGTGAGTATTTCATAAGAAAACAATTTTTAATGGATAAAATGGTTAGTTTTTTAGTCAATATTGTATTTATCACGTAAAAAAAAACCAAACTTGTTGCAAGTTTATTGTAAACTATTATTGTGAAGTAGTTTTTATTTAAAGAATTCTTTTAGGTCTGTTTCGGCATCTTAATATTTTGTGGAACCTTGTTCCCAAATGTAATGTTTTGACACTTTGCATAGGTGAAAATTATTTGGGAAATTGTGAATACTAAAAACGAAACTAAAAGGTTGTAAAAAAATGTGTAGGTACTTTATTTCATTAAAAAAACTTACTTATGGATGTGCCCTACACTTGACTTTAAAATACTTGAAGAATTTTACAAGAGTAATAGAAAAATATATTTTTAAATGTAGATTTACCATATATAGAGAGTAAAACGCCCTGGGGGTACACCAAAGAACAAAAAAACAAAATTCGTGTTGGTGGGACGAAGAAATTGAAACAGACATAGAATAAAAAAGGAAAAACACCACAAATATTTAAGCTCAAATAAAATCGAAGATAAACTAGAATACAAAATAGCCCAAGCAGCAGTAAAGCGAAAGATAAGTAAGAAGAAAAACGAGGCGTTAAAGAGTGAATACCTACTTGGGAGGAAAAAGAAACACGGAGAGCTGGAGAATAATAAAAAATGTAAGTAATAACGAGGGTAAAGATATAATATCAATAATAAAACCACAAGACTGCGAAGAATAATTTAGAGAATTGCTAGAAAAGAAGAGAACATCAAAATTCGAACAAGAAAAATATAACTATAATAGGATTACCAATCAGACTTGGTCTGAAAGAAATATGTAAAACATTAAAGAAAGGAAAGGCCACAGGACCAAGAGATATTCAAAGAGAACTGTTAAAATATAGAACAAACAAACTAATCAAACATCTCAGAAAATTATTTCAAAAATGTATCAGTATATAAAAAGTTCCCGAAGAATGGAAAGTATCATATATGACAACCATACACAAAAAGAGTGACAAAAATGAATACGAAAACTACCGTGGAATAACAGTTATACGGTAAAATTATAAAAAACGGAATAGACAAAGAATATCAAGACATGGAAGCTGAAGAATAGGCTGCTTCCGAGCAGAGAGGTCAACCATTGACCATGTGCTTTCCCTAGCTCAAGTTATTGAAAGAAAGACTTCGCGAAATCAGGAAACTCACTTACTATTGGTGGATTTAAAAAAAGGATATGACAATGTTCCTCCAAGTAAACTCTGGCAAACTTTGGATGGAACCAACATTAATGCCGAATTGATAAAAGCTGTCAAAATGCTTTATAACCTACAATAAAAATTAAAGTCGGAAAACAAATACTCCTAACAGATTTCATATCGTCAAAGGGATTGAAAAAGAGATCAAGTGATGGTGGCCCAGAAGTATGACGATTAAAACTATATGACGAGAAAACTCATCAAAGAATACAGAAAATGGGGTTTGGAAATACATTTTTGAAAATGAAATAAGTGAAATAATGCAACCGACATGTATTTTTGGAGAAGAGCGGCAGAAAGATCCAGAAGAGAAAAAATAACAAACAGGCGTATAAGGGAAAAAAATGCATATTACACATACAATTACGGATGACATCAGAAATAAACAATTAATATGGTACGGACATGTACAGCGAATGGCTGAATAATGAATCCCAAAACAAATCCTAAACTGGCAACCGAAAGGCAGAAGAGAACCAGGGAGACCAAGAAGAAGTTGGAGAGAAGGCATACACAAGGACATGAGGGAGAGAGAACTAGAAGAAGATACATGGAATGACCGAGAAAGATGGAAATTGGAAATCGTCGGAGAACGTACCGTATCAATTTTAATAACAAGATGGCATAGAATGTAGAGTATATAGTGTTAAAGTTGGATGGCGTTTTCATGTTATGGGCACCCCATAAACTTTTTAAAAGTATTTATTCATAGCATTTTTATTACAGTTTGATTTTATGTGGCGCAAATAATTTTGTCCACTTTTCCTATCGACTGATTCCAACATAACCCGAATTTTCACCGCGAGCTATCCCACTGCTGATCGTCGACTTATCGCGAGAGATCTCATAAATATTGGGTTTCGTATTGATATGCGACACGGTCGTTGCCTCTACATCCATGTAATGCAATATGTTTGACGTCTTGGCTGTTGTCGCCCCTCGGATTTAGGGGCCCTGTCATGCAGTGGCGCCTCACCGTCATCCGTGCGAAACGCCTCAATGCTATCTCCACAATAAACTGCAAACGACTGATTCCCGACATAAAAACCATAAGAAATATCACCACATTAAACAAAAAAAAGTATGGGGCACTTTATCAGGTTCCCGGACATACTTTTTAACAAAACAAATCATGTTCTAGTGATTTGTAAAGATATTGTAATATTTTTTTTGTAATGAAAATCTACCGAACAATTTTTCATACGTAATTGGATTTCCATCAAATTAAGGAACACGCAATTCACCGAAAGAAAAGAAATTTTCGACTATAAAATTTAGACGTAGTTATTCATAATAAAAATAGGACGATACGTTCAGACAATAGCGGCAAACCCTTAGAGAACAATTTATACAAAACGTATTATACGCGGTACATACGCCCTCGTTCACGCAAGGGTCACGCTAAGGTACCGCAATCAGATACAAAACCCGTGAAGTCGCCGTCAGACAGCGTTATGGAGTCCGGTCGACACCTAAACATGCGAGATATGACCCCGATAAGCTCTTTGTTATGGGAGCAGAACTTTTAACTTGGCTTAAAACCTTTTTACTATCACTAGTATACACATAAACACAATTACTCGCTATATAGCGACTGACTGCGTATTTGCATGATATATTTAGCAAGTCGAGGTATTTTATGGAAATATGAAACATTTTTCTTTCCCAAGAACAAGAGAAAAATTCTAATTTGCATATCAGCTTAAAAAGGAACCAATTGGTCACTGATGTGACATCGAATGAGTGTACTGGAAGCTCACAGCTAGACTATAAAATTTATAACCGAGTCTGTTTTAGAATCTAGATTAACTTCAACATTCAAACTTTTCAAAACAAAGTGTTGAGAAACATCGTAGATGCACCCTGGTACATTAGAAACGGAGTACCTTGGAGTGAAGTTTTAGGACAGCGAAGTCCAGAAATTTGAGAAAAGTCACGAAGGAAGATTGCTGCAGCATATGAATATTAAGGCTAGTCAGCTTCTTGATAACACGAAGATAGTGAGAAGACTCAAGAGAAAAAACTCTTTGCGTTGGTGTAATATGATATTAATAATGTGTAAAAAAGAGCAGTGTGAGTGCTTGTGTACGTGCACAAGAATAGAGTGCCCTTAATGTTAGAACAGCTAGGCGACTCTTAGATCTGAACTTCTTTAGTATACTAGGAACAGAACTAATTATTAGTCTAAGATTAGATCGTAATATTATTGAAATAAAAACGATTCAAAACTTTTAACTGTTTATATATAGGATAGGTAGACCAAGAAATGAAATTTCAGGATAATCTATGAAGACAGAGCAGGCAAGTGAAGGAGAAAGTTTTTACTTTGCAATTTCTTTGTTATGTACAATTACAATAAACAATATTGAATGGGAAATCGACGGTGAGGTAAAAAGATATAATGAGTTTATACAGGGTGCTGCATAACCAAACGGCCAAACTTAAGGAGCATGTTTCTTGAGTCAATTTAAGCAAAAAATTTTATATAGACCATAGTCCAAAACTCGATGTTCTATTTAAAATAAGTAGGATGGTTGCCATAGTAAATAAACCGTAAAAACAAAACAAAATCGAGTATACCATAAAGCGCAAAAAAGATAGTGATGCATCTTTTATAAAAAACATTTTGTTGTTTAATCAATATTTTAGAAGATAAAAGCGGTATTTCATATTTTTATATGTTAAAAAAATTGACCTTTTTTTATAAACTTTAAAGGTCTACAACTCGATAACAATCGAGTTTTGGACTATGGTTTATATAACATTTTTTGCTTAAATTGACTCAAGAAACATGTTTCTTAAGTTTGGCCTTTTGGTCATGCAACACCCTGTACAAAGTTAAGTCGCGCCCTAGGAGCTACAGTTTTTTTTCTAGTGTTATAAGGCAAATCTTCGTTAATATTCTTCGTTGTTTAAAGTTTGTTACAAAACGAATAGGTTGATCAACATAGAACAATGCCGATCGGATAATTTTTAATTGGTAAACTTAATATCGTATTGAACCATCTGAAATTTGTTTAAAATAATGATCCATAAATCACTTGGTAATTATCATAAACTGATTCTTTTTGAAAAATAGTAATCGTTTTTAACTAAACGAGTTGCAGAATATGTTTTCATTGGTATTAAGTAACTTTTCTAAAATTCTAACGTACATGCAAACATTAAATTTGCTGCTTTTTATCAAACTCAGAAATCGCAGCGTCTTTTTGTGATTTAGTCATTGGGTTAGGAGGGTACAGTTTATTTGGTCATATTGGAAGTAAAAAAAAACGGAAGGGGAATTTGCGAATCAGCATGTTGACACAGAAAGTCCGTGCATTAGGATAAGTGGGTTTGGACAAACAAAATAAAAATTTAAGCAAACAAAGAATTTTGGCGAGGGATCACGAGGGTCTTCTAATAAATGAGCAAGTAAAAATTATAACGTGCTAAATATTTTCATTTAATTCATATATTTAAACGCGTATATGTTCAAAAAATAAGGCAATCAGAAATTATTTACGTTATCTCTAAAAAAAAAAAACTAAAAGTTGTGAATGTCAATGTAGGTACATTTAATTTGTTCAAAGATTGAAATGATTCATGGCATACAATTTTATTTGTTTAATTAAAATTAAGCAAACAGAAAAGTTTTTTCAATTGATGAAAGAGTGTGAACTTAAGAAATTGAATGTTGGTTATTTATATAAAACTACAAGACGCTTTTCACAACCGCTAAAAAAATCAACAGTGAAAGGTAAAGTAGATTGTTTTTTAAATGCTTGAAACAATTTTATTTATGAATTTTAAAACATACATTTCTTTAAATGATGAAGCAAGGTGAAGCTATGAAAGTGGTGTGTACGCAAACTGTGTACTACCATTAAAAAAAGCGTATAAAATGGATAATTTTTTGCTTTCGCAATGATTGAAACTATTGCCATCGTCGATACACGGATTCTGGTAGCATCTCTGGTTGTCCTGAGGCCATGGGGTGAAGTCCCTTGTGTCTAATAACTCGCCGATTGAGCCCCTGATTCAATAATTACCTGATTGTGCCGCTGATTCAATGATTGTCACATTACCCCAAACATTGCTCCCTTTTGTTGGTATTACAGGACCATAGCTCCGTAATCAACTTTCTATTTACCCGTCCTTTCACAACTAATCACCGTTCTATTACTTTTATCGATTTTATTTTGTTCTTGTGCTTCATTATTAGTGGACTGAAGATTTCTACGAAGTTACTGAAGAAATTGAGCGGACGTTTTACCTAGCTTTACTAGATTAATTTTGAAAACGATTATTTTTTTAGAGGATTTTTGAGTCAACTTAAAAAAATATAGCGATGAACATAAGATTTAAACATCGATCATTGATTGGAGCTATTAATTAGTTGCTTTTAGATCAAATTTATTGTATAACCGATTCTCGTTGGGTTTGCATTTAGTGAAGGACTAAACAAGTTTATTACGCACGTACTTCTAGTTTTCCCTAAATGGTGTTATTAAGGATAAACTTATTTTTTATTAATTATTTGTCGTCAATTAATATACAGGGTGTCTCCGTTATCAGCGCAAAAGTAGTGATAGAGGACCTCTTTCTAAGAAAAAATTTCAAGCAAAACTTTTTCCTTAAATCAAATGGTAAGCAGATATCAACACTTGCTTGATTTTTTTACACTTCTGCATTTAAAAGGCTCTGTCACCGAAAATATTAATTTTATCGTAAAATACCTTCAAACTTTTTAATAGAACATGAAATTTTCTACAAAATTGGTTATAATTCTTGTTTGTCTATAGGCAATGGTTTAAAAGTTATAAAGCAGTTTTTACAAAAAAATGTTAAAAATTTAAAAACATTAATCGTTTCTTAGACTTTGCAACCGCTGTATCTTTAAAACGAAGGGTTGTACAGAAAAACGTACATACCATAACGAATAGCAAATTTTATGGGCTACAAAAACTTTTTAATAGAACATGAAATTTTCTACAAAATTGGTTATAATTCTTGTTTGTCTATAGGCAATGGTTTAAAAGTTATAAAGCAGTTTTTACAAAAAAATGTTAAAAATGTAAAAACTTTAATTGTTTCTTAGACTTTGCAACCGCTGTATCTTTAAAACGAAAGGTTGTACAGAAAAACGTACATACCATAACGAATAGCAAATTTTATGGGCTACAACTTTGGTCAAGTGAAAGTTTCAAAAAATCAAACCGATTTCCCAGACAAGCTGAAAAGAAGGAACAGAGTGTAAAAAAAATATTCCGATAAATAATGTTTTGCACTTAAAATTACTGTAGCATCGCCATTATTCATAATATTATGTATATCGTCATCAGTTTGAAGGCTTTTTATGAAGTTTGAAATGCTGTACAAAACTAGCCGTAATCATTATTTAAGGAGCTAACTAGCAAACGTAAAAATAAATTGTAAAATTACATATAAATAGGTTATGTAAATTTTTAAAAACTTTGGAACTCTTCTTTGAGGATACCTCCCTTCTCGCTGCCAATGCACTATCATTACCAAATCCATACAATAAATGAATATCATCGTATTCCTGACTTGAACATAACATGTTTTGACACAGAAGTGGTAACAAAACAAAAGTTATTAAAACAATATTTGGTGTTATTAACAACACACAAATAACATTAGCACCAGTAACACTGAAAACTTGGCACTTAGGTAACATAAGTTTAGTTTCCTGAATAGCCATCATAGCCACCTAACTAGAACTGGCCATCAAAAAAGTTATAAAGTCACCTGAGATTTTTTTGCGTTTGCTAGTTAGCTCCTTATAAAATGATTGGGGGTAGTTTTGTAGAGCATATTTAACTTCATAAAAAGCCTTGAAACTGATGACGATATACATAATATTATGAATAGTGCCAGATGCTATGGCATTTTTAAAACCAAAACCTTATTTCTCGGATTTTTTTAAAATACTCTATTCCTTATTTTCAGCTTTTCCGGTAAATCGGTTTGATTTTCCGAACTTTCACTGGACCAAAGTTGTAGCCTATAAAATTTGCTATCTGGAATGGGCCGTCCGTTTTTTTTGTAGACTTTTCGTTTTAAAGATGCAGCGGTTGCAAAGTCTATGAAACAATTACAATTTTTAAATTTTTAAATTTCTTTTATAAAAACTGCTATATAACTTTTAAACCATTGCCTATAGACATAAAACAATTCAAATCAATTTTGTAAAAAATTTCATGTTCTATTAAAAAGTATTAAGGTATTTTACGATAAAATTGATATTCTTGTCGACAGAATCTTTTAAATGCAGAAGTGTAAAAAAATCAACTCATACGCAAAGGCAAGATAATTTTTGTATTTATTTAACAAATAACTTGATCAAAGTTGCGTCTGTGAAACGTACGTTTATTGAAGCTTCTTATAACTTATGAACTCGTGATAACAACAATAACAGTAGAAAATATATTAACTAGATGACGCACGCTATACAATTTTTGAAATAAAGTCATTTTCCGATATTTTCGTATAGGATCCAATGTATTTTAAATTAAATATTTATTATTCCTGATTAAACGTGACACATGAAGAATTTTCACAAAATGTGATGTTTACTGTCGTTCAATCGCAATTTTATTTAAAATTAAGTCGTTAAAATGAGTAGTAACGAAATTAGAATTAGTATAAGTATATAAAAACTAAAGATCTATGAGGGAAAATAATATAAAAGTAGTTTTTCTTACCCGGTTGTCGTAAGTGGCCATGGGGATCTAACGATGCTTTTGTCATTCCAGATAATGTGTTTGTCCCATAACCTGCAAGAAAAAAAATTCCATCACCAAAATGTTTTTTTTTGTTTCAGCCGCACATATCTCTCTTAATACAAGCCAATGCTCTTGTGTCGCTCCACTAGCTTTTGTTTCCACGGCTCACTTCAGCTATGTTTGGCGGGCAGTGAGGTGGAAACCTACAAGAGAATCCTTTCCGCAGGGTGGGAATAACCATTTATCCCCCGTTTATATCCATGAATTTGTTTTAAATTTCGAAAGAAATACAAACAACCTCGATCCATTAGTACGCAACCAAAATATAACGAGTAGTTCACATTTGTTTAACAGAAAGTTGTGTGCAACTATGTATTAAAATAATGTATGGAAGAAAGTGACGGGAATAAATATTGGCTTCACCTATAATCAAACGACAAAGGCAAATCAGGAGCGCCTAGAGCGGCGCCGCCTTTGATCTTCGTCGTTACAATCACAACTCAATCCGTTTGTGTCGGGAATAACAATCGAATTGCGTGCTTTGGGGCCACTCACTAGTGAAAAATTACGAAAATACCAAAACGTAGCAAGTAACACGCAAAATTCACTAAAATTTACAAAACGTGAAGTGTTTGAACTTCCTATAAATCTGTTGACAATTCCAAAGTATATTTTAGAAGTTAATATAGCCTAGAAGGGGAGGAATAAAAAGCTAGCGACTGTAAGGGGAGAGCATACGCATAATGTCGCGTTAAAATTATCTTAATGTAATGATTGACAGTTGCATTCAACAGCGGGCACGAAAACACAAAGCGGCGTAGAGATTTAAATGGAATTTCATCGTTATCTCGCTCAGGAATAAATAGATTTTTTCCATTATATCTAAAACGTTAATAATCTGTTAATGTAGCTTTTGGTCCAATAAGTATTTATTTAAGTGGCTGTCGTTAATTCTCGTGCAGGCTGATTGGGAACCCGGAACAGGAAAGAGTCCTTCCTTCCCGGACTCCCGGAGCGAATGTCCTTTTCCGATTCCGCGTCCTATCTCTAACGCTTCAACGGATTCTATTATTTCTTTTACATTTTTACTTTATCTATCGAACATAGTTAGGGATTTTATTTAATTGTAGGTAGTCCCGAATTCTCTTCTAAAGTAGTTGTTAAAAGCATTGAGAAAATTCAGTCGGTGAAGACAAATAATCAAAATTTGTAGCAATGATAAATACAATTTGGTAATTTTTCGAAATGAAACAAATAACTTTATATGGGACAGTTTACCAAAAAATCCAAAGAGATAGGAAGTTGGAAAAATTACTTTGGACCTTATAAAACATAGGTACTTTTCTGACGAAAAACGAAAAGTTAAAATCGGTATTGTTGTGTTTTCTGTTATAGGGTCTACATTGTTTTTTGCTTAATGATTTTATGTATAATTTAAAAGCCAAAAGTAAATTTGCCATTTGTAAATGAGATAACTTCTTTATTTCCCAATATTTTTTGGTAGCATCTTCAACACAGATTGGAAACGTTTTCCTCATAAACATGGAAAACTTTGTCCTTTAAATTATTCCCGTTTTTACTTTTACAAACTCGAGCTCTTTCTATGACCCTATACCCTATACATAACTTTTTGCAGAACACCTGGTTCTATGGCTTTAGTTTCAGGGCGAATATTTTCCTTTGGTTCAATAAGAGTTCAAGGCTTATTGACAAACACTGTCTCCTTTCAATACTCCACAAAAAAAATGGTGTGGTGAAGTCAGGTGAACGTGCTGAGCACAAAAAAATCCGAACCCCTCTCACCAAAAATTTCCCTGAACAATTGCATACGGGCGGAATAAGTTAGTTGTGCCTGGTAATCTACCGGCCCCCGTTCTTGCACTAACTGGATTTTAAATAAAACTTTCAATAGTTTTCAGAGGATTTTTTTCATAAAGTATCTCCCAAGGTTACTTTTTAAGGATATAACAAAAAATTAACACGATATATAACAGCAAAAAATTAATTAGTTTTTAAATGGTAAAGTTACGTTTTGTCCCACCGTAGATTTGTACACAATTGAAAAAGCTTAACTTTTTTACTATTTTAAGTAACAGATCGTCCTAGATTCTGTTAGTGAAAAAATATACTGGAACACCGTTTACAAAATATTCACAAACCTCGAAATTTTGGTTCTGGGTACAACGATAATCTAGCCTCGAATTTTGGAAACCTGTTTATACGATTATTTGTTGGTCATTTCTTTTAGTTATCTGGTAATAATTGGTGAATAAAGTAAAACTACTATTAAAGTGAATTATCTTAAATATAATGGGCTTTGATTTTGTCCTTTAGATACCGCAAATAATTTTATGCAGCGATGAAACTCCACTATTAAACTTGCTCTGCCTTGCTCTACTGTAATATAATAACAAAGCTGTCATACACAATATAGACAAGTCCTGAGGCGTTTAGTTTACTATACAAACTTAATAATGGCAGTCAAAGCGCGAAGCAGCGCTGATTGCGGTGCCTTTACGCCCGGTTGAGCGGCATCACAAGCTAGGAGCGGCCTCCGGCTACTTACAGCGGCTTCAAAGGATTCGTTATCCTGACACCATTTCATGGGCCGTGGCCTCGACGACACCGCTGGTGTTAAGCCTCGGAGCAATTTGTATCAATAGGATACTGCCGAACGAAATTCTGTCTAGTGGAACTGAAGAAAATCCAGTTTGCTCTCAAAACTTTGCTTTAAAACAGAGGAGAATTGGTTTACATTTTCGGGGTGACTGCTCAGAGTAAAATAAAAATGTAAATAAGAAATAACAATTTGCCTTTGTTATATTGTATTTTTTTAACGTCTTTGGCCATACATTTAGATTATGCTCTAATTCTTTTTCGTTTTTATCCAGCAACATTACATCATCTGCAAAAGCAAGATCTCTTAAGGATATTGCTTTAATTCTAATTCATAATCAGTGGGCTTTCCATGCATTTTCTTTGCATTCCTTAATTATTTTATTAACGCAATGGGTAAATATTTGATTTAACGTTAATTAATTCTTAATTAGCTTACACTTGTATTGCAAATTAAATATTTTGACGATGAAAAAATTTGATTATAATTCTCCATTCCCGAGTCTGATTTAATATTCATGTCTTGCGACGCGATTTTACGAAAATCGAGAAAAACTGTAGTGAAAACTCCCGTCACTCAATAAAATTTATACGGACAGCGGAAAATTTGAGACGTAAACCAGATAACCCCAAACGACAAATCAGCTAATACAAATTTCCTCAACTGCTAAAATAAAATCTCATAAATTGCTGCACTAAGAGTGGTGGTTCCTGCAAGAGCGGATTCCTGCGAGCGCGGCAGGAAATTCGAGAGCCGGCACGGGAAAGAGCGAGGCGCGGGCGGTTTCCTGCTGCCGGGGCTAATACAAACTCCTGCAGGGACGCTTCCGTCGTACTCACAGCTTATATCCCTCCTGCTAACTTCTGTTTAGCTTTAAATATGTGAATTGCTTAAGAGTGCTAATGATTGCTTTTGCAGTTTACCAAAGTGAATTTTGTATAAAATTTTGTGCGCGATATTTACCTAAAATTCAAAAACATTTTAAAAATTTAATTCATTGTAGCTTTTGATATAAAATTAGCCAAATACTTGGTATATTTGCCATTTAAAAAATATCTAAGTTTAGTCTGCAGCTCGGTAAATAGTCAAGTAATAAAATTATTAGTACCTACAGATAAATTTTTAATTAAAAGCACTTATAGTTTTTTCGGAATGCAATTCTAGTTTCCCTCGTCTCTTAATCAGAGTTCCACGTACGTTCAATTCAGTGACAGTGATGTTTATACTAAGTTTTTTTAAAAGAAGGAAACTTATTTATTGTACATTGTTAACAAATTACAGCTACGAGTTGATTTTGGAGATCTCTTTTGATCGGGGTCCTAGGCAGTTGCCTTTTTTGTTTAAAGGATCATAAATCCCTGTTGTATTATGGAAAAGATCTAGAAATTACCTGTTATAATTTGTTTCTGCCATCGTACAAACAATATTTGTGGTTTAAAATGTTGTAATTTTTCTGTTTTATTGATTTTCTCAGCAAGCTGGACAAACTGATTAATTTTATAAAATTCATTTAATTATCTTGTTCAATTTTTTGTATTAATTGACTGCAACTCGGTAGATTACAATGTTATTTTTTTGGTTATAGATTAAAATTAAAAATATTTACCTTGGGTTGGTGTAGTTGCATGAGAACTCCATGAACCTTTGTATGAAGTATCTGTAAAAAAAAAAAAATAATTACACAGCTTGCTATGACATACCTGTTTTACTGTGGATAATTTGTGAAAAAATACAGCACCGATCCAATTAAATACTATTCAAATAGTTTTTATAAACAGGCTGCCAAATACAGTTTGTGTACAAAACTTACATTTTCACGCAAAAATTAGGCATGATTTAATATGACGTTATCAAGCAAAACCAAAGGTTCTAGACTAGTATATTTAGGAAGACATGGATGGCATACTCCATTATTATTCAGTGTCAAAGGAAAGTTATGCTTGCATAAATAGGCCAAGAATATAAGCCAGTAAATAATTTATTACACATTTTCGATTAGTTATTTTTTTGACCCGAATACCTAGTTTTATCGCTGTGCGAAATATGTGTGAAATATTTTGGATATTTGCCAAATATTAAAAAGTTCTTTGTGTCCTTGTGTGCCAGTTATCATTATAAAGTTTTCAAAATTTATTGTACCAACTTGTAGATGGTATCTGCTTTGTTCTCTTTGTAGAGAAAGAAGGCATTCAAAATTTTTAACACATTCGAAGGCACTAATACAAAACTTTAAGAACTAAATGATAAGCTATTGCTTCTATAAATCATAATAAAAGATGAAACTTTAAAAAATAAGATCAATCAGTGCACTTGACTCTTAAAAGAATGACAAATAAACCTAATTATTTATAATAAAAAAATTATTGGAATATTTGAATTACGCATTTAATAATATAAATAAGCTCACTTAAAAATAGTATTTTTTTGACAAAGTTACTTTAAATTCAGCTTATTAATATTAGTATCAAATAAAATCGTACCTAAAATATAATATTTTTTATCTATTCTTAAAATTTGAGGACTGACGTTAATGTACAAAGCTGTTAAATAAATATATGAATATTTAAAAAGCTATTTAAGGGTTGAAGGAAAAATTTGTTCGTAATATACCACAGTAAGGGCAAAAAAAAGTAAAAGAATAAAAATTTTAGATCCCACAGTACATAGTTTGTTAACAAAGCCCAAAATCATCATATTATCTGTTTATTATTAAATTTATATAATAATACATTTATTATTTTAAAACAAAATGAGTTAAAAAAAAAACAAATGATTATGTTAAAACTGTAAGAACTGTCAGTTAAAAATTGCTTTTACAATAAATGTAATAAATGTTCTGATAGATCTATAATAGTTATTTATGTATCAAGGCCAAAAAGTGTAACTTTTTCGGCCGCGTCTGGTTTGCTGGCCGAGACGTAGTCGAGTCCAGCAAACAGGCAAGGCCGAAAAAGTACGTTTTGGCCGAGGTGCATATTATATTTTTTGTGCGATCGAATTAAAAACAATTAAAATTTTTAGTAATTTTCAAAATTATAGGTTAGAAACTACGTGACATTCTGTCACTGACAGATGACGGCGTATGTACTGCATTACCGGCCCTCTCCTTAGCAACGGCCTTAAAAGTTACTTTTTCGGCCGTTGCTAAGGATAGGGCCGGTAATGCAGTACTTTGTGGTTGCTAACACGTCCGTCAAACAGCTGTTTCTAGTACGATCGCACAAAAAATTTTGTATTTATATTCATTCACAATTAAAAGACGAGAGAATGGAAACTGAAAATGGTAAGCGATTTTTAATTGGGCTTATTTATATTAATAAACGAATCACTTACGTAATCCAACAATTCATCAAAGAAATAAGAATGCAATTGATAAAAAGACGCGAGTCTTGAAATTGCATATCTAAAAGATCGTTTGAAAAGAAGTAAGTGATTTATAATAAACCTTATTGAAATAAATAAACGAATCACTACTTAAACAATCTAACAGTTTGTTAAAACCGCTAACATTTATCTATGAAACTTAAAAATTCTCAGTGTTTTCAATCTACCTTATAAATAGTGGCATGTGTCTTTGTTTACATTGCGCTTACTAAATTCTCCATATTTTGTTATAAGAAAAGGAACGAAACATTTCACTGGGCAATCTAAATTGCCCATTGCTTATTGCAAGAAATTTTCGGAAACATTCTGGAATGTACAAATCAGCTACCATGGTATTATTATTAGCCTAATTTTAAGTAAGAAAAATTATAATTACCAGCAAACAGCATGGAAAAATTACTGAACGTGGAGCTTCGGCTCAGGTAATCAGCAGTGGGCTTAATATCCAACATGGCGGAAAATTATGGTTCACTTAATATACCTTGACATAAACCTTTACATGTTTGATTACGAAATATTTTTTATAAACACTGGTACACAACGCACTTTTAGAAATATGGCAAGTAAAAAAATTTGGTTCGCTTATCATTCACGTTTTCTTCTTTCTACCACGAATATGCAAAAAGTTTTGCCTTACACAATGGTTACGTAAATAAAATATTTCTGCAAAATTTGATGGGTTTTAATGTATGCAAGGGTTGGTATTGCAAAGTCCGAAAATGTTAATCGACACTTACGATTTATGTCGATGATATAACAACTGAGATTTACTGCAATATGTCAAGTTGTCTGCATATCAAGCACATTTATGTTGGACTGGGAAGTTTTTCAGGGGGTTTTCACGCTGCTTTCAGTATAGGGCGGCGCTAGGGGATGTAAAGGGGCCAATCAGATCAGGGGGTTGCAAATGGCTTGTTGCGTCACATTCAAATCCCTCCCTTGCATCAAGGGTGGGGTGTTGTGTTTTCTAAGATAGGTGTAATGTAGTATATTATCTAGCGTTTAATTATTGGAAGCAATCTGTGACAATGTAAGATTATAAAATACAGTTATTAGCGGATTTTGATTCACTGCAAATTCCGATTAATTTAGATTACGCCTGAATGTAAATTATTAATTTATATCTATGATCTGAAATAACTAAATGCAAAAGTCAGTAAAAGAAAAAAGAAATGAATAAGGTGCAGATATATGTTGACCTAAACCAGTGGTCGGCAAACTCATAAGCCAACAGAACCAAATATCAACAGCACAACGATTGAAATGTCTTTTGAGAGCCAAATGTTCCTTTCACTCCACAACACTCTCTAAAATTAACTTAATAAACTTTACTTAAAGTTTTAAGTTTTAGTTAAACTATAGGTGCGTTGAATAAAACTTGATATCATACTTAATAACGATATTATTTATTGATAAAATTAAATTCTAAGGTATCCATAAAATTAAATCATGACAATGACTGACAAACACTAATGTGAACAATGGCCTTGCATCTCCTTGAATAGTTTGGGTAAGTCAGGTGTGTATGTTGTTGTTTTTAATTTTAGGCACGATTCCTGGTTCTCATCAATAAGACGACTGCTCAATTTACTCTTGATAAGGTTCATGCTTGAAAATGATTGTTTGCTTGAATATGTAGACCCGAATAAGGAAAGAACAGTAAACGCTAGTTTTTTCAGCTGATTATATGAGTCAGGAATACTATTCCAGGTGTTAAAAATCAACATGTCTTCCTTTTCCAGGTCTTTCAAAGCAGGCCACTTGTGCTGTGAACTAAGTTCACATTTGTTTTTCTCTAATATTTTTATTTCAACATAAAGACGTTAAAATTTTGAACTCCACAATTTTACGCGCCCGCACGTGGTATTTTGTGGAAGAGCCACACTCAAGGGGCCAAAGAGCCGCATGTGGCTTGCAAGCCGCGGTTTGCTGACCACTGACCTAAACTTTCGCACGGAAGTCCAACTCAATAAAGTATTTATTTACCTAATTAATTTCATTGCATCTCTCTACAATTCTACAGTATTTTATTGCAAATGGATCTAAAATATAATTAATGCATATAAATAAGCCTGATTTAAAGTCAGCTGTCTTTTTTTTTTAAGAATTAAATAAAACTGCAGCAAAAAAAACAAGAGTCTTGGAATTGGGATTGCATTTCGAAAAAATAACGCTAGAATAAAGACAAGTTGATTTTTAAGTTTGTTTATATTATTGAACAAATCACTTAAATAATCCACCAATTATCATACAATTTATGTAATTTATTATGGTGAAAAAATATTGATAAAACGGAAATAGCTTTTAATGCAGTTTAGAAAGTTTACTGGCTTATTAGTCATATCTTGCAATGGTTGATCAATAACAAACTGCTAATTTATTAGACATAGATATACGATGTGGGGTTCAACCAGTAACTCCAACATGGAAACTTTGCAACGATTTCGAGCCAAAACTTTTAGAACAGTGGTCAACTCATTGTGGTATGTTACCAATAAAGTAAAGAAATATGCGTTGAGTACAAAATGTGAACCAAACTTTTAGTATTAAAAATCATGAAAGATTGTTCTATCACGATAACTTATTGGCAGCCAAGTTATTTGGGAATACAGAACAAACTAAAATATTAAAGAGGTATAAAAACCTTTGGACTTGCCTTATTGTTTAGGTTAATCTTATTTACTATTTTTATTTAGTCATGAGTCCTTCTACTGTTAGGTGTAGGACTATCCTTATATATAAGTATAATAAGTTTATCCCTCAAGTCAAATCAAAGCCCAAATTTATTGACTGTTGATTTAGAACATATTGTAAAAAAATGCTAAAGATAATTTTAAAAAATATGTTTTATTTAGTGTGTAATTACAACGCACCATACATTTTTTAATTCACATTAAAACTATTCATCTTTGAGCTTTATTAGCTGCTTTCTTAATGGTATTTTTTTTCGAGGAAGTTTTAGCTTTCTGAAAAACCATTTAAAGTCTTTTCGTTATTTATTCTAGATTGGTTTATTAATTGTTATTCATATTAGCTGTTTTTACTATACAAATTTTACTTATTGTTTATCAGAGAACAGATCGTATAAATACATGGATGTATAAAAAAAAATAAAAAAATTAGCTGTTTTAAAATTGTCTTCGATTTAGGAATCTTTAAAGTTTTGGATTGAGGAAGGAAAAATGATTACTGTTTTTGTTCTTAGGTCGATGTTAAAGCATCTGCAAGTTTTTTAGAACCATTATGGCAAAAATAGAGCGCAGAAATAGACCAAAATACAGAGTAATCTTTATAATATGGTAAAGTAAAGTGTAGCGACGCCGACGGTTAAAATTGTACGAGCTTTCAGATTCCTTGAATATCTGGAAATTAAATAAATTTGTTGTCATAAATGAGGAAATTTTGGCTATTCATTGTTGATTTTAGCTGATGATCTTACATAAACATTTAAAGTTGTAGATGTTTGAGATTTTTATTTAAAACTATTGGATAATTTTATTTTATGTTTGAAAATGGTTTTGGTTAATTTTTACGATAGCGTTAATCGTCACTGTAAAGTTATACAATCTTGAGAAGAATGCCTTTTGTTTTTTTAAAGTTTCTCTCCAAATTAGGCATTGTTACGAAGTTTAGAATTGATTTGCCTCTAGTAATTATAAATGACAGCAGACGCCATGCGACGTGGCGTCTCTATAGATTATAACAAACACAATAAAGAGAAATGAATGCATTCATTCAGTTTGGTGTCGCGATTATAAGTTCGCATTAGTGCAGCAATTTACAAAGCGACTTGTTGTTATCTTCTTCGAGCGTCGGTTAGGCGTCGCTCCGTAGCGCGGCGCTGCTAACCGGAAGTGTCTCCATAGCAACCCGGCAGCCACATCGATTGCCGTTGCTGGCGTGCTAACTCGAATTATATGAACCCCGTTATAGCCCACACTCCACACAATGTTACCCGTTGGTAAAATTAGCACTTAGATATTCTTGTTCACTGATAGCAATACAAACAGATCTTTTGTTTCATCTTTTACGGAGTTACGCTTTGTTTTAGAAAAACCTTTTAATTAGCTTGAAAAAATCGACAAACTGAAAGCTTTTTGAGTGATTATGGTCGCTAGATTATCTTAAATTGGATGTTGATGATTAGAAACACATGAAAGCTTGTAAAATATACTTAATTCTAGGTTTCATATTTCAGATTTAACGATAACATTTAGGCTAATTGTGGTTAAATTGAAACGTATTTGTAAAAAAGTGTTTTACTCAAGCTAGCCAAGAATAATGAGAATATTTTTGCAATTAAGTTGTTTTGAGTAATTTTTTTTGGAAATATGGCAAAATTATGTCAACGACAACTTGTCTCAAAAATTTGATATAAATTTTGGGTCTAGGAACATTCTTCGCCCACAATTCTTCGCCCAAAATTCTTGGCCTACAATTCTTCGCCCACAATTCTTCGCCTCCACAATTCTTCGGCAACATTTCTTCGCTTACACAATCTTTTTGCCGCTATAATTCTTATTTTACATTAGCCTAAAGTTTTTTTTGTATATTCTTTAATATTATGTTTGAAAATTGCTACATAAATAGCGTATGTTGTGATTTTTAATCTTGTTTATGTTATGATAGTATGAATAAAAATTAAATTAACCTAACCTAACTTCACCTAACCTAACCTAATGTAAAATAATCTGTAAAAAATACGTTATAAATAGAAACATCACATTTACAAACAAAATTTGTAATATGCTTGTACGCGGCGAAGAATTGTGGCGACGAAGAATTGTATGGGCGAAGAATTGTGGGCGAAGAATGTTCCGGACACGATAAATTTTGATATTCACTTTTAAGTGTTATTCGACTTCGAAATGTATATAACCTTACAAGTTCATAATTTTGTTTTTTCAGAATTACTTGTTAAAAATGAAAAACGCATATAATATTATTAAAACGCTGAATACTTTTGATATATTTGTTTTAGAAGCTATTTAAAACCATTTGTATTTTGTAGTTTTTTCCCTAATAATAACATTTGCAAGTTTTCTATTTACTAAGAAAAGTTACGCAATATTTCTACAAGTTACAAAATAATTAGAAATTATGGAACAAGATTGTATTTTGTTGCTAAGGATAATGAAGTTTGTGTATCATGACTACCCCATCAAATTGAAGTACTTTCATAGTAATACTTTTGCAGTTATAATCGATTTTCTAGTCGAAAAATTTTCAAAAATTACATTCGTTTATTTTATTATAGCGTTTTATCCGTAGTACTATGGGTCAATAAGCAAATTTTACAAACTGTCCAGAGTGATTGAGTGCACTCACATAGTTTCTGCCTGATTTGGTTTCAAAACTCAGCCTTGCTTTCAGCAGTCTATTAATTGGTTTATTCACACCTAAGTTTCTAGCGATGTGTTGCAAAAAACCCTAAAAAAATGTTTATTTAAGGCCTATGTTTATTTAAACGTAATTCTCATTTTCGCACCCTTCAGTACAAAATCGCTGTTTATAGTCACAATAAAAAAAATCCATAAATTAGCCGACAATAAAAAGCAAACACTCAATTACACTGATTCCGTGTAACCCACCCCTGAAATCAAAACATCAGCTATAAACGTTGAGTTAAGCTTTCCCACAGGGTCGACCAGGCGGTAACAAAGGTAACCACTCTAGCGGCCAGAGAATACACTTCGCGTCGCTTACTAGCATCGCTTGTCATAGTCATTGTTACTAAATTGTCAACGTATGTCAATTGTCATCCTAAACAAACCCCATTGTCGTAAACAAAAGAAATGAGCATCGGTCGCACGACCACCGTGTGCAAAGCGACGGACAGATAATGGAGAGGGTGATCATCAACCCCATAGATATATAAAAATCGGAGAGGAATCGACACATACTTATTAATGATGTTCATGCATTAAATAAAATTATACATAAAGTTTAATAGCCAAAATATTAAAAATCAAAATATCAATCTTTACACCGTCGCATGATATCTTTATAAAAAATTGACGTGACGTTGTTTTTAGACGAAAGAATGCTTTTTTCAAGAAGACCCATCCCTTATTTCTAGAATAAATATTCACTTCACAATTCAAAATAAAAATCATGTAATAATAATGAAAACCAACAATTATTTTATTACATTAATAAGAATAAAGAAAGCTGAGAAAACCTGCTATTTTTTAAAGGGGTAGAACTGTTTAAAAGGGGTGTTCTTTTACCCTTTTTCCTTCAGGGACAGTTGGGGTTTTGGAGTAATGAAATAAGCTTTTCTTGGGGCATAGCCTCTTATACTGTTAAATAATTACCAACGTCTTTCTAAAGATAAACCTATTAGTTTGGCGATTTCTGGTATTCAAAATCTTTAAATGATCTTAGTAATAAAAGGCTTTCGTTGTCAACAAATTTTTGAGTTTTTACCAAGTCTTCTGCACAAATAATGGTATTTAATTATTCCAGGTAAACTTTTGAAACAGTCGCGCAAGTAAGAATCCCAATCATACCATTTTTTTTTGAAACGGCTTTATTGTGACTATGTGGTGATGATTCTACAACACATCTCATCAAGTCTTCACGAGTTAATCTTGAAATCTCGTTATAGCACGTTCATTTCTTTTCATCAAAGTAGGTATATCACGTTTAAAAAATGTCTAAACTACGTACCCTTTCATTAAGTAATCTTTAAAGTCACAAGTTTTAGCGACTTAAACACTGAACACTAAATGTTTTACAAAGTCAGTGTAATTAACCTTAATAAAATACATTTTATAATTTACTTTACTTTCAGTTCAATGGCTTCGGGAGCTTTTAAAAAGCCCAGTGATATATATTATTGTAATTTTAAGTAAACGATACGGGTTAAAGTTAATTAGAGTCGTTCGACATAAAGGAGGCTAATAACGAAAAGTGCGAAGAGGTCAGATAGGACACGCGTCGTCCGGAGTACGGAAAGAGCTCGCTCCGAGTGAAATTGGCCGCCCCGGGGAGGAAGTGTCCCGGAGACAGCGGTATCCGCCGGCAGCCCGCTCTTCCGACTACACCGGCTCCGACCACTTCACTCTGAATTTATTTTATTTGTTATGTATTATACTATCTGGTTCTATTCATTCCGAGTGTTGGCAAATAAAAGCGATACCTTTGTTGTGTAACTATTTAATCCTATATTTACTTGGCCGTTCGTGTCTGAAACGATAAAAGGGATTGTGAATTTATAAGCAATCAAGAAGTGAATAAAACGAGACAAAATATTTATAAATTTCGTTGTTGTTGGAAATATAACTCAAGCTGACCATTGTGGTGTTATTGTTCAGTAGGTAATAGTCGAAACTTTGATAAAGGAAATAGCTCAGAATTATTTTTGCAATTAAAACACCTTAAATATTTATTCTGTATAATAAAATAAATCGTTTATTAAACAATTATGCAAACCAGAGAAGGTCGCCAATTTGATTAAGACTGGCTTTATTGCATCAAGAACATCAAAACTAAATATTTTGCAGAGTTATATGTGCCACTGGCCACTGGCCACTTCCTTCGGAAAAATAGGGGGAACACTGAAAAGCTGAATAATAAAAATAATTTTTGCGATCGCGTTGGTCAGAGATAAAATCTAAATTTTATTTACCAATGCGCCCATCCTTTGCAAGTAAAATGGTGCAAAGTTTTTGAAACAATCTTAAACGGTTCCGGAGAAAAACGCGAAAAACAAGGCCATTGTAAAAACGGCTTTCCCTATGTTAAATACCTATTCAAGTCGCATAAATATATTATATGATAGTTATAACAGATATACCACAACTTCTCAAATCATAGCTCTTTTGCAAAGGTTTCGTTCTTGACGGTTTTCTCCGGAACCGTTCAAGATTTTTTCAAAAACTTTGCACCATTTTACTTGCAAAGGATGCGCGCATTGGTAAATTGAAACATTAGATTTTGTCTCTGAAGGTTTCATGGCCAATGTGATCTCAAAAATGACCTGTTTATACCAATTTTTAAGTTTTTCCCCTATTTTTCCGAAAGAAATAGCCAGTGGCAAGCATAACTCTGGAAAACATTTAGTTAGTTAAACCTTGATGCAATAAACACAGCGTTAATCAAATTCTAGCGACAACGTATCGTGACCCTTCCTTGTAAGAATACTTAAAACTCCAATACAATTTTCTTTCGGAATACTTGAAAATAATCGTGATGGAGCATAATTCCGTCTTCTGGAACTCAACTGAATACTTCGGGCAAAAACTTTTTTGATTGATCAAATTCGTAATACTGAAGAAATCTGCATAAATTACCTTTATTGGTTGCTTTTTGGTCAGTGGGAGTTTGCTCTTCGTTTGGTTATGGTCTTTTTAAGGAAACATGTTAAATTGTTCAAGATATAGGTATATAGACCATCACCACATATTACATCTACATGAAAGTTTGTTACCATAATTGATTTGTTTTAAAGCTGAATAAATAAGTTTTAAAAATTTTTGATTATTTTTCCTTAAGCAAAACGCTTAGCTTTATGACTTACTAATTAATTCTTAGAAATAAAAAAATATGCAAATTCATAGCAATTTTTTATGACTAGAAATATTATACCTATACTTGTGCCAAAACGTTGTATAAAGATGTTTTTTTTTAAAATAACACTTGTTGATGGTAATAAACGAATCACGTAAATTATTTAAGCATTTATCAAATATTTATAGCAATTTAAACAATTTTTAAACTATATTGTAACAAGAGTAGTTCGTATTAAGATGTCGCAATGTTGTTATATGTTGACAAATCTGAACTTTTTCTCTGAATAAGATTGGCTGTGGAAGAAGTTACGTCGATTTGGAAATTTTATGAAGCGTGTACATATAAATTATTACGTTTTTTTCAAACTCGTCATAAAGCTCGCATTCTTTGATATGTGTAATTTGACACTTTACCATCTCTGAATCACAGTTATGTAATTTTTGAGCCGTGAATCCTGAAAATCTTTCAGAGCGAGGATGATTACTATCATTATCATAGTTTAGTTCTCGCACCGTGAAATCGGAACGTATTTACGAGCCTCGGGTAATAGTTCGTCTTGTAAAAAATCCGTATTCATGACAAAAGGGTGTAATGCCGTCAAAAACGTTCGCTTTAAAGGATAGGCAATGGTTGTAACGATGTAAGAGAAGGCAGACGGGAAGGATAACGGGCAGGAGAGAGTAGAAATAGCGCCAATCAGTGTCTATTCATTAATCACTTGTCCTAAGTGCTGCCTTTAGCGGTTGAAGTGTGAAACGACTGACAATCGTCAGAAAGCTCTAGCAGAACTTACATTTTAACGTTCTTTTTGTTTTATCTGAAATTAGAATGAAATATGAGGTAATTTTTGGGTTATAAAAATTAGGAACCGTTAATAATTTCAATGGATATTAAGGGAAAAAAAGTTTTTATCTTTGATTCCAACGGCATTATTTAAGTTATACTGATCATATTAGTGTTTGATCAACTACATATTCTTTTTCAAACCAATCAAGAATTTTAAAGTTTAACGAGCTTTGCGCATTTTTAACTGACTGAATTGGTCAATCATATTAATCTTGGTTTAAAAACAAGAAACGCTAAAAAAACTTTGGAAGGATTTCGACATTACGATATTGTACGTGTATCTCCTCATAACTCCCCAGTATTTGGCTTAGAAAAACGATTGGTTAAGAGCTTTTAAGGAGTAAAAAGTCGGAATGGTGATGTGATTATTAATGAAGTAGATTACTTGGAACATATTAAAAATTAAATCCTAAATAATATTATCGGTGGTTTTTATCTATATATATAAAAATGAATGTATGTATGTTTGTATGGATGTTTGTCCTTTATGCATTCCTATACCATTCATACGATCCTGACCAAATTTGGCACAGACAATCTATAGGACCATGGAAAGAACATAGGCTATATGAGAATTCCCAAAAAAATCGTCCGGAAAAGATATTGAGGAAAACGTGCCAAAATCTTACACACAACATTTAAATCGGGTCGTCTGGAGCGAGAATTTCGTCAAAATTTGACAATTTGTCAATTCGACGTAAAGTTTAAACGCTCGAACCTTCTACGCGCAAGCCGGGATCTAGCGGTGAAGGAGCCCCGTCGGGGCTCCGGAATCGCTAGTTTTTAATAAAATGAGCTTGGCCATCGTAGGTGACATTTTTTAAACAGTTCTAGTGCAAAACGTGTTAATGGGAAACTAGTTTTTGACTAATTACTGTTAAAAGTGACAAGAAAACTGTTAAGCTATTTACAAACGACTATAAATTAGTTAGTTTTAGCGGTCTGCAAGAAGTTTGCCTCCTACAAAATCAAATTATAAAAACATGAATGGATTTCCAACCAGTAATGATAATATTAATAGCAATCTACGCTGAGCTTAACTTATTTCCTGGGCTACAGTCAAGTTTTGGAGTGTAACGAAGAGTCTTTGAGAGATAGTACATTAGATAATCCAGTCGGCGCTGCTGCACAGAAGCGGGTGGGGGTGTTATCCGGGTTTAATTTAAAATTAATATAGCGCAGGCGGCGAGTGCCGGAAATGAGCTTTAGGGACCCGTGACGGGGTAGGAGAAGAGGTACTAGCGGCACTTCGGGATGAGAGTAACTTTTAACTGAAGAAATTGCGTATAAGCTTTAACTTTTGCTTATGACAGGTACAAGAACGTTCCAGATATTAAGTTCCGAATTTGTGGTGTGTTTGGAATATTATTCATTACATAATTGATGACAACTAAGAAGTTAAATGTTTATTTTAAACAGACCTTTTATTTTTATAAATGCGATCGGTGTCTAGTTCATTTCAAAATTTAGCATAATAAGTTCATTTGAAAAACATTTTTTATCTCAACTCTAAACAAGTACTCCTAATATTTTATTTTTTGTGTTGCCTAACCAGATAAAATGGACTAAAAAAAGCTTAAAATCTCTTATGTTGGCTAATTTTTGCTTTTATAAATAAACTATTAGGTTACAAAAAATGTTTCTCATAGTGAGATTTTCATTAGTTATTAATTAAAATAAAATCGTTTCGATTATTTATTAAAATGAAAGTAACTTCAAAGAAGATTTAATGACTAAGTGTTACACTGAGTCTAATTCACTTATTGTTTTTGTAAGTCAAAATGTACTTATTTGTAATTTAGTTTTTGATGTAATCTGTATATGCAATTGTTGATCTTACAAGTGACGGTCACGATATGTTGTCGCTAGAATCTGATCAAGGCAACAAACTAAATAATTTTGTTTTTGCTAAATTTAATAGGTATTCCTAAACTTAGGATCAACTACTACCAGCATCATCAAGTATGTGCTAATGGAAACTATGTAATTGTTTCTTTGATGTCTGAATTACTCTATCGATATTTGGTGTCAAATTTGAAACACTTGTTATTCAAAAATTGTTGAACAGATCGTCGGTCGGTCTTGAGCGGATTTTTGATTTAATTTGTTTCATTCTCGAAAATGTTGTTCACATAAGTAAGTACTGCTTATTAGAGAAATCTTTTTTTTTGAGAATTTTTTTATGTTGCTGTATTTATTTCTTGCAACAAAGAATAAAGCTTAATCAAATTTTCACTTTTAAACAATTATTTTTTCGTATTATTTAATCGCAAATCTATCAATTCTAATTGCATATTCATATCAACGTCATTAGCATCAACGTCGAATGGATTTTAAAATATATTAAATCAGTGGTTTCCAACCTTTTTATACCTCCACCCTCCTTTTTCATAAATTTTTTTTGCGCCCCCTCACTTTTCGTAACAATCGAATTTCGTAAATACTGTTCTGATGTAATAATTATTTAATGGGCTACAAAATAATATACCATATTCTGTATAAATAAAGTTCTTTTGTTTGTTTGTATTCAAAAATGATATTTTGGTAACAGCTGCGCGCCCCCCTTGCAATACTCTCGGGCACCCCTAAGGGGGCGCGCCCCACAAGGTTGGAAACCACTGTATTAAATAGTTTTTCATATCTGTAAAAGTCTTGTAAACGTCCGCTAAACTCATTTTGTGACATCGTTTTCTCTGCACAGTGTTTAACAGAAAATTTTAATTTATTCGTCATAATTATGTTTCTACAAATAATCACAAATGGAAAATGTGAAAAAATATTTTGTTGCAATTGTTTCTTAAAAAGTTCTAAATTGGTTCGAAATGACTTCAGATCAAAAAAGATTTCCTGTTCGAGTTTTTCATATCCTTGTAGATTTATATTGAGACAGTAGAGATGTTCAGTGGAATCAATTAGAAATGCCAAATCCCAAAACCAACCGGGTTCCGAAAGTTGTGAAACGGGCTTTAATTTTTCCTTTCAACATATTCTAGAAAACTTTTAAACTGACAATAATTTAATTCAGCTTTTTTTAAAAAACGGCCGAGGGGCGGATGAAAACCCTTCGTGGGCCGGCTTTGGCCCGCAGGCCGTAGTTTAGGATCCCCTGGTTTATTGCATCGAGAACATCAAAAATTAATGTTTTGCAGAGTTTTACCTACGTGCCATTGGCGATTTACAGAGAAAAAATAGGGCAAAAAAATCTTAAACGGTTCCGAAGAAAAACGCGAAAAACGAGACTCTTGTAAAAACGGTTTTCCCTACGTGAAAACACGTTGGCGACGATGATATCCGCCGGCAGAACACGCTGGCGTATAACCCTGGGACGGTGAGACCTGCCGGGGGTATCACGACTTATTTAACTAAATGGAGCCCAACTGTTTACAGGTTATGCTGTCATACTTTCTGAGTCGTCTATACAGGAGGTTATGTAACTTATGCAGTGGGACCTGCGGGCGGGGCTCAAAAGCTGGGAATATAACGAAATTTAATAGAAATGCATTTATTGTGGACGATGAGACACTGTTTAGTGTCTACTATGGGCCGTCGCCAACGTGTTAAACGCCTATGGAAGTCGCAAATATTTATGTATAACTTATAACACATACCTGTATACCACTACTTCTCATAGCGCTTTGTGGGGGTTTTGTGTTTCAAGACAAAAAATTAATATCGAAAATAAAAAAAATTAATAATTAAATTATTTGCACATTGTCTATTCTGGTTTCATAAAAAATGAGCTAAACATTTAAAGTAAAAAGGGAAGAACATCTAAAAGAAATGTGCAAAAACATTTAATAAAATGCACAAAACAAATTTTAACTTATAGGCCAAGAGGTAGACGGTCTATAGACCAAAAAAAAATGGCAAGATAATCTGAAAAAGAAACAGGTCATTCAGGACTAATCCATGAAGTGTAAAAGTAAAAGAAAATTAAGTAGGTAATGATAATTCGTATTCAGTATTTTGGTTGTAGTGATGGTACACCCTAATAATTAAATAATTAAAACCTATTGTCAATAACGTTATGCTTATATAAGATCAGCTGCAATATCAATTACTAATTTTTTTTAAAATATTAATCTATTAAATCTAAGCTTTACAATCGCTTATTTCAAAAGTAAGAAAAAATGTTTTACGACCAATAGGTAAATTTTATACAGTTAATGCTGAGCATAAATCAACGCAAAAAATTTCTCACGGTTTTCGGTAGTAAATATAATTCAATAAAATGATATATAACGATTTATATATTAATGGTTATGTATTAAATATTTATGCACTTGAATTATAAACATAGTAACAGGGTATAGTGAAGCAGTCAGGCAAAATAAGCGAAATACATTAATATGGATATGGTGTAGTGTTCCGGTAGAGCAATCGACACGTGCCAATTTGCACCCTGGGGCGACACGTGTCTGGGGGGTCTATACATACCCACGTCGTGCACGATTTCGACCATAGCCTACCAGGGTACGAGCACCATTGAGTGTTTCATTCATCGTGCGATACATTTGTACACGGAGTTTTGCAACTGTTATAACATAACTCGAAAGTACTCTTGAGAAATTAATATAATACTGAGGAGCACCTAAAAAACACACTTTACTAATTGGATTATTTTTGCTTCGTTAAGTAAGAACAAAAAAGCTCAATGGTCTCGTTTTAAATACAAATTACTCAAAGTGTTTTTTTGTGTTGGTTTTCATTTGTAAACTTTTTTTTTTTAGTAATATATTTCACATTTCAATATACCATACATAATCCAAAAAGAATTTAATCATTCAAAGTTAGTTCAATAATTTATCTATTAACAAATAAAATTGCCAAAATTATTTAATTTTTGAGGCAAAAGCTATTAAAAAAACCCATTCTGAAGAGTTTTTTAAAAAAATGTATGCGCATATGATATTAATATTATTATTAGTACTAAAACTATGAATATTTTTTATGGTTTTGATGTAATATAACTAATAATGAACTTAAGATTGGGGTGAATATAAGAAGAGCCCTCTGTTCGAAAACTATAAAACCTGATCACGATACCCAATCCGAAACGTTTCAGCGCCCTCTTTCAGGCAACAACGCTTACTGCAGGAACAAATAGCGTGGCGTCGAAAATCTATTCCTGCTGTAAACATAAGCGACGCTCGAAGCAGTCAAACTCCGGGAGCTTTCACGCGGCTTTCAATTACTTGTGATGACATCTATAGGATTTAGGGCTTAGTGAAAGGATATCCCGTACCGTATTTCTACAAAATAAAATTTTTCATGAGGATATTAATGCAATTTAATTATATTTGCGGAACATTTATGTTGGTTCGCAAAATTTATTTGGAAAAATAGGATTTTTACTTATGGGGGTTTGATATTTAATTTTTAATTAGTTTTAAATCAAAAAGGTTATTGGTTTAAACGACAACTTTTAAATTTTAAAACGTGTCCAAACAAAGTGATTTAAATTGCAGGAATTTAAAAATTAATTTGTGATGGTTTCACTGATATTTTTTCTTCATTGTTACATTCAAGTTTTGATTTCTTAGTGTGCTCATCAAATATTATTAAACTACATTTGTATGTAAAGGTGTCCTTTGCATGTACAATAAACACAATCATTCAGTTACAATGCACTTTGCATAGCAATGTAGGCTGAAAACTAGAAAACAGAAAAGTAATAGCAGCAATAAACACGACTCTTTGAACGGGGAGTAGGAAGATGATTTTAAACTATTTTTTTTTAAATTTACGCTTGGAGCGTTTGAAATATTAAAAATGGTCTATAAGAGACCAACCATTTAGTTATTTTTCAGATTTTAAAACGAAAAACTTAAGTTTTTTAAGTTTAATAATAATTCAAAATTTTTTAATTAGTCTTTTACCCACAAAATGGTATTCAAATTTCCCGTTTTGTAATAATTTTTTAATATCTATTTTTACATGTCACTGATCGTTAAACCAAAACTAATAATTTTTATTAGTTTCACATGTTTTTATGCTTGTTAATACGACTAAAATATTTATTTTTGGTGCTGATAAGCCATATTCGCTGTATCTACGGGTTGCATATACACTCATATACAGGGTGGACCAAATTCGAATGTTTTACGGGGTATCTCGGTTGCCGTAATAGTTGGCAAAAATCTAATATCGGTCTCTTAAGCTACCTTTTTGAGAAAAGAATGCCTATGTTATCAGATTTTTAATATAGCTTTCCATTTAGGTACTACAGACGAAAAATTAAATTTCATCATTTTTGAAAGTTTGCTATAACTTCTTTATTTATTATAATAGAACAAACTGTTATTAAGGCTTTTCATACAGATTTTTATGTTTAATTTAAATTTAAATTTTTTTTTAGCGATCTTGACTTTCGAGATATGAAGTAAACTTATATTTTTTAAATGGAAACTCTAGTTGGCCATATTTTATATGAAGGAGCATTTTTTTGCTTTTTAAAAATATATAATTTTATATATTTGTCGCAAAAAATAATCGAGATATGGCACATTTTGTAAAAATTTCGTTGTTTAATAATTCATCACTTGTTTACGAAATCATGACAAACTTTGATGATGCAAGTTTCACAAAATTAGACATCCTCGGTTATTTTTTTGCAAAAAATGTATAAAATTATATATTTTTGAAAACTTAAAAACTGCTCTTTTATATAAAGTCATAGCAACTAGTGTTTCCATTTAAAAAAATATTAGTTTACTTCATATATCGAAAGTCAAGGTCGTTAAAAAAATTTTGTTTTTAAATGAAGCACAAAAATTTGTATAAAAAAGCTGTATAACATTTTAGTCTATTTTAATAAATAAGTTATAGCAAATTTTCAAAAATGATGAAGTTTCATTTTTCGTCTGCAGTGCCAAAATGGAAAGCGATATAAAAAATCTGTATACATTAGGCGTTTTTTTCTCAAAAAAATAGCGCAAGAGACCGATATCAGATTTTCGTTAACTATTACGGTATCTGAGATACCCCGTAAAACATTCGAATTTGGTCCACCCTGTACAATGCAAGGTTATGTTTATGTTCTATGTTGATGTAATTTTGTTAAAAATAAACTGCCTCATCCAATACCACTTAAGTGATATACATATTTTAGTTTCAATTGACGAGTATTCTGCATGATTAAGATTCAATATAATTCACAAATCCTATCCAATAAAAATTAAGTTATCACTTGTATAATATTGTTGGAACTGTGTGTTCACAAACAACCTGAGTTGAGTTATGAATTCGAATATTACATTTTCCGAAGAATGCTGTGACATTTTATATGTTATGTTTAACTTACAAACTTTTAGTTTTAGAAACCAATGCATGCAAGATAACAGTGGAGTAAAAGTTAAAGAAATGCAGCAACTAAACAAGGAAGGGGTCTAGGGATCCGGGACTCCAGGCTTCCGGAAACGGCAGGGACGTGTGGCTCCACCATTCCAACCCGGAAATACTGGGTATTAGTCATAGTTAGGGAAATCTATTGCTATGCAAGATGCTTTGCTCGACGATGGAGCCTTGTTTTGTGATGTTACATCTAGAGGTGAATAACTAAAGTTGTATCGAAAATATATCAAGTTATTTTGAGTTATATGCTGATTACTTGCTTTGGGGTTATTCTTTTTCTAATAAAAGATCTTAAATAAAACCTTAAAAATACACGTGAAGTGTATAAACCTTTTATTAAGAAAGTGGTGTAACCTCTTTAAAAAAAAAAGGGAAGACCAATAATTTACAACATAATTTAGTGTATTTGTAGACAATTTATAGTTTATACTTTAAAATATCCACACGATTTAAACAATTGAAAATTCGTTAGTAAAACAGTTGCTAAATCAATTATAATATAAGTGGCTTAGGACCGTTTTCAGTAGTCTAATTAAAATCTTGTTAAGCTTAGGAGTAAAACCGTGCCAATTTACAATTAAATTCGGCATGTAATATAAAAATCAGAGAGTTTTTGAAAAAACTTGTAACCATAACGTTATTAAAAACAGGTAAATAAATACTGAAAATAAGCAACAGTATTTTGTTTCTTTTTATTATTTATAAACTAAGCTAGACTGAAACAAAGTGTAATTTTGGTGAAATTGAAATAATTAAAATGTAATAATTAATACGATTAAATAATGATAAAAAAAAGTGTAAGTCCATATAATTAAATTTAAGAACAAAAATAGTAGAAGTATGAATGTATGTAGTATACTTTTTAATAAGAATTGCAATCTATACGAGTTTTAAGATTCCGGTTTCTTCATTTGAAGATTATATGCTTAGAAATAAAATAAGAAAATTTTAATTTATATTTGATAAATTGTTGGACCGCTAAGTGACTTATTTATTAATATAAACAAGCTAAATTAAAAACCACCTATCTTTTTCGATGGACTTGTAAAAATGCAATACCAGATTAAGACTCTTGTGTTTTCATTATTTAGTTGGTATAGAAAAAATTTATCCAATTGTAGTAGCAGTTCAAATTATATCTATTTTTGTTAATGTGAAAAGGAATATTTAACTTTACTTCAAAGTTGCAAGCTCAGCTAAATTATACATAAATGACAGTACCTATCTACGTTTATTTTAAAATTTTAATGTATCATTAAATAAAGATTTTAAAATTTTATTTAAAAATAGGAGATGTAAAAAGACTGTAGTCTTTGCAGTTTTTAAAATGCTAAATGAGGAGTTTTGGATGTACTTGAACAATAGTTTAATAAATTCTGAAATAGAATGTTATTACCATTTGCTGTAGTGTTCACAAATTATTTTATTATGAACAATAAACTATTTTTTATAGCAACATTGGGTCATAGAATTGTGTTATATAACAAGTATAAAATATAACAAATCATCTTGTGCCCAATTTTCTGTTTATTTTATTTCGGTAGCTTGCAGTGTATTTAAGCCTTTTTATATGACTTTTTAGTACTAAAAAGCAAATAACACTTTGTTACTGTATAATAAAATCTTATAACAATGCTAAAACCGAGCTAGAAATAATAGTGCGGTAATAAAAATCGTCCGAACAAGGCTACTTAGTAAGGTTTATGACAAAATCGATACACTTCATGTTGTTTTTGCCGTATGAATGAAACTTTGATAGATATTCTTACGTCCTAATTCAATTTGACAATTATTGCTTAGTAAAATGGTATTTTGTCACGATAGCGCGTTAGACGTGCCGCAACAGATGGCTAAAAATTTTTTAAAATAATTTATAGTCGCTTGTGTTTGTCATGAGACTTATCAGTACAATCTTTTGTGATAAATTAATGTGAAAATTGTAATCTTTTGTTACTAATTAATGTACAAATTATGTTAATAATTTCGGTTCAAGTTCACAAAATATCAATTATTAGTTTATTTTATTGTTTTACATGAAAGTTTTAGGATATTTATTGCAAAATAAATCGAGTAATGAAAAGGGGTATTATCCACTGACCTCGAGTTCAACTAGCCAGCACATGTTTTTATCAGTTTTTGTGTTATGCGGGGTCAACTTCATATTTTTATGTATCGTAGTAGAAGCTACAAATTGTATTAATTCCGTTTTGGTCATGATTATCGGTGTTATAATCGTTTTTCATAACTTTAACATGCATCATACTTATTAATAGTTTGGTAATTAATTGCAATGATTTAGTTTTCATATACAGCGTCATTCAAAAAATCTGCAACAAATAAAAAAAAAATTATTATTGATTTTTCAGAAAACTTTATTCCAAATAAAAGTTGGTGCATAGTTTAAAACTAATTTTAAGATGAAAAAAATTTTAATAAAAAGTCATAGGACACTGGATTTAGCGATTTTTGAAATTTTCGCAAAAGTAAAGTGCCCTCATTTTAAAAGATACAAAAAAAAAACTATCAGAAAAAGTTATTTAGAATTCAAAAATAAGGCTTGGTTTAAATTTTGGCGGTCATATTTTAATTTTTTAAGAAATTTTTACATTCAAAAGGTCTGCAACAATAGAATTTTTTTTATCAATTTTTAAGAAAAATTCATGTTATACTTGTGAGTAAATATTTAAATTGAAAATTCTTGACGAAATTTAAAATTGATATAATAGGCCTAAAGCAAAAACAAAACTAATTAGTAGAATGTTTTTTTTTTAATATTCTTGAAGTTTGTTAAACTTGGTTTATATTGATATTGGTCGACTTATAAATTCTTTAAGTTGAGGATAAAGCTAAATTATTGTTGTCTATCATTAACGTTCTAATAGAAGATTTTGGTTCTTCCACTACTGTTTGTAATACGTTTAAGTAATTATCTTCATTAATAACCCATTTGGTATGTTCCTTTTTGTATTGGTTTTCCAATGATCCAGTATCCTTAAACTGTTTCAGTAATCTTGTAACTGTACAAAATTAAACATTTTTGTTACGATGTCTTTCATGAAAAATAAATGCTGCAAATTAGCAAAACGTTTTTCTTTTAATTTACGCGTTATCACACACAAGACACAAGTGACATCAACTGCAAAAGTTTAGATGTATGTATTGTTTTATTTTCTACGTTCTACGTACTGTCCATGGATCCATTTGTATTTAAACTCGCAATTTAGTTCAAATGCAAAATACATTATAAATATAAGTAGGAATACATTAGAGAATTAAAAATACTAAAATTATTGTAACATAATCTTATTTTTAGATTTTACAGAACTTTTTTTGTATCTCTTAAAATATGGGCACTTTACTCCTGCGAATATTTCAAAAATCACTAAGATTTAGTGTCCTATGACTTTTTAATAAATTTTTGTTCATATCAAAATTAGTTTTGGACCATGCACGAACTTTTATCAAGAATAAAATTTTCTGAGAAATCAATTCCATTTGTTGTAGACCTTTTAAATGTTAAAATTTCTTAAAAAATAATAATTGCAATTTGACCGTCAAATTTCAGGATTCTAAATAACTTTTTCTGTTAAATTTGTTTAGTGTCTATTAAACTAAGGGCACTTTACTCCAGCAAATATTTCAAAAATCGCTAAAATTTAGTGTCCTATGGCTTTTTATTAGACCTTTTTTTAATCTTAAAATTAGTTTTAGACCATTCACCAACTTTTATCAAGAATAAAATATTTTGAGAACTCAATAATAACGTTTTTTTCTTTATGTTGCAGACTTTTTGAATGACGCTGTATATCTCAGGAAAAAAATCTTAAGCAGCCGGTTCGAAAACTTGTAATGAATGTTTGTACGTTGATAGTTAATAAATGATGTTCTTAGGATAAGTTTCAAATAAATAATATTTTATTCAAAACTCACCACATTTTGAGCCTCGCAGGGATTCCGAGATGCTGTTGTACGTTTTTGGCGATGAGAGATGCGTGTGCGATGATTTCTCTGAAACTGAAAATTTTCCAAATCAGATAGGTCGTAAAACATACAATATCAGCAAACCAAAATTTCACCCCGCCACAGTAACATAAAGTCGTTATCAGATTATTCAGCCCCAGCGGCGAACTTACGAACTAGTAAATGGCTGCTTGTAGTCTATTAATCACGTCGACTGGGGGGTTTGTACAAACGTTCATCTACATTTCAACTGTTATAAATACAGGGTGATGATGATGATTAAAGATATACGCTGGATATGGCCTGCGCGTTGGTGGTGTGCTGGTGCCACTTAATTTTAACAATGATTCACTCAGAAACAATTAAAAACATAGCATTATTGATTACAGTTTCAACCATTTATTTTCTAAAAGAAATTAAAATGCATCTTAAAAATGCGAAATTAATTTTAACAGCCCCAATTAATTACTTTTGCATTAGCTTTAATGTAAAGACCATTGCAAAACCTTTGATATTTAATAAAAATAAATGCAAGGTTTATACACTTGAAACCAGGGACTGAGAACGGAACGAAAACGAAAACGTTAAACGAAATTAACCGAAATTTTTTTAAGAACGAAAACGAAACCGAAAACGAAATTATTATTTTTCGTTCAAGAACGAAAACGAAATAAATATTTTCCAAAACCGGTTTTAACCGGTTTTAACCGTTTTTTCGCTATTTCAATTTTATTTGTTAAACACAAACGCGAATTCACCTTCTATGCTGGGGAGCTCCACGAGGCAGTAAAAAATCTCACTTAAAATAAGTGAGCTTCACTTTTCTCCATATATTTACTTGAATATGTATTAACAACTTAATTGTTTATACTTGCAATTTCGTGTAACACAATTAACGGTACAGATATTCTCTATTTCTAATTTGTTTTTTAGATCATCAATATAGAATATACACTTGATTGGATATATATTATCAATGTGTATGTTTTATTTGCGTTTAGACATAATAATAGTAAAATTTATTCTTACTTCGAAAAGGACTAATGTAAAAGAAGATTTATTGGAAGATGTGTTGCTAGTAAGATTTAACGGAATGTGGAAATGTATATTGTATGGTACGTACAAACTATAAAGTTAAAGTATATTTCAATTTAATATAAGTTTTTTTTTAAATATCTTTTCTATTTATAACATTTAGTAAATTATCCACTTAAATTCATTCTTTTGTCTTTTTTAATAATTACAGCAGGATCTTATTTAATTCAAATGCATAGATTTTTAGTACTAAAACAAATTTAAAACAGCACTTGCTATATTTTCATATTTTTAGATAAAGATCGTGTGTCTAATTTAACGTAACCACGTTGTGTTTTTGCACCTTACGGGTGTTAAACTTAATAAAATGGTTAAATGTTAATGTGTTTAACGATTTGGTAAATTTAATATGGCGATGGTTCGCCAGTCTAAAATATTCTGTCCGTGAGCATCAAACCCCATCGTCATCGTTTATATTTTAGTTGAGACGCAAATATTGTTATCGTATTTATAGAGGGTTGTGGTGAATAGAAAAAAATTGTTTTTTTGACGACAAAAAAAATATTGTAAAACCGGTTTTAACCGTAATTATTTCGGTTCACGAAAACGAAAAAAGATTTTTTTCGGTTAGAACGAAAAGAACGAAAACGATATATTTCGTTTTCGTTCCGAACAGAAACGAACAGAATTTTTTTCGTTTTTAGTCCCTGCTTGAAACTATTTTAAAAATTTTGAAGAGCTGCAAATAAATGTTTTAGACTAAAGGTAAAAATGCATAAATTAGGGCATTTTTCAACACTTTTAGGAAATATAAAGAACAATGCAATTTTTTTTTCTTGAAAATAAATGCAAGGTTCTAGTCTTAAAACTTTTTTTAAAAACTTTGAGGTGCTGTAAAAATAGGTTTAGGGAGTTTCTGAACAAGGAGGAAAGCATTACTACGAGTATAATTAACATTTTCAGAAAGTATAAGGATCATCCTATAAGAATCGATTCTGTTTTGAAACAACTTACAAGGCTAAACACTTTGGAATTATTTAAAAAAATATTATTAGGTCGTTTAAAAAAAACAAACTAAAAGTGGAAATGTATTGCTTATGTTGTCATTTTCAGAAAATAAAAACCATTGCAAAACTTGAAATTTTGCCCAAAAAAATACAAGGGTTACACTTGAAAATTTTACCGAAATTTTGAAGAGCGGTAAATAATGGAGTGCGAAAAATTGCTCGAAAGAAAATTGCTCAAAAGAAAATTGCTCAAAAGAAAATTGCTCGAATACAATTATTGCTCGAAAAATTATACATCGAATGGAAAGTTCGTCGAAAGCCTAGTTGCTCAAATAACAATTTCTTGAAAAGAAAATTGCTAGAAATTATGTAATAAGTTACATTAAAAAAAAATTAAATTTATATAAATACAAAATAATTAAATGTACTAGATCAGTTGTTGTGTACATGGAAAAGTTTTTGTATTATTGATTTCTCAGAAAACTTCTTGTTACACTTGTGAGTAAATAACAAATTAAGTAAGTGTACATGTATTTGTAAATACATTTAAATACATTTTTTTTAAGTTTAAACAAATGTAAACAACTTTTCTAGTACATTTAATTATTTTGTATTTGTATAAATTTAAAACTTGTTGTAAGTAACTTATTTCATTATATTGAGCAATTGTTTTTTGAAAAATAGTTATTCGAGTAACTAGGCTTTCGAGGAACAATTTTTCGAGCATTTATTTGTATTCGAGCAATAGTTTTCGCTCAATTTTCACCAAACCGTAAATAATCATTTTAGGCCATTTTTAAACCTTTTAAATAAATCATTGTTACTACTCAAAATCTGTAATATAATAACTAATCAACCATTATTTATGCAAGCAAGTGACATTTAGCTTCAAAGAGCTATCATTTTAATTTATTTAATGTAATCGTAGTGAAATAGTAGGTACGAATAACATCAATAGAGTCTGAAAGAATTGTTCTATACTGAGCAGAATGGGTACTACATCAGTTAAGACATCGTGTGGGTATGTTGTGTTGAAAACAGAAATCGAAAAAAATATAAGCAAATAAAAACTCAACATCTCACAGAAAAATTGTGCAAATAACACCACATTTTAATTTTTTTAAATATGTAAATTTAGTTAACCCTGAGAAACATTTAGACAACGCGGAGTCTGGATAAAAACGCCAAACACGGAGTATCCGAGTTAAAATGACACTGTAAGCAATTTTAGGTATTTTTTAACGCGAGGAGGTGAAAAACTCTGGATTTATCACAAGCTACAATGAAAATGTATGTGTGGCATATTGCTTTTGGGTTTCCTTTTGTATTTCGTTTTTGTTCCGTGAACAATGATAATAAAAATTATTGGATTATATTAGCACTTTACTCATATGTTAGACTCTCTAATTTTCGGTATTGTATTAATATGGATGCATAAAAGAACGAGATTAGTGGAGAAACAGATCGAATCGAGAAGTCATGGAAGCTTACCGTACCCAAAAAATATTAACCATTAACAAAGATTACAAGATGAAACAATAACAAAGATTATAATTGAAAAAGAAAAATAGGTGTCGACCGTAGAGGAGATGTCTGGGGTCACTAACAGAAGATTTTGGACAACTTCAAGTTTAGGAATGAAAGAAGTTTTCAAAGAACAAAAGGAAGTGGAAATAAACTATCGAAGTCTTGGGCATTTAAGACATCTAGCGCTGTTTTATGTAATTTTTATGAAAAACTAGTGAAAACACTTATTTGACTAAAAATTTTGGAGTATACGAATAAGTGAAGTTTACAAAAGCTTCTTTATAATCCGATTATTTGCTCAATTGAAGCTGCTACAAATAAAAATGTAAAGAGACCGATTACAAATATATGTTGACAGCGGTCCCTATAGGACCAAGGGCATATGTTTCGATCCATTTAACAATTTAGGGCATGAACCAAACACGCACTCTAACCCAACATTCATTATAAAGTGCATCTCTATCAGGGGTGGCCCCGATTCCCACGGGTGACTTGATGTAGATGCGTGACAACAACCACTAAATAAACAAAGCCGGTGCGTACAATACAATTAACGATGATTGTTAAGCAAAAGTGAGCAGCGAAGCAATTTTTCCAACAATTCAAAAAAAGTGTAGCAAATCAATATAGGTTATGTGATCCGGCGATGAACGGCGGGCGTTGCTTAAATTGATAGTGACGTGTTTCCGGGGGCTAATTGACGTGTGTACGGTGATTGATGCCCAGCTTCCGGACGCCATGTTGGATCCGAGAGCTTAATTGCGGGCGCTGCTATCAAACTGTTGTGATTGTTTTCGAAAACAAATAATTCATATTAATGTATCTCCTTGCTGTATCTGGTTTTGTTTTAACGAAACTCATTTTTTAGCTTGTCTTGTATTAAAATTTATCTTCTCTTAGCCTTGGATGTAATGTTCAAAGCAAACCAGTTGTTGATTAAATTTTTCGTGTTTGCATTTAATTCTATAAATACACATATTAAATTATTCAGATTCTATTGCGTGTCCTTAGGACTTGGTATTATATAAGTAATTTTGTTATATGAAAAGACAACATTCACATTATTTTGACAAAAATGAGTCCTGACTTTCAGAAGAACTCTCCTCGAAACCAAAATTTAAAGCTAGTGCAATTTCCAAACCCTTAAAAATAGTTTATAAAAAAATATAATAAGTTATCCAACATAAGATGCCTAAAAATTCCCAACAATTTTTAATGAAGCTTATAAAAATAATTTCTGTACACTGAATTTGTATATTCTTTGAAAAAAGCATACTTTATAAGACCTTTTTGTTTTACTAAGATACCATGCAGAACATCAATATCAATAAGCTTAAATAGTCATCCTATATATTTTTAAAGTATTTCTTATCTACATGCAAAACCAGTTTTAAGACACTGGCGCCTCCTTACTTAAAGTCATCAATTTTGTAAAAAATTACTTAAAAAACAATCAAAGAAGCTAATATACTTCAATATTTGTAAAATATCAATTTCGTCTATAATCTTTAAATCACAATATGTAACTTACATTGAAGAACTCCGCTTACTACTTACAAGATTTTTACATATCTCTTCAAAACTCTTTGTAAAAAGCTGGATTAGAATGATAGAAATAACAAAAACTGAAGAAAACACACGTAGGGAACTGGAGGTGAAAGACACAGAGAGTCTCAAATTTAAAACGATTGAGCACATTATCCAAGAGACACAGTTAAGATGCTTAAGACATCTACATCGAATGCAAGAAGTAGGATACCCAGGAAAGCCCTTGAAGAACAAGTTGGTGGAAATAGTGAAAAGACAAAGGAAAGTCTGAAATGACGAGGCAGAAAAAGTCTCGTTGAAGAGTGGAATTGGCTTGAAATATGTAGATATGGACTGAGACTTACAAGTAAAAGTATTACACTATTTTATTTATTATTATTTTCGTGGAGGTGGTTCCCTTTCGGGTTCCTGTACTGCGACCTATTGGTCTATTGTACCCTCTGGTGATAGCCCCTAAAAGAAGTCCTGTGTTTTTAAAAACTCCTGAATTTTTCTTAAGTGCGTTTTTCTTAACTCTTCTTGGTTGGCTTTTTCCATCCCTAGAAGTCTACGCCGATAGGGTGTGAATTCTTCACACTCGCATATTCCGTGGAGAGGAGTTTCTTCTTCTTCACCACATCCTCTACATATGTCGGTCTCTGAGAGCCCTATTATGTAGAAGTGTTTCTTTAGTCCACAGTGTCCTGTGACGAGTCCTGTGGCTGCTCTGATGTCTGCTCTGCTCATCCTGAGAATTTCTTCTGTCTTTTCTTTAGAGACCATTGACAGGATAGCCTTGGAATGGGCTTGTCCTGCAACTTTTTTCCAATAAGCATTATGCCCTTGTATTAATATGTCGTTAAGACACCGCTTAGCTGTTCCATAGGATTATGGGTTCAAAGAAAGGTGCCAATTTCGGCTAGGCGATCTGCCTGCACCTCGTTCCCTGGTATATTAGTGTGCCCTGGGCACCATACCAGTTTAACATTATTCCTGCTTCCTAGCACGTTGAGTGCCCGTATGCAATTCAGAACAAGTCCTGAGTTTACTGCCGACGAGCCAAGAGCTTAAGTCTTACACTAAGATGCGTAAGATGAAGTTGAACACGGAGATGAAGAAAAAGATCTCATACAAAATCATTCCTATAGGACTTCATTGATTTAATGACATAAAAATTAAATACCCTTTGGCTGGCTATAAATATTTATGAAAATAGTATTAAAAATATGCTAAGCATTAGCTAATTAACGAAATAACAAACAGTATACTAAAATTATAGTTTTACATAGTACAAGAGCAGTGACTCTTTTAATATTAAATATTTAAATTTTTTTTAGTTTGTAAATTTGTTGTCACGGGTCATATTTATTATTGAGATGCATTTTCTTATTAGTCGGCAAAAAATGATTTTCTACAATAACTTCACTCGAAAATACAAGCAGATGAATAACTAATACAATAACTTTATTGTGAAAAATTGTATTCCGTTATTCTTTTGATAAGGAGGCGAGAAAAATTAGTAAGATTGTGTCAGGCGAAGCTCGTAACATCGTGACGGTCGACTTCCGTCGCCGAGAAACAGTGATAATGATAATTACATCTGACAAACGTTTTATTTGTGAGTGGCACGCTTTTATTTGTGTAATTTTATGACTTTTAACTCGCGACCCGATAAAATATCAAAATAAATAGAGGGACCGGTCGAACGTGTGTACATCGTCGACTAAGTGAGTCGGGTGATTTTCGCCAGTCATTCTTTTGCCAGTAGGTGGTATGATAAGCGAGTAGGGTGATGATAAAGGGCGTTAAAAGGACTCGCATCATCCCCTAAAAGATATCCTGGTGTGTACTAAGTGAGAGTTGCCACACCATTGAATATTTATTATTGTCATCATTTTTAAAGACGCATGCCTACCATTTAGAGAAGTTATGATTTAGTAACACTCGTGTCTGTATTATTTACTGTGTAAAAAAGGTAATAAAACTTGAAATGCTGCCTCATTTATGAAGCAGTTATTATTGTTATAGTTCTGGGTGATGGCTTTCGGCTCCTTGAGATGGGCAATTAGTGCTCATCCAACAGGTCATTAGTGGTGCTATAATATTTTAATGTAAATTGCAAACTTTAATATCCCCTGTTTACACTAAAAACGAATGTTCAACTTTTCACCCTGTGAATAACGAATATACAGGGTGATTGATTGGAACCGGGCATTAAAAATATATGAAGACTGAAAAAGAGTATTGATCTGAAATTTTGTTTGTGACCATAATGATATCTGATCTGTTTAATGAAAATATTCTCGGCGAAACTTCCGGAAATACTGGAAGTTGACGTCCGTCCACTTTCTTATTTCAAATACCATGGTCTGTTTTTATTGGATACTTATATTTAACACGTTATTTTAAAGGGACTTTTAACAGCGTTTCCTATACTTAAGTGCAGTCGTTTTTTAGATTTTTGGACTTTTTGAAAAAAATTTGATTATCATCATGATTCTTAATATTATCTACCGCCACCATTTTTGAAGAGAAAACGCTTAAATGTAGACTACGTATAGAAGAAACCTTGGAGTTCAACGTGGAATTTTTGCAATCGATGCATTACTTATAGGGTGTCCAAAATTTTTTTTTTCTTAGTACAACTTCAGACCACTAAAACTCTTTTTTTTCAAATACAATGTTTTTTTTTCATTTTCTTATGCAAAATTAAATTCTGCATCAATCTGTATTAACGTTTCCTATATCTACTTATCTGCAACAATTTTCGAGTTATTAAGAATTTTTAATAAAGGGAAAGGGGACATTTTTAAATAGTAAGCCTTGGAAATGACAACAAATGCCAATATTAATAACTGCCAACCACTTTTATTGCGTTTGTTTGAAGTATCCATGAAAATGAAAAATGAAGAGTATTCAAACATGGATATTTTGAATTTATTTGACATTCATGGACAATATCACAAGATTATTGAAAGTGCGAACGAATAGTTGTGCATTTTTAATGTTGCTTGTACAGCATAGTACGTTAAACCCGAGTCTTGCGCTGCCGATCAAATTGATCGCTGAGGATGGGCATTAAAATAGTCCAGGATGTTAACTTCATTAGTTTCATCATTTGTCACACGCTTAGGTCGAATATTACCAGATTTCACTTTTCTAAATTGCAAAAAGTTTGATTCTTTTCATTGAAATTTCTGTCTGGTCATTACAGTCAAATGAGGATACCTCACACTGAACACACGGCAAGTTCTTTCAGTAATCTTGAGACATTCTTCATGAATATAAAATAAGTTCAAAATATTCGTGTTTGAATACTCTTTATTTTCAATTTTCATGGATACTTCAGCCAAACGCGATAAAAGTTATTGACAGTTAATAACATTGGTATTTGTTGTCATTTCCAAGGCACTGTTTAAAAATGTTACAATTTCTCTTAACTTTATCAAAAATTCTTAATAACTCGAAAATTGTTGCAGATAAGTATAGGAAACGTTTATACAGATTGATGAAGGATTTAATTTTGCATTAGCAAATGAAACAAAAATGAACAATGTATTTGAAAAAAACGAGTTTTAGTGGTCTGAAGTTGTGTTAAAAGAAAATCAAATTTTGTAAGTAATGCATCGATTGCAAAAATTCCAGGTTAAACTTCAAGGTTTCTTCTATGGTTCTATGCATAGTTTAAGCGTTTTCTCTTCAAAAATGTCGGCGCTAGATAATATTAGGGAACTACTTCACTTTAGCGGCAGTTGTTTGAGTTCAGCAAGTCTAGTTTTATTAACCCACAAAATTTTATCAATTTTCGACAACTGCCGCTAAAGTGAAGTTATACCAATATTAGCATCAAAAAACATTCAAAAAGTCCAAAAACCAAAAAAACCACTGCATTTAGGTATAGGAAATGCTACTAAAAGTCCTTCAAAAATAATGTGTTAAATCCAAAAATGCAATAAAAAATAGATAATTGTATCTGAAATAAGAAAGTAGACGTCAACTTCCGGTATTTCCGGAAGTTTCGCCATCTTGAGAATATTTTCACTTAACAGATCAGATGTCATTATCGACACAACCAAAATTTCAGATCAATACCCTTTTTCATTCTTCACATATTTTTAATACCTTACCCCAATAAATCACCCTGTATAGTGATGTGCAAAAGTATGGAAACAGACAAATATCTAAGACATCATTCAAAACACTGCAATGAAATTTTGTATCCAGGCGTTATCGTATTTTTTTTTTGATTCGATGAAATTATTAAGGTTGCAATATGACTTCCGGTTCAATCGGAAACGGGCTCAAACTTTGAAATTCTAAATAGAACACCCTGTTTATTTTTACATTTTTGGATTCCTCTTTCAAATTTACTTTAATAAATGTATAGGTCGAAATCAAACGTTTTCGTAAAAACATTTTTATAAAAATGTGCGATACAGCACTTTCAATTTTTTTAAAATTTAAGTTCTTCAAAAAGGCAGTAGAATTTAATTTGAAAATCAGATTGACAGTAGATGAATTAACATTCTGCGCTAGATACATTTTTAAAATATTGTACAGGGTGTTTTTTACGCTTGGTCAAACTTGTGAAACTTTAAACAACAATAACTCAATTTTCTTAAATACAATACCTTATATGTATTTACATAGTCTTTCAAAAACAATCACCATGTTTTACACCTAAAACTGATAGTTTTTGAGATATTGCGATTTTATTGTAAATTATTACGGCAACGTAATTTTTCGAGTAGGCTATAAAGGTAGACAGCAGTAATTTTGGAACAATTGAAAGATAAAAACAAGAAAGTTATAATTTCATTTCATCTTTTGCTAACGAATTTTCGACGTTTTTTATAAAGTTGATGTAATTCTACCATTTTTACGTTTACATCGGGCCATCGGGGTTTCTTAAAATCATGCATTTATTCATTGGATCGGTGTGATGGGGACTATTACTCAATCCTATAAACTATTATTTGTGTTTTTACAGTACGATTTTCGGTTCAACCGAAAACGGTTTCAACCTTAACCGTTTTTTTTTTTTAAATTTAAATATAGTTCTGGTCAGAACCTTTTTTTTTAAATCAGCGTTTTTTTCGCGTACTAAATAAATTATCAATCGCATCACTATATGAATGAACTATATGTAACAATCTATATCATAAATTTATGATTTATCAAGGTGAACATTTGTAAAATTAAATACTGATGACGGTAATATTTAACAAAGATGAAAGTGGTACGATTTATAATTCATTTTGATCGGCTGTCAGATGACGTTTAGATATAAATATCTGGTATCAGAAAGACGCGGGAGACCAGGGTGATACCCGGAGTGGTTGTATTGTGTCCGCCACGCCCCGGTGGTTAACGGGTGCTGTTAATTGATATATTGGCTACGCTATAACGTTGTGATATTTGTCTGTGGGAACGAAATACCACGCAGCTCGTGATCGCTCCAGCTTCTGTGCATCAATACATCGACAAATATTCTTGACCCAAGAGCGTAACATAGCCGAATAAAACTTTTCGAGAGTTTTCACAGAAGAACTTTGCATAAGTAACAATAAAAAAGAATCTTAAGAAAATTTCTGCAGGTGTTTAGTGGCGCTGCGACGGTCGCTTCCGGAGTTCTACACCGCTCCGGGAGCTTCCGGACCCGCCATCTTGGTCTCAACCCAAATAAATCATTAATTTGAAAAGCGAACACACTTTTATTATTCTTTTATATTTTTTCCCAAGAACTTTACAATGTCTCCGTTCTTTTGTCGAGGTTCCCCTTTTTTGTTTCCTTTGAATTTATAATTTAGGGAGATTCTTTATTGTTTCTTTTATTCCAAGTCGACTGTTATTGTCAGGGGCTACACATATATTTTTATAATAAGCTCTGTTTGCATTATCGTAAGCCGATGTACTTACTTTAAAAGTTTTGAAATATTTGTTTTCGCGGATGGTTGGGTTATAATTCGAGCAACAAAATTTCCATTTTCCAACTGATGCTGGATGTGTGACGGCGTATTACTTTTGGAACAACAATCTCTAATCTGAGATCTGTCAGCAATGGCGTCTAAACTTCGTGTGCTACTATGCGATATTTATTTACTTCGGGCCCTACGAAGAAGAGAGACAGAACGCGACCAATGGGGGTTGTCTGCAGGGGTTGCTATGGATACACAGCCTCATCTCGAACTACCATCTTATAATTTAAAGTTTTACTCAGGATCATAACCAAATAACCATTTGCATAATGAATAATTAATTGTAAACTTACTTAGTCAAACGCGCTTAATTTTAAAATAAAAGCAGGCGTCGTAAACATAGATACAATGATAAATAAATGTTTAAAATTAATATTAATAGGTCAATAGGAGAGTCAAGCTGGATTATTAAGAATTAAAAAAACTTGTAACTGGTGAAAACCCAAATCATATTTTCGATTGATTCAACAGTGGTTTTATTGATATTAAATACAATTTTAAAGAGGGTTTAGGCACATTTGAAAATGTTCTTTCACCGTACATTCAACCTTATAAATGGTTTTATAAATTTACCTTGTGATATTCGTTTTATATCAATATCGTCACCCCGTAGTCTGGAATCAGATAATGGATCCTGAGTTCTTCCTGTGGCAGCCACGCCGCTGTAGAGGTCACTGAAAGCACTTCCAGTTCCTAGGAACCCAGTTCTGTCCTGCAATTAAATACAAAACGTTATATCGACGCAAAGGTAACTATCAAATTGTATCAGTTAAACACAAAATATAAAGGTAATTGTTTTTAATTACTATTAATTTAAAGCAAAAAGAATGGATACAGACTTAAGAGATGATATTTCTAGGTAGACTAGTTAATAAGATTAGCAATGATAAATTTAAAAAAGCGTAGAATTGCTAGGTATAAACACAACTAATGACTGGGAGCTGTACCCAAATTCGATGGGATTGCATGGGTATCTCGGTTAATATTCAAGATAGAGAAACGGTTAAATTACCAAAAATGTGCAGCTTTGAGACAAACTCAGGACCGTTTTCAAAAATATTCTATCATTTCCGGTTTTCGAGTTATTGAATAAAAAGTGTTTTTTTGTCATATTAATAATGTCATATCTCCGCTATTCTTGTAAATATCGAGAATATTTATGGAGATTATTTTTAGATATTTTTATGTTTAATTTGATTATACTAAAAAAAAAAATTTTTACGCTCGCCTGTCAAAAAGTTATGACACAAACTTACCTTTTTTTAAATGGAAGCAATAGTTGGCTATGACCTATTTAAATTCCTTATTTTTTTGTCATTCGAAATATATAAGGGTTGATGTATTTATTTTAAAAAATACGCAAGTTACGAAGATTTTTTAGTTTGTTTTTTTTAAGAAAATCATAGTAGGTTGTGAAAACAAAAAAAAAACAAGGTGTTAAACCTTATAAAACTCATGTGGTACAAGGTTTTTTAATTTGTTGTTGAAATAAACATTGTAAATATTTGAACATAAGATAACAACAACATAGTCGGAATCAGCAGTAATGTAGTATATTGGTGTTTATCTAATGTTCAAAAATGTTTGATGTTTATCTCAACAACAAATTAAAAAGGATGTGGCTATTTGCACATACAGTATGTACTAATAATTGGCTATTTGCACATACAGTATGTACTAATAATTGGCTATTTGCACATACAGTATGTACTAATAATTGGCTATTTGCACATACAGTATGTACTAATAATTGGCTATTTGCACATACAGTATGTACTAATAATTGGCTATTTGCACATACAGTATGTACCAATAATTGGCTTTTTGCACATACAGTATGTACTAATAATTGACTATTTGCACATACCGTAAGTACTAATAATTGGCTATTTGCACATATAGCAGGTACTAATAATTGGGTATTTGCATATATACTAGAACTAGAGTAATGAGATAAGAAATGAAAACTAATTACAGATGAAAAAATTTATTTAAAGAAAAAATGTTGTGAACATTTTGGTTTAGTGAGTGTCTTCAGCCAATTAAGTGAAATTATTTAGGAACTGACCGAAGTGGAGTATTGTGCTCAAGTAAATAGAAATGCTTTTATTCACCTAACCCAACAAGTCACTAAATTTTTTACTTGCGCAATTACTAAACGAAACTGTTCACACGTTGCAAGTAGCTAAATTCACTTACTTGAATTAGTAACTTGCTTTAGCTACTACACACAAGTAAATTCAACATTACACTATTGTCTTATTTTAATTTACGGCTGAATGTCGTTTGCCTGGATTTCCGTTTTGGTCTCCCCTTACATTTTATTTTGCTTTTAAATTTTAAATGCAATAAATTTTCTTCAAGGCTGTTACTAAGTGGCGTATCTTCGTTTTCTGTTTCTGCTCCTAATTTTGTTACTGATGGTTCAAATAAGTAAGATATTTCATTGTTCAGTGGTAGTTCTGTTTCTTCTAAATTTTGATTGTTTTGAGACGGTTCAATTACATTATATACTTCATTGTTACTTGTATTTGTACTGTTGCTTAAAAGTGGGTAGTCCTTGTCTGGCATTATTTTCGATGATTTTTAATTCTTGTATGTAAATTAAAAATTGTGGTGTGCCATGATGAGATAAAATCTCTGATATATTTTTGACTACAGTGAATGCCATATTAAACTTTTCCCTATCTGTTAACCTCAAGCCTACACGGCCTCTGAGCGCGAGGCCTTGCACAGATGACACGAACTTTAGACCGCTCGCGAGTATTTACGTCATATCCATTGCCTGAAAAATTTCGTTCGTCATAACCATTATGTTGAAAATATAAATTTGAAAAATTAATAAAACGTAAGAATTATTTTTAATTTCACTTTTTTATAGTATACAGGGTGGTGCTTTTTTCGATGCTCACCATTGCTATCTTGGAAACGGTAAGAGATACAAGGTCGGTTAAATTAGAGAAAAGTTGCACATTTTGATGGCGATTGAGAATCTGAAATGAAATAGTGGATATTTTGATTCGTTTTTGATTTATTACAAAAAAAAATAAAAATGTGATTTTAGAAAAATATTATTATCTTCCCTACCATTGACGCTATTTCATTTAAACTTGGTAACTGTATGTTTTTGACCGTCCTGGTTTTGATGACGTCAACAGAAATTTTCTAAGCCTTCTAGATTTCAAGTTGCGATAGTCAACTTTTTTATTTCTTATGGCCGCCATGTTGGATTTTTACACCATCAGACAAACAAAAAAATTAGCTTTCCAGATTTGTAACCAACATACTCTTTTTCTTTCAAAAAACTTGTTAAAATTCGAAAATTTGTATAAATAATCTATAAAATCGCGAATGTTCTGAAAAACAATTGAAATTATAATATAAATAAAAGTGACACAGCATTTTATAGGTTTAATAAAAAAACGAAATGACAATAAATTTAAAACACCAGACGGTCGTCGTTCGACAGTCGTCGGTCATCTTTCGTCAGTCGTCGTTCGTCGGCCGTCGTTCTTCGGTCGTCGTTCTTCGGTCATCGTTCGTCGGTCGTCGTTCGTCATTCGTCGTTCTTCGGTCGTCGGTCATCGTTCTTCGGTCGTCGTTCGTCGGCCGTCGGTTGTCGTTCGAAATTCGTCGTTCGACGTTCGTCGGTCATCGTTCTTCGGTCGTCGTTCGTCGGTCGTTGTTCGTCGGTCATCGTTCGTCAGTCGTCGTTCGTCGGCCGTCGTTCGTTGTTCTTCGGTCGTCGTTCGTCGGTCATCGTTCGTCAGTCGTCGTTCGTCGGCCGTCGGTCGTCGTTCTTCGGTCGTCGGCCGTCGTTCTTCGATCGTCGGTCCTCATTCGACGGTCGTCGGTAGTTGTTCGTCGTTCGACGTTCTTCGGTCGTCGTTCGACGTTCGTCGTTCAACGGTCGTCCTTCTTCGTTCGTCGGTCGTCGTTCGTCGTTCTTCGGCCGTCGTTCGTCGGTCGTCGTTCGTCGGTCGTCGTTCGTCGGTCGTCGGTCGTCGTTCTTCGGTCGTCGTTTGTCGTTCTTCGTTCGTCGGTCCTCGTTCGACGGTCGTCGGTCCTCGTTCGACGGTCGTCGGTAGTTGTTCGTCGTTCGACGTTCTTCGGTCGTCATTCGACGTTCGTCGTTCAACGGTCGTCGTTCTTCGTTCAACGGTCGTCGTTCGACGTTCGTCGGTCGTCGTTCGTCGGCCGTCGGTCGTCGTTCTTCGGTCGTCGTTTGTCGTTCTTCGTTCGTCGGTCCTCGTTCGACGGTCGTCGGTAGTTGTTCGTTGTTCGACGTTCTTCGATCGTCGTTCAACGGTCGTCGTTCGACGGTCGTCGTTCGTCGTTCTTCGTTCGTCGTTCGTCGTTCTTCGGTCGTCGTTCGTCGGTCGTCGTTCTTCGGTCGTCGTTCGTCAGTCGTCGGCCGTCGGCCTTCGGTCGTCGTTCGTCAGTCATCATTCGTCAGTCGTCGTTCGTCGGTCCTCGTTCGACGGTCGTCGGTAGTTGTTCGTCGTTCGACGTTCTTCGGTCGTCGTACGACGTTCTTCGGTCGTCGTACGAAGTTCTTCGGTCGTCGTTCGACGTTCGTCGTTCAACGGTCGTCGTTCGACGTTTGTTGTTCAATGGTCGTCGTTCGGCGGTCGTCGTTCGTCGGTCATCGTTCGTCAGTCGTCGTTCGTCATTCGATGGTCGTCGGTCGTCTTTCGTCTTTCGACGGTCATTGGTCGTCGTTCGTTGTTCGACGTTCGTCATTCAACGGTCGTCGTTCGACGTTTGTCGTTCAATGGTCGTCGGTCGTCGTTCGTCATTCAACGGTCATCGTTCGACGTTTGTCGTTCAACGGTCGTCGGTCGTCGTTCGTTGGTCGTCGTTCGTCTTCCGTCGTTCGACGGTCGTCGTTCGTCGGTCGCTGTTCGACGTTCGTCATTCAACGGTCGTCGTTCGACGGTCGCCGGACGTCGTTCGTTAGTTTTTTTATTTATTTACATACAATTTACACATATAAATAAACAAGTTTTTTTAAAGAAAAAAGGTATCTTGGTTACCAATCTAAAAAGCTAATTTTTTTGTCTGCCTGATGGTGTAAAAATCCAATATGGCGGCCATAACAAATAATAAAGTTGACTATCGCAACTTGAAATCTAGAAGGCTTAGAAAATTTCTGTTGACGTCATCAAAATCAGGACGGTCAAAAACATACAGTTACCAAGTTTAAATTAAATAGTGTCAGTGGTAGGGAAGATAATAATATTTTTCTAAAATCACATTGTTTAGTTCTTTTGTAATAAATCAAAAACGAATCAAAATTTCCAGGATTTCTTTTCAGATTCTTAATCGCCATAAAAATGTGCAACTTTTCTCTGATCTAACCGACCTTGTATCTCTTACCGTTTCCAAGATAGCAATGGTGAGCATCGAAAAAGGCACCACCCTGTATACAACATATTATATCACACAACAATGCATAATTATCCATTTGGCATGTTTTTAAAAATATTACAAAACAGTACAAAGTTTTCAAAAATTTAATTTTTGGTATGAAAATCTTTAAATCAAGGTTTAGGGCAAAGGCCCGTGCTGCAACTTCGGTCAGTTCCTAAATAATTTCACTTAATTGGCTGAAGACACTCACTAAACCAAAATGTTCACAAGTTTAGCTACTTAATTAGTAACTTGCTTTAGCTACTTGATTTAATAACTTACTTTAACTACTATACACATGTAAATTCGGCAATTTTTTTCAATTCGGCAATTTTTTTGTCTGTGTAGATTATAAATATTATTTTAACTATGTATGAACATTTTTTCTCTAAATAATTTTTTTTCATCTGTAATTAGTTTTCATTCCTTATCTCATTACTCTAGTTCTAGTATATATGCAAATACCCAATTATTAGTACCTACTATATGTGCAAATAGCCAATTATTAGTACATACTGTATGTGCAAATAGCCAATTATTAGTACATACTGTATGTGCAAATATCCAATTATTAGTACATACTGTATGTGCAAATAGCCAATTATTAGTACATACTGTATGTGCAAATATCCAATTATTAGTACATACTGTATGTGCAAATAGCCACATCCAATTAAAAAACCTTAGTAACTTGTACGACATGAGTTTTAAAAGGTTTTACACCTTGTTATTTTTTGTTTTCACAGCCTACTATGATTTTCTTTAAAAATAAAACTAAAAAACCTTCCTAACTTGCGTATTATTGAAAATAAATACATCAACTTTTATATATTTGAAATAAGAAAAACATAAGGAATTTAAATAGGTCATAGCCAACTATGGCTCCCATTTAAAAAAAGGTAAGTTTGTGTCATAACTTTTTAACGGCGAGCGTAAAAATATTTTTTTTAGGATAATCAAATTAAAAATAAATATATCTAAAAATAATCTCCATAAATATTTTTGATATTTACAACAATAACGGAGATATGACACATTATTAATATGACAAAAAACACTTTTTATTCAATAACTCGAAAACCGGAAATGATAGAATATTTTTAAAAACGGTTCTGAGTTTGTGTTAAAAACTGCACATTTTTGGTAATTTAACCGTTTCTCTATCTTGATTCTTAACCGAGATATCCATGCAATCCCATCGAATTTGGACCACCCTGTATAATGCATGTCAGAAAATAGGTACGCAAATGAGGTGTAAAATGAAGATTATGGAAAAAATAAGTAAAGAAATACTAGGAATAAAATGGGACAATGAACTGAAGCAATTACTAGATGAAATAGTAGTCAGTTGGAGATATGTGCCACAGCCAACCAACGATAGAGAGATTGGGAGCAAAATAATCAAGAACTAGGAAAACATATATCGATACCAAAAGGTACAAGAGAATTCGATTTAGAAGAAGAAGGAATAGAATTTTAAAAAAATGCATTTGTTGAGTCGGTCAATAAAGGTCCGGTAGTGTACAAGTGCAAAATGTATTGATGTTAAATATAACATCTGAAACATATCTTGATTTGAAAAAACATGAAGCAAATTTGTCGACCTGATTTATCAAATTAAGTTTAAATAATGAACTATTGTATAATCTGTACCTGTAATGCAGCTTTTGCCTTTTCAACGCTCTGTTTGAGCTGTTCGAATGTGCTGGGATTGCAAAATCTGTAAGCGGGCCAGTCCGCCGCTGTGCCAAATTCTTCGGTTTTGATACCCAAAGGACATCCACCACCGGCGCCACGTTTAAGCTCCAAAGCTCCCTGGTACGAACAGGAACTTTCGTACATTTTTCTACGCAGAGCACACTTCTTCCTATAAACAAACAAACGCAATAACTAAAAATATTTTTAACAACAAACGCAATGCATATAAAACTAATAACAATATCCCACCTCATTTTTCTACACTGTTTTAAATGTTATTCCGAAACCGTCGAATACTATAATAATCAAAATGGCCTTGCAAATCACATAATCTTATCACCGGAAGCCATCATTTGATTTAAACACCGACCATTTTGTACCGCCGTGTTGTGATAATCGCGATGCGCGAATGCAAATATTGTTCAGGTGTTTCTTGCATCAATTTTATTATCGGCGGCCAATAACGAAGTTCGTCAATGATTACTTCATCTGTTTACGCGCGTTATCAACCGTGTTATCAGTGGATGAAGTCGAGCCACGCGAGTTTGTCGCGGCCAACTCGATTGTTCGTTTCCGCTTCAATTAGTGTACAGGAAGAACTCCCTCATCTCATTATGCACTGTTTTACAAATTTTATTTTTAGATTATCTTTAAAAGTTGTAGTTAAATAAATTGCACTACTAAATTATTTTTTTTTTTTAAGTTAATGATTCATAAGTATCATTTGTGTTATGTGGCAAACGTGGTTAAGTACCTGCTTTATCAATGTGGGTGATTCAATAAATTGTTGTATTTAGAGTACAGTACTAAGTATAGCAGTGTACAAAACCACTTTTGACGTATGAAATCCTATATGATTTTGTGTCTAAATCTTTTACGAAAGAAAATATAGCTTGCATCTGAAAATTAATAGTAAAAAATCATTTCTAGGTATAGCGTTTCTATAGGTTTCTTATTAAGAGGATTACAATTTGCTTATACTTTTAAATCTATTTAATTAAAAAATTTATTTTTTAAAATCAATTTTAACACAAATGTCAAATAAAATAGTGTAAAACTATAGGAAATTGCATAATTGGAAAATAATGTTATTACTGTTATTTATCATTTAAAAAAAAAATTGATTTAAATAAAATTCTATGACAAAAAAAGACAAACAGTAGGTACCTACTAAAGAAGTGAATAATTACATTAAAAAAAGTTTGTGAATAAAGAGACGAAAATTTGAAACTAGCTATATATTCATTGAAAAGGAAGTTTTCTGATTAAGTAAATTTTTTCTCAACAACAACAGTATTGACAGAAAATGAATTCTGTTGAAAAAAATTTGAATATAATATTTTGGTGAGCCTGAAAACTTTCAGTTTTGTGTACCAAAAGTATATTTTAAGCTCTATATTGTTGGTGTACTAAGCTACAAATAATTTCTTTAATACAATAATAATCATTTTAAAAAAACTTTTGACGATTTTTGGCTTAATTTATAGGTACTATTTTTAATTTTTCGTTAATTTATGTGTAATTAATAATGTATAATAAATTATATAAAATATTTTTTTTAATTAACTGAAATATACGTTACCTTTAATATTTTACCTAAAATAAGTATTTTTACTTATATATTTTAACGCAATATGATGTTTATTATATTTGAATTTGACTTAAAATTTTTATGATTTACAAATATATTTCTGTATTACTTTTCCTTGTCTAATTAAATCGGTTTAACACTTAATATTTACATAAAATTGATTTTAATAAATTTTGCTTTTATACAACAATTTACTTGGCAAAACGCTTTTGCGGTGTACATGTTTTTGCAGTTCAAAACTCTCATGTTATTTGCAATTTATGACGTTGAAAGAAAATGGGTGATAACAGAGGACAGTATATGAAGGTGGCGACGCTGTTTTATGGCGACAAGGGCATTGTAGCCGACCGGAACTGATAAAAAGGTAAAATATAGTCCAAAAACCGGGGTTATGGATAGACTTGGCTACAGCTGAGGGTAAATCTTGGAGATCGTCATTAGAATATCATAGACATTTTTGTAAATCTGTACATCGGTCGTATATCATGATAACTAAGGTACCAAACACAGTTTTATCAAAATGCTTGCTAAGATTCAGTACCTAGGTATGTTTTCTGTAAAAGAATATCCCACAGTTATTAAATTAGGTACCTGCTTCTAGTACCCTAAAGAAGCGTTATAATGCTTAAATATATTGCAGTAGGTATTAAAAGTTGAAATATTTACCAAAATTGATAATTTAAAATTTCTTTTAAAGTTTAATAATATCGAATGCAGACGGTCCAATTTTTTAGTGCAATATAATTAGATAGCTGATCTTTGCATAGTTTAAACCTATGAGGAGACTTAATTAAATTATAACAATTCAGATCAATTTCTGAAAAATTCTAAAATTTAAGAAAATTGCATTCAAAAATAGAAACAATGTAACATACAGGGTTCTCGTTTTTCGAGGGCCACTATGGGGATCTCGTAAACGGTAAGAGTTGCGACTTCGGTTAAATTAGGGCAAAGTTGTATATTCAGAAGCTTAATAATTTGACGCAAACAGAACTTATTTAGCTCTTTTAGTTTTTGAGATATAGGGAAAAAAGTAAAACATTTTCGTAATCAAATAATAGTGTTCATAGTTTACAAAAAACGTCCAGAAATCTGTTTACGGTTTTTGCGTATGAGAAGTCATTAACTCGTTATTTTTTGTTACAAATAATTGTATGCCAAATAAGGATTAAATACACATTTTAGAGAAATTTATTACTTAACTGAAGTAAATATTCTAAAAATATTTGCTAATAAGTGAACAATGTTAATGCATTCCTAACATATTTATTAATACCTATTTTTTTAATTTAATCCCTTTAATACTAATTTCATGCGGTTTACTAACGTGCTTCCAAGGAAAAAGGGACAAAGACAATTATTTACCATGCCGATTAGGATTTGTTTTAAATAAAATATTTGTTTTTGCCATTTTTAACAACAATAGTTTCAAAAAAGTCCCAAGTGTTATACATTATCGAATTCAGAAAAAAATGCTCTACAAATTGGCGTTAAAATCAGATTTAGCGTCTATAAGAAAAAATTGACCTGATGATGGTTCAAAAAAAGCGAAACCTCGCATGGAAAATATAATTGGGGAATTTGATTTCTTGCAAAAAGTGACCATGTTGTTACAGAAATGAAATTTGACATTAAATGAAAAAGTTACGGGCAAAAAACAAAAATCCACTTTTTTACTTTTTTCCCTATATCTCAAAAACTAAAAGAGCTAGATAAGTTCTGTTTGCATCGAATTATTAAGCACCTGAATATACAACTTTGCCCTAATTTAACCGAAGTCGTAACTCTTACCGTTTACGAGATCCCCATAGTGGCCCTCGAAAAACGAGAACCCTGTATATATTAATTCGATTTTTAATTTAAAAAAACAAGCAAACAAGAAAATTTTAAAATGTTTGATCTACTATACATAAGATTTTCGACATATCGTGTTTTTGAAAACTTTTTTTGTAAAGTACTTAATAGGTTTGATGATTACCTATATAAGTTTCTGTGTTCGTTTTAGTTATGACAGAATTACATTTTCCTATTGTTATTATTAATTGTAGATTATCGTTGAATCGTTTGAATTTAGTAATTTTTTTAAAATTCTGCCGTCAATGATAAGACCTTGCCTCATGCAATCACTAAGAGGCAGTTCTCGCCAGGAAACAATATCTCGCCAGTCGTCGGTAATGGCAAAAGGCTATATAAATTATAATGAATAACTTCCTTTGTTGGAATAATTGCAATATAGGCAACAAGTTTTAAGTGAAATAGAAAGTCAATTTTGAACATGGCTTCATACTTTTATGTAGTAACTACAAATTAGTGTACAAAACATGTTTGTGATTTAAAATATAAAACAAATAAAACTATAATTTGTAAAATTATGTATATTTTGCTGACTGACAAGCCTTTTATAAAAACCTTTTTTGCCTCCATCATTTGGAACTCATTGGCAATTTAAGCATTGTACAGAAATTTTCAAAAGTCAGTTTCTAAATGCAGTATACTTCAAGCCTAGAAAAGTTGACTATTTTGTTATTATAAGAAACTTTGCCCGAATCTTAAAAGGTTATAAGGGTTGACTTGAAAAGTATAATATGAAAATTATTTATATAATTTGACTGAAGTTATTATGTATCATATCGACTGATAAGTCATGCACTAGCTTTACGAATGTAACAAATGTAACGACAATATATGCTAATGTCATTATATGTACTCTTTATTGTAACTAGATTGTAGCTTGTTGCGAAGAAGTGTACAAATAAATTCAAAAGCAAATTTTAGCTATTTATGATATGGCTTTTTAACAACTGCAAACTATCTGTTATGTTTATCTTTTGTAAACCGCACATTTGGCAACACGCCAAGAAAAGGATGTACATAAATATTTACAAGTAAGGGTCGATTTATCCCTCAAAAGATCGACTTAACTATTAATCTAAATTTTCTACACAAACTGATGCCACTTACCCCTTGTCTAATACCAATTCTTCACACGGTCGCAGAAGAAAAAAAGATTGTAACTCTCGATGTACACTGCTAAATTTAACATATTACGACCCTGCTCATATTTCTCGCAAAACTAGGTGATTCGTGTTATTAATTTAGAGTATGTCTGAAGGATTTTGATAATGGACGTTTTCTTTGTTTGACTCATGTAGCCGTTGGTGATATTTCTCACTGTCTGCACGGTTAAATATTAAAATATGTTATCATTGTGTTTTATAATGGCACATGTATAATCGAAATTCACGCATACCAATTTACAAATAGCCTTTAGCACGCGATTGGTTAATAATTCAGCAGGATTAAAAACTTTCCTGCTGGCACTAGTCTACGCGCACACCTTTCCTGCAAAAATTGCCGCGTGGCAGAGATCAGTCAATGGCGCAGGAAGACAGTGTTGACAGGAAGTGTTGTGCAGGTCCTGCGGAACACGTAGCGCCGGCAGGAATGGCAGGAAGCAATATCGCAAGTGGCGGTTCCTTTAGGGGCGGTTCCACCCCCACCATTGCCGGCACCACCTCTATAGGGGTTGATTACGCTCGCCACTTTACTATCCTGATGTTCGAAATTTCATCCTGAAGGATATTTGTCGATAGGACTCGTTATACAAGATTTTATAGCCGAACAGTTAAAGCATAGAAATACCATCTTAAGTGTTACAATTTTTGACACTTGCTGTGTAAAGCTAGCTTAATTAATTCAAAAAATTTTGGACCAAGTATTTTTTTAAATGCTCATCGGAATGTCAGAAATAAATTACCAATTGCTATTAATTTGAAATCAAATTCAGCAAAACATAATATTTTTGGCTATTTATAATAATATTTGTCATTACATTTTTTCTATCAATATATTTTTTTGTTTTATTTTGTTAATATATTTTATAGGATGGTTTATGATTGTTAAATGATAATAATATAATTGTTACTCCGCAACTCAGCAACGAAGTCAAACAAAGTGTCTAGGGAAGCAAAGAATTTATCAAACCAACATATATTTTTTTTGTAGATGCGAAACTTTGATTCTCATCAAAGACCTATAGCTTGGAAGTATTGGTGATTTTTATTCCTACAAAATTTGCATTATAAAACAACTGTTACATCTGCATTCCTAAATAGTCTTAGCATTAATAAATAGTAATTAAGAAGATATATTAAATTTGTTGTTTAAATTTTATTTTGTTTTTCATAACAATAAAACATAATAGGATTTTTAAGGTTCCATAAATTTCTTGAAAGTAAAGGTTGGTGATATAACAAAAATCTTGGATTCATCCAAGTGAAAAAAGGGTGAAAGGGCAGTTAGAACTCCCCACTCCAAACTTTTTTTGGTGACTTGTGTGCGCACAATATTGTGGTTTAAAAACTTAAAAATAAATAAAAAGTAACGTTTTATTTATTTATCTATTAGGAAATCCAAATTGAACTAGAAACCATTTGTATTTAAGTGTGTCATTTGGTTAACTTCGTGTTTACAAATTAACAGTTTGGAACTACAGCTTTGTCTTCTAATGTCTGTAATGCAACACCCAATGACATTTTTTTTGCTTTGTTTTAGAAGACCTGGTAAAGGATTTCAAAATATTTTTAATGGCTTTATTCGAGACCTGTTTTTTTTTAGTCAAACCACCAATAATTTAGAAAATTCTGGTTGTAAAGGGATAAAAATATTAAAAGTTAGGTCCTAGAACTATGAAAACGTTGTTAAAATTCCAGCTCCTTGACCTAAATTATAGTTTGCCCATGTTTTATTCTTTTCCCTTCCTTATTGATAAGTATAGTCCAAATTTAAGACAAGTCATTGATTTAGTGTTCTAGGACATCAGCCAAATTTTCTTTTAGCCCCTTACAATTTCCTAATAAATTTTATTGTGTAATTGCAAAAACCAATCTGCAATAACTGCGCATACCAGTCTACTAATTATCCATAATCTTATCATTGGGTACTGATTGGAGGAAACCCTAAGCGCATGTCTAGGGCGGAGTTAGTGTCATCATTAGGGTGAATACAGTAGCAGGATTCACAAACGCTTATTGACCTGAGGCACATCAAATATAAAGTAATCAGTCAATGTACTACAACTCTCAAATATGTATATATAACATTGTATTGTACACACATCCTTATATGCAGACGAATTTGTAATAAATAGTTTTGTCGAAATGACTTCTTTAGTGGTTTAAAGTAACAACGAACAAAACTTTGGATGTAATTTAGCAAAAGTGATGATTATGAACATTTTAGATGGGATATCTCACGAAAGCTCAATCACGCGTTAACCTGTTGAACTTCAAGTTAAATACCAACACGGAAACTTTGTAATATAACAAAATGTAATAACTTCTTTAGTACCTGCAATATTAGGGTCATGAAATATAAAATTACTGTATTAAAGTAATGAGTTTATAGCCAATTTTTAATCTGTGGAAGTTATTTTGTCAGAGTTTGGGCAAACGTATTTTTTTGCAGTAGTCTATATTGAATTGCGTGCCGTATAAGACACATTCTGTAGCGAAATGTTATAGATAAGTGTAGGGAAAAATATAAAAAGGAAAAAACAAATTAGTTTTTGTTTATTTTCATTTAAAATACATCCCTTATGCTTCGATACAACGATTAAAGTGGTCATATATGATTTTGAAACATTTTTGGTATTTCAAATTGCTTCCAAAGTCTCGGTCGAAAACATTTTTATGTTCACAATAGTATCGAAACGGTTTCCTTTCAATTTTAATTTTATTTTTGGGAAAACCCATAAGTCGCAGAGAGCCAAATCAGGCTAATAAAGCAGGTGATCGAGCAAAAATTTCGCAAATGAGTTTGGATTTGTGTGACAGTGGTTTATCGAGTAGTACCGACCATCTTCCTTGGTCGTGGTATTAAGGACGAACCTGATGAATCCTCGCCACCAAACGCTGTAGAATACTCAAACAATAATCTACTTGTACCGTCTGGTACTCTGGAACGAATTAATTGTGTAGTTCACGCACTCTTTCGAGATTCTCCACTGAGCGAGTTGTTTTGGCCGAGCCGGGTGTTGGTCTACTTCTGTCTTCGCTGCCGTCGCGAAATTTAGCAAGCCACTGGAAAACCATAGCATGTCTATAAGCCTCACTTCCATAAATCATTTTAATCATTTCGTACGTTATAGAGGCTGTTTTTTTACAATTTAAAACAAAATTTATTGTTGGTTCATCGCTCCATTGTGTTTTTTCGACGCTGCTCAAACATGTACTGTGCTTTCTGTTCTATAACTATTAATAGCAGTGTTGCAGCACCATGAAACTTTCACGGAATGTAGCTAAAGTATCAAGCTTTACAACGCCATAACTTATTTACATATGGCTCCACTAACAGTGACATAAAAAATAAGTGTACAAAATTTGGAAACAGAATGTGTAGGTTTAATTGATTATGTACGATTTAAGGCTAAGATAAAGTTTTTTTTTTTATTGTGTTTGTTGTATAGGGGTATAATAAATCTATTTAAATCGGGTACCCAAACCGAACCGGAACTGGAACAAAAACCGGAACGAACCGGTGGATTTTTTGTGAACTGTAAACCGGAACTGAACCTTTTAGTTAAAAAGTCACAAAACCGCAAAATCGAACCAAACCGACTGGTGTAAACCGGTTCGGACCACCTCAACCGGATCCTATAACGGTTCGGATCAATTATGTTTTTTAATGACATTGTATATTTTTTTGATTACATTTGACCAAATACATATAGAAATGTTACAAACCGTTCAATTTAAATATGCCGCTATCATAAAAATATTTGAATAACATATATTTTACCGAATCATTACAAAATTTAAACCGGTGGTTCGGAACGTTAACCGTAAAGTTAAAACTTATCGAACTGGTAACCGGAACTGAACCGTTATTCGTTGCGGTTTGGGTCCCTGATTTAAATTAATTTTAATGCTACAAATAAATTTGTATTTAATTTTTTTTTAAAATAATTCCGTGATAAATATAGTCCGTAATTGCTTTACAACTCAAGTTTTGTATCATACATTTTCTACGATCACATAATAATGAACAATTTTACCGGTTTTATGGCTAATAGTAAACACACTTGTTTGAACGCTGTTAACTGTCAAGCTTGACGTAAGTCTACTTTGACATTACTAGATAAGTGTGCTTTTTGCTTACTGGCTATGCATGCAGGATGGATTACTACTTTAATCTTTTCTACAAAAACTGTGTTTTTTGCTTACCGTGCGTAAAGACCCACTTACTATGCTTGCAGGCTGTATAGGGTGGTCCAAATTCAATGAGATACATGAGTATCTCGCTTAATAATCTAGATACAAAAACGGTTAAATTACCAAAAATGTGCAGTTTGGGAAAAACTTAGAACCGTTTTCAAAAATATTTTATCATTTTCGGTTTTTGAGTTATTCAAGAAAAACTGTTTTTTTGTTATATTTATAATGTGTCATATCTCTCTTATTGTTTTAAATATCGAAAAGGTTTATAAAGATTATTGTTGGGATTTTTCATGTAGATTTCGGTAGTATTAAAAATTTTTTACGCTCGCCGTTAAAAAGTTATGACACAAACTCATCTTTTTTTAAATAGAAGCGTTAGTTGGCTATGACATATTTAAATTCCTTATTTTTTCCCTATCCAAATATATAAGCGTTGATGTATTTATTTTCAATAATACGCAAATTACAAAGGTTTTTTAATTTTTTAAGATGAAAAACAAAAAGTAGGCTGTGAAAAAACTAGAAAAACCGAAAATGATAGAATATATTTGAGAACTGTTCTGAGTTTGTCTCAAAAAAACTGCACCTTTTTGGTAATTTAACCGTTTTTGTATCTAGACTATTAAGCGAGATAACCATGTAATCCCATCGAATTTGGACCACCCTGTACAGTAATAGTCAGTTACAATTCCGTTCAATTTGAAGGTAATTTAAATAGATTTAGTTAAAAATCACTTGTTTTTCGAGAAAGCTTTTATCGAAATGCAAGACCAGTTTCAAGACTTAGTTTTTTATCAGTGGCAATCTTTTTTATAAACCTACTAGCGTAGTTACCCGGCTTCGCTGGGTGAATTTTTTTTGGGATACAATTCTCTTTTATCAATCAGACTACTCGCGCTCCGCGCTCGCGCCCGGCGGACGTTTCCAGATTATCAATCACAGACTACTCGCGTTGCGCGCTCGCGCTCGGCGGATGTTCCCAGACGTTCCCGGCCGTTCCCGGCCGTTCCCGGCAGTTCCCGGAAGTTCCCGGCAGTTCCCGGCAGTTCCCGGCAGTTCCCGGCAGTTCCCGGCCGTTCCCGGCCTTTTTTTTGCATTTTTGACCTTTTGGTAATTTTTGGAACTTTTGGGAATTTTTGGAACTTTTAGGAATTCTTATATAGCCTTTATTTTTCCCATGGTCCTATAGATTGTCTGTGCCAAATTTGGTCAGGATCGGATGAATGGTATAGGAATGCATAAAGGACATACAAACATACATAACATACATACATTCATTTTTATATATATAGATTTAAATGAGATTGCAAGTGATAAAGAGACCAGAGTCTTGAAACTGGTCTTGGTTTTTGATAATTTGTTTAAACTAAAGCAAAAAGCTTAAAAAAGTATAATCTACGTGAGCTACTTTACCTTTCAGTTTTGGTGACTTATTCCTATGCTATATTCGTATATAATACTGTACCAAACCAGACTTAGCAATAACATTTTATACAACCTACTCTCTAAAAATCGAAACTGTTTTTGCCCAAAACATGTTCAACCGAAACAAATATAGGTTGTACACGTCAATGAAACGTCGCATTTTTACTTTCGCCATATTAATTGACATAATTGCAGATTGAAATCGCGCTATTTAGTAGCTAATTGGAAGTCGTTCACATCCGTACGCTCAGTGATCAAAGTTGATGATGTCATTATGTCCTCAAATGTCGCAGCGAATCGCTCACGCCTTCCTGAACTTTAGATAAAGATAGCATGTTGTTACACTGGAATAGCCCTAATAATACCACCCCATGCTCGCTCCGATAAAATTTTATCTACGCAGCATCGGTATCGATACGCCGCTAAACCAAGAATTATACATCACAATAAAATGTTAGATCGTCAAACGATTTTTTTAGCTCATTCGAAATGTTATTGCTTGCAAAGATTTTTAATTTTGATTTCACTGTAGTGAGTTGCTGGACTCGTAAGATCTTAGTGTGTTACGGAGGATTATGAGTTTCCTTAGGACTCCGAGTCTGCGTAATCTTACGGAGCAAGGATTTTCTTCCAGTAAATTAAGCTCACAACCTTCTTGATGTTGCTCATCATTAGCAGCTACAATGTGATACGTCAAGCGTTACTTGTACAAGACGTCTACGTTCAATTACTACTTCGAAATAAATTGAGCAAAGTTTTTCGATTTTATTGGAACATTTTCGGTGTTGTTTTGAAACTATCGTTGCTTATAAATAAGTTACATTGTTTTTTCATCCCTGTTAATCAGTAGAAAATTTCGAGACTAAAAATGAAGTACAGTAAATTGTTAGATGGTATTTTTGTTTTACTTAGTTGGAACATTAAATATTTCAGATATAGCGACACACGTTTTAAAATTATGTTATTTGTTTTACTCTTGTTCATCATCAATATGATTAAAGTTACTTAAATTTTAGATTTCCCGGTAAAAGCTGTGTTAATCATAATGTATTATTTAAGAACGTTCTACCATAATTTACCGAATTTAGAAAAGTACTGAAATCAAAAGATTCCATATGCTTTAATTGACTTCATTTCACATAATTTCTTGTGCTGAAGATTTAGTTTTCAATAAAATAATGGAAATTTTAAACTATGGTTTTTGGTTTGGTTTGCTCGAAAACAATTGCTCGAAAGACAATTGTTCTAATACAATTGCTCGAAATTTTTTTTCTCGAATAGAAAGTTCCTCGAAAGCCTAGTTGCTCTAATAACAATTACTCGAAAAGAAAATTGCTCGAAATAATGAACTAAGTTACTTAAACTGAACACAAGATAACAACAATACAGTCAGAATCAGCACTTATGTAGTTTGTAATATTTTCAAATATTTATAGTGTTTATCTCAAAACAAATTAAAAAACTTTTGTAGCTTGTACCACGTGAGTTATAAAAGGTTTTAAGTTTTTGTTGTGTTTTTACAGCCTATGTTTATCTTAAAAAAAAAAAAAAACTAAACATAAGTGCTGATTCTGACTATATTGTTGTTATCTTGTGTTCAGTTTAAGTAACTTATTTCATTATTTCGAGCAATTTTCTCTTCGAGAAATTGTTATTCAAGCAACTAGGCTTTCGAGGAACTTTCCATTCGAGGAACAATTTTTCGAGCAATTGTATTCGAGCAATTGTCTTTCGAGCAATTGTTTTTGAGCCATTGTCTTTCGAGCAATTGTTTTCGAGCAATTTTTCGCAACCCATTGTTATTATGTACAGTTAAATTAAATTACTGGAATACTAAAAGTCATATTTAAAATCAACGAACATAACTACAATGTTACACAAGGTTTTTTTAGTTTATTTATAATTGTGCAAAGGCTATAATCTTTACATTTTTCCTAATATTCATGATAATTAAATAATTTTGATTCAAAATATTGATTGGTTAATATCATTATTTAAGTTGCAAATAAGTTGTAATAAAGTTTTAATTTTCATATCAATACACGGGTACCCGGGTACCCACCTAAGCAGTTTTAGTGAATTTTTTTAATGTTTTAGTGATTTTTTTTTTAAACCTTAGATCATCACGATTTTACCCTTTTTTAATGCGAAATATGCTTTTATACAGGGTGTCCCAGATTACATTTCCAGCATGGGGATCTCGCTTATTATAAAAGATACAGGTTTGTTTAAATTAGATGAATTATTCCTTGGTATGAGACGAGCCACAATCAATTTTTAAAAGTACAAAATTCCTCGTGCTTCAGATGATACAGCAAAACATATGAAAATGTTGAATTTCTTTTTTCTCTCATAACTTTTTTGTCTTAATCATTAGAACAATTTTATTTGTACTCTCTTAAGGTACTTTTTAATGGAGAATGTAACTGTTATTTTAGATTATTTTTAACAGCTACCATTTTTGAGATATTACCCCTAACTTCATTTTTTCTTAAGGGCCGCGAAGTTGGCTATGGAATAGTTGAATGTCCTTTTTTTTCCTCTTTAAAATGAGATATTACTTGCTACATTTATTTTTATAAATAAGTCACAAAATCAAGAAAAATTCCATCACTTATCAAGCTATCTATGAAAATAAAAACAAAAAACAACTAATTAAATGTCAAATGACAGTTGCCGTTTGTCTGCGGTAGCATTTATTAGAATTTCACATTATTGTTGTGTAATTCGATAGTCTTTGTAGTAATTGTTATAATGAGCCGCTACACTTAAAAATAGCAAAAAATTTGACATGTTGAGATGCTACATTCTTTGCCATAAAAACTGTGTAGAAGCTGAGCGAATATACTTGGAGCTATATCCCGAAAAAAGGCAACGAAGGATGCGTAATTACAAAAATTTGGAAATAAATTTAAAAGTATATGGTTTTTTCGAAAAACCAACCAAAAATTCAAAACAAATCAATAATTAATTAGAATTATTTATTTTACACAGTTTCTATTGCAAATAATGTGGCATTTCAACATATAAAATTTTTAATTAGTTTTAAATGTGCCCATAATTATATGATAACAAATTTGCTACAAAGACGATCGAATTACACAACAATACTAAACATTCTAATAAATGATACCGCAGACAAATGGTAACTGTCATTTGACATTTAATTAGTTGTTTTTTGTTTTTATTTTCATAGATAGCTTGATAAGTGACGGGTAAAATACGATTTTTCTTGATTTTGTGACTTATTTATAAAAATAAACGTAATATCTCATTTTAAAGAGAAAAAAAAGCACATTCAACTATTTCATAGCCAACTTTGCGGTTCATAAGAAAAAATGAAGTTAGGGGTAATATCTCGAAAATGGTAGCTGTAAAAAATAATCTAAAATAACAGTTACATTCTCCATTAAAAAGTACCTTAAGAAAGTACAAATAAAATTGTTCTAATGAATAAGACAAAAAAGTTATGAGAGAAAAAAGAAATTCAACATTTTCATATTTTTTGCAATAACATCTGAAGCACGAGGAATTTTGTACTTTTAAAAATTGATTGTGGCTCCTCTCATACCAAGGAATAATTCATCTAATTTAAACAAACCTGTATCTCTTATAATAAGCGAGATCCCCATGCTGGAAATGTAATCTGGGACACCCTGTATATTTTTTCCCGTCCTGGAACCAAAAACTTTTTTTCATTAAAGTTTACGTAGTCATTTTCAATAACCGGGTACCCAGGTGACCTGTAGGAAAATGGGATTTATGAGCAATTATCGATTGAACACAGGGATGTTTAACCCTTTCGCTGCGGTACTCGTTTGAGAAGTTCGTGCCTTCAGTGCGGCGTTTTTCGGGTCTTATGGAGTTTGTGGGTTACGCTCGCGTAATAATACGGCTCCCGCACATGGGACACGAAAAATAAATGCGGAATATTACGGTTTCCGCAGTGAAAGGGTTAAACAAATAAAACTAATGTCTATACTCTATATGTATGAGGAAAAACAATAATATTTATTTATTTATGCACATTCTTTACATTTTATAATTGTTATGGAATGCTCGTCGCAGACAAGTTTTTAGTATGCTATGCAAGATTTTTTAATTTTTCCGCGCTTTTTTATTATTGCTCTATTGCACAAGTAATATATGACTGTATAAGTCGAATGAAGGTTCTTTTACAACTGTGTAAAAATCTACATCTAATTTTACAGAAAATTAGGAGAAAATTATTCATTTCCGTTTGGTTAAAATCGAAAGTAATTTGTAACAACACAAATGTTTAACAGATGTTTAAAATATAACGACGTAAGGCAAATTTTTACAATAGGGTGTTGAGCTAGATGGGCGTTTTGAACTTATTTAAATGTGTATATCTGTTTGTTTGTTACCTCATTCAAAAGTAAATAAAATATTCCGTATGTTTGTTACAGGTTTTAGAATTTGAAAGTTAAAACTGAATGATTTGACCAATCTGTCATTCTATTTACAAAAATATATTAAACTTTTAGCATAATTTTATTATAAAAATGTTGTAGGTCATTGAACAACTTTGTGAATTTCGGTTATTGACGTAGGGGTTAAGTAATTTACTTTAGCTTAAAATAAATCATTTTTTCCTTTAAAAAAGTGCAAAGACTATAGTCGGTATCATTTTATAATCAGCAGTTGGCTTAACTACAGGCTACTACTAACTAGAATTTCCAATTTTCACATTTAATGTTTTTATTCCCATGGATTTATTTATAGTTATGGCCTACTAAAACTGATATTTGCTAATAGACCTGTGTGCTTATAAAATAGACCAAATAGTGCACTCCAAATAGTTACGGAGAGATTAAACGATTTGTCACCCCACTACAGATAATAACTTTGGTGTATTATCAATTAAACCGTAACACCCTGTACACATTTAGACCATGTATCAACGACAAGAGGACCGACCGGTCGTTTGTTAGCTATGAATACTGATATGATGACTACTGGGGAGGGTTGTGATTTGGCATGCTGTATGCTGTATGTATTGATGATTTCGAAACGAATTAGAACGCGTGTACGGGCTCGTAATTTATACAATACATGTAATTTACTTATATGATTCCCACGGATGATACTCGGTATGTTAAAAAATAAAATGAGTCGTAGAATATTCTAAGGAGAAATAATTTTAATTAAATCAACGCTAAAGGCTGGGTTACAAGGTGCCAGTAACTTGTATAAGTTACAAAAATTCAGTACTGGATCTTAGTACTTGCTTAGTGTAAACAGATAATTTAGTACTATTATCCAGCACTGGTTTTAGTAATGATTCCAGTCCAGTGAATAGAAAGCGTTTCTATTTACTGGAGCAAGTGACTAATCCGACCCCACTATCCTGTTGACAAACCTGTGTAGACACGCTTTTTAGCAGCGATTCCAGCTTTTGGTATTATTAAATATTACAAGTAGGTAGTTTTCAAAGTTTGATTAAGTGTGGTTAGTGTATGAAAATGTGTTCAAAATGAACGGAGGACACCACAGTAAAATTTTTCGAATTATATAGGGACGAGAAATGCCTATGGAATCTGAAGCTTGTAATTTATAGGAACAAACAAGCACGTGAGGCGGCAATTAAAAGGATTGTGGAAGTAACGGGAAAAGAGGATTTTGGTTCAGCACATGTGAAAAACAAAATAAAAAAATTATTTCTTAACGTCTTCAATAGCAAGTTCTTTTAAAAGCATGTTAGAGGCACCATGCGTGCTTTTCCTGGCCAGCCATTTTCTCACACAAATCCTTTTGTTGGGATTAGCTGTTAATTCATTCTGCAAACTGTCAAATAACTCCTCGGTTAATACTCTTCTAATGTTTCTTTTCGCAAGTAAAACACATTTGTGCTTCAAATTCATCATTAAAATAGCAAACTTAGTACTCGTCTCGTGAACTAAACACCACAAAAATTGTATTTTGTATTATAAAATTAGGTAAGTTACTAGAACAAGTTACTTGTACCATGTAAATACAACTATAGTATATCCCATATAAGAATTCTCATATCGGCTTAAGCAGTTGGAACAACCCACGTACATACACAATCTTGGATTATAAACCTTAAATGATTTGTCTGGCACAACACCTAAAATCATAATCGCATACCACATCTTCCTAATTGCTTTTCTTTGAGCATAATGACCATAATGCTGCAGTTCTAAACAAGTTCTCGCTAAAAGCTTATTACCTTATATACGCTATAAAAGATTTTAAATTATAATTGTTTACAAGCAAAAACTTTTGGGAAACACTGATACAGATATTAATTTTCTTTTACCTAAGAACCCAAATTAAACCTTATTGAACCTATATTGGGGATCAAATTTCGACTGCTTGCAATAATCTTCATGAATCCTTCAATTAGATTACAACTTTCATTGGTGTAGACTGAATTGTAAACACAAATAATATTTAAAGAAAGAGACGGAGATTGTGCACTTGTTTCGTTTAGTTCTGCCTCTTCTTAATCCGCTGTGAGCAATTTTCAAAGAAATATACTATATCTTCCACACTTGCTTTTAGTACTGGATTTTAGTGGCTTATGCAAGTTACTGGCACCGTGTAACTCAGCCTTAATGGTTGAGAATTCAAGACAGTATAGCCACATTGTCACGGAGCTACTTTACAAGTCGGTAGCAGGTTCTACTAGCAGGCTGCAAGTAGGCTTACCTGGTAAGTTTGTGTTTACACGGGGCAAGTACTAGCCGGCATTCGTTGTGTGATGTCAGTTGATGAATTAGTTATATTAATGGTATAATTTATTTATTTAGTTTAGTATTTCTTCGGAATTCCACCTACACGTCATTTCACTGCAATACACCTAAAATGCGAGCAAATTCGCTATTTAAACGCGGTAACTAAGCAGCAAGGAGATCATGTGATCGGTAAGTGGATAGTAAAGTAGCCGGGACTTCAACTTTACTTACCGCTATGCCGGTAAGCTAGTAAGTAATTAGCAAGGCTTTTGTTTACACGGGAAACTTTACTGTCCCCGCTAGTACTAGCGGCCTGCAATCTAGCCTCGTGACAACACCCCTTAAGCCGCATTTAAAAATCATTACATACATTTTAAAGGAAATAATTTTCTCTCAATAAATTTTTTTTACAAGGAGACTTGTTAGTCACTTCCGTTCGACAATGTTTCGAAAACCGCTTTTACGGTGACATTTTGCTTAAAACTTAGAGTGGACAAAAAAACCAGTCCTTAACGCAACTGAATTTTATTTTTCCAATTTTTTGCAAAATGGTAGACATCTGAATGTAAATTTCGGATTTTTGATTACAAATTTGGTCTTCTTTAATTTATAAAAAATTAACTACGATGTTGAATCGTAAATTCTACGATAAAAAATAGTATTAAGACTCACTGTACCAAATCTCACGTAAATCGGTGCATCCGATTTGATATATGTATAATAGTTACTGTTTTTAGAAACACCATTTTGAGAAAAACGTTGGGAGGCGGTCACGCAGCGTTGTTGCCAAGAGAGCGAATGCGTTTTGCAACAATGTCTCACAGCGTCACAGCTGTACGTGTGCTTATTTAGTACTGAAAATCGTGTATTTTGGAGTTAGCAAGTATAAGTCTAACCCCCGTTTTAGCGAGCTAAAATGAGTTTGAGTTAGAGCATTTTAAAATAAAGATTTACGATATAATGACAGTATTATACGGACGCGCAAGGGAGCGCTTAAGCAGCTGTAACTTCGCTAATTTTTAGAATTTTTTATTGAAATTTTTAGAGAATAAAACATAAAACTAAAATGTTATACTATCGAATAGAGATATTTTTGAAAAATCGGTTTTCTTGATCAACCTAGGTGTATGTAGCCCGCCCCTTAAGCAAGCTAAATCTTTCATGATAAGAATTTTTGTTAAAAATAGTGCAAATAGATAGACACACTATACACATGTTTTATTAATTACAATACTGTATAAATTTAAATAAATTTTTAATATCTGAGTGTTTAAAATTGTCTCTGTTAATGACTGTCATATTTCGAAGGGCTTTAATCATATCTAAGCTTAATATGAACGAAGATAATATTGCAAACACGCAATCATAAAATATTTCAGAATTAGTTTGGCATAAAGAGACCACCCGATAATTTCTGTTGGTTTATGTCTGCGTCCCACATTAATAGTGGATAGCGCGTTTTCCAATTACAAGTTAACTTAAACGGCAGTTAAATCTGACTTATAGCGAAACTTGCTATCGTTTGATAGGTGCTGGGGAAATCGACGCAATCCGGAAAGCAAGGAAAATCGGGAGAAAAAGGATATTTTAGGAAAATCTTAAATAATTGATACAAATTCTAAAGAATTAGATTATGAGTAGATACATTTGTTTTCGGTTCAAATAATGATCCTTTTCATTTTGATCAAAATTGTTAATTAAAACTTTAACTACTTACTGGACAAATACGTCCCACTAAGAAGTAAACTTTGCTATTGAGTTTTATTACAAATACATTGTTATTATTTGTTATTCTATTGGTTCTCGGTTGCAAAAATATGTATTTTATCAAAGTGAACTTCTAGATATTTGTGTGATTCACAACCTTCTATAACTTGATTATTGTTTAACCTCATATCTGTCACATCTTCGCCTATACGTTAACATAGTGTTTTTTTAAAGTACATTATACAGTCCCCTTTGTCGTATTACCTACTCTTTGAATTTACGTGTCACATACTGAAGATTTTCCTAGTCACTGGAGCACACAACCTGATCAATTGCATACTGCAAAGTGTACATACAAGTTTCGTCGTCTATTTGTTCTCCAATTTTTTGTTTTTCTTTGTTATTTTACAGAAAAATTAACAACGCTGTAACTATGCTGTTTTTGGTAGTTAAACGTTTATTTTAAAGTCATCGTGTTGAATTTTTACCTTCTCTGGCTTAATTTTCGAAAATGTTTATTAAAACGAAGTACATGCGTGCCGTGAAAACTTTTTTTGTACCTTGAAGCAAGGCTCCATTTGACTTATATAATGTAGACGATAAATAAATCCACGCTAAGTGAACGTGGCATCAGACACTTTATATTAATGTATCGCGTGCAACTTTTGAATCTGGCCCCAAGTTTACGTCACATCCGTAGACTGCTTTTACTTAACATTTTCTTAATTTGTTTTAGCTCTTATTAAATTTAAGTTAGTTGTACATTAAAATATGTAAGATATCTGCATAAAACGTCTTATGTTGTCCTGTTATGTGTTCTCACTTCTCAGCATTGTTATATGGAGTAGTTGGCACATTAATAACCAGAAGGATTTAAAATTGGTGCTACAAAAAAATATTGAACATTTCTAGGATTTGAATTTGAAAGTATCAAGAGAATAGAAAAAAAAACGCAAAATATTAAGATCACTAAGATGAGAATACCGAAATACCAGAGGGGCATGTCGTGAGAGGAGAGAAATATGGTCGCAAGGAAAAATAAAGCCAAAACAATATTGGTAGCAGTAGAATGTCCTGGTTAAGGAACGTAAATGTAAGAACTGCTGAGAATAAAATATGAACAGCTGTGATGAAAGCCAATTTCTGGTAACTGTGTTAAAAGAAGAAGAACAAGTACTTGATGGATACTTAAAATTAATAAAATTCCCCTACACAGCATTTTAATTTAGTTTTAACTTATATTGAACAAAAATTAAAATGAAATTTATTACTTAATTAATTCCTGAATAATCTTTAGAAGCAGTAGTTAAATACTCGAAAAACATTGCTTAAAACCCAAAATAAAAAGCAGTTTAAGCGGGTGACAATCAATTAAGGCAGAGACAATTAATTACGGCAATTTGTATCATATTTTTAGCCATGAAATAAGAATGTACTAGTTAGTTCAATAGGTGTATCATTACTTATAATTAACTAAGTGTGTTATGGTGAGTCAGCTGTTTTTTAAAAGGCTCTTTAGTTTCAATCACAGTGGACAGGTGGTTACATATCAAAGTCCAGTTATATTAAACTATACGTTATCGTTAAGCGTACAGCTAAGGTGAGGGTCGAAATCATAATTTATTACTACTAACTCTTGTGCTACCACACCTGGTTATGGTAAAAAGGTGGCTTGTATCATGGGTATTTCAATTAATTACCTAAACCTCCCGTTTCGGTCAATTTCAGCCGACTAGCACATGTCAAATCAAGTCGATTTTAACTCATTTGATTCAATGTGCATGTTTTTTTTTTAGAACAGTAGCACAAACACAGTAAAGCAATTTGAATAATTAAAGAATTAAACTAATGATTTGCGACACTGATTTGTGTGGAAATTATTTTTAATATTTTTTTGTCGTTATACGTGTATTTTTCTAATAATTACCGTTAATCGTATTCAAACAAAATTCTAGTCTCATAAAAACGATATATGTATGCAGTATGATAGTAACAATATGCATATCTAATAATAACAGCTATAAAGATTTTTCGAACTGATACATAATGAATTATTAATCCGTTATTCTGTATTAATAAAGTGATACATGAACATAATATAGAGGGCGGCTTTTGTAGAATAACAGTTGAAGCGGATGAATTCAGACGTGTTTGACTATTTATTAAATGAAAACAAATAACACAGACAAATTTTATCGATATAAGTAGCAAAACACGACTGAATTAGACATTTGTCGAATTTTATCTATTAACTTAAGCGATTTGTCTAGGTTTTTCAATAAAACTTGTCAATCATTAGACATTTTGAATCTAAAGTGCGGCAAATTCGACCTAATTATGCTACATTGTTTGCCATAAAAACTGTGTAGAAGCAGAGCGAATATACTTAAAGCTATATCCCGAGAAAAGGCAACGAAGGATGCGTAATTACAAAAATTTGGAAATAAATTTAAAAGTATATGGTTTTTTCGAAAAACCAACCAAAAATTCAAAACAAATCAATAATTAATTAGGATTATTTATTTTACACAGTTTCTATTGCAAATAATGTGGCATTTCAACATATAAAATTTTTAATTAGTTTTAAATGTGCCCATAATTATATGATAACAAATTTGCTACAAAGACTATCGAATTACACAACAATACTAAAAAATTCGAATAAATGATAACGCAGACAAATGGTAACTGTCATTTGACATTTAATTAGTTGTTTTTTGTTTTTATTTTCATAGATAGCTTGATAAGTGATGGGTAAAATACGATTTTTCTTGATTTTGTGACTTATTTATAAAAATAAACGTAGCAAGTAATATCTCATTTTAAAGAGAAAAAAAAGCACATTCAACTATTCTATAGCCAACTCTGCGGCCCATAAGAAAAAATGAAGTTAGGGGTAATATCTCGAAAATGGTAGGTGTTAAAAATAACCTATAATAACATTTACATTCTCCATTAAAAAGTACTTTAAAAAAGTACAAATAAAATTGTTCTAATGATTAAGACAAAAAAGTTATGAGAGAAAAAAGAAATTCGACATTTTCATATTTTTTGCTATAACATCTGAAGCACGAGGATTTTTGTACTTTTAAAAATTGATTGTAGCCTCTCTCATACCAAGGAACAATTCATCTAATTTAAACAAACCTGTATCTCTTATAATAAGCGAGATCCCCATGCTGGAAATGTAATCTGGGACACCCTGTATAGCATAAATTAGGATCGTTTTGATGTTAAAACTGACATCGAACGTTTTAATGCATAATTTGAATTATAATCCTTTAGTTTTCTGATTTATATTTAGCTAATCCAGGTAAACAAAAGCATATTGAATTTGTTTTATGATTGAAATACTTGATAAAACACAAAAAAAGCGTTAAAAAAGTTGCATGTAAAAATAGTACCGCATAGAAGTGAATATATCCATTTCCAAGCCCACTAATCTAAATCAGATCATACACAAGCCCCCACAACGATCATGTATCTCTTAACGTGCCACAGATTTATACATATAGCCAACATATAGGGGTAGTTCGTTGCTGCAGTGATTGCAACAGAAGGGTGGTTCAAATATACAGTGAGATCAGTTTAGTATTTCTCCACACTGCCGTTAACAGTGCGTAGCGCGTCAGTCAATTGTCACCGTGCCGGAAGTTGCATTGTGCATTTGTTGCCGGAAACGAGCACCATGCAGTCCGAATTCAAATGTTCATATCCCTACAGTGGAGATCGTCTAAAGCTCATCGCGAATCTATAGCAACATTATTCTCGATGGAGGCATCTGTGGATTTATATTTATATGGGCTTGATGTGTGCCCAGCTAATGTTATAGTGTAGCCTTGTATTATTTTAGAAATTAAAATAGAAATATGTTTAAACTTATAAAAATGACTTAAAACTTTAAAACACATTATTTATATCTCAAATAATCACTATTAGTCCTTATTTGAACAGAAAAAGTGCCTGAAATTCACCGAACTGTTTTTGAAATAAATATAAAAATCGAATTCATTTGGTATGTGCATGATGTTATTGCACAATATAGAATTCTTTCCTGATGCATTACAAAACTGGATCACAAAAATTCGTTTAGTTGTGGGAGCTTGCAAACTGAAATCGGTGATTAACCTTGAAGCAGAAACTCACCAATTTAAAATATGCAAAAGAATGTATTACCTTCATATTAAGATCATGAAAAGTGTAGAGTAATTGGCCCCTTAAGCTATATTAATTTTTGTTTCTTTAAACAAAATATTACATTCATTGTAAAACAAATATAATTTACTTGTAAATGGTAGAAGAGGGTTTGAATTTTCAGATACAATTCGTAATATTCAAATTTTTGATTCGGATGTTTGTTTAAATTATAGAAATAATAAAACTATGAATAGTTTTAGTTATTGGCCCTATTTTCACATTTATGGACCATCAGTGATACTGATTGGCCATACAAAAAGAATGTATGTATTGGTTATTGGCCATATTCAAAACATAATAATTGGCCTTTATGTGGATACTAACAAGTAAGTGTAATTTAAATAATAGGTACTTAGGAAGGTAGGTAAATGAATTGAAGTTTTATTAAAGACTTCATTGATCTCATCTAAATAGGAAGCTAATACATTTTTAAGTACAAAACATTTTTAAAATTATTTGAACTATTATATTGGCAAAAAGTTGTTCTATATTTTAATTTACTATAAACTCGCTTAAAAAATCATAGTTTTCTTCAAACATATCAAGTAGGAAGATCAAGATATAATTGCATTGGATTTATGTAAATTATTTTTAATAACACATTTTAAGAGATACTGCCTTATACAAGTTACACTTTTGACCCCTGGACTCGTAATATTAATTGCAAAACTGCAGGAATAGCATAATCCTCTAGTATAGGTCGGATCTAATTTTATATCTGCAGGTGATGACAAATATTTTTGGCGCACTTTTTTCTGTATTCTTTGTTGTATTTTTGTATTTTCGGCATAATTGATTAAAAAATTTAAAAAAAAAACAAAAACAAAATTCAAAAAATAATTTTTCTTTAAAACACAGTAATTGGCCTTCACCAATTTCGTAAATAGCATGTTTGTACTATAAACTAATTGTTAAAAACGGTCGATCGCTTACCTGGTCTTCAAATATCCAGCATAAAACAATAAAATAACCTTCCCCTTTTTTTCGTCAGGCACTTACATTCCCGCCAAAATTTTTAATACCAACTGTTACATATCAAATTGTACTACAAGCTTTAAATTTTCATTTAGTAAATAACTAAATAATTAACTACATACCCATATCTTAATAATATAGGTTATAAAATAAGTGCCAATAACTATGCTAGGACCAGCTACTGTACCACTCACCCCTATTATATGCATTAAATTTGTATTTAAGGCAATAGCTATTTTTTTATTAAAAAGCGAAACTAAAATATTTAATAAAGTGTTATTACTTCTAATTTTGTATAATTATGTATGAAAATTATTTACTTTTAAATAGATTAGTGTTTAGATGTCAAAATGATTGAGTATGAGTTACTGAAATTGCTTTTTAACAAACAATAACATTTTTATAATAAGCTTTTTTTTGTAAATTTGCAAAGAAGCAAAAGAAATACATACATATTCATGGCACATAAAAGCAATCGTATTAGTAACAATAAAGCTCTATTATACATCAATACATCACACTCGCAAATATGGCATTTGTGGGCATAAAAAAGAAAGACATAAATTTTAAGTGTTAAGTATATAGGCAAATCGTAATATATTCTAAAAGTGCGTGTTTTAGCTCAATCAATTCGTTCAAATTCTGGTCACCATTGAAACAAAGCTAGCCGAGAAAAATGGCAAAAATAAATCATTTCACAAACGAGGTGGCGACCGCTACAGGCGGACGGTGTAAAAAAGAGGGTGAGAAAAACATCTGTACAAATGTTTTACGTGTACAGAGCGTTTTGTATTTTACACCTGGCTTTAAAAGTATAATTACCGACACCAAAATCTTGCCAATGCAAATGCATGTTAATTAGCCCCTAATTTATCACCAGTATATTTAATAAACGAGTGTGAACTGTACGGTAAGTGCTAACCAGGAGATTGTAATCGTCCGCTTTTAATAAAACGATCGTTGCCCAGTCGTTTGTTAAAACATAAGAAAAAATAAATTGAAAAATGACGTAATACATTTTAAATGATCATTAATTATGCAACTTAATTTGCTCGTAAACTTTAATGAGTAAAAGATTTGCTGTTCCTTGATTATTTATAAGAATTTTTATTAACAAGTTTAGTTATTTTTATGAAGAAAAAATGGCTACAATAATTTGTTTTTATATTATTTAATTATTGAGATAATTTTAGTGTTTGTAATGTTTAAAACGATTATGAAAATTCCAATATCAAAATGAGCACCATTTATTTATACACGGTAGGTACGGTGTCTCAGATTACATTTCCAGCATGGGGATCAATCAAGCAGTTACAAATAGAGGACAACTGTGTTTGGAATAAGAATACATTAAAGCCTAATCTTTTATGTCGACGTTTATTATTTGTTTTTATTTTTATTAAAAATTAATTTTTAATACATTTTCATTTATAGTTACAGTATAATTTTTAAGGTTTGATCGTTTTTTGTTATGTTAAATAGACTGTTAGCTATGATTTGAATAAACTTTGAACTGATTTTTCTCGAAAAATTTGTTATGTAAGCATATCTTTTTAATACACGGTCGGATTCAGAATAAAATTCTCTATCCGAATCAACAAAAAAATGTATATTACGTATTTAAAAAAAAACAATACAGTTGCCTATCGCGGATTTGACATACGTCATCGTAGAGATAACAAATGCACATCTTTTAATGGAGAATTTGTCGCCGTTTCCAAAAATTTAAGGTTTGTTGGGGTTATTTTCCATAATTAAAAAGTTATAGGGGTGCGACAGTCAAACTGAATCACCCGGTATATTAAAATCATTTAATTTTTATGGATCTTATCAAAAAATTAAATAATGTATAAAATGACTTGTTTGAATTTTTTTATGATTAAAATATTTTGAGATAAATGGTAATTAAGTATTATTACCGTACAGGGTGGACAAATTTCGATGTTTTAATAGGGAATCTCGATAACTATAAGAGGTATCAAAAAACGGACCATGTAGACATTTAAAAAAAAAAAGTTCCGAAATTCGAGTTGTGACATAAAGTTGTATTTTTTTAAATGGAACCCATAGTTGGCTATGACTTATTTAAATTACTTATTTTGTTACGAAGGTTTTTTAGTTTTATTTTTAAACAAAATTATAGTACGCTGTGAAAACACAAATAAAACAAGGTGTAAAACCTTTTTAAACTCATTTAGTACAAGTTACGAAGGTTTTGCAATTTGTTGTTGTGATAAACGTTACAAATATTTGAACATAAGATAAACTACAATAAACTACATTACTGCAAATTCCGACTTTATCATTGTTTCCTTAGTTTTATATATTTATAATGTTTATCACAACAACAAATTACAAAACCTTCGTAACTTGTACCAAATGAGTTTAAAAAGGTTTTACATCTTGTTTTGTTTTTGTGTTCACAGCCTACTATAATTTTGTTTAAAAATAAAACTAAAAAACCTTCGTAACTTGCGTATTATTGAAAATAAATACATTAATCCTTATATCTTTGGAATGACAAAAAAATAAGGAATTTAAATAAGTCATGGCCAACTACGGATTCCATTAAAAAAAATACAACTGTATGTCACAACTCGAATTTCAATTATTTTTTTTAAATTGTCTACTCCACTGCATTCTTATCAAAAAAGTGCCTGTAGAACGTCAAAATTATTTTTGTCTATTTTCATAAACAAGTGAGATATGGTCATAAAACGAAAAGTCGAAAAATCGAGTTATCGGCGATAACTCGAAAACAAAAGACGATAACCAATTTTAGTTTTCACCATTAACTTTTTCTCGAAAAAAGAGATCGAGGATGCGCGGTCCGTTTTTTGATACTTCTTATAGTTACCGAGATTCCCTATTAAAACATCGAAATTTGCCCACCCTGTACACCATAAAGGTAGAACGGCCTTAGGATTAAGTAAGTATTTATATATATTTTTTTAAATTTTGCGTCTATTACCTCTAGAATTATTTATTTTGAAATTAATAAACAACAATTAACTTGAAAAAAGCTTATGTATCACAAACTTTTAATGTAAGATTATTAGTTAAATCTTAGTAAAATGCTAATACTGTTTGAATACATGCAGCCTAAATATACCAAAAACAACATAAAAATGTAAATCTTTTATCTCCAGACATTAAAAACTCATTTATAGTTCAGGCTCTCATTTCTTAGCCGCACTGTTACATGTGGATGGAAGCTGGGTACACACAGCTATCATGCCAGGCATTCCGCAACTTTTGCATATGGACAGAAACGCTGGACTAGTAAAAAGTTCAATTAGAAAAACAAACAAAAACTGCGGTGTTAATTAGGCGGGAGGTCGTCGGAGGGCGATAATGGCGTTGTTAATTAAAGAGGGTGCTTTCACAGCATTTTGATTGTCGAGATATGGGACAAAATAATTAGTATTATGACGAAAATAAATCAATTACTTGGGACACACAGACATGAATTTTTCTTTAAAAACGAATAAAGTAATGCAGTTTTTTTTACAGTTATTTTAAACATATTAAACCAAGTAAAAAGAAGACCTTATTAAATGTAATTGTATTGGAACTCTTTTTTAAATTACGAATAAATCAAAGGACTTCTTTTGTTGCTACACGAGGGTGTATTTTTATGTAATCTATCTAGCCATGAAAAAAAGCACTTAGGAAAACCATAAAAATTTATTCATTTACATCAGACCCGAGCAACTTTTTAAGCCAAAGGACCAATTGCAAAGTTTTTGAATTCGTAACGGGCCGCACCAATTTCTCGTGGATATGGAGTTTTTTGTGTGAAGCGTACGAAGCAATTTTGAAACGGATTGTTTTTTCGCGCATAAATTTTCAACATGGGTAACGCAGTGACATACAAAGAATTCACTACAAACTTCTATTTTAAATTACTTAGTCGCAAGCATAGTTAATTCGAAGCGATTTCCTCATTTTTTATTTCTAAATCAGTTTTTACAACAAAATAGAGATTCTCAGCTGTGATAGTTCCTTTCATACAGGCATGGGCGTCCGCAGAAAATTATCCAGGGGTAGGCAAATCTTGAAAAGAAATGTATTAAAATATTAACGAACTTTTAACTTGACCCTCTTTCATTTGGTCATTAATGGAGTACTCGATTGCAGGGAGAGGCAAGTGCCCCGTTTGCCCTCCCCTGTGGACGCCCATGCATACAGGAGTTTGGAGCGGAGCTCGGAGCTGGAGCACGGAGCAGTGGAGCAATGGGTTTTTGCCCGGAGCAGGAGCCGAGCCCGGAGCAAATAATTTAGATTGCTCCACTGCTCCACTTTATTATGTAAACTTAAAAAAAAACTGTTTTTTCCCCCTTTTTTCAACGTTTGAAGATTAATAATCTGTTTTTTTAAACATTTATTTAACTTCACTTGTTTGTTAGGGCCAAATAGTTATTTTTGACCAACTTCTACATATCCGACAAAATTAAAACGTTGTTTTTAAAATAAATTTCTTTTAATCAAAAAACTTTTTTTGAAAATGTTAACAATATTTGGAGCATGGAGCGGAGCTGGAGCAGGCGTTTTGATGTCGGAGCGGAGCTGGAGCGGAGCAATTAAAAAATTGGACTGTTCCAAACCCCTGTTTTCATACTAACTAAATCTAATAATTCTTCAGTAAAATTTAACTTTATATCTACTCCATGAAAAAATATTACAAGTTGAGCAGTATTAGATACATCCGGTGGTTCATCAAGACAAAGGGAATAAGATAAAAAGTTATTAGCAGTATATTTAAGACTTAATATTAATATTAGAAAAAAGCTTTTTTTCAGGGCAAATAAAGTTTATAGCCATTTTAAAAAATTCTTTTATTAAACTAAAATCAGAGAATGGTTGTAGATGTTAAGCTGAAATAGGAGTACCTATTAAAAATGACATAACTTGCTATTGTGGTGGGGTCTTGTTGTTCGTACGCATTTCTGAATAAGTTTTGTTGTCTCTTTCATTTCCATTATTCTTTCTCTTCTTAAATCACCAGTTAATTTCCCTTTTTTTAAGCACTTTTTGACATGTAATGACACTTAAGGGTAGTTTATTTGATATCGTGACATCAAAGGTCACCGTGTGAACAGCCTAATGTCGCGATGCCACTATGTCAAGACCCTTGTGCCGCGATGTCGCGACATCGATATTGACAGTTCGGCATTTGACGTAACCCTCCATACTTGGGTAGCTCTCACGGTGACATTTGATGTCGCGACTTCAAAAGTCGCGGTTAATTTTCTCACCCTAAAAATTTTTACTTAGAGTTTTTTACAAAAAGAAGTCGCAGGGTGCTAAGTTAAAGCTGTAAGATGAATTACGCAGTTCAGTAAATCCACGTTCTTGAATGACAGGCTGGACATTGCGTGCTTTATAGACCCTGCAATTAATTGTCGTGTAGAAGCAGATTCTTTTGCTGCCACGATAAAGGGCGTTTCAGTTTTAATACTTCTTTCAAACTTTAAATTGTTTTAAAAAAGACCTCTCTATACAGTCATACAGTCAAGTCATCTCCGCTAACAAGTTGTCAAAAAAAAACCTAATCAGCTGTGAAGCGATGACATTTCCTGACAAGTGTTTACCCCGGCGCAAGAAGCCTTGGAATACAAAGAGCAAATCCTTTCTTCATAACCAAATCATCATGCAAAGCTTTCCAAACAGTTATACCCCAAATTCCCTGGTTATAAAAGACAACTTCATCCGCCGATCTGACAGCACTAAATCTTCAATTTTCGTAACCATCTCTTCAGTTGTTCTTGCCTCAACTAGTCGACTTGATTTTGAATCTTCCTGTATGGAGTTCCGACCCCAGTGAAATTGCTTAAACCAAAATTTTACTAGGTCTAAAGACGGGGCTTCATGTCCATACACGTCGATCATTCTTTGGTGGATATCGTTTAGCCCATTACCCTCTTTTGTAATATATGTTATAAAACTTCGATACTCGAGTTTAAATTTACTCTTTTTTGTTAAAAAAAAAACTAGAGAATTTTTTACACTCAATATATTATTTTCTTCAAACTTTTCTCTTCAGGTTCAAAATGTCACAGCTATTTAACAGAATAACAATTGTTATTTTGACATTTAATTTTCATGGCTTTGTAGATTAAATAAAAATACGCTCACGTATTTTTGATACAAGAATAAAAACGTTTTAAATAAATACTCAAGTAATATTTAAGTCCTTTACATTGTACATGTATTTTTCTTTCGTGTTACCTAATATATACAGCGTATATATTGTGTTCATTTTTCTAAAAGGTCTGAGCAGGATATAACAACATAAGTCCATGTAACAGCACTACAGTAATTTCCTATAACAAATATATGCGACAGGGCAACATTAAACAGCGCTTTTACACGTCCGGTCAACGGTATCAACTCTGTAAGCTGACCCGGAGGGGAAACAATGCATCAAATTGTTCTTTTGCTTAAGACACGATTCTGATATGTACACAAATCAAGTCGCCACTAATGTATTCTAAATGCCAAATGGGGAATATATTTCGTGTTGAAATGGAAATAATGGCTGATGTATGGCCGCTTGTGCGATACTAGATATTTATTTTGCCCTAAGAAAGTATCACGAAAGCAAATAAGTAAGCCAAAAATATAAATAATTTTTTCAAGTGTTTTTGTGAATTGATTGGGCCGTATGCATAAAAATAAGTGAATACTTATAAGTATTAAGTATAAGTAAAAGTAAATGCGAGATGTCATGTGCATAATCTTTTACTAGTACTAGGTAGCAAATGCTGGAAAATCAAATCAATACTACTAGGTTTTACTTAATGATTCAAATATTGTCATGGTTAATCACAAGAAAAGAATAACATTTGTAACAGTCCATGTTAAAATCATAATTTGATTGTTATTATTAAGAATTTTTATAATTTTAGATTCAAAACAATAAACGGTGTCATTTTAGAATTTACTAGGAGTTATATAAACTTTTAGACCAAAATTTTTTCTCAACTAAGTGCCGCTTAGTAATTGTGCAATGTTTTTTCTTTTCCTTATGCCAGCTCGCCTGATGTCATGCTCTTCGTCGTGTTGGCCTTCCTCCTCTTCGACACTAAGATTATAGTTAACTTGATCTTCTTCATCGAATGTGTTATCACCTAGGTGCTTTGCTACGTTATGGAGTATAAAACAACTTACGGTAACTGACGGAATTATTGCAAACTCTGTTTTTTGCATGTATTTTGTTGTAATGCTTTTGGACATCATTATCAAGATTCCTGTATGGTGTCATAATCCACGGAGCGATTCAATATCCCTCGTCGCAATTGTGACTGCAATCTTTTCAACTAATCCAGATTTTCGTAACACCCGACTGTCATGAGTAGATACAGCCTGGATTGGTAGCATCAACACTTAAGTAATTCGTTGCTATCACAAGTAGCTTGAACGTTAATAGAAGGCTTGGATTTTTTATTGATATATTCGTCAGCGTGCTCCGGTGGTCTGAGTATTTCGACGTGTGTATAGTCTAAAGCTCCTATACAACACGGAAAATTAAATTTTGTCTGCCAATCTCTTTTTGCTTTATCTACTTCACCCATATTTTTTTGGAAATTTGATCCAGCCTTCCGTGAAAGAGCACCACCTCTGGTTTCGTCCACGTTGCCCAAGAATGTTTCTGCCAGGTACTGGAAGCGACGTTTTTTCTTTACTGAATAGTGCACGATATTGTCGACAATCGTGATTTCGTCGATTTTGAAAGATTTTAAGAGCTTTAACTTGCATGAACAACGCCATGATTAAAACTGATGCTAAAATAAGTACGGTGACAGGCAGACTTGAGATTGTACTAGTCTTTACTTAAAGTTTTAAGTAAATACTCCATGTTATGCATACGGTTTTTAAGTATTTACTGAAAATTAAGTAAATACTACTCCTAGTAAATGCTTAAACTTTATATGCATACGGAACCGAGTATTTACTTGCAAAATCAGAGGTAAAAAATTTTACTTGCTTTTATACATACAACCCATTGAATTGCAACAGGAATAATACTCAAAGAATGGCCGCTAAGAGTTTGTCTCATCTTTGATATTGTTTAGGCAAAAAGGACCCTGTTAAGAAAATTAATTGGAAACGAAAACTGTAATTACGTCAAACTGAATTTATTGATAATAGAAAAAAATATGTGTGGACCTTTTTTTTTTCTTCTTAAATAGGTCCCTCTTGTACCTTTCGGTGTCAAGGTATGTATTCCTAGTTCTTAAATATGTTTCTCCATCGCTCTATATCCTTGGCTAACTGTGGTACATTCCTCCAGCTGACTCCTTTATCTTCCAGTCTTTGTCTCGCTTCGTTTTCCCTCAAACTTCGTTTTTCATTCAATTTTTGCTTACCTGCTTTCTGTCATACGTCGTAGATGTCCTAACCACTAATTGTTATGTCTCCATATTTTTCTTTATATTTGCCACTCCTTGGTTTTGTCTAATTTTATCGTTGCTTATCTAATCAATAAGGCTACATCCTTTTATGTGTCTCAAAAATCTCCTGTGTCTGTATTCTTTGTTTTTGCTTTCTTGCAAGTGCTCAAGTTTCGAAACTATAATAAGAATTGATACGTACACTGCATTAAAAACATCGTCTTAGTTTCATTTAAGATCCCTTTCTTACTTATCGACAGGGACCCGAACCGCAAAGAATAACGGTTCAGTTCCGGTTACCGGTTCAAAAAATTTTAACCTTTCTGTTTACATTTCGAACCACCGTTTTTTTAAATAACGATTCGGTAACCGGCTCGGCGGCAACGGTTCAGGTCCGGTTCAATGCAAAATCTGATGACAATATAAATTGAACTGTGTGAAATTTTTCATCTTTGGTGAAAGGTAATCAAAATTATGAAAATAAATTTGAAATGTCATTAAAAAAATAATTGGTCCGAACCGTTTAGTGAACCGGTTGAAGCGGTTTGAACCGGTTCACACCAGTCAGTTTGTTTCGGATTTGTGGTTTTGTTACTTTTTATATAAAAGGTTTAGTTCCGGTTCACGGTTCATGGAAAAAGCACTGGTTCGTTCCTGTTTTGTACTAGTTCCGGTACGGTTCAGGTCCCTGCATTTATTAAAGGCGTGATAAAATTTCGTCTTCCAGACCTCTGCTCGCTTGTAACATATTTTCTTCCTCGCTTTTAAGCCACAACAAAGTTTTTTTAATCGTAGAATAAGAAGGAAATTGATATGCTAATGTCAACATAGAGAACTGTTCATCAGTAGCTCCCGTACATTATTTTAATAAAGTGTTATTAAATATTATGTATGATAAAAAACAAATTTGTCTCTGTACACGAACTAACATAATTTATACACAAAAATAAATTGTTGCAAGATTTCTGTGTTACAGCTATAGAAAACATCGTTTTGAACAATGTCTGTTGTATCTCACCCTCGCTAGAGTTCACCACTGTAACAAGGGGTAGGTATTGATTTTTTTTAGCGCTGTCCCTACATACCGGTGTACCAACAGATGACTCTCCTCGTCTTTAGTTGCTATTAAATAATTTAATTTTTATTTAAACTTTTTCCGCTTTATATAAAACTTGTTCAATTTTTTTAATAAATTTATTTTTTTAAAAACCCAAAATTTTAAACCAAATGAAATTCAAGCTCTCCCGTATTGTTATCAAATCTGTTATACGCTATTTTAAATGCATGCTATTCACGATGACGTAAGACCGTCGCGGCGCTAGCGTCGTCCATGATGTCTGCTGTTCGATTTTTCGACGCCTGCACATAATTTTAGTTCAATCAGGACAATACTGTTAAAAATGTTTGTTTAAAACTAGAAAACCATGGTAGTCATGGCGAATATGGATGATCACGAACGAAAAGTTGTAATGGAATTTTGTCATTTGTTGGAAAAATCCAAGCAACTTTTCAATGGGTTAAGGTAAGGAGTTTTATTTATATTGATGTTTTTTGAGCTTATGATTCATTCAGGTTTTGCCCTCAATTACAATATTAACCACGTGTACTTGCTAGTTTAGACGTGTGGATTTTTGTCATTTATTAACTTCGGTTAATCAATGAGATTCACACTTCATTAATATTAAAACTAAGCAAAACGTATGCTGTTAGTACAGCAAAAATGCAAGTGTTTTGTTGTTTTAAAATTAAGTTTTTTTTGTATCGTTTCGCACTTGAAGGAGCAAAATCAAAGCGGATCATTATTTTTGCCGCAACTGCAGTAGTTATTCGTATACTTTCATGATTTATTGTTGCAGAGATCTACCTCAATATGGCCATAAACAGTGGCAAGCTTATTTTGGCAGGACTTTTGATATTTATACAAAATTATGGAAATTCCAACAGCAACATCGTTTAATTTTGGACACCAAATATGGTTTAAAAAGGTGGCAAATCGGAGAAATCGCTTCCAAAATTGGGCAATTGTATTATCATTATTAGTAAGTTGTCTATTAATTTAAGTGTTTCCAACTATTTACGAATTTTTAATCAACCTTTAATAAATGTCAATAATTCTGATGGAAAAATCAGCACTTGATTAAGCGAATGTGTTAAAATAATTATGTTGAATTAATATAAGTTTTTTTTTTAGTTTGAGAACTAGCGAAACAAATTATTTGAACGAGGCTTATTCCTTCTATGCAGCGATTCGTGGTCGCGCGTATTATTCGAGAGCCTCAAAGGAAGACAGGTGAGTTATGATATTTTAGAGACATCTCAACATCTTAATTTTATAGTTCTGGTAGGTCCGAACTCATGGTGAAAAAATTAAGATACTACGCTAGATTCATAGTTGTTTGTTTGTTATTGAGACGTATGAAATTAGTAAGGGAATTAATTATAGAATTAGACAGACATATCGCCGAGTACACCAGCACCTATGAACCCGATGACCAAATCGAATGGAGTTTAGTCCTTGACGAAATAAAAAGTTTCGTCACAGCTGACGGTTTAATATCTGTTATGCACGCCGATACAAATCCCATTGTTTTATCTCATAGGTAAAAACTGCACAAGGATTAAGGAAACCCGTGGTATTTATTTATCTGTTGATAGGTTAAGTCCTTTAACAACACCACCTGTAGAAAAAAATCAGTACATGACTCTAACTTTACAAGAAATTCTTATAGTTGGTAGCGCATCCGAACAGGTAAAATTTTCAGAGTTAACCATGGATATGTTCAGAATGATACAGACTCTTGAACGGGAGCCCCAGGAGGATTATAACCATATTTACGATGCTTCGCCTGCAACTGCAAGAAATCCTTATGGTGGTCCAAATCCCAAAGGGTAAGAAATAAAAAGGACGCACGATAAACTCGCTAAATTAAATTTTTGGGTGCATTAAAATTCGCGTTGCGTAACTTCGGCTGTTAAATTTTTAGGTACATGGAAAATGGAGAAAAACCGAATAGAAGAGAAAATCCACATAAGTACCTTTTGTATAAGCCTAGTCTAAGTCAAGTTCTTGTATTTCTGGCTAGCGGATTCAAAGAATTGCCAGCGAATGGTGCTCTACTTCTGTATATATCTGCTGATGGGTGTTTCTCGACCACCAAACATCCTGAAGACAGTAAGTTACAGTTTATGCAAATAAAGCTCTTAATACCAAAAATAGCAATCATGCAAAAATTAGCGTCCGGAACATACTTCGCCCACAATTCTTCGTTCACAATTCTTCGCCCACAGTTCTTCGCCCACAGTTCTAGGCCCACAGTTCTTCGCCCACAGTTCTTCGCCCAAAGTTCTTCGCCCACAATTCTTCGCCTACACAATTCTTCGCCGCCACAATTTTTCGCCGCAAACAAGCACTTCACAAATTTTATTTGTAAATATGATTGTTTTTATTTATTACGTAATTTTTACAGATTATTTTACATTAGGATAGGTTAGCCCAGGTTAGTTTAGGTTAATTTAATTTTTATTCATACTATAATAACACAAACAAGATTAAAAATCACATCTATTTATGTAGCAATTTTAAAAAAAATTAAAAGTATTAATATACAAGAAACAACTTAAGGCTAATGTAAAACAATCTGTAAAAATTACGTTATAAATAAAAACAATCACATTTACATATAAAATTAGTGACATGCTTGTATGCGGCGAAAAATTGTGGCGGCGAAGAATTGTGTAGGCGAAGAATTGTGGGCGAAGAATTGTGGAGCAGAAGAATTGTGGGCGAAGAATTGTGGGCGAAGAATTGTGGGCAAAGAATTGTGGGCGAAGAATTGTGGGCGAAGAATTGTGGGCGAAGAATTGTGGGCGAAGAATTGTGGGCGAAGAATGTTCCTAGACCCAAAAATTAGAGATTAGGCTAGACATTTTAGCGTTACATTTTTTTTAAGTTGTTAGATATGGTTATTATAACATAGGTAATTTTTTAGTGGGATATGACCTCGGAGGAGTTTTGACTAGTAGCAGAAGAGATGGAGAGCATAAGAAACAGAAAGAATCGCACTGCCTTTATCCTGGGGATCTTTATCCATTCACCAGAAGACCTTTATTCGTCGTTGTGGACTCTGACAATAGTTTTGTATTTCAGCATATTCCTCGCTATTTCGGACAACCCTTAGTTACGTTAATGTCACCACAAGATACACCTCCAGCATTCCAAGGTGAGTTGAAAACAGCTCCTTTTCGTATTCAGCATATGTTTAATGAGCTTTTTTTTTATTACAGATCAACAACATAACGGATCGTTGTTCACTTTATTCCTTCACTCGCCGCTGACTGCCTTTTGCTATTGCTGTAACTTGGCTAACATACCAATACACCATTGGGAAAGATGCCAAAGCTTTGTGGATCGGTTTGTTACAGAGGCCTCGCGTCTGTTCACCCGCTCACGAGTCGGTGAGTATGATGAAGGTATGTTCGGTTTAATGGTTAGTAAGCTCTACTTTGTGTTCATTGAGTCTTGCTATCCATCTTTTTGCTGCTGTTTGGAAGCTTTATGTGTACTCCGAAAAAATCTATTGCGTATTATTCCAAGATTGATTATGCATTTTGACATGCATTTTCTAATGTAAGTACGTAGTTAGTTAAAATTAATGTTACCGTCACAAAGATAAAGTAGTGGTGACGTTGTTAATGTAAATATGGGTAGATATTGAATGTTATGTTTATTCAGAAACGAACGTATTAATTTCCAACATTTCTAAAATGAGCAAAGATAATAAAAAAAACTTTAATACTTATCAAATTCTTTACTTTTAGTCTAATACACATAATCGTTTCAATGTAAATAGAATACAAATTTGCAGAAAATGCTATTTTAAGTAGTAGGTGTATCGAAAACAAAAAAGTGCTAGAAATATAATCATGCATTAATTTACTTTAAGTAATGATTTTAATTTAAATAAACGACTAAAATCATTCTGGTTTTGAGTTTACTGAAAATTTCAGGAATAAATTTTTCTGGAGAAAATAAAAAATATTTTCAATTACATTCTAGGATTAATAAAAAATTCGAATATTTCATGGTTTCAAAAAAATTTAAATACGTAATTAATTGTAATTTTTTTTGTAAGTTTAAACCTCTTTTAAACGGTAATGTCTGTTGTTATGCAGAGCTCTCGTTGTGCATTTTTTACGACGTTTATTATTTATATATTACTTCAAAAATAAAACCAAAATCAACTTAGAAATGAAAAATTTTAATATTTGTTATACTAGCATTATTTAGTACCAATAATAATTGATTTCGCTACACCAAGTAAGAGAATACTGCACAGGTTAGCATTATCTAGACAGCCTTACATTATCCTATTAATAAAGTTTTGATTGGCTTATAAATAGAATATTACGTAATCGAACATGTTTCTCAATTTTTTCTTAGAAAGGTTTGTTCAAACCAACTGAAAATACAGGGTTTATGTGCTAGTATAAAAAATGAAGATTTTGGTATTTGTTTAAGATGGAATGAGGGTTAAATTATTTTGGTTCGAATATAAATTTGAGTCGATAATGTTCGGTAATTTTATTTACAACTTTTTTAATAACCGAAATATTATTTTCAATAACGCGATATAAATCGGAACACTTTGTATATTTATACATTTTCAAAAATTTCGTAATCGTATTCATTATAAAATTTAAAATGATTCAATTAAATATCAATCATTTATAAAAAGCATTAAGAACAAACTAATGTACAGTAGTGTGAAAATTAAATGGTTTGAAGTGCAGTATTCTCCAAAAACTATTTAAAATCTTAAATGTTTTCACGACTTGGCTTGTGGTATTGTTACTAATATTGTCGTTTCTTTAGAGCCGTCGTATCTACAATTTTTTGGCGACGATTTCCTGCGTCTTCTCTTGTTGCGATACGTCTTCTGCGACGTAGTCCTTCATCTACATCGCGCGTTCAAGAGTCGCCAGTACCGTCCCCGTTGTCAGCCTCCTCTACCAGAAGCAGAACTTCTGGAACATCCATCTCTTCAGCATCTTGTGCTCGATCTCGCCGCTCATCTCGAAGTACGTACTCATTTTATGGACAACCACGAGATCGACTGATCCAGGGCTTCCTCCTCATGGCCGTGTGTGGGGTTTAGCAACATCTGGGGGACGTCTACGCGTCAGTTCCATGAGGATGGACTCAACCTTGGTCGTAACATCACAAACATATTTTGCGTTTTACGCTTAGTAGTTATCATAATTATTTCGTTGTTTTTATTAAAAAATGCGCGTGTTTGGTGGTCACAGTTTTTTTGGATATTGTTTTTCCAAAACGTTTTGATGCTTGAGTTTAATGAAAACGATTCGTCGTCGAAATTTACCGTATTGTCAGTATTATCTACTAAATTGTCAAATACCAAAAATCTACCAATGATTAAAGAGATTTTTGAAGCGAACTTCTGGCAAAAATTCACGTTTAGTAAAATATATGAATTGTTCTGCGAAACTACGGCGAATATACTGAATCTATCGTACTTTTGGACGCCTTTTCTCTCAATTTCTGTCAATCTGTCCATATTTCAGCCAGTGATAATTACATAGCTCAAATGTCTTGGGCACAGCGTCTTTCAATTATTGTTACTTAAAATATTCTCATTGCCTCGTTCAAAAACAATATTATGGCAGTTTTAAACTAACAGTTTAAGAACATGTTATAATAATAATCTAAAACCAATTAAAACAATGTTTATGGTTATAACATTAAATATATCGTTATATAATGTTATCAAAAATAATCATTTAAAGTTTGTTTCCTATACTGTATGTTTATTAATTACCGATTATTTAATGTTCCTTAAAAAATGTACCCTAAAGCTCACCGTAGTATAACTTGTAAAACAAAATTTATATTTATCTTATCATCAGGATTTTAAAACTGCTGTATTAGAACCGCACAGATAAATTGCTACTGTACAGAGTGTTCAGAGATTCTTAATTTTGCTAACCGATATTTTGCAAGCTGTAATAGACAAGTCCTTGGTTAAATGAAACAAAAGTTTTCCATTATACAGTGTGCCCAAAAGGAATGGAATATGCTATATATCTCAGTAAATATATACTTTAGGGAAAAATGTTTTGAATAAAAGTAGTTTGGCACTTAGTTTTCCATCATAAGCCAAAATTTAAATGTTTTTTTAGAATAACAAACGCGCAATGAAAAAAAAATGATTTTTTTTAAATGACAAGGTACCCCTATATTATACTCATTTGATAGAGATTTTTTTTTTCAATGATGGGGTCACCTTAAAAATTAAGTTTATGCTAAGAGGCCGGAGAATATCGAAAATATAAAAATCGTATTGGAGAAATTACACCTGAAATGGTTGGGAATGTTATAAACGGGTTTAAAAACCGAGTTTATCATTGCCAAGCTGTAAATTAGTTCTTATGATGTTTTTGTTAGAAATAAATACTAACCAATTAAAATAATGTTTGCATTTTTCTCAAAAAGTTGCTTAAGTATCTAAGGGTAAAAGTTTTGCATTGAAAAGAGAAAAAAATTCTCTATCAAATGAGTATAATATAGAGGTACCTTGTCATTTAAAAAATGTAATTGTTTTTTATTGCGCTTTTGTTATTCGAAAAAAAAAATTGTCTTATGGTGGAAAACTAACTACCAAACAACTTTTATACAAAACATTTTTCCCTAAAGTGGATATTTACTGAGATATATAGCATATTCCATTCCTTTTGGACACACTGTATATAAGAAAAACGCAACTCGTCTTCATTATTCCATTGTCCATCTCTTAGATCCCTAGCACTCATTGTATTTGCAACTTCTGGCAGTCTTCTAATTTGTTGAATAGGTTTCTCATTGGATGATATTTTACTTTAAAATGTAGTAGTAACTTTTATTTGATTTATTTAAAAGTCCATGTCTCACAGTTTGCAAAATCTAATCGTGAGCAATGATCTTCGAATATTCTTGATTCGTTTATCTTATCGTGACCAACCGTGATTATTCATAAAGCCTTTTAAACCGTAGAGACGACATTAAGAATTTTATGAGATATTCGTATACAGCAATTGTATCGGATACTTTTAAACGTAGGTGTATATCACAAATAGTAAAAATCTGCCAGCCACAAAATTTGTTCGTTGCCGGGTTATTTTCGTACCGGCTAGTACTTTAAAAACGTATTGTGTAAATATAGCACTAACTTCGCCACTTTTACAAGTTAAGTTGGATATGCCCAGCCCACTAAATATCGCAATCAACCAATTCGAATTATTTGATATGGTGATAATTTTCTTGCGTAGAAAAAAGAAAAGTTTATTGTAAATATAATCGAAATTTGAAAGTATGGTTTCAATATTTAACTACACCGCCTGATATTTGCACTTTTGGCGGTCATTTTTAAACGCATTACATAAAGTTTTGAAAATAATCTTTATGTAAATAAATTTGCTATACGCCATATCGGAATTTTTATTGAAGCGACAAGCCAAGCCGCATTATATAAAGGCATTAATAAAAGTAGTAGTTAGCACATTTCCTAGCATTTTTAAAATATTACAAACTATTGAAAAATTAACATTCTGGCTACCTGATTAAAACATAATTAGCTACATTTAAATATTTCACAATAATTTGTTGTTTGCCGTATGACTGTTTACTGTTATATTATTTTTCTATTACATTCCATTTAAATGTACAAATTATGTTTATTTGTATTATATTTTCATGTATTATATAAAAACGTAAACAGAAAGATTATACAATTATCGATTCAATAAAAAATATTACAGGTTCTTCACGACTATTTATTTTGGCGTATACCCACCTAATTTTAAAAATTAAAATAAAAAAAAAATGCCAAGAAACTATAAATTTAATTTTAACAATCAACAGCTTTTTCTAAAAATACAGGGTGATTCAAATTCGAAGGCGACCATGGGAATCTCGCTTATTATAATAGCTAGAGTATAGGTTTAAATTTGGCAAAGTTGCTCAATTTGGTGCTCATTAATAGTCCGCATATTGGAAATATTTCAAACGGTATCCGAGAAAATTAGGAAAAACCAGAAAATACGATTTTTGAAAATCGCCTATAACTCCTTTGGTGTGAAATATTTTAAATGTGTAAAAACATTGCTTAAGCAACTTTGTAAGCCGCATCGCACGGTGGTCACAAATTTTTCGTCGTCATCGATTCGTTTTAGTTTTATGACAACCAAGTTAATTTTTTCTTACAGGCGCATTGTAGTTTGTGTTGTTCCCATGACAACCAATCAACAAACTGAAATTTTTGATAGCCTGTTACGCCTATTACTTGTCACCACAGAACATAGCTTTTGTCACATTAATAAATTCGTAAAAATGAACTTTAATAACGAAAAAAAACACGATTTGCTGCGAATTTTTTATACCGTTCTTTTAAGTTTTGTTATACTTTATCACATACTTTTAACAAATTTACATAAGTTTCTGTTTAACGTAGAAAAATAGTTTTTTTCCGGATCTGTTTGTAATAAAAATGTTTTTTTTTTTTACTTTCATCTCAAACCATATTATCTTCTGGGTTTGGCAAAAGCCCCATATTTCCCTAAGTATCTGTCCAACGTACAAAAATGTGTGCGAGGGTCGTCTTCTTTCTGGATATGTTTCTGCATATCGTTGACTTGACAATATAGCATTCCTAATCACTGAATAAAAAATTCGCAGCATATCGCGTTTTTCTTCGTTTTTAAAGTTCATTTTTACAAATTTATTAATGTGACAAGTAATAGGCACAGAACATACACAAGTAATAGGTTTTCAAAAATTTCAGTTTGTTGATTGGTTGTCATGGAAACAACATAAACTACAATGTGCGGTCTACCTGATTTATAATGGTTAATTGCTTAAAACATTTTTTTTTTATTTGGCAGTGAATATTGAAGTAAAATATTATTTGTGATACATCAATGAATTCGGAAAAATAAATGCTATTTGATTATATAAATAGCAAAACTTGCGCCCTAAGAAAAAATAAAGTGAGTTATCATAAAACATAAACGAATCGACCTAGAATAAATTATTCATTACTATCCGATGCGGCTTAAAAAGTTGCTTCAGCAAAGTTTTTACACATTTGAAATATTTTATACTCCAAAGAAGTTATAAACTATTTTCAAAAATCGTATTTTCTTGTTTTTCCTAATTTTCTCGGATACCGTTTGAGATATTTTCGATTTCTCTTCGGATTATTAATGAGCACCAAATTTAGCAATTTTGCCAAATTTAAACCTATACTTTAGCTATTATAATAAGCGACATCCCCATGGTCGCTCTCGAATTTAAATCACCCTGTACAGGAAGAGTTGCATTGGTAAATAAATTTAAATAGAAAACATTTAGATTTCTTGGTATAGAGTATAGAAGATAAACGTAATTAAATTAAATTAAGATTATACTTGATTACTTGATGCATAAGAAATTGTTACAAAAAACCAGCAATTGACTGTGTAAAATAAAGTTGTAGCTAATTTTTACTTTTTATTTGAAAATAAAACTTCACAATAACAAACAAGAGATTTCCCGTAAGTACTTTTTAGGGTGTAAAATGTGAGACTTGTTTTTGGACGATCAAAAAAACTTTAATGAAAAAAAGGTTTGCTCTAGTTTTATCGTTTTGCTTTTCGAAATTCTAGATTTTAACCGAAAAAAATAAGGCAAAAACATAATATATTGTATATAAACTTAACAATAAAAATAAGCAATACGATTAACATATGGTATATACTATTATTTTAATGCTGTACACTTGCTGTAGCTGCAAATTAACACTGAAAATTTAGCGTTACCCTTGAGTGTTACTTTTACTTTTACGAGATGACTCTCCTTATTTAAGCGAATCGGCTGATGCTGTCTGATGTGTGGAACCAACACTTCGTTTAATGGTTGATGATGACTGATGTGTGGAATCAAAACTTCGTTTATCCGAAGATTGTTTTGACGACTTTTGTTGTGAACGATCTCGACTCGTATAAGAAGTGTTTGATTTATCTGAGTACTTGTTACGTCGATTTGATGTGCACGATTTAAAACAATCAGCGTTAATAACACACGATCTTGTATTATTGCTATCAGAATTTGATCTGGCAAAAGGCGATGGCGATTCATACGATTGTAAACATTTGTATAGGATATTAAGCAAAAATGATGTTAAAATCACGAGAAGAGCAATGACCACTCCAAATAACTGAAAAACGATATATAGAAAAAAAGTTTCGTTTACATATTTTTTGTCTTACAGCAATAATTACTACTGTTGCCATTATTTTGTTTCTGTTTATTCCGTTCCAGTTGGTTATTTGTATATTGCACATGTGATATACTGATAAACCTGGCTCGTATTGGTCCTTATCAAAAGGTGCTGACGTCCATCCAAAATTACATATGCAATATCCTGTGTCGTTGTCAAGTACGCCATGATGACATCGCAAATTGATCTAAGGATTAAAAATACTTTATTCGACAACAGATAATGAGTTTATCAACATTTGTTTTCTTAATTTGACTTTCAGCACAGTTTAACTGTATGTTGATTAATGCATTTTTAATTTAGCAGCAAATACAATAGAATATGAGTCCAGGAATACATAATAAAACTAAGCTGGTGGTTTAATTTTAAAAAATATCTTGTCAGCAATTTTTTTGTTTCTAGTTCCTTCTGTTTGCTCGAGATCAAAATATTTGCAACTATTAATATCGAATAAGAGAGGATTGCTTATAAACTACGATTGTATACAAATAATTAATATAAATGCTTATTTACTGCTAACATGGGGGCAGGCTTACTATCCCAACTACCTTCTATAAGTCCTTTTTCGAGATAATGCAAATCATTCTCAGTCACGGCTTTTTCAAGATCTCTACATTTATTGCTTATCGGATAATAACCCTAAAAAAAAAATTTTGGTTTTTTGCTATTAAATTAATTTTCCATGATGAGGCAAACTCACAACATCAGGTAATTCTTTTTCCGAATCGGCTATACAGAGCGGAACTTTCTGACACCTTTTCCATTTGGGATTGTAATAATTTCGGCAGCCTAAATATTTCATGTGACAATTGACTGGTTCACAATTGTCGAAGGGGTCCAAATCTGTAGTATCACATTGTAACACGTCATGCTTATTATAATAGTCTAAAAAATTGTAACAAACGAAAAATTCTAGTTATAACAACTAAAACCAAAATCATGTATAAAGCATAAAAATTTAGCATTAGAATCAATTTTATTTTAGTGTAAAAAATGACACAAACCTTTAATGAGTATACTAATTTGGCCACCTAAATAACAAAAAGGGCTTACCTCTTAATATTGGTGGAATATTTGTTCTACTAAGGGTTGTATCAAAAGTAATTTTTTGAGTAATTTCGTCATATATATTGTGACCTTTTGTAGATGTTATTGCTAATAAACAGTTCCCTTTGCGGCTGTGCAAATACTGTAAATTATTTATTCTTTAACGTGCTTGTAACATATTGGAACTTAATTTTACCATGTTAGGATAAAGCAAAGACACATTTTTTGTTGATTTTGGACAAATTGTTCCCATATCTCCACCTATAAGGGTCATCATTTTGCAATCCATGTCTGTCCCACAGTTGTATTCGCAACATTTGAGCATCTTAACGTTAATTGAGTAGGTACAGTGATCTAAGTTTTCTAAGGTAATGTCTATAACATCAAAAATGGTTATAGAGCTGTGAGTTTTTAGATATTTTTGACACTTACAAAAAATCATGCCGATGTCACCTCTACTTATTGTGGCCACACCTGCGTCCTAAAAGTGATTATTGGTGATATAATTCGTGAATCATAGTTAAGTACGTACCTTTACTGAAATCTTGCTATGTGATAGACATACGATTATTAGGATGAAAAATAAAATAAGCATGAATCATAGATCGACATGCCACTGATGGTTCCATGTGTCTAAATTTGACAACAGCCTTCGTTGAATTTTAAAATTAGGACGAAAAATCTTTGGTTGGCCAGAAAATTGTTACTATGTTCGGGACGGTAGTTCTTTTTACTATATTTGCACTTTTCTGCTCCACAGTGGCGTAGCGAGGGTAAATGGCGCCCGGGGCATTTCCTTTTGCGCCCCCCCCCCACGCCCGTATTTTTATTGTAGATTGTGAGTTTCAAGTAAAATAATGTTGTAGGAGTATTATTTATTTAAATACACTGTAATGAATATTCGAACAAATTTTAAAACTATATTGGCATTTTAGTTTTCTGGCCCTTCATAAGTAAAATAAACAGAACAATTTTTTGTCTTCGCGGCGCCCCCCACGACTGGCGCCCGGGGCATCGATAGCCCCCCTTGCCCCTATCCCGTCGCTCCGCCACTGCTCTTAAGGGCGTTCGGGACAGAAAGATTGGGGTAAATGGAGCTCATCTATTTACATCAGGTTTGTTCCAACAAGGGATTAAGACCGATCTCTGATTAGTTCATGAACCGGTTTATTCGCATGCGTGAACTATGTAAAAATCTTATAGTATTTCCCAATTTGTTTGCCTGCCTTATTTAACCCTCCGTTCGTCGGGTGTGGTCTGTAAGTCCACGGCAAAATAAAATTTTTAATAATTTGTTTATTATTTTTTACAAAAATCCTACCGCCTCAGTACCTTTCAAGTAAATGAATAGCAACTGTTTTCCCTATACAAAACTGTTTTTAAAAATTTCAGCTAGTTGCCGCATAGCATTTTGTCCTGATAGACCCCAACCGATCAAACGTGTAACAATATTTGCAATGTTTCTCAGTTGATTATGTTGTTACCATCTCATTTCAGTTGACAGCGCTGTGCATTTTTGTGTCTATCAACTTCGTGCAAGCATCTAGATTTATGTTATACGTTATAACTCGGGCATTCCCCTAATTACTGACTATTCGTCACCACATCAATACGTCAGTTCACGATTGAACCTATTCGTAGTGGATGTCTGTTATTTATTATTTACAAAGTAGTAAAGTGTATAAAAAGTTTATATAGTTTTCACTATAGTTACATTTTATCAACACGTTTTTTTTTTGCAAAATTTGTAAATCCTGGTTGTGCATGGACCACATAATGGCATGCTGCAAAGATTGCTCGGCAAACATGGAGACCACAGTTTGACCCCCTCCAGATTGTGCATAGAATTTTATTTTTTAGTTTTTTAATTTTTCCCTAATAAAATGTATATATTTAAATAAATATTCTTGTAAGACAATTTTATTTTAATTTATTTAGGCTTTCTCAAATTTTGAAAAATTGCGGTAAAATTGTAAGTTTTTTTTTCAAATTCAACTGACACAAGAAAAATGTTTGGAATTAATCCTGTATTAGGCATTATATAGAAAAAGGTTCGTAGAAAACACATTTGTGCAAAATTAGCACTGGAAGGCATGTTGGTGCCCTTCAGAAGCTATTTTATTTTGGTCTCCACAGACTACACCCGATCGAAAGTGTTCCAAGAGGGCACCCGACGGACGGAGGGTTTAGGCCGTGAATGCGGTAAAGCGCTCCGCATCTGGGGCTGGTGGGGGTCGGGTGGGTCACGTGGTTGTTCCGCTTGCGCGAAAACTGCTATAGGGGGGTTGACCCCCTCTTCAGTCGTAAGGGGTACAAGGATAATGGGTAGGATGTGCATAGTCAAGGATGGGTAAGGATAGGTGGAAGTACTGCCACAGCATTTGCCTTAACCATAGAGGAAACCACCTGAAACCTCTACAATGACAGTCGGCCCTGGGAATCGAACCCAGGACCTCCCGATTACAAGTTAGGTTGTTAACACAACCAGCCACCAAGCTCGTTATCTGGGGCTGGGCTCGTAGCATCAGAGGTATAGAAGTTAACGCATGCGTATTAAGTATCAGTTGATGGAGCTATAATATTAGCTGTAGATGCTGTTTTAAAACAGCATCTACAGCTAAAAACGCATTCACCGGTAGTGCGGTATGCGGTAGTATTGTGTTCGCGCTTAGCGTTTATCGTTTGATACGATTCATTAAAACATGAATGCAACATGCAACTGCATAGTGAAGAGTTTGTTAAAACAGTCATAGCTCTCAATTTTTTTTTATGTCGGTCTGTAAAAGAAATGCCTTTTTATGTTATTAAGTTGCAGAGCTCGAGTATCTTAATTTTATTTTTTTATTTTTTAAATTATCAGTTACAATTTTGTTTAGCTTTGTTAAAAATATGAGAGTTTCTCTCGCAGATGTAAATCATATAACAGATTAGTAAGAAATTGTTTTTTTTTTAAATTAAAACTTTTTGATTATTACAAGTTATTAGTACCTAGTACAAATTAATAATAATACGTTGTCATGATAATTTAGGGGATTTAAGTATGTATATGTGGGTGATGAAGATTTAAGTAAATTTTTAAGGAAAAACATATTTTTTAGATATTCGACAGCATCCCTTACAGTAAAACCCACCGCACGCCACTGGCTGGTACACGCTCTCATCTAAGAACTGTTCTGACCGTTGACTGACTAGTTCATGTATCAGTTTTGTAATGTTGGAACAGCCGACTAAACCGTCCTGTGAACTATCAGAGCCTGTGTTGGAACGCGATATTGATACTGCGCAAACTTCTGATCGTTTACTGTACCGTGCAAATCGCTGTTGGAACAAACCTATCGTCAAGCGCTGGTGAAATCGGAGTAGACATGCGCATTACGGAATGTTTACGTTTGTTGAATTCTTTGAATTTGGAATTACCAGAATAAGGGTGAGCTAAACATCCTGGCGTCGTTTAACAAATAGTTGCGAAGTTATAATAGTAAAAGTGTTGTGTTCTGCAAGTGATACAAAATGTTTAATTCCGAAAAATATGCCATTGTTTTAGATGAAGGAGAAAATTCCACAAAACAAAGAAAATTCATCAATATTATTATTGAACATTGAAGGTAGGTATCGTATATATTACATGATTTTAAATAAAAGCTTATAAAGCGGTATTAATGTTGTTACAGAAAATACACTGGAATATTTTCCATCAACCCCATAAATTCTTTCACAATTAAACATTGAAACGAAAGAAAATGTACCAGCAGAAAGCCTGGATAAATTGTGGTCACACAAGACAATTTTGTTTTTAATTGATAAAATTAAAAGTAATTATAAAGAGTTCGTGGTTATAAAAAGCCTTTTTGGGAAAAAGTTTCCAGCAAATTTAAGATCAAATTAAACAAAGACTTGAGTGATATTCAATATCAATCAAGATGAAAAGGGCTTATGCGAGCATATAAAACGGTCTTTGACCACAAGAATTTAGGTATAATATAGAAAATAAGCACACTTTAACTGTTGAGTTGTAGCAATTAACTAAATAAATAAGAAATTTTACTCCCTTAAATAATTGTATTTCAATCCTTTTCTTAGAAACTTCTCTCGAAATAAACAACCTATTATAATCAACTTTATTATCAAATAAGTTTAAATAATCTAGAAAATCGTAGCATCAGAAACTTTTGTTTGTTTAGCTCTGATTTGACCTGTGGTAAACAATTGGAAGGCGACCCATGATTAGACCGGTCTATAACAAAATAGTGAGGCTATCTTTATTTTAATTTGAAAAATCAGCACGAACACTCGAGATTTACCCTCGGAGACTCTAGAGACACGTGACTACGCTCTTACTCTGCGCCGCTCCACTCCGCTCTGCTCTGGGAACAGCGTCCCGAACGCGACTTTTATTAAAGAAATGCAAACTTTTGAATCAAATCAGAGCTTGACTGATATTTACATAAGTAAAAAGGTTTATCTTTACGTAAATAAAGCACCCAATATGATTAGGTTTATTAGGTTTATGAAGTATAGATTAAAATTCTTGCTGAATTACCAATCAAATTTTCATACAGCATTTGATTCCTATTCCTTAAAAATTTAATAATGTGCTTTTATTAGTCAATGTTTTTCTTTTTGTGAGCAGGATTTTATGATTAAAATAAACCATAATATAAATGGTACGAGTCGAATGATTAGAAATAATTCTAATATCACTTTATTTCGTATAAATCATATTGCACCACCATATTATCTATTTTACAATAAGCAAAATTTGTGTTACAATAAACAATAAACATCTCCTTGAAGCTTGTAAAGGCATAAGATAAGGGAAGCGAGCGACATAAAAGGCCTAGGGACTAGAAATCTTAAAAGTTATTTACTAAGGTTTAGATGGTAGTACTACATTGTACAAAGTCTTAAATTAAGTGATCGCTACAGAAGTGTGAAAGGTACATGTCTTTACTTAAAAATAGTACATCTGAGTTTGTCTTTTAACAAATGTCTATGATATACAAATATTTAAACACATTTATCTCTAATTAGGAATTGGTTCTTGTGTCCCGTAAACGCTTTTCCTGTTTTATTTGTAGCTATTCGCAAATTACACAAAAAGGAGTAATGCAGGACTTTTTTAATTTTTTTTTTATACGGTTAAAGCGAATCTAAACAATAAAAATTTGGGATTACTATCCTTCTCCTAAAACTAAATGAAAATTATAAATTGTAAGTAAAAATTGCAAATACATAATGCCCACTTTTTTGTTGGTTGTATTTACAAATGAAATTAAAATTTCATGCAAATTTTATTTATTCTTCTACAGACTTTCGTCTAAAAATATATCTTTTCTTTACAAAACAATCGTTTATCATAGCATTGTGTTTTACATTTACGTAAACATTATGACATTGTTTAAAATCCGTAGTTGTAGAGAAAAATGTGTTAAATTTGCCTAAAACGTTATTTACTGTAAATAATCCTATATTTTTATAAAACTTTAAATTTATCACAAGACTACATATATGTAATAAAACAACATTGTTATTAAAATATTCAGTTCCGATTTATAATTCACTGATTATTTGGACAGTTTTTCATATAACACTGAAGACGTTGTTTTTGCATCCACAATTTCATTGATAATCAGTGATATAATATATCTACAACGAGGGTATTACATTTTTGTTACAACTTTAAGGTTAACTTAGCAACAGTAATTAAATTATCAAAATGTTTTGAAAGCTCGTTTGGAATTTAGAGCCTTAAAGACAATATACGATTTTTTGTAGCCAATACGTGTATTAATTTCATTCATATTTGCATATATGTACGTCATTTATGGAATATGTACATGGTTGTTTTTATCGATTAGAATTTGTAATACGATAATACTGATTTTATAACACATCTTGTGATGGTAGTACTTCTAGTTAATGCAGAGTATTTAATATTGTACTGACAAATTTTGTGAGTTGATTTCTAGGTTCATTTTAACAAGAAAACAGTATGAACACTAAATTAATTCTAAGAAACGCTATCCTTTTCTAAGTCACAATTTTTCAATTTAAAATGAACTCCGAAACAAATTAGTCAGTAAAATTATTAAATACCCTGTACAAAATCGCAAAAAAGCAATCAGAGTTACAAATAAGTAAAATGGGATCATTTAACTTTGTTGATATATAGTTTTTGCGTTATTGATACAATTTATTAAAAGATACATATTTTCTCCTTTTTACACATTTATACAAACAAATTTCAAAATGATTACATGAACTCTTGTTTGGCATGGACTTAAATTGAATTTAAAAACGGTTTTGCACAATATTTACTATTACTATTCATTAAAATTACATCATTTGCTACAAAATAGTGTTAATTTTTTATTTATTTCATATTCAGTTCCACTTAAAACTAAAAACAAATAAATGCGAATTTACTTACACAATAATATGGTTCAGATGGGATTACTTATGGTTGGCTTCTTTAATTGCTTGACAACATTAACTTTACGATTTTAATTTAAGTTTCATTATTACGTTAGGTTTAAGAATATTTCTTCTTAATTACCAACACATGAAAATCGTAAACTTACCATAGTGTTTCAAAACAAATGTAGGATGGGCATTACGATTATTTGTCAATAAATATGTAAGTTATCAAGCCCAAATTTAACAAACAATTTTGGCAGTTTGGATTTTAGTTGCTTATTTCCATTTGATTAGGCAAAATTAATACACCTGGTTACTAGTAATAAAAAGTAAAATATTGCCAAGCTATTTACTATCTCCAATTATCCTTTAAGCTCGACAGATTATTTTTAGTATGACCATTAAATAAACGTTTACCGACGTTTCGTTCGTGTTCGCTGGTATCATCTTCAGGGTATGGTACCTTAACGATGGAGATGGAAAAAACGTCAATTATTTAGTAATAGTAACGTGTTTCGAATCTGCAAGCAAAGCCTGCCAATATTTTTAAACTATTGTGATCCATTAATGAAATATTAACCGAAAAGATTTACATCTTTTTAACATTCTTTGAACAGTTGAACGTGTTTAATCTCTTGCGATTAAATTGAAATATTTTGTAGGATTTTATCCGGAATATATAATCTCGGTAACTTTCAAGGAATATGCGTAAAAATTTAGCAATTTAGGCCATAAAACAAATTAGCCGAAGAAACTTATTACGTAAAATGAATTACTCGAAGAAATTCTAAAGCAGGAAATTGGAATTTATTGTCTAATCAAAGTGATATATAATAGAACCTGATAATTGGAGCAGTATTTCCTTACAATTTTCTTATAATTATATACAAAATGTGTTTACAAAATGATGCTTAATCAGATAATTTCAACCGAGGAGCAAAAATTGTGTACAACGTAGCGAACGGCTAATGGAATTTTAAAGTTGTCCAGACAGTGGCACTAGGATGTATTACGGCTCCTATCTCGCAGTTTACTGTTCTTGATCTTCCGTTAATAACAAACAGAGCTTCACTTGCTGGAGTCACCATATATTGACCGAATAATCCTAAAATAACATTGTTAAATATTAAATTTACTGGTATAAACTACTTCGGAAAACAACAACCAGAAGATAAATACGTCAGAGCGTATAGCTACAAAGTTGACTCAAAATTATAATGAACGAAGATTATACGAGGGTTGACCTAAATTTATTGAGATTAAAAAATACGGTTGATGTTGTATAAAATACATTGTTCTATCACTTACATAATATTATATCACTAGAATTCAAAAATTATGAATAACAATATTGTAAACTGAAAAGGGACTAATTTCGCTATCATCAGTTATAAAAAATTAATTTTTATGGTTTTAGAAACCTTAAATAAGTAAGCAATAAAATTGGGTTGTAAAACCACCAATTTTTTATGTTGAGATAAATTTTATCGTAAAAAACGTGATGTATTTTTACTGACATTCTAGTCCAGCGATTTTTCACAATCCGAGAACAATAGCTTACCTGATCCTTTTATAGGTCTATTGGGATTTCCCCATTTGGCTAATTTAGGTGACATGGCTTTGCCAACTCCTGTTATGATTTCGACTTTTCCTGCAAACGCCAAAAAACGTTAGTTTCTCCGGCCATTTAAATTAAAGTAAGATAAATAAATACCTGTCAGTAGGTTTAAGAACAGGATATCCTCTTTATCATTGGCGCTAGCGTATATATCGTAGCTGTGTGTTGTTTGGCTGGGATAGAATGTCACGTCGGATATATTTAATGTGGTTTTTACATCGAAAGCGAACACCAAACCATTTGCTACAAAATCGAAAGAAGATAAATGGTATATGTACTGAATTAAATTGAAAATTGTTGGACTGTACTGTTTTCTATGCTTATTAATTACTTCACAATAACTTTAAAAACTTTAAACTGTTTGATTTCAGCCTAAATGAAGTCAACTTAAACAATACCAACAACCAAAAAGTTATCTAATTACTACTAATTATCATATTAGAGATAACCAAAATTCGATGTACCTTATTAGTAAGGTGACCAACTTTCTTACAATGAAAAGGAGGACACAAATTGAAGAGCAAAAAAAAAGTAAATAAATAAAAGACACATTTTATGCATTGCAAACATTATAATATGATAAATGCTTAATAAAAACATTTGTAACTAACACTAACATGAAATTTTATGCTTACATGCCTATAACTAAACTATTTAAAGGAGAACTTCTCCATTGAATGAATATTTTTTAGCAGTGTATTATCTTCTAACAATATATTGGAAATATCTGAACAAGAAATGTCTTTCATATTGAATTTTACAGCAAGTGCTGCAGCTAGAGTATCAACATTCAATCTCGATTTCTCACTTGTCCAAAAATCATTAGCAATTGAAAAAACTCTTTCAACTGCTGCATTAGTTCCAGGGCAGCACAACACAAATTGAACAAGAATAAATAAATTTTCACATGGAATATGTCCATTTTTGAAATGGCTGAATATTTCTACCCATCTTTTATCAATTTCAACGTGTTGATTTTCCCATTGTATTAATTTTTCAGAATTTAAATATACATTCAGTCTTCTAATTTCTTCAAAGAGGCAATTGTCGTCTATTTTAATATCTGGCAATTCTTTAGATAAAAACTCAACACAAGATTCAATATCTGTCCAACATGCTGGCGATGAAGCCAAAAAATTCTTCGATATATTGAAAACATGTTTGGTAAAAATTCTGCACTTCTTTGATAAACTTTTTCGTTATGCCCGGATTTGATTCCTCTAAGTCTGATAATTTTCTTTTTATAATTAAAGGAAGAAATTTTTTTTCAAATCGAGATTTATAATGAAGGATAAAGTCATTCAAAATAAGGTTAACTTCTGTAGCTGAAATGTGTTCACCTTCAATCTTTTGAATCGTTTTGTGAAAAATAGATGCTTGATTATGTACAAAATACATTAATATCTCAGTTATTTCATTATTGAAAAACAACTCCAGGATTTTAGGACATTTGTCTAAACTCAAAAAATATAAGCGAAGAGGCTCGAATAATTGTAGAACACGCTCTATAGCAGGTGTTAGGGCAAGCCATCTAACTTTTGAGTTTTGAGTATACTAAAAGTTTTTTGTATTCAACATTCGCTTCTTCACAAAATTGTTTTAAAGTAGCCACGCGAACGGTAAAACGACTAAAATACAAATACATTGTAGTTATTATTACTTCTACATCAATTGGCATGGCACATGACGCCGTGTTGATTGCATTTGACAAAATATGAGCATTACAGCCTATTCCTAGTATTTTCTTTTGGAGATTTACAGATTTTAGTCTTCAAATATCGAAAAGGACAAAAAGGAGGACACTTTTCAAGGGAGGACAGAAGTGAAAAAAGGAGGACTGTCCTCCCTAAAGGAAGACGGTTGGTCACCTTATTATTAGAAGTAAAAATAAATGTTTAAAACAAAAGAAATGTAACAATATTATCACCAAAACAATTGCATAGCACTTAAAGTAAACGTTATTCAAAAAAGTTCGGTGTACCTATAGTACATGAAAAGATGTTACGCGCTTCTTTTGTTTTTTTGACGTATGCCAACTTTGCTTTTTAGTAAAATATTAAAAAGCAATAACCCATACTATTACCAAAAATCGCTAAACATTCAGTAAGCTAGCGTTTTTAACTTTAAAGAAATATCGGTTTAGAATCCCTGAAAAAACGGGAATTTTCAGTTCTTGTATCTGTATCTTGTGAATTATTTACGATAGGTAAGTTTAGTTTGAAGGTTTGAACCTAAGTTTTTCCTTATATTTTGGTCATTTTTTAAAATATTTTAACTGATTTTAAAACCTTTGTCTAGATTCATAATCGAAAATAAAAAAATCCCAAGATTTTACACGTTATTAACCCCTTAACGCGCAAGCCCGAGTGTACTCGGGCTGGCGATACTGTCCGAAATGTGCAAACCGAATATACTCGGGTTGCGTCGCATTTTATGTTTCCATAATTAACGTGCTCGCATTTATACAGGCAATCTTGAGAAAGTGATCATTGTATTAAAGAAGAATTATTCCTACAGTATTTACATAGTTTAGCTCAATTTTTAATAATTTTTGGAACTTTTTGTAAGCCTAAAATATCTCGATTATTTATGTGCTGTTAACCGTACACTAATGGTCGTTTTGTGCCGGGGTGCAAAATGAGCGGGTGCCGTGCTCATTTTGCACGATTTAGGTGACGACAGATTTGTAGGAAACAGATTAGAATATGTCATGTTAGTTATCAATCTGAAAACACATTTTTTGTCTGTCTAATGGTGTAAAATCCAATAAAAAGTTAACCATTGTAGCTTGAAATCTAGAAGACTTGGAAAATTTCTGTCCACTCCACGTCATTAAACTTAAAATGGTCTAAAGTCTAAAGCATACGGTTACCAAGTTTTAATAAAAAGTGTGAATGGTACGGAAGATAATTGTTTTTTTCTAAAATCACATTTTTCAGTTTTTTTATTATTATTCTGAAATAATCAAAATATCAACGATTTTTTTTCAGATTCGTAATTGCCATAAAAATTTGCAACTTTTCTCTAATTTAACTGATCTCGTATCTCTTACCGTTTCCAAAATACCAATGGTAAGCATCGAAAAATTCACCATCCTGCATAATTAAGGCTCCCCCAGACAGACGCGATATGCGCCGCTCGGTACGATATCTAATAACATTTCGGTATATGAAATACTGTCACTTGCATATGTTTCCGAACGTCCCGAGTGTCGCACTTGTGTGGGCACTCATTGCGGTAAGCAGCGATAATCATACCGAGTTATGTACCGACTGTATCGTACCGAGCGGCAGGCATATCGCGTCTGTCTGGGGGAGCCTTAACTTGACAAAATAAAATTAATGTTTTTGATTCAACATTTAATTTTTTGTCCCCATATTGTATAAAAATATGTATATTCAAAAAACGATTTCCACAAATAAAAAAACTGATTTTTTGATGTTTTTTTTTTAATAAAGCGCGCGTTAAGGGGTTAACTATACGGTTATTGAAAATTAATTCACATTTCACTTTCTTATCTAATAATTGACGAGTGACTTAACTAATGAATTAATTATTGGATTAGAATCGTTAATATTCTGCAACGCTTCGATGAAGTTAATATGTATACAGGGTGTCCCAGCCAAGACGAATTATTCGATAGCTCTGTTATTAGTAATAATATTAAAAAACGTTGAATACAAAAGTTGTTTGAAATCATTTACTGCATAACCTAAAATTATTTTCAACTATACACAGTGTTTTGTTTTTGCGCTCTGATACCAAAAATTGTTTTTTTATATGAAACACCCTATATATTTTGTAATTTTTGGATGTAAAATTAAATTCTCTTTCAAAAATATTATGAGTTGTTTATGTCTAAAATGAACCGTTTTTGAGTTATTAATGTTTTTTTGAACATTTTGACAGATGCAGACCTTTAGAAAAATATTTATATTTATTAACAAAAGAACACCAGAGCAATTTACTCTGGTATTTTATTAGACAATTATTATTATTATTATTTCCGCGGAGGTGGTCCCCTTTCGGGTTCCTGTTCTGCGACCTATTGGTCTATTGTACCTTCTGGTGATAGCCCCTTAAAGAAGTCCTGTGTTTTTGAAAAACTCCAGGATTTTCTTTAAGGGTGTTTTTCTCAACTCTTCTTGGTTGGATTTTTCCATCCCTAAAAGTCTACGCCGATAGGGTGAATCCTTCACACTGGCATATTACGTGAAGAGGAGTTTCTTCTTCTTCACCACATCCTCTGCATATATCGGTCTCCGAGAGCCCTATTATGTAGAAGTGTTTGTTTAGCCCACAGTCCTTTGACGAGTCCTGTGGCTGCTCTGATGTCTGCTTTGCTCATTCTGAGCATTTCTTCTGTCTTTTCTTTAGAGACCATTGACAGGATAGCCTTGAAATGGGCTTATCCTGCAACTTTTTTCCAATGAGCATTGTGCCCTTGCATTAATATGTCAGTAAGACATCGCTTGGCTGTTCCATATGATGTACCAACTGCGGGTTCTGGTCCGAAGAAAGGTGTCTCGCTGTCAATTTTGGCTAGGCGGTCTGCCTTCTCGTTCCCTGGTAAATTAATGTGCCCTGGGCACCATACCAGTTTAACATTATTCCTGTTTCCTAGCACGTTGAGCGCTTGTATGCAATTCAGAACAAGTCCTGAGTTTACTTTCGAATTTTAAGAAATCTCGATTTAAACGTGAGATTGTCTCTTCATTATAAAAAAATGTCAAAAATGCGTAGGCAAAAGATAAAACTAAACCTTTCTTGTTCTTTCTTTCAATTGTTTCAAATAACCGCTGTCTACCTTCATAGCCTACTCGAAAATATTACTTTGCCCTAATAATTAACAATAAAATCGCGATATCTCGGAAAATATCAATTTTAGGTATAAAACAGTATTAATGTTTTCGAAAGAGAATTAAATTTTCTATAAGACGGTGTAAAAAAATATAGGGTGTTGTATTTAAAAAAAAAATGAGTTATCGAAGTTTAAAGTTTTACAAGTTTGACCAAGCGTAAAAAACGCCCTGTATAATATTTTAAAAATGTAGGTGTTGCAAAGTGTTACATAATCTATTGTCAATCTGATCTCCAAGCGAATTTCTTCAGACTTCTCAAAGTTTTTAAATGTTGAAATTTTTTGTAATAATAATTTTTTGTAAATAAGTACTGTATTTTCATGAAAATGCAATTTTCACGAGAACGGTTGACTTTAGACCCATATGACCTTATACATTTTTTGAAGTAAATTTAAAGAGGAATCCAAAAATGTAAAAATATACAGGGTGTTCCATAAGAAAAAGTACAACTTTGATATGCCACTCTTTTTTGGAGCACCCTGTATGTTTGAAAATATTTTTAAAATGTAGCCCTTATTGACTTACATAATCTAACAGCGACAGAAATTTTAAAATATATACCGTTTCGCCATAAAACTCCGACGCGTCCGTCGTGACTCACCCTGTATAATATATATGTTACGGTCAATTTGATTATTCAGGGCAGTTTCTATAATGCTTGGTCATTATAAATAATGACCGATGAAATCAGGCAATTTAATAATTTTGTATTTGTCTACGACAAACTAGGATAATTTATTACATTGCCCGGTCATTATAAATACTGCTATTATTTCTCTGGTCACTTTAATTAATTGACAGCAATTTGGCAATGTGCGTATGGTGTGATTCTCGCTGGCCAATCAGCAACCATTTTCGGTGGCTTGTCGTTTGTACCATCTTGCACTTTAACGAGTTCAAGATTGTTTTCAGTTCTTTGCTGCTTTAAAAAAAAACTTTACCGACCTCTAACCTGAACCTCTATGTCCATAAAATAGTGTTGCGCAAACGCTGCACCTCATTTTATTTCGAACTAGTTTCTTTTTAGCGTTCCTCGTTATTCTGCTTTAAAAAAAAACTTTACCGACCTCTAACCTGACTCTCTATGTCCATAAAATAGTGTTGCGCAATCGCTGCTCCTCATTTTATTTCGAACTAGTTATTTAAAAATTTGTTTTAATATAATTATGAATAAAAATTTTCTCAAATTGCCCACTAGATTTCCAGCATTTTTCATAATGCCCGGGCAATGTAATATTTTCTATATAATTTACCATTTTGTCACATCCCATTGGGCACTTTTTAAATTGCCCGGGCATTATAAATAATGCTCAATTATTTACATTGGCCGTAACATATACATTAAATGCAAATACATATTATAGTAAGTAGTAGTAAGTAGTAGTTGTGTATATATTCGTATATATGTGTATTATTATTATCATTATTGTGACATGTTCTATGCCTTTTTGGATTTTTCAGAACAAATAAAGACTGCTACTAAGTAGCTACAACAATATACTTAATTTCAATTATTAAAAAAAAGTTGCACCAAAATTAAATAATACAGCATAAGACAATAAAAAATTAATTAATAAAATGAAAAAAGTAAATACAACTTCTATTTTTTACCGTCGTAAATAAAAAAGGTTGTCTTCTTATTTTCATTTTAATCTCTATAGACGGTTTAATTAAATACATTTTGAAAGCAAAATTGTTACGTAAAATGAATTCAGAATCGTTATTCATAGAAAAATATCTCTTTGCAAACAACTTAACCTGAAGCAGAATATAAAACAACCTTTGCATAAAATTAGACTTTATGAAATAAAACAGTTGAAATGTTATTCTTTATGTCAGATTTAAACTAAATATAACGTCATCCGTTTATTTTAGTTGCAAATGGAATAATAGAATAATACTTTACATCCTTTGATGTTTAAAAGCTTGTTACTAAGATATTTAGCTTTAAAAAACTAAAAATGGAGAAGTATCTCATTAAATTGTAATTTGTAAAGATATTTTAACTACTTTTAATGACTTTTTTTCATCGCATAGCTTATCCTAATGATGTATGCAATAATTACGTGTCATTAAATTACATTTCTTTAATAAATCAAACACAAAATGCAATGTGATTAAGGTTTATGAGTGAGACTGTTGAATTACAAAGTAACTAAATCATTAGTCTGCATAATAGGATTGGTATATCACCGGAGAATGCCACTGAGACAGCCTGCAGTTAACTTCATTAAATATTAAATCGATGCATCCGAATTACTAATAATATAACTTTAAAATTTTTACCTTTAATGAGGTGCAAAATTATCGCTTTGAATTTGTTTGGTTGCGGAAAATTGACGATTCAAATAAATACTTGAACGTTTTTTTAAATTAATTGGGAGATGTACGTTGTTCTCTTTGATGTACAGAATGACCCAGTGAAAAGTCATTAGACCTGAACTTCTTTATTTTAGGCGATAGAGCTTTGGTAATTATTACAAGTTTGAGCACACATTTATTGATTAATTGCTTCTTCACACACACCTTATGGATTGTGGTGTTGCTTCAATATAATAAAAAGTCTTGTATAGTTTATTGTATTGAGGCAGTATTCCTTTGAATGTCAAATTAAAAATTATATATTACGTACTGTTTTAAGTTTAAGTTCTTAATTTATGTATACAGGGTGAGTCATTAGTGTGGAATCGGTCGATTGAGGCTAAACGATTTGAGATAGAAAGTTAATTCAAACGCTATTTCATACAGTATTTTCTTCCGAACGCGATAAAAATATTTTCAAATATACAAGGCGAGTCACCTTTCTGGAACTAATAGCAACTTTTATATTTCTAATACAACACCCCATTATTTATTTAATATTTCTGACCGCCTTTATTTTAGCTTTGCATCAATATAAACAGGTTTTTATGAGACGTTGTCACTAAAAAATTATAATTTTAAAAAAATTTCAAGGTTTTAAGTCTTTATTTAAAAAATTCTCCTGAAGTTATTTTTCGAAGTGTAGAGTTGTAATTTGGCAAGGACATGCAGAAAACATTGCTCTATTCGCTCGATATGAAAAAATTTGAATCACGCATACAGGGTGTTCACAAATAGGTGGCAACTTCCATAATTTTCAATAACTCGCAAATCAATTTTTTCAAATGCAAACCCCAGTATTTTTTTTATCGAATTCGTCTTTAAGAGAGCTTTATTTTTTGTTAAGTATGTCCTATACCCAAAACTCATACTTTTCGATAATTCGACCTTTTTTCTTAATCGTTCTTGAAGTAAATAGAGTGCCGTGGAAATCGAAAAAACTGACTGTTCACTTCAAGAACGATTAGAAGAAAAGATGTTGAATTCTCGAAAAGTATGAGTTTTGGGTATAGGACATACTTAACATAAACTGACGCTCTCTTAAAGACGAATTTGGTGACATAAAAAAATACAGGGCCTTGCATTTGAAAAAATTGAGTTACGAACTTTTATACCTAATTATGAACACCCTGTATGCGTGATTCAAACTTTTTCATATCGAGCGAATAGAACAATGTTTTCTGCATGTCCTTATCAAATTACAACTCTGTACTTCGAAAAATAACTTCAGGAGAATTTTTTAAATGAAACTTAAAACCTTGAAATTTAAAAAAAAAACTGTAGTATTGCAAAGCTAAAATAAAGGCGGTCAGAAATATTAAATATAAAATGGGGTGCTGTATTTGAAATTTAAAAGTTGCTATTAGTTCCAGAGAGGTGACTCGCCCTGTATATATGAAAATATTTTTATTGTGTTCGGAAGAAAAAACTGTATGAAATAGCGTTTGAATCAACTCTCTATCTCAAACCGTTTAGCCACAACCGACCGATCCCGCACTAATGACTCACCCTGTATAAATGTCTTGTACTACTTTGGATTGCAAATTTATGAATAAAGGAATATTTGAATTTGAATTTTGTTAATACGCATTTTGCTGAACAAATTCCGTAACTGGTTTTATCAGCGTGATTTCAAATTGCGCGAGATATACGTACTAGACACAATTTAATTTTTTTTTTCAATACTTACTGGTAACTTCTTGCACTATAAGGGTTGTTCCATGGATGGTTCTATCGAGGGTGACCAGCTTTCGTGAATCGGGTGATATGTATGGGATTCCAGGTAAGGTTGGCTTCGTAGTTAACACAGTGTCTGTCAAATAATCCAGGACTAACTGTCCTGCCGGTCTGTTGGTGACTGGCTCTAGGCATTGCATTATAACTAGGCCGTCTGAAAAAACAGTAATTGGTTACCAAGTAACTTGTGTGTTAACACAAAAATACAATAATTAAGTTTAGGTTTTATTGTTTTACTTACATAATGCAGAAAATTGAATTTGTGCGGGCACACAATTATAGGGGGTTAGATCGACCGATCTTGTGTATCTTAAATTTGTCAGGTCAAGTTTGTATAAGCCTCTTTGGTTTGTGTGGGTTACGTATCCATATTTAAAACTGTAATGTGATAGTTCCTGCAAGAGGGAGACCTTTGTAAATATACAAATGTAAATTAAAAAACGCGGAAACTTGCCTGATCGGCTGAAGGGATGTACAGGCCTTTAACCAAATCGAATTGGCCGTCTATTGGTTCTGGGTGGACAGTGTGGTGTTTGCGTTTTTGGCCAGCATCTCTTATAACCTAATTTAAAAATAGTTTGGAGATTTTTAGCGAAAAAACTACTTTTTGTGTCATTTTAAATGATAAACTATACTAGAATTTTACGAAAAAGAACAAAGGCAACCAAACAATTTCTTTAGTACAACGAGTGTAATTCATTGAGCAAGGAATGTTTGGATAAATGTTAAATATAATGTGTAATAATTACTACTCAATAGATTTACGACGTGAATTGCTTTGATAAAGTAACAGAACAAAAAATTATTACCCTACAAAAAACAATTGACAGAAATAAATCACATCTTCAATTGAAGTTATAATTGATACCGATCCATAAATAAAATTCTGTTGTTTTGAAAACAATTGTCATCCAATTGTTTGTTCATTACAGCGAAACATTGTCACTGTGAGTGGGTGTTACAATTATGTTATCAAAAACGTCAATTTTAAACATCATGAATTTCAATAACAATCAGCAAAACAATTCTAGTTGTTTCTTCTATAAATGTTTTTTGTACGTTAAAAATATTCATCATTTTCTTATTACTTAAACTATACAAATACGGATATACAAGTAGAATGATTTATTTATCACTCAAAACGTTTCTATGCAAGAAACGATAAACCTTTTGTGTGTATTTTTGCAAAAAAATTTCCGATAATTTATAAGATCTTACCGGGTTTGAATAGTCTGTAAGCTCTTATTAAATTATTTTAACAAATAATAATTTATTTGTTCGTAAAATTAAAATTGTATCTATTTTGTTTCCACGAATGAATACAAAACGACTTGGGTTCAAAGAAACAACGGTAAATTGACCGCAAACGGTCCGTTTTCATGAAATATTTATCCACCTAAAAAAAGCTCGAATTTAAATTATTTTTTTTTAGATTAACCCTTAGCTTAGTGCACTATGAAAACAGCAAATTTATTGTAATGGCTTCGCATGTGTGTGACTCAGCGGGAGAATACCGAAATATCCATACGCGACGGCATGAAAAGGATTCAGGATATGAAAATAAGCTGAATATGAATGTGGCTGGCACGTTAGTTCTGGAAAACCCATTTTATGATAGGAGTTGCGAACGATTTGTGAATATACAGTTGCATATAAAGTCGGATGGGTGACGCATACGTTTTGCGAATATATTTCAGGGTTTGTTTGGTTGAGGCAGTTTAGTCGCTTATTTTTGTTTAAGGGATTAACAAAATATCGCTTAAATTCTTCAACTTTTCAAGGAGACAAATACTGACTGGGTTTAAACAAACTGTAGCCGATTGATATTACCAAACTGTTTTTATAGTTTTGTAGAAATATAATTGAGATAAAAAATATTTATAATATTATTATTGTACCAGTTCTTTTATTTAACGTATGGGTATACTAGTTATCTTACCTGGATGGTTTTGATTCCTGTATCGTTTGGAGCACGCCAGTTTAAAATCCAAATTTGATCTAAATGTGGAACGTAGTGCAAATCGACTGGGTATTTGTCGGTCGGAACGACCTAAAAATGGCGAGTTAATGTGGCTCGAAAAATTACAAAAGTAATACGTACATCGACAACGACCATTTGGATCTTGGATATGATAAGGACTCTTTCGCGGTCAGGTTGTGTGGCATAAACATATCGATTCGCCACGTTTACGGCTCGGCCCCAAACACATTTTACGTTTTTATCTCCACACACGTATTCCTGAAAATTCAAAAAGAGGGTAACACTTTTTGTTTTCGTTTTACCAAAATATTAAGATTTGTTTAGGACGGACCTTATGGCATAACGAAGCAATTACTAGGGGGTTTTGATTACTAGTTGGCCTTGGTCATTTCTAATGAACAAAAGCAAAGGTCTTATCATAGAAGCAACTACAGGGTGGCCTATTTTGGATGCCCATACAGGGTATAACGGTTATTATCAGAGATAGAAAAAAACTAAGTACGTAGTCTCGATTTCTTTTTTCGAGAGAAATTCATTGTTATGAACAGATTTTTGATATCTTTTTTAATTTTCGAAATACCGATTTTTGGCACTTTTCAAAAATGTTAAATATCTCGCTTAAACGAAAAGATTGAGAAAAACTTTAAAGACATTTTTGGCATGGTTTTTTGTCCTTAAAAAGATAGCGATGTTCATTTTTTTACTCATATGAACATCGATATATTACACTCAACCTTCTTATTTTAAATGGCAACCATAGTTGGCTTTGACAAATCGAAAGCTTACTTTTTGTGCTTTTCAAAATTATATAATTTGCTTATGGTTGCTATTTAAAATAAGAAAGTAAGGTGTAATATATCGATATTCGTAGGAGTTAAAACAAATTGAACATCGCTATCTAATTAACGACAAAAAACCATACCAAAATTGTCTTTAAAGTTTTTTTTTATCTTTTCGTTTAAGCGAGATATTTAAAATTTTTGAAAAGTGTCAAAAATGGTACTCCTATTTGGCAATACATATTTCGAAAATTAAGAAATTTTCAAAAATGATAAATAACTCGCTTAAACGAAAAGATAAAAAAAAAACTTTAAGGACATTTTTTGCATGGTTTTGTCCTTAATAATTTTTTTTTACTCCTACAAATATTGATTTATTACACCTAACTGGCAACCATAGTTGGCTTTGACATAAGTCGAAAGCTTATTTGCGCTTTTCAAAAATATATAATTTGCTTATAGCTGCCATTTAAAATAAGAAAGTTAGGTATAATATATCGATATTTATGTGAGTAAAAAAAAAATAACATTTATCTTATTAAGGACAAAAAATCATGCAAAAATGTCTTAATAGTTTTTCTTTGTCTTTTCGTTTAAGCGAGATATTTAACATTTTTGAAAAGTGCCAAAAAACGTTTTTGGCTATATTTCAAAAATTAAAAAAGATATCAAAAATCTGTTTACGGCAATGAATTTCTCTCGAAAACAGAAATCCAGACTACTTATTTAGTTTTTTTCTATATCTGATGATAACCCAGATACCCTGTATGGGCATCGAAAATAGGCCACCCGTACAAATGCAAAATTTGAAATTAAAAAGGCCAAAATATTTCGCGTGTTGAAGTCTGCTGAAACACTTCTTTTCTCCGTTTTCTGGAATAACAATAGAATAATTTTCAGTGATTACTTGCAGCAAGGAAAATCGGTGTTGAATAAAATAATATTGCTTTGCAGATACGTAGTTTTCTTCTAATCTGGGCCAGAAACTAATCAATACCCCGTCGTATTAAAAAAAATATAATGTAAGACAATTCACAACGTATATAGCAATTTTTAGTAGTAAAACGTTGCTGGTTAATCTGTGTATTTGATAAACAAAAACACAAAGCTTTGTCGTTTCAAAAAATATCAAATCCACATTGAGATGCGTATATCGACAAAATTTCGCTGAAAGAGATTTTACAGAAGTTTTTAGGCAATATTTGCATGTTATAACAAACAAAATTGATTACAAAGCTTTGAAAAATATAAGAAAATGACTTTTTCAGAAGCGATCCAATTAAAAGTTAACTAGGTAAAGTTACGTGATTTTTTACCTGTGTGCCCGGAATTATATCGGTGGATTGAATTTGATGATACAGTCTGCAAGTAGTTGGTTCATAAACCGATACACCCCACTCGTGGAACGCAAAAAATCGTCGTTCTTCATTAGGAGAGGCTGCAAAATTACATTGAGGTTAATTTACATATTTACATGTCCCGTAATTTGTTTAGTTGAGTATACTGATTGCGGTATTGTACATACTTGGCGTGGGCTGATCCTGGACAACCAGGGAACTGATATCCCTTGTTAAACCACCTGCAATATTATTACATTAACAAACTAGGTCACAACAAATTTGAGCTAAACTAGATTACAACTTGTTTAAAATTTAAAACGTGAGACAGGTAACTGGAAAACTCTTACCTATATTTGTCGCTTGACACATATACGCCCCAGTATCAGCGAATTCGATGCTTTTAATTCTTAATGCTGTGCCATTGCCTACCATTTGATACTTGTGGGGAATGTCTAGGCGAAGAGGTTCGTCATTTTTCAACCATTTAACCTAAAAATATTGTTAATTAATGTACAGGGTGAGCAAATTTTCTGTTTTCATAGGGAATCTCGGTACCTATAAGATTTATTAAAAAACGGACCCCCATCCTCCATCTCTTTTTTCGAGAAAAAGTTAATGGTGAAAATGACTGTATCTCGCTTGTTTATAAAAATAAAGAAAAATAATTTTGACGTTGTACAGGCACTTTTTTGATAAAAATGCAGTGACGTAGAAAATTTCTCACAAAAATTTCGAAATTCGATTTGTGACATAAAGTTGTATTTTTTAAATGGAACCCATAATTGGCTGTGGCATTACGAGAAAGAGGATTTTTCCCCATTCCAATAATGTATATCATGTGGGGTCTATTTATTCATTTTCCTTACATTGTAGCAGGGCATGAAACCGTTTTTTTAAACCGGTTTAAAAAACCGGTTAACCGTTATTTTTTGTCAGAAAAAGTGATTTTTAACCGAAACCGAAATCGTTATTTTTAAAGCCCAAAAAAACGGTAACCTTAAACCAAAATAATAAAAAACCGTTTTTTTTAACGTCTTTTTTTTATAAAAATTACGATGAAAAATACAAAATCTGTAGTAAATGCGATTAGTTTACCAAAAGTCATTACTGAACTCTTGATTGTACATTTATTATAAAATTATAAATAAATAATATCTTTTCATACTTTGCATTCCTGATCTAAATAATTTTAAAAACCGGTTAATTTAACCGGTTTACACTAAACCGGTTTTTTACGAATAAAACCGGTTTTTCAACAAAAACCGTTATATAAATAAAGTTCTCGATTTCGGTTAACCGTTAACCAAAATTTTTTTCGGTTTCGAGCCCTGCATTGTAGCAAAAATTAGGTAATTTATCGTATTTCATCATTTGCAAAAAACACGCTTATGTCATTAAGAATAAAATTGGTAAAACAAACTGTCATTCTGTTGTTTTAACGATAATTTGACAAAAATAATTACGTTTAATAGTTGATGTTTTTTTTGGTACCTTAAAAACACGAAATGGCTCACGAATATTACGTAAGGATGATATTATGTGAAAATGTTCTATTCAAAATAATAATAATTCTAAAGCTTCAAGTGAAACTTATTTTAATCATTACCCAGAAAGAAGGCAATCTAATAAATCTATTTTTGGAAGATTAAAATAAAATCTCATTTTGGGGACACATAAAAGACAATTTATATAAAAATAGTAATATAGTAATATGAATGAACTAAGAGAAAATGTTATACAGTGTAATAATTCTATTTCTAATATTCATATTTACAACGCAGTTCAGAGCAAATAATGGAAGTCAATTTGAAAATCCAATGTAAATGGTTTTATATTATTTTTGAATTATCTTCTAGTTAATATTATTTTATCCTTGCTTTTTGAAAATGGTAGATGATTATTGTTAGCAAGCTCTTCGCTGCTATATTTAATTTTGTATTACTTTGTTCTGGGTTTGTTAAATGTTCCACAATTAATGAGATTCTGTTTTAATCTTCCAAAAAATAGATTTATTAGGTTGTCATCTTTATAGGTAACGAAAAGTAAGTTTCACTTGCTGTTTCAGAATTGTTATTACTTTGAATAAAACATTTTTACATATCATACTTTTTGTAATATTCGTAAGCCATTTCGTGTTTTTAAGGAATAAAAAAAAAAGTTCAACAATTAAACGTGATTATTTCTGTCAATTTATCGTTAAAACCACAGAATGACAGTTTGTTTTACCATGTATATTCCTAATGACCAGGAATGGAATAACGTTTTAAATCGTTACGTTATTGTATAACGTTATTTATTATTTGTTTTCGTTACATAACCTTATAAATAACAATAAAAAAATGAATTGTTATGTTATATATTGATATAGGTATAACGTTACATAAATTATGATATGTAACTTTATAAAAATAATTTTTATTTGCAACTCTGAAATTATTTTTGGGATCTGTAAAATGTGAATTTAAAAAATAGTACAAAATTACGTTAAGATATTTAATTTTCATTTTAATTTTTAAAATGCAAACAAAATATATTATCTTCTTCTGAAAATAAAAAGAACGCCATATAAACATTTAATTTGTAGAGAATAACCAGTTTTAGTTTCCACCATTAACTTTTTCTCGAAAAAAAAAAGATGGAGGAAGCGGGGTCGGTTTTTCCATAACTTTTATAGTTACAGAGATTCCCTATGAAAACATCGAAATTTGCCGACCTTGTACAGCTAGAATAGGTAAATGTGAACATTTTGGTATAAATAAGCTTAATTAAAAACCATCTATCATTTGTTGCATGCAGGGTTGAGCAGATTTAAATCAATTGATTTAAATCGTGATTTAAATCAAGTGATTTTTTTAAAAAAATCATTGATTTAAATCACGATTTAAATCAAGTGAAAAAAAAACATCAATTTAAATCACTTATTATATGAGTAGGTAATAAAACATTTATAACAAAACAAAATTTTATTTTCTCAAATAAAAAAAACATTAGGTATATGGTATTTATGTATATAAGTATTTAAAAAAAAAAAAACAGTTCTTATATGTATATACGTATTAAATACATACTTATACGTAACGTAACGAAACGTAATTCATTTAAAATAATATATAATAATATACATTTATAAATTTTTGGTATTGTAATGTTGGAATAAAAATACCAGTTTTGCAGCCTTTTCAGTTCCCAGTTTATTTCTTATTGTCGAATGGACCAATCCAAATGTTGAAAAAATTCTTTCAACTGAGGCCGAAGAAGTTACACTGCACATTAGTTGTGTTAATATTGGCAACACTTTATTAATATCGGAAACATCTTTTTGTGATTTCCACCACTGTATTGGAGTAACATTATTAATAATTTCCTCACTAAACATAACAGATTTAAATGGATCAGATTTAGCTTCAAATTTTATTATTATGGGTAATAAACCACTGTGTGGGTAACTTTCTGCTGCTACTTTTAAAGCTGCGTCTTTTTCATTACATTTTAAAGGAAATTTTGTTTTTGTAATAGTATCATCAAAAACAGCCTCAAGTTCTTTCCATGCTTCTACAGCATCAGCTAAAAATGCATCTGTTCTTTGTAATTTGTCTAAAGTTACGGAAATTGGTTTTATTATTTTTAAAAAATCTTCTGCCGATCGTTTCAGTTTAATGTTAGACACCTTTTGGAATATTAAAGAATCAATTTGGTCTTTGTTCTCTTCACAAATTTGTAACAATTTCTGCCATTCTTGTGTAAATATTTCCAAGCAATCTGCAAGAGTATTCCATCTTACGTCTTGAGGCAATATTAACGCCTTACCTCCGGCAGCTTTATATTTAGCACTTGCCAAATGATAATTACGGAAATACTTAACAACATGCACAACATTTTCTTTAATATCGCGTATCTGCAAGTCCTTGGAAAGTAAATTTAGAATGTGTGCTGAACATCCATAGGTTATCAAATTTACATCGGTTACTTCATTTTTAATGTTTTCTCTCATTCTGCTCATATTAGCTGCATTATCTGTAACGAAACTTGAAACTGCACAATTATATTGAGTTTTGCACTTATTTATTAAACTGATTGCTATACTTGTTAAATAATCAGCTGTATGTGCATGTCCTGATGTATCTATACTTTCAAGGAGGAAGGTTGATCCATAATCTGTTGTTACAGTAGCGCAAATTATCGGTTCGTTATGTACATTTGACCAACCATATAAGGAAAGGCATACCGAACTATTTGTTAATTTTGCAAGACATTTTTCTTTTTCTTCCATGTACACTTCATTTAATAATGTTGAAGATACAGCGAACCTAGAAGGTGGTGAATAACCTGGCCGTAACATTTCGATTGCTTTTATCACTTCTGGTTGTTCGATACATCTGAAACTACTATTTGTCGCATAAATAGCTTTTGCGATTTGTCTATCAAGATTTTTCTTTAACTCATTAGAAGTACGCACTACAAATGATTTCATTAATAAATTTTCAGTCATTTCTTTTTTTTTTTAGCAGGTGGTGAGCTTATATTTGTATTTGTATCCATTCTAGACGTACTAGGTTGTGGATCAAAAAACTCTTTCGGTTGACTTGTTTCTATGGTGGTAGGATTAGAATCTGTGACAGTATCTTCTGTATTACATTCAGTAACTTCATTCATATGCATTTGTTTCTTCTGACATTTTTCACGGTGTGCTTTTAATCTTTGTACCAGACCTTGTATTTCTTCTTTGCAATATTTACAAACTGCTCTGCTCCCAGCTTTCCCTTTCAATTTGTTTGATTTTTCTATAAAATGTTGCCAAACACTATCCCTTTTCCTTCCTGACATTATGTTGCGTTTATTTATGTGATGTGTACACGTTTGCTAACTAAAATGAACTGAATAACAGAATCTGGGATACTCTTACATACAAAACTGCATTTGCATGTTTAGACAAGTATTTTCAGGCATAGAATTCGATCACAGGTCACATATAGTTGATGATGAATAGCAAGCATGGTTTTGTAGATCATATACTACACTTTGAAATATAAATATAATCATACTGTTTATTGCTTGTTAAGACAAAGACTTAATTATATATAACATCACTATTTAGCACTGATTTTTTTCGAAATTTTTATTCATTATATTTAATTTTTTATTTTAACAAAAATTCTCCAATGAATTAAATATATTGGTTATTAAATATATTAGCACAAAACAGAAATAGCATGCAAATATGAACATTTGATTTAATTTTTAAAAAATCTGATTTAAATCAAAAAAATCTGATTTAAATCAAATAAATCGATTTTTTTTTTTTTTTTTTTTAAATCATGATTTTTATCAACCCTGGTTGCATGTATTTAATGAGCCAGTGTAAAACCATTTTAAGGCTTCCGTCTCTTGATCACCTGCAGTCTAATTTAAAAATTAAAAATAAAACAGACTATAACTAATGAAGAGACGGAAGTTATAAATCATGTAGTCCAAAAAGAGAAGCAAATTTTATGTACGAGGGCGTATTTTTATGTAATCTAGCTAGCACGTAGGAGAACCAAACTACCTTCAACCAACGTTTCCCGAGTTGCAGCATTTTAAGAAAATCTTTCAGAAGCTTCAACAAAATAGGCATCAGCCGCTATCTTTAGCTCAGTAGCTCTTCAAGTTTTGATGAAACTTTTCTCTTCGGGTTCAAAATGTCACAGCTATTTTTAAGGGAATGACAATGTTCATTTTGATCTATCATTTTTTATGGGTAGATAGACTACATAAAAATACGCCCTCGCACTTCAAAAAATTTAAAAGACGTTTATTTTTTGTTGAGATTATAAATTAAATATTAAAATAACGAACTTATTTTACAATCAAAATCAAAATTCAGAGAAATTTCATCCCTACTATTTGTGATAAAGCAATTTAATTACACCGTACTTTTTAAATGCTACAAATTTTGCCTTATCCAGTACATTTTATAAGTAAATATATTTTAAAAGCAACACAGTGCCTGTTGCAGATGCTATAGGTCTGCAACGTTAAAATATAAAATTTTATGACTTATCTTTACGATAATCGATAGTTTAAGTCGAATTTGAACCGAGTCACGTACCGATACCGCATCACATATAACCTATCTGTTTGCAATCGGAATGCCGGTACGAACGGAAGTTTCCCTTCATAACACCTTAAATGTAAATTAAATACATTTACCTTTGGAAATGGTTCACCGGCTACATGGCAATACATCACAGCATCTTCTCCAGGTCGCTTTGACTGAATTCGAGGGGTCACATGGACTTCCGGTATAGCTAAAGAATCATAATGAAATGATTACAGCTACAACTCAACATATTTTACAAAACATTTTAAGCTGTAAAAAAAAAGAAATTCTTGGAAAAACTAACCAAAAAATCATTAAAACCGATAAATTTTGGATTTCCAAAACTTAGTGTATATTATCCTTGAGATTTTATAATTCACTCGGTACTGTTAGTCACCGCCCTATAATAACACACCAGTAAAAAAATGTTGAATTGTGAAATATACAGTATTAGATTAACAAGATTTGCGGTAAGAATAAAGTACAATGGAGGAAAGTCTCCCAAATTTTAAGTGCGAGAATATTTCGATACGATTGAAAAATCCATGGAGGATAAACTGGGCAGCTAGTAGAATACTAATTTAATATTAATATTTTAATTCATAATTATTATTAAATAACTTACTATGTACAGTTAAAACATGAGTTTGAACAACTTCCTTGTTTCTCTGCGCGTGACAGGTATAATTGCCGGCATGTTGTAGTTCAATTCTTGTTAAGTACAGACTTCCATCGTTAAAAACTCTTACATCTTCTTCATTTAATGTCGACAAGTCTAGCTGATTTCTTCTCCACACAATTGGTGGCACAGGAGAACCCGTAACATCGCATTTTATTTCCACGTTGTCACCTACTCTCGCAGATAAATGATTAGTTTCCAGAGCTTTGTCCAAAGATACTACTGAAACACCTGAAATATTTAAATAAAACCTATCATTAACACAAATCAACGTACAACAAACAAAAGGTCAAATGTTGCATTAAAAGTTGTTGCGGTATATTGTAAAAAAAAAACACTTGTATATGTGAATAAGAATTTTTTAAAATAATGATTATACAATATACAATCCGAAGTGATACTTGCAGAGTTTTTTGTTGTTGTATAAACTTCGATGAGAAAGTAATTTTAATGTATCAACTGTCTTGAAGAACAATAGAGCATACAGGGTGGCCATAATCTACATGTGTTCGTGTTGTATGGGAGTATGGGTAACTTTGTTATTATAGAAGTTACATAGTCGGTTAAATTAGCAAAGTTGGGCAGAATTTCTAGACAAATTTAATCATTTTGACATTTCACCTACACCTTTAACTTTTTTAAATATTTTTAAAAAACTAAAAACAGGTGATTTTTTCAATATTAAATAATTTCATAGCCACCTATGATAAATCAAACTGTAAAATGATTCCTGTAAATAATTGTACGAAGAAAAGAAAAAAAGATCTAAAAACTCATAGCACACTCGGTTTTTAAGATATAAGCCAAACTTGCTTTTTTTAAAATGGCGACATAGTTGGCTATGGGCTCATTAAAGAGCTTATTTTTTTCTGATTTCAAAAATGGATGGGTTGTCACATCTATTTTTATTACTTTTCTTAAAATTTGCAAACAACCAAAATTATTACTAAATAGTAAAAGGGTACCTTAACACATTCGCATCCACAATTAGCAACAAAACAAGACGAAATTTGACAACTAATAAAAAAACAAACAATAGCTGATCTGTTGTTGTCAAAATCCAAGGCACCCCTATACTATTTAGTAATAATTTTGGTATTTTGCAAATTTTAAGAAAAGTAATAAAAATAGATGTGACAACCCATACATTTTTGAAATCAGAAAAAAATAAGCTCTTTAATGAGCCCATAGCCAACTATGTCGCCATTAAAAAAAAGCAAGTTTGGCTTTTATCTTAAAAACCGAGTGTGCTATGAATTTTTAGATATTTTTTTTTCTAATTCTACGTACAATTATCTACAGGAAACATTTTACAGTTTGGTTTTACCATAGGTGGCTATGGAATTATTTAACATTGAAAAAATCGCCTCTGTTTTTAGTTTTTTTAAAATATTTAAAAAAAGTTAAAGGTGTAGGTCAAGTGTCAAAATGACATCAAATCAGTCTTGAAATTCTGCCCAACTTTGCTAATTTAACCGACTATGTAACTTTTATAATAAAAAAGTTACCCATACAACACATGTAGATTATGGCCACCCTGTATAAATATATAAAGATTAAAGAATGTAAAAGTTTTTTATTTAAACTAGGCACAAAAAATTATTTTATAATATGTTGAAATAGCTTGAGCTTGAAAATTATTTTATAGAAGTATTATACTCCCTTATGGTATTAGTTAAATGAAAAAGGTAACTTCATTATTAGCAGAAAATTTAATAAAATGCTTTATTTATGATAATTCTAAATCAGTCAATACTGAATCTCACTTATTCCTTATACATGAAGGATGAAGGTGAGAGGCAATCACTAAAGTACACACAAAAGACAAATTGCTGAAACGCTGTTTTATTTGTCAGGTGTTTTATTCATTGAAAAACAATATATAACATTCCATTAAGCAACGTCGTTGTAACAGAATTTAAAATCAGCAACTACATTTATGTTTGAACATGAATTTTGTGCACTTAAATCTTAAAAAAAAAGATTTTACGCTTAGTATTTCAGATTGAATTGCTTAAAATATCTTTACAGTTGCAAAATAGAGCTGATATTTCCTAACAATATGAAAAAGAATATTTTAGTATTCCATTAGCTGAAGGCGTTTGTCTTATAAAGTCAAATATTGTACAATATTTTTTATGTAGGGGAATTTAAATTTTGCGTAACTTTTGAACGGCTTAATTTGCATACCTCAAATTGATATGAGATATTCATATTGCTTTACTTTATCATTGCATATACAAAAAAATATTTTTTTTAAATAAAGGTACACAAATAGAGGGACTGTCCCACTATACACCACTTGTCCCCGCATAAACCACCCCGTGGTACATTGTGGAACAGCAAAAAATATATATGAAATAAAGCATAAGTAATTGAAAATTTTAATTTTTTATTTTAAAAACTTTCACTTTTCATGGGCATTGAGACATTGTACTTTGAAAAATCAAACTAAAATTGAAAATGTTTCTTTGCTTTTTCAGTGCCCCCAAACGTAGTCGCACCGAAGAAAATATTCTGTGTAGGTTAAGCGGTGCGCTTATTTTTTTTAACACAGTCTTTATCTCTGTTTTTAGAGAAAGAAAATCTAAAGTCGGAAGTCTTTTTCAGAAAATTTACCTCATTATCATCATTGTCCCACAATGCACCATGTGATCAATTTTTAAAAGCAACGATTTAATGAAAAACTTGTATGATTATTTTAAGTTTTAACATTGTACATACATTTAATATACTGTAAGGTACACCTACGCCAAATTTTCTAATTGTTGTTAAATAAATAAAAAAGTTTTAGCACATAAACTGAATAACCACAAAAAAACAATGCGCAGTTACCAAACATGCCTCACATGCGCAAGTCACTATGACATTGTTTACGACACATACTGTAGACAGGATATAATGGGACTGCTTAACCGCTATTTTGATGTAAACAAACTTCAAGTACGGGGTAACAGATGGCCAAAATCTCTGTTGTCCCACTATATACCATGTCCCAGTATATACCATCTTCCCCTACATATTTATTGTTAAAATGAGTAAAAAGCACAATTACACTGTAGCAAACTTATTAGATAAATTAATCACAGTATTTTTCATAAAGACGTATTTTTAATCGAAAAAGTAATAAATAAAGTTTTTTCGAACAGCAAATTTGGGCAAAACCTTAAATGTAAAAAAAGTAAACCTCTATCAAAAGTTTTTCCAGGATGTATTTAATTACCAGTCAACCCCAGTGTGCAATTTGTAGCGTTTGGCTTGCTATGCTATCGTTAATACAATCAACAGTGTACTGGATACCCTCAAGTGCTTTTAAATTCATTTTCTGACTTCATGCACTTTATTACTGGTAACAATATCAGTTCGAATTCGTTCTACACCATTGGCCGACGAGTAAATTTTTGCCAACCGAATGAGCGCTTATTATAACAGGGTCAATCTTCCGTGACATATAACGTGCGTTACAACTGACCAAATCATAAATTAATTTTCTTGTATTTTATCAAGAACTAGCAGCATATCGTAAGCATTATTGGATATAATATTATACGCTAAATTAGATTTATACTTACTGTACAGTTTGCTGAAGGCTGTATAAAATTCGTTTATGCTTAGTTTGCCATCGTGGTCGGTATCATCAAACCCTATCATATCGGATAATGTGCAGCCATTACTTAATGTATCCAGATGTTCTTGGATAGTGACCTGTGAAAACTAACGTTAAAAATATATCGATATTTAGTAAATCTTCAAGCCTATTAATTAGATGCATTCCTAGGTATTTGTAGGCTTTTATTTGTTGTAGTTACGTAGGCTTAGTACTTTAAAATGTTCCTCATTTAAAAGTTATTTTCATGTTCAAAATGAAATAAATCAAACGAAATAGTTTTTAACATATTTTGTTGACAATATTCGATGTAGTTTTATTTAAAAAATATGTGCCAAAATTTTTAAGAACCTTAGTAGCAACTATAGGGATTCAATGGTTGGCAGGTTATTTGATCTTTTAATCTTAATGGACTGTCCATAAAATAAGGATGGATGGGCGGCGATTCGTATGATGTGCTTTTATAGAAAGTTTTTAATGTACCTACCTACATCAAATTAAAAATCAATAGTTTTTATCCTTACCTTAGCCAATTCTGCTCGCTCCAAATTTCCATTATTATTTTGGTCATAATGAGAAAACATAATGGACACCAAGTAGTCTTTATTATGGTTATCTTGGGCCATAAGACGTGCATGATTATACAATAACAGATTGTCCTAAAACGTTAAATAAATAACATGCATATGACAGTATTAACATCACAGTTACATACTTTCATAATTTCGTACTCTTGCATGGCACAATCTCCGTTACCATCAACTTTTATTTCATGCTTTCCTGTATCAATTTCGTTTTCTATTTCACTAGGTTTTTCTATTTCGCTTGGATTCTCAATTTCATCCGAGTATTTCGTAGTTGTTGGTGTACTGGTGATCAACTACAAATATTTAAATGTGTGGTAAGCGTTTTAGGTAAGCTACGTAGAGAACAGTAAGAGTTTCTTTAAAATAATAAATTTTCCCAATAATATAACGTAAATGCTCTAAGCTTAGGTTTAAAGCGAATAATAAAAAAGAGTTGCAAATGGTCGTTAAGGACAGAAACATGGAACACGAAAGTCAGCAAAAACATTAACAACTTTTTGGCGTACCCTCATTTACATACAGTTACAATTGTGTGCCACTGACTACAGCAGTCGTAGTTTTTTTTTTTTAAAGAGTGGGCAGGTGCTATGCGTCGTGCGTATTTAGCATGTTTATAAATAACGACAATAAACTTTTAGAACTTTCCTTGCGATATTCCGAAGCTTTAGCACTCAACTAAATGAGAGGAGTTTAAAAAATTAAATATTTTTATAACTAAGTTCAACTTCAGAGCTTCAAAGTTTTTGTATTAAAAATGTAAACCTCTCTGGAAACGTTTAAGGCATAATCAAATCTAACTAATATTTAAATAAAATTGTCTGAGTTGTTAAAACCAAATATTTATGCTACAAAAATACAAATAACAACAAAACATTTTCTTATAGAAGTAATATAGGAAATTTAATTTTTAATAAAGTATTTTTAAGATTACAATTTATGTAATAAATGTTTTCTATTGCCAGTTTTTTTTATTTTATAGAAAAAGTCTTGGTCTTTTAAAATTCACTGTAGAAGTATAATATTTGGATTCAGAACTATTTTTCTTTACAAAAAAATCGTCATATATTGAACTGAAAATAGTATCAGACGAAATTTTTATTTATTATATTAACTGAAATAAATCGACTAGTATGAATTAGCAATTCAGAATTTTTGCCTCGTGTACCTACCTTTTGTTATATCGTTTCTAGGATACTTTTTCTGTCAGGTGTCAAAGAATAATATTAAAACAAAAACTTATGCTTTGGTTGCAAATAGGTAAGTCAAAATTTCCTGAAAATTTCCTTCGCCTTCAAATTTGCGTTTTCAACCAATCACTAATCTTAAATCTTCTAGAGACTACCAATAAGAGCATTATTACACGGTAATAATTTTACATTCCCGTCAGATGTTGATCCTCCCTTCAAATTTGCGTTTTCGACCAATAACAAACTCAGATTTCCTAGAAACGACCAATAAACATAATCATTCACTGATAATATCCTTTTTGGAATTAACAGATTTTCTGCGTTTATTGGTCGTTTCTAAGAAATCTGAGTTTGTGATTGATCGAAAATATAAATTTGGAGCGGGAATTAATATTTTTGGCTTGATAATTTTTTGACGAATTTCGGCGACCAGAGCGTTACTTTAATATAGATTAAACCACACCCCTGACGCACCACTCTGACAGTACTTGTAAAATTTGACATAAAATACATTAATTTGACAGCCAGGTTAGGCGAAGGAAATTTTGGTAAGCCATTAATATCTGGAACATTTAAATATGGAATGTTCAAATCTGGAAAACGCAACGGTAGAATCATTCAAATCGTGAATCGTTCAACACTGGAATCATGCAACACGGGAATCGCTCATCACAAGAAAGCTCAAATCTGGAATCCAGAAGTTAAGAATTTTTGCTGCCCTCTATATTACAACAGCCAAAGTGTGATATAATTACAGAACACTTCGTTTTAATAATTTGTTTAAACTTTATTTACTGACTAAGCATTATAATTACGCAACTTTGCCCCAATTTGTAGCCCTTCGATTACATTTACATTAACACGTTGTTTTTTTCACTATACAATAGTTAAATCAAAATATATAACGAAGTGTTCTGTAATTATATCAAACTTTGGCTGTTGTAATATAGAGGGAAGCAAAAATTCTTAATTTCTGGATTCCAGATTTGAGCTTTCTTGTGATGAGCGATTCCCGTGTTGCATGATTTCAGCGTTGAACGATTCAAGATTTGAATGATTCTACCGGTGCATTTTCCAGATTTGAACATTCCGTATTTAAATGTTCCAACTTTTCATGCGGCTCCGAAATTTTCTGACAAAATATAACTCGTGCGTTACAAATAATCTATAATTTTTGACAAATCTTCACTCATGCAAGTTAAATCAGAAAAAATCACTCGTGCATTCGTGTTTTTTCAGCTCAACTTGCATTCGGGCATATTTACCAAAAATTATCGATAAATTTCAATGCAGTTGTTATAATACTACTGATAATTATCAGTTACGACATTGCTGTTAGTATGAAGCATTCCTTGACGACTTCGTAAAGTTTAAACCAAGTGTAGAACACTTAAATTTAAATGCACGTATTAAAATATAATGCTTCTGTATTGGAAAAAGTGCAATTGAACTACCTTAACGATCTACCTAATCGATAAGATACCTTCCTAAATACATTTTACTATTCAAAACAGGGCATTCAAATAGAGTGTTCTGCATACAAAAATACAGTCCCTTATATCATATCCAGGATGGCCTTTATTGCTATATTTATGAGGTACCAGACTGGTAAAAAGATTGGAATATAGCTTTTGAATATCGGAAAACCGTTATAAGAAAATAAAAATTAATCCCGAACAAAACAAAATAAACCTCTATAGAGCGCCTATAAGTCATTAACTACAAATTGTGCATTATGCACGATATGCTGTTGTAACATTTCGAATACATGAAAATTCAGTGATCCAGTTTGCATCTCACAACACAATTCATGTCTATTATAGGTTGATGCTTGTGCAATATGGTATGTTTCCTGACACAAAATTGTAGCTAGCGGCGTTTGTGTAAACGATAAGGTTGATTCAATTTGATTTGAAATCTAAAACGACGATTTTAAAACAAGAGCAATACAAATAATCATATTCAGTAGCCAATGGCGGTGCAACTATTTCTTCGAAATTAAAATTAACGAATTTTTTAGTTTATAAACAACTTGGCAGAAGATGAGATAGATATACAAATACATATTACGCTTCTAAGATACAAGCGATGGAAATGAATTATTGGAGAAGATATCAACAAACTAGGAATGATAGGGTAAACAATTTTTAAGATTAGAGAAAAAATGGGAATTGGTACCTATTGATATAATAGAGACAACTGAAGGCAAAAGTTGAAAATGGTACGGACATATCCAGAGAATGGATGAAAGACGATCGCAAAGTAAAATGTTAAAATAACATCCATTAAATCGCACAACGAAAGGAAAACCAAAAAGAACATGGATGTAAAGTAAATATAATTCGTAATCAATAAATTATAGTTGATTTAATGGGTACCCAATAAACAAAAATATTTAATCCCAACCCTTCTCAAGCTTATCAAAATCGTTATCATTAATTTTCGCTTCCATCCGAATGTTCTTACTTTCACAGGAAATATCTGTTGCTATAGTCACCATCACAATCTGGGACCTTTATAAAATATATGTTTCATTACGTTTCCTTCACCCTAATCTCAGCTGTATTTGTTCGTTATTAGTGCCGTTAGTAGAAATTCTATGGCTCATCTAGTAGACATTCCGGGAATGTTTTGCTCTGTGTAGCTTATAATTATAAAGATATAACCGAGATAAAACGGGGTCGCTATACGCACAAGCTCAGAACGAATAGTGACGGTTGTTAGCTAAAGTAGTAGGGAAATTGGCAAAATGATAGCAAGTATACACTGTGTGGGGTTAATAAGTTTCATGGCATAATAGTGAAGATTTTTTTTTGTTTTTTTTTTCTTTGCAGTTTAATTAGAGAGAAGGACGTACGAGACAGATATGGAGAACATTTATCTACCAGCATTCAAAGACAACACAGATTTCTCTTATTCCTTTATTTTTGCTAACTTTAATTAACGCTTAGCCATTGTAGAATCAGTGGAGTAAATCGGTTTATTTTACTTGGGTTTTTGTAAACTAATCTGTTTTAAAACTACTTAATTAAAATTAATAAATTAATACATCAATTAACATTTATTCGGCGTTTCTGTTCATTATTTCATATCTGGTGTTGCACGACAAATAAGAAAAAAAATAGAAATACAATATCTAAAAAGAGTTTTAAGAAGCTTATATGAGGCAAAACCCTCATCAAACAATTTTTTAGAATTAGAAAAATTTTAAGTTAAGAAATAAACGAAAGATATAGAAACAATTGGAGTCAAATAAACTAAGATGGGTCATCTATAACGCACGTCAGAAGGTAGGTACGCGAAAATGGCATAGTAGGGGAGACCGGGGATGAAAGTAAATTTTCGTTTTTATTTAATTTCTCATAAAGTATAACAAGTTTTTTTTACATCTAAATCGATTTAATGATAGATTGGACGTTTATTTGTCTTCCTTCCAAGATATTTATTTCATATGTATCGCAAAGCATATGTGAGAATATTTTTTTTTGTAGTAAGACAGTTGTTACTTTCAACCTCAAACGTTGGGGCTAAAAGTAACAATGATCGGGATAAGTTGTAACGGCAAAATAATTCACACAGTTCATAAGTACTGGGTAAATATATTAGTATTTATCAACAAAGTTAATATTTGATTCCAAAATACACATTAGTAATATTCAAAAATGTGAAGAAAAAAAATGCAAAAAAGGCAAAAAATTGAAAAATTAATCCGACAACTTTTGTATGTTCTCATTTACGAAGAAAACCAGCAATTATGTGCTAAGAATGAACATTTGCATGTGAAACATTGATTGGGGTTGGTTGTAACACTGTTAATTTTGACCCCAAGTGTACCCAAACAGATTGGAGGTAATCCACAATTAACCATGATTCCAACGTCAAATTGCATCGCATCAACTAATAGCCAACAAAATTTAGAACATAATAATCTAGGTTTTTTTTGTTCCCCTTTTAAAGATCGCTTAAAAGTCACTCGACCGGTGAAGCAATGCAGTAACTTTTAGGAAGAAAATAGTGACTCAGGTGACAAAAACTTAACCTCTATGACAGATGAAAACTATTAATGTAGGTAGGAAGGAGGATGTAAACGCTAAAGCGGACGCCACGGAGTTTTATGGCAAAACGGTATATATTTTCAAACTTCTGTTGCGATTAGATTATCTAAGTCAATAAGAGCTACATTTTAAAAATATTTTCAAACATACAGGGTGCTCCAAAAAAGAGTGGCATATCAAAGTTATACTTTTTCTTATGGAAATGGAAATGAAAATGGCATTTTTGGATTCCTCTTTAAATTTACTTAAAAAAATGTATAAGGTTATATGGGTCTAAAGTTAACCGTTTTCGTGAAAATTGCATTTTCATGAAAAAATTACAACTTTCTTATCACAAAATGTCAAAAATGTGTAGGCCAACCATAAAATTGTTCCAGATTACCGCTGTCTACCTTCATAGCCTACTTGAAAATATCACTTTACCCTAATAATTAACAATAAAATCGCGATATCTCGGAAAATATCAATTTTAGGTGAAAAACAGTCGTCATGTTTTCGAAAGATAATTAAATTTTGTATAAGCATGTGTAAAAAAATATAGGGTGTTGTATTTAAGAAAATTGAGTTATCGATGTTTAAAGTTTCACGAGTTTGACCAAGCGTATAAAACGTCCTCTATAATATTTAAAAATGTAGGTAGTAAAAAGTGTTAATTAATCTATTGTCAATCTAATTTCCAAGCGAATTTATTCAAACTTTTTAAAGTTTCCAAATGTTGAAAATTTTTGAAAGTACCTACTGCATTTTCATGAAAATGCAATTTTCACGAAAACGGTTATTTTTAGACCCATACAACCTTTTACATTTTTTGATGTAAATTTAAAGGGGAATCCAAAAATGTTAAAATATACAGGGTGTCCCATAAGAAAAAGTATAACTTTGATATGCCACTCTTTTTTGGAGCACCCTGTATGTTTGAAAATATTTTTAAAATGTAGCTCTTATTGACTTAGATAATCTAATCGCAACAGAAGTTTGAAAATATATACCGTTTTGCCATAAAACTCCGTGGCGTCCGTCGTGAATCACCCTGTATAACGAAAATTAAAAAAATTATAGGCACTGTTACAACCTACCGGTGTTACTTCCATCCCCGGTCTCCCCTAAATGAAGACTGAGGAAACAAAAAATGAAGGAAGACGAAAATCAAAATGGGAATGTCATGTAAGGCAGAGACTAGAAGAAAGAGGAGACGGTGAGAGAGAGGTTTAGTTGAACAACGACAACATAATTTGGAGAAGCATAATCAAGAACTAGATAAACACGCTTCGACACCAGAAGGTACAAAAGAATACGCTGAAGAAAAATAACTTAATACTAGTGTAATAAAAATTATAAATAATAAAAAACTAAAATCTTGGATTGCGCAAGTCTTTTTGTTTTTTAAAATACACGATATAAATAAAAAATACATCTTGACTTTTGTTTTTAATAATATTGAAACTAAGAACGTCATTGAATTTTTGCGAAGGTGTTAAAGCGACATTAAAGTTTTCAAATATGTGTCATAAATTAATAGACTGCAGATCTTAAGATAAGCTATAGCCCTTCAATGAACTAGGTTTTTGGAACATCCTGTACTCCTGCGAGATCGTTCTTTTATTAACAAATTAAAAATCAATCTTTGAATTATCTGCACAATTAAAACGTTTTACAGTTCAAATGAAAAGTCAATCAAATTATTCAATATCTCGTCGATTTGAAAAAAATGTCATTAACAAACGATCGAGCTTCAACATAATATGACATTCCTATTACCGAATAATTTTTAGAAAGCTTCTACAAAAAAGTCCAAACCAGACGTTCTCAGTCATCTCTAAATAATGCGCGTTAATCGATATGTAACAAATGGCAGCAAAAATGAAATTTAGAGCGAAAATTATATTCATTTTTCAATAGAATTTTTAACATTGTGTGAAATAAAATGCAAGATCAGTTGAACACACAAACTTGTCTTCATAAATAATTTAAACTTTCCACAATGCTACTAGCACGCTTCTTCTTATTATAGTGGTTAAGGCTAAAAAGCATTTTGAGTGCGATCGCAAGTTCATATATTTTGCAGGAGCTCACCGAAAATCTAAATGAACAATAGTTTTAAATGGTTTTCGTCATCGGCAAAACTCTGGTTAGGCTGACGATCAAATTCACTTACGAAAAGCCTTATTCATACTCTTTTGAAGAAATTAGAATGATACTTGAAAGACTGTACACGGCAAAGCGAATTGTTCATCTTTTGGTTCCCAAAGGGCTGAGTCGAGATAAAATTGAAATTGTAACGTTATTTTATGTATTTGGAGAAATAAGTACATTGGCGTCAGAGAAGTAACGATGAGCGTCAAAAAACAGTAATGATTTAAAATTTTAAAGCATGGTTGAATTTATTTGAGCGATTCATTTATTAATATAAAATAATTTAATGAAAATGGCATACATTTTTTTATGAAGGATCTCTTGTAGAATACTTAAAAAAAACATGATGATTAAATAAACTTAAGTGTATAATTTCTTTAAACGGTAATTTTTGAAAAGAATTTTAAGCTTTATAAGTAATGTTAGTTTTAACACAATTAATAAATAATTTAATAAATAATTTTTAAAATGATCAGAAGACAGCATATTCGGATAATTTTAAAAAGTGTCCTACAACATAGTGACTTGAAAAACCTAAAATAATAATCTTAAATAAACTAGGGGCTTTCTTTATATTGTTTAATTATTTCTTTTATGTTCAGAGAATTCATTGTTAAAATTAATTTTGTATCCAAGAGAATTAGGCAATTTTGAGACGTGTTTTAAATAAAAATGATAAAGTATTATCTGTTGAACAACAGCTGATTAAACAATAAACGTTTTTATTGCCACTGATTCAAAATTCTAATATTTTACAACTAAAGGCACAGATTTGTAAAACAAACTGTTTGTTCCAAGATTGCAGTTGTTGAAATTTCGCCCAACTAATGCAATCAATGTAAGTGAAGTGGTTAACAACAGAATTCTCACCTTGCTTGCAACAGGTGTAAATAAATCCCAGTTTAAACTCTTTGTTTTCGCACAATAAGCTTTTATTTTCGTTAGATTATGTTAATTACAGCCTTTAAGATTAAATTGATGGTCGAAAACGGCATAAAATTACAGTACTTGATAAACAGACGTTTAAAAATTTAACACACAATTAAAAATCTATTCTGTTTTTAAAATAAAGTGGCAAAAATCTTATAATTCGCTTTGTAGAACTATATAGTTGCAACGTTACATTGCAAACAAAAATTTTTGAATTAAAGTACTTGACAAGATTAAGCGAGATTATATAACACAAACTCTGTAAACGTGAAAGAATTATAACCTGATGACGATCTGACATTAATAAAGTTACAGTGATCGATCTTAGTTGTACCAGAGAGGCGGTCTTTAATATGTTTTTAAATGAAAAACCCTTATCACACCTAAACCATGTATATTCATAACAATACCTTAGACAAATTATGTAAAAGTGGTAGGGATTTATTTTAAGAGCGTTCAAATGCTAATTTCGAATATAAAGGGTTCATTAAGAAGAAAAATTAAGCTGTTAAATTATATTCCAAAATAGAAAATATCTCAATAACAATTAAATCTATACAGTGTGATTGAAATTCGAGTTTAAAAATGGGAATCTCGCTTATTTAATAGCTAGGGTGTAGGTTTCAATTTGGTAAAGTAGCTAAATTCAGTGCTCATTAATAATCAGAAGAGAAATTGGAAAGTCTTGAACAGTATCCGAAAAAATACGAGTTTTGAAAATCGTCTACAACTCGACTATAAAATATTTCATAGGTATGTGTAAAAACTTTGCTTAAGCAACTTTTTAAACCGAATCAAGTGGTCATCGTAATTTTTTTCTAGGTCGATTCGTTTGTGTTTTATGATAACCAACGTCAAAAATTGCGCCCGTAAGTAAAAAAATAAAGATCTAAAACTCCTAGCTCCATATTTTTAAATGAAAAAAGAATTAAGCTTCTACCTTAATTAATTGCTCTTCCAGATTTGGCACACAATTGTAACAATAAAAAATGATTTCTATGCTAGGCCGCAAATTTTTCAGTTCAACCTCGTAAGGTTCTTGAGGAGTTTCCTTATTCCTTTAAACAAACCAAAGTTTTATCCAGGTCAGTGACACACAAAAGGAAAAGCGAGCATCTTTATATTATTTCTTGGACGTCTCTCGTATATGCGGGACCAAATTGAGTTTTTTTTTTTTGTTGAGCCTTAAAAATCGTAAAAAGTAAATGCTCCTGAAAGTTATCTTACTTTGTCCGTCGTAGCTTCTGGTTTTTGGGTTGGTTCAAACTGCTCAGTAACCACTTGCAGCGAGTCTTTATTAGCCGAAATCGTGTTTTGTGTAGACAGTTCCGAAGTTGTAGTGGCAAATTGGTTAAAATATGCGTTAGTATGTTCCACGGTCGGGGCCCACCCTTTCCCTGTAACACATCATCACACGTTGTGTATGGGGCCCATATACCACTAACACAATACACGTTACATATAAATCCCAGACTAATTTACATACATTATTATAAATTAAACTATCAAGTAGGCGCCTTTAATTTACATACCATGTTTTATGCAGTGTACACCTCGTTCTATCGTTATGGCGGTTTCCGTAAGGCAGGCTGCTCTGTGTAATTCGCAGTGATTTGGATATATGTGTCCATCTGAGCCGCACGCTAATTTTCGATGAACGTTGCATTGCCTCTGACAAACACATGTTGCCTCACCTGTTTCCGTCAACGTGCATTCATGCCCTTTCATACAATAATGAACTAAACATGGATCTGAAAATTATTCGTGAAATTATGTTAACGGAGCAGAAACGTGCAACCTACTTGTTTCTAATAATGTGATATGTGTACTTGTAGGGGTTGAAGAGGTTAGAGAATCTCTATGATGGCGTGATCTCTGCGAAGAAAAAATTATATTAGTCTACACACGAATTACAAATGATTAAAGCTACATACACAGTAATAAAATAATATCTACATATACACATGAAAAAATTGTGTTATTTCTTCAAAAAACAAATTACATATCAGGGAACCAGCTTTATTATTTTTCTGATGTATTTTTTTGTTTAATTTTTTTAAAAGTGTATAGAAAGCTCCATTTCAATAACTATTTTACAGGAACTTATAAAACACGTTAAAAACATGTCCAATTAAATAACTTATGCATGTATCATTTTCGGAAACTTTTTAGCAATTGAAAATTTGCTAGATATCTTTGGGGCTTGTGGGTGAAATACATATATTTTTTCATTATATGATTACCGTAACATGAAACTAATTAGACCGATATTGGATGAGATTTCAGTGAAGCGTGATGGTCGGTTATTGTGGCTGTCCCTATTTCACGAGCAACAGAAATGCGAGAGATGAGTTCACTGGAGTGAAACTAAACAAATACAATCGCTGCTTTCAAATACATCAACACCGAAGTGTTGCAGCAGGTACACACACTCGACATGGCAAATATCTAAAGAAGCTTTACACATCGCTTAAGATTCTGGCTAAACCATGTCATGCACTTGACTGGCCATGTACATACATATTTGAATTTTGATTATTGTAACCACTAACAACCGGATTCTGACAATCAGACCGAAGCGAAGGTGGAAATGCATTGCTTGGGGTGTCTTTATAAAGACTTTAGCAAAATTTTTTACTAATGCAAGGTTATACACCTAAAACTTTTTTCATAATTTAAAAGAACTGTAAAAATTTGTTTTGGGCCGTTTTTAAACAAACCAAAAATGTAAGGGCATTGCTTTAGGCGTAGGGCGTCTTTAAATTATTTAGAAAATTTAAAGACTTTAGCAAACTTTTGGAACTTTTTTTAAAACAAAATGCAAGGTTATGTTCTTAAAACTTATTTCAAAATTTAAAAGAATTGTGAAAAATCGTTTAAGGCCGTTTTTAAAAAAACCAACAATGGAAATGCAGGTAGAGTATGTTTAAACTTTTCAGAAAATTTAAAGACTTGCACACTTTTGGAATTTTTTCCAAAATAAAATGCAAGATTATGCATTTCAAACTTTTTTCAAAATTTAAAAGAATTATGAAAAATTGTTTATGACCTTTTTTAAACAAACCAAAAATGTATATGCATTGCTTAGGTGAAGTGTGTTTAAATTTTTCAGAAAATATAAAGACTCTTGCAAACTTTTGGAATTTTTTCCAAAACTAAATGCAAAACTTTTTCAAAAGTATAAAGAACTGTAAAAATTTGTTTAAGGCCGTTTTTAAACAAACCAAAAATGGAAATACATAACTTAGGGTTTCTTTAATCATTTCAGAAAATATAAAGACTTTTGCAAAATTTTGGAATTTTTGCCAAAAAAAATGTACCGAGAGTTATACATTTTGAACTTTTTCAAAAGTAGTAAGTAAGTAAGTTAGCTTTATTTAGCAATTGCTATTACATTGTAACATAATTTACATAGGTAGATATAATAAAAATAAAAATAGAATGAAATAAAATAAAAATCTAAAAATCTTCTAAATTCTAAATATCTAAAATAGTAGTTTAATAGCGTTCTAATACGTACTCCTTAATTAATTTAATACCCTTTTTATAATTATTATCTACATATTTTGACTTGATGCGGCATATTATTAAATATTTTAAAACCTTAATAAAATAACGAACGAGCAGTTTGACTTTTAGTACACTTCTCTATAACGAAATCAAGCCTATATCTAGTTTTATAACTGTGGATCTCATGGACTAATTTTACATTTTCATACAGATATTTTGGTGTTTTTTGTAGTTTAATTTTTAAAATTAGCTCTAATGTTCTAAATATTATCCTCTGATTAATACTCATAAATTGAAGTGTATTTAACATAACCTTGATAGGGGAAAGAATTGAACACTTTAAAATAGTGCGCATGGCGCGATTTTGTAATTTCTGTAATTATTGTTGAAGTTCATTTTTATTTAAATTAATAAGTAATGAAGCGCAAAATTCAAAATGAGGAGCTATTATTGTTTTAAACAGTAAAACTCTAGTGTACATACTCATGTGTTTGCTACATCTTTTGAAGAGAAAATTTTTTTTGGAAATTTTGTTCATCATGTATTTTGTTAAATTTTCATCTAATATAACACCAAGGTATTTAATTTCGGTTTAAAGAACTGTAAAAAATTATTCAAGACCTTTGTTTAAACCAACTAAATGTGGAAATGCATTGCTTAGAGTGTATTTGCCATTTTCAAAATGTATAAAGACCATTATAAAACGAATTTTTGACAACAAGTAACGAAAGGCTATAGCTTTTAAACGAATATCTAGTTGAGCAACTTAAGAGAATGGTTTAATTTAAATGTTCCTCTCTTGATCTCTTTAGAGATGCTGCGAATAATATAAAAAAAATAAGAATAGCTATGATTATAAGAGATGGTATTAAGAAAAGAATAATAAATATGAATTTTATAAGACCTTACCAAAACTAAGATTCTTTGTTTAAGGCACCATAAAGTTAGACGCAGTGTCTTTTTTTTTGTTCGTCCTGTACACATAAAGCAAATATTACCGTTAATCATCACGTCCCAAGATGTTGAACAGGAATGGATTCCACGTTAAGAAATCCAAGCACGTATGTAGGGGCGCAGAATGTTAAAGCAACAGAAGTCTTCGGGCATAAAACTTTTGATTAATATTTTAATATGAGGTTTATAAAAATTGTAAACAATATTGATTGTATATTCGCAACGTTGCAGAATAATGTCGGTGTTGGAAAATCCTTCTAAAAATATTAATTTGAGCTACAATATTAATTACATTTAAGTTTAGTGTCCCAGTCACTAAATTTTCCTTTAACACTGTAAGAACTTTAATTAACAATATTTAATAGAATTATACTTTTGTTCACTTATTTATACTGCCCTTTTTTAATTTTACCGTTTATCTATTATTTGGTATTGAGTTTTTATATGACTGGTCCCCTTAATATACAAACATAAATAGTAAACTGTTTGCAGATGACTTTGTTATACTCCAGATTTTAACAAGTATAAGAAATAAGAAGAAAAAAGAAGCTACCACGAAATGAAATTAAATGCAGTAAAGTTAGGGAGCTAGTTTAAAATATTAAGAGATACAAACAGATTCACATACATAAAAAAAACACAAAGAGGTGTAAGATTAACAAAATGAAACATTATTACAACAATTTCTTTGACATCAATTAGAATAACAAAATTGATCTAAGATGTTGTATCTTGTGAAGTTTTAGTGTGCACAAAATTACCATTCATTTATTTTTCTGAAATTGACTGCAATTTCTTTTGTTTCTTGTATTTTAAAAGCTCTGGAAAGACTATTTCTGAAAGTGCACTAAAGTAACAATACTTCAGTAGCAAAACAAGCGTCTACCCTGGAATCCTCAGACACTGACAATAATTGGAGCTTTAGCTTTGTCGTTTATTCGATTTTAGATGTCCCTACTACTGCAAGCCTTACAAATAACTAAACATTTGTAATACCCCGGCACAAATACATCAAAATGAAGTGTACTTTATTCCAGCAAAATTGAATTCATTCGACAGCCACGTTATTTAGTAGTGATTGAAAAGACTCTACATGATAAATGGCACCAAGCAAACTAATTTACGTTCACATTCCACATTTAGCAAACTCGACTAGTGTTCATTAAAATTAAATTTCTGCGCATGAATTATAGTTTTGGAATGTGTACGAGGGCCCCAATAAATTTTATGCAGACGATTTGTAATTCAAACTCGCATTAATATATTGCGAAATGAGAAATGTTTTATTTTAATCAAGTCAATCCGATTTGAAACTGGAAACTTTTCAATAAAAGCTTTGAAAGTTGAAAGTTAGTGAATTTTATCAATGGAAAGCGATGCCTAATAACCGTGAAATTGCCATACCAGTGCTCAATAAGGCCGAAAGTAATGACGATTTGGTTTTACTGGAATAGTAATTTAATTAAAAGCATAAATTTCGCCACGTTTTGGTCCTTAGGTTGTTTAAATAAATTATTAATTTTAAGTACTAATTTACATAATTAAAAACAAGTTGTAAGGATGGATACGAATTAAAAGCTTTATGAAATAACCGTAAAGGTCTATAAAAAGTATCAAAATGCTACAGAAAACAATAAAAATGCTGTATAATAAATTGTGCATTGATTGGAAGTTTTTAAAAAGTGGAAGGAAAAATGGCAAAGTGAGTTATTGCTTAAGAAACAACTTCAAACGTGTATAACTAACATAAAATCTTCATAAATATTAACCGTGTTTTTTTTCCTCAAAACAATTCAGCTTCACCCTCGTGTAAGGGATCAAATATTTAGCATTTTAATTTAACCCATTAAGGCCCACATAATTTTTTTTTGTTTTTTTTTAAAGATATTTTAGTAACTTACTTCTATGGTCTATATGAGCATATTACAATTAAAAAAATAATGGTCAGAATAATAGTTGCGGAGATATAGGGCGTCCTCAAATGAGGACGCTGGCCGCTGAGAGTACTTGCGATAGCCGATAACGATGTATAACAAATATAACAACATTGAGCTTTAGAGAGTTCGCTGTTCCAGTAAGTGTTAGCTGCTGAAGTAACTGGTAAGCCCATAGGTCGACCATGTGCCAACCGTGCTCCATGTCCTTTTTTCAAATATGTCACAGCTATTTGTCTTCCAAAATCCTTGATGGATATTGAGATACTGCCGTGCACTAGTTTGTACAACAGCCATGCTTATCAAACGGGTGAACAAAGGCCAATACCATTTTTTTTTTACCTCTGATAGCAATGGTATGTTTTTCTAATAGCCAGTCATGGTGATCCACCCCTCCCATGAATTTGTTGTAAGCTGGAATGGCCGCAGGCTGCTGAACGTTTATAGTTGTTTTCTGTTCGCGACTCTAACGCTGGACTTTCACCGTTGGCTTTACTTTATCAAAATTGGTTGCTAGTGTTACTGAATTGTTATCATTCCATCTTATTAGAATTTAATTTTTTTTAATCAAATTGATAGTCTATAAATCGTCTAGCTTGTTTTTGCATTTCTTTAGGTGTCATAAGAGTACATTTTGCAAATCTATTATCTCTTATTGTTCCGCTGCGCAAATTTTTTTCTTCCTTAGATATATTTAGATAGAGTTGGTCATCATCTATAATTCTATACCTTATTCGACGGTTAGTTCATCTACTTCTGGCGGTAAAGCCACAATGTCACATTCTATTTCTTCAGAGATAAGATATTCAAATGCTTCTTCGACAGTTTTGAATATATTTTTATTCATATTTTCTATGGGTTGAAAAGTACGATGCAAGATCAAAATATACAAGTAAGCACTATAAGTCATTCAAATATTTTAGCACAAACATATACACTGCAATAAAAGTGTCCCCAAAATATAAAGCTCTAATTTAAAAAGATATCACAAACGCCCAGCGTCCTCATTTGAGGACAGGGAGATTAGAGGGTGTATAATTTAAAAACAAAATGAACAGACTATGCAGAATGTGTCTTAATATAATTTAGTATCGTTTTTGATTATAACTATAACAAAAATAGTCACTTACTTAAAGTTTTGAGACTCGAAAAAGAAAAACGTAAGGAACGGTATCTGACTACTTAAAATCGGTCTGATTTGAATCAGTGCTATTCAACAAGTATTCAAACTAAATGTATCTAATATGGTTACCTGTCATCATTGGCACTCCATTTAACGAATAAAATGAAAAGTAATAGAAATTACGAAGAAAAAAAAAGTTTTGGAGCAAATATACGCTTGTCCTCAAAAGAGGACGCTGGGCGCTAATGGGTTAATAAAATTGTGCCAGTTATTTAAAAATTATCAAAATTGCCAAACTTGAGGATATATGAAAAACTCGCTGTATATTCTGTTGGGTTGCAAAGTTTTCAAAGTGAGGAAACAAAAAATACGCGGAAACAAACACACCCAAGTGACTTAATAAAAAAAAACGAATAAACAACATTCTACAGATCCAGCATTTTTGTTTATTTGTTCTACAAAATAAACAGAAATTTCAGGAAATTTTTTCAACAGGGTAAACTAAAATGTAAGGTGATACTTTATTGTCTCCTAATTGAGTGTATTGTGGACATGATAGAAAAACAAAACATTATATGTTTTTACTTTCCTTTCAAGAAAAGTACACATTAATTAGTCTACATATACAAAAAATCTAGGTGTATCGTAATTTTAGATTAAATGAACACCAAAGGCATTTGAAAAAAAAAGCAAAAGGAAGAGCAATAACTTGACATTTAAAACAGGGATAGAGAGTTGGCAGAAAAATAACCGACTCCCGAGTCCTTTCATTAAAAAAAAACGTAATTAGTATATATTTACTACAGTTATTATTTTATTTCGTTCCTAAGTGTATTTTATGATGATGAACAGAGTTTATTTTCATACGTTTACTTAATAATGAAGAAATGTAAATAAAAATATAAATCTTTCAACAACTAATTGTACCGCTTAAATTTCTTCTTAATATATGCGAGATTTTAATCTTGTTTCGTAGTGTAAATGTATGTACGCATAAAATTTTTAATGCAAACTTAATTTGCGTCGACATGCAATTTATATTCATTTATTTAAAATTAACTTATGTGTGCCGTGTTGAAAACTAAAGCCGTATATATTAAGGTGACATTAAGCTAATTGTACTCGTATACACATTTAAATTCCTATGTCGCAAACTTATTTTGTTAATAGCTCCGACCTAACAAAATATAAAGTTTCATATTTACCAGACCGTACATACGCAAACAAAAGGAGCAACGGATTATAATATTGAAAACTGTTTACAAAATGAGTTTATTTACCTAGGGGATGTGTAAAAAAAAAAGTTTTAATATTTTTAAATGTGTGTGGGCAAATTGTGATGTAATAAATAATGCTTCTATTATTTGAGTGATTTATTAATGTATATCAAATGGCTTTATTTAATAGTTATTTATGTATCGGCCAAAAAGTACGTTTTGGCCGAGGTGCATATTACATTTTTTGTGCGATCGAATTAAAAACAATTTAAATTTTTAGTAATTTTCAAAATTATAGGTTAGAAACTACGTGACATTCTGTCACTGACAGATGACGGCGTGTGTACCTACTGCATTACCGGCCCTCTCCTTAGCAGCGGCCGTAAAAGTTACTTTTTCGGCCGTTGCTAAGGGTAACGGCCTGAAAAGTAACTTTTACGGCCGTTGCTAAGGATAGGGCCGGTAATGCAGTATTTTATGGTTGCTAACGCGTTCGTCAAACAACTGTTTCTAGTACGATCGCACAAAAAATTACTTATCTAATTTAATAAAAACTTCTTTTTAGAAATGCAACACCACTTTCAAGGCTCTCGTCTTTTTATCAGCTGCCATCTTATCAAAAAAGATAAGGAAACAAAAAAATTCGTTTTAAATCAAATCCACCATTTCTAAAAGATATTTTTTTATTTCTGTTAGCTTCAAAATTTTAATTAATTTTGTGCAGTTTTGTTGTATACTATTCTATTAAAATTTTGATGTTTTAAAACGTTGATATGCTTCTAAAATGATATATTACCTACTTTAATGCAATATCCTAATTCCATTTCCTTTTCAAGTCTGTGGGGATCGGATAGACTCGTCCTTGTAAGAAAATTAAATTGTGGTTTTTCAGTTGCAAAACTATTTTTCAAAAATGAAAATTTATTAATCTAACTATCTACAATTTCTTTAATAAAAATTGTTGGGAAAAATATCCACTGACTGGAGAAGTAAAATATTTAAACATTCAGATTTAAACTCTAAGCTACTTTATTTATTTTATCAGATCATTTCTTTGCTAGTTTATAATGTTATTGTGAAATTGAATAGAATTTCAATGCGCTCTGTTATTGTAACAAAATGTTTCAAAGCGCACTATAAAAGCAACCAACTGCTGTTGATTTTGTAATTGAAGTTATTAAACACAATCGCTAAGTTTACGAAACAATACACATTATCAACAATGCAACTAAACTATCGGTTAATTTCTGTTAACTCTTACAAAACAATTATAGTTTAACGTAACAATCTACGAGAACCAACTTTAATAAGAATGTAAACTGCGGTAACAAAAGGAAAACAGTGCCGTAACTAGGTTTTGGGCAAATTGACAAATAAACCCTAAATTACAGGTAACCAACTAAATAATATGAAGATGCGGATTTGGTTTTTCACCATCTATTAGTCTTTTGTTATCAAAAAATTCAGCTTGACTTTTCTATCTTTGGAACTATTATCAACCTTATAATTAATACGATGTAATACGATGTAATATAATATAATATAATACAATATAAACTTATAGTTTAATTTTTCAAATAACTTTATCGTATTTTTTTAAATCAAATATTTTAATATTTTATGCTTAGTAAATTTTTTTAAAACTATTTGCAGGTTTTATGTTTAGCTGATGATTAGCAAAATCGATAAAAACAATTAAAAGCAAATTTACTTTTTGTTCTTGGCTGTTCTGCAACTTGAAACACATTTATGTACATGGACTAAGATATGTAATTGACCAAAACTTGCAACGCTGACCCCGTATGATGCGAGAGTATGCTCGCTTATGCCGTCGAGTTTTTATTCGCATTCTTAATTTAGTTTGAGGCCACGGCTCCACGTACGATATTTTAACGCATGTATCTGCGTTAAATTGACGGACTAAAAACGTATCGTGCACCCCGGCTCCACGTATCGTTTTCAAATCGTATACAAGTCGTACCTATATCGGAAGCAAAACGCAACAACCTGGCTCCACGTACGACATTCTACCGCTCGATACATCCGATTGATGTTAATCCTGACTTTGCTGACTGTATCATTAAAAAATGTTGTGCACTGCACAATTTTGTCAGAAAACGTGATGGCTATCAATTCGAAGACACATTAACGTGCTCTTTAGATAGTATTCATGCTTTGGGAACTAGGGGAAACCTTAATGGAATTCACATCAAAGATTTATTTACTTCATATTTTTGTCCCGACCAGGGATTAGTACCCTGGCAAGAGAAAAATGTAAACATCCATCCATGCTGTCATTTTGGCTGTTCTATTTTTATAGTTTTCGTTGCCTAAATCATACAGGCATGGATGCTTCTCTACTTCTAAAATTAAAATTTCGCTATCTATTTCCGACATTTCGCAGTGAAAAATAGCAAAAGCGGGCAAATCAAGAGAATTAAAATTCACAAGACAATGTCACCAGTAGGAGTAGGCGGACGGAAGCATACACAACACACGTGGAGCCGCGTGTCACGATACTGACTCGATTATTTATCGGATTGAAAATGGAACAAGCTGCGTCCAACTGCGTTATGACTTTGAAGACGCAGAAGTAGTACGATCCGTTATATATAGAAAATTTTTGTAATACTTTTTTAAACTCTTGGATTAGCATCAGAATATAAGATATGTAATTTATTTAAGCTAGTTACTGTAAATATTTTAGGGATAATAAACCCTAATATATAAAAAAATATAGAACTAAATGTCGGTTTACTTATGTATTTGTAGAAACTACACTTACAGTACTTTAATTTCAGTAGTAAATTGTTAAAAATCCGATATTATTTCATAATAATTTAAAATATTTTTTTTCCTTTATGACAGTTATTAATATTTTTAAGAATAAATTATTTGCTCTGTATAAAAAAGGGCAATAAAGCGCAATGTAATAAATGTATTTATATGGATATATAAAATAACCGAATGCTATATACAGTGTCCAAAAGGAATGGAATATGCTATATATCTCAGTAAATATCCACTTAACGGAAAAACGTTTTGAATAAAAAATTGTTTGGTACTTAGTTTTCCACCATAGGACAAATTTTTTTTTTTTTTTGAATAACAAAAGCGCAATGTAAAACAATTGAATTTTTTTAAATGACAAGGTTCCCTATATTATACTCATTTGATAGAGATTTTTTTTCTTTTTTTAATGATGCAAAACTTTAGTACCCTTACTTAAGCAACTTTTTGAGAAAATCGCAAAAAATACTCCTAAATTATTTAAATTGTTTAGTATAAAAATATCATAAGAACTAAATTTTTTTGATGAAATCTAAAATAAGTGTACACACTGTATATTAACGTCTCTTGCTATTAGACCAATTTCTAGTCATTGCTACCGCACACTGCTAAGGCTCCTTTGTTTAAATCAGTAAGAGAGAGGTTTAATGTTAGCAGAAGTGTTTTTAATGCTGTGTTAAGCAGAACGACAATTGATTCAAAATGGATGTGTTCGGAACAACAACCAAAACTTGGTTTAATACTAAGGAACCCTAAAACGATACATTATCTATAAGGTCGTTTATTTTTTCTATATACTTTAAAAATATCCTATTTTACGTTTATTATGCTACATAATCTAATATTATCAGAATCCAACGCTCGATTTTTATAATTTATTTAATATAGATTTAAAAAGTAAAGTTAAGGTTCCACTCATCCGTACACCACTATTTTAGAAACACTTCTATACGTGATCGTCAAGCGTGACTGTTATAATCAAGTACCTGTCAGTTTAACTGATAAAAATCTAATAAAGTTGACATATTTATTAGATTACATTGCGAATTGCTCATTATTTATATTAAAATAGCACAAACTTTATAAATAAACCGTAATTTACGTTCTCTATTAAATATTTTACCTTGTTGCGTTATTGCGTTATTTAGATGAACAGCTTGATATTATTTTGATTAAGAACGCAATTAAATTAAATTTTAGTATCGTATACATGACACCACTTTTTTCCCTAACTTATAGATGATGAAATTTTTGTTGGCTCCCGAATTTTTAATTTTTAATCTTCAATTATTTTGTATATTTTTTCATAAAAGTTTGATTATAGCTAAAAAAACATAGTTTTGAGTTATTTGCATTTAAAAAAAAAGTTTAAAAAAATGTAATTCATACCCAGCACCTCCACCAAATTGTATTTTTTACAAAAAAAAATGTAAATATTAATATCTCTGATTATAATAGGGATACAAACTTAAACTATACAGTAGGGGTGGGCGATATCGAAATTATATTGATATATTGATAAGTTAGTAAAAAACTGAAAAAAGAGATTGGTGACCTAAAAAAATAAACTCTTCGCCCTTTTTGCTGTTCATATACCCACGAAATATTATGAAAATGCTGATTTACTGGGTTCTAATTCCCCGATATATTGACATTCGATATATCGATATCGAAATTATATCGATATTTATCGATACATCGAGGCGATAATTACTGCATTCAATAAGGCATTACATAAGCATAAGCTATCTTATGGAAACTTTAAACTACTTTTACACATACACCAACTTAAAACACTGGAGCTGCGATTTTTTTTCTCGAATAAAATGTGTATTGAAAAATTATTATCTATTGTTCAAATGATAACAAAAATGTTAATATTCTATACATGGTTAGAAAGAACGTTACCAAGGCTGTTTATGTATGCGACAAATTAATTTTTTTTGTAATAAACACTTAATAACAAAAATTGTTGTAAGTGAAAGAAATATTAACAAAGACAACACCTAATATCCAACGAATTTTAAAATTTGTTACCAATATCACATTTTACCTCATCATTTTGGAGGTACAGACACAAATATCTCTTTAAATGTATTGATTTTCATCAATTAAAGGGGTATTAATAGTAAATAATGTTTGTTTCCTTATCTACAAAGCCAAAATAAGATTGGTATATGCCTTGGCCATCTGTTTTCTAAAATCCACCCGGTCATCGGAGGGTTAATAAAATGGATGTAGATTAACTTTCGGATGCCTTGTAACGTAACAATAAAACATAAAAAATTACTTTCGATTTGCAATAAAAAGAAAATTATCGTCTTTCTGGATTTGGAATGTAGGTCGTCCAGGCGCCATCTACATTTAAGACATAGTTAGCTTTAAAGCTTGCAGCTGATTGATTGTTTCTGAAAGTCTTGTGGTCAGTGTGTTGGAGAACTGGATTTGCATAAGTTTGATCCTGCCTAGTTAAGGGAGGTGAGATTTTTGAGCAAGAGTTAAAAAGCAAAGTTAATTTCAAAATTGCTCGCTACGTCATGTTAGTTTATTAATTTAAAGTTAGAAAAATACCCACTTAGCAAAAGAAGTTGTAAGTAAACGTTAAAGCTTTAAAAATTAACAGTAATTGTTTTTTTACATTGTTTAATCATGAATAGGAGCCTGTTTTGATTTCCTAATCTCTACATTTTTATTTATAAAAAATCTTAGTTTGCATATTAAAACCGAAATTTCATTATCATCCAATAAAAAACAATATCTGTTTTTAATGTTGTTCATATTTACTAACAACATTAAAGATTATGTTTTTGACCACTTCAAAAACATTTTTAATTAATGTTAAAAACTCAAAAAACTTGTTGGAATAAGTAAACATATACCAACAACTACGTTAAATCAAGTATTTACTGTACAGTTTTACAACTCAAAATTGAATTACAATCAAGTACCTACAACTTATATTATGTAACCAAATACTAGATTACATCCCGACTTAATGCTTAATCTTCTCGCTGAGAAATTGAGATGAAACCGTATTTAGTATAAAAGCAGAAGTATAAACCTCATGAGCGGAAATTAATTTTAAATGTAATATTACCCACCTTAAATGCTACCTAACTCACAATTAGTAACATGAAACATCGGGTTTAAATTTATCCTAAACGAAATGCGATATTAATGCAATCAGGGACGTAATACTTGCTTAAATGGATTGAGTAATATTTAATATCGAAATGGTAATTAAAACGACTAGATATGTCGAATTATTAAACATGAATGTATTGTCAACCAAAAAAACTCGTTTTCTTTGTAAATAAAACTTTAAAAACTCAGAAACTCTGTGATATTATTAACATAACGTAATTTAAAAGATAAATGATACAGTTTTAAATTGATGCTTTGTTAAAATATTGTTTGGACACTTTACATGTATAAAAAACCAATGTAACGTATTATTTAGTTTATTTATATTATACGCAACTATCCTGCCATTAAAGTATTAATTATTCAGGCGTTACATTATACGAGGGTTAAGTTAAATTTCTTGGGAACAAAGAGGGAAAACATTTTAAGATATTTTTTTAATGATAATATAAACGTCCGTTGTTATGTTAGTTGCGATATTGACGAAAAATAATAAAACTCTGATTTACTGGATGGTATCTTTATTTATTTACGTTTTTTAAAAATCCAACGTTTTGCTCATGTTTTTTATTAGCTTCTTCAGGGCTAAAAAAAATATAGTACATTTATTTAATTATTTTTTTACAGTATCTGCATATCAAAGGTTATTTAGCAAAATTAAAAGAATTAAAAGAACAAGACATTTAAATACAATCGCAATTAATTATAATAATACATTAAAAACGTGGTTAAATTTAACAAGGATACATGTTGGTACGATACATCAAAGTTTTGGCGTGAATTTTTGGAAAACATGAAAAATATTGTAGGTGATGAATATACAGGGTGTCACACAAAAAACGCCGCAAGCTGTAACTCCGTTGTTTGTGGTCCGATTTTGGTGAACAAAAAACTAAATGAAATGGCTCCTCAAATACTATAAACTGAATTGGATTTCAATTTTTTTCAAGTTGAACTTAAATGTCAAACGATAGTCAATTTTTTTCCAAATGGCACCATCTATTTTTTGTACTAAATCTGGTAGACATTATTTTTCTGAATTCAATAATGTAATCATAAGTTAATTTTAGTGCTAAACTATTAAGAAATAAAAAATAAAAGTTTAACTAAAATAGGTTAGGTTTCACAAAATTTTCAAGTGTGCCGTGGAAAACAAAAAAAAGCTTTATCAACAAATGTCATTTTAACGTCAATGTGGTATTTAAATGACATTTGTTGATAAAGATTTTTTGTTTTCTACGGCACGCTTGAAAATTTTGTGAATCCTAACCTATTTTAGTTAAACTTTTATTTTTTATTTCTTATTAGTTTTGCATTAAAATTAACTTATGATTAAATCATTGAATTTAGAAAAAAAAAATGTCTACCAGATTTAGTTAAAAAAAATATATGGTGCCATTTGGAAAAAAAAAATTTACTATCGTTTGACATTTAAGTTGACCTTGAAAAAAATTGAAACCCAATTCAGTTTATAGTATTTGAGGAGCCATTTCATTTAGTTTTGTTTTTCACCAAAATCGGACCACAAACAACGAAGTTACAGCTTGCGGCGTTTTTTGTGTGACACCCTGTATATAATTAAAACGTTTTGATTAAACGTTTTTTGATAATAAGATTATATAATAGACACAATTAGTTATTAAGATAAAATTAAAAAGGCGAACACAACATCACATGTTAAAAATAACAATAATTTCATTTAATCTCATTGTTTACGCTATAGTTTTTAAGAAAATCATTTTGCAGAAATAATTTTTATAAATTTTTACACAAACATTGAACTTTTTTTTGCATTATTACTGTTTATAACAGTGACATCTACTAGCTTTTAGTTTACAAACCAATGTTTTTAAACAGTTTTCTTCTTTACCCAAGCTCTTAAGATAAACTACAGGTTGTTAATTTAGGTTATTTGTACTGTACAATTTTAACGTGTGATGTTGTGTTCGTCTTTTTTTTTCGAACGAGGAAGGAGCTCTGCTTATTGAATACATGAAAAAATGCACTACAATTAATGGAGAGGTCCATTTAAAGACGATGGAAAATTTGAAGCAGCATTGAAATTGAAACGACCTTCATCGTGGCGGCAAAAGAATCTGCTTAGGCACGTCCATAAAGCACGCAATGTTTAAGCTGTAATTCAAGAATGTGGATGTACTGAGCCGCATCATCCACCTTAGAGTCCTTACTTAGCAACCAGCGACTTCATTTTGTTCAGAACTCTAAAACAAATCTTGGGGGCAGAAAATTTATCGCGAATAATGAGCTAAAGATAGCTGTTTATGCCTGTTTTGCAGCTCCAGAAAGATTTTTTCTTGAAAGTTGAGGCACCTTAACAGTTATATAATACTAGTTATTTTTATTTTCGATAAATTTAGCTTGACTCTCGTACGATAAGCAATCGCTAAAGTGGATATAAAGTACCTTTAGCATATTGACGTACGTCTAATGTGTGCGCTTGCTATTTTTACAGACAGGGTAAATGAATAAGACAGTAATACTGACATATAGATTGCAGGATAAGGCAAAAGTTAACCACGTTTTCTTCAGAACTAGTCCTGAGGCCGTTCCTTGACTTTTCCAGCTAATGGACTTGGAAATTAGTGCTTAATCGAAGTGAGAACATCGACAACTTCCGAAAGATCTGTGTCGTTTATTTAGACAAATCGATACTTTAGATTCGTAATAGTCTTTTTCAGGGGTAATATATCTTTACGACGCAAAAACAAATAAGGGCAAAATTACCTTCATTTTAGTTTTTCGCACAAATCTTTTTTGCCGTGTTTATCTAAATCGAAAATATTATTTTAAGGTTGCGAACTGAAATTTATGTGATAGTTCTACAATAAAACTTTTATTAGCATTAAAAATATCTGTAGATATTCGTGTCTTGTAATCAGGGAGTTTATCATTTTTAAAATGCTTTATGGAGTAGTTAAATTGGTAGTTAAGTTTTAAACTATAATATCACGTTTATCATGCACTTAGGGCAAACATCATAAACCACAAAACAATAAAAAGTAAAAAGTCCTATCAAAAATATTTAATTGAAATAAATTATTTAGAGAAGTATAAAATTACTTTACATAAAAGCAGTAGCGTAGCAAGTGGGGGGCGGGGGGTGCGGTCCGCCCCGGGCGGCACTTTTTTTGGGGCGGCACGTTTAGTCTACCCAAATGGGGTAAAAATGTAAATCTCGGGGTAATGAAGGAACAGTAGATATAATAATCAGTACCGGCGCTACGTGGCGCTATTCAAAAGAATTAATTTAAAAAAAAGGAATTCGTGTCTAAGTTAGGTGATAAAACAGGCTACTTGACCTTGCTTTACTGAAAACTCGCTCCCGTGTAACCACAGAAATTCCAAGTACCTAATAAAATTTATGATAGGGTACCACCCATTCAATAAAATTATGAAACAATTCATTTATTTTAGGCATTAAATTCTATGCAGTTTTAAACTCTATTGTAACAAGGATTTTTCACCCTTATTAGAAATAATTTCGTGGGAGTGGGGAGATCTGATTTAAGAAAATAAAAATCAAAAAAGGTTCTACCGTAAAAGTGTAATTTTGGAAGATGTTAAAGCATTCTACATTATCTAACTTTGCATTAACATTAAAACACGTTTGAACGTTTAAATTTAAAAAAAAAATCGCCTGCGGCGCATTTTTTTTCACTGCCAATTTTTTGTGTCGATCTCTGCTTGCTTTTGGAAAAATCAAAAGTTATTAACGGTTATTTACAGGGGCGGCAAATTCAGGCACAAACTCTAGCTACGCCACTGCATAAAAGGCATTTTATTAAGAACTAAACAGTCCTGTGACTTATGTGTATTTTTGTTTTCTAAAAAATATTTAAAGGGTCGCAAGTTCTTTGGAACATTACTACTATTCGTGAGATATTCTTTTTTAAACTTAACTATTAACTTTGTTTTTCAAATAATTTTCTGTACTTTTTAATGCAATATTTGAAAACTCTTGTTGTTTCATATGCCATAATGTATAATTTAAGCACATTTGTCGAGCTTGTTGTTTTGTTAAGATCAATCAAAGCCTGTGAATAAAATATTACTCAATAAAAAGTTGTAGAGAAGTAAAAGAAGAAATAAAAAAACGGATAGTATACGTTTATGAAAGATTACTTGACGAATACTAAAATAACACAATGTTTTAATTAATAATCTTATGCTAACTTATTCTCAGAGAAATCACAAACAAAATGGAACAAATCAATGATGTATTTCGAAACACACGGAAAACGCGTTATAGCTTTGAACTTCAAATACTACGAAATCGTCAAAGCATTTGGACAACGGTTTCTTCTGACAAAACATGTTGGTATTGTATGCTCTCAAAACATAATCTCTAGTTGTGTACAGTACCACGCTAACAAAACATACCACAAGCAACTAATACAGAAATGAAATGTAAAGATTTACAGTTGCCAGTTCATTTACGCAAATAAAATTGCGCTGGATATTATACAATAAATATATATGCAAAGTCATCTAAATTTTCTCAGCCAAGAGGAGTTAATCCATAAATGTTTTTAAACTTTTGAATAGCTGTGAAAAAATAATTTGGCCTTTTCTGTACAAACCAAAGGTGGAAATGCATTGCTTAGAATCTAAGCCTTAGAGACTCCTTAGCCTTAGACGCCAAGGGTGTCTTTAACATATCAAGAAAATATAGACCATCTTAAAACAATCCATTTTTTTTCCAAACAAATTGCAAGGTTATACGAGTATACCGGGTCTAAATGAATTGTGGTACACCCCTTTTTTTCTTTAGTTTTGATTTTAGATTAATGAAATTATTGACATGTTATATGCGAAAAAACCGGATTTCTTAAGTACATGCCTACAATTATTGTTTTACTTCCGATTTCGCCGGAAATTACCCCAACTTTGTTATTTTAAATGAAACACCCTGTATATTCTTACATTTTTGGAAAAAGGAAGCGATTTTGGATATAACTGCACTATTTTGGTTAATTTTTATAACCTCAAATAATTTTTAAACCAAAATCTAATTTTTTATTAAGTTTTAATTTAATGACTGTGTAATCATTTTTCTACCACCGCAATGACATACAAACACGTAAACAAGCATTTGTTTGTTTCCACAGCGATCTTCCGTGGCAGCTTTGTTTTTGTTTTGAATGATTTGTTTTGTTGCAGTTATGCACAGTGTACTGCGATTAACAGGATCTGTTAATAAATCTTTACAATAATTTGACGTTTTTGAAACAGACTCTTAATAAAAAATACAAGTTATTGGTATCGATGGATTCATTAGAATATGCTTCATTTAAATAACCGCTTGTACCACCACAGTTCTATTTAAAAAAAAATACTTTTTGTCAAAAAAACGATTCTGCAACCTTCAAAGCTGATTAAAGTAACCTAAATGGCAATTAAAATGTATAAAAACGTTTTTTGGACAATTGTTGGCATAACAAAATTCAATTTATGCAGGTCACGGTACACTTAATAAAAAAATAAAATTTTGGTTCAAAAATTATTTAAGGTTACAAAAATTAACCAAAATAGTGCAGTTGTATCCAAAATCGCTTCCTTCCAAAAATGTAAAAATATACAAGATGTTCCATTTAAAAAAACAAAGTTGAGGTAATTTCCGGCGAAACCGGAAGTGAAACAATTGTGTGCATGTGCTCAAAAAATCCGGTTTTTTGCACATATCATATGTCTAGAATTTCATAAATCTAAAATCAAAACCAAAGAAAAAAAGAGGTTGCACCACACTTCATTTACACCCGGTATAGTCAGCTAATTTTTTAAAGCTGTAAAAAATGTTTTAGGCCGTTTTCGAACAAACCGAATGTGGAAGTGCATTGCTTAGAGTGTTTTTAACATTTTCAGGAAATATAGAAATCATTCCAAAACAATCGATTTTTTTCTTTAAAAAAATGCAAGGTTCTAGCAATAGATAAAATTCTAGCCTTGGAACTTTTTAAAAATTGTTTTTGACCTTTTCTGAACGACTTACATGTACAAATGCATTGTCTAGGGTATCTTTATCATTTTCGGAAAATATAAAGACTTTTGCAAATTGATTTATTATTTTCTTTCCCAGGTTCCTCATGATAATCAAGCAGTTATATCAACTAAACGTTTCATCATTATTTTCCAATTTTTTATTTTAAAATATAAAAATTTTGTTTTTCAGAGAAAATGCGTTTAATTTACAGAAAGCATAGTAGTGTTTCGTGTTGTAATTTTCCTCAAACATCATTTAAACGGTCATAGAAAAGCAGGTGTGTTCACAAAACTCTAGTTTAAAGTCTAACAATGCATGTAAAATATGCACATCTAATATTATTTGCAACTCGTTAGCTGTGGCCTGGCTCACGGATTCACCGTTAATAGCAAACGACTGTCGCTTTAAAATTTACCTAATAAAAGCTAAGCGAGTTTAAAGTCACTTTAAATCTTAAACGTAGTTTCCTCATTACTTTCAAAATCTACTTGATATTATACAATGTAAAAGACTCGTAAATCTGCATATCTTGCAATATATAACGGCAAAGGCAGTGGTAATAAAGCCGTGGCAGTGCCACTTCTCTCAAATATAATACGAGTTTGTGTATAAAAGCTCGTTGAGTGTACAATTTAAGTGTCATAGAGTAACACACCTTTTGTCCGTGCAGAATCTAGCTGCGTCGAGCTACGTCGACGATTTTATCTCAGTCTCTTATTAGAGCAATAAAATAAGAGGTTGCCATGTGATACCAGTAAAATGAGGGGGATAAAACTACAATATAAACACGGGGTTGTTATAGTACGCGGTTGCGCTACGTATTTTCCCTTATTTCTTACTGCAGTTTTGAAGGTTTGAAGTGCACGATTCTGGCAGCTGGTAAAGTTCAAAACAGTCCATTAATGTTTTTGTTCACAGCGCTATATCGATTAAAACTTGGTTGGATTATTGTGGAAGATATTGTAGACTATAAGTAACAAGGCGACAGCGATATGGTTAAATGTGTAAAAGGAACGTTTAAACAATTTCATTAAATTTGAAGTTAAAGTATAATTAATGACCATAAAAAGCTTCCCCGTTTCTAAACAGTATATTGTGTTGTGAGTTTAAAAGAAGCGTATAAAAGAGATAACGAAAAATTGCATTTATTTTGGATTTCCTGTGCTTACTGTAAGCCTACAAGAAAAATGGTGATGGTGTATAAACAGATATGGTGTACAACAAAGAAGTTGCAACCCCTGTTGCCCAAAATGAATTCAAGGCTAACTTTGAATTTTTAAGAAATTTCGAAATGCTATAAAAATTGTTTTAGATCGTTTTTAAACGACCTATAAATAGATATGTATTACTTCGGGTGCCTTTAATGTTTTTAGAAAATTAAAAGACGACTGCAACACTTTTGTTGGTTTCTTAAATAAAATAGCAAGGTTGGAACTTTTTTAAAAATTTTGAAAAAAGTGTAAAATATAATTTCAGACCATTTTTTAACAAACTAAAGAGATAAATACATTGTCCAAGGTGTCTTAAACATTTTCATAGAATATAAAGAGCATTACACAACATACAAATGGTGCAAAATCAAAATATCAGGCTGACAAATGTATATTTGGAACATTTTGAAGAGTTGTAAAAAATAGTTTTGGGCCGTTTTTAACCCTGCAGCGGTGGCGCCGGGTCTCTCAGACTCGAGCGTCACAAGATTTTGTGTAGAAAGGGGAGGGGTGGAAGTACACTTTACCGCCTTTCAGTACCTTCCTAAAATTCACTATATTAGCGATTAGTGCAGAAAGAACAGTGCAAATTGTTTTTTTTTTCAAACTTTTTGAAGCCTTTTGGGTCTGTCAGACCCAGCGCCACCACTAAGCGAACGTTAATATCAAGTTCAATATTCCACGAATAGGCCTGTTTTTATCGCTTTTGGTAAGTAATATGTGTACTATTTTCAGTGAATTGAATTATAAATTAATGTTAATCACAGAAACATGAGTTACGAAGATGAACAGGCGCGATTATTGCGTTTATTAGAAGAAGTAGACATTGAAGCTGACGAACAATTTGACGACGAAGAATCCAAAGGAGAAGAAGATAATGTTGAGGCACGTTTGACTGATACAGACATAGAGCAAGAAGGAGAAAGCGATACCGAGAATTTACCACTATTAGCAAAAAAAACACGAATTTCCAGCTTCATCGGAAATTACTTTTGAAAAATGTGTTAAAAAAAAAATTATGTCTGAAGAATGCAGAATTTTGCTGCCCTGCGTGTGTGACACTGCCAGAAACTTGTTTATAATGTCTCATAATGTGTTATATAAAGAAAAAAAATTTTTTTTTTTGGTATTCATATCATTCATCAAATAAATTTCTAATTTTAGTTTACATATGTAATATATCTTCCATTGTAAGGACACATTGGTATTTTTTGAATTTCTTGTAACAAAATTATGTGAAAGCTTTAAAAAAAAATCTTTTTATAGAAAATATACCTGGGCAACAGGAACACTCACAAAAAACACAAATTTTATATGGTTGGTAATTAATTACATTGTTTTTAATAGTGGGTCTGTCAGACCCAGCGCCACCACTCCAGGGTTAAATAAACTAAAGGAGGAAATTTTTTGCTTGGGGCGTCTTTAAAATTTTCAAAAAATATAAAGATCATCTTAAAGCAATCGATTTTTTTTCTGAAAAAATTGCAAATAAATCGTTTTTGAATTTGAGGAGTTGTAAAAAACTGTTTTAGGCCGTTTCTGAACGAACCAATGGTGGAAATGCATTGCTTAGGGTGTCTTTAAAATTTTCAGTTAATCCTACATTTTTTAAAATTTTTATTAATAAACTGTTCATAATTACGAAACATATCAAAGTTAAAACGCAGAATTATTTTCGTTAAACTGCCACATTTTAATTAATAGGAGTATTAAAAACTTATTTTACATTTCACGTACAATCATGTTTCCTAAAAGCGTCTTGGAAGTAATTAGTCTGCTGAGTTACTGTGTACACATGGGTAATAACACTGAGTAGGCTGTGGTTAAAAGCGTCAGGTGCGAGCAAAGGAGTCTCCCCAGCAGTCGACTAGAAATTCACTTAAGTGTCAATCTAATTAAAGCTGATAATTTCAACGTCAAATGAAGCAATCAGACAGCTCATCGCTTAGCAAATAAGATACTTTGCTGATTTTTATCTTGTGAAATGTAGGATAAACTTTGCTTCACGTAAATATGATTAGTCAAATTTTTTCTGCAGCAACTTTTAGAACATATCAGTTTGAAAGGATAATTGGTTTACTAATCAGGCAAGGAAAGAGGCGAAATTACATGCTGTAGGATTAAAAATGTTTCTTTTTTTATTTTGGACGCCAAAGAACATACATTACCAGTTTTTGTTTTTCTTAAAAGAGCAATTTTTTAAAATCTCAAATATCACCTATCCATAAACGACATTTTTTTCTTAAAACTTGTGCTTGAGATTTTACTCTTGGTGCAACAGGATCTAAAGGTTTTCAATACTAAACGTAATACAAATATCTTGCATATACAATATTTTTTCTATTAGGTGTATTAAAAATACGTTAAAGCAAGTAAATGCATATCTTTACAGACGGTATTGATTATTATCCTGTAAATTATTTAAATATACGAAGCATCAGCTTGAAGTAGGTACTAATTTAATTTGGAACATTCTAAATCATCTACTTCGACTGTGTTTCATCAGGTAAGGTGCGTAGCACAGCAGTTTAGTTGTTAATTATGGTTATGCTGATAGATCAAAGTAGCTTTTCATGTCAATAATTTTACATTATTAACAGTTAACCTAGAAGGATGGCATAGTTGAACGTCAGCAGTAATGGAAAACGCCATACAGCTAAAGATCAATGGTAAAAATACTTAAAAGGTTTTTTACTAATTGAATTTGTTGATTTATTTAACACTTTTAATCAATGTGTACATATCAAAATATTTTTAGCTGTTTAAGATCCATTGAAATTCTTGCCGAATTATAGAAACTTGATAGGCTACGTATACACTATACAGGGTGTCCCAGATTACATTTCCAGCATGGGGATCTCGCTTATTATAAGAGATACAGGTTTGTTTAAATTAGATGAATTATTCCTTAGTATGAGAGGAGCCGCAATCAATTTTTAAGTGTGCAAAATTTCTCGTGCTTCAAAAAATATGAAAATGTCGAATTTATTTTTTCTCTCATAACTTTGTTGTGTTAATCATTAAAACAATTTTATTTGCACTTTCTTAAGGTACTTTTTAATGTAGAATGTAAATATTATCTTAGATTTTTTTAAATACCTAATATTTTCGAGATATTACCCCTAATTTATTTTTTTCTTATGAGCCGCGAAGTAAGCTATAAAATAGTTAAATGTGCTTTTTTCTCTCTTTTAAATGGGATATTACTTGCTGTATCTATTTTTATAAATAAGTCACAAAATCAAGAAAAATCGTATAAGCCATGGGGGCTTATCAACCTATCTATAAAAATAAAAACAAAAAACAACTAATTAAGTCAAATGACAGTTACCATTTGTCTGCGGTATCATTTATTAGAATTTTATATTATTGTTGTGTAATTCGATAGTCTTAGAAATGTTAAGATGCTACATTCTTTGCCATAAAAACTGTGGAGAATCAGCGAATATACTTAGAGATGTATCCCGAGAGAGGGCAACGAAATTTACAGAAATTTGGAAATAAATTTAAAAGAATAAAGTTTTTTCGAGAAACCAACCAAAAATCCAAAACAAATCAATAAGAATTAGAATTGTCTGTTTTTACCCAGTTTCTATGGCAAAGAATGTAAGCATTTCAACATAAAATTTTTAATTGGTTGTAAATGTGCCCATAATTATACGAGTATGATGTTATTTTTTGCTATAACATCTGAAGCACGAGAAATTTTGTACTTTGATTGTAGCTCCTCTCATACTAAGGAATAATTCATCTAATTTAAACAAACCTGTATCTCTTATAATAAGCGAGATCCCCATGCTGGAAATGTAATCTGGGACACCCTGTATAAACGATTTAAATGTAAAATACTCACAACTAAATAAAAGAAAAACATCCAAACAGATAAAATGGTTGCAGCAAACTATTAACTTTAAGCAAAATAATTTCAAGTGAGATTCTTTAGAGAGAGATGTCCCTGGTTGAAGCGTTTATATTTTATTCCAATAAAGCCAAAATCAATACAAACAGATCACAATTAAACAGACTAAATTATTTATGAACAAATCGATGTAACATTGCCCCGGACCAATGGACATGCAAATATTTATCGAAGTGTAATTTGTAAACAATACAGAACGGAGATAAACCATGTGCATACTAATGATTTTTAAATCGCTATAATTCGTTCTGAAATCGTTCAGGATTATTAAACAAAAAACGAATTTTAATATTAAGAACAACCTACAAATTTAATATCCATTATTAAAGTGTAAATTTACCGATTAAGTTATATATTTTTGTAGCTCTAAATTCAAGCTAGACCTCAATCATTAACCGAAGCATAACTATTAACGTAAACTATTGAGTAAGCAAACATTATTCTACACATGACTGAATACAGAAACTTGCCAACCCTCTGGTTGTAGAAGTTGCAAAATCGATATAAATAAATCAAGAAATAGTTATTATTATAAATAACTTTAATGTAAAAACACTTTTGCATAGTATTCCTTGTCTTATTGTAAGATTAAACTTGGAGACTTCCGTCCCTTCATAATTTGCAGTTTTAATTTCAATTAAATTTATTAATATTGTTAAATTAATCACTTAAATATTCCAACAGTTTATCACAATTTTGTTTAAAATTTATTGAATTTATAGATAATTATTGTAGTTTTGTGTTTAAAATCTAAAAACTGTCTGTAGTCTGTAGGTCTTAGCAATTGTGTCAAAGTCTTGTTTGTTAAAATATTTTGTCGGTAGTAAAATGGAGGTGTTACTGACTTTTTTGTAAAATTTTATTAATTCTGCGATTGTTTAGAAAATGTTTTATCATTAAAAATTTTGGGGCATCGTTTTTCTTTTCACATCGCTTTAGAATAATTGTTATTTTATGTTCTATTGTTGCTATTTTAATTTTTAACTTCTAAAATGTTTATATTTAGTATTTCTACAGGATGTTGTATGACCAAACGGCCAAACTCAAGAAGCATGTTCCTTGAGTCACATTAAGCAAAAAATGTTATATAAACTATAGGATGGTTATCGAGTTATAGACCTTTCAACTTTATAAAAAAAGTTTGAAATACCGCTTTTATCTTCTAAAATATTGATTTAACAACAAAATGTTTATAATAAAATTTGCATCGCTATCTTTTTTGCGCTTTATGGTGTAGGTACTCGATTTTGATTTGTTTTTTACGGTTTATTTGCTATTTTTAGAATTCTCTTTAAATGTACTTTATAAAATGCGAACGGTCATATAGGCCTAAAATTAACCGTTTTCGTGTAATTAATTTTTTTCTCGAAAATTTTGAGCAACGTAGCACTTTCAAAAATAGCAACTATTTAAGAATTCAACGAATTCGATCAAAAATAACAAACGTCTTATATTAAATTTCAAAATTTAAAATAATACAAATCGTGTACCAAGTTATAGGAAGCATAACTCTCAAACGGATTTCGGTTGTCACCACAAATTCCTTAAATATTGAAAATTTTTGAAAGTTCTACATTGCTCAAAAATCAAAAACAAGTGAATTACTCGAAAAAGGTTAATTTTAGACCTAATATAGGAATCCAAAAATGTAATAATATACAGGGTGTTCTATTAAAAATAGCTAGGTTGCTTGCCATAGCAAATAAACCGTAAAAAACAAAACAAAATCGAGTACCTACACCATAAAGCGCAAAAAAGATAGCGATGCGTTTTTTATAAAAAACATTTTGTTGTTAAATTAATATTTTAGAAAGTAAAAGCGGTATTTTATATTTTTTTATGTTAAAATTTACCTTTTTTTAATAAACGTTAAAGGTCTATAACTCGATAACCATCGAGTTTTGGACTATGGTTTATATAACATTTTTTGCTTAAATTGACTCAAGGAACATGCTTCTTAAGTTTGGCCGTTTGGTCATGCAACACCCTGTATTTAATAAATATTTAAGTGATCCATTTAATAAAATGAATAAGTTTATTTAAAATGTGTTAGATTGCTAATGAGGAAGAGACAAATTTACCATCAGAAACTCAGTCAAAATTAATACTATCTGACAGTAAGGTTCCAAAATGGTATAAATGTACAATAGCTGTTGATAAAGAAACGAGTCATAAAACTTATTTAGACTTTTTATAAAGCAGAGCCTTAAAAATTAGGGAAGGAGAACTTATTTGTCCTAACAATATAAACTTTAAGTGAACTCGTATTAAAATGATTCAAATGTTTCTTGCGGTTATGGTTTGTTTAATTCAAACCATTGCTACCCCAACTCTACGAACTGCATGTGAAGATACAGGAGACGAAAATGTGTAAAATCTGAGGAAATGTACAATAGAAGGGGGACGCTGACAATAGTGTAGAGGTAGATTTACGTACACTTTCCTTGCCCCACAGTGATATCTCGTGTTATCTGACGAGGTTAATTGGACGGGGGAGATATAGGAACATATAAAACGCGAAAACCTTCCGAATTACTAGAGCTATCTTCTGTCTCACTTCGTCCGATACGTGTTTTAGCTTTTTTGCCGTTTTCGCTCCCGTTTGTTTTTCTCGCTGCATTTTTAGCCCTCAGAACGCATTTAAACCTGGTATTATTTCCTTCCGCGCTCTAGCATGATGCATGGCCTTATTACTTTTTTACACGAGCGATTCCGTAGTATTTAAAATTCAGTGCCTGTAAACTCGGGAAGGTACTACAGACTAGGGAAGCTTAAATATGGTATAAACAGCAGTTATAAGGGAAATTTACAGCTCCTTTTTGTAAAAGCATAACGCAGTACTCGCTAGAATTTATTTTTAATTTAGATTTGCCGATAAAACGAGCAAAACACGATATTAAACTTCGGAGGGGATTTTTTCGGTTAAAATGAAACTCAGTTAAACTGTTCTGTAATGAAAATTAATGCAACGCCAACTTCGCACAAATCAGTTACAGCTTAGTTGGCGATGCATTTATGCAGCAATGGCAAAAACCAATAAACTCGAATGTTGGCCGGAGTTTGCGGAATGCAATAAGCTTATAATAGAAATTTCCGCCGAAAGTGTATTTAAATTTTATGCTTTGATTCGCAACCTAGAACAAACTTCATAAAAGGAGGCTAAGTAAGCGGTGAAACATTTTGATCCGGGCTTATTTACTCAAAGCTATCCTGCTCTTTGTTAGTGTATTGCTTATCGAAAGCTATCTATATCAAAAGCAAAATTCGGCTGAAGCTTTTGCGGTTTGCTGCCATGTTATCTGGCGTCATGCCATAATGTTCTGTGCTCGTAGAATTACATAAATGTAGAAAACAACCACAATGGGAAATTAGCGGTCATTAACTACGGTATAATTTACATTAACTCCTGGTTTCGGTCAGGGAAAAAACCGCACTGCACTAGCTAAATATTTGCAGTATTTTTTTGGAAGAGGACTGCTGTCCTCATTTGTAAATGAAAGTAATTTTATTACATCGAAGATTGTTACATATGACCTATTTTAACCCATAACTAGAAAGGTGGGTTTAAGTCAAACTTCATGAAAATTAAAAATTGCTTCTCTCTCTCTACCTCACATTTCTCCACCACATTGGTTAAAGGTAAATTTTTTGAATGGAGTAAAATTTCTCGAGGTAACCCTCTCATGCATGAATTTTTTTACACACACACAAATTATTAAACCGTTATTTTTGGGGAACATTGGTCAAGGAAACGACTTAAAACTTATTTTTAAAAAATGCACTCTATTTGTTATAAGTCCTCACATGTTTTGTAATTTGTTGTTGTGATAAACATTACAAATATTTGAACATAAGATAAACTACAATAAACTACATTACTGCAGATTCCGACTTTATCGTTGTTTCCTTATTTTTATATATTTATAATGTTTATCACAACAACAAATTACAAAACCTTCGTAACTTGTACCAAATGAGTTTTAAGGTAAGCGCACATTAGGACGGGTCGCAACGCATTGCAGCGGAGCGCATTATCGCATCGCCTGGCAGGCGGATTTTTGCTCGCGATGCGCTGCGACCCGCTGCGATGCGTTGCGATCCGTCCGTGTGCGATACCTAGCGGATTTCAGCGCACGTGTTTATTGTCGGTAACGCATTGGAATTGAACATTATTTAGGTATGTATTGTAATGGTCGCATATACGATAATATCTAATAATTTAAAAACAATTTTTAATGTACTCGCGTAACATCATAAAGTATTATTTAGTTATTTTTCTGTTTCTAGGAAACCATAAATAACTTGTTTAAAGTTAAAGAAAGCCACATGTGTTTTAAAAACGCGTGTAGGTTATAATACTTACATTTTCTCAGGGTGCTTTAGTAAACAAAACACTTTTAAAATCGTTATGAATGCAAGGGTTTCTAATAATTACCGAGTCAAGTGCTAATCCCCAATGCTAGAACAAATAAGCGTTGACTGATTTGTTGTGTCATAAATTTGTCTTTATGGATTCTAAGAAAACTAATGCAGGTCAAACCATAACATCTGGCAACCCTAAGCTTAACATTCTTCGGGGATGTCCATTTGTTTGTCTAGTTATTGTGTTGCGAATTATATTTCTCATTTATTTAATGTTCACATTTTGTGCAGATATTATTATTTATAACTGATTAAAATTACATGTAAAATATTGAGTAATTGGAGTTACGAATTAATATGATTTTACATTGGTTTAGTATATTTTGTTTTCAAGTAACAGATTTCGACGTTTAATGGAGGGGAGAATTTAAGTTTAAATTGTTAGAAAACTATTTATTTTAAGAAACTCCAATAGTCAACGAGCTAACGGATTCAGGAATCACCCCACCATTATACACAAATCTGAATAACGAATTAACGAATGTATGTGTGTTAATATCCACCCTTATTATTTAACATCTCTTTGCACTATTTGTCCATCCCAAAAAATAGGCGGTTTTGACCGTCAGGTATCCAGCAAAAGGGTATAAAAGGCATTGTTTTACAGTAATCGGGGTTCACTTTTTTGAGAACCATTTTCTTTGGGACCTAGCGATAGATGTGCTCTCCACAAAGCAATATGTAGGCAGGGCACTCCCTTGGTCAGTCAATATTTCCAAATTTGCGTTAAACTCCGACTCTCGGATCGATGTTTTGTCCCAGAAGAAATTCTGAGGCAGGGAACTCCCAGAGTCATTGTTTCTAAATTTGCGTAAAAAATTGTAACGACTAAATGATAGATGTTCTCTCCACAAAGCAATTTGTAAGGCAGGGAACTCCGTTAGTCACCTTAACAAACGTGTATTTTTATTAGTAACAAACTGCGTGATATTTTTTGGCTCTCCGTAAATTTAAAACCCAATGCCTTCGCAATTAATCCACCGGACAACCCCGCACTAACGACCCGATTGCGCAATAATATTCCCAATTGCACCATCTTAAATAACAATTCACCACTCCTTAATTAATCCTCCTTACAATCACTGATACAACCTAGAATCGCGAAATCTCACAATTACCATATTACATGTCCCATAATAATCCACCATTTCCCAATCAATCCGCCATACGATGCCTCATAAAACCTCTAATTACGAATACCAAAAATCACCCACTCCGAAACCAATAATAAAACCTTAAATGTGACAACGACCCTGAATCTCCAATAATAATTCCTAATATGTGACAATAATACACGAAATAATCTAACCCTAACAATTCCTAATATGTGACAACCATCCACGAACTAACCACATAATAATTCCTAATATGTGACAACCATCCACGAAATAACCTTGCCTAATAATCATCCCTAATATGTGAGAATTATCCACGAAATAACTACGAATAATAATTCCTTATATGTGACAATTATCTACGTAATGAAACTTTAAATAATAAACAAAATCTACAACATCTTGTTTGTTTTATTTACTGTCTAATAAACCTATAGCTGTTCTAAATACTGGAGTTCGCTATGGAAACACAACGTAGCAGGGTCCTACACTAAATATGACGATCATGAGCCATAACATCGTTTAAGTAACTTCGCTAATTCACCAGAACTACCGTACTCAGTATAAAAGAAAATAAGTAAAAAACCATAAGAGCCTTTGAATAATACTGAGCCCAGTACGGTACGTTACAGTATGTAGGTTTTTTTTTCTGAAATGAATGAAGAACTACTTACACTTACGATCAGTAGTTTGAGAACAGTAAAGTTAAACACAAAAAATGTTCTTTAAATATAAAAGAAATTTTTCCTGAATAACATAAATACATAATATATAATTAAAATTATAATAATTTATCACATTTAAATTGGAATTTCATAAAATTAAGCAAGAATACAAAAACTAGTTGTGTTACTGAATTTTCGTCAAAAAAAACCGTGTTTACATTTACCTACTGATATTTTTCTTAGCAATCTTGGCATGCGAGCAACAAATTTTTTTATTGCGACTGGTAAAACTCTCCTCCTTTTTTTCTAAAAACGTGATCCAAAGCAAATCTTTTGACGAAGAACATTTTTCGCGGACTTTTCGATCAAGTTCTTCTCATACAAGCTCTAGGATTCAGATCCGGACATTGTGGTGGCCAAATCATGTTATTCAAGAGACCTTCTGCCTCTTTTTCTTTTAAATAGTTTCTGCGTAATCTTGATTTGTGTTAAAAGTCATTATCCTATTGCATAGTGAACCCATCACCAATTGGTCGTAGCTCAGATGGTACAGCGTTTGACTTCAGTTTGGGATGAAAAAACTCTTTGTCACGAATGTACATAGCTTCTTGTGCAGCATGATAACCGGTAATTTGGTAAATCTTGGAATGTTTCTGTTGTCGTACTTCCTTCTTTGTCTACTTCACTCCAGTGGCAAGTGTCATTAGTCAAAAAATTATGTAAATTATGTATTATCTCTCCATCAAAGAGCAGTTGAAATAAATAAAAATCTTCATCAGAACTATCGGAACTATCCAAACATGCAGTCACAAGCAATGTCGATCAAAAAATGTAAGGAAAACATTACTCCACATTTTAATGCGATGCGATGCGCTCCGGCCCGACACGCTTCTAGTGTGCGTTGCCGCATTTTTAAAAATGCGATGCGATGCGACCCGCTCCGGCAGTAATGTGCGCTTAGCTTTAAAAGGTTTTACACCTTGTTTTGTTTTTGTTTTCACAGCCTACTATAATTTTGTTTAACAAAAAAAAACTAAAAAACCTCCGTAACTCGAAAACAAAAGACGATAACCAATTTTAGTTTTCACCATTAACTTTTTCTCGAAAAAGAGATCGAGGATGCGCGGTCCGTTTTTTGATACCTCTTATAGTTACAAAGATTCCCTATTAAAACATCGAAATTTGCCCACCCTGTACACCGACCGCAAAAATATCTGGTTTTACGTTTGCAATGTGTATTTTTGCAGCAAGATGCGTTTTTTGCATTATTTTTATTAAAATTATTGTTATGATCGATGATTTGTTTGGTAAACAATTGTATCCAAAATCTCATCACAAAAAGATATTTTTAAATAGTCTATAGGGGTGTTTCCCTGGATATTAACTTTTCGAGTTTTTCTACACGTTGGTATATTACCGGATAATGAATGGATTATCTTTTTCAACACTCCATTTTTCTTTTCTGATCTTAAGTTCTCGTTTATTTATTGCTCTTTTTAACTTTTTTTTGCGATTTTTGGGCAATCTCCTTTGGTTTTTTGTTTTGTTTTTTGGACTTTGGGTAAACAATAAGAGCCGTTTTTCGTCTTCTGAATCACTAAAATTGCTACCAGTGGATTCGTCTACACTAAAATTTAAATAAAACAACGAAACGATTTTCATGAACTTCATTGGAAGAATCAAACAATAATTTTTCAAGGTCTTCTTTGGTCAAAAGTGTTGTGTTGGTCATTTTATTTGTAAGTTTTTTAGTTTGCTTAATGAAATTCAGTCAAATTGACCAAACCTATAACCAACACACAAATGTTCTTCCAAATATGTAGTACACATTTGAGGACATTAGTATTTTTGGTTGAATACAAAATTCATTTGTATTTTTAGGCTTTAAAATACTGCTATTGATCAATTAACTATTATTTTACAAAAAGTAATTTTTATTGCCCTACTTAGTTTGTTTTTTTGCTGTACTTAATAAAACAAAAAGGCGCTGCACATGCCTCACTAATAAACTGTCACTCGTTGCAAATTTACATAGAGTTCTGCATTTGAACTAACAATATTCTTAATACTGCCAACCAACATAATCAGAGCATAATAAAAACAGTCTAATATGAGGACATTATGCATATAGATTTAGAAAAAAAAAGCTGCAACTGTGAAATTTAATTTTGAATTAATGTCCTCGCGCATGGACGCTATGAATGGGAGGGTTAAAAGAATAATTTTTTAATTGGAGATCCACCATCCATATCCCACATCACAGCGATTTTTGAAATTATTTTACGTTGCGTGAACTTTCAACTCTTATAATAGGGCAGTTAATTATTCAATACTTTGCTAAACATTTTCTAAAACATTCCTTTTTGTTTTAACTCAAAGTTTGACAAATTTAATAATAACCACGAAGTGTAGATTGTAAACAACTGTATGTTCTTGTTTTTGTTTTTTGTTATACCAACTTTTATTTCCTTTATTCATAATATTTAGTGTGGATATTTACAAGTTGAAGTTAATTTAGAGTCGTTAACGAAAGAATTTTCAATTACCAATGTCCCCCCAAAATATGCATTTTAAATTATTGGGGTTCGTTTTACCCCATTCACCATTTACTTAACGGAAAAAAGCTCATCGATTATGGTTGTGATAATTTGTCGTTAATACAATGTTGTTTCAGTTTGTGCAGTTATGGCAGACATTTTTTCAATTTTTCTGGCAGGTCTTTTAATATCACCTACCTTGATTTTATCACCTCCATGTTTGATACAAATTTTCCCCCATGGAGCTTTTCCGCTAGATGTGAAAACAACCAAACTTACACGAAGCAGCGTTAGGGCTATATTTTTGATGAGGTAAGAAACAATGTTCGTACCATTTTTACAGTGTTATGCAGTATTTTTCAGAACTTATAATTATTTAAGTGTAAGTAATAGTTGCTTTCTACAGATAGTTGTTTTTACACTATCGAAAAAAAAAAGATTTAAACTTATTCCGTAACATAAATAAGTTTAATTGGCTTATTATAAGATTTAATAATCTTTTTTGTACTTAATTACTCCAGATTGTACAGCAACTTTCTTATTTGTTGATTAGTTGTTTTATTAAAATTAGCAAAAATTCTATGTTGAATATTAAAATTTTTCCTGGTTTTCTTAGTACTTTGCTGGTAGATACGCTTGTTTGCTTATATACATTTTAATTTAAGCTTGTTGCTTTTAAATTTCTTGTTTATGGTTAACACTAAATCGTTAAAGAAACCACGTCGATGCGTTTGAAGCTTAAAGTATTCCTTGAACTTTTTAATTAAAATTTTAATTTAATGAACGTCTCCTAATTTAAATGTATTATAAATTTCGAAAACTTTGGCTACCTACATCCTGCAGGATTTTATTGCTTTTAGCCCTGGAATGTTTCTTGAATATATTTATTAGTAACTGTATGTTTCATCTTTACATCTGCTAAGATCAGTTTCGTTAATTATGGTTACCAATTAAAAAAAAATACATTGTGGCTCGTGTTTTCTTATATTTTATTTTCAAACTTCTTTAATTAAATTCCTTTATATTTTATTCTGTAACATTCATTACCAAATCAATTATTTATTAAACTTAGCAAATGCGTGATTTTGTAATCAAATATTATTGAAAATTGATTTTAAAAGCTTCAAAAGTCGTGCTAAAAATAATATTAAATACAATTTTAGCACAACAGAACTAAATGTATGAAACAAACAGACACTTTAACTTTACAACTTTATAACAAAGTCGCTCAAGTTGTGTATACGTTTTAACGTCAGTGATGTGAAAAATTCATTAAAAAGCTTGAAAAATTTAGAACTCTTAAAAAAGCATAGAAAACATTACAAAGTTAAAATTTAGACTGACATTCACGTAATAGTACTTAAAAATACAATGCATTGTATTTTAAGGTATTTCAACAGGAAACTTTCCAGAAATTTTATAACATTAAATACGTTTTTTTTTACTCAAAAGTCGTATGGCTAGTTTTGGCTTAATTATTTAAAATAGGGAAACATCTTTAGTCTATAAAATTATCGCCCTGCATAATAAAACATACACCTAGGACCTAGGGTCCATTTTTTTCATATTTCACTTACTAATCAATATTCAGCAAGACGAATTCTCAAGACAGAATCAATAATTTAATGTCCTAAATTATTTTGAACTACAGGGTGATTGAAATTTGAGGGCGAACATGGGGATATCGCTTATTATAATAGCTGGAGTACAAGTTTAAATTTGGCAAACTTGCTAAATTTGGTGCTCATTAATAATCCGAAGAGAAATTAGATATACCTCAAACGGTATCCGGGAAAATTGGGAAAAACCAGAAAATATGATTTTTGAAAATAGTTTATAACTTCTTTGAAGTATAAAATATTTCAAATGCGTTGCCCAAGCAACTTTTTAACCTGCATCGGATAGTAATCACTAATTTATTCTAGGTCGTTTCGTTTCTGTTTTATGACAACCCACTTTATTATTTCTTATAGGCGCAATTTTTGCTAATTACATAATCCAGAAGCATTTATTTTTCTGAATTCATTGATGTTGCCAACTTAAAAAAAAATCTTTTAAACAATAACCATTATAAATCAGATAGGCCGATCATTGTAGTCATATATCTAATTGTAGTTTATGTTGTTTCCATGTCAACCAATCAACAAACTAAACGTTTTGAAAGCCTCTTACTCTTGTCACATTAATAAATTAGTAAAAATGAACTGCAATAACGAAGAAAAACGCGATATACCTACTGCGAATTTTTTATTCATTGAATAGGAATGCAATATTGTCAAGTCAGCGATATGCAGAAACATATCCAGAAAGAAGACAACCCTCGCACACATATTTTAGTACTTTGGACAGATACTTAAAGAAATATGGGGCTTTTTCCAAACCCAGAAGATAATATGGCAGAAAAGTTTCAGATGAATGTAAAAAAAAACATTTTTACTATAAACAGAGCCGGAAAAAAACACAATTTTTCAACGTTAAACAGAAACTTAAGTAAGTTTTTTAAAAGCATGTGATAAAGTACAACAAAACCTAAAAGAAGGGTATAAAAAATTTGCAGCATATCGCGTTTTTCTTCGTTATTAATAAAGTTCATTTTTACGAATTTATTAATGTGACAAGTAATAGGCTTTCAAAACTTTAGTTTGTTGATTGGTTGTCATGGAAACAACATAAACTACATTGACCGGCCTACCTTATTTATCGTGGTTCTTGTTTAAAACATTTTTTTTTTCAATTTGGCAGTGAATAAAGAAGTAAAATACTATGTGTGATACGTCAATGAATTCGGAAAAATAAATGCTATTTGATTATGTAAATAGCAAACATTGCGCCCATAAGAAAAAATAAAGTTGGTTATCTATCATAAAACAAAAACGAATCGACCTAGAATAAATTAATGATTACTATCCGATGCGGCTTAAAAAGTTGCTTAGGCAATGTTTTTACACATTCAAGATATTTCAAACTCCAAATTATTTATAGACGATTTTCAAAAATCGTATTTTCCAGTTTTTCCTAATTTTTTTGAATACCGTTTGAGATATTTCCAATTTCTCCGGATTATTAATGAGCACCAAATTGAGCAACTTTGCCAAATTTAAACCTATACTCTAGCTATTATAATAAGCGAGATTCTCATGGTCGCCCTCGAATTTGAATTACCCTGTATACTGAGTATACATTTTTTAATTTTTGGATTTCAAATCAAAATTTCTTTTATACCTAAAAACAACCGCTTAGAATAATAGTAATATTTCACAACGCTGGTAGAAATTATTTTGAAGTTTAATTAACAACGTATAATCACTTCTAATTAGCTACACTTTTAAAATAATGCACTGAGTGTTGGTTTTGGTTGGTCGATTTTGCTAAACTTCAAACATAAATTAATGTTTTCAAATGGAATACCGCATGTATAAAGGTATAGTTTTACAGTTGCTCATGAATAATATAATACGCATGTCATAAAATTTACATTATTTACATGAAATAAAACCCCAAATTAAATAAAAAATGTCGTTATTGGAGAAAGTCATATTTTATTAAATAGTCGTTTAAATAAATTCTCGTAAAGTGCTATAGATTTCTGATTCTAAAACGGATTAAATTGTTTCCAAACATAGTGTGTGTCAGCAGCGGTACGAAGACTGGGGTAAGTCCATTCTTCTGGGGAATGTGTTTGAAATTAGAGCTGTTGGGGATGAAATAATAGGGAAGATGCGGTTTCCGTCCTTTTGTATGTACCTAGTGGTTTTCCAACTGCAGTAGCTACAAGTTTTTACCACTAGAGTTTTAGATTAAGTTGACTTCTTGTTAAGAGACAAGTTAAATTGCTTAAAAAATTGGTAATTTTAGCTGAAAAGTCACTTTTAATTTTGCAGTTCTTGAAAAAGCACTAATAACGTGTAAGCTTATAAATAAAAATGTTGCGTTTTTAATTTTTTACAGACTTTTAGTGAAAAATTAATTGTTATAGATTTGAATTTTAAGGATAAAAAAAAACACTGATTCCATCTTTCTGGGAATCTATTCAATAGTCTATACACACACAGTCTATTTAAATATAAAAAAGTACTAGATTACTCTTACGCAGTTAATGAGATAAATTTTATATTATTTTATTATCTGATTACCGGATTACCGGATTACAAGTTACTAAAAACGTTGTACGTTTTAATTTAATCTTACCTTTATGTATTCAGTTTTACAATGGAGCTATTCATACACGTACCTGGAACAAAGAAAAGTTTGAATTAATAATGTTGTACGTATTTCAAGTCAAAAAAAGGAAATAAAATACTACGCAAACTAAACACTAGTAACAATACTTACAAGTAATATGTGTATAAAATAATAAAATTAATAAAGAGATGAGTCTTAAGACTGGTACACGTACATCTTCGACAAAGCATCGTTTGAAAACAAGATAAGTGATTTTTAATTACGTTAATTAATATAAATTTTGAGCGTCGGCAATTATTTAAATATATAAATAATTAATCTAAGTAGCAAATATTAAATCCTAGTGGCAAATATTAAATCCAAGTTGAATTTATATTATTTGTTATAGCGTGGTGCAAGTGACAAATAAAAAAAATTATAGCAAATAATTTGTGCTCTATAAATAATATATTTTCTGTGTGGCAGCCATGATTAATTTACAATCTATTCTACAGGGTGGTCCGGTGTTTGTAGCAGGACTTTAACAATCGATACAAAAACTTATTTTAAAGCAAATATTCCATATCAATATAGGTCCAAAAACGCTTCATTTTAAAGATACAGGGTGTTGAAATTTTCAAAAAAATATCTATAATGTTTAAACGTTTTTTAACCAGCACATATATTTAAAACAAATTTAGTATACAGCACCACCTTACAGGTTATCACATTCGGTGAGAATATCAAGCCCCAAAATCAACCAGTGGCGGAGTTGTGAGGGTTCAGTTTCAATAAATTTTATAAAAAACTAGTACGGCCCTGTTTAAAATCAAACTGGAATTGGTTTTTCGGTAGAACATTTTATTCTTAACAAAAAGAGTCTCTTGACTTTTATTCGTATCTGCCACCGTTTGGCGCGAAATTTAATTTATTTTTCTATATTCGCAAAAAATTTGCTCATAAATTAGCGATATTTTTAGATCGAATTTATGAGCAAACTTTTTGCGAATATAGAAAAATAAATTAAATTTCGCGCCAAACGGTGGCAGATACGAATAAAAGTCAAGAGACTCTTTTTGTTTTGCTCTACCAAAAAACAAGTTCCAGTTGGGTTTTGAAAACGGCCGTACTAGTTTTTTAATAAACTTACTAATTCTAAACCCGCACAACTCCGCCACTGGTTGCTTGTGGGGCTTACATTCTCACTGAATGTGGTAACCTGTAAGGCGGTGCTGTATATCAAATTTGTTTTAAATGTATTTACTGGTTGAGAAACGATTAAACATTATCGATATTTTTTCGAAAATTTCAACACCCTGTATCTTTAAAATGAAGCGTTTTTTGACCTATGTTGATATAGAATATTCGCGTTAAAATAAGTTTTTGTATCGACTGTTAAAGTCCTGCTACAAAAAAGTGAACAACAAGTAAATCGTTGTGACTTTAACTTGAAGGATAAACCAGTGGAAATTACCCGCTCTTAAAGTTACCTTCCTAAAGTTATTCATTAATTAAAACATAGTTTATTGATCATAATTTACTTAAAATCATTTAAAATTACTTTTTAGCCATTTGTTTATTCTGTCATAATAAAAAGAGATTTGTGTTAATAAATTGGCCAGTATCCAGTTTTTATGGCATCCACTGTTACTTTTCATTTTTTTTTGTAAACCTACTCAACTGTACTAATTAAACGCACTCTCCAACTTTCGTAAAAACAAAATTAGCCTTATAACGCGGTGTATTGTTACCATGTGTCACTCCTTACCTTAACCTAGATTTATTTTAAAACTTTTTTGATGGTTTCTGGACAAGAACAGCTTTTGTTCTCCTGTTCAGGTATTTTTTATACAACACGTGTGATTTTAGTGAATCGATACACTACGAAGCGAAATGCTTTTGTGCGAAAACGTTCCAAATGAAAAAGAATGGTTTCATGATGAACACAGACCAGTGACTATTAAGGTTAGAAAAAGCCAAACAATAAAAATAGACCAGATTAATTTTTGTTGTTTGTAAATAAATTCCTTCAAAAAGCCAAATCAAATATGATGCTCAATTTTATTATAATATTTATCGTACTATTAGCTCTCAACAATCTTCATTAATTTGACAAGTAAAATACAGAAAAATCCGAAGCAAAGACACTTGAACTTTCTAATTTAAAAGTTTAAATTACACCATCGTCCCAAGGGTTTCACCGAGTATATCAATCATTTATTGGAAGGAGCTGTTTATAAACGTTAAACGAAAAGAGGATACAATTAACTTAAACAAAATATCATATGTAAAGAATTAAATTTCGCGTTTGTATTGGCTCTTTAATAAAAGGACGTGTAATAGTTGCTTAATGTTTTTTGTTGCAACTGTAAGACTAAAATTAACATCCGTTAAAGTACCAAAATTTACCTATGTGTCAAAAGTATTATGTAATCTACCCATGTACAGAGTGTCCCAGATAACATTTTCAGCTTGGAATTTTAGTTTATTATAGGAGATACAGGTTTGCTTAAATTGAGGTGCGGTAAATTGCTCGAATACAATTGCTCGAAAAACAATTGCTCGAATGGAAAATTGCTCGAAAGAAAAGTTGCTCGAATAACAATTGCTTGAAAGGAAATTTGCTCGAAAAAATGAAAAAATATTACATTTTTATAAATAAAAATACAAAATAATTAAATGTACTAGAAAAGTTGTTTACATTTGTTTACACTTAGAAAAATTTATTTAATTTTTTTTTATTAAAGAATTTCTGCAGCTCGTGTAGTCGTGTATCGGGTTAGCTCTCATGCTTAATTACTTTCTGCATTTCGAGCGGTACTTAAGTACTAGTGATTAAAATTGCTGCAGTTCGAGAACGCCCAGTATAATACTATTAGCAATTGTACAGGGCGGACCAAATTCGATAGGATTGCATGGGTATCTCACTTAATATTCAAGATAGAGAAACGGTTAAATTACCAAAAATGTGCATTTATTGAGAACAACTCGGAACCGTTTTCAAAAATATTCTATCATTTTTGATTTTTTAGTTATTGGAAAAAAAGTGTTTTTTTATCATGATTATAATGTGTCATATCTCCGTTATTGTTGTAAATATCAAAAACATTTATAAAGATTATTTTAAGATATTTTTATGTAAATCTCGATTATATTAAAAATAATTTACACCCGCCGTTAAAAAGTTATGACACACATTTTCCATTTTTTTAGTTGGAAGCTATAGTCGGCTATAACCTATTAAAATTCGTTATGTTTTTCTTATTTCAAATATACATATAAGGGTTGATGTAGTTATTTTCAATAATGCCCAAGTTACAGTTTTTTTTTTTAAATAAACATAGTAGGCTGTGAAAACAAAAAAAAACAAGGTGTGAAACCTTTTAAAACTCGTTTGGTACATGTTACGAAGGTTTCTTATTTGTTGTTGAGATAAGCATTATGAATATTTCAACATAAGATAGCAACAATATAGTCAGAATCAGCAGTTATACATAGTAGGAGTATATAAATATTTTCAAATATTTATAATTTTTATCTCAACAACAAATTAAATAAGTGCACATGTATTTGTAAATAAATTTTTCTAGGTGTAAACCAATTTAAACAACTTTTCTAGTAGGTATACATTTTATTATTTTGTTGTTATAAAAATGTAATATTTTTTCATTTTTTCGAACAATTGTTATTCGAGCAATTTTCCTTTCGAGCAATTTTCCATTCGAGCAATTGTGTTTCGAGCAATTTTTAGCAAACCGCTTAAATTAGATGAATTATTCCTAAGTATGAGAGGAGCTACAATCAATTTTTAAAAGTACATAATTCCTCTTCCTTCAGATGTTATAGCAAAAAACATGATAAAAATATGAAAATAATGTACTTTCTTAGTGTACCTTTTAATGTAGAACGTAACTGTTAGTTTAGATTTTTTTCCTAATTTCGTTTTTTTTTATGGGCCGCGAAGTTGGCTATGGAATAGTCAAATAAGATATTACTTGCTTTGTGTAGTTTTATAAAGAAGTCAAAAAATCAAGAAAAATCGTATTTTACGAATCACTTACCAAGCTATCTATGAAAATAAAAACAGAAAACAACTAATTAAATGTCAAATGACAGTTATCATTTGACTGCGGTATCATTTATTAGAATTTCATAATATTGTTGTGTAATTTGATAGTCTTTGTAGTAATTGCTATAATTATGGCTACAATTAAAAATAACAAAAAACTTGTCATGTTGAGATGCTACAGTCTTTCCAGAAAAAACGTGTAGAAGCTGAGCTACTATACTTAGGGCTGTATTCCAAAACAAGGCAACGAGGTGCGCGTAATTACAGAAATTAGGAAATACATTTGAAAGAATATGGTTTCCTCGAGAAACCAACCAAAAATCCATAACAAATCGTTGAAAAATTAGGATTATCTGTTTTTACAGTTTCTATGGCAACATGTCAAATTTTTATTAGTTGTAAATGTGCCCATAATTATATTTGCTACAAAGACTATCGAATTACACAACAATACTAAACAATTCTAATAAATGATACCACAGACAAATGGTAACTGTCATTTGATATTTAATTAGTTGTTTTTTGTTTCTTTTTTCATAGATAGCTTTATGTTATTGGTAAAATACGATTTTTCTTAATTTTGTGGCTTATTTATAAAAATATATATACCAAGTAATATATCACAAAAAGAAAAAAAAACACATTTAGCTATTCCATGGCCAAGTTCGCGGTCCATAAGAAAAAAAGTGGAATTAGGAGTACCTAATATCTCAAAAATGGGAAGTGATAAAAAGTTCTTAAATAATAGTTACTTTCTTCATTGAAAAGTACCCTAAGAAGGTACAAATAAAATTGATCCAATGATTAACACTCCAGTGCTAGCGCGGGATACTATAGTATCCCAGTGATGTATTTCTGCAAATTTTTGTCAAATGGCACAACATTATGCCTTCGTCATTTCAGTACCTTTTCATCTTACTTTGTAGACTTAGTTAGCCTTATTACTTATCAGTGACCAGTGCTATAAAAGCTGACAACTTAAAAAAATTACGCGTGGGATACCTAAGTATCCCGCGCGATCACTAACGTGATTTTTATTTTTATAGCTCGAGTTTTGTTCGTAAGGTATTTTTCATGTTACTTTTGTTTTTACTATTATATTAATGCTTCCTTATTTGTATAAACGATTGTTATTGATAAATTAAAATCTTTAAAATAATATCTTCCGATTTGAACATTTTAAATTCTTAGGTATGCATTTTTTTTGTTTGCAATTATATATTCATTTTCGTGAAACTTCGACCATGTCCCAAAGTAAAAATCCAGAGCAGTGGTGTAAGTAGTTAGAGGAAATTGAGGAGAACGAAGAATATATTGAAGACAGTGAAGATGAAGAATCCGAAGGTGATTTGGAAGACTATGAAGACGGAGGAGAAAATCTTAGTGAACATGAATCGGCAACAGAGCGACATCAATTCTGGTAGCGATAACGATTCATACAATGTAGATACTTACAAAGATAACTTTACTCACTGGAGAAAGAATGTTTTCAAAAAAATAAAAGAACAGCTGCACGTAATATAATCGCTGAATTGTCAGAAACCAGGAGTGAGGCGAAAAATTCGACTACCTATTTAGAAAATTGTAATAAGCATTAACGCTACTTTTTTTGTAATGCGTTTCTGTCATTATTGTAATGTTCATGTTATATATTACAAACAACCAAAAACAATTTTTTTAAAGTCGTTAAAAACTATTATTGCGAGTGGGATACCATAGTATCCCACGCGATCACTAACGTAACAAAAGTGAGCGCGAGCAACGGAGTGTTAAGAGGAAAAAGTTACGAGAGAAAAAGTAAATTCATTATTTTTATATTTTTTGCTATAAAATCTGAAGGAAGAGGAATTATTTACTTTTAAAAATTGATTGTAGCTCCTCTCATACTTGGGATTAATTCATCTAATTTAAGCACACCTGTATCTCCTGTAATAAGCGAGAATTTCTTGCTGGAAATATTATCTGAGACACCTTGTATAAATTGAAACCAGATTTTTTAACGTTTGGTACAAAATTTGCAACACTTTTCTTTTTGGACCATTTTTATTTTAATACATAGATAAAGTCAATTTCCATCTTATTTTTAAAACTATCAATCAACAAAAGTAGAAACTAAATGTTATGTTTGGGTTATACTTTTATATTTTATAATTCTGTGGGTTAACGTAGTATATCCAGTTTACTATTTCGAGGCACAGCGGGTATTGTGACCAGAGACAGCTCGCTTGGGACCGCCTGAACCATAAAACATCTATGAAAATAGTCCGCTGAAGGCAGGGGTTGGACTCATAAATAAAACTCCGTATAAAATGTAGCCTGTCTGTTTACAGCGATACGCGACACGATACCTGCGTCTCAATGTAAATAACTTCGGGTCGCCTTGATCAAATACATAAAAAATTGCGGAATCGTGGAAAATTCTACGCGCGTCGCTCTAGTTTGAGATACCACACCCAATATATTATAACCGAAAGCAAATAGGAAAGGAAATACTTTTGTAACTCATTAAGGACCAACCATTAGAAACTTTAGCAACCAAACTAAAAAATGGTTTCTTATCGTTATCAAAAATAAAGAAATGAAATCAATTAAGCTGTTGCTAATATATTTATTTAATAAAAACAGTCTTTCCCGGACTACCACCCAGCTCCAAGCTTTAAAATTTTAAAACCCCAGATTGTATGAGAGGCGATTAATCTTGAAATATCTTTTTAAAAAAGTCTTCTTCTTCTTCTTAATCGGTTCCTCTTGTACCTTTCGGTGTCGAAGAAAAAAGTCTTCGTACTAAAATCTTTGGATGATGATCTAAAACTGATTGCTTGGATAAATCTAGTGATGTTAAGTAAATTTGAGTCCTAAATTTAAGTCTTTGAAGTCGAATCATAAATGTACCAAAGCTGCCCGAAAAACCACCAAATCCAATCATCTTCAGGGCAATTAATTACGATCATATTATTGGGCACAGGGACTAAATTAATGACAAAGGACATTCCATTAAAAAAAAAATCGTTTATAAAAATTACTCTTCTTCTTTCTTTATTGTAGGTAATTCTGCCTGTTCTGTAACGACTACGTAATACAGTCGCTCCACCTCTTAGTTGATCTGCCTATGCTTCTTCTTTCTGCGGGTAATTTGTCTTTTGCTATCTTCACTAGTGTATTCCTTAGTCCCTCACTCTGTATATATGTTCATTTCATTCCCTCCTACTGTTATCAGTCCATCCTACTATTGGTTTTATGTTATATATTCGTCTTATTTCTACACTTGTCACCATGTCTCGTATTGCTCAATTAAAAATCTTGAACAAAAATTTTAAAATAGGCTGTGTTGAGTTTTTTGATGTCCAAGAGAAATATTCTTTGATATTTCTTTAAAAGGAAGCAAAACATTTTCCGTGAAAAAAAAAGTGAATTAATACTAAGATTATCATACGTTTGTTGCGTTTTTGTGCTTGTAATATTACTAGAAATACTAAATCCACTTGGTTTTTATCTATTAAACTTGTATGGAAATGTAGGAATCAATAAAAGTAACCAATTCTGTGCAGTATTGCCTTTCAGCTGTTTAACATATTTGTATTTCTGTTGTTTTCGTTAACAATGTGCTTGGTATGAATATTTATTCAGAAAGAAAATTTTTAGCCCCAAGCTGTTTATGCAGTATATGTATATATAAATATTTATGTAAAACTGCCACAGAAACACTTCCCAAGAACGTTGTGAATTATTTATAAAAAGAAGGAACGCAAGTGCAGTAAAATCCTCAGGCGATTGAGATATAAAACTTTTATATAAATGCGATCACTTTCATTACGCGCAACGACTAAATTTTGTTTTGTATTCCAGTAAGATTATTTGAAAGTTGAATGTAGTAAAAAAAAAATTGAACGTTTACGGAATAATTCTACATTTTTGTTGTATTATTATATTTATGGTAACGAAATGCCAACAAATATAACGTTATCATTTTTTTTTCCTTTGACGAATCAATATAGAACGTAATAGAGCATAACGAATGTTTGAAAATTTTGTTACGTTTGTTATTACTTTTCTGTTTTTATCGGTTTTCTTCTCTTTTATTTTGGTGCTTATCTAGAGAGTTAAGCTTTGCCTGTAAGGTATGAGTTACACATAACATCTTTTACATGATTTTAATCAAAACTATGTTGGTTAACCATCGGTTTAATTGTTTCTTAAACTATTAGTACCTATTGTTTTTACAAATAAAAAAGTTGTTGGTGAGATATTTTAAGGCTCGATGGACACGTACGTTTCTCGCCCGGACGGGCGAAAAACGTACGTGTGCATCGAGCCTAAAAGTACAAATTACAAATTACACTTTTACTTTGCAAGTCTGTAAAATCTGGTCTAGGAAATTTGTTTTAAATTAATATTTACAAATACATCAATAAATGATATATGTACAATAAATATATTTGCACGAATTTCAAAAATTTTTAGTAATTGACTTAAAAGAAGTTTGACACACCAGATCGTTCTACTATTTCTTATTCTGTTTTCAACAAACCAGGCATTCGCTGTTTTCTACTAAAGGGCAAATATCGATTTAACTTAATATTTAATTTGTGAACTGCGTGAGAGCAGTTATTGCATTTCGTGTCATTTTCAAGCTCATTTTAAACTTTGCTAATTTCAAATTGACTTGTCGTGTAAATAAACTTGCTGCAGTTAAAACCGGAGAGTTAGTTGTACGTTTTAAAATAGTTTTCAAAGTTTTTAGTATAACATAAAAACGGTATGTTATAAATTTTAGATTTTAGTACAAAGTTGTATTCCAGTATTGTGCAAAAACTTTTAGTTTCAATCCTATAAAACGTGTTCACTTCAATTAGTAATCATGTACAGGGTGGCCTATTTTCGATGCCCATACAAGGTATCTCGGTTATTATCAACGATAGAAAAAAACTAAGTACGTAGTCTCGATTTCTAATTTCAAGAGAATTTCATTGCCGTAAACAGATTTTTGATATCTTTTTTAATTTTCGAAATATAGCCAAAAACCGATTTTTGGCACTTTTCAAAAATGTTTAATATCTCGCTTAAACAAAAAGATAGAGAAAAACTTTAAGGACATTTTTTGCATAGTTTTTTGTCCTTAATAAGATAGCGATGTTCGTTTTTTTTTACTCATACGAATATTGATATATTACACCTAACTTTCTTATATATTTAAAGTTTTTTTTTATCTTTTCGTTTAAGCGAGATATTTAACATTTTTGAAAAGTGCCAAAACTCGATTTTTAGCTATATTTCGAAAATTAAAAAAGATATCAAAAATCTGTTTACGGCAATGAATTTCTCTCGAAAAAAGAAATCGACATCACGTAATTAGTTTTTTTCTATCTCTGATAATAACCGAGATACCCTGTATGGGCATCGAAAATAGACCACCCTGTACTTATTGAGTAAACATCGCTTAACATTTTTACAAATATAATAAAGCCACAAGAACAATTTTAAAATTTTCACAACAATAGTTCCAAGACTATTATATCTACACTTTTTTTAAAACTTTGATGAGCTGTGAGAACTATTTTTAATCGGTTTCTAAACAAATTTGTAGTTATTATGTATTAGGTAGACATTGTTTAACAATTTTACAAACAATAATTCCAAATGCACAATCTTCGAAATTTGTACAACGATAGTTCCACTTGACAAAAAAACATGTTTTGAAAACAATTACTGTTTGAAGATTTAAATTTAAAAAAAAAACTATGCATTCTGGGTGTCACCGGTAGCTTATTAATTAACTTAACTCTATAAAATGGTAATTATAAAGTTTTTTTTACTTTATAAATGTTGTGTTTTAGTAGCATTGATCCCTAATGGTTTGAGTTAGCCGAAAGCATAATTACATTTGCTTGTTTCGTTAATAAATTACTGTGGTCTACAGTTTTCATTTGTGAAAATATTTAAACTGTTGACACCGAGATAACAGTTTTGCTTTAGCGGGTGGAGGTCATCACAGATCAAAGTCGGCGGTCGGAGTTTCCAGATTTATCCCTCTGCTTCGCGTATTTAAAGGCAGAGGTCATTTCGACCGTTCATTCTCTGGGGAATACGGTAATCGACTTTCCATCCTCCATCAAATACTCATCCTGGTGTTGTACCCATCACGCGATAACATGGAAAGTTTTAAGTGAACTCTTTATATCGAAAAGTTGTAAGTGTGTCAACAATAAATGTTTATTTTTCGTTAGCGCATTGAAACTTTGATACATTCACAAAGATAGCTTTTGATTTGCGGTGAGCACTAATGGAAAAATCTAGTATTTTTATGAAGGGTCATTGGAAATATGCAAAGTTTATTTCCATTTCTGATGCGTTTGTAATCACAGTATAAATACAATATTTAATTAAAATCTTTCATGGATCGACTTATTTAAAAAAAAAAAAAACTATTGCAAGTATAGAACCAGGCATAGCTTAAAAATAATAGCTGTTACTACAATTTCAGTTTTAAGGATAAAGCATTTAACAAATCTTTAGTAAAAAAAAACTTTGCAGGTTGTTATAAGATATAATTTATTTATTGATTTTAGAGATAAAATTAATATTTGCTTTTTTCTATAAGTATTTTAGGAGAGGAATTATATATTGATCAGCTCAAGGCGGGCGCAAAATTATATGGCGCCCCTAGGCAAATAAAATTTGGGCCCCTGTGTATTGTCTAAATGTGCGTATGTGTCTATACAGGGTGTCCCAGATTACATTTCCAGCATGGGGATCTCGCTTATTATAAAAGTTACAGGTTTGCTTAAATTAGATAAATTATTCCTAAGTATGAGAGGAGCAACAATCAATTTTTAAAAGTACAAAATTCCTCGTACTTCAGATGTTATAGCAAAAAATATGAAAATGTCGATTTTCTTTTTTCTCTCATAACTTTTTTGTGTTAATCATTAGAACAATTTTATTTGTACTTTCTTAAATACTTTTTAATGGAGTATGTAACTGTTATTTTAGATTTTTTTTAACACCTACCATTTTCGAGATATTATCCCTAATTTCATTTTTTCTTATGGGCCGCGAAGTTGGCTATGGAATAGTTAACTGTGTTTTGGTTTCTGTAAATGAGATATTACTTGCTATACCTATTTTTATAAACAAGTCATAAAATGAAAAAAAAAATGTTTTTTACAAATCACTTATCAAGCTATCTATGAAAATAAAAACAAAAAACAACTAATTAAATGTCAAATGATAGTTACTATTTGTCTACGGTATCATTTATTAGAATTTCATATTATTGTTGTGTAATCTGATAGTCTTTGTAGTAATTGTTATGGCTACATTTAAAAATAGCGAAAAATTTGACCTGTTGAGATGCTACATTCTTTACCATAGAAACTGTATAGAAGCTGAGCGAATATACTAAGAGCTACATCTCGAGAAAAGGCAACGAAGGGGTGCGTAAATACAGAAATTTGGAAATAATAGAACATGCTTTTTTCGAGAAACCAACCAAAAATCCAAAACAAATCAATAATTAATTAGGATGATCTATTTTACACAGTTTTTATTGCAAGGAATGTTTAAATTTTTAATTTGTTGTAATGTGCCCATAATTATATGATAACATATTTGCTACAAAGACTATCGAATTACACAACTATACTATAAAATTCTAATAAATGATACCGCACAAATAGTAACTATCATTTGACATTTAATTAGTGTCTTTATTTTTTTATTTTCATAGATTGATAAGTGATGGGTAAAATATTTTGTGACTTATTTATAAAAATAGATATAGCAAGTAATATCTCATTTAAAAGAGAAAAAAAAGCACATTTAACTATTCCATAGCCAACTTCGCGGCCCATAAGAAAAAATGAAATTAGGAGTAGTATCTCGAAAATGCTTAGTGATAAAAAAAAATCTAAAATAACATTTACATTCTCCATTAAAAAGTATCTTAAGAAAGTTCAAATAAAATTGTTGTAACGATTAACACAAAAAAGTTATGAGAGAAAAAAGAAAATCGGCATTTTCATATTTTTTGCTATAACATCTGAAGCACGAGAAATTTTGTACTTTTGATTGTGGCTTCTCTCATACCAAGGAATAATTCATCTAATTTAAACAAACCTGTATCTCTTATAATAAGCGAGATCCCCATGCTGGAAATGTAATCTGGGACACCCTGTATTCATAAATATTGCGAAAAACTTCGGAATTAATTAAAAATTAAGGGGGGTTTCACTTACTTTTATTTCAAGGTTACACCACCATAAAGGGAAAGCGTGAAAGTAGATTTTTGGTTGGTTGGTTGTTTTTATCAAAACTTTTTGAAGGTTAGAAGTTTTGCAATTTAAATTTTTTTTTAAAGCTTAATTTGTTTAGAACTTTTCTTAATTCTTTAATTTTTCCCAAAAAACCTACAGTTTTGAGCAAAACATTTTATAAGTGAACATGCCCCATCAAATTGTCTACAATAAAATGATTTATTTTGGTGTTACCATGGTTTTACACTTTGAGAATCTAAAAAGTAAAGGCAAGTGCTAAACCTAATGCCGAATTTACATCGGTATAGTAGCTAATGCAAGTTACTAAATCAAGTAGCTAAAGCAAGTCCCTAATCAAGTAGCAAACCTTTTCAAAATTTTGGTTTAGTGAGTGTTTACACAATATATACGTGGTCTGCACCCGGTTTAGTGAAATTGTTTTGTAATTGACAAAAACTGGATTATAGTCTTTAAGTAAATAGTAATGATTTCTATTTACTTTACTCAAAAAGTCAATAAATTGTTTATTTGCGCAACAAAACCGTCTACACGTTGCAAGTAGCTAAATTTCCTTACTTGATTTAATTACTTGCATTAGCTACTATACCAATGTAAATTCGGCGTAAGTTTAGCACGACTTTTCTATTTCTTGAATAAGTAAGCTTATAATGGCCAGAAAAATACAAATAACTTTAAGAAAATTAAACATAGAACCTTAGCAACATTGTGCAGGGAAAACATTTTTGGAAGTTATTGTAGCGAATAGGAAGCGGGTATTACATGTCGTGGAATAAAATAATTAACAGAGAAGGTGAAATCCTATCAAGGTTGTCAGAAACATATCACAGTTGTTATCTCTTAATAAATAACTAGTGGGGAAAATATGAAACGTTTTGTGGCAGAAAAGGTTTCATGGATCAAATATTTACTTTATAACAGATTGTTGAAAAATATTTGAATGTTGACATAAAAGTGTTTGCTGCATTCGTCGACAGGACGAGTTTGATAAATCCTACAAGGTTTGAATCATCTAGATGTCTACTGGAACAGTAAGGAAAGAATCGATTGGCGTTGAATGCACCTCGGGTGTTGTAACAAGATAACAAAACTTGCACCGAGAAACGATCTCGTTTTATTTCTTTAAGTAGTTTTAAAGTGCATTTCTTTTGCTTTTACGGTATTAAAATCGCATTGGCGTAGATGCAAATCACTTAAGATATTTTTCATTCTTCTAAATTACTTTTAAAGGCATAGCTTGACGTACAAATTAAAAAATTTCAACTGGATAGTATAAAAAAATCAACCATATTTTTGCCCAAGGATCTCTTGTAAAAATGCTGTACCAGTTCTGATTCCCCCTTTTATTTGTCAGTAAAAATTGTATTTAGAAATAAGAAATCAACCGACAAGGATGCCAAAAGTATTCTTAAAATTCTACAAGGCATATTTCGAAAAAAATATAGTTGATTGTTAATTAACTATTGACATTATTAAATCAGTAATAAATTTTGAGCTATAAATTTAAAAAATCTTGGTACTTTGCAAAGGTCATCTTGTTTTAGAAAACTTTTATTAATTGATTTAAAATTTGTCAACGCTTTTCTTCTTAAATTTTATTGAGTAGCCATTTATATATTGGCTTAATATTGTTTCCAAAAACTTAACAAGGAACAAAACTTCATAAAATACTTTGGTTATTATCATTATATCATGGTAAACACATTTAGCTTAACAATAAATAAAATGAAATGCTTGTCACATAAAACTTCACGACTTTAATCAAATTAATGAAAGTTTTCTTTATACAATGCGAACATTGCCTTTTCGTCGATTTATTTCCTTATCTTAAACAAAACTTAACGCTTACCACAATGTAACACGCAAAACACTAATATAATATTTGACGTTTACAGCTATTTGGCTTGATATAAAAGAACTCGTAGGTTGAACTTTGTTGAATTATTTGAGGTGTTTTTTTGTTAACAATCTGATCGGTACATTGTTCTCATCAGCGGTTCTCAAAATATGGTACTCGACTCTTGTCCACACATATTTGTTTTTTAACAGCCTCATGGCCATTTTCGCATCCTAATAATCTTCTGATTCTGTCTTAGGGAGTCTTCCTCTTTTAAACTTCTGTTATGCATCGCTGGCTTTAATCTTTTTGCCAATTTCCTTAAGGACCTTATCTTTTTTTTTTACCTCTGTAGGGATCTAGCTTCATGTTTTTAATGGCAATCTTTCGTCTGTTATTTTCTTTAGGCGATCGTACTATTTACTGATTTATCAGTTAAACTTTGAACTTTTTAAAATTTTTAGAAACTTTAAAATATTTTTAATGATTAAAGGGCTAAAAATAATCGGTTTCTGATTCGAAGAATATGTATAATAAGTCGATTAAAGTAAAATTAATTTAGAAAACCGCTGATGTGAAAATGTTTTTTTCCATTTGTCTATTTCCGATTGACATCAAACTTATAATTAGCGATAAAGTAGTTTCCAGTGTCCTACTAATTAATGTGCCAAACACTGTCAAAATGTTGTGTGTGAGATAACCGTAACATGACAAAACTTTTCGCAATAATTATAAAGCATAAAAAGTATTAAATTAAAAACAGAAGCAAAAAGAAATGTTAAATTATTTTTCTAACGGTGCCATACACAACAAAATGTAATAAAATTGTGATGAGCTAGTTATTACATTAAAACTAGTCTTTTATAGGGGTAGCTGGTTTAATATGCGCTACTAATAAAATTAAAAATGTAAAACGAAAATGTAATTTCCTTAGACTGCTAACAATACTAATTTTATATTTTGTTAACGAAGTGAGGGCAAAACAATATTAGTGAATTGCAATATTTAACCTGATGCTCTACTCTGCAAACATTTTTTTTTAAAGGCAATATTTAACCATTTTTGTCTGACAGTTTTATCAAAAAATTAAAATTATTGTTAATAAGCTTTATTAAAAATCACTAATCTGTTTTTTGAAGGTCTCTTATCAGATTACTTTGGTATATCCCTAATGCTAATATTAGACGTTGCGATTTTTCTTACAAATCATTTTTCCACAACGCAAATCCAAAAAATCGCAACGTCTAAATGTGCATAGGAAAAAAAAATCGCAACGGATTTTAAATGTCATAGGATTTTATTCTATTGAACCATTGAATTAAAAGATAAAGGAAGGAGCTTTTAATACTATACTGCAGCGTTTCAGAGGCGACGGAAATGACGACATAGATAGCCTCTTATGGCGGCCGGTGTTGACAGGTGAAATAGTCGGAGATATTTTAGTTTTGTGTACTACAATGGTTAGTTGTACATCTTGTAGTTGTAGTAGGTCCAAAAAGTTAAAGATAAAAAGATTACGTTTCATAGGTAAGTAGATACTAATATTTTTTAGTGTAATCATGTATTGAAAATTTGATGTGGTCTGTCAAAATGGTATGTCATATCAGTGGCGTGCATTTGTGTACAGTATATTTTTTAACTCTCATAATAAACAATCCAAATATTGAAATATGCTGTTTTTTTTTTAATTCCCTTAACCACGAAACAATAAATAAATAAGTAAATAATAGACTCAATTCAAAACAAAGCAAATATTTACATTAATCAATACATATTTAAAAATGTTAGATACGCCACTGAGAAGCGGAAACATGCATCCGCCATATTGAGAGGCTAACCTGGACGCCTTAGTAACGCTATAACGCTCATTCGTTTATCTTTTTATTCAATGTATTGAACATGCTCTAATTTTTTAAGGTCAAATATGTGTATTTTATTACATTTCTAGTAACTTCTGGTAATTTTTGTGCCCCTATGTTGTCAAAAAGATCACATAACCTACAAAGTATACTTTTTTTTTTTTAACACGATACACATTTTGCGATTGTAGTAAACAGACCACAGTAGTAAAAATGCAGATATGTAGGTTATTATGCGGTTAGGTCTAATATTAGCTTAACCGTTAAAATTAACTAGTTTTGCATGTTTACTTGTAAGTTTTGTTTGTTGGAATTATTTTACGCATAACATTTAAATTAATCAATAATTTACATGATAAACGTATTGAAGTTTCTTGTTTAGCTAGTTGTGCCACCTGTAAAAACAAAATATTATTATTCTGTTGAAACAGTAGTAGCACTGAAAAGCTGATATGGTTTTTGTTCCCACAGTGTTACAGTAGAAATATATAAAAGAAATAAAAAACCAGAAGGTTTTATTAATATTTTCATTATTTACTATAGTTTTATTGTTTGTTAGTCGATTAAAAAATAAATAATAAATTGTAGTCTGTGGCGCCATGAATACAATTTTTAAAAATCAAAAAGCATCCTAGCTAAGAGAAAAAATTATTTTAAAAACTTAAAAAAAAATCATAACAAATCTTTATAATAATGATAATAATAATTGATGATGCTGTTATCGCAGAGTATTTTGAAAACAGAGACGCTTGGGGTCAAGGCGATGTGATGTTCCGGGGGTTAATCAGTTTTAAAGTTTTTGATTTGTATACATTTTAATTTTGGTTTAATAACGTTAATAAACGTTACAATAAAAACTAAATTTTACCCTGCTTAAGCAAATTGCTAAAATTGTGTTTTCCGTTATTAAATAATTTGTGTAGGATTTTTATTTTTTCGAATAATATATAAAACTTGCAATAACTCGAAAAATATAAATTTTATGTAGGTATAGGACATGCTTAATGTTTAAGGTAACTAACTTACCTACAAAAAAAAAATTAAAAATATACAGGGTGTTGTATTTAATATAACAAAGTAGCATGTCAGCTCTAAAACTAAACACTTAGTATATTTGAAAGTATTGCTTGAATATGCAGCTCCTAATGCCAAACAACTTTTGTTCATAAACTGTTTTTTATCAACTCTAATAATACAGTTAATTTGCATTGCGTAAATAAAATACCCAGTACCTCCACCAAACTTTTAAAAATTATTTTAAAATTGCAGTTACTGGAGTAATATTCAATTTAAGTATAGGACATGCTTATTGTTTTTAGAGACAATTAAATTAACCACAAATAGGGGCCTCTCACAGAAAACACGAGAGCCGGGGCAGTGTGACTAAAAAAAAAGGATCTTCGCTTTCTTCAATTGTTTTAAAATCCATCCCGGTTCACACTGTTGACTCCCGCTTTTTTGAAATTCGTACAGTTTTTTACAGATCGAGTTAACCATTGTAAGGTCCCTAAATTTGCTAGGGGCTCCATAAAATTGTGAGGCTCTGGGCATCTGTCCCTTTTGCCGCCCCCTCTCTGATAGGACCTGTCTACAAGAAAACGTAAAATTATACAGGATGTATTTAAAACAGGGCTGTGGAGTCGGAGTCGGAAAAAATGTACCGACTCCGACTCCGAGTACAACGAAAAATTGCGAAGTGGTCCTTTGTCCCAAAATTTACCCTTAAATTTTAAATCATTTCTTTATAATTCTTTTTCTTTTTCATATTACACACATCATAAAATGTTTAAGTATTTAATTTTGTCGTAGTAGGAGTCGAACTACTAAAATTATCAGGAGTCGTAATCGGAGTCGAATTTATTTTACCGACTCTGCAGCCCTGATTTAAAATAACAACAATAACTAAACACTCGGTATATTTAAAAATATTGCAATATTATGCAACTCGAGATGCCAAACAACTTTTGTATTCAAAATATTTTTGTAAATACTCTAATAACAGGTTATGAAGGTATAATCTTACCTTAATAAATTACTCAGCACCTCCACCAAAATATCAAAAATTATTTTAAAATTGCAATTACTTAAGAGATATTTATTTTAGGTATAGAATATGCTTAATGTTTTTTAAAGGCAATTGAAGTATCTACAAACAAACGTAAAAATATACAGGGTGTTGTATTTAAAATAACAAAGTTGTATGTGGCTTCGCAAAAATTAAAGTATGTTTAAAAATTATGCAGGATTATGCAACTTGTAATTCAAAACAACTTTTATTTTTAAAACTGTATTATATTTACTCTAATAACAAGGCCATTAAACCATTTTCAAAAATGATCAAAATCTTCCCTTCTAATTAAAATATTTAATCAAGGCAGCATTTTAAAATACCAAAAGCTATTTACTTGAAATTTTATAGAGCCAACTGTATATTATTATATTTTTAAATCTGCTAATCATTTTAAGATAGTTTTACATAAAGTCTTTAAGTTCTGTTTAAAATCATCAAAATTAATAAATGTGTATTATGTCTCATACTTAACATGTTATAATCTTTATTTATGGTTATGATGTAACACGAATTCAAGCCCTTGTTTTATTTCCATGCTCTGAAATATCCAGTGAATATCAAGTGATTTATGATATAAAATCAGACAGTTACATACTTTTTAACTTACTCAAAAATTCCCTAAAACCACTTTGATATAAATCTAGGTCAAAAATATGGATCTACTTCACTTATACATTAGCATACTTTACAATAAACTTTACAATAAACTTTACAATAAAGTCAGTTCATAACGACTAGTACCAGTTTATTCAGAATACGATCTGTTTAAATCTCTCCAATTTTTATTGTGTCCCCCTAAATTAAGTAATTTAATCACCTCATGAAATTTAATCCGTCTTTGTTGATCACCCTGTACTAGAATACCAAGAATCTGTATTAAAGAACAAATTCCTGGTTTGTTTGATACTTTAAAGAGCTTATTATTAATGGGTGTATTGTGCGAATTAATTGTTATATAAATACAAATTTAAGGGCTTTTGAAGAATGTCATTTGAAGCACCCTAAAGACCCTTCTTTTTATTAACATTATATGAAATTAAGTAGAATATTTAAATAATAATTGTAGGAAATTAGTCGAGATATTACGTTTCATTATACTAACGATCTGAAGGTAAAAATTTACTTTATAAATTGTCTTTTGATAGTTAGTTAAGCTCTGCTTTATTTAGCGTAAAGTAAATTGCTTCCATTCCGTTTATAGGTAATTTCAAGAAGCGTTCCACAACTTTTGCAGAATATTATTTAAGTAAAGAAGGAAACGTATTGCAAATATCTCATTTTAAAATACGACGATCTGCAGAAATAAAAAAACATGAAAAAACGTAACAGGGCGTAAAAGCATTTTCTTGAGAAATAAAGTAAGGAATCTATCTTGGTGTGTATTGGGTAGTGTTCCGGGCTGAAATGACATCCGGAAATATACTTTTATACCTTGACGTGATCCGGAAAGCGCACTTGATAGAACATTCCAGTCCGATAATCGAACCTGGGCTCGCTAGGGCCGAGTCTAATTCTTGTTCCCATTAATTCTCGTCCTTCCTTGTCTCCTTGGCGATGCGGGATAAGATCTGGTCCATCTATCATCCCCTTCATTATTTCGCCGCGGCTGACGCGGGAATATATAACCGCTTATCGTATTGTTAATGTCGCATTGTAGAAAGTATTTCGCCCATGAACGAAACAAAAAGGAACCGGGATATGCAGGATAATAACTTTGATACAGTGTGCTTCATAATAAATGAAGACAAAACTTGTACTTCGTTAATTTTAAAGATGCTTCATTGTGGGATCATTAATTTATTTTATGAACTCTGAACAAAACGAATTTGTTTAAAAGTATACTCTTACATTTTTGTATGTGAAGTCTTCTTCTTCTTTTTTAAGGCTTGCAACTTCTTTTTATCAGTAGCTTTCCGTTTAAACATTTCCACGTTATTTCTTCTGTTTCGGTAATATTTTCAAGTTATGTTTTCATCATCCTTTTTCTTCTTCTTGTAGTGTCCGGTGTAGTTTGACAAGTGTATATATAGCAAATAAAATATTATTCGTTTTCAAATGATTTAATTGACAAAAATTTAAATCTAAACGTCCCACACAATAAACATATTAAATAAAAGTAGTAGAATAAATATTAACTCAAACTAATTTTGAATGATTAAATACCCACTCCTTCAAAGCGAGCCAAGTGTAAGCTGATTTAAAATAAATTACCGATGTAATTGCTTACATTTATCAAGCGACTTTGAATGGATATCTAGATATTATTAAAATTATCAGGAAATACCATAGCTTAGCATCATCTAATTCTATAATAAAGGAACTAAGATCGGTGAATAGAATAGCAGACAAATTAAAAAAGCCATTTTTTCTTGGATTTCCTTGAAGCTGAAATTTTTGCGTTAAGAAGTGAAAACTACGTTAAAATTAAATAAAATTAGTTGAAAATGCTTATGTCTTAAAAATAGATTCGATCACTATACCTACATCATATAACGACAACAGCATCTTTTCACCACTTTAGGCCTAAGTTTTTCTGTTGCCCGCAGCTGATGGAAACCTTTTTAAACAGAAATGTTTCCCAGATAACAAGGATCAATATAGACCCAAAGCTACGTGGATGACAAAACTGATAATGCTTCTAGTTTGATCCGATGCACTTCGAACCTTTGACATTTATTATGGATTACAGACGTATGTATGTTTATCCCATAAAACGAAATCCGGCTTGAATAACCTATACAAAATTTTTTTAAAGATAAATATCGTAAAAATACATAACTGTGTGTACTTTAGCCAAATATGTTTTTTTATGAGTTTATTAAACTTTTGCCAGCTAACAAAATTTACAATGGTTTTTATTTACAGTTTCTTTGAACCTTTTTACAGAAAGTATAAAAAGTATTTTAAGCTTATCTTTTGTATGCACACCTTATTTTTCTAGCGATTTGTGAATAGAAGTTGCAGAAATACGACCCGCACCGGAAAAACTCAGTGTCCCGTGGAAATATAAAAATGTACTGGTACAATATTTACTTTTTAACAAAGGACATGGTAATATTTACATGCTAGTAGGTATATATTTTATTATTTGTTGTAACCTGACACTCGGAATGGTAAAAAAATGTTTAAGTATGATAATAGTTAATTAAACTCAGTTTTTTTGAGGTTTTCTTGTAAAAATGCAATAACTTTTTCAAAACTACCATCTCTTAATATAAGATTGCATTTGGGGAACTGTAACGAAATTGATGCAACAAAATAAATAGTACAGTAATTTTGTGTTTATTGTTGTAACCTAATTAACTTTTTTTTTTATCTTTTACCGTTTAGTACCATTTTCAAAGCCTACTAACGTAAATTAATTAATAGCGTACGCTTTTAAAACAAAATTAATCTTTTGCGATTTCCTTAAAAATTTTGTAATGTAAGGGTTGTGACGGACCGTACTTATACATAGGCCGCACTGTTGTGGAAAAGTACTTACTACTCTTATATTTATTGTTGTTAATTATGGCTCGTGATCGTCTTTGTAACGTGGTAAGACCCTCAAACGTTGTTTTACGTAGTACACAGGTCTAGAGCGATTAGTACACAGTAAGAAACAAATAAAACACAACAATTTTTAACAACAAACTCCTTTATTTTTCGACTGGCTGTACATTTCTCGGGGGTCGGTTCGTAACTATATGTGCGAATGTCTCAAGATTTTAGATTCCCTGTTGTTGTCCCTTTTTTATTGTAGTTGCATCTTTGTCATTCTTTCCTATAAACACATATTTGTGCGAGTAGAGTATGTTCTACTTATAATGTACAACTTTATCAACAAATCGTTTGTTGATTGACGAAACCCAAATGCTGGCGTTGTAGGACCCAAGTTATGGCCATAATATTTTAACGTTACTGTGTTTTACTAAAGTTGAAATCCTCATAACTTGGCCCTTTTGAAGTGTTACGTGTTTTAGTATTTATTATTTCCGCGGAGGTGGTCCCCTTTCGGGTTCCTATACTGCGACCTGTTGGTCTATTGTACCCTCTGGTGATAGCCACTTAAAGAAGTCCTGTGTTTTTGAAAAACTCCAGGATTTTCTTTAAGGGTGTTTTTCTTAGCTCTTCTTGGTTGACTTTTTCCATCCCTAGAAGTCTGCGCCGATAGGGTGTGAATCCTTCACACTGGCATATTACGTGAAGAGGAGTTTCTTCTTCTTCACCACATCCTCTACATATATCGGTCTCAGAGAGCCCTATTATGTAGAAGTGTTTGTTTAACCCACAGTGCCCTGTGACAAGCCCTGTGGCTGCTCTGATGTCTGCTCTGCTCATCCTGAGCATTTCTTCTGTCTTCTCTTTGGAGACCATTGACAGGATAGCCTTGGAATGGGCTTGTCCTGCAACTTTTTTCCAATGAGCATTGTGCTCTTGTGTTAGTATGTCATTAAGACACCGCTTGGCTGTTCCATAGGATGTACCAACTGCGGGTTCTGGTCCGTAGAAAGGTGTCTCGCTGCCAATTTTGGCTAGGCGATCCGCCTTCTCGTTCCCTGGTCTATTAGTGTGCCCTGGGCACCATACCAGTTTAACATTATTCCTGCTTCCTAGCATGTTGAGTGCTTGTATGCAGTTCAGAACAAGTCCTGAGTTTACTTCTGACGAACCAAGAGCTTTTAACGCTGCTTGGCTGTCGGACATTATGAAGATTCTTTTGTTATCAAAATCTCTTTCTAATAGTGTTTCTGCACATAAGTGCACAGCATACACCTCAGCTTGAAATATGGTTGCACACTGTCCAAGGCTTACAGATTTGCCTTGTCTCAGTTGTGCTGTTCTCCATATTCCGCAGCCTGTTCCATTTTGCGTTTTTGACCCGTCCGTATACCAGACCAGGCCATTAAGCTCTATTTCATGGCGCTCCCATTGGTCCCGTGTTGGAATTGTGATTCCAAAGGTTTTCTCAATGGCTAGCGTCCTGTTTATTCTATCCGAGATCATATTTAATGTCGGATGCGTGTCGATCTCGTTGAGAATAGCTAAGTGCCCTTCTCTACGTCTCCCCTCTTTGGAGGTGATTTTTAGTCGGTACCCCCCTCTTAGTGCTTGTGATTTGACCACAAGGTAAAGAGGAGGTAAGTTCAGCAACACTTCCATTGCCGCCGTAGGCGTTGTTGTCATCGCCCCGGTAATACTTAGGCAAGCCAGTCGCTGTAGCTTGTCTAATTTATTTCTGCAGTCCTTTATCTGTGTTCTAGTTCACCAGATCAGACTTGCATAAGTTACGATGGGTATGACCATCTTGGTGTATATCCAATATATCATCCTAGGTGTTAAACCCCAGTTTTTCCCAAGCATCCTTCTGCAGGTCCATAGAGCTACAGTGGCTTTTTTGGTAGTTTTTTCTACGTGTAGTTTGAAGTTAAGTTTGCTATCTAGAATCACTCCTAAATATTTAACCTCTCCTACTGTTTCCAGTGGTTCTTTAAACGTGTTTTAGTAACTGATGCATCAGAATTTGTTGCAATATTATTCATTTAAAAGTAAATGAAATAATATTGAAATAAAATAAAATAATTGATCTCAGGCGGGGTGTCACAGGGTATAAAAATTTAGTGCGTTAAAAAGAGAAAGAAAATGTCTTTCAAACCGTATTAAAAAATAATGTATGGTGCCATTAAAAAAAAAAAACAAATATGGTGCCGTAACTCCTAAAAAGCAAAAGAAAACAAAAATTTGTCATGGCAATTTTTTGGGAAATACTGTATCAAACAACTTTTATTTGAAACTTTTTTTGATGATTCTTTCCAATAACAAAATAACTGGGGGTGTCATAAGTGATGCCTTACCCTGTATGAATGAGTTTTAATTTTACCCAAAAAGTTTTCTTTGCATTTCATTTTATTTTAGTTTTGTGAAGTACGAGGTCTGTCTATAGAGTAACGGGACTGGCCTTGTAGCTCCTTTGAACACAACGACAGTCAAATGACAGCCCAGGGACGGTGCTTAAGTGTGCTTGCATTTCACTTCGCTTGCTGTTACAATGTTGAGTTCTAAAATTGAACAACGTGTGAATTTGAAATTTTTCGTGAAATTGAACAATTGAAATTGATTAAGCTGAGAGATAGAGTAAAAAACGCCCATAACTCTGGCAAAATGGTTTCATTCTGCATCAAGACAATGCTCCTTCGCACACAGCTTTCTCCGTGAGGCAGTTTTTGGTTGAAAAACGGATTGCAACACTGGAACGTCCTCTATTTCCCTAATTTAGCACCCTGTGTCTTCTTCCTTTTTCCAAAAATAAAATCTATGCTAAAAGGAAGCCGTTTTGAGTCATTGGAGGGTGTTTAAAAGAAAACGTCACAGCTATTAAAACAGTTATTAGAAAATGAACTGCAACACGCCTTCGACAATGGAAAATAAAGGGGTCGATGTGTAAGTGCCATTGGGGATTACTTTGAAGGAGACAAACAATAGATTTTCCATAAATTGTAAATAAATATTCTTTTTTGAACCAGTCCCGTTATTTTATAAACAGACCTTGTATAATTATATTATTAGTCATTAAAACCATGATTTATGACTCTACAAGTTATAGAGAAACTAATTGTTATAGAACAAAATAGATTAACAAATGATAATTAGTGGGTAGGTACTATAGAAAATTATCTAAATTGTTGTGTTGATGTACGAGTACATTTACAATTTAAAAAATTCAAATTCCAGCAAAGAAATATTAATTAGATGTCGTAGCAAAGTTGTAATATGAAAACTACAAATTTTAATATTACGTTGAATGCTTTTCAATCAAAATGTTCATAACTAGGTAATTACTATTTTCTACATCTGGTGCATTTTACTGAAATATCTCTTAATCAATCTGAAAAACGTCATTATTAAGGAAAATGCGATATAATATCTGTCCACGAAAATTATGATTCAGATCAGATAACCAATTTACTCAGGCAAAGAAAACATATTTCTAGAGTAGGTCCCCAAATAGATCCTCAAATAATTATGCTATGTATGTCAAAAGTGCGTGCAACGAAAGCAAAAACACTACGGCTTTTTAGAAGTATAATTTAGAAATCAGCCGCTGTCTTATCTTTAGTGGAATTATGAACTGTTACTTTCTCCTAACGCCTTGTTACTACTAAGCTCTACCACTGCGTTTTCCAAAAGTGGGATTATCTAAGATTTATACTTTTTTGCGTTTACAACCTCAAAAATCGTAAAATTCTATTGTGCAGTTAGGAGGACGAAATGAAACCGGATACATTTATGGCTGTCAAAGAAGTGGCGCGTACCAACACTAACACTAAGATACACTTTAATTAAATGGGATCACAGACGTGATTTTCTTGAAAGCCACAACATTTAGAAAGAACGTTTACAATATACGAGAGGTCCAAAATTAAATTAAAGTCACCTGGTTTCTATTATAAATGAGACAACAGACAGGCCTTAACAAGGATGGAATGGATTAGTATAAGGTTTAAATTACTAATGATTTGCATGTCAATCGAATGTAGAGATCAAATGCAGAAGAATCATTTTGTAGTGTAGCTATAGCGACTGACAGCACTCAAATGTACCATACCTAATTATTAATTCATTTGCTTGCGAGTGTACAGTCTATTTCAAACAACTTGATTGATTAATGAAAATCAAAAACTGTAATGATTCTAAGTCGTTTACACATTTGTAAAAAAACTATAATCATTGCATACAAAAACCATGATTAAATATATTGAAAAATTTTGATCAACGCTATCAAAGATGACAATAAAACAATATGGGAGTCTTTTTAAGCAAGTAAAATTTATAGCTTTTTTAGTTCTACAAAATTGTTTATTAATGATTAAAAGTGTGTTCATTTTTCAAAGAAAGGTACCGAATTGGTTTAAAAATAAGTTACTTAGGAGATGGAGTCGTAGAATCATACAGTAATTTCATATCAATATTCTTTCTGCATCCGCTCTCTTTAGCTAATTGAATTATCGAGGCCCGCTTTCATAAAGCACGTTACATTGCTGGTTAACGTTATCTGCGAAATGCGATGTAAAGCGTCAATGGGCCAATGTCGTTAAATAATTATTAATAAATGAAATGGTTATTAACCCGAACGTTTTGAAATTTCTAGACTGCATATTAACATTTTTAGTTTTGATATAAATTAAATTTTGCTACGCTTTCTTTTAAAAAAATATTATTTGTTCGCCTATAAATAAAGAGTATTTTGTAACTTAAGCTAAACAAGATAATTGTTATTTACCCTTAGATGTAAAATCAGAAAAGAAAAATAAAAAGCCAAATTTATAAAATGGAATTTTGAATGCAAATTAGAGATATCATTCAACCAATAAATTCAAATATGCTCAACGGTTTGGAATGACTTCCGGAAAAAAAAGCCAATTATTCATCTCAAAGGAATTGACAAAATTCCATTTATTATTGTTAAAAGCAAAGATGCTCCCAATACGGGCTTTCGTTCCTTAAACATTTGTAATTAAATGAGCGGGACACAAAAGGATATATCAACTGGGAACCATTTATTGAACAAATCTTATTACTTTTGCTTTTAGATTTTCTGTTTTCCGGTATTCTGATCCTGAGTGATTCAATTTTGAATATCAAATTTAGATTCTTCGATATATCTACATAGCTGAATTCCACACGAATTGAAATACGGATGTTCGATATACAACGAACGAAAAGTATATAAAATGCCTAAACCATTTTTCATGGCGATTTCTCTTTGAAATATGTACCTTTTTGGATTTTGGGCGGTAAGCTAAGCCGGTTTAATGGTATTATTATTCGTTTTACGCCTTCCTTATGCAATAACTGTATATGCGATACATCCGAGTTCTTAAAATGAGCTTTCAACTTTTATAACTTCAAAGATACTTGTATTAGACTTTAAAATTCGCCGCAAAGTGTCGTAAACACGCGATTATGGATAAAGTACGCCAATATACCAATAATATCAGGCTTAATTTATTGGGAATAATGTAGGGGAAGGTGGTATATACTGAGACACTTTTTTTAAATTTTGTGTAACTTTTGAACGGTTTAATTTGCATACCTCAAATTGATATGAGATATTCATATTGCATTAGTTTATCATTGCATATACAAAAAAATATTTAAAAAAAATAAAGGTACACAAATAGAGGGACTGTCCCACTATACACCACTTGTCCCCACATAAACCACCCCGTGGTACATTGTGGGACAGCAAAAAATATATATGAAATAAAGCATAAGTAATTAAAAAAAATTTATTTTAAAAACTTTCACTTTTTATGGGCATTTAGACATGTACTTTGAAAAATAAAACTAAAATTAAAAATGTTTTTTTGTTTTTTCAGTGCCCCCAAACGTAGTCGGTGCGCTTAACCTACACAGAATTTTTTTTTTCAACACAGTCTTTATCTCTGTTTTTAGAGAAAGAAAATCTAAAGTCGGAAGTCTTTTTCAGAAAATTTACCTGATTATCATCATTGTCCCACAATGCACCATGTGATCAATTTTTAAAAGCAACGATTTAATGAAAAACATGTATGATTATTTTAAGTTTTAACATTGTACATACATTTAATATACTCTAAGGTACACCTACACCAAATTTTCTAATTGTTGTTAAATAAATAAAAAAGTTTTAGCACATAAACTGAATAACCATAAAAAAACAATGCGCAGTTACCAAACATGCCTCACATGCGCAAGTCACTATGACGTTGTTTACGACACATACTGTAGACAGGATATAATTGGACTGCTTAACCGCTATTTTGATGTAAACAAACTTCAAGTACGGGGTAACAGATGACCAAAATCTCTGTTGTCCCACTATATACCATGTCCCAGTATATACCTTCCCCTATACAAATATTTCATTTTCAACTTTTATTTTAAATATGTCCAATGTAATTCCCGTTTAGCAATAATCAGTTTTAAATTATCTTTTCACTCCTTAAACCCTCCAAATCGATCTTCTTTCACAAATAATCGTAAACGGCAGTATAAATCTACTCATAGAGTTTTTTATCCCACAGATCCCAGAAATAACGTTAAACTGGTATGGTGTCCAGGACACACCAGTATACCAGGAAACGAAAACGCAGATCGCCTAGCCAAACTTGGCAGAGAGACACCTTTCTTCGGACCAGAACCTGCAGTTGGCACATCCAGTTGAACAGCCAAGCGATGCCCAAATGACATGTTAATACAGGGCTATAATAATTATTGAAAAAAGTAGCGGGACAAGCCCATTCTAAGTCTATCTTGTCAAATGTCTCCAAAGAAAAGACAGAAAAAATGCCCAGGATGAGCAGAGTAGACATCAGAGCAGTCACAGAACTCATTACAAGACACTATCTGCCAAATAAACACTTCTACATAATAGGGTTCTCAGAGACCGATATATGCACAGAATGTGGTGAAGAATAAGAAACTCCTCTTTATGTAATATCCAGTGAGAAGGATTTACAACATATTAGCGTACACTTCTAAGGATGGCAAAAACAACCGAAGAGTTAGAAAAACACCCTTAAAGAAAATCCTGAAGTTTTTTAAAAACCCCGGGGTATCACCAGAAGGTACAATAAACCAATATGCTTGATTATTATTACAATTTAATCTTACGGTTCATGAAAATAGATTTCTGCCCATGTAAAGTTATAAGAAAATTACAATTACTTGGGTTCGGTTGCCGTAACCAGATTAATTTTCATATCCTATTTGCTCAGTTCACCAGGGAAGGGTCTTGTTGTATTGCGTACTGCATGAAAAACCTAACCTAATTTCACATCCCCTTTAAGATACACTTGTAATAGAGATTTGTCTTATGTGTTCGGATTGGATCGAATTCGTCGCTCAAAAGTTATTCAGATGCACGGAATGCACTGTACAGTCGAGGTTAAATATAATAATAAAGCGCTGCGTTTTTCGTGCTAATAATAATTACACCACAATTTTTCGATTTCCATCTTACCCGATTTACTGACAAGACAATATCTGACACCCCGATTACTTGCGAAACCTCAGTCCGTAATAAAACTAACCGCACATGTTCGTAATGGAATATTTGGAACATCTTGTACCGCTTATTGAGAATTTTACTCCCTCGTAATAACCAAGTTTTCGTCACTATCTCAACCACATTACCTCAGATAACTAACTTAACTATGGTAATGTCAATTATCAGCCGACAGCTGTGTCTGCAGATATGACAAATGATTTCATTAGAAACCTAATAATTTTATCGTCAATTATGCATATATATTCTTTCGTGTATTCACTGATTAGCTAAAACGGTTCACATTTTACGTGGTTGAAAGTCTCTAATTGCTTTATTTTGCACAATCATAGAACGCGTAAACTTTACACTTTGCACTAGAAAACAGTGCACTAGAATAGTTTAAAAAATGTGCGATATATTAAACTCTTTATTTACTATTAGAAAATTACACTTGATCTTTGTACTATTGTGTGCGTAAAATATTACCCCAAAAAATAACAAACTCTATACACGTTAGCAAAACTTGATAAATGTTAGAGGGACTGCCGCACACCGATCGCATATCAAGTGTTTAAATAACCAGCAAGTACTGCCGCCAGTGGTCCCTCGTTGACAATAAATTAGCTATATTTTTGTTTTTTGAACAGTTATCAAAACAAAATGAAACTTTATTTTCTTTTTGTTTACGATTCTGTCCTGTAATATTTTCTTCGTCGTTTTCAATTCATGTTCGTTCCAGTTACCTGATTGTATTCTATAGAGACGCACCACACCATTTTTTAATTAATATTTCATGAGTGCGTCTACCCTCATATGTATGCGTGTCTAATGCCTTTTCCGTTTATTTAAAATTCCATTTACATTATTTACACCACGGCTATTATTCAAAATTTTACAAATTGCATGTGCGTGATGTATGCTCTTTTTTCTTAATATCCTTCGAATAAAAACAAGAACGCTAACATTTTCGCCTAAATACGTATGACAAATGGGACTCGTACAAAATGAGTACACATTTGTTCCCACGCGACGCTCAAATGACGATTCTTCATGTATATTTGTTCTCCACACCAAACCGTGTGAGTCGGGGAGCAAAAGCGACCCACAAAATAATAAATAATAAAGCACTTACGAACTTTGGGCCCCTTTTAAATTAATTGCACAGGTTTTGGTTCTAATTTACTTACGGTTATAGACATCAATATTTTACTACTTAATATAACCAGACCCAGAACTTCCCGATTTAACGGTAAAATGAAAGATAACGGGGATGTTAAAAACTTTAATTAAAATTTTATGACGATTTTATAAGATGGTGTGTTGGTACACCCTCTAGCGTTATAAGTATTTTATTAATACATTCTGGTAAAAGTTTTTATTCATCTTTTGCTAACTACGTTTTTTTTATTGTGCTATTAAATTTTTTATGTTGCAGTAAAACGTTTCATTTCGTTTATTAATCTTTGCAACGGTTTTTAGTTTTAGTGTTATGAGTGTTTTAGTTTATGATGAATGGAAGCAACGAATCGAACATTAAGCCTTTTGAGATTCTACAAAAATTGTTTATAATGAATTACACGATTTAAAAGTATGAATAAAAATTTTGCTTATTCTAATTTCCTAAGGCACAGCCTTTACGGATGTGTTTCTACTTGGCGAAGACTGTTAGCTTTGGACCTTGGTGGTCTTCCTGTTCCCCTCTTTTCTCGTGGCTCTACTTGATGATGTCTTGTATTTCACGTTGTCCTCTTCTTTTTTGGCTAGGTACTCTTCCTTACAATGTTAAACGAAGTTCTAAACTAAACTTTTAGTCTAATGTAACAAGCCAGCGATTGTCATACATGTCTTACGCATCCTATCTGTTTTACCGTAAATAAGTCTGCGTTTTCATAATTAATTTTTATCTTAACAAAGCTTAACACGTATGCTTTTTATCTGATATGAACGATAAAATGATTCAAAGCTTTATGTTTTAATGAAATACAAACACAATTATTTGCATACGTACGTGGTTTTGCGAAAATCAAGTTATTCAAGAAGGTATCTCTCGATTTTTGTAAAGGTTTTGGGTCTCAGAGTACAAAACAATGTTATCCGGTTGTGGTTTTCTGCTGATGTCTGAAATATTCTTGGGATGCAGCCAACCCCATTGTCTTCTTTTCATTGACTGCTGTTTGATCTCTAAGGTCGTCGACATTGTAACTCTAGTTCATGGTATGACGATCTAATTTTTTTATTATTATATACAGGGTGGTGCATTTTTCGATGCTCACCTCATCTTGGAAACGGTGAGATATACAAGGTCGGTTAAATTAGAGAAAAGTTGCACATTTTTATGGCCATTGCGAATCTGAAAAGAAATTCGGGATATATTTTGATTCGTTTTTGATTTATTACAAAAAACTGAAAAATGTGATTTTAGAAAAATGTTATTAGCTTCCCTACCATTTACGCTATTTATTTTAAACTTGGTTACTTTATGTTTTTGACCATCCTGGGTTTGATGACGTCAACAGAAATTTTCTAAGCCTTCTATTTCAAGTTGCGATAGTCAACTTTTTTATTTCTTATGGCCGCCATATTGAATTTTTGCCCCATCGGATAGACAAAAAAATTAGCTTTTCAGATTGGTAACCAACAAAACCTTTTTCTTTTAAAAAACTTGTTGAATTTTGAAAATTTGTATAAATAATTTATAAAATCGAGAATACTCTGAAAAACAATTGAAACTATGATATAAACAAAAGTGACAGAACATTTTATTGGTCTAATGATAATGAAATGACAATAAATTTAAAACAAAAGATAAAAGATTTTGAATTATTAAAAATGGCAATTCGCCTAACACATCTTCTACATTTGTTTCCAACAACCTTCATTTCCTTATCATTTGACCAATAAAATGTTCTGTCACTTTTATTTATATCATAGTTTCAATTGTTTTTCAGAGCATTCTCGATTTTGTAAATTATTTATACAAATTTTCAAAATTCAAGCTTTTTAAAAGAAAAAGGTTATGTTGGTTATCAATCTAAAAAGATAATTTTTTTATCTATCTGATGGTGCAAAAATCCAATATGGCGGCCATAAGAAATAAAAAAGTTGACTATCGCAACTTGAAATCTAGAAGGCCTAACAAATTTCTGTTGACGTCATCAAACCCAGGATGGTCAAAAACAAAAGGTTACCAAGTTTAAATTAAATAGCGTAAGTGGTAAGGAAGATAACAACATTTTTCTAAAATCACATTTTTCAGTTTTCTTGTAATAAATCAAAAACGAATCAAAATATATCCCGAATTTCTTTTCAGATTCGCAATGGCCATAAAAATGTGCAACTTTTCTCTAATTTAACCGACCTTGTATCTCTTACCGTTTCCAACATAGCAATGGTGAGCATCGAAAAATGCACCACCCTGTATACATAATTCTTTATCTTCCACTTAATTAGCAGAGAAAACTTTAAACAACAATGGACACTATATTGGATTTTGATTCTTGTATAAAGTTTTGTACGACATATCGCTATTACTTTAGAATTTACTTGCTATTAAATACCGTATTTTACATACGCACGTGTGACGAAATTTTGAGGCAAAAATAGTCCATGGTAATTAACCCTTAAAACTTATTTCCCTGGAGTAACATAAACTGCGAGAATATTTAATTATCTTTCGTATATTACGTAAATACCTAAACTTACCGACGTTTTCATAAGACTATTACTGAGCTGGTTAATTTCGATGTGTAATAAACTTCAAAGTTGTGGATGGTACAGAGATTAAGTATTGATAAACGTTCTAGATGAGATCTAGAAAGCTAATCGCTTAGCACAAAAGCACCTCTAAGGTTTATACTTAATTAAAGTGTAGTAGACTGATAACATGGTTATTAAACCCGGTTCATAACTCTTGCAATATTAAACGAACAAAATTGCAAATACTAAATTTCATAATTGTAATACTTCAGATAGTCCTGAACGGAGGAAAATTTAATATTTCTTGAGCAGTTTATTTTTTATGACGAAGCGTTTAATTTATAGTAATTAATGTAAACTTTTATTTAAAATAACACCCTATGTCTCGTAACAATTGCAAAAAAAAACAGATAAATATGTATTATTGTAGATAAAAATTTGAACATACCTACTCATATATACTTTATTTTTCTACGTAATTGCCATTAACTTTTAAGTGTTTTTGGCATCAGCTTCCTTTTGGGCCACAATGAGGCACAAAAATTCATTTCGTTCATTTCATAACGTTGCAAAAATTGTTGGGCTGATTTCATGTGTTTTGGTTTGTGTGCATTGATTAGTATTTTTAACACAAAGTTTCTTACAGCCCAATTTTCATGTCATTATATCATAAATCACTAGGTGTGAAATTTTGAAAATTCAGTAGCTATTCCTGAAATATTAATACATATAATAAAGACGCAACACAGGCAAAACGAAATTTTGTCTTTTCATTAGATGTCTGTCATTTTCTTGCCCTGTCTTCTGGCGCATTCGATGTTAGTAATTTTAATTACTTATTTATGCTTTTAAGCAAAATTAATAAATTTTGTTATGCCATGTTAAACTACAAATAATATTGAGATGTTTGATTTGTTTTAGGGCAGAGAGTAAGAACGGCTCATTTAAAAGAAACATCGACAAGATGATGATACCCAAGAAACCCAAGTTGTTATTTATTTAGCTTTACCTTAGTTTTATACAATTTTTAATAAGTATAGTCTTTATAAGTTTTAATAATTATTATTTTGTATTTATTTCTTACATAAAGCTTACTCTATTTGCGGTCAAAATTATTTTAAATTATACATCTAACATTATAGCTAACCCTTAAAGTTATTTATACTGACTAGGGACGAAATGCAAGAATTTTAGGCTTAGCTTGTTTTTGAATTATTTTATGTATACCTTCTGGTGGATATAAATATTTAAACTTTTATAAGAAAATATCGAATCGTTATACATACTCAGAGTGTTCTGATTGGGTGACAACGAAAATCAAATATGTAAATCCGTTTCAAAGATGTAGCCCAAAAAGAAAATCTAGATATTGTTAAACGTTACTCGTAACTCATTTGTTTTTTAATATCTTTTACATCTAGACGTACATTTTATATAAATATTTATGTACACTGCAATATAGGTACATCGTTTATTAATTTAAATAAAGAGATATGGTTGAGGCGTAGGATGTAAATTCATCTATTGAATATATGCAACATTGGACCGGGCAATCGCTTTATTTTACAAAATTCTATCAACTGATCTAATCTCAGTGTCACGTAAATGCGTCTAAATGATGACAAATAATTGGTACAGTTGCAGTTGGGAAAAGAACCCCAGCGCCGATAAACGTTTGACGATTGGGTTGTTTTATTTTACAGCCAATGTTGTTTATCTATCTGTGTTATATTATGTCGTTAAACTTGTCAGTCAACGCAGTTCAACGACAATTGTTGGCTTAAATTAGAAAACTGTATTACTTCTTATTTTTTCAGTGTCTCTAGTTACGCAGCATCGACGGCAAAGCATTTACAAACAAGAAAATATTATACAAGTATATGGTACATGAATATAATCGTTTAATTGAGAAGAAAACTAAATTAAAACCAATGCAGTCAATATTTAGCAAACTTATCTGTCGGTTACAAAACAACTATACAACTAAATTATGGAATGTGAGAAGGAGTAAACAGAAAGTAATTTTACAATTAAAAATAGACAGTTATATTTACTGGTATATTCAAAACAATGTATTAAAATTTTATTTCATAACAAAGCAATGAAGATATTTAAATTACAGTGACTACAAACGTTGTATGCTTGCAGATACATACTCTACATTCTACAATATACGTATATAGCAAGCTGCGTAAAACCATATATAAAGAAAAACTGTTTGTACTAAACTCGTTCCAGAGACGCACAATGTCTAAAAATAAAAACAATACTGGATTGTATACGCGCTTATATATATATACGTTCTTCTTTTAATATTATAAAATGCATGGAATATTTTCTATTCATATTGTAGCAAGGCACAAGGACGAAGCATTAAAGGGAACCTTGTAACTTACTTCAGTGTATTAACATAGAACAACTTTGACGACAGGGACAATATTAATTATAGAGAATATTGTGACTTATACTGTAATTACACCACTTTGCAATTAAAAGCTCGGGCTAGCAAGTTACAGTAATTTGATCTTACTGATTCAAACTTTGTTGCAAATAAATTAAAACAAAAGTCACACTACATTTAATTATAAATTATTGTTCTCGACTAGATTTATGAAATTAAATAACTGAAACTCATACCTATTGTATTTCGATCAGAGATCTTTTGAAAAGAAGTTATGTGATTTTAAATTAGGCTCTTCTTTGCATGCAATGCATTTTTTATCCTTAACGGTTTTTAAGATCATTTTGCTAAAGTTTCTCTAAATTTTGTGAACCATATCAGCAGTCGGCTAACTGTAAACGTTTGAAATCTCCTATTCCAAAATTCTTATTAACTTCGTATTATCTTACAAACCATAAAAGCTTATCCAACCGAAATAAACGAGAACAACAACATTAGCCATTTGAAACAAATCAAATCCAGAACTTTTTATTTAAAAAATGCGTTTATCTTGATTATTAGAGCAAGAAGTAATTCCTTAAATGACTTCAGAGGTTATTAAATGCCCTATTAACTTTTGATAACTCGAGGAAAAGCAATTTAAAAATACGGTTGTGATTTCTCTCGGGGGATGACTCTAAAAATTTGTTGCAAACGAAATCAAATTAGAAATGAAGGTTTTGTTTACAATTTGTTTCATTTATTTTTATTTCATTGGCTGCTGTTATTGTTTCCCACGCGAAACATGTAATTTTCAAGATGCTATGCGCTATCTTTGAAAGCAACTAAATAGACAGAGAAGATAAGATTATAAAAATAAATTCATTAGACGTTTTGGTCGCCTTCAATAATACACAAAACAATATTAACCATGTGGCACCCATAAGCTTTATTAACTATAAATTTAATTTGCTTCAATCAAAACCTTACGTCAAGTTTCATATTAAAGCAATTACGAAAATTACCTTCGTCTGACGGGTTATGATCAATGCAAGCAAAAGGGTCCAGGGGTCGTTGGCATGCTTTAATAAACATCAAATATTTATTTTATTATATTCATATTTGATATGAAAATTTACATTCGGACTGCTATTAATGGTCTAGAAATTAAAATAAGGACAAATGAATCAAACAATATTGGAATAAACGATTTATAAGATATCAATTTTAAACATAATATACAGGGTTGACAATTTCCAAATCTCCCTTAAGATATTAGCTAAAAGTGGAAGGTCGAGACAAACCTTCAAAGCTGCAAGAATATCTGGCTAGATAGTATATTGAGAAAATATAAGCATACAAGAATGAAAAATACAGCAAAAATATACAGGGTGTCCCACAAGCTATGCCTTCACTAATTTTTGCATAAATCGAATGTTTAGGACCTAAATAAAACGTTTTTACAGTTTTTTTTTTCATGTGTCCCTTCATATACAGGGTGTCCCAAATATAGTGAACAGCATGGGAATCTCGTAAACGGTAAGAGTTGGTTAAATGGGTCAAAATGATCTATGATTTAAGAGCAACTGTTCTATGAGAAAAAAAAACTCGAAAAAAATTATTAGTTTTCGCGCTATTAATAAAAATAAAAACATATCAGGTTTTTCATTTTTGCTCATAACTTGCTTAATGATTGAAATCACACTCAAAATATTATTCGACATTGTTTAGGCACTTTTTTGCGCAGATTTGAAATTTTTTAACAATTTTTACCTATCTTCATTTGTTTTTGTTATTTTAACATCAACTTTCTTATTTTAAATACGAATTAAATACGAAAGAGGGAAGGACCAATCCAGGATGGATCCAGAGAAACACGTTAGTAAAGATTGAAGTAGAAGAACAAAAAGCGAGATCTTCATATTGAAACACGAATTTCAATCACCCTGTAAGTTACAAAAATATCTTGGAAAACTTTCGGTTTAAAGGCCCAGAACTATGAAAATATTATAACCGTAATAAAATCGAAAAATTCGCAAATGCTTTTAATATAACATTCAAGATGCGTTTCTTTGTAACACGGAACATTTTAACGACTTTTGGCGAATAAATTTTAGGGTTTAGTAGCCTCTATATCAAAGTTAGTACCTGTACATCTAAAACCTTCAATTGATTGATGGTCTGGTAAAACCGCGCTGGCTTTTCAGAGCAGCTAGAATAGTCTGGTTAACGGATTATAAACGCGAGCGCTCAATTAATGAAATGTCCCCCGTTTCCTATAAATCTCCTTCTGAAGCTGCTATCTTTAGCTGCAAGACTAATCGAAACCCTGCTTGTGAAAGCTGATCGCTTTTCATAAGGCTATTGTTCCATGGATATATCAAAACCGATAGACAGCCGCCCGCCCAACACTACAAAAGTGATAGACTGTGGCCAACGACCCATAAGTACACAGTTTACTAATTAATTGCGTTAGCCTAATGTTACAATATTCATAACAAACAATTTATTGGGGTCCTCTGTAAGCTTTAAAATTTAGTAGAGGTCGTCAGAGTAAAAAATTGAGAAACACTGTTCTAGACTATTAGTTTTTGTGGATTCAAAACGAAGGAAAAAATGTATTACAATTTAAACAATTCCCCTAATGAAGTCTTCTGCTAACCTCATTCTTATTGACCAAATTTATTTTTTCGCATTCGAAACATATCCATTTACAAGATGAATGTGCCTCCTTCGAACATTAACATTCTTGCGTAAAATTTACGACACAAACCATTATACGATTGTAAACATATATTTACGCCAATTAAATTGAGATTAATTAAATTTTACGTCCAAACGGTAAATTAATATTGTAATGCTTTACACAAAATTGCGTATTTTAGTATTGCGCTTATAAAACCAATTAAAGGAGCTTTTAGCTGATAAACGCGACCCTTTTAATTAATATACCAGAAAACATTTATACAAACCTAGATAACTAACGGAATATGTAATTAGGACTTGCTTACAGTGTGTAGTGTGTGTTACCCGGTGTTACCACCATGTTCGCTTAAAATAAACAAATTGTTGATCGATTCATTGGTGTAGTTAAGTCCGAGGTTAAGTCTGAATGGTTAACGGACTGCTTAATTGATGGTGGTCTGGGTGTCCTATTTCGGGGCTTCGAAAGATTTTTCAGCCTTGAATATCCTGTGATGTGTTATTTGTCAGTTCTAATTCGAGACTAAACTTGGTATCGGGTTGTTAAAGTTCTTGATCTGGCTTACAGCATTTAACAAACCTAATCCAATCCCTAACGATCCTTACAATTCAATAATTGAGCCGTTTATTTTGAAAGCAGCATAAGTCACTTATTTTGAGATATTAATGTTTCGCATTTTAATGTGCATAAAATTATATATGCTAACTATAGAGAAATTTTACTTATATCTCGGTATTTGGGTTACTTTTATCTTTCTAAGTAAGTATACATAATTTCGCACACGAATCGCCAATGTTTATTGTGTAAAGTGTCTTAAGCCACTTTCAAAATTAATAATTTATAAAAACTACGAACTTTATGTAGATTTTATCCGACGTGTTTTACTTAGTGATGCTTGATAAGACAAGAAAATTGATGAGTAAATTATATAACAAGTAATTTATATCATATATTTCATTATAAGTTGATTCAAGTACTTTTTCATTATCGTTGATATTCATAAAATACATTATGTTATACCTAAGTAAATTCATCACCACATTTTGAAATATAAGTTGGACTAAGTACGAGTAATTTATATAACGTAGTTCATACAAAAGTTTATTCTTGTATTAGATCATTGTCATTACTGGGAGTGATGAAGTCTTCGGACGTTTTATATGTTTTAAATTTTTAAAATAACTGGTAAATTAGGGGTACACAGGGAAACAAATCCATCATTATTCTTTTTTTAAAATCAACTTCTGTTTAGCAATAATAAATAGTAATGATTTTGAAAGAAATTGCTAGTAAAATTTTTATACAGCGTCATTCAAAAAGTCTGCAACAAATGAAAAAAATTTTATTAATGATTTCTCAAAAAAATTTATTCTTTATTATTATTTTGGGTTGAAGAAAAAAGTCAGGACACTAGATTTTAACGATTTTTGAAATATTCGCAAGAGCCCTTATTTAAAGAAATACAAAAAAAAAGAATGTATAGGAAAAAGTTATTTAGAATCTCAAAATAAGGCTAGATTTAAGTTTTGACGGTCCAATTCTAATTTTTATTTTTTAAGAAATTTAACATTCAAAAAGTCTGCAACAAATGGAAAAGTTTTTTATTATCGATTTCTCAGAAAATTTTATTGGTGATAAACGTTGGTGCATAGTGTAAAACCAATATTAAAATTTAAAAAAAAATTAATAAAAAGCCATAGGACACTAGATTTGTGCGATTTTTGAAATATTCGTAAGAGTAGTGCTTAAAATTTCTTAAAAGTAAAAATTGGAATTTGACCACTAAAATTTAAATCTAGCCTTATTTTAAGATTCTAAATAACTTTTTTTTACACTTTTTTTATATCTTTTAAAATAATGGCACTTTACTCTTGCGAATATTTCAAAAACCGTTTAAATCTAGTGTCCTATGACTTTTTATCGAACTTTTCTTCATCTTAAAATTAGTTTTAGACCATGCACCAACTTTTATCAAGAATACAATTTTCTGAGAAATCAATAATAACAATTTTTCCTATTTGTTGCAAACTTTTTGAATCACGCTGTAGATAAAAATACCATACATTTTTCTAATTGTAAACAGTTAAACTCATTTTCTTGCAAAAAATTACTTATGCCACTTTCAAAATAAACGGCTCAATTGTAAATTCTACGTCCATTTATGGCTCAAAAACAAAGATATTGGTTGTGAACTCTTAAAAATGTGGACAAACTTAGAAGACTTAATTGGTGTTTCCAAATCGACTAAAATGCAAACTCTTAAACATCTCGAAACATAAAACAATAGATCTACACCATTTTTATAATAAACAGTCCTATTCAGCAAAAGCATGATTACTTTTTGATTATTGATTACTGTTATGTTATAAATTTCAACATTAAAACTTAATCACACAAAAATGTACATATGCTACACCCTGTACTAAAAATAGTAGATAATTATGTTATTCAATTTGGTGCATTAATATTTGTTCGGGTGAATTGAATTATAATTAAGTGGCTGGTGGTTTTCAATTCCAAGGTATATATTTACTTTGAAGGACTAAATTCTCAAATACTCGTGTGTTTAGCCACTTGGAAAATATAATTTGTATCCCTTTAGCAAATCAAATGTGAAAGACTAGTCGCGTTTGCGATTTCTCTCTGCCGCTGTAGGCATTATTACGCCAGCATTACAAACCCCTTGAATAATAGGCTTTCGTAGGATTTTAGATAAATGTAATATTATATTACATGTTACAGTATATGCACTGCGCATTTTGATTGAATAAACATATTAAATGGATTAATCTTAGTCGCTTCTATACAACCAACTCATTGTTTGTGCACTAGGACTTGATTTTATTATTGTTTAGCTATTGAATTTTAGATCGTATTTGAGGTTTCAGAGAGGAAAATAGTAAATAATGTTTTCTTACTTTTTGGTGTTCTTTTGCTGGCTGGGTTTAAAACGCTAGTTAGCTGCGTTGCCACAGACTCATTTTTTAATTACAAAGCTTTGAATAAGAAACCAGTCTACAACCTGTTGCTTATCGGTAAATTAAGATAACAGCTTTAAGCACATGCCTTTCTAAATAAGAAAATGCAACAGAGCATTTCAGGCTTAAAACTAAACGGTTTTTAGTTAATTATGATTTGTTTTGTGTAACATTAAGAAAAAGGACGAAAATGAGGTTAAATATAATGGCTATCTTCTTTATATTTTATGGGATGAAGTTTATAAAAATAGAACATTTTTAAACTAAAGCAATTGGTTTAAAACCTCATGCACACGTTATTTACTCCATACTTAACAATTATTCGTCAATAATTTGATCTAATTAAGATTTGAAAAGGTTCATAAAAACTGGGGAAAATGCAAGGGCTACAAAAAACCCGTAATTATTTTAAACTTTGGTTTCATGGTAATAAAACAAACCAGGTATTATTTGAAATTGCAATTTGCTTCATAGATTCACAAATATGTTCCCGACATGAAACCGACCTCATAATGATTATTTACTCCTGATGGAGGTGGTCACTGACCTATGACCTACAGGTAATATGGTCGCTCTTCATCGAATATTACGAGGACACTTCGTAATCACGACAAAAACGTCAACAATTTTTGATACATTGTCATGTATTGTCGATAAAAAATGGTATAGCTGAACATCTAAAAAAAAATTCGACAAGTTTCAGCGTGTTTTATTTTTCCTTCCACGCTAATAAAATAAGGTTGGTGAATGGACAAGGGTCCCCTCCTTATTGCCTTTCAATTTTACTTCATGAGAAAGCTTACTGTTCCATATATCACTCATATTTTGCAAGAAAAATATTAACTAACAGTCAATAAAAAGCTACGGATTCTCGGCTTATACGCTGATACAATATTATATACGAAACCAATTCAGTTTCTAGACGTTGGTTGGATTTCGTGCATTTGTCATGGGCGCTGTTTTAATTGTTTGCACTGAGAAACAGTCACTAAAAACAACAAAAATTCCGTTCGTTTCTGTTCGGAACGAAAACGAAATATATCGTTTTCGTTCTTTTCGTTCTAACCGATAAAATTCTTTTTTCGTTTTCGTGAACCGAAATAATAACGGTTAAAACCGGTTTTACAATATTTTTTGTTGTCAAAAAATCATTTTTTTTTCTAGTCACCACAACCCTTTATATTTGCGTCTCAACTAAAATATAAACGATGACGATGGGGTTTGATGCTCACGGACAGCATATTTTAGACTGGCGAAGCGCCGCCATATTAAATTTACCAAATCGTTAAACACATTAACATTTCACCATTTTATTAAGTTTAACACCCGTAAGGTGCAAAAACACAACGTGATTAGGTTAAATTAGACACACGATCTTTATCTAAAAATATAAAAATATAGCAGGTGCTGTTTTAAATTTGTTTTAGTACTAAAAATCTATGCATTTGAATTTAAAAAGATCCTGCTGTAATTATTTAAAAAGACAAAAGAATGAATATAAGTGGATAATTTACTAAATGTTAAAAGATATTAAAAAAAAAACTTATATTAACTTGAAATACACTTTAACTTTATAGTTTGTACATACCCTACAATATACATTTTCACATTCCGTTAAATCTTACTAGCAACACATCTTCCAATAAATCTTCTTTTACATTAGTCCTTTTCGAAGTAAGAATAAATTTTACTATTATTATGTCTAAACGCAAATAAAACATACACATACACATTGATAATATATATCTAATCAAGTGTATATTCTATATATTGATGATCTTAAAAACAAATTAGAAATAGAGAATATATGTACCGTTAATTGTGTTACAAGAAATTGCAAGTATAAACAATAAAGTTGTTAATACATATTCACATAAATATGTGGAGAAAAGTGAAGCTCACTTATTCAAGTGAGATTTTTTACTGGCTCGTGGAGTCTCCCCAGCACAGAAGGTAAATTCGCGTTTGTGTTTAACAAATAAAATTAAAATAGCGACAAAACCGGTTAAAACCGGTTTTGGAAAATATTTATTTCGTTTTCGTTCTTGAACGAAAAATAATAATTTCGTTTTCGGTTTCGTTTTCGTTCTTAAAAAAATTTCGGTTAATTTCGTTTAACGTTTTCGTTTTCGTTCCGTTCTCAGTCCCTGCTGAGAAATAGTTCCACTAAAAACGATTTAAAAAATTAGAAAAATAAACGAAAAACAAACAAAATTATGTTTGCTAAACAGTATTCTCTTAAAAACAAAACCGAAACAGCAAACTAATAATATTGCATAAACTGTCATGTTTTACAGTTGTTATTTTGCTTTTCAATTTGTATTGTGGGTAGGAAACAAATCAACTTCAACCACGTAGAAGCAATTAATTAAATCAAAACACAAATTGCATAAACAATGGTAATGACACAGTAGATTGTTAATTGTTGTGTGTTAAATAGTCATGAAAACAGGATTTTTGACGAAAAAATAGGCTATTTGTACGTTATGAAAAAATGCATCTATCTCTTATTCAAAATTATTGTATAATATACACAATCGAATTTAAAAACTTTTACTACAACATTATAAGGATTTCGTGTATACACCAGTTCCAAAAACTTTGGTGGTTAAACATCTCCTCATGAAGATAAACGCACAAAGATATTGAGCTTAAGAGTTGTATCCTTTGAGGTTTATAACAACAAGGACAGTAGTTTAGGACATGATAAAAATACTACTCTAAGTATACCAAGATATCAGGTTAAAAAGTCACAAATTTATTAGATGTTTTGAAGTGAAATATGTCATTATTATACTGTAATCAAAGAAACTAAATTATACAATTTTTGTGTACTACTTTGTTAGCTGGGATTATAACTTGGACTCAAAAATTGCTAAAATCTTATTGAAATTAGGCTTCATCAGTTGCTGTTTTATTAAAACACAATATCGGACATTACATAATCAGTAGCGATGTAAATATGTTGACAAAATTACCAATGTTCGATAAGAATGTACTTCAAGAAGACACAAATGTCGAATATTTTTATGTTTTAAATCAATCAATGTTTTAAATAATTATATGTTAAAGTACACGTTTAATACGAATTCGTATTAAATTTGCTTATAAAAATGAACAACTTTGCCCCAAATAAACCGACTTTACATCTTAAGAAAACAAGGAAGCTCTTGATTGGGAAGAAATCCAACAAGAAAACAACGGAATCACCTAACAAAGTAATTACTGAAATTAAAGAAAATATAAACCCGAAAAAGGCCCCTGGGTTTGATTTAATTACTGGTGAAATGCCAAGACATCTCCCAAGGAAATCCATAGTAAAACTGACCACCCTACTAAATGCTGCATTTAGGCTCAAGTATGTACCTAAGCTGTGGAAAGTTGCAGAAATGATTATGATCCATAAATTGGGGAAACCCCCCAATGAAGTTTCATCTTACACGTCAATCTCATTATTGCCTGTTATATCGAAACTGTTCGAAAAGCTATTGTTCAAAAGAATGAAGCCAATAATAGAAGAAAAAGAACTAATTCCTTCCCATCAGTTTGGATTTAGAAATAAACATTCGACTATTGACCAGGTACACAGAATTACGAATGTCATAGAAAAAGCCCTAGCAGAAAAAAAAGTTTGTTCTACCATCTTTTAAAGACGTAGCGCAGGCTTTCGATAAAGTGTGGCATGATGGTTTAACTTATAAGCTAAGATCGCTCCTCCGAAAACAATACCCCCAAATTCTTCAGTCCTACATCTCAGAGAGACACTTCGGAAGAAAGCAAGAAGAATTTTATTCAAAACTTAAAGAAATTAAAGCAGGAGTTCCATAAGGAAGCGTACTAGGTACGGTCCTATACCTGTTGTATACTTGTGATATTCCAAAGTTAGAAAACAATACTATAGCGACCTTTGCCGACGACACGGCTATTTTAGTAGTAGGAAGAAACAATATAGAATCATCAAAGAAATTACAAGCAGCTGCCAATCAGATCAACAACTGGACAAAAACATGGCGTATAAAGTTAAATGAAACTAAGTCAGTACATGCCAATTTTACCAACAAGAGAATTGAACATGTACCAATCAACTTAAATAATAAACAAATCCCAACACAGCAAAATAAGTAGGTATTACATTGGACGCTAAGCTACGCTGGAAAGCTCATGTCAACAAAAAAAAACGGAAGAAATATAATGTACTCGGTAATCGGGAAGAATTCCTCTCTGTTTCTTCATAATAAACTTTTGCTATCCAAGCAACTTTTAAAACCTGTATTGACATATGGGATACAGCTATGGAGATGCACTAAACAGAGTAATATTCAGATCATCCAGATTCCAGAACAAAACACTAAGGAACATCGCTGATGCACCTTGGTATTGCAGAAATAGTGACATACATCGGGACTTCAACATGGACACTGTAACCAACACCATTAAGAAGTTTGCCAAGAGCCACGAAGAAAGGTTCCATCAACATGTAAACGTCGAGGCGATCCGGCTCCTGGACACTACATGATTACTAAGAAGACTCAAAAGGGTTAAACTTTTTGAGTTAGTTTAAGCAAAAGTTTAAAAGCAGAGAATGTGCAGTAGTGTGCACGTTAATAATTAGTGTACAGGGTGGTCCAAGTTCGATGGGATTACATACGTATAATAGTCAAGATAGAGAAACCAATAGAGATAGAGATTACCAAAAAGATGCAGATTTTTGAGAAAAATTCGGAACAGTTCTCAAATATATTCTATCATTTCCTGTTTTTCTTGTTTTTTCTTCGTTTTCACAGCTTACTTTTTGTTTTTCACCTTTAAAAAAATTAAAAAACCTTTGTAACTTGCGTATTATTGAAAATACATACATCATAATACATACAACATCAACCCTTATATATTTGGAAAGGGAAAAAATAAGAAATTTAAATAGGTTATAGGCAACTATAGCTTCTATTTAAAAAAAGGTGAGTTTGTGTCATAACTTTTTAACGGCGAACGTATAAAGAATTTTTTTAGTAGTTTCAAAATCTACATAAAAATATCTAAAAATATTTTTTATAAACTTTTTCGATATTTAAAACAATAAGGGAGATATGACACATTATAAATATAACAAAAAAACAGTTTTCCTTTAATAACTCAAAAACCGGAAATAATAGAATATTTTTGAAAACGGTTCCGAGTTTATCCTAAAAAAACTGCACATTTTTGATAATTTAACCGTTTTTCTATCTTGACTATTAAGCGAGATACCCATGTAATACCATCGAATTTGGACCACCCTGTACTTATATATTAGCATACTAAGGACTAGGTACTATTGGGTAAACCTTAGACTAAGTTTGAACAGTACTAATTTAGGCTAGAATAAAACTGCTTATTGGTCTCAAAGACCAGATTGCAATGTCATAAAGTCTACTAGGTTTTAAATTTAACAAAATAATAATTAAAGGATGAAATGCCGTTTCTTCCATGTCTTATATTATTGTGCTCAATATTTGTCTGATTCTAATTAGGACTGGTCGTAAATGTTGGTGGTTTAACCGTGATTTTCATATTATATTAGGATTAATTAATGTGTTTATGTAGCACGTTGTGCTACCATGTACGCACAACATATTTTGAATGAGGAAAATCTTGGAGATTGCTAAGTTAGTTGTGGTAGTTTACATCAGGAATATTACGTAGTCTAGTTTAATCAAGGCGGGTTTTGCTACTAAACTTGTGGATAGCTGTTCTTAAGCTGAAATTTGGCCTCACGTAACTTCTATATGTTTAAACAAAAATATTATAGGTATAAAATAGCGTATTATGTGTTACACTTAATGTTGCTTTTAGCTTAAACGCTTATTAACTAGATCAAACTGTATAAAACTAACTTAGCATGTTTGTCTAAACGAACTTACACTAGGTAAAAGCCGAATTTAAGATTTCCCTACGGCCAATAATATTTGATGTAGAAGTTTAGCTTTGAAAAAAATTATAAGTCAACGCAGACTTCACTCATAATTCAATTTTTGTTTTGTTTCACAATAGTATACTATTTATCTGTGTAGATTAATGTTGCTTCAAATAGCATTAAATTAATCGGGTGAAGCCACGTTCTGAAGACCATTATCTAGACAGGTATTTCATTCATTTAATCTAATAACTCAGTCGTTTAGACCCTATGCGCTTATTTACCGGTACATTCCGCATTACTGAATTAAAAGAAGTTTACAGTAATTACGTTATAAAACGGGATAAAACAATAAATTCTTGTTAACTTAACGTTAAAGCCACGTCTAAACGTCACAAAACATTACCGGAATTGAAATGGTCAGCGGATACTGTAAGCCGTAAAACATTAACAAAATTTATGAGTCCTGCAGAAAGCGGAAAATGTAGTGTAGTTGTATCCATACAAAGTACACGAAAACATTAATATATAAATAACAAATACAGCACTAACCTTTAAAAAAAAATTTACAAGTTAATGCAGTGGTTTCCAACCTGTGGGGCGCGCCCCCCTAGGGGGGCGCGAGACTATTGCAAGGGAGGCACGTAGCTGTTACCAAAATATCTTTTTTGAATACTAACAAAGATAAGGATGACTTTATTTATATAGAAAATGGTATACCGGGTGATTCAGTTTGACTGTCGCAACCCTATAACTTTTTAATTATTGAAAATAACCCCAACAAACCTTATATTTTTGGAAACGGCGACAAATTCTCTATAAAGTGATGTGCATTTGTTATCTCTACGATGACGTATGTCAAATCCACGATAGGCAACTGTTTTTTTTTTAAATTACATAGTATACATGTTTTTGTTGATTCGGATAGAGAATTTAATTCGGAATCCGACCATGTATTAAAAAAGTATGCATACATAAGAAATTTTTCGAGAAAAATCAGTTCAAAGTTTATTCAAATCATAGCAAACAGTATATTTAACATAACAAAAAACGATCAAATCTTAAAAATTATACTATAACTATCAATGGAAAAGTATTAAAAATAAATTTTTAATAAAAATAAAAACAAATAGTAAACGTCGACATAAAAAGTTAGACTTTAATTTTAATCAAGCTGTTACAAATAGAGGACGCGAAGGGCGGTCACTTTGAATAGGTATATTAAATACAAATTTTTTATGTCGACGTTTATTAATTCTTTAATTTTTATTAAAAATTTATTTTTAATACATTTCGATTGATAGTTATAGTATAATTTTTAAGATTTGATCGTTTTTTGTTATGTTAAATATACTGTTTGCTATGATTTGAATAAACTTTGAACTGATTTTTCTCGAAAAATTTCTTATGTATGCATACTTTTTTAATACATGGTCGGATTCCGAATTAAATTCTCTATCCGAATCAACAAAAACATGTATACTATGTAATTTAAAAAAAAACAGTTGCCTATCGCGGATTTGACATACATCATCGAAAAGATAACAAATGCACATCATTTAATAGAGAATTTGTCGCCGTTTCCAAAAATTTAAGGTTTGTTGGGGTTACTTTCATTAATTAAAAAGTTATAGGGATGCGACAGTCAAACTGAATCACCCGGTATTGTTTTGTAGCCCATTAAATAATTATTTATGAAATTAGATTGTTACGAAAAGTGGGGGGGGCGCAAACATTTTTTTATGAAAAAGGGGGGGCAAAAGTACAAAAAGGTTGGAAACCACTGAGTTAATGTCTTAGCAAATATGACTTTATGTGTGTTTTCGTAGTAAAATGAATAAAAAATATCTGTTTGGTAGGAAGGTGGAATGAATTACATATTTTAATTTAATTATGCAAAAATATTGCATGACAAACAAAATTAGAATAAAAGAATTTTATTTGACAGATTTTGTTTTCATAATTAATTGCTCTGTAGCATGGCACAAAAATTAAAAATACGAAGAGGCTTGTAAACATTAGATATTTTTACATTTGCATAGCATTTAATAATTACTGTAGCTAAAAAAAGATATGCCCTTGTTTAAATCAGGGCATGAAACCGGTTTTTTAAACCGGTTTAAAAAACCGGTTAACCGTTATTTTTTGTCAGAAAAAGTGATTTTTAACCAAAACCGAAACCGTTATTTTTAAAGGCAAAAAAAACGGTAACCTTTAACCAAAATAATAAAAAACCGTTTTTTTTAACGTCTTTTTTTTAATAAAAATTACGATGAAAAATACAAAATCTGTAGTAAATGCGATTAGTTTACCAAAAGTCATTACAGAACTCTTGATTGTACATTTATTATAAAATTATAAATAAATAATATCCTTTCATACTTTGCATTCCTGATCTAAATAATTTTAAAAACCGGTTAATTTAACCGGTTTTTTCTAAACCGGTTTTTTGCGAATAAAACCGGTTTTTCAACAAAAACCGTTATAAAAATAAAGTTCTCGATTTCGGTTAACCGTTAACCAACATTTTTTTCGGTTGCGAGCCCTGGTTTAAATAATCTTATAATCAGTGAGTATACTTAGCAAAAGCATTTTAAAGCAATACATTTATCGTAAAGTCCTTTTCAAATCATATTATCATGTCACTGTCACAGTGTATAAAAATCTGCAATATCAAATGTTGGTTTTCAAGCATTCGGAGAGGTAATAGGCCACAAACAAAATATTTTCGGTGAATGATATCTTCTCCGCTTCCTTTCTCTACCGGTTTACTTGAAAGGTCCTAAAAGCCAGCGTCCATTGCTAGTACACTGGCAAGTTGGAGAGAGCAGGGAACGGTAGATAACCGGAACCCACTGGGGAAATGATTTCTTTCCTTTTCGGTTCCAGTGAAAACAGTATCATTATATAAACAGGTATAATACATTTCTACCTAGGAAGCTTCCTACGTTGTTTGTCACTGCGCTTAAATAAAATATTCATGAGCAAATAATATCTTCTCACAAACTGTTGCTTAGTCGAACATCGTATATAATGTCTGATAATATTTATTTTCGCCCTGGAGTTTAACAGAAGTTACATACAACTTTAACTATTTGAATAAGTTCAAGGAATAGGTACTCTAAGGATGGTGTATATCTAAATATAACTTCAAAGTATGTATAGCCAAAAGACTAAACGTAAATGTTATTTCGATTATTTCTTGAAAAAGTGCAAATACTACGAAATGAAACGTTGTTCTATGCTGTATATTCAGTGCTGTCACCTTGATGCTGAGGGAAACCTAAGATAATCCAAAATCATATCTAGCGCCAATACACAGAATCGGTCTATTCAAAACGTAATCTAAACTACAACTTGGTATCCTTAGTTCGTATAAGTCTTGGACATAATGCAACGTAATTAATATTCTCGGTCACGTAAACTTGGAGGAAACGTGAAGACGCATATTGTTCGTGAAATAAATAAGGGCAACGAGAGCTTTCGGCAGGAAACCCAAAGTTTGTTCACCCTCACCACGGAATATACACAGCCTATAAATAAAACCACCCCCTTTACTTCTTTATTACTAAAAATAGAAAGTTGATATATTGGGAAAAATTTGTACTCCAAAGTTGGAGCATAATAGTAATGTAAAGAGGAGGAAGTGGCATTATTTATGAATGAATTTTGTGATTACTCGTTTGCTTATCTTCAAGCGATAGTCGAGGGTCAGTCCTAGAATGGAGCGGGTGCTAAATTGCATCTGGGCCCTACGCTTCCACCAGCAATATTCAGTTTAGCTTTGGAGGGCGTTCTCTGTGTTTACTACTGAACAACCGCTTGTGCACAGAAATTTTTTAGCCAGCCTTGCAAACCGTAAGAATAACTCGAACTTTAGTGTTCACTTTTGAATAAAATTCGTCATTTTTCATGAAGATGTTTATACAGTAAATTAACGATTTGTTGTTTATAATGCTTGTTTTTTAGGGTAAATATACCATGTCCATGAATATTTACGTCAATTGCTTTGCTTTAAGAAACATTCCCAGAAAAAAAAGTATAACTAACTTGTTTGGCTTTACCAGAGTATACCAAAGACTACAAATAAATGTTTACTCCTTTTTTTGTATGATAGCATAACTGATCGGTTATTGAAATGGTACGTAAAAACAAATGGTTGACTTGAGCAACCTAATATATTTGAGAATAAAGCTCTAATCAAAAATGCTAGAAGATTAAATCCGATCTACAAATAGTTAAAGCAATGTTATGCAATTAAGCATGAGTAAATATATTTATTATTTACATCCCCTTTTCAAACTTGTACGCTAATATTTGCTAGAGCTACTATTTAGCAAATAAATGTAGTGCTGAAACGAATCGATTAGGCAATATATTTATTAAACAAGGATTTTAAATGAGTATTGACTCGAAGTTCGCTTTAGAATAGCCCAGCTTATATAAAACACCGCATAAATCTTGTGTAATACACCCATTTCATATTAAAATCGTACTACGCTTATAAATTGGTTTTGGAGCACAAACCCAGTCATGGTATAAAATTTAACGATGCTTAATAAATATTCAGCGCTGCCAGAAACCATTAATTTAATAAATATTGGAAAGTTAATTACTCATTATTCTTAGCAATCTTAACGATGGAAATCACAACAGGATTTTCACGTTTTAATAAATTTTTAGGTCAACCTCATCAAACAAAATTGCATACGATCGCCTCTTATAACGCTATATTATTGAATTTAAAAAGTATATACAGGGTGTTTGGTCCATGGCGAAGAACATGGATATCTCTTAAACATTTATAACAATGAATAAAACAGCAAACAGGGAATTATAACCTGCTCACCAGGGAAGGTCACGATATGTTGTCGCTAGAATCTGATCAAGACTGTGTTTATTGCATCAAGAACATCAAATCTAAATGTTTTGCAGAGTTGTACGTGCCACTGACCATTTCCTTCGGAAAGAAATCATAACTAAAATAATACAATTAAAGGTCATAGCTTTAACTAGAAGATTAATTAAACTACCTGTTAAAGTAAAGAATCGGTTTATTTAATTATTTATAAAAATATCGAAACTTGTTATTCCTTAAGCTCCATCTACCCCATCAGCTTTTAGTATGCACCAGCGAGCTTCGAAAAGTAACATCTGTTATTAATGACCGTTTAAACTTCAGAAAAGAAAAATGCAATTTTTCAGGAAGCTATTAGTTTATTTTCAATTTGCGCAGTCGTTTGAAAACTAATTGCCAACTATTAATGGAACTTTAGAAGCAAAAAGTTTTGTAGTCTAGTAATTATTTATCAATTAAAGAATTTGTTCCAGTAAAAAAAAAACTTTCAGACAATTTAGCTTTAAAGAAATTACGTTTGCTAATGAGTCCTACACCTAACACTAAAGGACTCATGACTAAATAAAAATTGTTTGCTAATGCGCAAATGATGACGCCCTAATTTTAATTTTCGTTGAGCTAATTTTAAACTCATTGAAAGAAAATTATGTCGAATATAATTAGGTTTGACTAACCATCTTCTTTGCCATTTTTATGCATATCTCTTTTACACTTTAAAAATATAATACGATAAGTAACTGAAAGGGATATGAGAAATAATGCATGTATCCTTATCCATCTTCAAAGAGAAGTCTTCTTCCTCTTCTTCTTTAAGGTTCACAGTTGCTCCAATTTCTTCATAGGTCTTTTCACTTACCTGCTTCCTTTTGGCTTTTACTGTCCATTCATCTTTGGTAATCGTTGTTGTTCAATTCTGTTAATGTGCTCTATGTGTTTCTCTCGGTATTCTTTATTTTATCTCCCAACTCGTAAAGTTCTAGCTTTTCTCTTATATCCTTATTTGGTCTACTTTGGTACAACCTTTGCAACTTCTTAAAAAATTTATTTCTGCTGTTTGCATATCATTCATATTTATTGAAAAGGGGTAATTTTTAGTTTTCTTATATTTTAACAAACCCCACCTCCACAGTTAAGGATTGAAAATGCTGTTTTTTCCCTAAATTGTCGTTGCTGTAAGAAGTTGTACAAAGTAAGTTCTACAGTAGGTGAGAAGCTGTTTTGTGTTTAAAAAAATAAGCGTTTTAATATGCAAATCAAGTGTTTAAAATAAGTAGCATAATATTTTAAATATAATTTGCGATTTTTGTTGTTAGTTTAGTAATTGTTTCAACCTTTCTGATTATCTCCTATAGAAGTGATGTACTAGAGCATAGCTATAACATTTTATCGATCCAATAATTTATCCAAGTCGTAGTGGCAAACTTCTATATTTTACACACGCCGAGTATGGAACTTCTCCAACAAATAATGTGAATTGCCTTGACAAAGGAATGCTATAAAAGATTTTCGATACGCCGGGCAATGAAGAAGTGTTAAGTGCTGGATTTTTGTAAGTTTTTTTATTTTCGGCGTCCGTTGGACCGGAAAAAGGTTTTTTCATTCTAAAATGGACAAATTTCGTCCCGGCTCGTATCTGACAGCGCGTTTTGTTCTGTGTCAGTGATTTATTTTATAACGCGGGTATGGTATGTATGTGTAGCGCGCGTCACCCATCAGTAATAGCGCCAGGCCGAAGAGCTAAGGGTGCGGTAATCGTACTCGTTACAGCCCCAGGCACGCGTCATCCGCACTTTCGCTCTTCGCCGCGCCAAACACTCAATTATTCCTCTGCTCACGTCTCTGGATGCTGCCCGCTCAGCGCAGATAAAAATGTAATATGGCTGGAAAGCCGTGACATTGCGATGGGAATTTGATTAGTTGTCTAGGCTAAGATTACATCAATGCAAACTTTATAAACACATCAAAATGGTTACGTTACCTAAAGTTAATTTACAAATACCACATCTTCTTAAGTTAAATGAAATAAAATGAATAGCAATATCCTAAATATATCAGTACGCATTCTTTACATCTTGGTCGTAGGTCACCTATCGCACAATGCAACATGTCCTCGGGAATTTAAGACACTTCGTGGCCAATTCTTTGTATGCGTTTCTCGAACATTGGTGAGGACAACATTGGGCATATTTTTACAATAACAGCAGGACGGTGTGTCCAAATGATCGAGTGCTTCTTGAAGGCTCTGATTGTAGTAGTACCCAGAAATCAATAACGATACACGGTTATAACAAGATGGAGAAACCACACATAGGTACCACACGACAATAATTGATAATAATTCTACAACGTTTGTTTCCAAATGTCTTAATAGCTAAGTAAAGGGTGTTTCTACAAAAGGCGTAGGCTTTAAATTGCAACACGTTTTTCATTTGTTAAACATTTTCAAGTTTTTATTTGACAGCTGTCATCTATATTTTAGTACCATTTAGAACCATAAATTAGCCTGCATATTTCCTTGCTTTATTGTTTTATAGATAAAATGGCATGAAGGTTATGTTTATTATATTGCTATATCTATCTTCAATAACATCTATGATGATTTAACGCTGCTAACTTCTCTTCATTATTAGTCAACTCGTTCACCATTCACCGACTTAAAACACCGGTAAAAGCGATTGATCACCGGTGGGTGACGGTGCCTTACCAAAGCACTCACCGGTTAACTTTGAAACACCGACATCGGTACTCACCGGTAGATGTAAATGAATTTTGAAACGGTTCGATATTCACCGGTAGCAACCGGTTTAAATACCGGTGAATTTTAAAAAGTGCCTATAATCGTGTGCCAAGTGAATCAATTCTTCGGAACCTCATAAAAAAATTCAAAGAGACCGGTTCGCTACAAGATCTGAAGACACCAAAATCCAATCATGTTTGCCGTTCAATCAAAAATATTGACGCAATGGGTAAAAGTGTCGAAGAAGACCCAAACACCTCAATTTGTCGTCGTTCACAAGAATTGAACCTTTCCACCGCCACTCTACATCAAATTTTGACAAGAGTTCTTGGCCTGCACGCGTATAAAGTTCAATTGACACATGAAATCAAGCCTACTAATCACTCAATGCGACGAACACTCGCGAATTGGGTCATGAAAAACCTTAAGGGCAATGCTGATTTTTGCACACAAAAAAATGTATTTTGTCGACGAGACACATTTTCATTTGAAAGTATGTAAATAACCAAAACTGTCGCATCTGGGACTCCGAAACCCTCTTGTGATTCATGAAAAGCCGATATATTAAGAACGTGTGACAGTTTGGTGCGGATTTTGGTTGGGCGGTTTCATTGGACCGTATTTTTTTGAAAACGATTCTGGAAGGGCTGTTTTGGTCAATGGAGTGCGCTATAAGGACATGTTGACCAAGTTTTTGTGACCTGAGCTGGAAAAGAAGGATATAGCGGACCTATACTTCCAACAAGATATTGCCACATGCCATACAAGTGGTAAAACAATCGCTTTATTGTGCTACGTTCCCTGATCGTTTAATTTCCAGAAATGGCGACGTCAATTGGCCACCAAGATCAGGCAATTTGACGCCATTTGACTTTTTTTCTGTTGTTTAGAGGTAGTATATTACATCGAAGCCGCTCTTAGTGAGATAGAGCCGCATCTTTGTGTACGTCATCAAAAACTTCGAGAAAAGGATGGCGGTCTGTAAAAAGACCCGAGGCGGCCATTTCGATGTACTATTTCATACAAAATCTGTAAGTCTCTACTTTATAACGGAATAAAAATATTTTGATAATCCTACTTATTTGTAATTTTATTAAAAAGCAAATCCGACACATCTTGTGGAACACCCTTTATATTGGAAAGAGGAAAAGCTTATCAGGAATTGTACTAACGAAAAACACTAAATACTTCATAGGGCAATCGAAAATTTAGACTTACGTTATTACTTATAAGCTACAATTGATTCTTTTACGTTTATAAAATTTTATACAACAGAATTAGTTAAAACGTCCATCAAGTGTCTGTTTCCTTTACACAGACGATTCACTATTTTCGGTCAAGGAAAACGGACTTTAAATCCACTTGCTTAAGACCTCGACTTTCGATCCCATCAATCATCGATATTTATGAGAACCCATATACGTTTCATAAGATTATCGGTTGATGATTCTTATTCTCTAAAAACTCTTGAAGGGTAAGTTCTTGGGTCAAAAATCTGGATGACCTGCACGCGTAAAATTACCAAACAACCTTTTTTTATGTGAAAATGAGTACTAGGTACATGTTAAAACAGCTAATTTATGTAGCGTAAGCTTCAGTAATTGTAGGCTCAGAAAAAATATTGAAATCATTACATGATTTACCTTAATTAAAGTTGTTTATTATGTTTTATGTTTGAGGTAAAAGTCACCTTATAAAATCGAAACTTTAATGTCATGCAACTCGACTGTTTCATTCAATAGATGATCCTTACGATTTTATGAAATGCAAAATCAAGTTGCTAAAAAGTATCGTTACATATCTTAAAAAACTAAAACGTCAAAAACAACTAACGTAGATCATAAGAAAATTGTTTAATAAATGCACAAAAAACATGGAAATTAAATAGCTAATCGTTAAACCACATCAAACAATTAGTCCACACGAAGACACTAGATTATAATAAATAACCATATGGATTTTATATACAGGGTGAACCAAATTCGAACGTTTTACGGGGTATATCGGTTACTGTAATAGTTAGCGAAAATTTGATATCGGTCTCTTGGGCTATTTTTTTGAGAAAAGAACGCCTGAGTAATCAGATTTTTTATACCTATCGCTTTCCAGTTTGGCACTACAGACGAAGAATGAAATTTTATCGTTTTTGAAAATTTACTATAACTACTTTATTTATTAAAATAGAAGAAAATGTTTTATGTAAACATTTTTATGCTTCATTTTAATTTTTTTCTTCATATTTCTCCATTTTTTTAACGACGTTAATTTTTGAGATTTCCGTTTTTTTATTAAAATTTTAAAGCTTAATTTAAAAACAAAATTAAATTTTTTTCAGCGACCTTAACTTTCGAGATATGAAATAAACTTATTTTTTTTTTAATGTAAACCCTGCTTGGCCATGACTTTATATGAAAGATAATTTTTTTAGCCTTTCAGAAATACTAAGTTTTATATGTTTGTTGCAAAAAATAACCGAGATATGACTAACTAATTTCCTTATCAATGTTTGCCATGATTTCGTAAACAAGTGATGTTTGCAGTTAATAAACAACTAAACGTAATTTCCAAGTAAATTCTGCAGCAGCCGCCACGTTTTTATCACTTACAATGTGATATTCTAACACATTAAACTTTTCAAAGTGTTCAAAGCGATGTCACAATACCACAATAAACAATTATAAAATACAAAAGAATACCCGGATTTGCTAAAGAGTTGGAAAATGACGTTTAGTTGTTTAAATCATGGCAAACTTTTCCATATCTTGGTTTTTTTTGCAGCAAATAATAAAGACTACATATTTTTGAAAAGCTTTTTCATATAAAGTCATGGCCAACTAAGGTTTCCCTTTAAAAAAATATAAGTTTACTTCATATCTCGAAAGTCAAGGTCACTAAAAAAAATATTTAATTTTGTTTTTAAATTAGGCATGAAAATCTGTATAAAAGCTATCAACATTTTGTTCCATTTTAATAAATAAAGAAGTTATAATAAATTTAAAAAAATGATATCTCATTTTTTGTCTGTAGTGCCAAAATGAAAAGCGATAAAAAAACTCTGAATACATAGGCGTTCTTTTATTTAAAAAAAATAATAATAGCCCAATAGACCGATATCAGATTTTTGCTAACTATTACGGTAACCGAGATACCCCGTAAATCATTCGAATCTGGTCCACCCTGTATACTTTACAATCGAGATGTTAAAATGAGTGTTTCCTATTTAGATTGTAACCGGAAATTTACAAAAATATTACGGTTTATAACAATTATTTTCATATCAATTACCTTGATATGCGAACTATGTGCTGCTGCTGTGTGCAATGAAACGAATAGAAGGACCAGAAGAATAGAAGAAACTTCTTTTTTCCAGCAAAGACCCATCTGAAATTAAAATGAATCAATTAGATACAGAAATCATTTATTCACAAAACTTTACATTTATATTTAAAAATAAATTGTATGACTATGCAGTGTGCATCAAAAATAAGGAGAATTTAACCATAAACGTACATAGTAACACTAAGAGCATTGTAAAAAATCAAGATAAAGTCTCTTATACTCAAAGTAGAATACATTTCTCTATTCGAGAAAAAAAGTAAATTTAACATGTTCAAATATTTCTAAAGCTATAGATTTTGTAATCAACTTTGTGTCTAGTGGTTTGGCCCACTAATACATTAAAGGTAACACCTTGAAGATGTTCCTTAAATTGGGATGAAACGTCGCTTAAATAAATAATCAGTAGAATATGCGAATCTAATTTGAAAAACTCAAACTAAGTGTGGATTTGACTAGATTTTGTTGTGTAATTTATTTATTTTGATCCCGATGTTTTAAACTAATTTGTAAAATGAAAATAAAATGCCTTTTTTTTATTAAAAAAAAAACATTAGGTACTTTCCATAAAATGTAAAAAGTACTTTCACAAATATATACGTACTAATAAATGCAAAAGGGTGAAACTCTCTCAAACAATTTACCTTAAAATGTAGTCCTCATCAAAGCTAAAGCACTATTAAATTTCCTCTTTTCATTTTTGTTATGTTTCAACGTTTCTCTTTTAATACGACTAAAAACGTAAATATTTTCACAGGAAATTAAAATTACTAACAAACCGGCTGCATTTAAAACGTATCATTAAGGAAAAATCTTGCAGGTTGCTACTGCCGTGTCCTTTTATTATCGCTGTGAAAAAAACAACGCGAATGTGGGATTTAATTTCCTTTTTAATGCATGCGTATCACAAACAAAGTGTTATTATTATAACAAAACAATTATAATTCCAAATTCCCAGTTTAAAAAAGGCGCATGTTGTGCTAGTTTTTTTTTTCATAATGGAAAGCTTTGTTCGTACCTGGTTTTCGTTGATATAGGTATATATATATATATATATATATATATATATGTATGTGAAGGAAGTAGTTTGGGGACAAACTGTGTTTTAAGCTACGCCTTTTGGGGACTCTGCGGTAGTTTCAGCCAGTCCCCAAAGCGAGCTGTCAAAATTTTATGCTAAAGCAGCATTATAGGTACACCGCAGTAGCGACAGCGGCTATTTTATGTACTAACTTACTGAATACGAAACAACAATAGATGTCTGGCAAATGTCCCTTTGTAAAACAGTTGTTTAGCGGGTTACCTACACTTTCTTACTTTTATTTTCACAAAATTGATTTAGATGTTAGTTTCTTATTTAGCAAGCGCAACTAAAGGTTCCTAAAAGGAGTACTAGGTCCCTCTGGACGCCGTTTGAGGACATGAATGTAATTTTATAGTTTTCTTAATATGAATTTATTTTTGTTTTACAAAGTCTCCAAAATGCGTTAGGTACTCAAACGGCGTTCATAAACAAGATAAAGGTCCTCAAAAGGCGTCGTTAAACACAAGAAAATAAAGCAATTGCGACTGATATGTATACATTTTTCATTTAATTATATTACTCAGGTAAACAGTGATAAAAAAAACTATGTGTGCATAAAATTCCGTTAAATCTTGTGTGTGTTACAAAAGTTTTAAAAAGAATTGCCTAGACCATTTTGTAACGATACACAAACAAATAAAACTAAATAAAAATATTTATCAGATTTAGGCGTATTGCGAGAGTCTCCAAAATGCGTTAGGTACTCAAACGGCGTTCATAAACAAGATAAAGGTCCTCAAAAGGCGTCGTTAAACGCAAAAAAATAAAGCAATTGCGACTGATATGTATACATTTTTCATTTAATTATATTACTCAGGTAAACAGTGATAAAAAGAACTATGTGTGCATAAAATTCCGTTAAATCTTGTGTGTGTTACAAAAGTTATAAAAATAATTGCCTAGACAATTTTGTAACGATACACAAACAAATAAAACTAAATAAAAATATTTATCAGATTTAGGCGTATCACGAGAGTCTCCAAAATGCGTTAGGTACTCAAACGGCGTTCATAAACAAGATAAAGGTCCTCAAAAGGCGTCGTTAAACGCAAGAAAATAAAGCAATTGCGACTGATATGTATACATTTTTCATTTAATTATATTACTTAGGTAAACAGTGATAAAAAGAACTATGTGTGCATAAAATTCCGTTAAATCTTGTGTGTGTTACAAAAGTTATAAAAATAATTGCCTAGACCATTTTGTAACGATACACAAACAAATAAAACTAAATAAAAATATTTATCAGATTTAGGCGTATCACGAGAGTCTCCAAAATGCGTTAGGTACTCAAACGGCGTTCATAAACAAGATAAAGGTCCTCAAAAGGCGTCGTTAAACGCAAGAAAATAAAGCAATTGCGAATGATATGTATACATTTTTCATTTAATTATAATACTTAGGTAAACAGTGATTAAAAAAACTATGTGTGCATAAAATTCCGTTAAATCTTGTGTGTGTTACAAAAGTTATAAAAATAATTGCCTAGACCATTTTGTAACGATACACAAACAAATAAAACTAAATAAAAATATTTATCAGATTTAGGCGTATCGCGAGAGTCTCCAAAATGCGTTAGGTACTCAAACGGCGTTCATAAACAAGATAAAGGTCCTCAAAAGGCGTCGTTAAACGCAAGAAAATAAAGCAATTGCGACTGATATGTATACATTTTTCATTTAATTATATTACTTAGGTAAACAGTGATAAAAAAAACTATGTGTGCATAAAACTCCGTTAAATCTTGTGTGTGTTACAAAAGTTATAAAAATAATTGCCTAGACCATTTTGTAACGATACACAAACAAATAAAACTAAATAAAAATATTTATCAGATTTAGGCGTATCGCGAGAGTCTCCAAAATGCGTTAGGTACTCAAACGGCGTTCATAAACAAGATAAAGGTCCTCAAAAGGCGTCGTTAAACGCAAGAAAATAAAGCAATTGCGACTGATATGTATACATTTTTCATTTAATTATATTACTTAGGTAAACAGTGATAAAAAGAACTATGTGTGCATAAAACTCCGTTAAATCTTGTGTGTGTTACAAAAGTTATAAAAATAATTGCCTAGACCATTTTGTAACGATACACAAACAAATAAAACTAAATAAAAATATTTATCAGATTTAGGCGTATCGCGAGAGTCTCCAAAATGCGTTAGGTACTCAAACGGCGTTCATAAACAAGATAAAGGTCCTCAAAAGGCGTCGTTAAACGCAAGAAAATAAAGCAATTGCGACTGATATGTATACATTTTTCATTTAATTATATTACTTAGGTAAACAGTGATAAAAAGAACTATGTGTGCATAAAATTCCGTTAAATCTTGTGTGTGTTACAAAAGTTATAAAAATAATTGCCTAGACCATTTTGTAACGATACACAAACAAATAAAACTAAATAAAAATATTTATCAGATTTAGGCGTATCGCGAGAGTCTCCAAAATGCGTTAGGTACTCAAACGGCGTTCATAAACAAGATAAAGGTCCTCAAAAGGCGTCGTTAAACGCAAGAAAATAAAGCAAATGCGACTGATATGTATACATTTTTCATTTAATTATATTACTTAGGTAAACAGTGATAAAAAGAACTATGTGTGCATAAAATTCCGTTAAATCTTGTGTGTGTTACAAAAGTTATAAAAATAATTGCCTAGACCATTTTGTAACGATACACAAACAAATAAAACTAAATAAAAATATTTATCAGATTTAGGCGTATCGCGAGAGTCTCCAAAATGCGTTAGGTACTCAAACGGCGTTCATAAACAAGATAAAGGTCCTCAAAAGGCGTCGTTAAACGCAAGAAAATAAAGCAATTGCGACTGATATGTATACATTTTTCATTTAATTATATTACTTAGGTAAACAGTGATAAAAAGAACTATGTGTGCATAAAATTCCGTTAAATCTTGTGTGTGTTACAAAAGTTATAAAAATAATTGCCTAGACCATTTTGTAACGATACACAAACAAATAAAACTAAATAAAAATATTTATCAGATTTAGGCGTATCGCGAGAGTCTCCAAAATGCGTTAGGTACTCAAACGGCGTTCATAAACAAGATAAAGGTCCTCAAAAGGCGTCGTTAAACGCAAGAAAATAAAGCAAATGCGACTGATATGTATACATTTTTCATTTAATTATATTACTTAGGTAAACAGTGATAAAAAGAACTATGTGTGCATAAAATTCCGTTAAATCTTGTGTGTGTTACAAAAGTTATAAAAATAATTGCCTAGACCATTTTGTAACGATACACAAACAAATAAAACTAAATAAAAATATTTATCAGATTTAGGCGTATCGCGAGAGTCTCCAAAATGCGTTAGGTACTCAAACGGCGTTCATAAACAAGATAAAGGTCCTCAAAAGGCGTCGTTAAACGCAAGAAAATAAAGCAAATGCGACTGATATGTATACATTTTTCATTTAATTATATTACTTAGGTAAACAGTGATAAAAAGAACTATGTGTGCATAAAATTCCGTTAAATCTTGTGTGTGTTACAAAAGTTATAAAAATAATTGCCTAGACCATTTTGTAACGATACACAAACAAATAAAACTAAATAAAAATATTTATCAGATTTAGGCGTATCGCGAGAGTCTCCAAAATGCGTTAGGTACTCAAACGGCGTTCATAAACAAGATAAAGGTCCTCAAAAGGCGTCGTTAAACGCAAGAAAATAAAGCAATTGCGACTGATATGTATACATTTTTCATTTAATTATATTACTTAGGTAAACAGTGATAAAAAGAACTATGTGTGCATAAAATTCCGTTAAATCTTGTGTGTGTTACAAAAGTTATAAAAATAATTGCCTAGACCATTTTGTAACGATACACAAACAAATAAAACTAAATAAAAATATTTATCAGATTTAGGCGTATCGCGAGAGTCTCCAAAATGCGTTAGGTACTCAAACGGCGTTCATAAACAAGATAAAGGTCCTCAAAAGGCGTCGTTAAACGCAAGAAAATAAAGCAAATGCGACTGATATGTATACATTTTTCATTTAATTATATTACTTAGGTAAACAGTGATAAAAAGAACTATGTGTGCATAAAATTCCGTTAAATCTTGTGTGTGTTACAAAAGTTATAAAAATAATTGCCTAGACCATTTTGTAACGATACACAAACAAATAAAACTAAATAAAAATATTTATCAGATTTAGGCGTATCGCGAGAGTCTCCAAAATGCGTTAGGTACTCAAACGGCGTTCATAAACAAGATAAAGGTCCTCAAAAGGCGTCGTTAAACGCAAGAAAATAAAGCAATTGCGACTGATATGTATACATTTTTCATTTAATTATATTACTTAGGTAAACAGTGATAAAAAGAACTATGTGTGCATAAAATTCCGTTAAATCTTGTGTGTGTTACAAAAGTTATAAAAATAATTGCCTAGACCATTTTGTAACGATACACAAACAAATAAAACTAAATAAAAATATTTATCAGATTTAGGCGTATCGCGAGAGTCTCCAAAATGCGTTAGATACTCAAACGGCGTTCATAAACAAGATAAAGGTCCTCAAAAGGCGTCGTTAAACGCAAGAAAATAAAGCAATTGCGACTGATATGTATACATTTTTCATTTAATTATAATACTTAGGTAAACAGTGATTAAAAAAACTATGTGTGCATAAAATTCCGTTAAATCTTGTGTGTGTTACAAAAGTTATAAAAATAATTGCCTAGACCATTTTGTAACGATACACAAACAAATAAAACTAAATAAAAATATTTATCAGATTTAGACGTATTGCGAGAGTCTCCAAAATGCGTTAGGTACTCAAACGGCGTTCATAAACAAGATAAAGGTCCTCAAAAGGCGTCGTTAAACGCAAGAAAATAAAGCAATTGCGACTGATATGTATACATTTTTCATTTAATTATAATACTTAGGTAAACAGTGATTAAAAAAACTATGTGTGCATAAAATTCCGTTAAATCTTGTGTGTGTTACAAAAGTTATAAAAATAATTGCCTAGACCATTTTGTAACGATACACAAACAAATAAAACTAAATAAAAATATTTATCAGATTTAGACGTATTGCGAGAGTCTCCAAAATGCGTTAGGTACTCAAACGGCGTTCATAAACAAGATAAAGGTCCTCAAAAGGCGTCGTTAAACGCAAGAAAATAAAGCAATTGCGACTGATATGTATACATTTTTCATTTAATTATAATACTTAGGTAAACAGTGATTAAAAAAACTATGTGTGCATAAAATTCCGTTAAATCTTGTGTGTGTTACAAAAGTTATAAAAATAATTGCCTAGACCATTTTGTAACGATACACAAACAAATAAAACTAAATAAAAATATTTATCAGATTTAGACGTATCGCGAGAGTCTCCAAAATGCGTTAGATACTCAAACGGCGTTCATAAACAAGATAAAGGTCCTCAAAAGGCGTCGTTAAACGCAAGAAAATAAAGCAATTGCGACTGATATGTATACATTTTTCATTTAATTATAATACTTAGGTAAACAGTGATAAAAAGAACTATGTGTGCATAAAATTCCGTTAAATCTTGTGTGTGTTACAAAAGTTATAAAAATAATTGCCTAGACCATTTTGTAACGATACACAAACAAATAAAACTAAATAAAAATATTTATCAGATTTAGACGTATTGCGAGAGTCTCCAAAATGCGTTAGGTACTCAAACGGCGTTCATAAACAAGATAAAGGTCCTCAAAAGGCGTCGTTAAACGCAAGAAAATAAAGCAATTGCGACTGATATGTATACATTTTTCATTTAATTATAATACTTAGGTAAACAGTGATTAAAAAAACTATGTGTGCATAAAATTCCGTTAAATCTTGTGTGTGTTACAAAAGTTATAAAAATAATTGCCTAGACCATTTTGTAACGATACACAAACAAATAAAACTAAATAAAAATATTTATCAGATTTAGGCGTATTGCGAGAGTCTCCAAAATGCGTTAGGTACTCAAACGGCGTTCATAAACAAGATAAAGGTCCTCAAAAGGCGTCGTTAAACGCAAGAAAATAAAGCAATTGCGACTGATATGTATACATTTTTCATTTAATTATATTACTCACAATCAGGTAACTGATAATAATATAAACTACCTATGTATCCAAGATGCACCTTGTCAGGTGTATGGTGTATGTCGTATAAACATCTTGGAATTAAATACGCTAGTCAATTTTACGAAATATTTAAATATACGAATAAAACTGAATACAATATTTAAATCAATAACATACGCGTTTCGCGTTTAGTAATCGTCTTCAAAAGTGTAAGTCCTTAAACTGCGTTCATAAACAATTATGATGTCTTCAAAAGGCTACGTGTACGATCCGTACCCAAAAAGCGTCTATGTCCTCAAATGACTTCATTAATCGGTACGTCTTCAAAAAGAGTCTTTGATTAACAAAACGAAATAATTGCAACTGAATTCATATAACCGCTATTAATTTATTACATTTGTATATTTTTTTATATACTTATGTACCTACAAATGTTAAGCGAGATTCTAGTGAAAGAAATACGCGTGTGATGTTTTTTTATTCGCGAAAGGTGAATTATAAGAAAAACAATTTCATTAAATATTTCTACCCAAATAACGTATCCAAATAACGGTCAGGACATTTAAGGGCAATCGTCAATTGTATTATGTGTTTTAGAGTATTTGTGAATTAAACTGTGATTTGTTATCAATTACAAAAGGTAAGTATGTTTGTATATAATAGTTTAATTACGAATACACCTACATTGTTTCTATATTTTTGAAATTGCCGCCTGTTAGTGATTGCTCGAGGGTGGGGTAAATCCCATGAATATGGGATGCCCTCGCCATTTTTGTGCTTTTGGGTGAGTGGTTTCCTAACAGCAGTGCAAAATGGCGTACATATTAGTGAAATATAAAGAAGACCATGTTTTACATGTAGTTGAAAAAAGGCAAGTCCGTATTTGGCCAGATGGAACAAAATGTTCCGCCAAATATTCGGATGGTTGCTTTTACGAAGCATCAATTTTAAACGCTGGAAGTAAGTACCTATAAGCGAGTGAAATATGGCGTCAGCCCTTATAAGAACGCATATGTTTTGATATTATGAACAACAAATGAAATCATGTATTTACATTAACTGAAAAAAGGTTTTATTTTCTAAATTAAATGGTTTTTGTCTAATCTGTTGTAATGAAGTCAAATTTCAAGACGATTAGTATCTAGTAGACGTCCCGCTTTTTTCGGGACAATCCCGAATGTTTGGAATATACTTTTTATACACCCTGTACATGCAATTTCTTGTTTGCATGATCATAAATGAACATTTAGAATTTGTTAAAGTTAATTTATAATCTTATTGCTGAATTTTAGCATTAGAGGAATTAAGGAATGAAAAAATGCAGCTATTGAAAGATAATAAGAAATTGTCGCCATTTAAATGCATTCCACAAAATCAATGTCGAAGGAAACTTTTATATAACTTTAATCAATGTACCAGAGCTACACCACCTAAAGTCAATGTACCAGAGAAACACGATGTGATCGAGCCTGTTTCAATGCACATAGAAGGTAAGTAAATGTTTAATCGTTAAATGTGTACAGAGTAATTTTGAAACTAATTATTTTGTAGATAAAACTCAATCTTTTCCTGTTTATGCACAACCGACAACAGTGCAACCATCCCAAGCTGGAAAATATAATAAGAAACATTTTTGTTTTTATTGTAAAAATTTCTATATTAAGTTCGCTCGACATTTAGAACATGTTCATAAAACGGAAGAAGATGTTATAAAAGTTTTATCCTATCCAAAAGGTAAGCTCAATAAAACTGGGTTTCGTCACTATTTTAAATATTATTGTACATTTAGGTTCCAGTGAAAGAAAAAAAATTATTGAGGCAATTAGAAAAAAAGGAGATTTCCTTCATAATACCGATCCTTTTTACAATGATGGGACGCTTATTGTCTCCCGCCGACCTCAAGAGGGGCATCAGAAAGGACCTGATGATTTTGTAGTTTGCATAGGGTGTAAAAATTTTTATAGTCGACGTACCATCTATCGTCATTATAGAAGATGTAACAATCACCTCTCAAGTGCGAAACACAAATTTCAAGTAGAGGGACGTAAATTTGTAACATATGTTCATCCTAAGGCTAATGCCATTCTACGTCGAGATATAATTCCGATATTACGACCTGGCCCAGTTGCCGAAGCTATTAAGTACGACGAATTAATAATTCTTTACGGCAATAAGTTAAGTGAAAAGTATAGAGAAACACATCTTTTATATCATATTAGACAGACACTTAGATCGATTGGAAAACTTCTTGTAACAGTGAAACAGATTAATCCTAACATTGAAGATCTGGCATCACTTTACGAACCTATTCATTATGATATAGTCCTGCAGGCCGTAAACAAAATTGCTAAACTTGATGAAAGAACACACAAGTACAAAATACCATCTCTTGCAACGTCATTAGGAACTTTAATTAAAAAATGTGGCAAACTATTAATAACTGAATGTATTAAAAGCCGTAACAATTTTCGAAAACTCTTAGTGAAAGATTTTTTAAAAATACATGACCAGGATTATGGTAGTGCTGTAAACAAGACGGCATTAGAAAACCAGACAGAAATAAAACGAAACAAACCCTTGGATTTGCCTATTCAAGAAGACGTTAAAAAATTAAATTTGTATTTAAAATCTTGCTCAGGAAAATATTACGATCGGCTATGCAAAAAATTTAATTATTTTTCTTGGTTAAATTTGGCTAAATGTACACTAACAGCAGTCCAAATATTTAACAGAAGACGAGCTGGTGAAATAGAAAGACTTCTAATATCAGATTACCAACACCGACAGGCAATTGACAAGGACAAACATTCAGATGTATATAGATCATTAACCAATGTAGAAAGACGTTTGGCAGAAAATTATGTACGAATTGAAATTCGTGGGAAGCTTGGAAGAAGCGTTCCAATTTTGCTAAGCAATGAGCAGGTGAAAATAATTGATTTGCTCCTAACTAATCGATCAGAAGCAAGAGTTCCAGAAACCAATCCGTACGTCTTTGGATATAAAAATGCAAAACAATTTTTACGAGCATGCGAATTATTGAGACATTTTTCGACAGTTTGTGGTGCAAAAAATCCTGAAAGCTTAAGAGGAACAAAATTAAGAAAGCAAATTGCCACTGTTGTCCAAATTTTAAATCTTAAAGATTCGGAATTTAGTCATTTAACAAATTTCATGGGACATGATGAAAAAATTCATAAAGATCATTATCGCCTTCCAAGTACTGCAATTCAAACTGGCCAGTTATCCAAATTATTTGTAATGATGCAAAAAGGTACTATGGAAAAACATAGGGGAAAAACTTTGGAAGAAGTAAACTTAGGTTTGTATTGAAATTTATATTACAGTATGAGTTTTAATACGTTGCTTTCTTTAAAGATGAATCTGACGATAACGAAAATAACACCGAAACCAGTGAAAAATGTATAGCATCCACCTCCACTTCTACTTTACATTGTTTATCAGACCGTGACAATACTCCGAAGAAAAAAAAGCAAAAAAAACCTATTGAGACCAGTGAAAAATGTATAGCATCCACCTCCACCTCTACTTTATATCATTTATCAGACAGTGACAATACTCCGAAGAAAAAAAAGCAAAAAAAACGAATTGGTATGTTTTTAGTCGCTCTATGTGACCAAAATGTTAAATTTTTTAAATTTTTAAAAGCACATCTTATGAAACAAAAAGTTTTTGAACATATTTATATTATAAACTAGTATTGATTTATATTTAAAGTTGTTGAAAATAAAAACTGAATTAAGACAAACAAATTAAAACAAAATTTTGTTGCAGTGCCCATGTCACCAGTAGGAAAAATTGTACGACGCCCTTGGACAACACCTGAACGCCATGCAGCAAGAGACATATTTAGATCTTATTTAGAAAACTACACGCTTCCAAGTGGTCAATTTTGTCAAGAAATTATACAAACTAAACATGTATTTCGTAACAGAACAGCAGTTCAACTGAAAGCATATATCAACAATTTGAATAAAAGAAAACAATTGTAACAGTTTTTTAAATTTTGCTACCAAATTATTTTCCAATTAAAAATTACTTGCCAGTGAGCATTTTTGTTTTTCCTTTGCATGCAACGATTAATTTTTGTAGACAAATTTTTTCATGAAATTATACAAACTAAACCTGTATTTTAAAACAGAACGGAAGCACAACCGAAAACTGTGTTAAAAATCTGAAAAAAAAAATTGATAGTTTTGTTTTTTAAATTTTATTTCAGAAAATGATGTTATTTTAAATCTAAAAACAACTTTGTTTTTAATTAATTGATTATACTTAACCTTTATTTTTAAATAAAACAGCAATTGAAAGCATATAGGTACCTATTAATAATTTTTTAAAATTGTAATACATTTTTTTTCTATTTTACCAAATTGTTTATACCTATCTGATTATATATCAAGCAAATGAAAAGTGTTAAATGTTATGTAAATAAAATTGTAATACAAATAAATAATACCCAAATGGATTTGAATATGTATACATTTTTGTTTTATTTGATTTATGGATAGAGTTAATATAAATTATATACCATACACATGTTCTAATTATTAAAAAAGCGACCAAGTTGATAAAATGTCACAAATAGGCTTTGTATACACATTTATGTGTATGTACAGTTCTATAGCAATTTGCTATTCACTGAAATGTATCAAAAAACCTATTACAAAAAAGTTATTATTTTTGGTAATTAAAAGGTTTATTAAGTTTATGCATGCATTAATTTATTGCATTGTTGAAGCAGACTTAAGTTTTATAAAATAATCGGTGAATTTAATAACCTAGCAACAAATATTAATGATTGTATTATTGCATATCTTTTTACATTAGAACGATTTCATTCTCGAACCCATTCATCCCGACTTTTAGCAGAGTCTCAAATCCATGATCGCTACGTTATCGATTTTTAAAATAAATTCATTATTTTTGCGATTTTTGAGCAAATAATCCAGTTTTATTGCACCTACACTACATATATACAAGAATTCGAATTTTTACCGAACATATAGGGCGGTAGTTTGATGATTAGGGCGGTCACAATGGTTATATAATAGGTTTTCCAGAAATCCCACAAAATGTCCTTGAAGTACTACGCTTACATACATATATATATATGTATTCTAATGAAAGCGATTGTTTTTGTATAACGTTTTATTTGCGTCATAAATGCAGCTGTAAACTGGTATCAGGTGACAAAAGAGAAAAAAACACAGGTTAAAACAAAGGTGAAACAATCACAATGTTTAACAGTAACACAATGCAAAAATGAAAGGACGAAAAAACATCGAAACCAAAATAAAATTAAAATAGTATACATCGATAAAATCATAAAAGCCTAGGAATAAAAGTCATCAAGAAAAACGGAGGCAAACCAATAAGATGGTTTGGACATTTACGACGCTTGCCAGAAAGTAGGTACGCAAAAATGAAATGAAACGAAATTGCAGGGAAAAAGAGTAGGTATAGCAAGACCAAGAACAAAATGGGGAAACGAAGTAAGACGTAAACTAGAAGAAAAATGAATCAGCTGAAGAGATGTGCCACAATGGCCAATGATAGACAAAGATGGAGAATCATGATCAAGAACTAAGAAATATGCCTCTATACCGAAAGGTACAGAGTGGACCAAATTCAAATATTTTACCGGGTATCTCGATTATCGTAATAGTTGGCGAAAATCTGATATCGGTCTCTTGGGCTGTTTTTTTGAGAGAAGAACGACAGTGTAAACAGATTTTTTTATATCGCTTGCCATGTGGGCACTACAGACAAAAATTAAATTTCATCATTCGCAAAATTTACTACAACTTCTTTATTTATAAAAATAGAACCAAATGTTTGAACGTTTTTTATAGAGATTTTAATGCTTACTTTTAAAACAAAATTAGTTTTTTTTTAGCACCTTGACTTTTGAGATATAAACTTAACTTATATTTTTTTAAATAAATTGGCCATGACATTTTTTTAGCTCTTCAAAAATATATAGTTTTATATACAGGGTTCTCGTTTTTCGCGGGCCACTATGGGGATCTCGTAAACGGTAAGACTTACAACTTCGGTTAAATTGGGGCAAAGTTGTATATTCAGGTGCTTAATAATTTGACGCAAACAGAACTTATCTAGCTGTTTCAGTTTTTGAGATATAAGGAAAAAAGTAAAAAAGTGGATTTTTGTTTTTCGCCCGTAACTTTTTCATTTGAGGTCGAATTTCATTTTTGTAAAAACATTTTCATGGCCACCTTTTTGCAAGGAATCAAATTACCCAATTATATTTTCCGTGCGACGTTTCGTTTTTTTAAAACCATTATCAGGTCAATTTTTTCTTATGGACGCTATATCTGATTTTAACGCCAATTTGTAGAGCATTTTATTCTGAATTCGAAAATGTATAACAGTTGGTACTTTTTCAAACAATTGTGTTAAAAATGTCAAAAACAAATATTTTATTTAAAACAAATCCTAATCGCCATGGTAAATAATTGTCTTTGTCCCTTTTTCCTTGGAAACAGGTAAGTAAACCGTTAGAAATGCAATAAATTGTTCACTTATTAACAAATATTTTTAGAATATTTTCTTCGGTTAAGTAATAAATTTCTCTAAAATGTGTATTTAATTCTTATTTGGCATACAATTATTTGTAACAAAAAATAACGAGTTATGCCTTTTATCTGCGTTAATGACTTCTAATAAGCAAAACGCGTAAACAGATTTCTAGACGTTTTTTGTAAACTATGACCACATATTATTTGATTACGAACATTTTGTTACAAATAATTGCATGTCAAATAAGGGATTAAATACACATTTTAGAGACATTTATTACTTAACCGAAGAAAATATTCTAAAAATATTTGCTAATAAGTTAACAATGCATTCCTAACATATTTATTATAACCTATGTTTTTAATTAAATCCCTTTAATAGTAATTTCATACGGTTTACTCACCTTCTTCCAAGGAAAAAGGGACAAAGACAATTATTTATCATGTCGATTAGAATTTGTTTTAAATAAAATATTTGTTTTTGCCATTTTTAACGATTGTTTCAAAAAAGTGCCAACTGTTATACATTGTCGAATTCAGAATAAAATGCTCTACAAATTGGCGTTCAAAATCAGATATAGCGTCCATAAGAAAAAAATGACCTCATGATGGTTTTAAAACCACGAAACGTCGCATGGAAAATATAATTGGGGAATTTGATTCCTTGCAAAAAGTGACCATGAAAATGTTTTTACAAAAATGAAATTTGACATCAAATGAAAAAGTTCAGGCAAAAAACAAAAATCCACTTTTTTACTTTTTCCCCTATATCTCAAAAACTAAAACAGCTAGATAAGTTCTGTTTGCGTCAAATTATTAAGCACCTGAATATACAACTTTGCCCCAATTTAACTGAAGTTGTAACTCTTACCGTTTACGAGATCCCCATAGTGGCCCGCAAAAAACGAGAACCCTGTATTTGTTGCAAAAAATAACCGAGATATAGATAATTTTGTACAATATTTATCATCAAAGTTTAGTTGTTTATAAATTGTAAACATCACTTGTTTACATCATGGCAAACCTTGATGATAAAATTTTCACAAAATTAGCCATACCTCGGTTGTTTTGCAACAAATATATAAATATATGTGTAGCTGCCTAAGGGACCGTATCAGATTTTTGCTAACTATTACGGTAACCAAAATACCCCGCAAAACATTCTAATTTGGACCACCTTATTAAAAAGAAGAACGTATTTGTTTCGAATTTGTTATTATCAGTTGATAATTTTATACTGTTTCAGGCATTACCATTAATAACTCTTCTGCCTTAAAACCTTTAAAATTAACTAAATCAACCCAAAATTCCGCAAAACTAAATATGAAAAGAAGTTTAGAGCTTTAAATAAACAAGTTTAGTTAAAAACACTTTTTTTCGAAGGATTTCTTGTCAAAATGCTATACTAGTTTAAAAATTCTCAACTTTTCACCATTTTCAATGTTATTAAATTATTTATTAAAACCTAGCGGGGTCGTCTTAGCGCATTTCTGGGCCCCTATAAATTAAAAATCCTCTTTTAAAAGATCTTTTACATAAAAGCAAGTAAAATTTAATAAATCGTTTTTATTAAACCTTTGACTTGGGCTCATCTAAATCACAAGCCACTAGCATATCTTAAGCTAATTTATATTAACAAATTTATAAACAAATTAATCAAACAATTTATGAGATAAATACTTAGTTTTATTAATAAATGAATCACTTAAATAATAAGAAAATTTGTCAACGTTTAGAATTGTTTACAATTTTTGAACAATGTAGCGTTTTTCAAAATGTTAAAAATAATCTTATTTGTATTATGGTTCTGTATTGAAAATTTACGGAAAGTTTTGCGTTGTTTTCTTGTAATATTTATAAGTTTCTGTGTTTTCATTATCATTTTTATATATTCACCCTCATTTTAAGACCTTATGCCGCAGCCGACATAAACAAAAATTGCCAAAAAAACTCATGAATTTAAAAGTAGCAACTGATATGAACAAAAGTTTATGCTAACACAGTTTTTTTGTTTGTTTTGCCCAAGTAATTTCATCAACAATATAATATACACCATAATCTCTTTTGAAAACATCTCGGAAAACACTTTTGGAGAATTATGTTTAATAAATAAGAAATTACGAAATGCAACTACATTGGAGCTAAATATAATTTTTTTACAGTCTCAGATTTTCTTAGTTATTTCGCAAAATTTTGGAAAGATAATTCTCGATTAACATCAACAAGTACACCAATTATATATAATAAAGATTTATGTAATTTTTTCGGTTTCTCTAGATAATTTAGATGTTTTACAAAACTATTTTGAAAACAGAATAGTATGACAGGTAACTTAAATGCTGTTTAAAATTATTTTTCATCGATGTATCTACAAAATTTCATTTCAATATTCTATATCAAGATTTTAATATCACCCTTACTGTTACACTGTTAGTAAAAGAGTTGTTGAAATATTATTGAAAAACCAACTTTTAATTTGCTTCCAAGACCTAAGGCCCTAAGGATGCATTTTAAGACTATGTTTTATTTAAAAAATGGTCATAAAATAATCGTAAGTATCAACACCCGTGTTCCAGTTGTTTGGAATCGCTCTGTATAACCCACCACCTAAACCGGAAGATGACTTTCACGATTCCTCCGGTACGTGATTCATGTTTTACTATTATATTAATGCAAATCAAGGTACTAAAACGTAATATAGCGCCGCTGCCAATGTTAACACTCCTTGCATCATCATGCTAACAATGTAATTATGATAAAAGCGCTAGTATAACAAAAACACACAACATTCTCCAATACCTTTCGTTTTCTGTTTTCAGCCACATTACATATTCAAATTATTTAAATTTTAATTATTTAAATTACGTCATTGATTGCTGTAGCTGGTTCAATTAAACCGTTAATTCGTCTAAGCCTCGTGAAATTAATTGACAGTCAACAAACGTTGTCATTATTGTGACCACATATTGAGCGATGCTTACTGTAGCTAACCAAACACTACACTACAACCCACTTCACTTGTTAAAATACAAGAATTACTTCAACAACGTTATGGTTTTCTGCTAACGCTGTTTTGTTATTTAAATATGTTTGAAGTTGATGCTTATAAACACTTTTAGAAATTATGACATGAAAAATTACCATCAAAATAGGTCACAATATTTCTTAAAGTCTTATTATATATCCAGTTACTATACAGCTTTTTATCTATTAAAGGATATGAAACGTTGTTTTTAAAAAATAAAACTTATAGCTTAATTTCTGAGTTTTTGACAACATAAAATCCAAAGGTGTACACTCGGCAAACTTTGAAAAACTATAAAAAATATTTTTTATTGGTCTCTCAATAAAATGGAAGTGTTATGCATTGCTTTCATGTTGTTTCATATTTCTACAACGAATTGGAGCTATGACAATATTTTTGATTATTTGACTTTAAAAAATCCAAGGGTATACCTTGGCAATTTTATAAACATTTTGAAGAGCTATAAAAATATTGTAAATTGGTTTCTGAACAAATTACTGGTCGTCGTGTATTGCTCTAATATCTTTTATAGCATTTCTACAAACGACTTTAAAAAATCTAAGGGTATACACTTAGCAAATGTATAAATATTTAGAAAAGCTATAAAACATATTTTTAATCGGTTTCTGAACGAACTTATAGTCATTATGTATATTGTATAGCATATATGTTGTTTAACAATTCTATAAACAAACAGATCCAAAGCAAAATTTTAAACGTTTTTACTTTAAAAAAATAAGGGTAGATACACACTGGGTAAACTTATAGGTAAATATTTTGAAGTACCATTCAAAATATTTTTAATCGGTTTCTGAACAAATTACCAATCGTCATTTATTGTATTGCCCTTATGTTGTTTAACATGTCTACCAACAATTAGGCGTTAAGCAAAATTTTTAATTTAAAAAAAAAAAAAGTTGTAGGTATACAGGGTCACTATGGGGATCTCGTAGCGTAGACGGTAAGAGTTACGACTTCGGTTAAATTAGGGCAAAGTTGTATATTCAGGTGCTTAATAATTCGATGCAAACAGAACTTATCTAGCTCTTTTAGTTTTTGAGATATAGGAAAAAAAAAAAAAAGTGGATTTTTGTTTTTTGCCCGTAACTTTTTCATTTGATGTCAAATTTCATTATTGTACAAACATTTTAGTGGCCACTTTTTGCAAGGAATCAGAATCCCCAATTATATTTTCCGTGCGACGTTTCGTTTTTTTTTTAACCATCATCAGGTCAATTTTTTCTTATGGACGCTATATCTGATTTAACGCCAGTTTGTAGAGCTTTATTTTCTGAATTCGACAATGTATAACACTTGGGACTTTTTTGAAACAATTGTTGTTAAAAATGTCAAAAACAAATATTTTATTTAAAACAAATCCTAATCGGCATGGTAAATAATTGTCTTTGTCCCTTTTCCTTGGAAGCACGTAAGTAAACCGCATGAAATTACTAATTAATTATTATGTCTTACTCTAATGTCGTTTAACATTTCTACAAACAATTTGGCCTATAGCAAAATTCTTAATTTTTAACCTTAAAAATTGCACATGGCAAATGAATATATGTATACATATAGAGGGTGTTTCAGACCACCGTACCAGCACTTTTATTCGAAAATGCGACGCCTAACAAAGATGGGATTTTTTTTTAAACAAAAGTGCATATGCAGAATTGTCTTACTCTATAGCGATTTTCGTGATTAAACCGGAAGTGACCAAATCCGGAAGTACCTTAAATGAAACCATCCAGTTTTTATTGCATAAGTAGAAAAATAATTGATAAATTAACACTCTTTAAATAAACAATTTTTTGATTATCAGTATAGTTTGTAATTCATTGGACCTAAATCATAACAATATTTAAAACCCTTTTCGCATGTAACAGAGTTCTGGACGCACCCTTTTTTCTTTAGTTTTGTATTTAATTAAATGAAATTTTGGAGATATGAAATGAGTAAAAAACTCGGTTAATTGAACATATGTACACTATTGTTTCACTTCCGGTTTCACCGGAAATACCCTTAAGTTTGTTATTTTAAGTTGATCATCCTATATATTTTTACATTTTTGAAAATAGAAAGCAATTTTGAATAAAACTGCACTTATTTGTATAATGTTTGTAACCTCAAATAATTTTTGGACGAAAATATTTTTAGTTGTATTCAAAATTGCTTTCTATTGCCAAAAATGTCAAAATATAGGTACATTTGAAATAATAAAGGTGGGTCATTTCGGGCGAAACAATAGTGTACATAAATGTTTAAATAACCGTTTTTTTTACACATATTGTATGTCTAAAATTTCATTTAATTAAATACAAAACTAAAGAAAAAAGAGGGTATCCAGAACTCAATTAGTTACATGCGAATAGGGTTTTAAATATTGTTATGATTTAGGTCCGATGAATTACAAACTATACTGATGATCAAAAAATTGTTTATTTAAAGAGTGTTAATTTACCAAATATTTTTCTAATTATGCAATAAAAACTGGATGGTTTTATTTAAGTTTTTAAAGTTACTTCCGGATTTGGCCACTTCCGGTTTTATTACGCAAAGCGCTATAGCGTCAGGCAAATCTGCATATAGACTTTTGTTTAGAAAAAATCCCCTTCTTTGTCAGAATAAAAGTGCTGGTACGGGTGGTCTGACACACCCTGTATTTTGGAGAAATATCAAAAATATTTTTAATTGGTTTCTGAACAGAATGCTTGTCATCATGTATTGCTTTAATGGCGTTTAACATTTCTATAGTGCCTAAAGCAACATTTTTAAATCTTTTACCCAAAAAAATCCAAGGATGTACATTTATTTGGAAAATGTATAAATATTTTGAAGAGTTATAAAAACAGTTTCAATTGGTTTTTAAACAAATTACTGGTCGCCAGTTTTTACAAACAATTAGACTCAGCATTTTTTTGTATTATTTTTGAAAAGTAATTTCTTTAAAAAAAAAAAACGTTCACCACCTACAGGTGTTATTTATTTGGATCAAAATTCTAACCAGTGTATTCACTTTATAAAAATTGTAAGCGTACGTCGTCAAAGGCATTAATCAATATAAATGCTAAAGCCCTCCCACATCAAAGGTTCGAAGATTACCTGGACCCACACGCAATGAACTTGTACAAAAACATGGGTGGAGGCGCTGGGACATACATAATAAATCAATTACACCAGATTATTCGCGTTAAACCGTATAAAACATGAGTTATAAATTCAAAATTATCTCTTAAGACTCTTGTATGATTATCTACAAAGTTTTAATACGCTAATTAGTTGAATAATACGAGGGTTGAGCCAAATTTATTGCGAATAAAAAATACTGTGAATATTTTCTAGGATTAATTTTAAATATGTTCCCTTTAGCAAAAATACACTTTATATATATTTATATATATTTTCGACACCTCAGAAGCTCTCAAGCAAGCTTTATTTCGTTACATATTAACTTTCAACCGCAGATTCAATGTCTTTCTCAGACAGAAATCATATATCTGCAAATTTCTTTTATGTCGTTTCATTCTTTATTCTCAGTAATATCAAAGTGACCCTCGTATACAATGCGGGATACTCGTCCTTAATACGATATATTCAAAGCAAAAACGGAAAGAAGCTTTTAGTTTTAAGCTTGACTAATGGATTTTTCCGTTATCAAAGTTAAACTTTTGTGTACTACAGACTCTTGTTTTAAATCGCGCATAATCGCCTAGAATAGACGTTTATTTGCCGGGATCCGTTCGAGGAAATGTACAACTCGTAGAGTTTACCTTCTAATGCATTGGAGCTACGCCAAAGTCTTATTTAACACGTTTTTGAGACGGTTGTTTTTGTCGTAATATCTGAAAAAAGATAGAATGGCCAATAAAACTTTCACAGCAGGAGAAGTTACTACAGTGTTAAAACAAGACGATTCGGTTATTTTCTTAAGTTTAGTGTTTTAGTTACAATACTTATAGGTAACCATTTAAATTGTTAGATTAGTGCCTTTCTTACTGTTAAAGTCGCCAACGACAATATTTAATTTTTTATACGTTTAACACTGTTGCCTGAGTTATGCTCGGTAATAAACGAAGCAGCAATCTGGATTAAACCAAGAAGAAATCCTTTGTTAAAAATATGCTGAGTACGCATCTATGAATTATAAAATCGATGAAACTAAGGTTGATATAAAGGCGTTTTACAGATCACTTATTACTTCTTATCTAGATGATACTGTGAAGTAGCACTACAATAGAAGATTCACGTTATCTCAATAACGCGCACAAAGAGAGTTCCCGTACGATCCGCAGGGGCTGGCCCACACCGTGGTCAGCTCTTTGTACGAGTTGCATTATGTATTTTTCTTTGTTATTTTAGTTCATCTTTAATAGCGTTTGAAAAGCTTTGGTTTAGAAGGGCCGAGAAAAAGTTTCCATAAATAAACAAATCCACGAAAAAACATAATCGATACTATGATAAACAGTTTCATTTATAGTACTATTTTCACAAAGATTTTCACTTAACCCTTATGTCAATAACCGAGTACCCCCGTACCCATTTTTGGTAAGGTTTTTTAATGTTTTAGTGATTTTTTTAAACCTTCCTGATCGTCGCGATTTTACCTTTTTTAAAGTGAAATATGCTTTTATATTGTATACTTTCTCGTCCGGGAACAAAACAATATTTTAAATCAAAGTTCACGTAGTCATCAATAACTGAGTACCCGGGTACCCGCCTACCTATAGAAAATGAGATTTATGAGCAATTATCGATTAAACACACTAAAATATAAAACACACTAAAATATAATTACAGGGATGATTAAATGAATAAAAATGAATGTCTACATGAGAACAAACAATATTATTTATTTATTTATGCACATTCTTTTCATTTCGTAATTGTTTTGACATGCAGTTTTTGCATGCTATGCAAAATTTTGAGTTTTTCTGCGCTTTTTTATAGCTGCTCTGTAGCACAAGTTATATGAACCGGTAATAATAATTACGACTCTATAAGTCTGAAAGTTATTTTATAAATTACCAATTTGGAGGTTCTGTTACAACTATGTAAAAATCTTCAACATTTAATTTTACAGAAAATTAGGAGAACATTGTTGTTTTGCGATTGGTTAAAATCAAAAGTAATTTGAACCAACACAAATGTTTTACAGATATTTAAAATTAACTTTTTAAAATAGGGTGATGAGCTGGATGGCGGTTTTAAACATATTTAAATATGTATATCTGGTTTGTTTATTACCTCATTTAAAAGTAAATAAAATGTTTTGTGTGTTTGTTACATGTTTTAGAATTTGAAATTTAAAACTGAATGATTTGACCAATCTGTAATTGTATTTACAAAAATATACAAAACTAAGGCCCGCTGCACACGTACGTTTTTCGCCCGCAGCGGGCCCGCAGCGGGCCCGCTGCGCGGGCGAAAAACGTACGTGTGCAGCGGGCCTAATAGCATAAGTTTATTATAAAAAATCTGTAAGTGGGTACCCGGGTACCCGGTCATTGAACAACGTTGTGAATTTCGGTTATTGACATAACGGTTAAGTGAAATAATAATATATTGGGTGTATGCTTTATCAAAATCAAATCAAGCCTTAGATAGCTTAGGGGCAACTTTCCTTACTAATCTTTCCTACGCCATTTCTGTATATGTGTTGCATCAAGCATCTTAAATGATTTGTTTTATGTAACAGTCTTACTCTATCCTTAGCATTTAAACCTTTAATTTTGCCCTCCGCTATGATGAGCAGTGACCCTTTGTCTCAAAATATGTCCGATCAAGTGATTATTGCTTCTTAATTGACTTTATTTTAGTTGTTGTTACTGGGATGTATTTAGATTTCTTGAATGCTAAAATGATTCACCCATGATACTGTAGGAATCTTTCTAAAGCACCAGCTCTCAAATGATTCCATTCCCTTTCTTTCTTGTGTTTCCAAAGTTGGAGTTTCTGATTTATACACGCCACGCTACACACATACCTTTTCAACAAAACGAAATATGCAAACAAAATTATAACATAAAGCCCTGATCCGATTTAAACAGCAGCTTCTATAAATTTTGTTTTGATATTGTAAAATGTTGCATTGTTGTTTTTCTATTTAGTTCGGTTCTATAGCCTGCATACTAACGAGATGTAACAATAATATCAAGGTTTTTATTTTAATAGCCACAGACGTTTACAATGCAAATTGATAATGCACAATAAAACCACATTTTTCATTTTCTCTTTATTTATTTTTTTAACTCATTACAATTTAAATTAGCGTTCGATATAATAAACCATGATTTACAATGTAATCATTTTTGCCAGCAGTTCTTAAACTTTTTGCATCGACCCAAAATATAATTTTTTTATACCATAACCCCACTAAGACCACTGATTTACAAATTGCCAAAGTAAAATGGATTAAGGATATTTAAAACATTAATTTAGATTTATCATACTATAACCAACAAGCATTTTTATAAATAACTTTCATTTCAAACCCTTACAGATTTGATCTAGAGTTAGTTCTGAAAACAGATTTATTAAGGGTTTAAATATATCAAACGGCCAGTGCCCTCACGATAAGAAAACAAAGAATGATTTTCAATGGACATCGACGAGCCTTTGACCAGCAGACAACGTATAATTTAACAAAGCTTTGTGAGTTTTAGCTTCAACAGTGTCAATGTCGGCCACGAATCTAGAGCTCGGACCCACTAAAAAGAATTGAATAGGTATTTGATCGCTAATTTTGAATTTTTTTCGCCACTGGCGACCGGTCTACAATACTTGTCAAACCTTTGCTAATATACGTAAAAAACAATGCGAATTTGTAAAAAATCACCATGTTCCTTCAATGTGTAAAATTCCTCAAACATTTTGTTTTAAAATGTAAAAAGATTACACTTAATTATTTTAATTACATGCAGAATCCGTAAAAACATTTATTTAGAAGCATGATGTAAATTTTTTTAATGTAAAATTTTCTGCTTGCTATGTTAAAAATTTCAACATTAATTAAAATTCCAGTTAATATTCATGCTGAATCAATACCAAATGATAAACAGAGACGAAATGTATAATCAAACGCTCAAAATTCATGAACCCGTTAGTTATGCCATTGCGTCCACAATTATGCAATTAACTTAAATTTATATTACACAAATAGTACCATATTTAGAAATGAAATTACATTAATTTTGTACAGCGTGTAATACAATCAAAACAATTAAAAGTAGTTCCTATCTCAACAGAATTTGTTATACCCAATGGTTATTTGATAAAAACAACTTAAACAAAATTAAATTTTTGAACTTATCTTTGAGAAAGAGGCAGTAGAATTTTGAAATATTACACATTGTTATACTCACTTACTTACTTAATCCATGGCCTATCTACCCTCATCTTTTTTCTCTTCTTTTCTGGCGTTTTTTCTGGAGTTGAGTTCTTTTGTGCTTTCCTCTTTCCTCTTTTCTTTTTATTTCCTTTCGCATGTCGTTTTTCATTGCTTGTGTCATTTCCGATTGGTTCGTTGTTGTTTTATTTTCTTTCGACTTTTCCTGCTCCCTGTTCCATCTTCATTTTTTTTTCATCAATTGATATCCTATTTTCGTTGTTCTTCCTTTCTGTCTTTTTTCTTCCGCTATTTGTTTTAGCTTCTTTTGAATTTCTAGTTCCTTTTTTATCAATTCGTTGTTTATATACATATAGGTAAATAGATTTAATGGGTTTTGTGGTCTTAACTGAAGACTTTAGTGGGGCATAAAGAAAAGTCTTTGTTGATCACCAGAATTTCGGATTTATTTTTATCCTTCCTCAGGGTTACTATACAACAAGACAATTTGTTTGTAACACAAACATAAATAAAAACAAAGTGTTTCTATTATAGTTTATACTTACTCAAAGCGAGAATGTATTAAGAAGCTGAACCACTTGGAACGCCAAAGTAGAAATTCATTTAAAATTTAAAATTTGTATTAAAGAAAGGCTTAAAATTTTGAACGTATCTCATTTAAATTTTGAAGTATATCATTAAAATGTTTATATATATTATTAAAATTGGTTTAAATTTAAAAGTTGCTTAACACAACTCAATCGTCGAAAATTCAGTGTCACAGTAAATCACAATTTTAAAAAGAACAACACAATTTCACATGTTAAAATTTGACTAACTATTATAGGAAAATATAAAAATAACGTTATGTAAACGACATGCCCTTTTACAGGTTTTTAAAATATATAAATAGTAGTTGAAGATTACATTGATATTACGTAAATTATGAAAATAAATTAAGTGATGTCACACGACATTGCACTTATAAAAGTTAGACAGTCAATGCGGAAACTAAAAAATAATACAACGTGGATGTGAATTATGAACATATGATCCAGAAACTACTAGTAGTGTCTAAGTGTACGTTAGTCGTGAATATAATACATGAAATAGGTATTTATAAATATAAACCTGATTTAATACAAAAAATCCTTAGAATTAATTTAAATAACAAGACTTATCCTAAACGTTATTATAGGGGAATAGCCTTGCTGGATGTGACATATAAAGTTCTAGCGACAATTCTAAAAAATAAATTAAGTCCGTACCAGGAGAGAGCAGTGGGGGAGTATCAAGGGGGTTTTAGAAAGGGTAGGGCAACAACGGATCAAATTTTTCTGATGAAGCAAATACTAAATAATGCATACGAACAAAATTTAGGCCTACATATGCTCTTCATTGATTTCAGACAAGCGTATGATACGATAATCAGGAGTAAACTGTACGAAGCTATGGCTAACCTAGAGATCCCAAAGAAGATAATAAACCTAACTAAGATGACCTTACAAAGAGCTTATAATAAGGTAGTGGTGGAAGGGCACATATCAAGAGGCTTTAGAGTGAAACGGGGGTTGAGGCAAGATCAACGATATTGTTCAACATAGTGCTGGAGGTTGTAATAAGAAAAAGTGGCATTCAAAGAAGGTTTAATCTCTAGTTATAGACAGGGCATGAAACCGGTTTTTTAAACCGGGTTAAAAAACCGGTTAACCTTTATTTTTTGTCCAAAATTGTGATTTTTAACCGAAACCGAAACCGTTATTTTTAAAGGCAAAAAAAACGGTAACCTTTAACCAAAATAATAAAAAACCGGTTTTTTAAACATCTCTTTTTAATAAAAATTATTTTGAAAAAATACAAAATCTGTATTAAATGTGATTAGAGTTTACCAAAAGTAATTACTGAATGCTTGATTGTACATATATTATAAAATTATAAATAGATAATATCTTTTTATAATTTGCATTCCAAATCTGAATAATGTTAAAAACCGGTTAAATTAACCGGTTTTTCAACAAAAACCGTTATAAAAATAAAGTTCTTGGATTCGGTTTCTAGCCCTGGTTATAGGCAGCAATGTATGGCCTATGCGGATGATATAGTGCTAATGACAAGATCACGTAAAGAGCTGGTGAAGATGTTTAAAAATTTGGAGACGACAGCAAGCGAATATGGGCTAAGGATAAATGAAGAAAAAACGAAATACATGGAAGTGAGAACAGGAGACAAAGAAGAGACAACGGTTTTGGTCATTAAAGCAGAGAACAATAGGCAGTATGCGTTTGCTAGGGTAAACCATTTCGAGTACCTGGGAGTAACGTTAGCAAACAATTGCCAGGAAGAAATAGAGATCAACAAGAGATTAGCAAAAGGCAGCAGGTCGGTGGGAGCGCTGATAGGATTACTTAAAGCAAAACTCGTCTCAAAAAATACAAAAATCAGAATTTATCAAACGGTCATTCGACCTACAGTAACAAGCAAAGTGAGGCTAAACTAACATATGGGAAAGGAAAATACTGCGAAAAATACTAGGAGGTGTAAAGGAAGAAGGGATTGGCTGGAGAAGAAGGACAAATCAGGAAGTAATGGAGGTATACAACAAACCCAGAATGTCGCATGTGGTGAGAACACAAAGATTGAGATGGTTCGGGCATGCATTAGGAATGGAAGAAAGCAGACTTGTAAAAAAGGTATTAACAATGGGAGAAGGAGGGAAAAAGAAGAGAGGCAGACCGAAGAGGAAGTGGATGGAAGGAGTAAAAGAAGACATGTTGCGGCTAGGGATAAAGAACTGGAAGGAGAAAGCAGAAGACCGGAATGAGTGGAAAAAAATTTTAAAGAAATTTGAAGCCATGGGCCTTGGAGGCCTGTAGTGCTGAACTATATATATATATCCTAAACGTTAACATTTAAAAAAAAAATATATATATATATATATATTATTTCTTAGAGTTATTTAACTTATCTATGCCTACTTGTTTTTCATTACTTTTTCTTTTTCTAGTGGTTTGACTTGTTCTAACTTACATGCTTTGGTTCCTATCTGTATGGCGTTTTTAATCTGAACGTTCATACCTGTTCGTCTTTCAAAATGTGTTCAAATTCTTGTATAAGGTCTGCTTTGTTATCAGTTTTTATCTCCAAGCCTGTCACAACGATATTATTTTTGGTTCTATCTTTTTCCAGTCTTCTAACTCTATCTTCTACGGATTTCGTCTTCTCTTTTATTACCTTGTTTTCATTTTTCAGCAATTCATTTTTCTGTTTCAGTTCCTTTAGTTCCTCTTGATATTATCTCTGGTCATGTTTTATTTCTTTTATATCTCTCATTACTTCCTTGATCATGTTCATAAGCGTATCCGTTTTATCTTATTTTTTTTCCTCTCATTTTTATACCGGCCACAATTTTTGTTATTAAAATCTTTTGTTTAAGATTTTAAATCATCCAAATTCAATTTAAAATTATGTTTAACAAAAAAAAATCTTATAGGAGTATTATTTTTAGCGCTTCTTTTAACTATATTTAAATTAAAATAGAAATGCAATAAAAGTAAACGAGTTAAACTGTAAAACTAATAATTGATTTATAATAAATAACTTTATTCACAAATTTTCCTGATGAGTGAAGCCGGCCCTGATTCTCAATTACCACATTTGTAAACCTCTCGTCACTTATCTCAGGGCATAAATCATTTCAGACTAGTCGGATGATGGCGGTGATATTTGCATATTTAAAATAATGAAATAAAATAAATCAAGGAGTTAAAACATTGATTTATCTGACGTTCTATCAGCACATATACAGTTCTTCCCGTAGTCGGGATTACTTATTCCGTAATCCATCACCGGAACCGACCATTTTCATTTTTAAACTTCTTCGTGATTTATTCAGTACTGCTTTAGCACGATATACGGATGAGACAGTTTTGCGAAAAGAATTATTGCAGATAATTCTAGTGGACTAAAAAGTTTTTTATGATGATTAAAACAGTAAATTTTATTGTGATGATAGTTCGTGAATTAGTCTGTTTTTGCACTAACATATTGTTAATTGATCGTAAAAAGAGACACGTTAAAGCTATGCTATGATAAGGAATTTATTATTTAAAGAGTTTTGAAGCTTTTCTCTTCCTTATTGTTGTTCATCAAAGTTATTGAAACCCGGACTTTTTTTATTACGATGTATTTTATAGTTTGTTTTATTTCGTTCATCTTTTGTTACGATTCGAAATCGAAATAGAGTATAATTTATAAAATACTAATTTACGTGCAAGGATTGTTATGTGCAAGGTTTAATACCATGGGTAGGTAGTCTTCACACACTAAATCCAAAAACTAAAAATTCAAATTTGGCAGTGTTTAAGGCAATCAAAAGTTTGAAGCAGGTTTTATTTGTATAAACTTATTCTCGAAAAAAGAAATTCTCATAGCATTCGAGAAATTATATGAGCCAACTATTAAAATTTTACTTAATGAACGCAACGTTCATGAGTCGTAATGTTTTGCCCGTAGCCCAACGCAGTATAAAAGGCGTTCCTACAATAAACTCGCAAATTTCTACTTAACGGCAGATATAAAAGGGTAATGGTAAAAATTTAAATAACAAAACTGGAAAATAAAATACGACAGTAATTAACATTTAGAAATTAAAAACTCTGGATTTACAGGACGGTTTTTATTGATTTTGGTTAAAAATCCGACGTTTCGCACTTAATGTTTTTAAGGCTTCTTCAAGGGCTGAAAACAAATGTGATTACAAATTTCATTTATAAAACTATTCTTAACATGACTTGAAACGATTAAATATAAATAACATAAATTTTAAATACTAGATACAAGTTACAAATTAGATTGAAACAATTATACAATAAAAATACTTACAATTTTAACAATATTCATTGAAAATTGACAAAGCTAACATGGTGCACATAACCATTTGTTTTTTGAATGTGTAGAACAATTCGATATTGTTAAAATTGTAAGTATTTTTATTGTATAATTGTTTCAATCTAATTTGTAACTTGTATCTAGTATTTAAAATTTATGTTATTTATATTTAATCGTTTCAAGTCATGTTAAGAATAGTTTTATAAATGAAATTTGTAATCACATTTGTTTTCAGCCCTTGAAGAAGCCTTAAAAACATTAAGTGCGAAACGTCGGATTTTTAACCAAAATCAATAAAAACCGTCCTGTAAATCCAGAGTTTTTAATTTCTAAACCTTAAAACAACGGACGTTCAACAATATTAATTAACATTGTTACAGGTTCGTTGCCTTCTTCGGAATGAAAACACTCAATAAATAAGTAATTACGTGAAAACAGTAGCTTAGATTAAAGTATTTGGAATGCGTTCACACGGGAAATCAGAAGTGAGAAATATTGCGAAGATAAATTCTGAAAATTACTTGTTTTTCAATTCCCTTCTAAACATTTTGTTTTGGGGAACCTTTAAAAACGGAGTTAGATAAATTTGGAGAGAAATATTTTGACATTTACATTTAACGATGTACATTGAACGAGGTTTTAGAAGACGAAAAAAATCCTGTGTGAGTTGTTAACGTGGTAAATCAAACTGCAGTATTTGTGTATACTTTATTTAACGCGACTGATTTCCATTGATTAATTAATAAACATACCTAGACAGGGATGCATAACTAATAAGCAGGCCTGTGCAACCTGCGGCTCGAGGGCCGCATGTGGCTTCTCTGCCCCCTTATTCCGTAACTTTCAAACACCAGCGTAAACACCACGCGTTAGTGGTGACTTCCCAATTCGCGTAGTTGATATTCCGTTTCTACTGAGTACCAAGAATGAACCCTAGCCGTAAATGCTAGACGTAATTCACGTGAAACCGGCTCGACAGCCGCGTTTAAGGCTAAAACCCTGTCATTTCGACTTGTTTACTCAATAACATTTAGTGATTGGGGGTGAATTTTTATATTTTAAGTAAATTTTTGGAGTGTTGTATTTGTGTGGAATTAAAAAAGAAACAATTCTTAACAATAATTAAGTGTGTTGGATATTAGTAAATTTAGGAACGAAGCGACGAAATATTGGTATTTTTACATTCTTTCAGAATGATGGCCCATCTAACACATATTTTATGGTGGAACGAAGAAAAGAATAAACGCAACATTAAGAAATATGCAGACGTAACTTGCGAGATGCACAAAATTATATCAAAATTAAGTTTGGTCATATCTTTGTGTATAATTCACCAATATTAATTTCACAGTCCAGCTTAATACATATATAAATTACATTGTATATTTATTTGTAACGATAAAATACTGCAATGAATTAATGCAATCAACTACACAAATAGAATTACTTTACCACATCACTGGTCCAATTTAAAAACTACCCATCCAAAGTGCTGACCATTGAAACAAAATTAATTCAGTAAACAAACTATAAGATAAGAAAACTTTACAAAATCGTTGTGTAATATAAAAATAGGAACAAAACATATCACAACTTTATAAAAAAAAAACTACCATAAATTCTTTAACGTAAGACAGAGTGTACAAAGTTACATGGCGGTAATTTTTAAACAAATACGACCCGCAGTCTAGTAATTGCTGTTTTTAGAGTGTATAACATTAAGTGTCATTACATGTCAAAAAGTGCTAAAAAAATATGAGAAATTAATAAGTGATTAAGAAAGAGAAAGAAATGAAAATGAAAGAGAACTTAGTGGGACAACAAAACATTCAAAAATTCGTATAAACAACAAGATCCCACAACAAATGCAAGTTATAAAATTTTTAATAATTCAGCTAAACATCTGAAACCATTCTCTGATTGTAGTTTAGGTAATAATAGTTATTTATGTATCAAGGCGAAAAAGTACGTTTTGGCCGAGGTGCATATTACATTTTTTGTGCGATAGAATTAAAAACAATTTAAATGTTTAGTATTTAAAAAAAATATAGGTTAGAAACTACGTGACATTCTGTCACTGACAGATGACGGCGTATGTACTGCATTACCGGCCCTCTCCTTAGCAACGGCCGTAAAAGTTACTTTTTCGGCCGTTGCTAAGGGTAACGGCCTGAAAAGTAACTTTTACGGCCGTTGCTAGGGCCGGTAATGCAGTACTTTATGGTTGCTAACGCGTCCGTCAAACAGCAGTTTCTAGTACGATCGCACAAAAAAGAATGTATTAACATGGCTGTGAACTTTATTTACCGTAAAAAAACAGCTTTTTTCTAATATTATTTTATTTAGATTTACTGTGGCAAAATAAGTTCGTGAAATGGCAGAAAACGTAATATTAACTCTTAAATATACTGCTAATGACTTTTTGTTTTATTCTCTTTGTCTTAATGAATCAACGGATGTATCTAATACTGCTCAACTTGTAATTTTTTTTTGTGGAGTAGATATGAACTTAAATACTGAATTTATTCGATTTGGTAAGGATGAAAGGAACTACAACAGCTGAGAATCTCTTTTTTGTATTAAAAACTGATTTATAAATAAAAAATGAGGAAATCGTTTCGAATTAACTACGCTTCTGACTAAGAAATTTAAAACCGAGTTTTTAGAGAATTCTTTGTATGTCACTGCGTTGCTCATATAGAAAATGTATGCGCACAAAAAATATCAGTTTCAATATTTCTCCAGACCTTTCACACTTAGAAGAATCTTCATCTCTACTAGAAAGTGGTGCGGCCCGATTCCATAAGATTTTTAATTGGCCCTTTGGCTTAAAAGGTTGCACGGGCCTGCTATAAAAGCAATATTTTATTTTCTATAGTTCCACTATTTATCATGATTCACATTAATTAATTTATCATATTGCCCTATAGGTCATAGAATTAATTAATATATGGGTAAATACCGTATTAGTTTTGTATGCGTAACTAATTAAATTTATTATATGCATCCTTGCACTATAAAACGAAAAACACGAAATGTTTAATATAGCCTCCAGTTGTTGCAATAATCAGCTACGCTTTTCGTAGATAACTATCATTATAGTACGTCAAATCGACACACATTTAAATATATTTGAAGTAACTCCCCTCGGCAATAAAACACCATCCCATACAAACTTTCCTTTACTTACCTAAAAGCCCCAAAGTTTTTTCGAAATCCTAAGTTGATACTCTGGTAGGTAGCTTTATCGTCGTATTCAATTATCTTTTTAACAGCAGCAATGCGAATTTCTATTTCTTACATTAAGCTAGTTTCCCATAGTGGTCCTGTACATTCAATTATAAATCTTAACACAACTACAGACTTTACAAACCCGCGGTGTAAAAATGATTTATGGCAAAACGTATTTCCGTTTGTTCTCGTAAGGAAATACCTGTTTGCGTCATGATCGTCGTATTTAATACCCCTGTTAAAATGAATTATTTACCGGTTTTTCCCCGTTTCTTTCCTTCATATTCCGGCTAATGGCAGTAAAGCACATTCATTAAAAAACGAGAGACCCTATTTATAGTTTGATATATCTGACTGCTATATCGTACAAGCGAGCAGTGTTAATTCTATTTCGTTTTTATCTAGAGAGTGGAAAGCGGTCCTAATAATACCTAATCAGGTTTCTGGCTCATTAAAGTAATTCGGTGCGAAAGGAGATGAAGCGTTTATATAAATTTTTCACGGAGATCGCATATTAGTACCGCACACAGGTGCAAGGTTCCTTACCTCTTTTTTGTTACACTTTGATGTTACCCTAATAAACGGCAATTTTGCATTGGATAACACGAAATTATAGGATTTTAAACTTATACAGGGTGTCCCAAATTCGAGTAAATGCATGTGGATCTCGCTTATCTTAAGAGCTACGAGGTCGGTTAAATTAGAGCAAAGTTGCTAAATTCGATGCTTATTGATAATCTAAAGAGAAATTGGAAATATCTCAAACGGTATCCGAGAAAATTAGGAAAAACTAGAAAGTCCATTTGTAAAGACATTGCCGAAGCAACTTTTTAAGCCGAATCGGATGGTGGTCAAAAATTTTTCCTAGGTCGATTCGTTTTTGTTTTAGACAACCAACTTTGTTTTTTCTTATGGGCAGCATTAAAGTTCATTTTTACGACTAACAGGCTTTCAAAACTTTTAGTTTGTTGATCGGTTGTTATGGAAACAACATAAACTACAATGACCGGCCAACCTGATTTATACTGGTTATTGTTTAAAACGTATTTTTTGAAATTTTACAATGATAGAAAAAGTAAAATACCATGTGTGATACATCAATGGATTCAGAAAAATAAATGCTATTTGATTATGTAAATAGCAAAAATTGCGCCCTTAAGAAAAAATAAAGTTGGTTGTCATAAAACAAAAACGAATCAATCTAGAAAAAATTTGTGACCACTATTCGATTTGGCTTGAAAAGTTTCTTGGGCAATGTCTTTACACATTTAAAATATTTCAAACTCCAAAGGAGTTATAGACGATTTTCAAAAATCGTATTTTCCAGTTTTTCCTAATTTTCTCGGATACCGTTTGAGATATTTCCAATTTCTCTTTGGATTATTAATGAGCATCTAATTTCGCAACTTTGCCCTAATTTAACCGACCTCGTTGCTCTTAAGATAAGCGAGATCCCCATGCATTTACTCGAATTTGGGACACCCTGTATATCTAGTGTATAAATTAATCCGTAACAGATGACAAACACGAAAACAATTATACATTTCAGTTATTTTTTCATTGGCACTTGGAAGCGATGTAGTAATTTTAAAACAATCATAAGCGCCTTTATAGTACAGGGTGGTACAAATTCGATGAGATTACATGGGTATCTCGTTCAATAGTCAAGATAGAGACGCGGTTAAATTACCAAAAATGTGCAGTTTTTTGAGACAAACTCAAAACCGTTTTCAAATATATTCTATTATTTTCGGTTTTTCTTGTTTTTTTTTTTGTTTTCACAGCCTACTTTTTGTTTTTCAACTTTAAAAAAATTAAAAAGCTTTTGTAACTTGCGTATTATTGAAAATAAATACATTAACCCCTATATATTTGGAATATGAAAAAAATAAGGAATTTAAATAGGTTATAGCCAACTATAGCTTTCATTTAAAAAAAGGTAAGTTTGTGTCATTACATTTTAACGGCGAGCGCAAAAATAATTTTATAAGTACTATCAAAATCTACATAAATATATCTAAAAATAATCATTACAAACTTTTTCGATATTTACAACAATAAGAGAAATATGACACATTATAAATACAACATAAAAACAGTTTTTTTCTAATAACTCAAAAACCGGAAATGATATTTTTAAATACGGTTCTGAGTTTGTCTTAAAAAACTGCACAGTTTTGGTAATTTAACCGTTTCTTTATATTGACTATTAAGCGAGATACCCATGTAATCCCATGAAATTTTGATCACCCTGTACATGTACATACTCCGTTTCCAAAAAAATCTACAAACAATAAAATTTCAACAGCTTTTACATATTTTCAATTATTTTCACGTAGCTTTCAAACCAATTTTTATAAACAGTTTTGGTGTACTTCATGCAACTTATTATTTTTACTTTTTTGATATACCCCGAAGATATACAATTTTGAATAATACGTCGTGTTGAAATTAGCTTCTAATTTAATCCAGGAGGTATTTGTAATATCAACCCGGATGTTGGAGTCAACATAATATGTTAGTTAAGCCAGTGCATATCGGGAAAACTAAGCGGTTAGGGTTTTTTTTTCAAATTTTCCGGGCTGATGATTCGATGTAAATGCATGTAGACGAGTTCTGCAGGTACTGCCAAGCTAGCAACCCTCCTTCGGTTTATTAAACTGCTCCCCGTTTCAATTATTCCGACTCATGTACTCTTGAAACGATACATATTTCACGAGGTCATGAATTTTGAGCATAAATTTTCGACATACATATCTATTTTGATTTTATGGATCTGCGGTTTTCTATCGAATGTAACAGATAATTTATTATTATAACGTGATTCAAATGGATGAATGGACAATATTACTGCCATGTAATATCGGCGTTATATACTAATCAAAAAGTTTTTGTATGATTGCAAGCAATATCAGTTTGAATTAATTAATTAATCCCATATAAATTGTGAAATTGTCATTACTTGGTTTTTAACTACTTTTTTGAAACGTGATCAGATATTTCTCAAAAGTAAACCGAATATTATGTTCATAGTTTCGCAAAATATTTTGTTCTTTATCTACCTACAATCATAAATATGTACAAGGTGGCCAATTTTCGATGCCTATCCAGGGTATCTCAGTTATTATCAGAGATATAAAAAAAACTAAGTACGTAGTCTCAATTTCTCATAAAAATATCGATATATTATAGTTGGCTTTGACAAAAATCGAAAGCTTGCCCAGGGCACACTAGGTAGTATACCAGGAAACGAGAAGGCAGATCGCCTAGCCAAAATTGGCAGCGAGACACCTTTCTACGCACCAGAACCCGCAGTTGGTACATCCTATGGAACAGGCAAGCGTTGTCTTAATGACATATTAATACAAGGACATAATGCTTATTGGAAAAAACTTGCAGGACAAGCCCATTCTAAGGCTATCCTGTCAATGATCTCTAAAGAAAAGACAAAAAATATGCTCAGGATGAGCAGAGAAGACATCAAACAGCCACAGGACGCTGTGGGCTAAACAAACACTTCTACATAATAGGACTCTCAGAGACCTGTATATGCAGAGGATGTGATGAAGAAGAAGAAACCCTCTCCACGTAATATGCGTACTACACTATCGGCTTAGACTTCTAGGGATGGAAAAAGCCAACCAAGAAGCGTTAAGAAAAACACCCTTAAGAAAATCCTGGAGTATTTCAAAAACACAGGACTTGTTTAAGGGGCTATCACCAGAGGGTACAATAGACCAATAGGTCGCAGTACAGGAACCCGAAAGGGGACCACCTCCGCGGAAATAAAAAAAGAAATAAAATAAAAAAAGTTTGGAACGTAAGACCGATCCAAATTTATAAAATGACGGTCCACAATAAAATAAAGTTTGTATTCATTCGTCATCATACATTTTATCTGCACTATTTTTTAGTAACAAATATACTAATTTGAATGTAACCTAATTATTCCATATATTACAGTTTCCATGAATATATGAATATTCGAGCACTTGTATTCCTCAGTCTACCCACATACATATACTAACATCTTTTCCACCTTTCTGGGCTAATTAAAAAGAAAAAACGTGTAATTTAATTCAAACTAGCCTTATTTAAATGTATTTGAAAGTGTAATTTGTACAGATTTACTTGCTAATACGTATTCCGGGGGTTGCGGCGGTGTCAAGCGCTGAATTTTCCTTCTTGGAATTTTATTGTGTGAACGATTTAATTGGACTGGTTTTATAACCGGGTTTAAAACTTGAAAATTTATCGTTTCAACTACAGGCGCTTGTTTTCTTATCAAATATAAACACCTTCCCATCAACACCATATGTTCCATGAATAAAAAATAAAACTTCTTGTCGTTTCCTGCGCACCGCTTCCTAGCTTTTAACAATTTTCTTGTTTCCCATCAAATAACGCGAAGTAGTTCTGTCAGAGATGATCGCGAAGGAAAGAAAAGGCAACGTTTTTCTTAAAAATCACATCAGTGGATAATAATTTCTCGTCCTCGTTGTCTTTTCTCGTTTATAAAAATAATTGAATGTTATTTATGCAGTAGTAAAGCTTTAAGTTTTCAACAACTTGACATCAACTGACGTAGGTGTTTAGACATATATGATATCTACGTATAAAAATACCTTAAATGTAATAACAAACTTACCATCAGAAACTGAGTTAAAATTGTTATCATCTGACTATAAAATACAAAAATATGGCGTCCAAAATAGATAAGCAGACGTACCCACGGGACCTATTGTACAGGGTGGCCTATTTTCGATGCCCAATGCTGGGTTTCTCGGTTATTATCAGAGATAGAAAAATAAACTAAGTACGTAGTCTCGATTTCTTTTTTCGAGAGAAATTCATTGCCTTAAACAGATTTTTGATATATTTTTTAATTTTCGAAATATAGCCCAAACCGATTTTTGGCAATTTTCAAAAATGCCAAATATCTCGCTTAAACGAAAAAATAGAGAAAAACTTTTAAAACCTTTTTAGCACGGTTTTTTGTCCTAGTCCTTAATAAGATAGCAATGTTCAATTTTTTTTTTACTCTTACAAATATTGATATATTACACCTAACTTTCTTATTTTAAATGACAACCAAGTTGGCTTTGACATAAATGAAAGCTTACTTTTTGCGCTTTTCAAAAATTATAATTTGCTTATAGTATAGTGGCCATTTAAAATAAGAAAGTTAGGTGTAATATATCGCTAATTATATGAGTAAAAAAAATTTAACATCGCTATCTTTTTAAGAATAAAAAACCATGCCAAAAATGTATTTAAAGTTTTTCTCTATCTTTTCGTTTAAGCGAGATATTTAACATTTTTGAAAGGTGCCAAAAATCGTTTTTTGCCTACATTTCGAAAATAAAAAAGATATCAAAAATTTGATTTCAGCAATGAATTTCTCTCGAAAAAAGATATCGAGAGTACGTACTTAGTTTTTTGCAGGGACTAAAAACGAAAAAAAATTCCGTTCGTTTCTGTTCGGAACGAAAACGAAATATATCGTTTTCGTTCTTTTCGTTCTAACCGAAAAAATTCTTTTTTCGTTTTCGTGAACCGAAATAATAACGGTTAAAACCGGTTTTACAATATTTTTTTTTCTAGTCACCACAACCCTCTATATAAATACGATAACAATATTTGCGTCTTAACTAAAATATAAACGATGAGGATGGGGTTTGATGCTCACGGACAGCATATTTTAGACTGGCGAACCATCGCCATATTAAATTTACCAAATCGTTAAACACATTAACATTTAACCATTTTATTAAGTTTAACACCCGCAAGGTTCAAAAACACAACGTGATTAGGTTAAATTAGACACACGATTATCTAAAAATATGAAAATATAGCAAGAGCTGTTTTAAATTTGTTTTAGTACTAAAAATCTATGCATTTGAATTAAATAAGATCCTGCTGTAATTATTTAAAAAGACAAAAGAATAAATTCAAGTGGATAATTTACTAAATGTTATAAATAAAAAAGATATTTAAAAAAAACTTATATTAACTTGAAATATACTTTAACTTTATAGTTTGTAAATACCATACAATAAACATTTTCACATTCCGTTAAATCTTACTAGCAACACATCTTCCAATAAATCTTTTTTTACATTAGTCCTTTTCGAAGTAACAATAAATTTTACTATTATTATGTCTAAACGCAAATAAAACATACACATTGATAATATATATACAATCAAGCGTATATTCTATATTGATGATCTAAAAAACAAATTAGAAATAGAGAATATCTGTACCGTAAATTGTGGTACACGAAATTGCAAGTATAAACAATAAAGTTGTTAATACATATTCACGTAAATATATGGAGAGAAGTGAAGCTCACTTATTTCAAGTGAGATTTTTTACTGCCTCGTGGAGTCTCCCCAGCACAGAAGGTAAATTCGCGTTTGTATTTAACAAATAAAATTGAAATAGCGACAAAACCGGTTAAAACCGGTTTTGGAAAATATTTATTTCGTTTTCGTTCTTGAACGAAAAATAATAATTTCGGTTTCGGTTTCGTTTTAGTTCTTAAAAAAATTTCGGTTAATTTCGTTTAACGTTTTCGTTTTCGTTCCGTTCTCAGTCCCTGGTTTTTTGTATCTCTCATAATAACCGAGATACCCTGTATGGGCATCGAAAATAGGCCACCCTGTACATGGTGATACAAATTCGATGGGATTACATGAGTATCTCGATTGATAGTCAAGATAGAGAAACGGTTAAATTACCAAAAATGTGCAGTCTTTTAGGGCAAACTCAGAACCGTTTTTAAAAATATTCCATCATTTCCGTTTTTTGTGTTATTAAAGTACAACTGTTTTTGTGTTATATTTATAATGTGTCATATCTCCGTTATTGTTGCAAATATCGAAAAAGTATAGTACTAAAAAAAATTACGCTCGCCTTTAAAAAGTTATGACATAAACTCACCTTTTTTTAAATAGAAGCTATAGTTGTCTATGACCTATTTAAATTACTTATTTTTTTCCCTTTCCGAATATATAAAGGTTGATGTATTTATTTTCAATAATACGCAAGTTACAAAGGTTTTTTTAATTTTTTTAAAGATAAGAAACAAAAACTAGGTTATAAAACAAAAAAAAAAAAACATCAGAAATGATAAAATATATTTGATAACTGTTGCGAGTTTGTCTCAAAAAACTGCACATTTTTGGTAATTTAATCGTTTCTCTATCTTGACTATTAAGCGAGATACCCATGTAATCCCATCGAATTTTGAGCACCCTGTACACACTATTGCCTAAATAAAGTGCTAAGTTTGTACATTTCCCAAAAATAATGTCAAAACTAAGCACAGACTTTTTTTTTACTAATATCTTAATTAATTTGGAGAAGTAGAGTCAATTTAATGACTAGATATTTACAAAAATCCTAAAAACTGATCTAAAATATGTGTTATTGCTTATTGGTGGTAAACTCCCCACGACCCAGAACTCAGAACCATTATAAAGGCGTTGCTTACAAAAAAAAAACGCGTTATTTAAAGATATTCAAATAAAAAACCTTCAACGGCAGTTCTAAATTCATAGATACCTTTTTTTAAATTTAAATATAACAAGTATTTTATTTCCATTTAAAAAAGTTTGATACGCGTAATATTCTTTTAGGCAATCTAATATATCTCGAAATGCAAATACAGCAAAAACTTTCATGTTTATAAGTTAGGAGGAGTAATTCATGTCCCAGTTATGCCAACTTCACTAAAAATCTGGCAAAACTCTACGGCAAAATTATATAAAGAGCATAGCTAACTCCACGCTAATGAAATTAATAAAATTCAAATTAAACAAGACGCCGTTAGCGGGAGACCGTTCAATCCCGTAAAGATCATTACGAGATCTCAAGAATAAATGGAGTTAAATTTGTTCAGGAGATAACGAGTACTCGTCAGAACTTTTAATTGTAACGAAACTCGCGCAAATAACATTAAATCAACAAATTCGACATGGTTGTATCGATTTTTGCATTTTAAATTAAGATTAATGTAAACGGTGGAAGCATAGGGACGGACTAACTATTTGGAGGGTGTAATAGTATACAGGGCGGTGCTTTTTTCGATGCTCACCATTACTATCTTGGAAACGGTAAGAGATACAAGGTCGGTTAAATTAGAGAAAAGTTGCGCATTTTTATGGCGATTAAGAATCTGAAAAAAATCCTGGATATTTTGATTCGTTTTTGATTTATTACAAAAAAACTGAAAAATGTGATTTTAGAAAAATATCATTATCTTCCCTACCATTGACACTATTTAATTTAAACTTGACAACTCTATGTTTTTGACCGTCCTGGGTTTGATGACGTCAACACATATGGCCGCCATATTGAATTTTTACACCATCAGACAGACAAAAAAATTAGCTTTTCAGATTGGTAACCAACATGCCTTTTTTCTTTCAAAAAACTTGTTGAAATTTTAAAATTTGTGTAAATAATTCATAAAATCAAGAATGCTCTAAAAAACAATTGAAACTATGATATAAATAAAAGCTACAGAACATTTTATTGGTCTAATGATAACGAAATTAAGATTGTTGGAAACATATTTAGAAGATATGTTAGGCGAATTGCCATTATTAACAATTCAAAATCATCAGTAGTTTCAGCAAGAAGGAGCTAGTCCTCACAACGCCCGCATTGTAAAAGGATATTAATTTAGATATACGCTTTCAAAATTCATGACTTGGTACGTTTCGTCCTGTTCATTGGCCTCCGCGATCGCCATGTTTAACGCCTATGGATTACTTTTACATTGATGTTGTTTATGCAACCCTAACGGATAATATTGAACTTCTTCGCCGTAAAATCAAAAATGCTTTCGAATCTATTTCCAGACAAACTATCCTAAAGGCAGTGGACGAAATGAATTTGATGACTAACCACTACATCATACATAACGGCGCGCACTTTAAACAATTTAAATAATTATTTATCTGGTGTTTTAAATTTATTGTCATTTCGTTATTTTATTAGACCTATAAAATGTTGTGTCACTTTTATTTATATTATAATTTCAATTGTTTTTCAGAACATTCGCGGTTTTATAGATTATTTATACAAATTTTCAAATTTCAACAAGTTTTTTGAAAGGAAAAAGGTATGTTGGTTACCAATCTGAAAATCTCTTACCGTTTCCAAGATAGCAATGGTGAGCATCGAAAAAAGCACCCCTGTATTACATAACGAGAGTTGTAAGAAGTATATTACGCACGAGAGTGGAAAAGTTGCGCAAGGAGCCGCGTAGTGGCGAGTGCGTTTTTCCACGAATGTGTAATTGCTTTACAACTCGTGTTATGTAGCATACTTTTTCTACGATCACATAATACCCACGACTAACGGCTTTTTTGCTCATATACACATGTAATTAGTAGTAATTACATTGTTTGTGAATTTTGACGTAAGTCTACTTTGACATTTCTAAACGAGTGTGCGTTTTGCTTACCGTGCGTAAGGACCCACTTACTATGCATGCAGGCTGTACGGTAAGAGTCACTTACATTAGTGGTCGTAAAAAAACAATTTTCCGTTAGTTAACCTAGACATGGGGTGACCTCCAAGTTATGTTTACGAATGCTTACGTAATATTAAAAAGAATTAGGAGTCCTAGATAGTCTAAAAAAGGTTAAGGTCTTCGCACTTTTTTCAATATTCATTTAAAAAAACTTTAAATCGTAACTTAAAGTAATTGAGGGACAATAATTTTTCTTTGAGGTCTCCAAATTTAATCATTTTCATTTGCGAATTACAATCAACGTGTTTGAAAAGTAATTAAGTATTCCTAGTCGTCTTTTATATCAACTTTAAGTAGGCCTACCATACGTCCCGGTTTAGCCGGGACAGTCCCGGTTTAGAGGTTATGTCTCGGTGTCCCGGTCGGTTTTGCGTTTGTCCCGGTTTCTGAAAAAAAAATATCCCGAACCGATTTTTTTGTGAAATCTGTCCACGCGGGTAACAAAAAGCGCGAGGAGCTAAGAAAACCGTGTTTCACTGTCATTTTGTTGTGAAACGTCTTTGCGCGGGTGTTATAGGTTTGCCAATTGCACGTTTTTGGGGCGGACATACGCGTTTTCGTGGGAAAATATTAATGTGTATGCTGTATGCATGCCATTGAAGATATTCATAGTTATGTATGCTTTGTTTTTATAAACTTTAGAGCTATTTGAACAAGCAACAATAAAATAAATTTAGAGCACAAGATTATGTTTTTACATGTTTTTAAAATTGTTGACTGCTTTTTTAAATTCATATAAATCTTATGTTTATAGTTCCTACCTATACCTAAATGGAAATTTTTAGTAAAAGTTTTTACCTTTATTACTAATAATTTTTTAGAAGGCATGGGCAATCTGGTAAAAAAAATCAGAAAAGATTCTGCCGTAACTCTATAATTTTGGATGATGGTAAAGTACTCTAACTTCGCAATAAAACACTTTTGAACTTTCAAAACTCAAAAAAATCGCGGCGCATTTTGTCCTCCCCACTTTGAATGCCTATCTCTTATGATTAAAAAAAAAAGGTTCGCGTGTCCCGGTTTGACTTTACAAAAATATGGTAGGCCTAACTTTAAGCATAATTATCAATAATAATTGCTTCCCAACAGTAACTTGAGATGACATAAAAGCAGATTTTCAAAATTGTACATTATTCAGGTCACCTGTTCAAAGGCCAAGCATCCTATGTTCACAAACATCAGAATTAAAAGTTTAATTTTGCAATATTCCGACCTGAGCCTCAGTCAGCCCCTGATGTAGGATTAAAATACCACCAACAATTTCACTGACGCGTCAACAATATGTAACGAAAATTTAATTTCGTCGATAATGCATTAAGTGCAATCAATCACCTGACACGAGAGAAATTATCACAGGTACGAGCCGTCGATGTTGTTAGCGAAGTGCAAATTACAACTCATTTGAGCGAGTCGAACAAACTATTGATATAATCGGTACCAACGTGATCAAGGATCATAGACGTCGTAACCAGATTACCAGGACATCCGTCACTTCTTATTAGTAAGCTGAGGATTGTTGATTGGAAGAGAAACATACCGCGTTTACACGTAATGGTCGATGTAAATTAAATAATGTTTTCCGATAAAAAAGAAAACGTTCCGGAAATGAGGCACTGCACGCCCAGTGATCGATAACCTCTTAAAACGATATTATAGTTACGTTAGCTAACCAGGGATGCGCAAACTAGGGGGCGCGACCCTATTTGGGGGCGCGACGAACGATGCGGGGGGCGCAATGACAGCCATGATATAGTTTTTGAAGAAAATGTTTAGTTTTTTTCACATTTTATATATTTTTTCTGTTGACAATGTTGTATTTCTGTAATATTTCGTATAGGTTGATCGAAAATTATTTATGCCTGCTAACTTTAAAGCAACACAAAAAATTGCGGGGGTGCAAGTTGACATGTTGAAAAAAATGGGGGCGTGGCATGAAAAGTTTGCGCACCCCTGAGCTAAACAACGCTGCAGACAGATGATACTATCTACCAACACATCTAAAACGGTAAACTTAGATAATTCTGTCGTGTCAACATAAATAAAATATTTCTTTTGTGGAGCTTGTAGTAGGTGTAGCGAAATTAATCTCTTTAATGTTTTATAAATATTAAATATAAATGATTGACAGAAAATAAGTCCAGAAAGATCAAAAAAACCATATGAAGCAGAGACTAAAAGAAAGAAAGTCAGCTGAAGAGATGTGCCACAGTTAACCAACGGCAACGATAGAAACAAATGGAGGAGCATAATTAAGAATAAGGAAAACCTATTCGACACCCAAAGGTACAAAAGAAACCGATTAAGAAGAAGATTATACAGGGTAGTCGTTAGTCCACTATTTTGTAGCAGGACTTTAACAGTCGATACACAAACTCATTTTAAGGTGAATATTTCATATCAACATGGATCCATAAACGCTTCATTATAAAAATGCAGGGTGTTGAAATTTTCGAAAAAATATCGATAATTTTTAATCGTTTTACAACCAGTAGATATTCAAACCAAATGTGGTATACAGCACCACTTTACAGGTTGCCACATTCGGTAAGAGTGCCAAGCCCCACAAGCAACCATTGCATTGGTGGAGTTGTGGGGGTTCACTTTCAATTAATTTGGTGAAAAAACTAGTACGGCCCCGTTCCAAATGAACCTCAAACTTGTTTTTGGGTAGAAAATTTTATTCTTAACAAAAAGTGTCTCTTGACTTTTCCTCGTATCTGCCACCGTTTAGCGCGGATTTTGATTTATTTTACTATTCTCGCGAAAAATCAGCCTGCCTAGTTGCTTCCGCTGCGTTCCCATTTACAAATCCATAAATGAAATGGATACCGGCTTGTTCTTGTTTTGTTAAACGAAACGACATTTTAATTGTTGTTAAAAAAGAAATAACCAAAGCATCTACGCAATTTAGCGTATTATGTATTTGACATTTGATTTAGTTTTCCATGGTAATGTTCGAAATAAAAAAGTAATTACCGATTTTTGCAGTATTTAATAACAGAACATGCTAATAATGTGGAAAGAAGTTTCGACAAATTAACGATTAATGGTCCACATTTTGAACATATACTCTGCAACTTGCAATTTTTCTGCTTTTCGCGATATTTTTAGATCGAACTTATGAGCAAGTTTTTTGCGATTATAGTACAATAAATCAAATTCTGCGCGAAACTATGGCAGATACGAGGAAAAGTCAAGAGACGCTTTTTGTTTAGAATAAAATGCTCTACCCAACAACAAGTTCGAGTTTGACTTTGAACAGGGCCGTGTTAGTTTTTTATAACATTCATTGAAAGTGACCCAGTTGACCGTCGCCCGTTGTCGCGTACCGAAAAAACTCTACCCAAAAACAAGTTCTAGTTTGATTTTAAACAGGGCCGTACTAGTTTTTTTTTATAAAATATATTTAAACTAAACCCCCTCAACTCCGCCACTGGTTGCTTGTGGGGCTTAACATTCCCATCGAATGTGGTAACCTGTAAGGTTGTGCTGTACCTATACCAAATTTGGTTTAAATAATATTTACTGGTTGAGTAACGATTAAAAATTATCGATATTTTTCAAAAATTTCAACACCTTGTATCTTTAAAATGAAGCGTTTATAGACCCATGTTGATATGAAATATTCACCTTAAAATAAGTTTTTTTATCAACTGTTAAAGTTCTGCTACAAAAAAGTGGACCACCCTGTATAGTGGTAACATCTAAAGATCCTGTTAGATACAAGCTGTGAATGGTAAAACTATTGAACGATCAGTTCTATTACATACCTGGAAGTCAGGATCAAAAGTAAAAGAATATTATAGGATAAAGTTAGAAACATATAAAAAGGATAACAGATTATGGGTTTATTTGAATGATTTGATATGTAAAAAGAAGTATCTACTCCCAGAAACAAACACTAGAATCTACAAAAGTCAATAAAGTTGGGATTTGTTAAATATAGTGTTATGAAAATAATATTGCTCTAATATAACCTGAAGATCTATCTATCTAAAAACAGTTTTAAAAAACATAAAACATGAATACTTCTTTGTCACCTGGTATATCTGGTGCCACTCTGCTTTTCTGTATATTTTTAATTCTAAGATCTCAAAATATGTACTGCTTTTTTTTTAAACCTATTTTCTTATAAATGTTTTGTTAGCTTCCCGTTACAATTTCATTTGAATTATTTCGAGCTCATACCACTTTTACAAGCCAAAAGCTCCGATGCTAAATTGCATAAAGCTGTTTACTCTATTTATATTATTTTTGCACGATGGCATTCTCTATTATTATATAAATTGAAAAGTACCCTCGAAAATAGACTGTAATACAAGTTCAGTCCAATTATATACCTTTCTGTGATATGAAAAAGTACCTACTTGGCTTTATTTCACAATGGCATCATTTTATAAATGGAACGAAAACACGATGAGCATTTTGCAGTTTAGTTAAGTACACATTTATCCAATTATATCAAGTGCATCTCCGAACGCCGTTTCGGAACGTGAGTGATTTAAATGTACTGACTACGGACTAACGCGTCAGACGATTATATTCGTGGAACAAGAACTCGTTTTAAAAAAACGCTTTAAAAAAACTAATTTGCGATTACATGAAATTGGGTTTAAATTTCTTTTCCCAAGTATTCAAATTTCGAGCGCACGTAAGCGTTTAATTAGCGAAATTAAGTCGAATAATTTAATATCAAAGTTAATTAAAAGTAATTAAATTTAAATTTAAAAAATTCCGTTGAAATATTTGGTTAATGTAAGTTCATACTTTAAGGGTTAAGAGTCCTGTTCACCATCAAGAAGAGACAGGACGTCTTCCGAAAAAACATTACTTGCCGTTACAAAGATAATTGAAGATGGTATAAAAATGGAACAAGATCTTTCTTAATCTATTCTTAATAAGCAAGGTTCATTTTCTTAAAGACTTTTACACTGATTGTGAGTATTACAGAACAGTCACTTTAATCAATGTTTCGTGAATTATTTTGTGTATCCAACAGTTTGAAACAGCAAAGCTAAAACTAAAGAACACATTTAAATACAGCAAGGACACAATACATAAAACAGGAAAAAGTTTGTTTCTTGTAAAACCTTAGTTCTTTTTATGTTTCGACTAAAAATCGAACGTCGAATTTTTCCCTTTTTCGCGAGCCTTAAATTTTATATCGCAGTTGAGGACGTACGACTAATCTCAAACAACATCTACAGCTAAAAACGCTAAGATCACCCCGAAACCTGAGAAATTTCACCCGATTTATATAGCGCCATATAATTTAAGAGTTTTGGAATCCGCTTAGATGAAATCTCCATATAAAATAAATCATTTCTGACAGTGTTATGAACATAGCCATAAATAAACTATTTCCGCAAAAACAGTTCCGTTTCTCAAGGTGGCGTTGGCGAAGGATCGTCTTCGTAACATCTTTTTAAACAGTTTGGAAGTCAGAATTTCACACTTATATTTATAGCTTCTTTTTTGTAGGCGAAGACATGAAAGTATACGAAAACATGGGCTTATGGAATTTCTTGCTGACGGAGCGACGTGGCAATCGTAAAACTAGTGACAGAAAAGCGAAACTACACGACAATGTAACTTAATTTTAATTAAATAAAAATTTACACTTTTAATAATACGTTAAGTCAAAAATTAGTATTTTTTAATATGCAAACAAACTCTTTTACAAAAAAACTAGTAGAACTTTTTTCATTATTTTATAAACAATTCAGAAAATCACTAACGAAGAAGTAAAAATCGTGACTTGATGTTTAAACATCAATCAAATTACTAAACTACAAGCTACCGGAAGGATTTTACCCGCCAGCAATTCAGGATATTCTACAAAAAAAAATATTCAAACGCAATACGCGATAAATTTGTTCTTCTGTTGTTTATCGACAGTAAGTAACAGATTTAAAAAAGAAACCAACAAATATTTCTTTTAACCAGTTGGCCTCCGGAGTAATCAAGGGAGGCTTAGGCATTAAGCTCGACAAAGCAAGCAAAAAAGTAAAACACTACTATAGGTGGTGGTTAGTCGAACGAAGCAGGCACTAAATAACATACAGACGCAATTGACTTGATAAATACGCCCAGCTTTAAGATATCTGCTCTGTCAAGTGTTCAAACAGTGGATACCTATTACTGGTAATTTATTTAACGATTCTTTTATTTCCGCTACATCTGTACATCTTTGTCTATGAAAGTAACCGGGAAATAACTTGGAAGTATTTTCCACAAGGTATGCCTTCGCTAATTTTTGCATAAATCGAATGTTTAGGAACTAAATAAAACGTTTCTAGCAAAAAAAAATATGTTTAATATGTCCCTTTATATAGTATATGTACATATAATTTAGTGTGGACTTGTTATTTGTAGACAATTTACAGACTACATTTTAAAATATCCAAATGCTTTGACCAATTAAAAATTTGTTCAAAGCCATTATCCTAAAAATGCTTCAAAAGAACCCTTACACATAAAATTAACCTCTTCAGGGACGAATTAATAAAAGCCGCAAAAAAGGACTTTTAATTTTTAAAAACGTAATTTTTATTGAAAATACATTCAAAACAATGAATTAAAACAGAAATTTTAAAAAACAAAAGCGAAAAATAATGCACGCATTTGTGGCCATTGGGCACCTTATAAATTAAATGACTTCATACATTCAGGGCACAGGTTCATGGCATTTCTCGCATATATAACAAATTAGACAAAAGTAACGCTTTGTACAAATATCCTCCATTCTTTTAAAATACTGGTTGCACATACAATATAGAAGATAATCAATATGTATCACATAACAATATGCGAGGTTTAGAAAAAAATTACTACCAGTGTTGATAAGCGTACACAGATGTGTACGTTTACTAATGTCAATGAGCATGAATATTGTAAATAATCTCTAAAATTTACATGGTTTATGTTAATTAAATATATTTTACATATCTTTCAACTTTTTTAAACTGAAATTATAGAGATCTTTGGTTAATAGTAAAATAAATTTATTAGTATAGAAAAACGGTCAACGAATTTCAGTACCACGCTATTTATTGTGACCAGTAATATGACAATTCATGTTTGTTTGCCCATATTTCTTTCTTTTTTGTTAGCAAATATTGTAGTGATTGCCTACTTGTAGTAATTTTCATAATTTTTTTTTTACCGCGGCTGACTTATAAAAAAACTAAACGTACACATATGTGCCAGTATCCCTGAAGAGGTAAAGCAAATGGGAGATTAAATAACTTCGCCCAACAATACAATTGATAGTGTTTAGATTTAATTCAGTCGGCCTTTTACAAATCGATCCCAAATCAATTTTTCGCTATCAGTAGTAATTTCACAGACTTGCAGTATAATTCACACAGTGAAATTTATTGATTATATTTCGTCGATTTAATTCATATTTCGGTTCTTAGCAACAATACGCCAATAATACTACAATACATTTTTTATTGCCCGCCTTGTTAAATTGCTTTATTTAATGCCTAACTGTTCCATGTAAATTAACGAAATAAAACTTTTTTCTTGTAACGAAAAAAATAAAAATTATTTGCGCTGTATTTGAGCCAACCTTTTGTGTATTACTCAGTATATTTATGAACCGCAACGTAACTTTAAATATTCGTTTAATTTAAAGTTTGTGCATCAACCTTATTAATTTTTTAATCTATTTTCAGAATTGTTTCGCAAAGTTCGATCGCGCCGAACTTAATTTTAAGTTTTAATAAGAAGACCTGGTTAACAAAACAGTAATTTAGTTGGCGGGTATAAGTAAAGTTTCCAATATTTTACATAACTCACATTTTCAATATCCGCATTTGCTTCTTTTCAATAACAATGCTGCTAGGCATCTTATTTTATAATCTTGCAATAAAGTTTTGATTATTAAAGCGCACCAACTTTGAGGTTACTTACAAGCTGTCATTAAATACTTTTTAAGCTAAATGCGAAACACAACTCTTAAGTTAATTCCAATGATTAAAAGAAATATTAGCTATGAACAACATTCGAATAGACAGACTCTACTGTACTGTAACTTGTTTAAAAGCCAAGTTAAACATTAAAAAAATATTGAAAAAATTGTTAATCAAACAAAAGAATCACATTCGAATCATACTTTAAAACTATAATAACTTGTAATGTTCGTTTATTAAGTGCCAATAAAAGTGCACTTTAACTTTTCCAATTTTGGTTGAAAACTGTAAACATTACGTTTGCAGCGAATCAGGATGTTCGAGGACTTTTCTGTTTTATTTTCAGGAAAACGTATTGCGCCACCATGCACTATAGACTGCTCACACTTTAGGTTGTAAAGATGTACACAAGAGATTCATCACCGGCGACTGTTCCGTCTATCGAAAAATGCATTTAGTTTCTCTTATTCCACAACACATTTTTCAATACTTTATTTTTATTTTTATTTTTACAGCATGTGCACATACAAAGCACACACTCAATGTGGTGTAATTTAAGGGACTACGTGGGAAATTGTACTCCTCACAAAATTTTAAGGTTTTAAATACATTTTCAACAAAAATAAAAATTCTGCAGTTACATTTTTGGCTGATCTATACAGGGTGTCCCAGCCAAGACGAATTATTCGATAGCTCTGTTATTAGTAATAATATTAAAAAAAGTTAAATATAAAAGTTGTTTGTAATCGTTTCAAACATAACCTAAAATTATTTTCAACTATACACAGTGTTTTGTTTTTGCGCTCTGATCCCAACCATTGTTTTTTTATACAGAACACCCTGTATATTTTGTAATTTTTGGATGTAAAATTAAATTTTCTTTCAAAAATATTGTAGATTGTTTATGTCTAAAATGAACCGTTTTTGAGTTAACGTTTTTTTCAAAGGATGCTACTAATATTTTAGGTAAAATACTCGCAAACAATCATAAGAAACGAAATAACTTCAAAAATATTATATTTAGACATAAAACATGCTTAACAACTTCGGAAGATAATTCAATTTTCGACAAGAAAATGTAAAAATATATAGGGTGTTCCATTAAAAAAAAAAGATTTATATGCGTTTAAAGTTTAGCGAAATGGACAGAGTATAACGCCCTGTATATTATTTTAAAAATTTAACTAGTCAACAATCACTATGGCACCGTTTTCTAATAAATTACCTAAGTAAATTGCTCTGGTGTTGTTATGTTAATAAATATAAATATTTTTATAAAGGTCTGCATCTGTCAAAATTTTCAAAAAATGTTTATAACTCAAAAACGGTTTATTTTAGACATAAATAACCTATAATATTTTTGAAAGAGAATTTAATTTTACATCCAAAAATTACAAAATATACAGGGTGTTCCGCATAAAAAAAAATTGTTTGGTATCAGAGCGCAAAAACAAAACACTGTGTATAGTTGAAAATAATTTTAGGCTATGTAGTAAATGATTACAAACAACTTTTATAATTATTAACTTTTTTTAATGTTATTACTAATAACAGAGCTATCGAATAATTCGTCTTGGCTGGGACACCCTGTATATTTATTATACAGCCTTTCCCAAATCACTTGTCTCTTCGTGCTGCTTATGTTATGAGTAACAAAGTTGATTTAATTTGATGAAATTTGCGCCATTTTATGACCACCATTAATCTACCATAGTAACAAGTGATTTTTGGTGCTCACTGTAACTTCAAAACCTATTAAAAAAATTAATTTTTAAGTGCATCCTAATCCCTAATTTATTCTGTCGTGGTCCTCATTTTCTTTTAAGCCTCTTTTACGCATCGCTAGCTTTATTCCCTCTGCCCATTTTCTTTTAGGGCGCCCTATTTTCATCCTTCGGTCAGGGATCATTTTCATGTTTTTAATGGTAGTCTTTCGCCTGTCATCCTCTGCAGGTGACCATACCAGCGTATTAGCTTCACTTTTTTGTGTCTGTTACAGTAGTATCTACCTTTTTTCATTTATTCTTTTACTTATGTCTTTCTATACGGTCCATGTTTTGATCCTTATGTTACACAGCTTTGTAGGAAGAACGAAAAGTCAGATGGCGATATTTGATTTGTCCAGTACGCGGAGTGTAGTTTTCTCGGTATTGCTCTTTTTTTCCAATTTTGTTTAAAATGTTTCTTTGATCCTTACCATTTGTTGTTAAGATAACTCCTATATAGCTGTATTTGTTTGTTGTTTTGATTGTTTGGCTGTCTGTCTGTTCCTTTTGCCATGCACTAAGTTTTCTGGATGATGGTTTCTAATCCCCACATAGCAAGTTTCTCTTGTCTACAGAATCAATATTGTTTTTACTTGCTTTTGGATGAGTTTCAAGACGGTAAAAATGTTCTTAGTAGATTATTAATTACTTTAAACTTGAACTAATTTTGATCCAACTTGAGCAACTTTTAAGATAAGCAAAATACTAATAATTGAGTTAAACAAGATATATGGAACAACCCGTATTGTTAAAGGTTATGAGTTTAATAACGCTTTTCATCAACAAGCGTTTATTAAATAGTATCCCTGATCCCTTCAATATGGCGTGAAGTATGTTATTATTTTGCAAACTGCTCATAACATTGTAAAGTCTAATATAAACCTTTATGTTTTCGTCTTAGTGAGTCTCCTCAACTGTTATATTCTAAAGTTCCATACAGCATTACATGCAATAGTTCTTGGCATTGTCATAATTATATTGTTAACACAAGTTTAACTACCACGCCATAGGCTCGTTCTAATGTCACGCCGCTGTCATTGTAATTGCCTGTTTAGCTATCACAAGTTGTCGTAGAAATTTGAAATTACTACATGTTACATCCAAGTTCTAAACACATAGACCTGCGGGCTTAATATGAAATTTTACTGCATTATTGCCTCGACGTAGAACAATGTCTAACTAACTTTATATACATTATAACAAGGTACATCGTTAGCTGCAATTATTTTTAGGTACATTGTCGACAAATGAAATTATATCAAACTTGTGAGACACATACTACACACAACGTTTACAAACTTGTATTAAAATTGTAATACGTAAATAACAACTATTTGTAATTTCAAAAAAATTATGTTTTAATTTGTATGTTGTCACGTGTAATCTCCAAAGTTTCTTTTCTATTACTACGCGATCACCAGAAAGTTATAAAACTTGTATAATCGGAGTATTGCAATGCTAGGTTAATATCTGATTATATCGAGCAAATTCTTAAAAATACGGTTGACATATTATATTTGCCAAAATAATGTCGAACGTAAAATATAGTTTTCAAATAAGTTAAGCTGTACCAGGGTTAAGCAGATTTAAATCATGATTTAAATCAAGTGATTTAAAAAAAAACATCGATTTAAATCACTGATTTGAGTACAGTAAAATAGTTATAATAAAACAAAATTTTATTTTCTCAAATAAAAAAAACAAGGTGACCATAATCTGCATGTGTTGTTTGGGTAACTTTGTTATTATAAGAGTACATGGTCGGTTAAATTAGCAAAGTTGGGCAAAATTTCAAGACTAATTTAATGTCATTTTGACAATTCACCTACAACTTCAACTTTTGTGAATATTTTGAAAAAATTAAAAACAGTCAATTTTTGCAATGTTAAATAATTCCATAGACACCTATGGTAAAACCAAATTGTAAAATGATTCCTGTAGATAATTGTACGTAGAATTAGGAAAAAATATCTAAAAAGTCATGGCACACTCGGTTTTTGAGATATAAGCCAAACTTGCTTTTTGTTTAATGGCAACCATAGCTGGCTATGGGTTCATTAGCTTATTTTTTTCTGATTTCAAATATGTATGGGTTGTCATATCTATTTTTATAACTTTTCTTAAAATTTGCCAGAAACCAAAATTATTGCTAAATTCGATAATATGGTACATTTGATATAATTTTTTTTTAAAAACTGATTGTAATCAAATAAATACTTTTTCTAAAACTAAACTAGTAATTGTATAAGTACATTAAACGAAACTTTTTTACTGTAGGGTCCTGTTAGATTAAAAATTAATCAGTTATTTCAGAGGCCTTATATAAAAATTCGATAGTTTGAAGCCCTTAATTATGATTGTGAAGGGAAAATAATAATAAGAATATTAATTAATTGTCTGTCTTCTGTAAAGTTAAAATAAAATAACCTCTAGTGTTAAGCAGGGCATGAAACCGGTTTTTTAAACCGGTTTAAAAAACCGGTTAACCGTTATTTTTTGTCAGAAAAAGTGATTTTTAACCGAAACCGAAACCGTTATTTTTAAAGGCAAAAAAAACGGTAACCTTTAACCAAAATAATAAAAAACCGGTTTTTTTAACGTCTTTTTTTTTATAAAAATTACGATGAAAAATACAAAATCTGTAGTAAATGCGATTAGTTTACCAAAAGTCATTACTGAACTCTTGATTGTACATTTATTATAAAATTATAAATAAATAATATCATTTCATACTTTGCATTCCTGATCAAAATAATTTTAAAAACCGGTTAATTTAACCCGTTTTTTCTAAACCGGTTTTTTACGAATAAAACCGGTTTTTCAACAAAAACCGTTATAAAAATAAAGTTCTCGATTTCGGTTAACCGTTAACCAAAATTTTTTTCGGTTTCGAGCCCTGATTAAAACTGGTGCGAGAGAATGCTTGTATTAAAATTTGATTCGCGAGACGTGATCGTTTGCTTACTAGTGCATCACTTAACACTTTAATAGATGATAATTGGTTAAAATAAAATTTATTTTATGGTAACTATGCCCTCTCTGGTTAATTGTAGTGCCCTAGAAAGTTTTGAAAACTTTTTATTTAGTTGATAATACGAGGGTTGAGCTAAAATTATTGAGAATAAAAAATCACGGTTATTATTTCTTAAGATTCTATCTTAAATATGTTTAGAGTATTTTTCTTATTATTGTCCAATTTTAACAAAGCTTTAAAAGTACGAAAAAAATTAGTTTTGCTAAGGGTACTTTTTTTGAAAAAAATTCAATGATTTTATATTGTCTAAAAATCTTAAAGACGGTTCTAGGACAAGTGCCCCCTGGAAAATAACCCCCGGACATTAACCACCGGACAAAACCCCCCCCTACAAATAACACCCGGACAAATAACCCCCACACAAATAACCCCCACACAAATAACCCCCCGTGTAAAAAAACCCAGATAATTAACCCCCGTGGAAAAAAAACTCTTACGACACACTTGAAATATCGGTAAATTATAATGGTCGGAATGTAAAGTGTTAAGTTGAAATTTAAAAAAAAATTGAAGGCAGAATAACAATATAATCTTAACTTATTTAAATACAAATATTTTATCATAATGTATACAAGTTTACTAATTTTAATCCTAATCCTATGATGTTAACATAATTCCAAGTCGCTACATGATGGCCATAACTGTAAAAAATTGTGCGTTGAAAGCAGTCGAAGTCGGAGTTTAGGAGGAATTTCTGGTCAGTGGAGTCAGAGTCGGAGTCGGAAAAAATGTACCGACAAAAAATTGTGAGGTGGTCCTTTGCCGCAAAATTGAAACTCAAATTTTAAATCATTTCTTTATATTTATTTTTCTTTATTATATTACACACCATAAATTGTGTAGTATTTAATTTTGTCGGAGTCGGAGTCGAATTACTAAAATTATCAGGAGTCGGAGTCGGAATCGACTTTTTTTTTACCGACTCCGCAGCTCTGGTTGAAAGACAATACCCGAAGAAAATTAAATAGTTATTTTGCCTAAATTTATTTTTTTTGCAACTTTATTACTTTACATTGCGGCAATTATAATCTACCGATATTTCAAGTTAGTAGCTGGGGTTTTTTTGCATGGAGGGCAGGAAGGGGTAAAAACGAACAAAAACTATTTTTTACAGCTCCTCAATTTTTTCCAAGAGTAACCTTGCACTTTAAAAAACAACTTGATTGTTTTGTGATGACCTTTATATTTTTTGAAAATGTTAGAACACCCTAAGCAATGTATTTTCGCCTCTTTTCGTTCAAAACCGGCCTTAAACAATTTTTACAGCTCCTTAAAATTTTTAAAAAGTTCAAAAAGTTAGGCTTCCAATTTATTTCAGAAAAAAAATTATTGTTTTGGGATCGTCTTACTATTTTCTGAAAGTGTTAAAGACACCCTAAGCCTTGGCAATGCATTTCTACCTTTGTTTTGTCTAAAAACGACCTAAAATCATGTCTACCAGCTCTTCAAAAATTTGAATTTAACGTAATATTAAGACTTTTGTCGTTAACAAAATATATTCCACCTAAATAAATTTAAAGCAACCCAGACAATCGTCTGATGCTACGTCTGGAGAATTGGTTTGATGCTCAATGACTTTGAACTTAAATCTCAGTAGTATGCGACGTACCGTTGTCATGCAAGAATAAAACTAGCGACATCGCTAGAGAGACATCAAGACCGTTTTCTTCGAATCGCTGGCTTCAGATTGTACTTAGAGAGACTGCATTTGGATTTATTGTTAAGTATGCTTCCTTCAGCCAAATAATTCTCCACAATTACACCATCTTTGTCCCAAAACACAGTTAACGTAACCTAACGCAACTTTACTGTACCAGTGCACCAGCAAAATTACGAAGTTTCCAAAAAGATTAATGTCGTTGCTATTTTATTGAACTAATTGGTTACTAACCTAAAATTAACCCCATTTTTCGTCAATAATTGAAAAAATATTATAAAAACTATGTCTGTATCGTGTGGACATTTGCTCAAATTAAAGAACAATAATTAAAGATCAATACCCCGTTTTTTTTTCTATCACTTCGTATGTGGTTCGAAATAAGTTTATCCGGAGCTTTAACATTATCTGAAGTACTCACATAATTCGCTTTTCCTGTACGTGTTTCTACACGTGCTACTGTTGAAACCCGTTCATAAACTTTTAACTCACTTAACCGCAATGTAGCATTAACAAACTTTGTCGCCGTACGCTCATTCTATAATAAATTTTATATAAAGTGGCATTTTATGCACTTAAAATTCTAACCACAATACGCACTTGGAATATGGTAACGTATTCGAATAATACTAGTCGTGAATTTTTCTTTCAACTATTTGAAATTGTAAAGGAAAGCCGGGTATTCACAAGATTTTAAAAAAGAATCTGAGAATCTTGAGGATTGTTTATAGTTTATATTGTTGTTCATGTAAAGTACTAAAAACCGTGAATATTTCGTAATTTGATTATAAATAAACTGCTTGCAAAAAAAAGACGCCTTTTTATAAATTAAATTAATTTTTAGATTGACTTATGTCAGGGATGGCAAATAGGTGGCACGCGTGCCAAATTTGGCACGCGAGAGATTTTCGACGGCACCCTAAAGAATAATTCCATGAATAAATTTGTTTTTAAAATTTTAAACTTTTTCTTTTGATTGCATTATGTATAACAGGGGTGTCAAACTCGCGGCCCGTAACGAACATTTTTGCGGCTCGACCAATATATCGGCACACAATAATACAGGGATGGCAAAAAGTTGCAAGCGGTGCAACCTAACTGGCTTTTGGAAAAATTGTGCAAGCGGTCTAAGCTAACTAAATGTAGATACAACAATTATTTTTTTCTGCGGCCCACCTAAAGTTAAACCTTGTTTGTGTGTCCCAAGTTAGCCATTGAGTTTGACACCCCTGATGTATAATATAGAAATCCTTAGGTACTGGCACGGGGAAAGATTTGTATTAAATTTTATCTTATTTTGGCACACTGATCAAATCCTATTTGCCAACCCTAACTTATGTAGAACAATGTATGAGTATAACTGAAATAGCTACCGTTAAACACGAGCAGTTAGCAAAAGCTGTTGCAAAGAGAACATGGTTATGTACCAATAAAAATGACTTACAATAAAGACTTTGCAAAGTGTTTGCTGCAGAACAAAACAACGAAAGGCAAAACGATTCATTCTGATGAGCTCTTAATCGTTTTGATAAAGTCCACACAGTTTTATTTCAATCGTAATTCGATAAAATTGTTAATTTTCTAATAAGTTTCATATTTATTTTCACACTGAAAAGTCATTTTTATTAGCTTTATGGTGTTGTAATACTCTATGTCTATAGATTATTGCCAGCATAAAATTTTAGATTTTATGTTCATTTTTAACTAAGTAATCCATTATTTACCAGATTAAAACTATTTAACCAAACCGGCTTTCGCTAGATATTCAGGAAATTGAAATATAATGAAACCTGCAGTTAGGATCGGTAATCTGCAAATGATTGCATATTACAAGCATATAACTTTATTAAACAGTGGCAAATACATGTAAAATTGAATATGAAAATATGAGAAATGCAATAAATAATTACTCGTAAATTAAAGAATGAATACTGCATAATTTTACAAATCCATATATTAGAGAGTAGCCAATTTTGTAATGAACGATAGGTCTTGTAAAGTTTCAAGTAATTTTTGTGGTAGTAAAATAGGTGTATGCGTTCATATATTAACTTTACCTAACGGAGTTTTATGGCTACAAAACTTTGTTCATAACATTTTAATAGTCTTATACGAACTTGTTTGTACAGACTGTTTACAAACTCCTGTTTTAAAGTCAAGTGCGCAAAAATATATTATTTTTATGCCTGAATTTAAAATTTGTAATTTGTGTAAAGAAGGAAAACCATGAGTTTCTCGAGTTCACTGCTGTGATTTTTTAGGTCGTTAAATATACATAGTCACTGATTCCGATGATAAACATACAGGGTGGACCAAATTCGAATGTATTCCGGATATCTCGGTTACTGTAATAGTTAGCGAAAGTCTAATATCTATATCTGGGGCTATTTTTTTGAGGAAAGAAGTGCTATGTAATCAAATTTTTTATATCTCTTTCCATTTTGGCACTACAGACGAAAATGAAATTTCATCATTTTTGAGAATATATCTACTATACATTTTTTATGTATAAAATAGAACAAAATGTTATAAAGGTTTTTTATACAAATTTTTATAGCAAACTTTGATAAGGAAAGTTTTACAAAATTAGCCATACCTCGATTATTTTTTGCATTAATATGTAAAACTATATATTTTTAAAAAGCTAAAAAAATGCTCTTTCATATAAAGTCATAGCCAACTAAGGTTTCCACTTAAAAAAAATTAAGTTTACTTCATATCTCAAGTCAAGGTTGCTAAAACAAATTTAATTTTGGTTTTAACTTAAGCATGAAAATCTGAATGAAAAACCTTTATAACATTTTGTTCTATTTTAATAAATAAAGAAGTTACAGTAAATTTTCAAAAACGATGAAATTTTATTTTTCGTCTGTAGTGCCAAAATGGAAAACGATATAAGAAATCTGATAACATAGCGTTTATTTTCTCAAAAAAATAGCCCGATATCAGATTTTCGCTAACTATTACGGTAACCGAGATACCCCGTAAAACATTCAAATTTGGTACCTACACCCTGTATACTTCAAGTAGTGGAATCTCTCATAGGCGGACATCACTGGTCGCAGATTGTATGTCCGCTTATAGGAGGTGTCCACCTAATAGAAATAGGTAAATATTGCCTACATACATTATCTGTGCTAATGTACACTCTTTTCTGAGTTTTTTTTGTCATAAACTTAAATCACTTATAACTTTTCTCTTAGCGTTAACATGCGTCTCTTTGGCGCCATCCTTACGATACAACATTAACACACACTATATAATCTGACCAAAAAAAAATAACTTCTTCACTTTATTAGTTAACAAGCTAATGCCAACATAATAAGAACTGCCAGCTGGAGGTAGGGTTACCAACTTTACGCTTTTGGGGCATTTTTCTTTCGAAAATAATATTCCTATTGCGTATGCTATATGCATGCCTTTACTTGCGTCCGTACAAGAGAGATTTTATCATAAAAGGGAGGCAAACTGAGTGCCGTGTCCGTTTAAAGGAGAATCCGCCTAATAGAATAATATTTATTAGAAGTATCAATATCAAAGTGTCGGTTCCCCTAAAATCGTCCGGTTAAGAGAGGTGGCCGCTTATCGGAGGTATCCGTTAAGAGAGATTTCACTGTATATCATTCAGTTGGGACAAATCTTTCTCAGGAAAGAATTTTTAACACAAGCTCTAGTTAAATAATTCTGTACAATGTACATAAATCAATCAAACATTTGTAAAATAAACTAGGTACCTACTTAAAATAATGACTTTTAAAAAAGTATGCAATCCTTCTTAAAATCCAAGAAAAATCATTTATTTCTTATTTATCTATCAGCATAATTACCACAATAATTTTTCTTTTTCATTTCCAAGCATAAAAATGGTAAAATCGTTACAATTAAAGAGGCCTGTAATTGAAGAAAATTTTAGTTTGTATTATCAGCGTTTAAAACCCCTGAGTACTTTAATTTTTAAATCGACTACAGAAGTCGCTTAATCCTTAATAAGTTTATTCCATCCAGTAAGCGAGGATCGGATCGATTGCTTGCACTCGTCTAGCGTGTCAATTCTCTCTTAGCGGCAAAGTTGGGTCTGATTGCTAAAAATGTTTGTGACACCTACAATTAGGGTTGGCACCTTGCGTTAACCTTAGCATGAAATGTACTCTCCTAAATGTGCCAAGAGTAATAATTTTCTTTTCGGTGGTTGCGTTGGCTGTTAATCTGAAACATGAACTTAAAAGGGAGAATTTGTAATTTTAAAATGATGTTTAGAGATTAAGAAAATTTTCTGTTGGGATTAAAAATAATTTTTTTAATGGTTTAAAAGCTGGTTGTATATAACTTATTACTTAGGTTTATTATTCAATTGGTTTTGTTTGAAACCTAACGCTTGAAATTAATAATAACACTTAGCAGATGTAGCAATATACATTTATTTTAATTTTTTGTTGGTGCTTAATCATGGGTGTCACACAGGGCCGTTCACAGATAATTCGGGCCCCGGGGAAGCAATAGACAGCGGGCCCCCCTTTTTTCTAAAAAATTGTAAAATTTGAGCTCGCATTTTGATATACAGGAGACCATCCTATGTAATTCTGTATTAAAAATACGAGAAAAAATAATTCAAAGCTAAATGTTTAATATAATATAATAATCCAAGTCTCTAAAGTTCTTCGACTTTGGCTACATCTTCTTTCTTTCTCTTTTTTTCTTTTCTTTTCTGGGATCCAGGATTTAGGATATTGTTCCATCTTCATTTTATATAAATTAAATTTTATTCAATGTTCGTTAATAATAATAATCTGTTATGAAAGAAAACTATTTATATTCCATTGTATACAAATAGTTATTAAGATAATAAACAATGTAATCGGGGCCGTAACAATATTTGTAAACAAAATATTGTGTATTAGCTCGAATCCGGGCCCCCTTTGCAACACCGGGCCCCGGCAATTAGTAGCAACACTCCCCCCTGTGCTAGACCCTGGCTGTCACATATAAACAATTTATTATTAACTTATTTTAAAGCTAATTTTATGAGTTTAAGAATGGCTGCACATAGAACTTCACATCAAACGCCGACATGAATTCCATCTAGAAGAAGAGAAAGAGGAAGACCGAAAAGGAGATGGATGGAGTACAAAATAGCAATTGACAAAAGGAACTTAACGAACAATGATTGGAAGGACAGAAAAGAACGGCGGCGTTTAAGATGCGGTAGACGGCAGCCAGCTGTGACACGAAACAAAATTTTTGCTCAACTCTATGCATTAACAAAAATATAAAATGTAATAAAACCTAAAGAGTCAAACTATTTAATAAAGTTAATGATCAAACTCTTGTACAGAATGTATAGGCGTTAAACTGTTAGAGAAGAAAAATAGACTACATAATTGCTGAATAAATACAATTTGAATTGTCAACAGAGATGCGACCTACTGACAAGCTGCTAAACAAAATTACGTAAAATTATTAATGACGTTCCTAAGACAAAATCCTTGCAAAATACGGCAGCAGGGGAATAATTTATATAATTTGCTTTGTAATTATTATTGCCTGTTGTACCTTATTACAAGACTTTAACCTTCTCGCGAACTTCTAAAACAATTTCCTAATCTGCATCTGTCGACAACATCCTGAAATTCGCTAGCAGCTCGACTCCCAGCTCAAGGCGTTACTAATCTGTGAGCTGAGGTGCCACGTCTGCAATTAAATTCGATCTCATATGCAAATTCCGAGCAATATTCCGAATATTTGGACTATATATTATGGAGCATATAAACCCCATGTTGTAATTCCCCTTGCGCATCGCTAGATGCTTATCGCAATCGTTATTGGTTTGTTCGTGCAAACGTTTGCTTGAACCCAGTATTTGTCGTGTACGGGTCCTCAGACACAAATTCTCATTTATAGGGAAGAGATAAAGATACCGCGAAGGTAAGATAAAATTATCTTTGACAATAATTTTAATAACGTGCTAAGCGATCACGTTTACACTTGCGTAACTTATAAAACCAAGAAAACTTTTATTATTTCTATTATATTTTTAGGAGAAATGTATTTTTGTACAGGTCATTTTTATGTTTTATGTAATTATAATTACATTTGGTGTAAATGCAACCCATCAAAGTTTCGATTCTTAATTTATTTATATTTAGTTTTCATCAGGGACCCGAACCGAACCGGAACCGGAACAAAAACCGGAACGAACCGGTGCCTTTTTCATGAACCGTGAACCGGAACTGAACCTCTTAGTTAAGAAATCACAAAACCGCAAAACCGAACCGAACCGACTGGCGTGAACCGCTTAAAACCGCTACAACCGGTTAAAAAACCGGTTCGGAACGATATTTTTTATAAAAAATTGGATTTTATTTTTTTTGTAATTTTTGATTACATCTTACCGTAGATAAAAAGAAAATATTTAAGACAGTTCAATTTGTAAATAATTAAATATGCATCGTCTATCACAGTCGTATTTGAATAATGTATTCTTTACCGCGATTAATAGAACGCAGGCGCTCTTGCTCGTCAAGCCGTCTTTCACTACAAACCGCAAGTTTAAACTTGTTGAATGGACTGTATAATGCGGCATTGCACATAGTACTGTACCTACTTTGAAATGGCGTGCGCTTACGTACTTTTATAAATGGTTAGTTATTGCTTCTAATTTGGAAAACTGTAAGTATAACTTTATATTACTAAGAGTACTATACTAACTAAATTTCCACACGAATTACATCATTGTTTTGTAGGTTTTGTCAGTGAATACATTTGAAATTTTTTCAAGATTTTTTTCATGGAATAGTTGCTTTTAAATCATAGATCACTTTGACCCATTTAACCAAGTCTGTATCTCTTACCGTTTACGAGATCCCCATGCTGTTCAAGTTAACTTATATCAAAATATGTTGATTTTTCTAACATACAAAGATTTGTTTTTCCTTCAGTTTAACACATTTTTGGCGAAAAATCTCCATTTTTGTATTTTTGGCGCATAAGCTACCCCGATATGAGACCCTCGATATTACACTGACTTAATTTGACAGTTTTATTTAATACTCTACAAAACAAACACAAATTTGTATATAAATAAAATTGTAATGTGTTCTGTTTTTTTGTACTCAGAAATTAAAATTTAGTTTTACCGCCTGTTTGTTGCAATAATGTTTGTTAGATGGCGCAGTATATATCAAGGTAAGGTTAGGTTATATATATAAAGAGTTTGAAGTTTAAATATAAATAAAATTTATATGTTGTGGGTTTATGTTTTATTACTATTTTTATACATTTTGTACTAAAAAAAAAAACGTATTGAACCGAAACCGGAACTGAACCGTTACCGCCGAACCGGTTACCGAATCATTAAAAAATAAAAACCGGTGGTTCGGAACGTAAACCGAAAAGTTAAAATTTATCGAACCGGTAACCGGAACTGAACCGTTATTCTTACCGGTTCGGGTCCCTGGTTTTCATTGATATAAATTTTATTCGTAATAGAAAAAACCCTCTTAGTAGTAGCGTTAGAATCCGAAAAACATGAAGAATACTCAACAATTAGCGATAAGTTCTTAAAATGTATTAAAAAAAAGTTGAAATACTGCAACCCAGATTTGTTCATCGGTAATTGAACTTTGCTGCCATTCATATTATTTTTCTTTAAATACAACAAATTTCATCAAAAAGATCACCTTTTATTTGTAATCTTATTTTATTGGAAACAAAAAATATTGTTTTTTTTTACTTTGAACCAAACGGAATTTTATTTAAAATGATTCGGTCAAGTTCAGTCATTTCTGTCAAATAGGTAATCGATACAAGTTTAATCAAATGATAGCACAAATTCTTTAAATGATTTTTAAATGATCTTTTTCCAATCGCGAAATAGTTTTTTTCAAGGACCCGAACCGCAAACAATAACGGTTCAGTTCCGTATGCCGGTTCGATAAATTTTCACTTTTCGGTTCAAGTTCCGAACCACCGGTTTTTATTTTATAAAATATTTCGGCGACAACGGTTCAGTTTCGGTTCCGGTTCGATGGAAAATATGATGACAAATTGAACTATCCGAAATTTTTCCAGTTTTGGTAACATTCAATAAAAATTACAAAAATAAAAAATTTTACGTGTCATTAAAAAAAGGTCCGAACCGTTGTGTGAACCGGTTGAAGCGATTTGAACCGATTCACACCAGTCGGCTCGGTTTTATTCTGCGGTTTTGTGATTTTTTACATAAAAGGTTCAGTTCCGGTTCACGGTTCATAAAAAAAGCACCGTTTTTACATTCATGGTTAAAACTTTTGCGTTCAGATAATTGAAGTTTAAATTGTTTTATAGTAACGAAAGTTTCGCACATTAGAATATTCTGAGATACAATTATAGGAATGTGTTTATGAAAAGTTATAGCTTAATAATGGAGAAAAACTATGCTTTGCCGAAGGGATCATAAAAAAAAAGGTTTGAGAATTGTAGGACATTTTTCCTGCTCTAAAAAGTATATTTTGAAAGGCGCAAACCCAACCCAAAGTACGGGAATAGAGTCAACCATCTAGCTTTACTGTACCCTAGTAGTCTTTGGTACTGAACATTTTTTATCACAAATTTCCTTAAAATAAAGTATAAATAATTTGTTACTATTATAACTTCAAGATCAATTGGACTGAGCGACATCTTTTTACCAATACTAATACAATTTTCTTTGTGGCCGACACAATAAGCACCAAGCACCAAGCAGGGCAAAACTGAGTTTTCAGAAAATAAATAAATCTAAAGGACATCGCTTTAAAATGAAGAACTGTCTATTACAATAAAGGACGTATAGTCACCGTACGTATAGTAGGTACATTTCTTAAATATTTATTACTTACAAATGTAGAAAAAATGTTTTTTAAAGTAATTGTAAAACACAAAAGCACTTGATATTGTTTTGTGAGTTTTACCCCTAATATCTATAAATTCTTACGAAAACTACCTCAGTTGTTTGATTATTTTACAAAATTCTAGACTGAATCTTTTTCAAAGCCCTCGGTTTCTTCGTACCCACTTCCAGTGCCTGTAGGGCCTAAACAATAAGCCTCTTCAAACCGAGGAATTATCGAATTTCCCTTTTGGTTCATTTCTAAAGTGTCCTCTACAACATTTATAACCACTTGACTTTGGTGTATAATCCTCTTTAGAAATTTATCTAACCATTAATGGTACGCCCCACCGCGTTTTAGAAGAGCCACATCGTAGAAAAAGCAAATATTTTATAACAAATTTTCTTTAGGCATATTATTTCGAAGTTTACAGTCACGACACAAAAGCGAAGTATAACAATATTTATCAAAAAGTTAATAGGTGCCAACTATATTAAAGTTATCTTCACCAAAAAATTTCACACATTAGATCAAAGTAGCCGAAGAAAAAAATATGAAACGACAAGAAATAGTAAAGAGAAATTAAAAGTCTTTTACCAACTATTAGAGAGGCAAATGCCGTATATACAGTCTGTTCTACAAAATGAGCCCGAGACTATAGCGACTTCAATTATTGTGATTTAACCATTAATAAACCATATATAGGGTGTTTCATAATTGAATGCTGATCCTTAAGGGTGTTATTCCTTGGATGATTTTAAGAAAAAAAGTTCATATCAATGTAAGTCCGCAACCGCCGTATTTTTGAGATACAGGGTGTTAAAAGTTGAAAAAAACGGTTTTTTCGTAATATTTTTGAAACCACCTTAGATATTTTTTTGAATTTTAGTACGTACTAACTAGGCATAAAAACGCATTTTTTTTCAGAAAAAAAAAATTGTTCTATGTCATATGACAATGAGCTTATAAAATACAAATTCTGTTTCTGGCCTACTACAACTAGATATGTACTTACTCTTTTACTCTTCAAGAGTAATAGCCTTTAATTTTTTTACTCGAAAACCGTTCGTCGGACAAAAAAGTCAAGAGGCCAGTTTTACTAAGAGATAAAGCAAAATTATAAAAATGACATTTATTTTGAAAAAAAAACAGTGGCGTATCATGTTTTTCATTAAAAATATTCAAGGACATGTTAATACGGACGCCATTGGTAGAAATAGAACAATTTATTTTCTGAAAAAAATGTGTTTTTATGGCTAGTTAGTACCTACTAAAATTCAAAAAAATATCTAAAGCGGAATCAAAAATATTACGAAAAAACCGATATTTTTTTCAACTTTTAACACCCTGTATCTCAAAAATACGGCGGTTGCGGACCTTCATTAATATGAACTTTTTTTCTTAAAATCATCCAAGGAATTATACCCTTAAGGATCATCATTCAATTATGAAACACCCTGTATATTATTAAATGGGACAGTCTTAACTACAGCTTGGCGAAAAAAATCTGTTTTAAACATCTTCATTTATTTGTTGTGACGTCACCGACATTTTTTTTATTGGTTGGTATAATTTTTTTTTGGGGTATTTTTGTAGAGCATTTTCAGTACTTTTCAACTGTCTAGACTTTTAGTAGGCTTATACTATGAAATGTTTGTAAAAAATGCAATAAACTAGTCTGAGCTAGTAGGCCATTTAACTAAAACTTCTGCTAAAAAAAATAATTACTTATTAGCAAGCAACCTTAAAAACACTTGCTTAATTGTAAATACGATGCCAGTTTTGCATGGACAACAACGGCTCACAGTTTAAGCAATTTATTTCGTATTGTTTTGTTATCATTGTGGTATGATATCCAATAGCAGTGTTCTCATTAGTAATAGTCATTCAGATTGCACTGAATTACCATTAAGCAAGTGTTTTTAAGGTTGCTTGATTATGAATAATTATTTTTTTAATAGAAGTTTTGATTAAATGGCCTACTAGCTCAAACTAGTTTTTTGCATTTTTTTACAAACATTTCATAGCATAACCCTACTAAAAGTCTAGACCGTTTGAAAGCACTGAAAATGCTCTACAAGAATACACCAACACCAACAAATTATACCAACCAATTTTTAAATAATGTCGGTGACATCTCAACAAATAAATGAAGGTGCTTAAAACAATTTTTTCGCCAAGCTGTAGCTAAGATTGTCCCATTTAATAATATATAGGGTTTGTTGATGGTTAAATCACAATTGAAGCCGCTATGGGCCCATTTTGTACAACAGACTGTATAATAAAGAAAAAACATAAATTATTTAAATAAAATTTTCACTAATATGCAAAGTTCTTTACCTCCTAAAATGGAGAAGTTATAGATCGTACATAGACATTAAAAAATTTTAAACTAAAAACTCAAAAATTATTACATTATCAAAAAACAATTCTATCTTCCACATTTTTGTTATTGCAACAGTTTCTTTAGAACAAAACCAAACACTTGGATACGTGTTAACAGTACGATTATCGCCACTCAACGTGAAAGCTCTGGCTTTTGTACGTAACAATTGTGTTTTTAAAAGGTAAGAACACATTAAAAGAGGCCAAACAACTTCGCCACTTCACATCCTCCCTTCTCAATGCATAAATCCACAATGCAGGAAGGGTTTTAAAATCGATACCTGAAAAAGCAACGAAATCCCATGATTGATATTATAAATCTGTCTGAAAAACTTTACGTATACAATCTTAAAACGGAATCTGATCATCCAACTTGAAAGTTTTTATAGCAGATCGAGTTCTTTAATGGAGAAGCGCATCGAACGACGATTATATTTACAGTTGCCGTTAGTTCGTTATTTCCGGATGGAGCAGTTCAAATGGACACACAAATCTTAACTCGAATGTTTTGTTGTAAGATTCGGAGTTTAGATTAATTAGTGTAGATATAATAAATGATAACGTTGACAGTCCATTTAAAACAGCACAGAAATCGTTACGGCATTGTCTTCAAGTTCTTGCTGAAACATCGAAGAAGGTGATAAATGACATGGAAGAAACTTTTTTAATTTACGAAATTCGCACATTTTCGGCCAAAATTTCTCCTATTAAAAACAATGCGCCTAGATTGCATCAATCTGTGATTGAAACTCAAATAGTTGTAACAAAAATCATTGTATCGACAAGAGTCAAGTCAAAGAAATCTGTCTTCGGTAACAATTTAAAATCAACAATTAAAAAGTTCAGCTGTTGCTAATTACAGAATTACCGACCCCTTCATTAAGGGTCTATTAAAGAAAGTTCAAATAAAAGTGTTTCCTTAACACCAAAAGACGCTATTTAGAAAAAAGATACTACAAAAATGCAATTAAAGTCGATTGCCCTCGCTCAAGTCACGTATCTTGACTGTTTTAACTTGGCTCACTAAGTTTCTATTACTTTATGACTTAAGAATAACACGCTCTCCGTTTCATTTTGTGCTGTTTCGTAATTCGTTGCTACACAAATATTTTAAATGTACGACATAAAACACGTTTTATTTAAACAGAATTTATCAATGTCTTAAGCTATTCCAAGCGTTTTAATGAACAAACCGAAGTGGCCAACAAAATTGTTTTAGCTTATTTTTTTTTTTAAATTGCTTTTGTTCGTTCCTGTCATCCCATCCACCCTTCTCCTTTTCGATCTTTCCCTATTGCTCCTTCTAGATGGGATCCATATTGTGACACCCTGAGATCAATTATTTTATTTTACTTCAATGTTATTTCATTTACTTTTAAATGAACAACATTGCAACAAATGCTGATGCATCAGTTACTAAAACACGTAGCAATTCAAAAGGGCCAAGTTATGAGGATTTAAACTTTAGTAAAACATATTAACGTTAAAATATTACGGTCATAACTTGGGTCCTACAACGGCACCATTTGAGTTTCGTCAATCAGAAAATGATTTGTAGATAAAGTTGTACAGCATAAGTAAAACAAACTACTCGCACAAATATGTTTATAGGAAAGAATGACAAAGATGCAACTACAATAAAAAAGGGATAGAAACAGAGAACCTAAAAAATCTTGGGACAGTTGCGCTGGGGTAGTTAAGAACCAACCACCGAGAAATGTACAGCCGATCGAAAAATAAAGGAGTTTGTTGTTAAAATTGTTGTGTTTTCTTTGTATATTACTGTGCAATAACTGCTCTAGGTATGTATAGTACGGTCCGTCACAATCGTGTCCGGAACATTCTTCGCCCACAATTCTTCGCCCACAGTTCTTCGCCCACAATTCTTCGCCTCCACAATTCTTCGCCCGCAATTCTTCGCCTACACAATTCTTCGCCTACACAATTCTTCGCCTACACAATTCTTCGCCTACACAATTCTTCGCCGCCACAATTTTTCGCCGCATACAAGCATATCACAAATTTTGTTGTAAGTGTGATTGTTTTTATTTATAATGTAATTTTTACAGATTATTTTACATTAGGTTAGGTTTGGTCAGGTCAGGTTAGGTTAATTTAATTTTTATTCATACTATAATAACATAAACAAGATTAAAAATCACAACATACGCTATTTATGTAGCAATTTTTAAACATAATATTAACCTTTTTGGTGCTCTGGACGAGTATACTCGCCAAAATTTTACGCGGTACAAAAGGTGCGTTCGGGACGTACGCTCTTTTTGCTTTATTTGCTCCACAGCGTTCGGGACGCGACTTTGGAGTAAAAAAGATCGCTCCGAAGGGCGTTCGGGACTGCATAAGTGTAGTAAATAAATCTACTCTAATTTGCACCACCTCTGAAGCTGGGGCAAGCTGAGCTCGCGAAAGAAGACATGCGCATTACGGATTGTCTACGTTTGAATTCTTTGAATTGCTAGGTACAGCATAAGAATAAGATACAGTTAACATCCAGGCTTCGTGTTATTGTGTTGAATTAGTTAACAACAATTTCTTGTGGACAGTAATTAACTTTCGATGTAATTCCCTATTATTAAAACAAAATTTTGGGAAGTTAAATGGTTTCATATCATGACATTTTACATCAATTTTATAACCAAATAATCTAACAAATTCGAAACAATACAATTTGTTGCTTGTTTTACTTACAATGATGTCTGATTAGACCGGTCTACAACAAAATAGTGAGGTTACCTTAATATTTGAAATATCCGCTGATTTTCTGCACTTACACGTCCCGAACGCACAAGATTTACCTTTGGAGGCTCTGAGACCACGTGATTACAATCTTACTCCAATCCTGTCCAATCCACTCCAATCTGGGAGCGTGCGTCCCGAACGCTGCTAAAGTGCTCGAGACGAGTTAACTCGCCCGAACGTTACCGCGTTTGAAAGTTAGGCGCACTGCAGGCACAGAAAAACTACAAGCATTGCGCACCGAAAAGGTTAAAAGAAGAAGTATTAATATACAAGAAACAACTTAAGGCTAATGTAAAATAATCTGTAAAAATCACGTTATAAATAAAAACAATCACATTTACAAATAAAAATTGTAATATGCTTGTATGCGGCGAAAGATTGTAGCGGAGAAGAATTGTGGTGGCGAAGAATTGTGTAGGCGAAGAAATGTGGGCGAAGAATTGTGGGACGAAGAATTGTGGGCCAAGAATGTTCCTAGACCCCGTCACAATATCCATATTTGATGCGCAATTATTCACGTGCGTGCAGGCATTCAATTTAGATAAGGACACCATTTAATTTTTAAAATTATTGTATTAAAACATATTGCACCAAATTAGCAAATCACGAACGAAGTTATTAATTGTCAATATGACAATTAATATCGTAAGTTATTTATCACACAGTAATTTTTTGACTTAAAGAGAAAATTATGCATAGAATTCTGCAAAGCATTTGCCAAACATCATGGCTATAATTACATACTAATGTGAATTTGAACTACACATTTACTATCTATCACTTTGATAGTATGTAGTTTGTGCACCCACAAGAGGAATTTCTACTTGAGCATAATTAAACTGACAGCTTCAATAGCAGAAATGACAGCGCTGTTTACATCAAGTTTGATTACGGAGTCATAAGCTATACTGTGTAGTATCAAGTAAAGCCGCGTACACACCGGGTTCGCGAACAGTTCGCGAACAGTTCGCGAACTATTCGCGAACCTGGTGTGTACCTGGAGTATGCAAACAGTTCGCGAACAGCTCGCCAGTTCGGACAGAGTTCGCTCTTGAGGCGGTACATCAAAGGGGCTGTTCGCGAACTCGTGCCTGACATAACCTCACTTTCTGATTCTACGCGTTGTTTGTGCTTGGTGTGTATCAATAGATAAGTGAATATTTATAAAAAGGTACTGGTTAGAAGAGGAAGTGATACATTTGATTGAACAATATCGTGAACATCCACTGTTATGGGATACGAAAAATGTTCGCGAACCCATTTTGGTCAGTACGGGGCTTCACACACCGGGTTCGGGAACTGTTCGCGAACCGAGTTCGGGGACTGTTCGCGAACCGAGTTCGCGAACCGTGTTCGCGAACCCATTTTGGTCAGTACGGGGCTTAAGACGAACTTAAATGTATGTAACCCTAAACTTATGGCGATGCACTAAACTAAACACTAAAACGTGTGCTTAAGCTGTTAAAAGCTGAAAACGCTAGCTTTCGTGTAAAAATAACGCAAATATTTATTTTAAATAATTAAAACTAGTCACTGCCACGTGCCACCTATCTTCTAAGACAAATCTTTCCAAAAGTTTTTACTATGAAATAAGCTTAAGTTTAATACCAACAACGAACATTTCATTTCCATCTGGTACCAAGACTAATGTTTCACTTTTAAAAATTTGAAATTAAAATCGCTTGAAGGTCTAGTGCCTGATATTGAGAGTTTTTTTACATTATTTAACGTAAACACAACTTTGTTGCCTATTTCGTAACTTTTTGACGCAAAAAATCGTTTGATGTTAATTACTACATGAAACAAAAAGTAGAGTTGGAAAGAATAGCGACCACTTGATAAATAAATGAAGCTAAACAACTTTTTACTATAATGAAAATTAAAACCCCCGCGGGCACTCAGCAACGACACACACACACACACGCAAGCACACGTCTACTACACGTTGGAGAATACGAGACCGAGCAAAATTTTCTGAGAATAAAAATCACGGCTAATATTGTTTAAGGTTTTTTTTTTAATTGTTCAGAGATTTTTCCTTCACCATTGTTCCTTGCGCTCATTAAAATCGTAATAGATCACACTTTAAAAATGCTCTTGGCTTAACTCAATTTTTCCACTACTTTCACTGTCTTAAGGGCGTAATGCTCGTGTTAGTTATGAGACATGTTGTAGGGTATACATTACTCGTTTATTAAAAAAGGTAATCATATGAGGAAAAAAGCCTTCAATTGTCGATGAACTAATTGATGTCCCTACGTTATTCAAATTTTTTTTTTTTTTTAAACAAGGCGCAAAAAAATTGTTTAAAATTGCCCATTTTGATAGTTCAGTAATATTGTAAAAATTTGTAAATAATCAATATATGAGGACATAGATACTTACATTGAAACTTTTACTTTACAAATCAGTTTTCCTGTAAATAATATATTTACAAATAACATTGCAATTCTTATGTAACAAGTGCATGTTTTGCTAAAATATCAAATACACATTGCCTAACTATCAGGCGCTTTGCAAGGTACCGTTGTTTTTTGTGGCATTAAGATAAGCTACACTGTAAAACTAGGTATTTAAATGTTTTCTTATCGACTAGCTGACTAACTAAAGAAACACGCAAGTGATGAATACTATAATATATACAACTTATAATATTATGTATGAATACAAACAAACGACATTACTTAAATTTAGAAATGGAAAAATAATGTTTTAACAAAATAAATTATATATGTACAACTTAATATTATACAATATAAACAAACGAAATTACTTAAATTTAAAAATTAAAAAATAAATATTTAATAAAATAAATCTTATAATAGTTTAATAAAGACATTTTTAAATTTATATATGTTTAATAAAATAAATCTTACAATAATTTAATAAAGAAATGTATACCTACGTTACATACTGAGGTAAACCTATCTTTCTAATTATTGTGATATTTACATTCATATAAACTATTATTAAGCGATTTATTAAAACAATCGATACTACTTAAATATTTTAGTAATTTTAACGGTAAAAATGAAAATTTTGAATTTACTGTTTTAACGAAGATTATTTAGTTTTTAATTTACATGCTGATGTACCATTGTTTCTTTTTTTTATCCGGGTGCTTTTATAACAATTTTATTAAAATACTTAGTTACTAATTTTGAATATTGCAATGCAAACAATCATCTCAAATCTTTAAATGTTTTTTTTTTAAGATATTGGGGATCAATTATTTCTGGTAAAAAGCATTTATAAAAAAAAGTAGATAGTTGATTTACCATGTTTTCTTCCCAAAATTTATTATCTTTATATATTTTTTCAACTGCAAAGCCAAAAGGTGTCCAAATTACAAACATGCAATAATTTTTTTGTGCGACATGCAGTTGTCCCTGTACTTGATAGTAATAATTGTCCCTTCTTTTTAGTTTTAATTCGCCATTTTCTACCTCAGCATATGAATTTTTTTTATTATTAATCGCTTCGAGTGGTGTACAAGACGATGCATTAAAAGGACATTTTATTTCGATGATACCGTCATTGTCTATAAGACCATCGGGGGAAGCCGCTAGAAAGTTATAGTTTTCATCAACAAATAGACCACAATCGATAATTTTCAAGTTATATTTTTCCTCAAATTCCCGAATAGCTATTCTTTCATGGTCTTGGCCCCAACGAGTAGCTTTGTTTCCAATAAAAGTAGAATAAAGTATACTTTTAAGCGTATTCCCACAGTTTGTTTTCTTTCTTAATTTACATATTCTGCCGAAATTTGATGCAGTTAGTCGAATAGATCTTTCTTGCCTCCATAATACGTTATTTTGTTGCCCAATGCTACTTCTCTCAAGGTCTTCCCGTTCTTGTTTGCTTTTTATTAACGAAAACAAAAATTGATTTTCGGCCTGCATATATTATTTTGGTGATAAATCTGGAATATCGTCAACGGCACCATAATCTGAATCGGCAGGCGCTGAAACAGTCTGTTTCTTTTTGTAAGCCGTGGGAAATAATTCCCTTCTACATATTCTCCATGTTTGACGATGTTCCAGACTCTTTATATATTTTTTGGTGAAAAATCCAGGACTACGGTTTTCAACTTTTTTATGTATTGCCCTGGAAAGTTGGCCAGCTTCTAAGTTGAAAGAAATAGAAGCAGCTTCACACCGCGTCTGGTAGGAACCTCTTCTACCGAAATGAACGTATTTTAAATTATGCATATCAACACTTCTTAAAAATCCTTCAACAATTATATCAGCTTCCATTCCTGTGGAAGGTCTATCCCAATTTTTAAAACAATTATGTACAGCAACAATATTATTTAACGACTCGGCACGTGCACATACGCTACAATATTTATTGCGTATACCAATAAATAAAATTTTTCCAGTCCTTTGTCCAATTATTACTCCGACACCTGATGAAGCATTATAATTAGTCCTATAGGATCGTTTACTCCATGCTCCATCTGCTACAACTGTAATCATAGGTATGCCATCGGAATCAACTCTTCCATCTTGGATTGCTAATTGAGCTTCCTGTTTTCCGGCATTCTCTATGACCTCCCATGCTATGTCATGGATAATATACGATAAACTTTCTTCATTTTTAGCAAACATATGTGGTCCCAGGTCCCATACATGAATTATCACACACTGAAAGAAATTCGCGCATTTGTGCATATCCAGCTCCTGTCGAAACATATCCCATTACTGCTGCTTTATTAATATCCATTGCATTTTCATCTTCATCTGAATTTATGATTTTACTAGTATGACACATTTTACAAGTCACATTAAATTTACTTTTTAAGCCAAGTCTTTGTTCATTTGTTATATGTAAATGTTCGTTACTGCAGTTGAATATTCTTAAATGCGGGAAATTGATTATTTCTTCGAAAAACATCTTAATATTTACAATTCTTCGTCCAGAAAGTAAAAAGTTTTGACTAAATAAAAACAATTTATATTAATATTAACGACTCATTTGTTAAAGCTAGATTTGTACTAAATACCTTTCTGCAACAGAAGGAACAGATTTAAATTCATCATCTGTTATCGCCATGTCCATGATAATGTTATCACCAGCAGATTCTTTAGAAGTTGAAGATGCAATAATGTTAACTTCAGAAAATTGTAATGACGTTGAAGGTGCAGTATTTAACAATTTTTTAAGGTCTGCATTTCTAAAAAAATTATTTTCATGTATGGTTGAATAAATGTAGTGAAATTCTGAGTAGAGGGTGTTTATAAACATTATGGTGATGCACATAAGCGCTTCATTACAGAAAACAATCGTTACATACTTAATTTAAAACGAAATAAAAGATACTCTGGTATTACGGACAGGACGATTACAAATTACAACCATATGATTTATTTGGTTTTTAAAAAAATTTTAATTGTTGTGATCGTCCTGTAATACCAGAGTTTCTTTTATTTCGTTTTAAATAATTTAACGGTCGCAAACAAATACATTTAATAGTTACATACTTAAGTAAAAACAATTAAATAGTTAAAATGGGCAACGTTTACGTTCATAATCATTTTTTAGATGTAAAATGTTGTCTAAATATTAATTAGTGCAAATGCACTAGTATTTTCTTTTTTATAATTACTTGCTGAACATGTTATAGTTACATTTTTCAGTAAAATTCAAGTAGATAATTCTAGTATGACAAAATAACTGGCGTATTCGAGATTTATATTTATACCAAGCACTGGTTTCTAATGTAGTGAGAAAAATTATTTAAAAAATTTGTGTTTATGTTTATAATATATAATCCTAAAAGCCTAATACTCGGGAAATGTAACATGCATTAATGTATAAAATCTATGAGTCGTCCGCTTTTTTAAAAACAGTGTACCATAACTCATTCGGGCAATTAAGCTGTCAATCCAACAATGAAACATCTACCTCCTAACATCTATGGATACGTATACTTATGCTACGTCAATAACGCGATTTATATAAGTTCATCTCATTCAGAACTATGTTGACTCTCTCGTAGTTAAATTTTATTTCGTTAGCATTACACCCTTAAGAAGTTGACAAAGTCTAATCAACTTAACTTTGATAATTAAGCTTAGGTAAAGAACTAAATAATGTAAAGGTAAGGATTTTGATTTTCACGGCCTACTAGTTTCTTTTTTATGCTCAATAAATTCAGCTTGGCCCTCGTACGTCAACTCCATGATCATGAATAACACCGCAAATAAACTAAAAGGGGATGAGGGTGACTCACCCCCGCGGACGGTGGTGTAGGATATTGCACACGCGTCACTGTCAACAAGAGGTCAGCCCGTACCCCTCATGCAAATGTCGCCACAGCAGCTAAACGTGAACGAGCCAACATTTAAGCCCTTATTTGCATTTATTGTCTTTTAGATACACTACCGCTGGTCTAGTCTTTACAGCTCTATACATAAAATATTGGCTCACAACTCTTTGCTTTTTCTCGGTGGATCGGTGGAGAGGAGAAAGTTCGTGAAAGAAAACCGTAGTAACCGTAAATCGTGAGAGGATAAAACCTAACCCAGTAACGTGTCATGTTTCGCGATACGTTACTTACATTACGCAAAGTTCCATGCTACCGCTAAACATTATTTATGTACGGGGATCGACGGAATCAATTTAAATATGGAATTTCGATTCACAGGAATGCGGGATAATAAGTTCTAAGTGTAGATCCGAACGCTTTATGAAGCCGCCCTCGAATTGAAAATTTATTAAATCAATAGAACGAAGGCTTCACCGCAATTACATAAGCTAATATTCGCCTAACTAGCTCATTTGGCCACCAAATAACTTTCTCTTCACATGTGTATGTAAAGATATCTCAAATACTCTGTAATCTTGTGAACAAACAACAATTTAAATACATGGCAAAGTATTTAGGTCCAAATCGTTTTGGATAAGAATTAAATGGTAACGTATGAATGAAAAATAGTAAGATGCTACATAAAAAACCAAAACACTAAATATAAATACAAATGCTGCATTCAAGACGTGTGCACATTATATGTATATGAAATTAATAAATTTACACAGGATTTTATTGATCGTTTTATAGCGAAATATAAAACATTATAATATTAATACGTAATCCATCGTCGGCTCTCTTATTGGACCAAATTTCTACTGCTGCCACATCAATATTGTATTAGCTACAGCATTTGAAAAAAGTTTTGCCAACATCTAAACCGATCCCCTCTTACAAAACTAAACAGAGCGACCATAGTAGAAAAAAAAATTATACAGTTTTAATTTTTCTAAAAGATTACTTCATATAGGTATCATTTGCTTATTTTCACTAGCAATCAAATTTATTACATAAAGTTTTTATTTACTGTAGAACAGAGCATTATAGCAACCTATACAGGGTGGTCCACTTTTTTGTAGCAGGACTAGGTGTAACAGTCGATACAAAAACTCATTTTAAAGCGAATATTCCATATCAACATGCGTCCATAAACGTTTCATTTTAAAGATACAGGGTGTTTAAATTTTCGAAAAAATATCGATAATGTTTAACCGTTTCCCAACCAATAGATGTAAATAAACCAAATTTGGTATACAGCACCACCTTACAGGTTACCACATTCGGTGAGAATGTCAACCCCCACCAGCAACCAGTGGCGGAGTTTTGGGGGTTCAGCTACAATAAATTTTACAAAAGCTAGTACAGCCCTAAGGTGTGTTAGGGTAATACCGCCCGGTCTGAAGGGTAATACCGCCCGGTCTAAAATATCGCCTATGTTTGAATTTCCCGCTTTGCAACATTTATTTTATTAGCCAAGGGTCGTATCTGTGATTATTGAAGAATATAGTTTTTGTTTGCAGCTAATATTTTTATTTTTAATCTCTGACCACATTTTTTTAAAATATCCAGAATAATGTCCTAGGTGGGCGGTATTACCCTAACGCACTATATTTAAAATCAAAATCGAACTTGTTTTTGGGTAGAGCATATTATTCTAAACAAAAAGTATCTCTTGACTTTTCTTCGTATCTACCATCGTTTGGCGTGAAATTTGATTTATTTTACTATTCTCGGCAAAAATTTGCGCTAAAGTTCCACCTAAGAATATTGCGAAAAGCAGAAAATGCAAGTTGCAGAGTAAATCCTTAAAAAATAGATCATTAATCGTTAATTTAGCAGAACAGCTTTCTTCATTATTAGCATGTTCTGTTATTAAAAACTGCAAAAATCGATATTAATTACTTCTTCATTTCGAACATATGCGATATTTTTAGATCGAATTTATGGGCTAATTTTTCGCGAGAATAGTAAAATAAATCAAATTTCGCGCCAAATGGTGGCAGATACGAAGAAAAGTCAAGAGACACTTTTTGTTTACAATAAAATTCTCTAAACAAGTTTAATTTTGATTTTAAACAGGGCCGTACTAGTTTTTAATAACATTTATTGAAACTGAACCCCCACAACTCCGCCACTGGTTGCTTGTGGGGCTTAACATTCTTACCGAATGTGGTAACCTGTAAGGTAGTGCTGTATACCAAATTTGGTTTAAATACATCTACCGGTTGGGAAATGGTTAAAAGTTATGGATTCGAAAATTTTAACAACCTGTATCTTTAAAATGAAGCGTTTATGGACCCATGTTAATATGAAATATTCACTTTAAAATGAGTTTTTGTATCGACTATTAAAGTCCTGCTACAAAAAATTGGACCACCCTGTATAGCACTTGAATTTTATAGCAATTTTCTTACAAAGCCAATAATTTGTTCTTCAAATTTAAAATGGAAAGACCCTGAAAAGCTTAACTTTATGTCTTATAGAACACCAAATTTTATGCTATTTATATATTACATTTTAGGGACAAATATTATATTGCCAATATTTGTAACAGTTGATCATGACATTTATTTAATCTTCACGTTTTTCTGCCTACAGATTTATACTTGTCAATCAAACTGTCAATTCGGTTACACATATTATGCCACAGATGTAATATAAAAAGAATTTGAATATTACGTTTTTATTGATTTGCGTCTTTAAAAATAAATAATGTACAATCTGTTGCTGATGTTTTGGTGATCATTTGCGCCTAAATAAATACAAGTATCAATTATTTACATTATAAGAAGTGTTAAGTAAGTAAATTTTACCATTATTACTTAACAAATTTGTAAACAAACAGACAGACAGACCAGAAATAAACAAAAGGTATTATAAAGACAAATGATTAATTTAAAAAATCTTAAATTCACTTACATAATACGAAAAGAGCAAATGTATCTAATACGAAAACTTAACTTTGTGTTCAATGAGAATTTTAAATAGCTGTAGATAAACGACGCTTAACATAATGGTTTCAAAATTTTACAAACTTTAATAGATCAGTAACAATTATTTCTAATATAAAATATATAATGATCCCTAACTTCTAATAAATAAAATATTTTGCCCAAAATTTTGCTTTAATAATTTGTGAATAAATAGAAGAAAAAGAATAATAAAAATAAAAGAAAAAAATGCTTATACTTGCTTTATTTTGGGAGGTTAAAAATTCCAATGATCTCAATTTTATTATAGTATTCTGTCATTATTATTTACTAAAAAAATATATCAGATCTTAATATTGATGTATATAAACACGTACACTTAAAATATTGTGATTCTAAATGTGATATGTGCAAATCAATTTTTTTGCAGCCACAATTGTTTGTTATACATGGGCTGAGGACGCTAAACTGAATAATTTTTTTGTTGATCTTACAAAACGAGCCAAAATCGAGTTATAGGTTTCCACATTCCATTCACATGTATATTTAAACCAGCTCATCCAATTTGGTTATCAAATGCACCTTCGCCAATGTAAATATTTCGTTTGCTGTAGAAGTCCGACTATCATAACGATATTCAACGTATTTTGTAGGGTTGTTCAGTAAATAAACGTTTCGCTACAAATTACACCCCAAAGGAGTTGGCGGAAAACATAGTCTTTTATTTCGTAAATGATTTCAAATGAAAATCTAATACGCTTGTATTATTTATTTGGGGTTATATCTGAACGCTAATAATAAAAATGTAACGTCAACATGTGCAACATTTCCTGGAATACGTCATTCATCAAACACTGCACCCATCAAGCTAATTATTTTTATTTTCATTATTAAATTGGATGTTCGGTGTGAGTGACCCTAGAGCGTGATATTTCAGCGTAAAAATCACCTTAAATTGTAAGTCGTTGCTCCAAACTTTTAACAGAAAACACAAAATAATATAAGGCACCTTATTATGTAAATTGAATAAATGTTCTTAATATTGTAAATGGTACTTTTTAATATAATTATAGGTAAGCAATAAAGACTAACAAGGAGAATGCCTGCGAGCGCAAAATAGATTTGAAAAACAGAAGTAATGTTTTATTAAAAACTACATAATACATACTAGAATTAATTATGGTGCGCTAAACATTTCTTTTCAATTACTAAGCGTATCGTTCAATTTTAAATCCTCATAATCCATAAAGAAAATGTCGTTTTGGTGCATAATTCTTATAATAGAAAACAATTTTTACAACAACTTTTTGTATACATTTTAATAACCGCGATATTTATCAGTTATTACATCTTTGCTTTGTAACATTTAAAATAAATTATTAAAATTGTAATATCTCGACAAATATTGATTTTAGGTATAGGACATGCTTAACGTTTTTTAAATGCTACTTATTAAATTATCTACAAGGATACATAAAAATATACAGGGTGAGTCACGACGGACGCGTCGGAGTTTTATGGCGAAACGGTTTATTTTTCCAATTTCTGTCGCTGTTAGATTATGTAAGTCAATAAGGGCTACATTTTAAAAATATTTTCAAACATACAGGGTGCTCCAAAAAACAGTGGCATATCAAAGTTATACTTTTTCTTATGGAACACCCTGTATATTTTTACATTTTTGGATTCCTCTTTAAATTTAATTTAAAAAATGTATAAGGTCATACGTGTCCAAAGTCAAAAACAAAATTTAACAGCCGATTACAATAAATGTTCAACATGACGACCATCCTCTTGAATACACATTGTGATCCTCTTTTCAAGTGAACGTCTTACATTACTCAACATATTAGGAGTGATTGTCTCAAAAGCATTTTTTATTCGTCTTTTCATATCCTCCGCAGTGGTGCGAGGTGAACTTTAAACTAAATCTTTAATATACCCTCAAAAAAAAAAGTCCATGGGAGTTAGCTCTGGAGATCTAGGTGGCCAGTTAACTGACTGGCCCACCTCTCCCGATCCACTTATCATGAAACTTTCGATTTAGATAATTTTTCACATTTAGTAAAAAATATGCAGGAGCACCATCTAATTGTAACCAAATGTTTTTTCTAATATTTAAAGGAATATTTTCTAAAAGTGCTCAAAAATCTTTTTTTAAAAATCTCAAAAATTTTCGGCCATTTAAATTGTAAGAAATTTCGATTTAAACGTGAGATTGCTCTTCACTATAAAAAAAATGTCAAAAATGCGTAGGCAAAAGATAAAACTAAACCTTTCTTGTTCTTTCGTTCAATTGTTTCAAATTACCGCTGTCCTACCTTCGTAGCCTCGAAAATATTACTTTGACCTAATAATTAACAATAAAATCGCGATATCTCGGAAAATATCAATTTTATGTATAAAACAGTGTTAATGTTTTCGAAAGAGAATTAAATTTCCTATAAGACGGTGTAAAAAATATAGGGGGTTGTATTAAAAAAAATGAGTTATCGATGTTTAAAGTTTGACAAGTTTGACCAAGCGTAAAAAACGCCCTGTATAATATTTTAAAAATGTAGGTGGTGCAAAGTGTTACATAATCGATTATTTCCAAGCGAATTTCTTCAGACTTCTCAAAGTTTTTAAATGTTGAAAATTTTTGAAAATACTGTATTTTCATAAAAATGCAATTTTCACGAGAACGGTTGACTTTAGACACATATGACCTTATACATTTTTTAAATTAAATTTAAAGAGGAATCCAAAAATGTAAAAATATACAGGGTGTTCCATAAGAAAAAGTATAACTTTGATATGTCACTCTTTTTTGGAGCACCCTGTATGTTTGAAAATATTTTTAAAATGTAGCCCTTATTGACTTACATAATCTAACAGCGACAGAAATTGGAAAATATAAACCGTTTCGCCATAAAACTCCGACGCGTCCGTCGTGACTCACCCTGTATAAAGTGTTGTATTTGAAATAACAAAGTTGCATATTGGTTCTCAAAAACTGAACAATTGATATATTTCAATATTATTCAGGATTATACAACTCATAATAACAAAGAAATGTTGTATTTAAATATATTTTATATCTACTCTAATAAAAGAGAAATTAATTAATTTGTATTAACTTCATAAAATACCTGACACCTCCACCATTTATAAAAATAAATTATTAAAATCCGTATACTCGAGAATTATTTTTTTTAGGTAAAGAATATATTTAATGTTTTTTAAGTGCAACTTAATTATCTACCAGAATAGTAAAAATATAAAGAGTATTAATTTTAAAATAACAAAGTTGCATGTCGGTTCTCGAAAACAAAACACTTTGTATATTTAGTAACAGTAACGCAGGATTATGCAACTTGTAATCACAAACAACTTTTGCATTGAAAATAGTTTTGTATCTACCTTAATAGCGACGCTATTAAATATTTTGGGTTAGATTTTTATTATTTCGATAAAACATAAAAGTTGCAATAACTCGAGAAATATTAATTGTAGGTACCTATAGAATATGCTTAATGGTTTTTAAAGGCACTTAAATTATCTACAAGAATACGTAAAAATAACCAGAGCGTTATATTTAAATTTACGAAGTTTCATATCGGTTCAAGAAATTTAAACGCTCAGTATATTTAAAAACAGGGTTGGGCAAAATTTTATTTTTATTTAAAAAATCAAAAATCATTGATTTAAGTTTTAAAAATCACGAATTTTTGATTTTTTGCATTTTTTTATAAGAAACGACTGTTTTTCCTTTTTACAACAAATTTATTCATTTTTCACACAACAGTGTATCTTCTATACAGCGTAATTCAAAAAGTTTGCAACAAATGAAGTTTTTTATGAAATTTTTTTCAGAAACTTTTATTCTTGAAAAAAGTTGGTGAATGACCTAAAACTAATTTTAGATGAAAAAAAAATCATAAAAATTCATACGACACTAGATTTTAGCGATTTCAGAAATATTCACAAGAGTAAAGTGGCCTTATTTTGAGAGTTACAAAAAAACTTTATATGGAACAAGATGATTTACCCGGCGTTGCACGGGCGATTACAATTTTAATTACTTTTTTAACTTGAATAAACCCAATAATTCCAAATCATACACAAATGACATACTCTGATCAATCATCTTTCCATTTTCTTATAATTCATTAAAAAATAACTATTTATTGCTTAAAAATTGAATAATAACTCAAATTTATTTTCTTTCGTCTTGTTTCAATTAAAAATGTACTAATAAAAATAATACTTCATGTACATTTATTACTAATTGTATACAAAACAATCTTTACTTGAGAAATACACCGCGCCGTATCGTGTTTTGACCAGGTATTTGCCGACGTAAGATCGAATCCCGTCCAAGTAATTTTTTTTTTTTTAAATTGGTAATATGTGCTTGTACTTAAAGTTTGGCGTTAGATCTGCAAGGTCCTAAATAGTAACTGTGCAAAATTTGGTCCCGATCGGTCAACGGACCTAGGATTCTATAGCGAACAAACAAACAAACACACAAACAAGCTTTTTTATATGTATAGAAGAAGATTGTTTAGAATTCAAAAATACGACAAAGATGAAATTTTACGTTAAAATTTCAATTGTTATTTTTAAAGTAATTTTAACATCCAAATAAGTTTTAGGCCATGCACCAACTTTTTCAAGAATAACATTTTCCGAGAAATCGATAATAAAGAACTTTTCTATTAGTTGCAAACTTTTTGAATGTTGAAACGATGTACTATAAAGTTCGAAAATAAAATTTCTACATCAAATTTCGTCATATTTTTGATTTCTGAACAATTTTCCCATGATTTTTTTTTTTAATCTCTAAATACGGACACTTTACTTTTGCGAATACTTTTAAAATCGTCAAAATCTAGTGTCCTATACATTTTTCTCCATCTTAAAATTAGTTGTAGGTCATCCATCAACTTGGGTCAAGAATAAAATTTTAAGAGAAATCAATAATAATAAACTTTTCCAATTGTTGCGGACTTTTTGAATGACGCTGTAGATTTTTAGACCCTAAAATTAAAAATTATTGTGAAAATTTACAAAGTAAATCTACCAGAATGCGTCTCTAGCAAAAAAAAAATCCTGCTGCTACTTTACTACTCTCTGATCAATAAGAAGCCGTTAGGCAATATTTCCGGCGTATTTTACTAGCGGTTGTTTAAGCGGGTGGAAGTAAAACCTGCCATTAATTTACGTGTGACGTTGAATCGTGAAAATAAATAAAGTAATATTATTTTAATTTAGAAAATCAGCTGATTTAAATCAGGCTAACCCTGTTTAAAAATGATGTTGAATTATGCAGTTTATGATAAGAAACAACTTTTGAATTTAAAACATTTTTGTATCTACATTAATAACAAAAATATGATTAAATATTAAGTTATACATTTTAAAAATATTTTTAAGCCCAAGGGTTCGTAAAATCCAAGTACATGCATTTTCATAGCTGAAGTTCACATGAAAAGTTCCCTTAAAACTTTTGTCTTCGATCATGGATTTTTACTAACAATGCCCTAATGTTTCGGCACAAAATGTACTTCCAGAATAAAATCGTGAGACCTGGCTTCCATGTTAGCAAATGGCCAAGTTTCACACCTCCCAATATTGTGCGATACACTTTCTCAACTAGAAGTAGAAGTTAAACAACGGCAATAAACATGTTTTACGTTTGAACACAACTTCGAAATGGATCGGTTCAGATTTTCCCTCTCTTTACAATCGCACAAGTTGATATCCGAAAAGGATAAATTCTATCTGGCTTATGTGTGCGTGAATCGAGAAGCTTGATCGAATTTTCTTTTCTTTCGCGGTTTCTTCCAAGAAAGATTTTGCTACCATTTTGCTAGATTTACGAGTTCAAAGTTTTAAGGTTAACTTTCTCTGTGATGAGCTTACACTTTTACACCGTGGTTTAAGATACCCGTGCGGACGTCCACGCCATAAAAGTTAATTACAAACTACTATAATTGCAATCTTACAAAAGTTTGGTTTCAGGATTCATTGTACGTATTATGTAATTTATGTACCACGCATGGCGATAAAGTCAATCACACACGACATGTTGACAAACTGGTCGATGTTTAAACGAAGGGATTGTACGCGAGGGACGAAGGAACAATTCGGTTTTAATGGGATTATTTTGTTTAAATAAGAGAGTAAATCAGAAGTTAATAGCTTCATTATCACGCTTAATATGTTTTTAAACAACATATTGCAGCACGTTCTGCTAAACCATACAAGGGTCGCCAAATTCGATGGGATTACATTGATATCTCGCTTAATATTGAAGATAGAGAAACGGTTAAGTTACCAAAAATATGCAGTTTTTTAAGACAAACTTAGAACTGTTTTCAAAAATATTCTATCATATCCGATTTTTTAATTATTGGAAAAAAGTGTTTTTTTGTCACATTTACAATGTGTCGTATGTCCGTTATTGTTGTAGATAATATGGAAAAAAAAAATTATGAACATTATCATTAGATGTTTTTATGTAAAATTCGATTATACCAAAATAACAGTTTTTACGGTCGCCGTTAAAAATTTATAACACAAACTTACCTTTTTTTTAATGGATGCTATAGTTGGCTATGACCTATTTCAATGCCTTATTTTTTTCTCATTCCAAATTATAAGGGTTGATGCAGTTATTTTTAATAATACGCAAGTTACGATGGTTTAAGATTTTTTTAAAAGAAAACATAGTAGACTGTGAAACCAACAATCAAAGTGTAAAACCTTTTAAAACTCATATGGTAAAAGGTTTTTTAATTTCAAACATATTTGAAACATAAACAATATAATGTACTAGGTACATAACTGATGATTTTAACTATTTTGTGTTTAAATATTTATACAGTTTATCTCAACAACGAATTGAAAACCTTTGTTACTTGTATCACATGAGTTTTAAAAGGTTTTACACCTTGTTTGTTTTTGTTTTCACAGCCTACTATGATATTCTTCTTTTTTTTAAATTAGAAAACCTTCGTAACTTCCGTATTGTTGAAAATAAATATATCAACCCTTATAGTTCGAAATAAGAAAACAATAAGAAATTTAAATAGGTCATAGTTAAATATAACTTCTATTTAAAAAAAAAAGTAAAATTGTGTCATAACTTTTTACCAGAGCTTAATTTTTTTTTGTATAATGGAATATTATATAAAAATATGACTAAAACACACTCTTTTTTAATAACTTAAAAACTGGAAATAAAAGAATAATATTAAAAACGGTTCTGAGTTTGTCTCAAAAAACTGCACATTTTTGGTGATTTAACCGTTTCTCTATCTTAAATATTAAGCGAGATACCCATGTAATACCATCGAATTTGGACCAACCTGTACACCTGAGTTATAAATAATGCCAATTACAATGTATAAACTCAACTGTTTGGGAAGAAAACGAAAGAATTACAAAACAGATTTTAAAAAATGGACAGATGATTTAAAAAGATATGACATAAAAATAGATTTAAAGGCAACAAAAATTATAATGATAGCGAAAGATACAGAAAATGTAGAAATAGTAGTGCAGGATCAAAATTTACAAGTAAAAAACAGCTGAACTATTTAGTAGCGTTGCTGGAGATAACTGGCAATATCGGACAAAAAATAGCTAACAGAATAAGCAAAGTAGTGTCACTGCAAGAAATTTTTTACAAAATTGTTTTCAGTTAAAAAAGTAAAGAAAACTACTAAAACCAGAATTTATGAAACAGTATTAGCAACAATGCGTATGTATTGGCGTAGTTATGGGGGGGCTAGGGGGGCTAAGCCCCCTCTGAGCCTACCATTAGCCCCCCCCCTGGTTTAGTTGAATGACTCAAGAAAGATTTAATAATTTGTTAATTATCAACAGTGAAGGTGAAACTAAAAAAACGAATCACGAAGAAATCCTTGCTGAATTTGTTTTCAGAGGAAACCGGAAGATAAATTTTAACTTATAAATAAGTCAACATTCAAACTGTGCTTTTGTTTGTTATGTAGGAACCCAGTTTAGTAAGCATTATGTATTAAATTGTCTATGCATTAATTTTTTTCTGTTTTCTTTAATTATAATTTATAAAACATATTTTATTTTAAAATTATATTAATCTACTTTTTCTTGCAATTAAAATGTAACCTAGTACCTAACTAAAAAATATTAGAATTGGGCTATACAAGATAACAAAAAATAAATATTAAGCTAGGATACAACTACATATTTACTGAGCATTCTTACTAGTTGTTATTGAATATTTTTTTGTCACTCTTTGACCCTTTTGAGTCCCAAAATAAGTTTTATTGATAAAAAGAAAAAAAAATTACTTTATTAACTTAAAATACCATAACATGAACAATAAAAAAATCTGTTTGTAATATTATTTTTTTTTAAATAGAAAAAAAGTCGGTGGTTTCATCAGATAACCACTGGGACAAAAAAAACACTTTCCCTTTTTATGGTGTTTAATAATTTAATAATAAATAAGTTTACTTTCAACCCAAAATAATTTTTTTCAATAAAAAAAAAGTTATCATTCACTTCTTAACTTAAAATAAATTAAAATTAACATAATTTTTTTTTACAATAATAGAATAAAAAGCGGTGGTTTCATCAGATAACCAATGGCGCACAAGAAACACACTTTAAATATTTTTATAAATATTTTTTATAACTTCGAATTTAAAAGCAAATCCATAAACAATTTATCACCTGATCATAATTCACTGATAAATTTACTTACCAGCCATTACAATCCACTAATTGCGTAAAATTTAATATTTTCTTGCGATTTACCACTGTTTGACAAGTCGACTTACACCATGCAAAACATTTAAATGAAATTTTGTTATACGGACCTATTTTAGTACGAACTTTTGCTTTTTGCCAAGAGATGGTGCTATAAGACATAGAATATCAATAGTGGTTTTAAAGCTTGGTCACTGGGTATCATATAATAAATTATTTGAAAGGTGGTTTCTCGGTGAAACCACAAGGAACCAAAGGGTAAGCGTATGATTTTTAAACGAAATGAATTGTTTTTTTAATAATTGTTAATAATAAATTACCGCTGTTTTGATTTCTGTAGTTTTTTCTTTTGGGTTTAATGTTTGGCTGTTTATTAAATTTTATCCTTATATTTATATTAAGTTTTAATGCATAAAACTACGCCGTTGTAGTCAGTAATAAGAGACGAAGACCTTTTTTACTAACACGCAGATGTGGTTTCCGTTAAGGCTGGACGATAAAATTATCAATGCCCCCTTGTATTATAATGAAATTAAAATTAGCAACAGTTGCATCTTTAAAAGACTGATTTCAGAAACTGAGAAACGTGCTAAATAAATAAAACAAACAATCTCACAAAAGTTGCAAGATTTATATCTTAAATTCCTAAAATATGCAGCAGTTGCAAAGGTTATATGTTGTCGATGTCATATCGAACGTGAAATAATGCAATATAAAACAGAATCCAATAAAACGTTTGCTAGATTTTATTTCGTGTTAAAACGAGGGCTGTTCTGCACGGTGGATGTGAGGGAGCATAGAGCGTATCACGTAATTTAGCCGACCCATTAATCTTGTCGACTAAACAATTAAGATTCTTTAAATGCCATTTAAACGGTTCGAAATGACGAAAACACCTACGATTCCATTAAGATCACTTACCGTGCGCCGTACAGAAATAAACGACGGCCTGAATAAAACAAGTGAAGACTTATAAAACAATCGTTGCGATAATCAAAAAATAATTGCACCGTTTAAGGAAATTACGAAACCTAAACACGAAAACAATTACACCGTTTAAATTAAAATCGTTGGAAGATTGCATTCGAAACGTACCACTTTGCTTAACGAATAATTAGATGATTAATTGGACGATTCTTTACAGAACGTTTATAATTATTTATCAATTGTTAAATGCAACAATTTGCTCCAAAGTAATTGTACTTCCGTGAAATAGGGTCACGAAAGGGTGAAACAGAAAATTCGAATAAAACCTTAATTCGCTTAACTTGCCTTTTTTTTACACGTAATTAAAAACTGAATATAAAAGGTTGAAAGAAAATTTTAATAAAAATTAAAGAAGGAACAAGGTATTCAAAATGTTCGTTCTTATTACGTTACTTACCAAGCATATTTACTTTCGCATATTCATATTTACACAATTCTATTTACACAAACAAACTTATCGCAAAAATTTGCCAGTTTTATGACAAACATTTTATAAGCCCATATTTATTCAGCATCTAATCAAAAAGCATTTTTTGCTCTTTTTAAAAACAGGTTGGAGTATATATTTATTTTTTGTATATTTCGCCTCAAGTGTTAGCTTTTTATGCTACATTTTTTACGCTCGCCTTAAATAAACTGAAAATATAATTAATTGTTAATTACGTAAAAAAATGCCAGTCAAGTTAACAAAAATTGAAGATAAATCAAACGCACATATAAAGCAAATTTACTAATTAAGATAAAGCCTACAAATAATACATTCAGACAGGCCTTATTTACTGGTCCACTGCGCCGATTTATATAATCCGATTAGCAAGCCATAAATTGGCTGTAAATCGATCACTAATATAGGAAATATTTGGTTCGGCTTAAAATACAATGCTCATGCTTAAGCCATATTAAATTTTTATGTGAGATTTAGTAAATTTAATTTATTCATCATCTTATAGTTTCCATAAATTCAAAATTTTGTAATAAATTAAAATCAGTGTTGTTTAAATACGACGGTATTTTGATTTAGGAAGATTTATCAAAATAGACGAGCAAAAGCACAATATGCTAGGTGTGTGTAGGATTTAAACATGTGAAAAATGCACAATAGACAAGATAAACATTAGTCGAAAGAACTGCAGGTTAAAAACAGGAAACAGGAAACGGAAGATACACTTTTTGTGTATTAAAAGAAGCAAGGTGAGTTATGGGAGCGAACAAAATTGTTTGATAGATGAATATAAAAAAGAAAACCGCAGGCGAGGCCGCTCTTGAAAGAACTTTAAAAAACTAGAAAAAATGAGACACAGAATACATGCAGAAAATTCAAGATAAATAAAAACTTTTACGAACGCAAGCAAAAAAGTAGCTAAAGGAAATATTGTGCGTTATTATCAAGAGTGCCATAGAAAACGACGGACTCTGCGCAGTGATAAAAACAATTTAAGATAAAAAGACGAGAAGGACATATTTTTAAAAGGATCTGAATATAAATAAGTAGATTTTATGGGCAAGCATAAAAGTGGACACATCACGAGGCATTATTTAAGATAACCATAGTGAAACTATCGCAGTTGATGTTGTCAGCTGAAGGAGACCACAAAAAAATATCGTAAAATATATCTAAATTCATGGACAGGTTAGATATTCATAACATACGAAGCTGCACAGGTGGGAACAACGCCTTTCTGTTGGTAAAAGGGCAAAAGAAGACTGTAACCATAAACTATAAAACTGTATGGGAGACTTTTACTGAAGTATGAATTTATATCAAGTCAAGCTATTATACAGGGTGGATGATTCAACAATGAAAATATAAGAATTTCGAAGGCCATCAGATATAGCAGAATGATTAAATTAGCAAAGAAATATCTTCACTACCTTTGTAGGACTCTACAATGCGCATATGGCATTAAGTTCCTAAAAAATCTTGATAAGTCTAAAAAATGTTGTTTTAATTGTAAGCATAATTTTCTTATTATCAACATTAGATATTAGAAGTTTGTTATTTATAGGTTAGATAAAGGCCTTAATAGCATAGCGTTGTTAAAAGTGATCCAGTTGCTTAGTTTCTGGGATTCAATAGTCATTGCCATTAAAGCGACTCAGTAACTCTTAAGATAATCAAGATTCTCATGTTGTCTTGAATTTGGGATTCACTGTATACAGCACTGTATACAGGGTGTCCCAGATTACATTTCCAGCATGGGGATCTCGCTTATTATAAGAGATACAGGTTTGTTTAAATTAGACGATTTATTCCTTAGGATGAGGGGAGCCACAATCAATTTTTAAAAGTACAAAATTCCACGTGCTTCAAATGTTATAACAAAATATATGAAAATTTCGAATTTTTTTTTTCATCACTTTATTGTCTGAATTGTTAAAACAATTTTATTTGTACTTTCTTGAGGAACTTTTTAATGGAAAATGTAACTGTTATTTTAGATTTTTTTAACACCTGCCATTTTCGACATATTACCCCTAGTTTCATTTTTTCTAATGGGCCACGAAGTTGACTATGAAAGAGTTAAATGTGCTTTTTTTTCTCTTTTAAATGAGATATTACTGTATACATATATCTATTTTTATAAATGTCACAAAATGAAGAAAAATCGTATTTTATCCATCACTTAACAAGCTATCTATGAAAATAAAAACAAAAAACAACTAATCAAATGTCGTGTGATAGTTACTATTTGTGTGGTATCATTTGTTAGACTTTTATAGTATTGTTGTGTAATTCGATAGTCTTTGTAGCAAATTTGTTATCATATAATTATGGGCACATTTACAACAATTAAAAATTTTATATGTTGAAAAAAAGCACATTTAACTATTCCATAGCCAACTTCGCGGCCCATAAGAAAAAATGAAATTAGGAGTAATATCTCGAAAATGGTAGGTGTTAAAAAAAATATAAAATAATGGTTAAATTCTACATAAAAAAGTACTTAAAGTACAAATAAAATTGTTCCAATGATTAAAACAAAAAAGTTATGAAAGAAATAATAAATTCGACATTTTCATATATTTTGCTATAACATCTGAAGCACGAGGAATTTTGTACTTTTTAAAATGGATTATGGCTTTTTTCATACTAAGGAAATTCATCTAATTTAAACAAACTTGTGTCTCTTATAATAAGCGAGATCCCCATGCTGGAAATGTAATCTGGGACACCCTGTATATAAACAATCGCTGGCGAACTGCTTCCTTCTTGTTTGAACATATTACTCTAAAATAAATTTGAACTAAGACACTTTTCGGTAAACGAAACCTGGCGATGGTAGTTTAATGAACAGATATAATTTCCCAAACGGCTAACAATGGTAATTCCAATAATCCGAGGTAGAAGCTCGGGTCAGCCAATATAGCTATTCTTGGACAATTAAACGTTGAAGGTTAGTTTATGACGGTAAGAAAATATTTGCAATAAGTGTCGGCTAGAATCGAACTGTTAGTCAAAACGATGATACGTATTTCTTACCACTTTGTTCAATTCTACTACTATCTTCTAGAAAAAAAACTATTATTTTGATGGTTTTTTAATAAGCCAATTAAATAATTTCCAGCATTTTATTGAATTTGATTGTTTTGACAATATTTTGCTGACTTTTATGAAAAGAAATATTCTGCTGTTTGAAAAAATTGTCTGTTTTATGTGATTAAATATAATCGATATTAAAATTTTTCTTCTCAACGAGCACAAAATTTTTGAATGAGATGTGAAAATAAAATACGCGAGAGTCCCCAGAAATAATTTTATACCCACGTATTTTACAAAGTTTATGATCGATGATATTTGGCTTCTCTGATAGTGCATGTGTAGGTGTAGGTACTGTGTAGGTACTTCGTGTGCACAATTTCCTAAAATATCATACAAAAATATATTTTCATACTCGTAGCTATTGATGTTATTTTATTCGTCCATCGCTTTTATATCAACCCCATGCTCTAACCAACCCGTATAAGCTTATCCGTAAATATAACAATGGCGACATATTGAATACCTAAAAATTATTATTTTTTTAATAAATACAAACCAAGATTTTTTTAAATATTTTAACTGTTTAAGACAGAAATAAAATAAATCGCTCAGAGGGACAAACATAAAAATGTCCAAGATTTAAGAGTTGGTATGCAAAACTTTGGCAAAATAATACACGAATAATTGATACTAAAAGTGTACAAATTATCATTATTTAAAGTAACTTTTTAATTAGGAACAGATTAATGTAAATTTGTCACTATCCCTCAATATTTTAAGAAAAAGAATATTTTGAATTTAAAGAAAGTTATAACAGCCCAGGTTAATGCTGTTTAAAATAATAAACTTTTTATTTTGCAATTTTGAGTTTGACCAACTCTACAAACCACATTGTAAAAGAATGTTACAAAAAAGGTGGGGCTTAAATATTCAAATCAAAAGTGCCATATTGCGATTGAAATACCAAAATTAAAATTTACGAGTCAACAATTCGTCCTGTTAATTTTGCCTTAATAAATGAGCGCTTTTATTTAGGGGCATCTCATTATCTTTTATCACCGTAAATTACTATTTTTATTATATGTTCGTAACATACCTAAAGTCATCAACGCATACAACCCCTGCAGAACAATTAAGATTTAGTAGTGTAATAAAAATTTTAATTACTTAAAATAAAGCGACTGCAAAGATCTCAGTATGAGTGGAACTTTTCGATGAAGTCATTTTGGTGAAACCTAATCGTACCTCGACCACACAAAACACCTGATATGGATTTTACACAACAAAAACCGTATAAATATAGGTAAATATTAAGTTTCACTTTATTTTTAGCTCGGGCAGCTGCAAAGTCGACAATTACAATCATATCAACTACATAGGTAGCACTGAATTTATTTTCAGGAACAATTCAAAGTTATGCAATCGTTTTTTATACTATCCGAAAAAGTTGAAGACATCCTGAGTCATGCTTTTCCACTTTTGTTTTGTTTAAAAACCACCTAAAACAATTTTTATAGCTCTTTTTTTTATGTTTTTAGTCCCAGAATACATTCCCAGCATGGGGATCTCGCTTATTATAAGATATACAGGTTTGTTTAAATTAGATCAATTATTCCTTAGTATGAGAGAAGCCACAATCAATTTTTAAATGTACAAAAATTCTCGTACTTACTTCAGATGTTATAGCAAAAAATATAAAAATGTCTAATTTCTTTTTTCTCTCATAATTTTTGTCTTAATCATTGGAACAATTTTATTTGTACCCTCTCGTGGTACTTTTTTATGTAGAATGTAACCATTATTTTAGATTTTTTTAAAACCTACCATTTTCGAGACATTATCCCTAATTTCATTTTTTTATGGGCTACGGATGTGGCTATGAAATAGAGAAATGTGCCTTTTTTCTCTCTTTTAAATGAGATATTATTTGCTATATCTATTTTAATGAATAAATAACAAAATGAAGGAAAATCGTATTTCTAATTTAAACAAACCTGTATCTCTTATAATAAGCGAGATCGCCCTGCTGGAAATGTAATCTTGTATACCGGGTGTTAACCACCAGCCGTGAACATAGGGAATTAACATTGGTTTTAACTTTTTTTCGGATTCCTGCTCCCCAATTGAATTTATATTAAAATTAATGGTAACAATAGAAAGATAAAATTATTACGCATCATTTGAGACCATTAATAAGCTTAAAATGTTTAATATTTAGTTTATAATTAATATTTTAAAATTGGATTAATTTTACAAATTAATATAAGTAGCCATGACTGTCAATCTGACATTTGTCTTCATTAATTTTTGTTATCTGTCAATTTTTATATCAGCGAGTTATTTCTTTAACGATTTTGATTAAAATGAAGAAAAAAAACTGTAATAGAGGAAGAGTTTTAATGGTGAAAAAAGAAATAACTCGCTGATTTAAAAATTGACAGATAATAACAAAAATTAATGAAAACAAATGTCAGATTGGCTTTCATGGCTACTTATATTTATAAAATTAATCCAATTTTAAAATATTCATTATAAACTAAATATTAAACATTTAAGCTTATTAATGGTCTCAAATGATGCGTAATAAATTTATCTTTCTATTGTTACCATTAATTTTAATATAAACTCAATTGGGGAGCAGGAATCCGAAAAAAAGTTAAAACCAATGATAATTCCCTGTTCACGGCTGGTGGTTAACACCCGGTATAACCTTGCATGTTTTCAGAAAAAATCAAAAGTTTTGCAATAGGCTTTATATTATCTGAAAATCCTAAAGACATTGTAAGCAATGCATTTCAACTTTTATGTTGTTTAAAAACGGCCTAAAACAATTTTTTGTACCTAGCTCTTCAAAATTTTTAAAAATATTTCAATTATTGTATAGTCTTGCATTTATTTTCAAGGGGAAAAATTTTTGCAATAGTCTTTATATTATCTGAAAATTTAAAGACATCCTCAGCAATACATTTTTATGTTGTTTACAGCAAAAATTCGCAAGTTTTGCAAAGCCTTTATTGTTTTTTTGTTAAAGTAACATTTAAAAAAAAATTATTTATGAAAAAACTCTATCACATTGTAACAAATCTAGGTTACTATTTTTTTTAAATGATGATGGTGTGATTGTTTACCCATTAAAACTTCTACAACTTTTGTTTAAGCAAGTTTTTTCTATCTATAACTGCAATAAAGATACTGAATAAGTTAATAATTGCTATTTTTCGTTTTACGTCCGCATCTATTTCACCATGAATTGTTAAATGGTCGCTTGGTAACTTATTAAAACAAAAACAAAAAAACTTAATTAATTAGCCACATTTCACTTACCGTTAATGAGTTCTGACTGGCTGTCCTTGTATTTGGCGCACCCTGTATATAAAAATAAACATGTTTAAAAGTCAATATAATCTCTTGTAGTTATGCTTCAGTTAAACATAAAGCATTTTACGCTCTGTATCTACAGCTCCACCTACACAAAATCATATTGTTTTTTTTAATCTTTTATAACACTAATCTTGTCAGTTCGGTTCCAAATGGTCGATTTAACCCCTTTTTCCCATGACGCTCACTCAAAACTTCATGCAAATAAACAAAATACATTAAGAAACACGCGCCTGATAAATTAAACCAAATCATAAATTTAATTAAACATGTACTAAACAGCTGAAAGCATTCTGTTAGAGTTACAACTTATACATGCATTTCACATAAAACTTGATCAAGGATTTATTTGCTTAAATTTTAAATGTGCAGTAACTTCGAACTACTCTAAATCACATCAGAATATAGAATCTTACTTTAATTGAACAAATTTGCTTTAAGTTAACACTAAACTTCAGCAATGCATCACGTGAATACAACACGCCTCAATAAATTAATCTCCGAATAAAGTTGGTAATAACATTTTAGAAAGGAGAGATAAATCATATTCCATTTAATCCAGATTGTTCAGAAATTAATTTGACATCGCTAAGCCTTCTTAAAAACTCAAAAAAGCAACGAGAAAGTTTCAGTGAACCGTCGTATATCATATTTTTTAGTAAGAGATAAAGAAAATTTAAAAAATTGGCTGCTTTAAGCTCAGCAATACCATATAAGTGACAATTGTGGCTTGAATGTGTTTTTTCATCGATATCTTTGTAAAGGACACCTTTCTCTGTAAAAATTAACGAGAACTATATGATTTTTTTCTACATTTAAATTAATTAATTTTATTGTACAGGGTGGGCAAATTTCGATGTTTTCATAGAGAATCTCGGTAACTATAAAAGGTATCAAAAAACGGACCGCGCATCCTCGATCTATTTTTTCGAGAAAAAGTTAATGGTGAAAACTAAAATTGGTTATCGTCTTTTGTTTTCGAGTTATCGCCGATAAATCGATTTTTCGACTTTTCGTTTTATGACTATATCTCACTTTTTTATGAAAATAAACAAAAATAATTTTGACGTTCTACAGGCACTTTATTGAAAAAACTGCAGTGGCGTAAACAATTTTCCAAAAAACAATTCGAAATTCGAGTTGTGACATAAAGTTGTATTTTTTTAAATGGAACCTATAGTTGGCTATGACTTATTTAAAATCCTTATTTGTTTGTCATTCCAAATATATAAGGGTTGATGTAGTTATTTTCAATAATATGTACCTAAGTTGCGAAAGTTTTTTAGTTTTTTTTTTTTAAGAAAATTATAGTAGGCTGTGAAAACAAAAACAAAACAAGGTGTAAAACCTTTTAAAACTCATTTGGTACAAGTTACGAAGGTTTTGTAATTTGTTGTGTATTTTTGTTTATTTTCATAAACAAGTGAGATATAGTCATAAAACGAAAAGTCGAAAAATCGAGTTATCGGCGATAACTCGTAAACAAAAGATGATAACCAATTTTAGTTTTCACCATTAACTTTTTCTCGAAAAAAGAGATCGAGGATGCGCGGTCGGTCCGTTTTTCGATAACTCTTACAGTTACCGAAATTCCCTATTAAAACATCGAAATTTGCCCACCCTGTACATAGCACCCAAACGCGATAATATAACATAATTGATTATATCAACAAAAAACAAATGATATATAATTAAGAGTATTTTAACAACCACAACCTTTTTAGTCCACTTAACTGAAAAAAATGCTTTTCAAAGGCTTCTAATTAAAATTAATCACGTCAACTTTCAAAAAAAATTTAAAAAGCGACAGGATGAGGTGGTATCTGTATGTTCTAATTTAGTCCAAGCTGCTCTTCAGTAAATGATTCTGGGTAAATTCCTAAAAACCCTCAATTATGACTAAATAGACCTTTAACAATTATGCTGTGTAAATAAGGGCATTTAAAAGGGTAAAACAATTGTTAATTTTAATTTATAATTTTTATACAGAGTGTGTATAAATTGGTGGAAGCGCTACACGTGACGATGTTCTTCGTAAAATTCTAAGTCGAAAATCTTGATCCAAAAATGTTGTACCATGCTTTCTATGGCCTCAGGAACCATTTAAAGAAAAAAAAAATTGGCAACATTGCATACATTGATTTGCGTTTGGACATTTTTTTATCAGCAATTTTTACTTAGGTATTTATGATTTTTGTTCGAACTGAAAGCCTTCAGTTCGTAAACATAGCTGCAAACTTTTGGGTATCGTAAAACACAAACTAGAAATAATTACGAGAAAAACAGAGATGACAGCTAATAAGACAATGTTGCCATATGTATTATTTTCATTCAAATCAGTGATTTAAATATTTTCAACACCAATTTTTGAAAGGAAGAACACAATATCTAGGAAAAAATACTATTCGAAATTTATTTTTATTCCAAATTGCAGCTTTTTCATTTGCAAGTACCTATTAAATAATAACGCTTATTAAAGGACTAAATGTCAAAACTTTGAGGACCTTTTGCAGACACAGCAAGCATGGTACAACATTTTCGTATTAAGATTTTCGACTTAGAATTTTACGAAGAACATCGCCACGTGTAGCGCTTCCGCCAATTTATACACACCCTGTATTATCAATTTTAAACTTATACTACTTATTTTATCAAATTAGAATATTTTGTTGTATTTATTTGCATAAACAAATATGTATATTAAAACATGAAGATTATGTTACACACATCCATTATTCAAAAACTATTTTCTTGTAATTTGCAACTAAATAAAGTAATTTAATTCGTTGTCTTTGCTTTTGTAGATGAAAAACAACTGGGAGTGCAAAAATTTAATTAATTTTTCTTCTTGTTTGCTTTAGAGATCAATTTGTTGTTTGTTTACATGATACAAGTAAAAATACACAATTGAAACAAAGACAAAAAATAATTGTATGCTTGCAGCGAAAATCAATTTTATTTCTATGGTATATAATTAATGAGGCCATTACAATTATTTTTATCTTTGATCCTGCACGGCATTGTATTTTGCTCTAACAAATGCTATCGCAGCTTTCTCGACAGCGAAAGAGAATTGTGTCAGACAGAAAAATATTTGTTGAGGAATTTCACAATAATCAAATATGTGCCCTTCAAATTCTGTTGATGGTTTTTGACATCTTTACGCAGTAACAGAGCGACGCTGAGTCTCTCCCGTTTTTTGTTATAAATTCGTTATTTCTTTGAAAGAAATTTTCAGTTAACTTAGAACTATTTTAGTGATCTATGGTGTTTACATATTGCATTGATTTTCAAATTACTTCGATAGTTCGATGGTTTATGTCTTATTATGGTGATTAATTTTGTTTATAAAGAATTGGGAATTATTACAACTACGTCATTGTAAAATATTTTTTTGGTATCAAATAAAATATTTACACATACCTACAGTATGGAAAACGCTGTTCTAGTGGCATAGTATTAATACCAATATATTTTTATGTTTAAAGCTAAAGAAATAATTTATAAACGTAATTCAGTGTTCAATCTTCATTTTTATTTCTGATGACTTAGTTACATTTGAGCTTATGTATACGTGGCAAATGGCTTAGTGGCGTTCCAACTAGCTGGCTCGATCAAATCTCAAAGGATCTGAAAACTAAACGTATTTTGGTTATAAATTTTTAATGCATTACATTTACGGAAGTTGTTATCCTTAAATGAAGGTGGAGAAGCCAAAGCTTACAAGGGTAAACTGAAATTATTTAGCAAGTAATTATGAATATTCTGTTGGGTGTTGTGTCATAATGCGGCATTGCTGATCATCAGGTCTATCAGCGCACGAAAATTTGCATATTACGGTGGAATGCTGTTCCCCGACTGGGAATTAATACATAAATAAATTTACAACATAACATATTATATCGCCCGTTGCAGTAGCAAAACTCGTTTAACGATCAATGATCCGAAAAAAAGTGAATCCAACTTAAACCAAGGTTAGTCCAGATGCTTACAAGTTTTTTAGTTTAAAGAAAATTGTATTAAAAAATTTTGATTAAATAGGAGGATCGAACCGTGTTTATTTAAAACTGAATATTAATATTTTTGCTTCTAAAAGAAATAAAAACTTAAACTATACTTCAAAAAAGACCTCACCAACGCCTTATTAAAACACCTTCAAAATAATTGTAGCAGCAAAGTTAGAAAATTACACCAGCTTTGAATTTTTAAACATAACACCCTGTATATTAATAGCTTTTTTTGTGTTACTTTCATTAAGGATTTGTTATAGCTAAAATACATTACTTCAAAGTTATCTGCATTTATTAATAAAACTGTATATTATACCCTAAACCTAAAATGTTACCTTGTACTTAAAAAATTAATTCAAATATTCGTATATCTGATTTTAGTAGGGATTAGGGTGTTTGTTTCCCGGGATTCCGGTCCATTTTAAGCTATTTTATATTTACCGGGAAATACTTATTGTCCCGGGAATTCCCGGGATTTTAAGAAATGTTATTTTCGTTTATTTTGTGCTAACATCTTTGCAATACTATCATAACTTATCGCAATTTATTATAATTATAAATATCTTTTTACTAACATTCAATTATGAAAAAACTTTATTTTTATTTCAAAATTATTTTTCGGTTTTATAATAACAATTTATGGATACCCGTAGTATGGCGTAAAGAAGCCCGGTCTCCATGACAAAGTTAATATATTTAAAATACTTTTACAGTTTTATTTTTGTACACCCTGGTAATGAGAAGCAAAATAGCTTATAAATGAAATTTTATTGATAAAAACGATATCTTTGCTGCTAGAAGCTCTCAAGACAATTTCACACGCATCAATAGAAACTGAGAAAACATTTTAATGGCAGGACTTTTGTTAATAAAAGAGTAAGACTTAAATCATATTACAAAAAATTCAAGTTAAAAATTATGTTATTGTGTTCATTAAAATAAAGTAGCAATAGAACAGGGATCGGGGAACGAGGAACATTTTTACCTATTACCCCAAAATATATTTATACACGCCGACGTTACCTCCTTGATTTGAAAGGAAGAAAATGATAGATTATTTAATTCAAAAGGTTTATTGAATCTATTTATACGGAGACACAATTATAAATATAAAAAGTATAAAATAAATTAATATCCTTATTATGAAATTAATATCCTTATTATGAAACAAAAGGATTTCTTTTTTATATAATTTTATTTGTCTATTGAGTCCTCAGTATCCCCAAGAATTTCAGCTTTACCCCACTTGGGGTAATTTACCCCGGTTCGCCGACCTCTGCAATAGAAAGTTTATATTTCCCAAATTTATGATTCTCTCAACAATATTATTTTATTATTTATAATAATCATGAAGCAAAATGTATTACATATATGTTTTTACGTAATAAAGCGCTCCCTTCCTTTTTTGGGTTATTTATTTAAAAATATTAACCTAATTTATTACGTCCCGGGATTCCGGGAAATCCCGGGACAAATGACCTATTTCTTCCCGGAATCCCGGGACAAGCAAAATGATTAAATATGAGAAACCCTAGTAGGGATACAAACTTTAACTATACGGCGTTCAAGAATACATAACAAAAGCTATTTTATTAAAGCTTTAGAGTAATTTTATCACATAGGTACATACACCAACTTCGTATTTTAAAATAGCACACCTCGTATATTATTACATTTTTAAATCCTCAATTCGTTTTTGTAACTTTTAATAAAAATTAACTACGGCTAAAATGCATGACCTTAAAGTTATTTGTATTTATTTAAGTATTCATTTTAAATTACCATGGGTGTAATCAACACAAGACAACATAAACATAGCAGGTTTTGGTTACAATTAGTAATGAATATTTTTTTGTGCTATCGTACTAGAAACAGCTGTTTGACGGACGCGTTAGCAACCATAAAGTACTGCATTACCGGCCCTATCCTTAGCAACGGCCGTAAAAGTTACTTTTCAGGCCGTTACCCTTAGCAACGGCCGAAAAAGTAACTTTTACGGCCGTTGCTAAGGAGAGGGCCGGTAATGCAGTACATACGCCGTCATCTGTCAGTGACAGAATGTTACCTAGTTTCTAACCTATAACTTTGAAAATTACTAAAAATTTAAATTGTTTTTAATTCGATGGCACAAAAAATGTAATGTGCACCTCGGCCAAAACGTACTTTTTGGCCTTGATACATAAATAACTATTATTTGTATTGTTTTTGTTCTTAATATAAAGAGAATTAAAAATGTAAATATACGTTATATATCAATGTAATGAAAAAAACGACATTACTCAAAATTATTTACGATACATTAAATCTTCTTACACCCAAGTGTTTTGCATTCATAAATACGTAAAAACGTTTTCGTGTAAATAAATATTATTTATAATTAAATAAATTGAAAAACAAAAACAATACTAGCCTTGCACATTGCGTTATGCAGATTATTAACAACAATTTATGACAATTACAGCATTATAAAACTCGCAACACCAAAGATACATTTTAAATAATATTAGCTAGGGACGGTCACTAGTCGCAAACATAATTAAGAGCCAGCGTATGCTTGTTAGAGCAGTTTATGCTTTAGATTTCACCACAAAGCAAATCCCTCATAATACATAATTGCATATTATTTAAGTAATTTAGAATAAACATAGAAATGGTGTGCACGAAGTGTGAGTATATACAGAGTATGAGCACAACTTTGTTGGTAACATGTTCAAGTTGTAAGCAATGAAAATGATTACAATTATTTATTATACAAGGATCAAGCTGCATTGACTAACAAAACTAAAAGAATTAATATTTTTCAAGATTTTATTTTAAATAAATACATAAGTTCATACTAATTTCCTTCAACATTAATACACTTCACAATTCTGACTTTTCACTCTTCATGGCCGGTATTATAGCAAAATAATCGTAAAAACTACTCCTCCTCAGAGAAGAACTTATGCCCGGCAATTTTTTTCTGGTGTTTTTTATTCTTAATAAATTCGGATTGACCCTCGTATTGGGAATATTTTACTTTGCTCTGCGCTGTAGTTTTACCGAATTCGATTAATTTTTATTTATTTTCAAACAATATGTGTTAGAATATTGAAACTCAACGTTAATGATAAATCTCTTTAATATATTATGGTGTTGTGAGTGGATGTTGAAGTATGTCGTGTCCCATTATATCAGGATAATGCGTGTGAGTGGCTATTATGAAAATTGGTGGTTATAACCGGAGTATTGTTGAAAACAATTTGCGTTGTTCAAAACAATTTGGATCTGCGTTCGGCAGACAGATTCGGTGGGTGTTGCGACCGGCATCGATGTAAAAATATATTCATAGCTACTGCATTCGCCGTACTCTCATAACGATACTTTCCGACATCAATTTACTGAATCTGGTCTTTTCATCTTCGCCGTCATTTCAGTAACTGCTCGAACTTTTACCTTTTCATGTTGCTTTACTCAAGAGACCGACTGCGAGGTGATTGTGTTTTGTATGGCGTTTACTATTAAAAAAACCTTTTACCAGCAAAACGTTTGTAACTCGGCTTTAACATGTTTATAGAGACTGAATGGAATAACATGAAAGCTGTGTACAGTCACATGTAGTACAAATATCTGCGAATTTGTATCGGTTTAATCAATAATTCATACGGAGGATATCCCAATGTATAACTGGGAGATATTTTACTTAATTAAATGTTTTAAAACCTACGCAACGTTAATCTTGTTAAATCGAAACTCTTTATTTTTAAATTATGAAATGATGATTTAATGTTTTAAAAATTCATTTCTAAACAATTGCCAAACAAAAATACACTAGGTGCGCCAGAAACCAATTTCTGCTTGCAAGTATTCCGGGAGCATTTAAGAAGTGAAAATTAGCAGTGATGAATTTGCTGCAGAAAATTATTTCTTGTTCTTCTTTTTCATTTCATTACAGTATTTTTGATTTTCAATAAATTCAGCTAGGCAGTTCTGATCATGTGTTCATAATAAGATATGTTTGACAAAAAAAATTGCACTGTACGAGATCTGTTCAAAAAATAACCGAACTTTTAATAATGCGCGACAACTGATAGTCCTAGTTACGTCCAGTTGGCGGCGCTGTATTCGTTCTAACCCCCCTGAGTAAAGGTCAACTCACACCGGCGCGATCTCGACGCGGGCGCGGGCGCGGTCGCGGTCACGATAATTAGTAAGTAAGTAACATGGTTACCAATTGTCGTAATAGCGCCCGCGCCCGCTTCGAGATCGCGCCGGTGTGTGTGGACCTTTACTTCTTTTTTTTTCGTTTGTTTATATCTTATTTAATGTTCGTGATTAAGTGGTGAAATTCTGTAAAACTTTTACAGAAACCTTCAAACTTTTGAAGGAGGCTTACAGAGATAACCTCTTAGTCGTGCGCAGTGTTACGAATGGTTTACCTACAGTTTATACGGTTCAAAAGTGGTCGTGAGTCAGATCAACACGATACTCGACCAGAGGCCTTCGATGTCAACTGATAACACTGACAATCAATGATCTGGTACGCGCCAATCGTCGTCTCCCTGTCAGAGAACTTGCTGAGGAGGTTAGAATCTCGATTAGATTATGTCATGAGATTTTGACGAAAAAATTAAACATGCATCGGGTTGCATCAAAATTTGTTCCTTGTTTGATGACAGCCAAGCAGAAGGAACACCGAGTGACTGTTTGCCAGGATCTTCTTCAACAAGCCAATGATGATGAAACGTTTATGCAAAGGACCATCACAGGTGACGAAAGTTGGGTTAACGGCTACGACATTAAAACAAAAGTCCAATCATCACAGTGGTTTGGAGCAGGTTCTCCACGCCCAAAACAAGCACGACAGGTGATGCTCAACGTTTTTTTTCAATTTTGATGGCGTAATGCATTTTGAATTTTTGCCCCCAGTGCAAAAAATCAACCGCCATTACTACGAAGGTGTGTTGAAAAGATTGCGAAAAAAAATCGCAACAAGAGACCAGTGTAATGGCTATGGCGTGACATGGTTCCTCCAACAGGACGCCTGCCCACAGCCTTGACATTCGTTGAGTTTTGTACAAAAAATCAAATGACTGTCCTCCCCTAGCCTCCCTACTCACCTGACCTGCCCCGTGTGACTTGTTTTTATTCACCAACTTAAAATCGGTTCTTAAAGGACGTCGTTTTGACAATATTGACGACATTTAAGAGAATTCGGCACGCGAATTGAAGGCTACCCAAAGAAGCGTTCCAGGACTGTATGGCAAAGTGGGAACACCGCTGAGTGTATCTTTAGAGAAGGAGATTACTTTGAAGGAGATGGTGACCACATAATTGTAAATACTATAAAATAAATGTTTTGCCAAAAGTTTGGTTAGTTTTTGAAAAGACCTCGTATCTTTTATTTTCTTGTAGCCGGAAGGTTAACAACACATTGATCAGAAAATTAAGTCACTTCGAGATATCTGCTACTGTTCATTCGTTCTGTTCGTAAAATTTATATTAGCAGTAGTTTCAAATATCGTACATTGTACAAAAGTTGTTTAATTTTGTCGGAAATTCCCTGAAGAAATCGTGCCTCTTTTAATTTTAAAAGATGTCTTTCGACTAATAAAGAGTATTCGTGGCAAAAATCCTTTAAAAAAATTAAATATTTGAAATTGTGACTATACAAGTAGGGATTGTAAATTTACCGACTTTTTGAATTACCGGTAATTCGGTAAAACTGTCAATCAAAACCGGTTTACCGGTAATTTACCGGTAAATCATATTATTATATATATTTATATTATATTGTTTCTTTTTAGATTTTTTTGCGGTTACTAACATTTTTAATGTATAGTTTTCGCAGTTTATCCGCGTCTCCCCTATAGTGAGAGCTTGCCGAAACGTCGAGCCATTTTAAATATTACCCGAATAAACTCCGAAACCATATTAAAAATAAACATATTTATATACATTTATTTATTATGGAACTGATTGAGATAGTTGAAGCCTAAACTATCCCAATTAGTTTCATACAATATATTAGTTAACAGCCATTAACGTATCTAATATATTTTTATGTAATATTAATATAACACAATATAAAATGACAATATATAATATATAAAATAAAAATATTACAAAAAATATAACCCAGCATTACAAAAAACACATGAAAATAAAACTATTGTGAACATAAAATATGTTGTCAAATTATTAACAATATTTTTTATTTTAAACTTTTCTTAAAAAATAACCACGTAGAAAATATAATTTATCTTAACTATTGTCTCCTAATTGCGACCTAATTTTTGTACAAAATAATCCAGCCGCGGAAAAAGCTTTTTCGGATTCTACTACACTTGTTGGTCGAGTAGTGAGTAAACAATCAAACAATCATATGCCATTTGTATGCTTTTTTTCGATTATTTGATTTAGATTTTTATCATGATTGGAAAGATATTGTAAAATTACTGGAATTACCGGTAAAAAACTGGCAAATTACCGCTTAAATTTGAAGAGCATTTTTTGCGATTTATTACAATCCCTAGTCGTGTAGTGAGTAAACAATCATATGCCATTTGTATGATTTCCCCTTTTTTTTTCTCTTTAAAAATACGCAAATTTTTTTTCGAATATTTGATTTAGATTTTTATCATGATTAGAAAGATATTGTAAAATTACCGGAATTACCGGTAAAAAACTGGCAAATTACCGGTAAATTTTGAAGAGCATTTTTTGCGATTTACCGGTAAACCGGTTTACCGGTATTACAATCCCTATATACAAACGTTCATTTTAAAACTTGGGAATGTTTTATTAAACATTGTCGATGCAATGCGATAATTACCAGAATCTTTTAATTATTGAAAACACAGGTATTTAAACTTTAAAGAGCTTCGACAGTACGGACATTCAACTTTATACAAATTAGTTCGATGCTAGTTTGGGCATTTATAATTTAAACCAGTGTTTGATGAAGGAGGAAATTCGCTATAATCGCTTACAGGTGATTGTCAGTGATTGACAAATGGCTTCAATATTTTATGTTTATAAACTCTCGATTCCGGATAATTCTCTTACTCCAACAAATAAATCAAATTACATTGGAGTAGTCGCAGAGCTAGATGCAGCTTAAACTTGCGATAATGCACTTCTATTGTAGTGCTCTCCTCATAAATCTAATTTAGAGTTCTAATCTGAGAGATTTTCAAAGTAAGAAAATTGATTGAAACGTACGAATGTTTCAGCGACTATATTTTACGTACGAGGTCCAATTTGAGGTTATTGAGAAGAAAAAAAGTTATCTTAATAACATCAAATAAAATAAATGAATAAAAGTAAGTTCTAACCAACTTGAAATTGGCAGATAACGAACTAAATAAGAGAGTATGAAAGTTTGTGTTTTATTCATAATAAACACAGCTTGACCATTAAACATTCTTCTAATTGTCCCCTTAGACCAGGGATGCGCAAACTAGGGGGCGCGACGAACGATGCCCCCCGCGCAATGACAGCCATGATATAATTTTTGAATAAAATGTTTAGTTTTTTTCACATTTTATATATTTTTTCTGTTTACAATGTTGTATTTCTGTAATATTTCGTATCGGTTGATCGAAAATTATTGATGCCTGCTAACTTTAAAGCAACACAAAAAATTGTGGGGGCGCAAGTTGACATGCTGAAAAAAAAAGGGGGCGTGGCATGAAAAGTTTGCGCACCCCTGCCTTAGACAACCAAACAATAATATTCTTTTAAACTTTAAAACACGTCCTAAGACAATATCTCTACAAAAGTTTTGTAGCAATTAAACAATGATGGCACTGCACAAACAAAAATTACCCCAAGCTTGCATGCAAATGGGGTAAAAATAATCTATTATTGTTGACCTATTTAGCCGTAGCCATTATTTATCATTTAAATTAAAACTGCATTTTAAAACCTCATAGCACGTATTTGATACCATTCTGGGTCATATAAACACAAAGCGCATGTGTTTTAAATTATACTTTTAATTTTGCGTTCCAGTAGATGAACAATAGCTGCAATTTAAATGAGTTTTTAACAAGAGGTAGTTTATCATGGTTTACATTTTTCAATTTTGCTCGAAAAATTCGTATTACTTATTCAAGGTGCGCCAAACAAGTAGGACACTATAGAGATGTTGTAAACAATAAAAAAGTACAAGCTTGGTTAAATTACAAATAAAAAAGGCCTATTATAAAAAGCTACTTAGTGAAATTTTAATTTAAAAAAAAATCCAATGCTTTTAGATATTACAAGAAACTCTACTTAGCTATTTTAGATTTTAAATATCTTTGTTGTAATCTTCTTTGAAATAATTTAATAGGGAAAAAGTTGTAGACGCTTTAGCAAACTATGAAATCAAGACAATCCTTTGTTTAAACATAGCTCAAATTTTAAAATACATGACAAAGTTGTATCGATCCGTCTAGCCCCTAGCAAAGTGTTAAAAGATTTTTACTTGCTTTTCGAATTGTATCTTGTTGAATTGCATTTGATAAAACTTTTTACAGTACAATGTCGCGAAACACCTCGGGGTGCCCAAGTCTTGCGCGATAAAATTAAAGTTGTTGTATTACAGGGACTTTACAAAATCCTCCAAGTGACACTAGACCCTATTTTAAATAAAGTTCTCTTGATTAAAATGTTGCGATTGTTTTACATTACATTAAAAAATTACTAGTGGAAAAATAACTTTGAGAAGTCCTTTTCGAATTCTTCATTTCTACATCCAAAACTTTATTCTTTCTTATAGTTCCTTTTAACTTTAGAGATAAGATTAATTAGGTAAAACGCACAGTGACAAAATTAGAGTTAAAACCCAAAGAGAAAACATCAAAATACAACCAAGGAACACAACTCCAGGAATGACAACTAAGATAGCTAGGTCTTGCGCATCAAATAAGAGAAGATAGGATGCCCAGAAAAGCCTGTAAACGAGAACTGGAGGAAAGGCTGAAGACTAAGGAAAACCTGGAATGAAGAGGTAGAAGAAACTGCCACAAACAGAGAGGGATGGAATGGAGTAATTTAGAAAGCTAGCTAAAGAGATGGAAGGGATCATACTAACATAGTTCGCATTAAAGTTTACTCCTAAAACAGTGCAAAAAAGTTAATGGAAAGTTAAATTTAACAGCACCTGGTAATAAAATAATAACTTGCACCAAACCCTTCCAAAAAGTGAAGTGACTTTTATTCCACAACGAACAAATCTCGAATACTTTTTTAATAAAGACTAAATAAATACAAGCAGTAATAAATTTTAAAGCAACGCATTTCCTAGATGTTTTTCAACAAAGCACACAAACAAATCGAGATAAACAACTCATCAGTAACGACTCAAGGCTAATCAAACCTACGTTAGCTTTTCTAATTAAGATAAAAATAAAAGTAAAACCTGCAACATAAAGCTTTTGTTTAAAAGAAGCTTTCAAGCATTGCGTGTTGTGTCAGCTCTTGTTTTTTCTCATTAAGAAACTGGAATTTAACGACTTTTTGTTACGATGCTAAAGAACCGTACAATGCCAGATATAAACTGTACTAAAACAAAACGCAAAATCTGTTGTACGTAGCTTTATTTTTACCGATGTCACTTGAACTTTTCAGTAGCTATGTATTTTTTTTTTTTGTAAATTTATTTGTCCAGAATTATTAAAACTGTAAAGAACTCGATGCTTCAAAAAGAGCTGGATTAGTCTCTCTGCAAAATGTAATAATTTAGAAAGCAGTGATATACTAACGACCTTTTGGTTTTTGTACACCATCCTCGTAAATTGACACTTTCATAATTATCACAAAAAATGCCTCATTCTTATGCTGATCGCTCTACAAATTGCGCCTTTGGAAAGAGCTAAGGTCGATGAGTTCTTGAAAACATTGTCTGACTTAGTTAATTAAAGTTTATTTTATTAGTTTGTGATAAAGGGGTACATCGATCATAATACTACTTTGGTATGGGTTTTTCTATATCAACTACCCCAGGTACATTTTTAAAAGTTTCAAAAAGTACCACGCAACTTGATTGAAATCATTCATCTTTTATTAATTAAATTTAAAAAATGATTTAAAGACACATCTGTGAAACTCAAAAAAGGGTAGTTTTTCTTCCTTGACAATATTCCGCAGAAACAAATCTGTTACTTTAAACTTCCCCCACACATAAAGTTTTAGTTAAAAAAAATTGCCGCAATTTGCACTTCAGTTAGCAGGCGTATTCGTCTTCGTACACAGCAAGGGGTGTTTTAATAACATTTGCACCGTTTTTTAGTAATATACCCGCAAAGAATGCGCTCTGTGGTAATAGTTACAGCATAACGACACCATTAAAGTCGGAAAGGTTATCAATTAATTGGTAAAAAATGTTCGCAGTGCACAACTAAACCATAACACAATGTGTCAAGTTTACTTAATGGATATTTGCAGCTAATGGCCCTAATACATTTACAAGTATTTAATTGAGAATTATTTTATAGTGTATAAAAGCTACATCATACAGGATCAGACATTATTACATAAACATTTTCACGGAGCTCGTCTCGGATAATTTAAATAATAAATAACAAAATTACAGAAGTATCATGAATTTTAGATTAAATAATTTGTGCCGGCGATGCTAACTCCTCCACCGATTGACCACAAAATAATTTTTTAATTGTTTGGTAACAAGCCACAGATTGAGAGATTATGGATAAATATTTACCCCGAAATAATCTTTGCTGCACCAATGGACAAGAAAATGCGGATGGTCTTCCAACTCAATAATATTAATGTGTTTACTTTACAATTTGCTGATCAGGGCCGCCGCGTGTAGGTGGGCAGGTTGTGCACCGCACAAGGGCGGCTCATCAAGGGGGCGACAAATTCATGAATAATTTAAGTTTTGCATATTTTGTATTATATTTATTTTCAATTCGTGCCAAAACGCCAGATTGTTCAAATCATTCACTTCGGAATTTTAATTAATACAATTTTACGATAGGGGATGATGCCACACAAATATGGGTATAAACTACAGGCCTATGGGCCTCTATACGGAGAAAGCCGACAAGTTCCGGGCAAATAAACCCTTCACGAATAAGTGAATTAATTAAAACTTTTGTGGCATTAAAAGCACGAAGAGTACAAATTTGATTTTGGACTAATATGATATTTCATTTATATGTAAATTATCCTCTTAAACGTTCTTTGGACATTGTAGTCGCTTTCATTAATTTATAAGCTTTGAAAAACTAATTTCCCCGGAAGCTACAGATACGGGTAGCGGTTAATAAATACGCAATACAATGGCAGTATTTGGAAACGTTTCTGTTAATTTATTTTTATAAGTACAGTACAGCGTTGCAACACATGAATAAAAAGAAGCTCTGGAATTTATCTTAATTCCAAATATTGTATCAATTGTTCTGTGTGACTCAAATCTAGGGTGGTATCAAGAAAGAACAATATTTCGACTCTATCTATTTGTAAAATATTTTGTTTTATGACTTCAGAAATAACAGGAATGATTTTATTTTATATTTTGTTACCCAAATAATTTGTATTACCTATATATATTATTTTTTGTGATGTTTGGATACGTTTTTAGTTTCGTATTATCTTGTTGTGTTGAATCAACGTTTATTACTTAACGACATTTGAAGTTCCAATCAAGACAACTGTAGGTATTCATTAGTAAGTAGCGTATGTTGATCATTAAATATTTTAAAATGATAATAAAATACCGTTTATCGCGATTTTGAAAAAACTTCTTGTAAGTTTTTCTCAGTTTAGTAACATTCGATAATAATATCATTCTCGTCTTTAGGATAATCCCTATAACTTGACGAGAACAATTTTCAATCAAACAATCTCTAATTTTTATGGTTACCTACATATTTTGGCCAAGTACTCGGATCGCTAACAAAAGTTTTGGGTTCATTGAATCAGAATCCAAAATTTCTTAAACTGTAAGACTGCAACTTCTAGTGACATTATGGTGTGATTCATTTCATCATTATTTAATATATGTGGTTCATCAAACTGATCTTGTTGTACATAGGTTTAATTTTATACTTTACTATTCATACATATGTGATATACAGTGAGCTCGCGTTATAAGCAACTAACGGCGGCCAATTCCGATCTAAAAGTTGCTTATAACGTGAAAGTTGCTTATATGATAGAAATAGAAACGATTCGATTTTTAACATAAATAAATCTTGTTTTTAGTAGTAAAACTAAAAATAAAAGTTTACACCATAACAACGCGATCGTTGTCGCGTTGCTATGGTGATCTGTACGTACCTATGTCAAACGAAATACGCGCGTGCCACGTACCTTTAGTCGTGATCTATGTACTTATACATCTCTCAAATAAAAATATATGATGTGATTTCATGGCAAGTATACAGAGCTGATGAAACGGCCTTATTTTACAAGTGTTTACCGGACAAAACTCTTGTTCATACACGTAAAAAAAATATTCCCGGGAGAAAAATATCTAAGCAACGAGTTAGGTACTATTATACCGTGTGCTAATCCACCGACAATCATAAATTAAACTTATGGTCTTTGGTAAATTATATAAAGGCAAAAAATTTTAGTAATTTAACCTACGAGTTTATTATATTATTATACAGCGTCATTCAAAAAGTCTGCAACAAATAGAAAAAAATTTTATTATTGATTTCTCAGAAAATTTTATTCTTGATAAAAGTTGATGCATGGTCTAAAACTAATTTTAAGATGAAAAAAGTTCAATAAAAAATCATAGGACGCTAGATTTTAGCGACTTTTTGAAATATTCGCAAGAATAAAGTGCTCTTATTTTAAGAGAAACAAAAAAACTATTTAAAAAAAATATTTAGAATCTAAAAATAAGCCTTCATTTAAATTTAGATCGTCACATTCTAATTTTTATTTTTTAAGAAACTTAAACATTAAAAAAGTGCAACAAATAGAACCATTTTTTATTATCAATTTGTCAGAAAATTTTATGTTTGTTAAAGTTGGTACATACATGGTCTACAACTAATTTTAAGATGAAAAAAAGTTGAATAAAAAGTCAGGATATTTTCCATTTGTTGCAGACTTTAAATGTTGAAACTTCTTAAAAAATAAAAATTAGAATTTAACCCTCAGAATTTAAACCTAGTTCGGTTTTTAGATTCTTAATAAATTTTTTCGATAAAAATAAAATTTTCCATTTGTTGCAGACTTTTTGACCGTCAAAATTTAAATCTAGCCTTATTTTGGGATTTTTAAAAACTCTGTCCATAATTTTTTTTGTATCTCTTAAAATATTTCAAAGATCACTAATATCTAGTGTCATATGATTTTTTATTGAACTTTTTTCATCTTAAAATTAGTTTTAGACCATGCACCATTTATCAAGAATACAATTTTCTGAGAAAAAAATAATAAAAAACTTTTCCATTCGTTGCAGACTTTTTGAATGACGCTGTATATTAATAATCTCCTAAAAATAAAATGATTGTTAAAAAATCTATTGTTAATCTAGATTTCACACGATATTTTACTGCCCTTTTAAATAAACCTGAATGTTAAAAAAAAAACTGAAAGTGCTATATCACTCAAAATTTTCGTAAAAATGTAAATATTTTGAAAACTGTTGACTTTAGACCCATATAACATTTTACATTTATTAAAGTAAATTTTAAGACAAATTCAAAAATGTAAAAATATACAGATGTTCTACTTAAAATTTCAAAGTTTGAGTCCGTTTCCGGTTGAACCGGAAGTCGCATTGCAACCTTAATATTTCCATCGAATCCGAAAAATACCATAACGCTCAGATACAAAATTTCATTGTTATATCTGCAATAGTATTTTAGATATTTGTATTTTTAACTGTCACACTGACAGTTGCTTATATCGTGTACTTTGATACGATAGTTGCTTATATCGAGTGTTGCTTATAACGCGAGTTGCTTATACCGTGGGTTGCTTATAACGCGAGCTCACTGTATTTGTTTTTTTTTTAGTCTTATTATTTTTATACTATAATATTTATTATTAATAATTACAAAAACATTTGATTTTTTATTTACATTCAGGGGGGGGCGGTTTTTTAAAGTTTGTACAAGGGCGGCTCATATGTTGATGATCAAGTTCGCCAAGGATAAAAAAGACGTTGAATACATGCCTCAGAACTTTAAAGAAGAGAATGAGAAATGAAATTATCCATGAACGTCAGCAAAACGAAACACATATTTGTGTTTTGGGTTGTTGTGATTTTTAATTCACTAGGATACATATTGTCCAGCATGAATTAATCAAACAACAATTTTATATTAACGTAGAACAATGACAACAGATATCGTAATTTTTGTTTCCTTCACTACAAAAAAAAAAAAACTTACTTTAACTTTGTTCAGGTTTTTACACCAATTTGCAAGTTTATTGTGGGTGTATCCCCAAAACAAAGTGTCTTTCACCCGCCCTTTGAAAATATAGGAATTAAACTAGTAAATCAAAGACAAAAACGCATTTCGCATTATAAAATAAACTGGTGTGGCCAACAAATGACTTTCGCCATAAATATTGTACTACTATTTATGTTTGTGTATTAGTGGGTATAAAAAGTTTAAAGTGCTGCTCCAGGCGCTCCACGTAACCTCATTTTTGTTAATGACGTCTGTCAACATGACGTAAATGACGTCTATCAAAATTACGTTTCATGCGAATGTTTATGAACAAACGGTTTTTCACAACCAAAAAATAAACTCTTCAAAGTAATAAATTTTTAATAAAATGTTGGAACCGCAAAAATTTTAAAACTTTGAATTTTTTTAATATTATCGTAATTTTGAATTTTACCAAAAAAAGTTTTAAGGGTGTTTTATAGACCTTAACATAAAGTACAATCCTACATGAACAGAATTGTTTTATCTATCACCGTTTTTATGTAATTAAGGATTATCGTTTCAACTAAAACATCGTGTATATAAGTTATTATTTAATCAATCAAATTTATGCACGTACTTTGGAATATACTTTTGAAAACGCCATCGATAACTCATGTCAAAAATGTAAATTTTTAACGTCTGGCACACACACGCGCGCGTACACACACATACACGGACGTCATCGCGAAAATAGTCAAAACGGATTCAGGGGAATATATCCGTCAAAATCTGAAATTCGAAAATTTTCGCGATCACAATACTTTCTTCATACTACGTATGGCGAAAGTAAAAAAAAATGTATTACGTTGACTAGACGTCAGTTTGAAAAATCCACAGCTAAATTATAATTGTATCATTAGTCTTTGATCGACTTAAGTGACTCAGATTATACAAGAGTCCTCGATGTACATCGTTCCTTATTACATATCGTAAACCGGGGCTACTTTGACATAGTTTTGAAGGTTTTTCCAACGTAACTTTTTTATTTTTTGATTAAATGACCTGGAATAAAGTCCATCGTAACAATAGAACCTTCCACTATATATCCCCCACGTAAAATTGCTTCTGGGAGGTAAAACAAAACTTTAAAAAATTATTTAATTTGGTGTCAATGGCCGCATTCCACTCAAGCACCGTGCAAGTGCACGGTACACTTATTGTATGTGTACGGTACACAATGAATGGAACGGTCGGTGTAGCAAAGTGCATGTGTAACGTTTACGTATTTATACTTAACCTCAAAATTTTCAGTTTATGATTGCAGTGAACTATTTTGCAGTTGAAACATTGATTATTATATTATATTTTTAGGATTTTAGGACATTACCGTGCAAGTGTCATCCATTTTTCTCACACCACTGTCAATCACATGAAAATTTAAGGTTATGTTAGTTCAGTTCTACAAGTGCCCGGCATAATTTTTAAGTACACTTTAGGAGTAGTTGTCGTACCGCCGTGCATGTGCACAGATTGATGGAACACTGGCAGTACATGTACCGATGTGCACGGTGCTTGAGTGGAATGCGGCCAAAGTAACCCCGAGTGTGGGGCTACTTTAACATTGCAATGAATTTAATTATAAGTCGAAGAACGACTACAGAGGGTTTTTTTTGACATCTTATTATTTAAAAAAAATATTTTTGAAAACCAGAACATGAGTTAAAGGCTTATTAATTTCAAAATACTTGGCATAAATCGTATTTTTAATAAAAGTTTAATGTTATTTAATAACATGTATAAAAAATAAACAAAATCCTTTAAGTTGCTTTCCAAACACTAGGTATTAAAAATATATTTTTCTTCAGAAGCAAATTAACACAAAATAAAATACTTATGCTGGGTAAAGCTATATACATATAGGTACCTATTAAATTAAACGAAAGTTGCTGGTTTTGAAAACAGGTTTATTCTTAATAAAATTCTTTAATTTTCAAAACCAGCAATTTTCGTTTAATTTAACCCAATCAAGCAACAGGAAAAACCGACTTTATTAATTAAAGCTTAAGATAATTTTTTAAAAGTAAGTATTTCTGTAGATGACACACTTTTACTAATTAGATAACATATATTATATGGGTAGGTATGTTCTATGGGAAGAATAAACATAAAATACATAAATGTAAAAACATAAACATAAAATATTCATAGCGAAAAGTCACACCCCAGAGTCTGTCAAAGTTACCTCCAAAGTCAAAGTAGCCCCGGTTTACGGTAATGCACATTAAATTTCATTGTAAATCATTATCCTATTCTTTTCCAATCTTAAACAGTTTCAGAACCTCATCCGTAGAATTCCTTGCGTTTTTTTTTTTACTGAAGTAATAGCGCGGAATTACAATAGTTACAAAACTATTTAACATTGATGAAAAAGGAAATAAGCTAAGTGAATACATAAACCTATATTTATGTATAATAATAAACTTTAAACAAATGTTATGTAAAATCGCTTAGAATTTAATTTCTCCAAAATCTAGCAATAACCAAGCAATACTGGCAGGCCCTGTTTAGATATGGCCGTACGGCCATTACCATTTAATCAGTCCAGCATACATTTATACACTTTGTGCCTAATAGTGTATCTATGAGCAGAGTCCTGTTATTGATTAGTTTCTATTAGCTTAATTATTAAGTCAACATTAAACAGCAAATGAAAGCCTAACCCATTGATAAAACCATTTAAATCAGCAATCTAAATAATCTTTAAACGACTTCAATAAAAAATTATGAAATTGAACTTTCTGTAAACAGACACTAAAAGTTTTTCTACTGATGTAACTGCAGATCAGATACGTTCTTCGACCCATGGAATATTTGCAAAAAATAAATTTATTTAATTAAGTCTCGCTGTATTGGTGTTGCATATATCAATTGTTAGTCGTATTCTCGTATTTATTGTTAAAGTAATTGTTTTACCGATTATTGGGGACATATACCCTTAAGACAACACCATGGCTAGATAATTTATCATGCTATCAAAATTTTGTTTATTGAAACACTCTATTGCCTTTTGATTTAGCACAAAATGAAATAATATGAGAAGATTCAAAAACATTACATAATATATCATCGTAAACCATAAAGATATTGCCTTGAGAATGTGTGGTATCGTGTTGACGTAAAGTGATGATTTATTTTGAAAACATTTGTAAATTTAGTGCAAACCTCAGAATTTACACGAAGATCGCAGAATAATTTATAAAAGCACCAATCAAAATGTGATTCGATATTCCATGTAGTAGTACAATGACCACATTTAATTTTTTTTTCAAAAATTGTCTCTACTCTCGCCATACGTAGTATTAAGAAAATATTGTGAATGCGAAAATGTTTAAATTCTGGATTTCGACTGAGTTAAACGTTTGAGGCCCCCTGAACACGTTTTGATTATTTTCGCAATGACGTCCGTGTGTGTGTGTGTGTGTATAAATATGTGTATGTATGCGCCAACTAGCTGTACATTTTTTAAATTATAGTTTTCGAAGGATTTTGTAAAATTTTAAATTGCAAAGTTATTTATTTAAAGATTACAAAGTTTACAACATTTTGATTCCATTTTTATCATAAACCGCTCCTACGATAGTGTTTTCATTTGAATTTTGAATGTGTGTAGAGTTTATTTTCCTTATAAATTTTAATGAAAGAAGTTATGATTTACATTTTTAATTTGCATATTTTTTAATGGTAATTTGGTTGTTTGCCATAAACCAGTTGAACGAACTTAACTAAATCAGCACATTTATACAAAAAAAAAAAAAAAAAACACTGCATGCCAAATTTTATAAATTTACGTAGATTAGGCTCCTGATTTGTCACATTTATCCGACAAACAGGCACGTAAACAAACCGACAGACAGACATAATTACACAAATCTCATTTTTGGTATCAAATGGGACCAATTGTGAGATTTCGGTGAATTGCTGTAATCAAAATTTTAATTAGATGCTAATAGTTTCTTTATTTAGGTAAACCGAAAATTTTGCAGCATGTTCTGCTGATGCAGCCCAAAAAACGTTTCACACGAATTTTTAAAAAATTATTACACCCCTAGGGAAGTGACTACTAGGTATGCAAGACGTATAGATCATAAAATACTTACTTTTTTACGTTTTAAGATGATGAAACTAAGATATCATGTTATAGTATACGTCTGAAATTGATAAACAACACGGAGTCGTCAGCGTCGCGACGCAAACTAACGCGTTTTAAAGGGGGTGCGTCGTCACAACAACCCAGAGCCTTGAGCACGCGCATGACGAATATCAATAATAGGATGGGGAATAAAATGCTGAATAGCGCAGCTTATTACGGGCTATTACTTTATCGGATTTTTACAATAAGCTTTTTTTTATTATTACACAAATGAGAATGCGAAAAACCACTATAGATCTTTAATATATTTGCTGCTTTAATTAAACACTTACCGGATGTGTTTCTTTCTCCTCATGATCCTCCTCCAAACTGATCCCGGTATACCTTGATCGTTATGAATAACCACCATAAGTTAAATATGTTTGGGGGGCATTGAAATTTTGTTAAATCCATTGTAGATGAGTTTTAATTTTTTGTTACACTGAGAATTTTGATTTTTTTTTAATGAAAACGTTAAATTTTAAAAGGATCAACATTCAATTATGAAAGACCCTGTATGTACCTAGCTCTATTGCTAATTTAAAAAAATAACATTGGTTTTCGAAATCACGATTTTAAATACTGATTATTATTATTATAATATTTAAAAAGAAATACAAATTTTCCTGCTATCTCTATACCAAACCGGTTGCGAAAAACCAATATAGATCTTTAATATATTTGCTGCTTTAATTAAACACTTACCGGATGTCAGTTACTTTCTGAATGAGTTTATTATTCTGCTCGTGTTAATGTTATTTGTGTACCATCCTGGTATATCTTGATCATTAAGAATAGGTACCATAAGTTAAACATGTTTGGGGGGCATTGAAATTTTGTTAAATCCATTGTAGATGAGTTTTAATTTTTTGTTACACTGAGAATTTTGCTTTTTTTATGATTACGTTAAATTTTAAAAGTTTTTGTCAAACTATTGCCAAAATAGTAGTTGCCTAGATACCAATAACAAATCCTAATTAATATTTCGCAGATACCTTTAAAAAAAAGGAACCAAGTACTAAGAATTTTTTTCCTACGACCACTATTTAAATTACTATTATTGTACAGCCTGCATGCATAGTAATCATAGATGAGAAACATAGTAAATAGATCTTTATCAGGGTTGAGCTGATTTAAATCGTGATTTAAATCAGATGATTTAAATCACGATTTAAATCAGTGATCTTTTGCAGAACATCCATATGACAAAAAAATCAGTTTTTAATACAATTTTCTCCCTCATTCTATTCATATTTGCTGCATTCTCGGTTACAAAACTGGTTACAGTGCAGTTGTATTCTGTTTTGCAATTTTTTTGATCAAGGTAGCTGCTTAATCTGTTATACAGGGTGTTTGCGAACGATGTAGCATAATTTCTACTGGTGAATCTACATTGAAAAATAGGACGATTTAGCCCTTCATGCCTTATAGAAAGTTGCATCGTTGCTAAGTTACAGCCCCATGAAGAGGGGATGAAAAATTGTTGTTTTATTGATAAATCAAGAACGCTTTGACCTACAACATTTATATTTGGTACGTATTCTACAATAGGCAAGCGTGTTCTTAGGCATAAGTTTGAGCGAAATCCCACCATAGGGGGCGCTACAATCGATAATAGCAGAGAAAAAACCTGCTGTTTTTTTTTTGTCGATCGTAATTTCAATTTTTTATTGTAACAGTCGGATAGGTAGGTCTAAAATGTACATTTTTAGTAACTTAAAGTTTTTTGATAGGAGTCATCGTTTTGGAGAAAAACTCGATTTTATTAAAATATAACTCTGAGATTTATTGAAAATATTTAACAAAATTATGTTTTATACAAATAAAACTGGACATAATAAATAATTAATAAAAAACATAAAAATAACTAACACAACTAAAAATGATTGTTACAATAAACGAAAATATGACATCTGACTACATTTGTTTTGTTTGTTAATTCACGGTAAACTAGTTTTTGTTAAATATTTTCAATAAATCTCACAAGGGAAGGTCACGATACGTTGTCGCTAGAATTTGATTCCGGCTGTGTTTATTACATTAAGGGCATCAAAACTAAATGTTCTGCAAAGTTATACGTGCCACTGGCCATTAACTTCGGAAAAATAGGGGAAAAACTGAAAAATTGGTACAAAAAGGTCATTTTTGCGATCGCGTTGGCCATGAAACCGTCAGAGATAAAATCGAAATTCTTCTATTTACCAATAGGCGCATCCTTTGCAAGTAAAATAGTGCAGTTTTTGAAAAAATCTTGAACGGTTCCGGAGAAAAACGTCAAAAACGAAACCCCTGCATAAGCGCTATGAATTGAGAAGTTGTCGTATATCTGTATTACTACATATATCTATGCGATTTGCATAGGCGTTTAACATAGGGAAAACCATTTTTACAAAGGCCTCGTTTTTTGCGTTTTTCTTCGGAACCGTTTAAGATTTTTTCAAAAACTTTGCACCATTTTACTTGGAAAGGACGCGCGCATTGGTAAATAGAAGAATTTCGATTTTGTCTTTGACGGTTTCATGGCCAACGTGATCGCAAATATTATTTTTAATAATCAGCTGTTCAGTTTTTCCCCTATTTTTCCGAAGGTAATGGCCAGTGGCACGTATAACTCTGGAAAACATTTAGTTTTGATGCCCTTGATGTAATAAACACAGCCGGAATCAAATTCTAGCGACAACGTATCGTGACCTTCCCTTGTCAGAGTTATATTTTAATAAAATCGAGTTTTTCTCCAAAACGTTGGTTCCTATCAAAAAACTTTAAGTTACTACAAATGTACATTTTAGACCCACCTATCCGACTGTTACAATAAAGAATTGAAATTACGATCGACAAAAAAAAAACAGAAGGTTTTTTCTCTGCTATTATCGATTGTAGCGCCCCCTATGGTGGGATTTCGCTCAAACTTTTGCATAAGAACACGTTTGCCTATTGTAGAATACGTGCCAAATATAAATGTTGTAGGTCAAAGCGTTCTTGATTTATCAATAAAACAACAATTTTTCATCCCCTCTTCATGGGGCTGTAACTTAGCAACGATGGAACTTTCTATAAGGCATGTTGGGCTAAATCGTCCTATTTTTCAATGTAGATTCACCAGTAGAAATTATGCTACATCGTTCAGAAACACCCTGTATACTCACTTGTGTGTGCATTTCCTGAAGTATCTATAGTTTCAAATAAAAAAGTAGATCCATTTTCTATTGTTATCGTTGTACGAATTACCGATTGATTATGAATATTTGACCAGCCATACAAGAACATGCATGCTGAAGAATTCGATAATTCTCCAAGACATACCTTTTTCTCCTCTTCATTCATTTTATTTAATAATGTTGAAGATAAACAAAACTAGAAGGTGGGGAAGTAGTAGTGCACACGACCCTGCATTTCCTTTTCACATAAATTACACATGGCTTTACATCCAGTTTTTCCTTTGAAGTTGTTAGATATTTTCACAAAATGTTGCCAAATGGCACCTTTTTTGTTCCCGACATTGTTACTAACTTATTGTCAACAGAAGAACAGGAACTATTCACTTAACTAATACCTTTATCACTATTATCAATTAAAATTAGAAATCATGAAACATGTACACTAGCACATGTAGTAATAAACTGAGCTAAAATTTCAACGTGCAGCCTTAAATAACAAATTGCATTTTGCAAGTCTTGGCCAAGATTTTCCATATTGCCTGCAGAAACTTGTCTAAGCACCATAAACCCAACTTGCATAAGCCATGCAACATGACTGTACAGGGTGGTCCAAATTCGATGGGATTACATGGGTATCTCGCTTAATATTCTAGATAGAGAAACGGTTAAATTACCAAAAATGTGCCGTTTATTGGGGCAAACTCAGAACCCTTTTCACAAATAGTCTATCATTTCCTGTTTTTGAGTTATTAGAGAAAAACAGTTTTTTTGTTATATTAATAATGTATCATATCTCCGTTATTGTTGTAAAAATCAAAAATTACAAGTACAAATTTCAAGAAAATAAACGACGATAACATAATCTTAGATTATAATTACCCAAAAATAATTTTTTTTTAAACATGTACAAGTTTTTTATCTTACGAAATGAGTGTTTTGGGTTTAATAAATGAAATATTTAATTATTTTTATATTAAACTTCATTACTATAGCGTAAAGCTAAAAAAATCAATTTATATGTTCAAAATATACGCTTATACTCTTTGTAACTTTGTATATAAACATTTTATAAGTCATCTGCTTAGCTTGATAGTTGTAATGATTTTATTATTGCAGGTAAATATTGTATAAATAAATCATAAATCAAGGCAATTGACTGCAGAACGATATTTTTAGAGATCTCTGACGTAAAAATGCTGAGTTTCAACGTTATACTTTTCCTTCGGACACCGAAATGTAATGTGATGCAACCGTTTCAACCCCTGCAACAATATCGCAAAAATTATCGTGCCCCTCTTTAATATAACGTTAAAAAGTCTTTAACAGCACCCTCTTGCAGCAAGTCCTAATTTGGCGCTTAGCGATTACCGCTTATTTGAGGTTCTGAAGAAGCTCTCCAATTTGCTTGCTTGTACAACCAGTAATAAAAAATTCAGTTTTCAAGGAGTTTTAACGTCGTCTGTTCCTGATTATCTAGTGGTTGGGTTTCAATATTGTCTTACAGTTGTGATACTTTAATTTAAATGAACACAATTTTTATTTTATTTCGCCATTTAATTACATTTAAGACTTGTTAGTTATTTCTAAAAACTCGTGAAATAATCGAGATTGTTATGAGTTTTGAAACACTCTATATATTGAAAATTCCGCATATGTAAAATTTAAACACCCGTAAAGTTAAATACTAATGGTGCCTGTCCACGTGAGACTATTTGACCTGTCAAAACCGGCCGCCATCAGAGGCCATTTATGTCGTCATTTCCGTCGCCGACAAACGCTGCAGTATAATAATTAAAGCTCCTTCCTTTATCTTTTTATTCAATGGGGAAAACACCAGGTGTTAATTTTTGGTGAATTTAAACCTGGGAGTCTGCCCATATACGTAGCCAACAACCTTTTTTTTTTATAGTTCTTTACGCTGTATTCTAGTGCAAAATCATGTTTAAGTTAACGTACCTTATTTTCAAAATTTCGATTACTTTGTTTCTTATTTTTGCTAAAAAAAAATGCAAACTATGATTTACAATTTTTCATTGTTCATGCACGTTTTGTGTATGAATAATTTTTATTTAGTGAGTAAATAGCGTGTGTATGCAGGCTATTCCTTTAATTTATTTATTATTTTTTATTTTCACTTGAAAAAAGTACAAAGACGTTAGTTTTGACGCTTTTTTAAGTTTTCAAGGAAATTTTTCAATCGTTGTTTTTATGAACTGAGGGTCTACAAACTTTTAAAGCAGTTCTTTAATAAGTATTTTTCAAAATATTGATATTTTGAAGAAACGTGTGCATAACTTAATTTGTAAAAATGTCCCTAGGCTCATATAAGGATGCTCTCAGCTGATTCGTATATATTTTCCTGGTCAATGCTTTGCTGATAGGATTTAGAATTTTGGTATTAGAAAGATGGTCCAAATTAAGAATAAAAATGTTAATGAAAAATGGGTATGTGCAAAGATAGTCTGTATACTTTTCTCAAGGAAAAATCGAACAAGTTTTAAATTAAAGCAATTGGCATAAAATTTCCTAGACATATTAGTTAAAGCAAAAAATGAGAAAATTGCGAAAACCATAGTAGTTTTAAATAAAAGCAGTTGACTTAAAACTTTTTATATTCATTATTTGTCTTTCAGCATAATTAGGGTTGCCAACACTATCATTTTGACCCGAAGACTTCGGGTTTGGCTATCAATCTTCGGGCTTAGGGTTTACAATCAAATTCTTCGGGTTACCCCGGGTTTATACTCATGTACGCGAAAAGCGGCGACATTCATTGGCGATTCTACCCCAGCGACTAAAAGTAGAAACAAATTATTACCCCGTTACGTCACCTCACGTGAGCTCAAACTTTCATCAAATGTGTAAGAGTGAGTTAAACAATAAAAATCTATTGTTTATCTCGCACTCACACATTTGATGAAATTGTGAGCTCACGTGAGGTGACGTGACGTGATAATAATGTGTTCCTACGTTGATGGCCGGCGTCAGCCGACAAGCTCAATTCTTATTTCATTATACCGTTTGAATTGAGACAGTCGCTTGGTATTCAGCATTTAAATTTAGTAAAAGCTGGACTTGCAATAAGAATTAATTTCGACATTGACTGCGAAAAATTTTAGCCTTATTTCAAAGCTCCAGAACAGAAATCGTTGGTAGAAAGTGCACAATGTGATAAAAAAATAGAATTTCAGGAAGGATACCTTGCCAGAGCAAGAAACCGGTTAAAAAAAACCTCTTACCCGTTATTTTTTGTCTATAAATGTGATTTTTAACCGAAACCGAAACCGTTATTTTTAATGGCAAAAAACGGTAACCTTTAACCAAAATAATTAAAAACCAGGTTTTTAAACCTCTTTTTTAAATAAAAATTACTTTAAAAATATACAGAATCTGTATTAAATGCGATAAGTTTACCAAAAGTCATTACTGAGCCCTTCATTGTATAAATAGATAATTTCTTTTTATACCTACTTTGCATTCCAAATTAAAATAATGTCAAAAACCGTTTTTTTTAAACCGGTCTTTAAAACCCGGTTTATAAGTTAAATAGTTTTTTTTACAGAAAACCGGTTTATTACGAAAAAAAACGTTATAAAAATAAAGTCCTCGCTTTCGGTTAACCGTTAACCAATTTTTGTTTCAGTTTCGAGCATTGCAGAAGTTTGTTTTATAATTTTTGGAATATATCTCTAAATTGTTGAAAACTATTTCACTCAAAAAAATTCACCGCTCCCCCCCCCCCAAATTATTTTTTTTTCGGGTCAGCATCGGCCCAATGTTGGCAACCCTAACCATCTAAGGCTTAAAAATCTTTATTTAGCGTGTGAACAATGTGTGTATGTATTTTAATTAAAGCCAATAAGTGCAAAAACCTCATTGTTTTTTAAGAATTTATTTTTTGCTGACAAATATCAGATAAAATACTTCCTACTTTGAACACAAACAGCTTTAGTATTATGTCTTAATTTAGATTCATATTAAAACTCCAAAATCCTTGATAAGTTCAATTTTCATGCATATAAAATTAACACTGTTGGCAAACTATGACTCTGAAAATCCTTAAATTAAATTGCCATATAAAACAACACTTTCTTTTAAAATTATTTATTACTTAAAATACAAAATGTATGAGAACATTTGCTTACATTAAACCTGCATTTAAAACTTATATATTATCACAACAGATAGCATTTAACAATAATATAAATATCAATCAGATGGTGATATATTCTGAGCTGCTGCTACCAGGGTGTCATGAATTTCCTTGGTAAATGATATTTGTGCATTAACGGTACTTAAAAATTGTGGATAAGTCAGCGTATTGTCTGGAATACCCAAGTTTTCAATACGTGTAGGAGCTACTGGTAATGGCATATGACGAGTGGCACTTTCTCCTTGGCTTAAGCACTTAATAGAAGTTTTCTGTAATCGTAATTATGTTAACATACGCTCAACACGTTGCAATTGAGTTATTAACATACCAAATGTAATTCTATTTGGTCGCAAATGGAATAAAACTCTTCGAGACACTTATCAAACCTTGGTATTTGTACATCAACACCTTTCCTATAACATTTATTCCTCGTTAAATAAAATCGACAACATTTAATTTTTAACTTACAAAGAACCAGCATCAACTTGACTATTTTGGTTTAATGTCTGTGCTGCAGTTTTAATTGTATTCTGGAAATAAGTAAACAAATAACTAATTTGCAATCAAAAATTTGTATTTACACTTACCGAAAGTGATTCTCTTAGTGGCACAATCAAAGATTTAATTTTAGATATATTATCCAGAGGTTGAGGGGGTTGTTGTTGTTGTTGCGGATTTTGTTGAGGAGGCAATCCTATGCCAGGAACATTCATTTTAATTTAAAATTATTAATACTAAATGTAAACAATAAACAGACTAATGTCAAACTGACATTTCGTTGCCAACACAGATTGCCAAACCGATAGCACCTGATAGCACCGATAACTTAAAGTTCTACATATTAGGGTTTGTCAAAAATATAAGTCAAAATAAAATCGGTTAGAAAGCAAAGAATTATTTTTAGGTAGATTTAAAATTTTTGTATATATATATAGGGATTTTGTAAAACAATTCATAAATTTTAAATTCCTTTTTTGTTTTTCATTCAATTTATTAAAATGAAAATATTACTTATAAATTGCTATCTTGAACTGTCATGCGGCTATATCATATGATCAGTCAAATTCAGACACAGTTTTTGACCTATTTGTAGTAGAAGTTCATTTAGGCGTTGTCACCTTTAATTTCGAACTTCTTAGTGATTCTATTTGTTTTTCGTTGTCCAAAATAAACCAACCAAAATGGCATTAAGCGATGCAGACGTTCAAAAGCAGGCAAGTATTTTTATAAGTTATTAAATGTATAAATTAATTCGTAATGTTTTGTGAATTTTCTAATTTAGATTAAGCATATGATGGCTTTTATTGAACAAGAAGCAAATGAAAAAGCCGAAGAAATAGACGCGAAAGCTGAGGAAGAATTCAACATCGAAAAGGGACGACTTGTTCAACAGCAACGTTTGAAAATCATGGAGTATTACGAGAAGAAGGAAAAACAAGTTGAATTGCAAAAGAAGATGTAAGACGTTTAAATTTTTTGTAAATGAATGTTACTAGAATGATGAATTTTACAGCCAATCTTCGAATATGTTGAATCAGGCCAGATTGAAAGTGTTGAAGGTTAGAGAAGATCATGTTCGTAGCGTTCTAGATGATGCTCGTAAAAGATTGGGCGCCGTAACAAGTGACACAGCTAGATATTCTGAAATTATTAAAACTCTTGTTCTTCAAGCTTTGTATCAGGTAATATTTGCTGCGCATACCAATTGCATTTAGATTTTTAATTTGGTCGTTTTATTTTGTAGCTCTTCGAAACAAATGTTACCTTAAGAACTCGTGCACAAGATAAAGCGTTGATTGAATCACTACTGCCAGACATCAGCGACCAGTACAAACAAGCCGTTGGCAAACCCGTTCATCTAAAAGTCGACCCCGATAATTTTCTTTCTGCGGATACGACTGGAGGTATTGAATTACTCGTTATGAATGGCAGAATCAAAATCAACAATACTCTTGAGGCACGTCTAGAGCTCATTTCTGCTCAGCTTGTGCCACAAATTCGTAACGCTCTTTTCGGACGCAATACAAACCGTAAATTCACCGATTAAATTTGTTACAGTATTTTTAAATGTACGCTGTAGGAAAGCTTTAGATTTCATGTTCAAATATATGGCACTTTTTGCTGCATTCCAAGAAATATTATTTAAATGAAGTAATATGTTTAAAACTTAGCAGTTTGCTTTTGAGGATATTCTAATTTTTTTTTTATATTATAAAAAAAGTTGCCGAAACTTTTGCCTAGTGATTTGTGCTTTTTGAATTATTTGGGAATGAAAATCAATATTAATTATGATATATTATTTTATAACTAAAATGGTTTCTTGTAAATTTTACCAATGGCAAACTTTATATGCAGTGCTCTTTATAATATTGCTATACTATTAATGAAACTGCTGTTAAAATTGAAGTTTAAATATATAATTTCTTTTAAGTGGATCTAATTGGCCAATATAATTTTGTACAATTTAAATCATAAATCTCTAGGTTTTTACTGTATTATATCGTTATAGTTAATCCTAAATGCTGAATTTCACATAACAAATGTCCACACACTACCCCCGTGCATGTATCATTAATATATTTTACTTCAACATTCAATGTTAGCTTTCAGTTTTTGACCGACCAAAATTTGGTCATTCACAAACTTTAAAATTATATTTTTTTCTTGAGTAGTAGCTGCATGTATAAACGGTTTGAGGTGGTTTATATGCCACTGCCAGTATCTAAAATTGTGTAATTGTTTGTAAATATTCAATACAGATTATATATGATTTTTCTAGTAGATAATGATTGTTACACTTAGCTAGGAAATTGTTTATAAGTTGTTGATTCAATTGAATTTCCAGTAAGTATTAAAACGTTAAATGTAATTTCATGTTATATGTATATTGTATCATCAAATGTAAATAAAATGTTAGTAGTACACAGTATTTTTTTAATTATCCAATTGGTTAGTTGTCTCGTTAACAAATTGTACAATAACTAGTAAATTGAAGAGCGGTAAAAATGTTATTTTTGAATGATTTGGATGTGTGTAGTTATGTATTCCTTAGACTTGGAAAATGTTTATCAATTTTAGAATAAAGTGACCATTCATTCCCGATTTTCGGGGACAGTCCCCGAAACAAGACTCTTGTCCCCAATTTTTATAATTGTCTCATAAATTTTTAGAATAATATAAGCTAAGGTATGGTAGAGTTATTGTTACCAAATTATGCAAATCCGATAGTCTGGCAACATTTTAACAATGTAATTGCTCATTGGATACGAAAACTGAAGTGGCGAGTAGTTTTTAAATTTGTGAGTGTTTGGGGTTTTGCTTTCCGCTTTGTGATTAGAATTTTGCACGATTTTCACGAAAATTTGTCGAGGTTTTTTTTTTGTAACTTAAGATTAGTGTTCCCGAAAGTTCGGATAAAAAACTGGGCACCTTTTTTACAAACCATGAAGCTTTTTGTAAAACTTTTTAACCACAAAAAATTGCAAGCAAATAACATATTAAGATGCTTTAAAAACCTCTAAAAAACCTTTTAAATGGTGAATATTTCAACTAATCAAGTGTAATACCACTGTGTATATCATATTGTTTACTAGAGGTGCGTTTGAGACGTACGCTCTTTTTGCTTTATTTGCTCTTTTTTGCTCCACAGCGTTCGGGACGCGACTTTGGAGTAAAAAAGATCGCTCCGAAGTGCGTTCGGGACTGCATAAGTGGAGTAAATAAACCTACTCTAATTTGCACCACCTCTGAAGCTGGGGCAAGCTGAGCTCGCGAAAGAAGACATGCGCATTACGGATTGTCTACGTTTGAATTCTTTGAATTGCCAGGTACAGCATAAGAATAAGATACAGTTAACATCCAGGCTTCGTGTTATTGTGTTGCATTAGCATTAGTTAACAACAATTTCTTGTGGACAGTAATTAACTTTCGATGTAATTCCCTATTATTAAAACAAAATTTTGGGAAGTTAAATGGTTTCATATCATGACATTTTACATCAATTTTATAACCAAATAATCTAACAAATTCGAAGCAATACAATTTGTTGCTTGTTTTACTTACAATGATGTCTGATTAGACCGGTCTACAACAAAATAGTGAGGTTACCTTTATATTTGAAATATCCGCTGATTTTCTGCACTTACACGTCCCGAACGCACAAGATTTACTCTTGGAGGCTCTGAGACCACGTGATTACAATCTTACTCCAATCTGGGAGCGTGCGTCTCGAACGCACCTTAGCTATGTTAAATCATTATTTTACAAAGCTTTGAAATAGTTTACCTCACTGAGGTTTTAAAATTAATGGTATCAGATAAGAGTATAAGCAGGCTCTATTAGTGGGGAGGGCAAAAGAGGCAGTTTCCCCTAGCCTCTTACAAATTTAGGGGCCTTACAATGTTTAATTCAGATTTTAAAACAATTCTAGAAAGCGAGGTTTTTTTTTTTATACGAGTTTTACAAATGCATTTGGAAATTTTTTAGTGTTTATATGAAAATGTTTTTAATTTAGATGATTTGAGAGCTAATATAATTTTTGCATTAATTATTGCAAAATTCATACTTAATATTTTTGCAAATTGTAATTTTGGATGCGTGGCCTACAGATGGCGCATCGGTGACAAAACATGTTTGACGTTGACGTGTTGACTTTTATCTGAGCAATTAAAACCCCACTTTTCATAGCGCAAGCTATTGGTGAAACGTGTCACTGTTGCACGTATGTTTTTCTGTTGAATTATTTGAAATTTTGTACGAATTTCTCATTTAAATAGTGATTTTAATTGTAAAACAATGGCTCCCAAACAAAGAATGCGTATCGCCAACGAAAAAGCCAGCAAAAACGTCACCTTACGTGGAAATGTACCAAAATCATCTGTAAGTGTTTATACCATATTGTTTACATTTTTATTAATTCTTAAATGATCGAATACTGTAATATAATAGTGTTAATTTGCGATGGTGAATACATGTGTGATTTTGTTTATTGCAGAGGCCCCAAGACGAAAACTACCCCGTAGGCCCTTGGTTACTGGCTCTCTTTATTTTCGTTGTGTGTGGTTCAGCCGTTTTTCAAATTATCCAATCTATTCGTTTAGCATAAAATAATTTAAGTATCGGGGAGGAGTAAGAATCGGCTTACCATTGTTTTGCTCAGATAGATTTATTGTTACAATATTGTATTTTCATTTTCACTTAAAATGAAAGTTCAGTGTTTTTATTAATTATCATTTTGCTGATTCTTAATTGTGTTGCAATATATTCATACTTTTATATTATCTGTTTTTATTGGGGTTTAAACAGTTACAAAAGATTTACAAAAAAAAAGTGGTATTTTCACTTTTCTCATGTGCACCTTTATTTATGGGATATTTTACAATTGTTTGATAAATATGTTTATTAAAGCTTTTTTTTTACTGCTGGAGATGTAAGGCAAATGAAACGCAACAGACTTCAACATCCTCATATAAATGATTTGTTTTATAGTCTACTGGTCACACTTTTACTTTGATTTAACATCTTACATAATCAAGAAATCCAGTTTTATGAACAACATTTATATGACTGTTGATGTTCTATGTAAAAATTAATGCATTTAACAAGCACAAAATAAAATGTATGTGTTTCAATATTAATTAATATTGTCCAGTACTGTAAAATGATTACAGCATTCCAATTCTTATTGTAATTAATAAGAAATTTGTACAGAATATAAATTATTTCAGACAAAGTGTGTTTTATTCCTAAAAGCAACAAAGAAGACTAAATACTGAATTATGAAAAAATTTCAAAAATAAGATATAACGCACATATTACAAGTGCCACAGTTGCTGTTTTTATCCAACTAATAATTCTAGTTAATTTGTCACATCAGTAACTATCACTTACATGCTTAACTAAATTTTGAACGAAATGGTTAAGAAAATATATTAGTAATAGTATAATATTTAACTCCTGTTCCATTTTTCTTTCAGTAAACGTTTATGTACAATGTACATGAAAAATACATTATTGTTTGTTAGTTATCTTCATATGTTTTTATGGTAAAAATAAGTTCATAAAACGAAATGAAGATAAAGAATATTGATTACGGTGAATGTTTGTTATTTAAATGTGCTAAAAGTTGCTTTAAAATAGTTCAAACTTGAAACAATCCTACTTTTAATGTGAAGCAAATTCAAATATTGCATTAAGATGATATTTTAAGACACTGGTATAATATACATACTTTAAAGTTTTAAGTAATCATTCTTTAGTATAAAAATTAGAAAATCATTTCGAGTACAGTTCACAATTTAATTAGAAAAAAAGTAACAAATTAAGCATAAAAATTTAAACGTAGTTTTTAAATGTATTAGTAACATTAATCCACATTTTATTCAGAAACAAAAACAGTAAAGTCATCTGTTACATAACAAAAAAATGTCAGAGAACATTCTGCGTTCAAAATTTTAAAAACCTGTTTCTATAAATATGTAAATTTGTATCAGTTGTATTACACTTATACTTATGCCAACAACTGAATCCTTTTCCACCTAATTTTTAAATGCCTTACGCATTTACATTAAGCGAAGTATTGATTTTATTTGATTAAATATTAAATCCATGAAACTGCATATACATTATTTTTACAAGTTTTTAATACCATGGGTCATCATAGATAATTAAAATCGTACTAGGTGACCTTAACCTTCAGCTTATATCTTAGTAATGGTCATCATATTAAACCAATAGTCATATCACTATTATATAATTTCTTATATTACTACAAAAACCTCAAATTAAAGGCTTCATTATATTTCTAATATTGTTGTTGGCTATTACATACAATATACAATAAATGAATTAAATTTACTCAACAATTATTTGTGCAATATTTTTAAATAAAAAGGTGTTTCTTTACTTGATTACCAATCATATTTTTTAAAAATTTGTATATTACTTGATTGTGCACTAATTATTGATAAATCCCCGTATTTTTATATAAAATGTAAAAAACTGAAAGTTAAGGATAATTTATAGGTAGGTATTTAATATTTAACTATGCACTTTTATAATGGTATATACATATTAGTGTGAAACATTCTTGCATCATACTGATAAAATAAAATAATAATCACATAAGTAGGTATTACTGTTTATTTATCGAATAAACGAACTTTTACAAAAATGTTTGTTGTAACACAAAAATGAAAATGCTACCTTAGCCAAAATGTTTATTAAGTTGTAATTCAAAAACAGGCTCACTAGTACAATTTTTTATTGTATATGTGCAAAAAATGTATTGTTTAGCCCTTCGTCTAATCACAAACTCTTTTTTGTATAGTTAATTACAGAAATGCTACAGGGCCACCCTATACTTCACAACAAACATATATTAGGGGTGTATTTAGAAAAATTCACAGAATTCCTTGTCAATAAAATATTGATTTGGACTTTTTCTGTTTTCATTTAAGAACTTTTTGTTCTGTTGTAGTTTTGCTAGAGCTGGCCCTTAAGGGTCGAACCCCTTAAAAAATTGTAATAATTATATTATGCAAACTGTTACTCAATTAATTAATAGTTACATATTCATGCGAAAAAATGTATTTATTGGAATAAATAACTTTTAACCTTTAATTTTACCTTCATATATTTTGTATTTCTTCAAAATGAAATACTTTTATTACATTTGTGTCTTTTAAGTTTAAATAAAATACAGTACAAAGTTAGTAATATACTTTCTAGATGTACAAAAACAAGTTGAGAAAGACCAAGAAATAAATGGGAAAATAAAGAGGCAGATACTTGAAGAAAAAGAAGTCAGCTGGAGAGTTATGCCACAGTTAGCCAACGATAAACAGAATTAGAAAAATTAAGAAGTTAGTAAGTTTTAGCAATACAATAAATCGTTGGTTTGTCATTAAATGTAACAGATCGTTGCAAAATTGATGGTGAAGATGTTGGAGAAGACTCTGGAACAACTTTTTTAGAAACAGAAAGACGTCTAAGACTGTTCCGAAAACTATTCATTCTCGATAGTGCAACATGCTGGACCGTAACGGCATTGTAGTGCTTATTTAGTATGGTTATACACATATCCGGAATTTTTACAGCTTGTACATTTGGATGGTCATCTAACCATGATAACAGCTGTTTCATGACTTTGATTTGATGCTCTTGGTTCAACTAAAACACAGTAAAAAAAAATATTAAGTAATTTTTAATAGGGCCACATTTACCTTGTTTAAAGCTTGGCGTATTGAAAATTCATCTTTCGTAGACATCCAAATGAATGTTGATTTTTTGTTGCTTAACCACTTATAATTTGATTTTCCAAAAACCTCTTCAGCACATTTAATTTGCTGTGTGTGCATTAAAATTTGCACCTTAAAAAAAGTTCAATTAACAGTCTGCTTTATTACAAAAGACTTTTTGATTTCTTTTACCTGTTCTATAAACTGAGAACAGCTCATGTCGACGATTTAAAGAAAAAGAGCAACTTTTGTTTTTTGATCGAGCAGAAAACTATATTAATATTAAAGAGCTAATAAAATATTAATAAAGTGATAAGCACACAGAGGTAGATAATTAATGAGCATATGCAAATATGCTTTTATTTTCATATCGTGCAATAAAGAATAGATAGACCAAATAATGATTGTATTTGTTTAAGTATAAAAAATTACTACTGATAACATTATATGAAGGAAATTTTTATGCATGATTGTGTAAAAAAAATATCTAGCATAAACATATGGCTATAGCATATAGCTTTTGCACTTTTTTCAAGCAAATTTCGACTATTTCATAAACTATGGTTTAAAATTCCTTACACACGATTTTTATAGCTTAAAAAAGGATTTTTTGATACACAAAGTATTATGATTATTATTAAATCATTATGAATTGTATAAGTAACTAGGAAATTATCCTTATGATAGGGATATAGTTGCTCATAAATAAATTGTAAAGACTATTTTATAAGTAAGAGTTGACTTGAATAATTTATTAAAGGTTGCATCGGAACATTTTAAATGAAAAAAATTTTATATTGTAAAACATTTTTTCCCCCTAAATATGAAAATGTAAAAAAGGGGATTCCCAATTTGTTTTTTATTCAAATTACACAAAAATATACTACCACATTTTAGAATTAGAGAGATAGGTTTCTTATACTTATTGTAATAAAAAAAAAGTTGAATTCGACAAAGGTACTCAATATTATAATCGTATTCCTACAAAAAAAGTTGTGCAAATAAAGTTGTTCATGCTTTTAACTTGTAGAATGAGGTTATAAAATCTGTTGATGTGTTGAGTGTTGTCCTGTTGTGCTAATAAAAATAAATTATTTATCATATTAAGAGAAGAATTAAAAAAGCTAGCAAAATGCCTAAAGAACAATACCGTGAAGCAGATGTGGCAAGAAAAATGTAAGTTATCGTGAAACATTAATATTGTAACAAACCTAACCCTATATTTTATAGATCATACGTTAGTTTCGGAGTTGAAAGTGCAGAAAGCATGCAACAGCAAGCACATTTGCATGTAGTTGCAAAAAATTTATATAACCAAGATACTAGCCGTACCCCTGTAGCATACGGTGTATTGGATCAGCGCATGGTAAAAAAGGGCGTTTATCGATAAAAAATTGGATTTTAATAGTTGTTTTTGTAGGGTACAAATCAAAAGGATGCTCCTTGCCAAACATGTGGGAAAAATCTAAACGACTGTGTAGGACACTTTGGCTATTTAGATCTCGAGCTACCAGTTTTTCATGTTGGATATTTTCGCAGTATTATTACGATCTTACAAAGTATATGTAAAAAATGTTCGCACATACTTCTAGAAGAAGCTGATAAACAATATTATAGACTACGTTTATCTAATCCTAATTTGAGTTACATGGCTAAAAAAAACTTAAGAAAAAAGATAATCGATAAATGTAAGAAAGTGAATAAATGTCCGAATTGCAAAGACTTGAATGGTGTAGTTAAAAAGGTAACTGGAAATAAAACGGGCACTGGGGGCTCAGTTCTGAAAATCTCACATGAAAAGTTTCGTGGCAAGAAAGATAACATTATACAAGCACAATTAGGTACGTTTTTAATTATTGGAAAAAAAGTAGCACATGATATTTAAGTCCTCTAAAGAATAGATTTAATGAACAAAATTTCATGTATTGTTAAATTTATATTTCGAAAGAAATGCATTTTTATAATTCTCTATTGAATTAGCCTCTTGAACGTTTCCATTATTTTGTAGCCGAATTTAATGCAGCTATCGAAATGAATCCCGAACTTCAGTCGTCCTTGTCTAGTGCTAGTTTAATCCAGATATTAACACCAATTGATGTTTTACGTTTATTTGAAAGAGTACCTGAACACGACATTCCATTGTTAACGATGGATCCGAAACGGTACTGTTATTGATGTAAAATTAATACCTCCTACTTTTATGTTTTGTTTTTATCAGAGCACAACCAAAGGATTTAATATTTACAAGAATGTTGGTACCACCTGTTTGTATAAGACCATCAGTTGTTTCAGATTTGAAGGCGGGAACGTAAGTGTTTATTATCAATTTATTTTATTATGTAGAATGAAAAAAAATGGGGATCCTGAAGAATTTGGGAAAAAATTGTGGATTACTTAGAATGCACATTAAGCTAGGATTTGAATCCATTTGTGCATTTGAATCTAATAATGTTTTTTTTTGGAGCACTAACTTTAATTGTTTCAAATAAATTTGTATTTTGCAGGGATGGAATAACGTTTTAAATCGTCACGTTATTGTATAACGTTATTTATTACTTGGTTTCGTTACATAACGTTATAAATAACAATAAAAAATGAATTGTTATGTTATGTAACGTTCTATAACGTTACATAAATTATGATATACAGGGTGTTTCTTAAATAATGCGAAAAAATTCCTTATCGAAAATTAAGTGGGGTCTTTTATATAAAAATTTGTCCTTAGACGTCTCCTCTCGGAGTTACACCCCCCTAAAGGGGATCGGTAAAATTAGGTTTTTATTTAATTGTCAAATTTAGATAAATGTAGGAGAATATTTGGTAGATGTTTTATACTTATTAAAAGGTTTCCCATAGTAATATTTCCACCTTCACAGGGGGCTGAAAAGTTCAACCCCTGTTGGTTTTTTAATGAGAACTTTTTGGTGAGTTCAAATTTTGCAATTTTTTTTTTTTGTAAGTGATTTATTTAGAACCTTTTTTTATTCTTTAGTTTTTCTCGTAAATCTCACAGTTTTGAGTAAAAAATCAAATGAGTGAATATGATGTTTATGTTCATATTGGGTAGAATTGACGGGCGTTTTAGCGTTGTCGCCACGTAAACGTCAAAATGAATTACACCCGTCACTTCTACCAAATATGCACATAAAAAAACCATGGTAACCACCGAAATGAATCGTTTTATATTTGAATATTTGATGGTTCATGTTCATTCATATAATTTTACTCAAAAACTGTAGGTTTAACGAGAAAAGTTAAAGAATAAAAAAAACTTCTAAATAAATCAAGTTTTCAAAAAAAAAATTAAATTGCTAGATTTCAACGCACCAAAAAGTTTAAAAAAAAACACCAGAGTCGCACTTTTCAGCCTCCTGGGAAGGTGGAAGGTGGGAGAGATGATTAAAAATATTACTATGGGAAACCTTTTGATAAGTATAAAACATCTACCAAATATCATTCTCCTACATTTATCCCAATTTGAGAAATAAAATAAAAGCCCGATCCCCTTTAGGGGGGTGTAACTCCGAAAGAAGACCCTAAAGAAAAAAATTTTATATGAAAGACCCCTCTTAATTTTCGATAAGGAATCACCTCCCGAATTGTTTCGCATTATTTATGAAACATGCTGTATAAAAATAATTTTTATTTGTAACTCTGAAATTATTTTTGGGATCTGTAAATGTAAATTTAAAAAATAGTACAAAATTACATTGAGATATTTTATTTTCATTTTAATTTCTAAAATACAAGCAAAATATTATATCTTCTAGAGATAAAAAGATGGCCATATAAAAATTTAATTTATAGAGAATAACGATACAAAATAACTTTTAATGAAACGGTATTGGTTATTATAACGTTATAAAAATATCGTTACGTTATTGTATAAAAAATTATAGTTGAATCGTTATTATAACGTTATCGGGTATCGTTACGTTTTCCATCCCTGGTATTTTGCAAAATAAAAATTAATTTGGTCCTGTTTGTTGACTTAATTGTATCTTACAGAAACGAAGATGATTTGACCATGAAGCAGTCAGAAATTATATTCATTAACGATGTCATTAAAAAGCACAAACAGTCGGGTGCTTCCGTAAATATGTATCAAGAAGGCTGGGACTTTTTGCAACTGCAGACTGCTCTTTATATAAACAGTGAATTGTCGGGAATACCTTTAGCAATGATGGTAAAGTTAGCCCTCTCACAATCTTACAGATACTGAAATTATGAAAATAATTAACTAATTACAGAGTTTTTTTGTTAAAATTTTGCAAAACCTTTAAAAAAATTAATCTTTAAATGGTTTTAATTTTAATTGTGTAGTTAATGATCATTTTTCTGTTTATTGTAGCCTAAAAAACCAGGTCGTGGCTTAGTACAGCGTCTGAAAGGTAAACAAGGTAGATTTCGTGGAAATTTATCTGGAAAACGTGTGGATTTTTCATCGAGAACTGTCATTTCACCAGATCCAAATCTAGAAATTGATCAGGTATTGTTTTTAAATTTTAACACTGTAACAAACATCTGATAAATGATAGTCATTTGTTTTGAGCCGTTTAAAAAACAGTAATTTTCCCATAATATATTTTATAGCTTGTACAGGGTGGTCCAAATTCGATGGGATTGCATGGGTATCTAGCTTAATAGACAAGATAGAGAAACGGTTAAATTACAAAAAATGTGCAGTTTTTTGAGACAAACTCAGAACCGTTTTCAAAAATATTCTATCATTTCCGGTTTTCGAGTTATTGAATAAAAAGTGTTTTTTTGTCATATTAATAAGGTGTCATATTTCCATTATTGTTGTAAATATCGAAAATATTTATGGAGATTATTTTTAGATATTTTTATGTTTAATTTGATTATACTAAAAAAAATATTTACGCTCGCCGTTAAAAAGTTATGACACAAACTTACCTTTTTTTAAATGGGAACGATAGTTGGCTATGACCTATTTATATTCCTTATTTTTTTCTCATTCCAAATATATAAGGGTTAATGTATTTATTTCCAATAATACGCAAGTTATGAAGGTTTTTTAGTTTTTTTTTTCTAAGAAAAACATAGTAGGCTGTGAAAACAAAAAAAAACAAGGTTTAAAACCTTATAAAACTCATGTGATACAAGTTATCAAGGTTTTTAAATTTGTTGTTGAGATAAACATCAAAAATTTTTGAACTTAAGATAAACATCAATACTACATTACTGCTGATTCCGACTATGTTGTTGTTATCTTATGTTCAAATATTTACAATGTCTATCTCAACAACAAATTAGAAAACCTTGGTAACTTGTACCACACGAGTTTTATAAGATTTTACACCTTGTTTTTTTTTTTTTTTACACAGCCTACTATAATTTTCTTTAAAAAAACAAAACTAAAAAACCGTAACTTGTGTGTTATTGAAAATAAATACATGGACTCTTATATATTTGGAATGGGAAAAAAATAAGGAATTTAAATAGGTCATAGCCAACTATCATTCCCATTTAAAAAAATTAAGTTTGTGTCATAACTTTTTAACGGCGATCGTAACAATTTTTTTTTGGTACATATAATCAAATTAAGCATAAAAATATCTAAAAATAGTCTTCGTAAATATTTTTGATATTTACAACAATAACTAGGATATGACACATGATTAATATGACAAAAAGACACTTTTTATTCAATAACTCGTAAACCGGTAATGATGGAGTATTTTTGAAAACGGTTGTCTCAAAAAACTGCACATTTTTGGTAAGGTAACCGTTTCTCTATCTTGTCTATTAAGCTAGATACCCATGCAATCCCATCGAATTTGGACCACCCTGTATAATATAATAAAGTTTTATCAAGGCAAAAATTTTTAAGTGTTTAAGGCGTCACATTAAATTCTTCACAGGTTGGAGTACCGTGCTACATTGCAAAAATTTTAACATTTCCCGAAAAAGTTACTCTTGCTAACATACGGCTAATGAAACAGCTAGTTATGAATGGACCAGAAACTTGGCCAGGTGCCAATTACGTGCAGCAAAAAAATTCGCCTTACAAAAAGTTTTTAAAATACGGCAATCGAGAAATATTGGCACAAGAACTCAAGGTAACCCAAGTGATTATTTGTTACATTTCAGTCACAATTTCTTTTTAAATGATTAGTTAGGTGATATGGTGGAGAGACATTTGCGTAATGATGATGTAGTTTTGTTTAACCGACAACCAAGTCTACATAAATTATCAATTATGGCACACAGGGCTAAAATACACAATCACAGGACATTTAGGTTTGTTTAGAATATAACTGTGTTCTGTTTTAAGTTTGTCACTTGTTTTTTAAATAGGTTTAATGAATGCGTTTGTACACCGTATAATGCTGATTTTGATGGTGATGAAATGAATTTACATTTACCTCAGACAGAAGAAGCTAAGGCGGAAGCATTAATTTTGATGGGGGTGAGTTATTTTTGCAACAGTTTATTATAGGTTTGTTCCAGCAGACGATCTTGTACTAATTCATGAACTGGTTTAGGCACTAGTTCATGCTTTCGTTCATGTATGCTTTTACCATCCACAAACTAGTTCGTGAATTGATTCGATAACTGCTGGAACAGCCGACTATCAGAGACTGTGCTGGGGAGCGATATTGATACTGCGCAGAATCGTGATAGTCCATCGGATCGTACATAGCCTTGCTGGAACAAACCTTGTGAAAACTCTTAAATTATTGGACTGAAAAAATTTCAGTAAAATTATTGTTTTTCAGAACAAAAGCAATTTGGTAACACCTCGAAATGGTGAATTAATGATAGCAGCCACCCAAGATTTTTTAACGGGAGCTTATCTGTTAACAATGAAGGATCGCTTTTTAGATTTTGCTCAGGCATGTCAATTGACTGCTACGTTACTAGCCGGCACTGATGCAACAATGGGCATTGATTTACCCATACCAGCGATTTTAAAGGTAAATTAAAAATCGAATGTGTACAGGGTGGACCAAATTCGAATGTTTTACGGAGTATCTCGGTTACCGCAATAGATAGCAAAAATCTGATTTCGGTCTCTTCGGCTATTTTTTTGAGAAAATAACGCCTATGCAATCAGATTTTTTCTATCGGATTCCATTTTGGCACTACAGTCGAAAAATGAAATTTCATCATTTTTGAAAATTTACTATAACTTCTCTATGTTATATAGGTTTTTTATACAGATTTTTATGCTAAATTGAAAAACAAAAGTAATTTTTTTTTAGCCATCTTGACTTTCGAGATATGGAGTAAACTTTTATATTTTTAAATGGAAACCCTAGTCGGCCATGACTTTATGTGGAAGGGTATTTTTTTAGCTTTTCAAAAATATATAGTTTTATATATTTGTTGCAAAAAAAACGATATATGGCCAATTTTGTAAAAATTCGATCATGAAAGTTTGCCATGATTTTGTAAACAAGTGATGTTTGCAATTTTTAAACAACTAAATGTCATTTCGAAGTACATTTGTCAACTTTAAAGCAAATCCGTGTATTCTTTTGTATTTTATAACTGTTTATTGTGGTATTGTGAACATGGCTAAATTTGAACTTTTTGAAAAGTTTAATATGTTAGAATATTACTTTGTAAGTGATAAAAACGTAGTGGTTGCTGCAGAATTTACTTGGCAATGAAGTCTAGTTGTTTAATAATTGCAAACATCACTTGTTTACGAAATCATGGCAAACTTTGATTATGAAATTTTTACAAAATTGGCCAATTTCGGTTATTTTTTGCAAAAAATATAGAAAACTATATATTTTTCAAAAGCTAAAAAAAATCCTTCCACATAAAGTCATGGCCGACTAGGGTTTCCATTTAAAAATATAAAAGTTTACTCCATATCTCAAAGCCAAAATGGCTAAAAAAAAATTACTTTTGTTTTTCAATTAAGCATAAAAATCTGTATAAAAAACCTATGTAACATTTTGTTCTAATTTAATAAATAGAGAAATTATAGCAAACTTTCAAAAATGATGAAATTTCACTTTTCGTCTGTAGTGCCAAAATGGAATCTGATAGAAAATCTGATTGCATAGGCGTTATTTTCTCAAGAAAATAGCCCAAGAGACCGAAATCAGATTTTCGCTATCTATTGCGGTAACCGAGATACCCTGTAAAACATTTTAATTTGGTCCACCCTGTACTTTTGGCGTAAATAAAAACTTAAGTCAAATTTACCAACTTAAAATTGCTATAAAAATTGTATTTATAGCCTAAGAGACTGTGGACTGGTAAACAAATATTTGGTTTAATTTTGAAACCCAATAAACTCTGCCCAATTAAAGCAAATCTTACTGCCAGAGGTAAAGCATACACTAGAAATCGAGAATTATGCATCAAGGACTCGTACGTATTGATTAGAAATTCTCAATTAATTGCCGGCACACTTGATAAAGGACACTTGGGTTCCGGTGGAAAAGGTTCAAATATTTTTTACGTCTTGTTACGCGATTTTGGACAAGAATTTGCCATTAAAGCAATGTGGAGATTGGGTAATACAAAATCATTTGTAATATGAACAAATTTTTAACTAACGTTTTATTTTTTTAAGGTAAATTGGCTTCAAGTTTGTTGATGAACATTGGTTTCTCCATTGGAATTGGAGATGTAACCCCAGGAGACAATTTAGTAAAAAGAAAAAATAACTTGCTCTCTGATGGGTATGTGTTTTTAATATACAAATTTTTTAAATTCATGTAGCTTGGTAAAAATCGCGTCTTTCTTAAATATCAATTTCGAAAAAATTCTACAGCTTCATTAGTAATAAAGATCAGCAAAATCCCCATTTTGATCGAATTTGGGACACTTGTTATAGTTTGACGAGTTAATACGACCCCAAAAATAATAAATATAGCATATCTGATCTATTTCAGGTTAAATACGTTTAAAATCATGCAAATTAATCATTACAAAGAATTATAATCATTGCATTTTGCTCAGAAACTGCAAAATTGCTAACCGGACACCATCCGTCAAAGGGATTTTCGAAAACTTTTTTAACCCGCCGTGACTCGCGCTAGTTTTACTAACGTGATGACTCGCGAGGGACGAATTTTTTCCTCAAGTCGTACTTTCTTATGGACGAATGACATTTTCAATTTTATTCCAGAGAAAAAAATTCTGAAGATGGTAAGCGGATGACCTGACTATAAATCATACTTCCAATTACGTGTTTTCTTTCTAATTATCCCACAAAGTCAATGGGAAACACCCAAACATTTCGGCCAAGTTTGATAGCTCTAGCTTAAACGGCTAGGACGTAATCGATTTTTTGAATTTTTTTTTTTGCAACTTTGGAGGTCTCTAACTTTCAAAGGAAGCATTTTCGGATAACAAAATATTTGACAAATGGTCATCATTTTCACTCAGGAATATGCACATACTTTTTTGCCGTGTATAATGGGGACACCCTGTATTAGTGAAATTTATTACTAAACTGAGGAAAATATTATAATAATATTTGCTAATAAGTGAACAATGTTAATACATTCCTAACATATTTATTAATTCCAATTTTTTTAATTAAATCTCTTTAATACTAATTTCATGCGGTTTACTTACCTGCTTCCAAGGAAAAAGGGACAAAGACAATTATTTACCATGTCCATTAGGAATTTTTCAAAATAAAATATTTGTTTTTGCCATTTTTAACAAAAATTGTTTCAAAAAAGTGCCAAGTTTTATACATTGTCGAATTCAGAATAAAATGCTCTACAAATTGGCGTTAAAATCAGATATAGCGTCCATAAGAAAAAATTGACCTGATGATGGTTTAAAAAGACGAAACGTCACATGGAAAATTAAATTTGGGATTTTCATTCCTTGCAAGAAGTGGCCATGAAAAAGTTGTTACATAAATGAAATTCGACTTCAAATGAAAAAGTTACGGACAAAAAACAAAAATCCACTCTTTTACTTTTTCTCCTATATCTCAAAAACTAAAAGAGCTAGATAAGTTGTGTTTGCGTCAAATTATGAAGCACCTGAATATACAACTTTGCCCTAATTTAACCGAAGTCGTAACTCGTACCGTTTACGAGATCCCCATAGTCGCTCTCCAAAAACGAGAACCCTGTATATTTATTATTATTTAACCAGGTACACAAAATGTGATGAGTATATTAAAGCCATGGCCCAAGGAAAATTACAGTGCCAACCGGGATGTACCGAAGAGGAAAGTCTGGAAGCTGTAATTTTAAAAGAACTGTCCGTTATAAGAGAACATGCAGGACAGGCTTGTGTGGCCGAATTACACCCTACAAACAGCCCTCTTATTATGGCATTATCGGGATCCAAAGGTAGGTTTTATTTTAAATACCAATTAGCGAAAATCAGTCGCATGTTATTAGAACTGCAGCAAAAAAGTTCTTTATAATTTTAAGGTTCATTCATCAACATATCACAAATGATTGCCTGCGTCGGGCAGCAAGCTCTTAATGGTAAACGTGTACCCAATGGTTTTGACGATCGTTCTCTACCACATTTTGAAAGATTCTGTAAGTTTTTGTCGTAAAATATGCAGCTTATATTGTTTTAACAAAATTTTATCGATGTAGCAAAAACACCAGCAGCTAAAGGGTTCGTTGAAAACAGTTTTTATTCCGGTCTAACACCGACCGAGTTTTTCTTTCACACCATGGGCGGACGGGAAGGTCTCGTAGATACTGCGGTTAAAACGGCTGAAACTGGATATATGCAGAGGCGTTTAGTGAAAGTAAGTTTTAAATATGAAATGTGATAACTATAAAGCGATTTTAGGTGAATTTCGAATTTTTAATTGAACACGAAATTGTGTGATAATAATACTTTTGAGTGTTGTAATGATTGCTTTGAATATTTCAGTCCTTGGAAGATTTAGTTGTACATTATGATGGTTCGGTGCGTAATGCCGAAGGTGACATTATCCAGTTTAATTATGGTTGTGATGGATTAGATCCTTCATACATGGAAGGTATGTAAAATGCATTGCAATTTCACTTTTTTGATTATCATTGTACAGGGTGGTCTATTTTCGATGCCCATACAGGGTATCTCGGTTATTATCAGAAATAGAAAAAAGCTAAATACGTAGTCTTGATTTATTTTTTCGAGAGAAATCCATAGCCGCAAACAGATTTTTTAATTTTCGAAATATGGCCAAAAACCGATTTTTGGCACTTTTCAAAAATGTTAAATATCTCGCTTAAACGAAAAGATACAGAAAAACATTTAAGACATTTTTGGAATGGTTTTTTGTCCTTAATAAGATAGCGATGTTCAATTGTTTTTTACTCATATCAATACCGATATATTACACCTAACTTTCTTATTTTAAATGGCAACCATAAGCAAATTATATATTTTTAAAAAGCGCAAAAAATAAGCTTTCGATTCATGTCAAAGCCAACTCTGCCATGCGATTTAAAATAAGAAAGTTAGGTGTAATATATCAATATTCTTATGAGTAAAAAAAATTGAACGATTGAACGAAATTAAGCGAGATATTTAACATTTTTGATGTCTTTTGTAATACTCGAAATGTCGAAATATAGCCAACACCATTTTTGGCTCTTTTCAAAAATGTGAAATATCTCGCTTAAACGAAAAGATAGGGAAAAACTTTCAAAACATTTTTAGCATGGTTTTTGGTCCTTAATAAGATGGCGATGTTCAATTTTTTTTTACTCATAAGAATATTGATATATTACACCTAACTTTCTTATTTTAAATGGCATGGCATAGTTGGCTTTGACATGAATCGTAAGCTTATTTTTTGCGCTTTTCAAAAATATATAATTTGCTTATGGTTGCCATTTAAAATAAGAAAGTTAGGTGTAATATATCGGTATTGATATGAGTGAAAAACAATTGAACATCGCTATCTTATTAAGCACAAAAAATCATGGCAAAAATGTGTTTAAAGTTTTTTTCTACCTTTTTGTTTAAACGAGATATTTAACATTTTTGAAAATTGCCATTAATCGGTTTTTGGCTATATTTCGAAAATTAAAAAAGATCAAAAATCTGTTTACGGCAATGATTTTCTCTCGAAAAAATAAAACAAGACTGCGTACATAGTTCTTTTCTATCTCTGCTAATAACCGAGATACCCTGTATGGGCATCGAAAATAGTCCACCCTTACTACTACTCGTTAAGGCCTAATTGCACAAAGCAACCCCTAAAACTAGGAAAAATCCCAGCACTGTTGGCGCTGATATTGGCTAGTTTAAGGCATTAACTTGTGTGTTAAACACTATAGCCCGATTATACAGGGTGTGTAAAAATTGGCGGAAGCGCTACACGTGGCGAAGTTCTTCGTAAAATTCCAAGTCGAAAATCTTAATACGAAAATGTTGTACCATGCTTGCTGTGTCTGCAAGAGGTCCTCAAAGTTTTGACATTTAGTCCTTTAGTAAGCGTTATTATTTAATACTTGCAAATGAAAAAGCTGCAATTTGGAATAAAAATAAATTTCGAATAGTATTTTTTCCTAGATATTGTGTTCTTCCTTTCAAGAATTGGTGTTGAAAATATGTAAATCGCTGATTTGAATGAAAATAATACATATGGCAACATTGTCATTAACTGTCATCTCTGTTTTTCTCGTAATTATTTCTAGTTTGTGTTTTACGATACCCAAAAGTTTGCAGCTATGTTAACGAACTGAAGGTTTTCAGTTCGAACAAAAATTGTAAATACCTAAGTAAAAATTGCTGATAAAAAAATGTCCAAACGCAAATCAATGTATGCAATGTTGCCAATTTTTTCTTTAAATGGTTCCTGAGGCCATAGGAAGCGTGGTACAACATTTTTGGATGAAGATTTTAGACTTAGAATTTTACGAAGAACATCGTCACGTGTAGCGCTTCCACCAATTTATACACACCCTGTATAAAAGCTAAACTGGGAATTAACCTCGGGATTAAACCATGTTCATCCTAGAAATAGGCAAAATAGCAGCATAGTTGGCGCTGATATTTCCTAGGGCTGCGGAGTCTGTAAAAAAAATTCGACTCCGACTCCTAATAATTTTAGTATTTCGACTCCGACTCCGACAAAATTAAATACTAACCAGGGAAGGAAATAAAAGTAATTTTTGCGATCGCGTTGGCCATGAAACTGTCAGAGATAAAATCGAAATTCTTCTATTTACCAATGCGCACATCTTTTGCAAGTAAAATGGTGCAAAATGGTTCTGGAAAAATCTTAAACGGTTCCGGAGAAAAACAGTAAAAATTAACCCCTGCAAAAGCGCCATGATTTGGAAGTTGTATAACTAAATCTATGCGACTTGCTTAGGCGTTTAACATATGGGAAAACGTTAGGGAAATGATTTAAAATTTGAGTTTAAATTCTGCGACAAAGGACCACCTCACAATTTTTTGTTTTACTCGGAGTCGGTACATTTTTCCTGACTCCGACTCGTCGACTCCACTGACCAGAAATTCCTTCTAAATTTCGACTCCACAGCCCTGATTTTAGGAATTAACTTGTATTTTAACACCAGTGTTGCTTTGGATCTTGGGCCTTATTGCACTAAGCAACACTGGTGTTAACCATACATGTTAATCCCTAAAACTAGGCAATATCAGCACTAATAATGCCGGGACTTTGTCTAGTTTTGGATTTAACGCGTATGGTTAACACCAGTGTTGCTTTGTGCAATCGAGCCTAAATGTTTTTTAATTTAAAGCTATTGTTTTACTGAATCGTTAAATGTTTATTGCAGGAAAAGATTGTCCAGTACATTTTGTGCGTGTTCTACAGCATGTGCAAGCAAAGTACCCTTACAGAGAGGAATCAGCTTTAGATGCTGACCAGATAAGAAGAGCCACAAAGGCATTCATAGACACCAAAGCCTTAAATGAATGTAGCGACGATTTCAAACAGGAGCTTTGGTAAGTTGAATTCAAAGCTTTTGTTGCGTATTTTTAAGTTACAAGAATTTACTGAACTGCAGGAATTTGTAATATTAATATTTGTTTTTTTAGTAACTTTATGGATGATGTGGCGTCGAGAGTAGAGAAAGTTGAACAAAAATATGGCTCAAATGATGTAGTAGTAAAAGAAGTACAACGGTTAACGTGTAGTCAGTTGGTTACATTTCTCGAAACTTGTGGTCAAAAATTTATTCGCTCCATTATTGAACCTGGTACGGCAGTCGGAGCACTAGCAGCGCAGAGTATCGGGGAACCTGGCACTCAAATGACGCTTAAAACTTTCCATTTTGCCGGCGTTGCTAGCATGAACATAACTCAGGGAGTTCCAAGGTAATTAAAAATTTTAATTCAATCTTGGTGTGATCTTTATTTGACTAATAATTGTGGACCTGTTTTAGAATAAAAGAAATTATTAATGCAACCAAATCGATCAGCACACCGATTATTACTGCGGCTTTAATAGAACCTGACGATCCAGAATTCGCGAGGCGTGTGAAAGTGAGAATTGAAAGAACCACCTTAGGAGAAGTAAATTGCAAATATTTCTTCATATCCGAGTTTTAAAATTATTGTTTGCAGATTACTTCGTACATTGACGATATATTTACGAAAGCGGATTGTTTCCTGTCCATAAAATTGGATGTTGAACGTATTAAATTGCTACAATTGGAGATCAACGTAGATACAATTCGACGAAGGTAATAATTATTAAATGACCCAACTTTTTATATATATTTTTAACCGGCAGGGTTCATGGAACAGATTTCAAATATTACGTTAGTTCACTGTTCAATTGTTTTAATACCTCTTTTATTTTTAAGTTAAATCTAGATTTATTTATGTTGTATAACAAACTAGCGTAGTTACCCGCCATCGCTCGGTGAATTTTTTTATCAATCACAGACTATTCGCGCTCGACAGACGTTGCCAGATTATCAATCACAGACTACTCGCGCTGCGCGCTCGGCGGACGTTTTGACTTGTGAAAATTATTGAATTTTTTTTGGGAGTTTTTGACGTTTTGGGAATTTTTGAAACTTTTGATAATTTTTCGACCTTTTGAGAATGTATCTTTTGGGAATTTTTGTATCTATTGAGAATTTTGGATCTTTTGGAAATTTTGTGAATTTTTGACATTTTGGGAATTTTGGATCTTTTGGAAATTTTGGAACTTTTGTGAATTTTTGACATTTTGGGGATTTTTATATAGCCTATCTTTTTCCCATGGTCCTATAGACTGTCTGTGCCAAATTTGGTCAGGATCGGATGAATGGTATAGGAATGCATAAAGGACAAACAAACATACATTCATTTTTATAATATACAAGATGATTTACCCGGCGTTGCACGGGCGATTACAATTTTAATTACTTTTTTAACTTGAATAAGCCCAATAATTCCAAATCATACACAAATGACATACTCTGATCAATCATCTTTTCATTTTCTTATAATTCAATAAAAAATAACTATTTATTGCTTAAAAATTGAATAATAACTCAAATTTATTTTCTTTCGTCTTTTCAATTAAAAATGTACTAATAAAAATAATACTTCATGTACATTTATTACCTACTAATTGTATACAAAACAATCTTTACTTGAGAAATACACCGCGCCGTATCGTGTTTTGACCAGGTATTTGCCGACGTAAGATCGAATCCCGTCCAAGTGTTTTTTTTTTTTTTTAAATTGGTAATATGTGCTTGTACTTAAAGTTTGGCGTTAGATCTGCAAGGTCCTAAATAGTAACTGTGCAAAATTTGGTCCCGATCGGTCAACGGACCTAGGATTCTATAGCGAACAAACAAACAAACAAACACACAAACAAGCTCTTTTATATATATAGATAGCGTAGTTACCCGGCTTCGCTCGGTGAATTTTTTTATCAATCACAGACTACTCGTTCCCGGCGGACGTTCCCAGACGTTTTGACTTTTGAAAATTTTTGAATTTTTTTGGGAGTTTTTGACCTTTTGGGAATTTTTTGATCTTTTGGGGATTTTAGAACTTTTGGGAATTCTTATATAGCCTATCTTTTTCCCATGGTCCTATAGATTGTCTGTGCCAAATTTGGTCAGGATCGGATGAATGGTATAGGAATGCATAAAGGACAAACATACATACATACATTCATTTTTATATACAGGGTGTGTAAAAATTGGCGGAAGCGCTACACGTGGCGATGTTCTTCGTAAAATTCTAAGTCGAAAATCTTAATACGAAAATGTTGTACCATGCTTGCTGTGTCTGCAAGAGGTCCTCAAAGTTTTGACATTTAGTCCTTTAATAAGCGGTATTATTTAATACTTGCAAATGAAAAAGCTGCAATTTAGAATAAAAATAAATTTCAAATAGTATTTTTTCCTAGATATTGTGTTCTTCCTTTCAAAATTGGTGTTGAAAATATGTAAATCACTGATTTGAATGAAAATAATACACATGGCAACATTGTCATTAGCTGTCATCTCTGTTTTTCTCGTAATTATTCCTAGTTTGTGTTTTACGATACCCAAAAGTTTGCAGCTATGTTTACGAACTGAAGGTTTTCAGTTCGAACAAAAATTGTAAATACCTAAGTAAAAATTGCTGATAAAAAAATGTCCAAACGCAAATCAATGTATACAATGTTGCCAATTTATTTTTTCTTTAAATGGTTCCTGAGGCCATAGGAAGCATGGTACAACATTTTTGTATCAAGATTTTCGACTTGGAATTTTACAAAGAACATCGCCACGTGTAGCGCTTCCGCCAATTTTTACACACCCTGTATATAGATAGATTATTATTATTGATTGAATAATGTATCGTTAAGATAAATGAGTTGCCCACATTGAGAAACAGTGAAATATGTTGTCTTAAAGTGCTCGATTATTAATAATGATTGTCGTATTTTATTGCAGCCTTTGTATTTCGAAATTAAGACTTAAACCATCAGACATAGAAATAAAAAATGAGAGTACTTTAATAGTGTACCCGAATAGGGTTAAACATTCCAAAAGGCTTAATATGGCACTGCAAGAATTAAAAGAACTAATTCCGAACGTTGTTATCAAAGTATGGCACTCGTTAGTACATAGTTTTATGTGGAAGTCGCTAATTTAACTTTTGTAGGGTTTGCCAACAGTTAATCGGGCAGTAATAGCCCGTGAAGATATACACGGTAAAGCTTGTTACAATTTATGTGTGGAAGGTAATAATTTGCGAGAAGTAATGGCAACTTATGGTGTTAACGGTGCAAACACCATTTCAAATAACATAATGGAAGTTTATAATACTCTAGGGATTGAAGCAGCCAGGTGATTATTAATTTTTTTAAGTAAAATTATAAATGTTAAATTGTTATTTGTTTTATTAGGCAAACTATTATGAATGAAATTAAACAAGTAATGGAAAATCATGGAATGAGTGTAGATTATCGACATATAATGTTGTTAGCTGCTCAAATGACTCACACTGGAGAAGTGTTGGGAATCACAAGGCAAGGATTAGCGAAGATGAAACAGTCCGTATTAAATTTGGCATCGGTATGTTCATAAATGTATAGATTTCGTTAAATAATTTGCTTATTAATGTTTTTTAGTTTGAAAAAACTGCTGATCACTTATTCGATGCTGCATATTATGGCCAAACAGACAAAATTAGTGGCGTTTCTGAAAATATAATAATGGGTATGCCTGCACCTATCGGGACAGGTATATTTAAACTTCTCCATAAACCTGGCTGTGTAGAAGAAAATCCATCCTCAAAACCGCTATTATTTGAAGGATCATTGTAAGAAACTAATGTTATGTGTGAATATTTATTAAATTAAAATAATATAAAATTTAAAATGTTTGTTATTACAAAACAAAAAAAACCCAAAAGATAGGACATATTATAAATGGGGAGCATCTTTTCTCTGTTGGACCATTTCTCGTATATTATCTTCGGCTTCTTTAAAATTCCTTTGCAGATATGCTTTATTGTTTTCTAAATTTTTAATGTTTTCATCTGCAGATGTTTGCTTTTCTTGCAAATTTTTCTTCACTTTCTCTAAAGGTGTTAACAGAAACATCCGTCCTACTGCTTCATACGTTTTGGTATCTGACTCTAATGTAGTCACTTCTCTACAATATTTTAATTGTTGTAATCCGAACATTTATGTTCATAAACAAAACAGATAATCTTACATTTTAAAAGCGTAAATAAGAAATCAATAAAAATTTGCTGCTTGACAATGGCATCACAAAGGTTCATTATATTTCTTTACTTTCATAATTTATTAGATTATTAATATAAATTGTGATCAAATGTACAATTTGAAGTCAACTAAATTAACTGCTTGTTTCTCCAGTAATCAAAATACATAACGATGACACACTTTCTGTTGCCATGATTTCTTACTGTCGTAACATAATTACATAAAATATGACTTTTAAAAATCTTACCGTTCCGTTAGGAGAGCACATTGTTTCATCCTCTTGATATTTTCAATCTGAATATCCGACAACTTAACCATTTGAGCTGTATCAACTGCTTTTTGTTGTAACTCTGCAAATGCCTACAACAAACGTTTAGAAAAATTGTGCATTACTTAACAAATGCTTACCTTTTTTAATTCTGTGTCTACACGAGCCATATTTTCGTTAAAATTTTTAGTACACTCCTTCGGCTTTATGTATTTACCTAAAAAGGAATAAGAAATTTGGTAGCAGTCTTCCCAACAACACGTGGGAAAATAGTAAATAGCAGGAATATTTTGTTCACAAAATTTTATTGGTCAACCTGCACTTGCAACAACGAAAACTTCAAGCAAGTCTTTACCCTCATGGTCGGTTGTCGAGTACCGACTTATTATTTAACGTTCATGTGATAATTTACATTCAGGTAAGTCAAAATTTTTATTTAATTACAAAATACACGAATTTTAGCGTGTGAACTCAAATTTTACAAGTTTGTTTATAAATTGTCTTAAAAAAATGTCCAATATGTCAGTGAAGAATTTAGGTTATGTTTAAGTTTCCCTTATTTCTGCGTACGGAGCAGTGCAAATATTTTGTTTTTTTTACAGTAAAATGTCTCGACGGAAGGCTATGGAAGAAACTGATAAACTTACGCGTATTGCTATAGTTAATGCCGATAAGTGTAAACCGAAGAGGTGTCGACAAGAATGTAAAAAATCATGTCCTGTAGTACGTATGGGAAAATTATGTATCGAAGTTACGCCGAATAATAAAATAGCAGCAATTTCTGAAGAACTGTGTATTGGTTGTGGTATTTGTGTTAAGGTGAGATACATATTGTAAGAAATTTAGGGTGCGATCCACTTATTTTAAAGGTCTGTGCTACAGTTTTTACAAAAATTGTATTGTTAATGCCGTTTAAAGTATATGTATGATCGGTATATTAAAATACCATGCAATATGCATAAATTTTTTTGAAAATTAACTTAGATATTATATTCCATATGTTTGTACCATAATTTCTATTTTTTTTTTAGAAATGTCCATTTGAAGCGATTACTATCATCAATTTACCCAGTAATTTAGAAAAAGATACTACCCATCGGTATGGTAAAAATTCATTTAAATTGCATCGTTTACCTATTCCAAGACCAGGAGAAGTATTAGGTTTAGTTGGGACAAACGGTATTGGAAAATCTACAGCGTTGAAGATATTAGCTGGAAAGCAAAAACCTAATCTTGGACGTTATCTTGTATGTATTTTTTAAGTTATCAGTGAAATAGAGGATTATCTGTCACAATTGCATTGTGGTTTGATTTCTTTTAATCGGACAACAAATTTATAATGAAATATGAAGTAGTAAAATAAAAACAATGGAAAGTGATTGAGGGTAAACCTCTAAATTACTAACAGTTTTTAAAATATTGAAGTGGTTGCTTGAAGCAATGAGATTTTTCAAGAATGTTAATTTGTCTTAAAGGATCCACCAGACTGGACAGAAATTTTGAGTCATTTCCGAGGTTCTGAATTACAAAATTATTTTACCAAAATTTTGGAAGATGATTTGAAGGCTTTAATTAAACCTCAATATGTTGATCAAATTCCTAAAGCCGTCAAAGGTACTGTGACTCAACTATTAAATAAAAAGGCGGAGATGGATAATCAGGACGAAATATGTTCTATGCTTGGTAAATATTTGACTCGACTTGGATTAACGGGAATTCACCTCAATGTTTGTAGATTTAAATAACATTCTGGATCGTGAAATTTCGGCTCTTTCTGGAGGAGAACTGCAGAGATTTGCTTGTGCCATGGTGTGCATACAGAATGGCGATATTTTTATGTTCGACGAGCCTTCTTCATATTTGGATGTTAAACAACGTCTTAATGCTGCTAAAACTATCCGTTCACTTCTACAGCCTGATAAGTAAGTTGCATTTTTTTGGAATGGATTTACACACGGTTTAAATAGGCATTTTAGGTTTATAATTGTCGTGGAACACGATCTTAGTGTACTGGATTATTTATCTGATTTTATTTGTTGTTTATATGGAGTCCCTGGTGCTTATGGTGTAGTTACTATGCCGTTTTCAGTACGAGAAGGTAATAAATTAATGTAAAAAGTTCGAGAAATTAAGCCAAAAGTGTTTGCAAAACGAAAATTATATTTTGTTGTAAAAAACAATTTTATGTGACTTCCAGTTTCAATTTTCCATTATCGAGTTGCTGGCTTTATTTGTTGGGCTTTGTTTATGTAAACTGATAAACAACCGTAATACCTTTATTTGTGAGAGTTTTAGAAATGAACTTTTTTCAGGAATTAATATATTTTTGGACGGTTTTGTACCGACAGAAAATTTAAGATTCCGCGACGAATCTTTAGTATTTAAAGTAGCCGATTCGGCAACCGAGGAAGAAGTTAAACGTATGAGCCATTATATTTATCCATCCATGTCGAAGACTATGGGTAATTTTCATTTGAAGGTTCATCAAGGACAGTTTTCCGATTCTGAAATTTTGGTTTTATTGGGAGAAAATGGTACTGGAAAAACTACGTTCATTAGAATGTTGGCCGGAAATTTAGAGGTAGATGAAGGATCAGGTAATCAAAATTAAATTTATAACCGGTGAAATTTTATTGATGTGATTTAAAAGTTTACATGATAATATTATAATTAATTTTATTATGTTTAAGGTGATTTGCCACAGCTGCACATTAGTTATAAACCACAAAAAATTAGTCCAAAATCTCAGGGTTTAGTGAGACAATTACTTCATGATAAAATACGAGATGCCTACGTTCATCCTCAGGTGAGTACAGTACCATGTTGTCTTTTGTTTCATGGCACTCCAGTTGTATAATTGTGTATTATACTGAATTGGCTTTTATTTCTCTAGTTATACAGGGTGTCCCAGATTACATACCCAGCATGGGGATCTCGCTTATAAGAGATACAGGTTTGTTTAAATTAGATGAATTATTCATTGGTATGAGAGGGGCCACAATCAATTTTTAAAAGTACAAAATTCCTCGTGCTTCAGATGTTATAGCAAAAAATATGAAAATGTCCAATTTCTTTTTTCTCTCATAACTTTTTTGTCTTAATCGTTAGAACAATTTTATTTGTACTTTTTTGAGATACTTTTTAATGGAGAATGTAACTGTTATTTTAGATTATTTTAGATTATTTTAGATTATTTTTAGCACCTACCATTTTTTCTTATGGGCCGTGAAGTTGGCTAGGGAATAGTTGAATGTGCTTTTTTTCTCTTTAAAATGAGATATTACTTGCTACATTTATTTTTGTAAATAAGCCACAAAATCAAGAAAAATCGTATTTTACCCATCACTTATCAAGCTATCTATGAAAATAAAAACAAAAAACAACTAATTAAATGTCAAATGACAGTTACCATTTGTCTGCGGGATCGTTTATTAGAATTGTTTAGTATTGTTGTGTAATTCGATAGTCTTTGTAGCAAATTTGTTATCATATAATTATGAACACATTTACAACTAATTAAAAATTTTATATGTTAAAATGCTACATTATTTGCAATAGAAACTGTGTAAAATAAATAATTCTAATAATTTATTAATTTGTTTTGGATTTTTGGTTGGTTTGTCGAAAAAACAATATTCTTTTAAATTTATTTCCAAATTTTTGAAATTACTCATCCTTCGTTGCCTTTTCTCGGGATATAGCTCTAAGTATATTCGCTCAGCTTCTACACAGTTTTTATGGCAAAGAATGTAGCATCTAAACATGTCAAATTTTTTTATATTTTAAATGTAGCCATCATTATAACAATTTCTACAAAGACTATTGAATTGCACAACAATAATGTGAAATTCTAATAAATGATACCGCAGACAAATGGTAACTGTCATTTGACATTTAATTGGTTGTTTTTTGTTTTTATTTTCATAGATAGCCTGATAAGTGATGGGTAAAATACGATTTTTCTTGATTTTGTGACTTATTTATAAAAATAAATGCAGCAAGTAATATCTCATTTTAAAGAGAAAAAAAACGCAACTATTCCATAGCCAACTTCGGGGCCCATAAGTAAAAATGAAGTTAGGGATAATATCTCGAAAATGGCAGGTGTTAAAAAAATCTAAAATAACAGTTACATTCTCCATTAAAAAGTACCTTCAGAAAGTACAAATATAATTGTTCTAATGATTAAGACAAAAAAGTTATGAGAGAAAAAGAAATTGGACATTTTCATATTTTTTGCTATAACATTTGGAGCACGAGGAATTTTGTACTTTTAAAAATTGATTGTTACCCCTTTCATACTAAGGAATAATTCATCTAATTTAAACAAACCTGGATCTCTTATAATAAGCGAGATCCCCATGCTGGAAATGTAATCTGGGACACCCTGTATAGTGTATTTTTAATAATAAAATAGATTTCTAATCAGCAACAACTTTAATTTTTTCATTAATAGACTTGCAACATTTAAAAAAAACAGACTGTTAACATTTTTGTGAAAGTTTAATGTCTAATACAGTTTCTGCTTCTAGTTTGTAACAGACGTAATGAAACCTCTGAAGATAGATGACATTATGGACCAAGAAGTTCAAAATCTATCTGGAGGAGAATTGCAGCGAGTAGCGTTGGCGCTGTGCCTTGGTAAACCTGCTGATGTTTACCTTATCGATGAACCTAGTGCATACCTAGATTCTGAGCAGCGTCTTGTTGCTGCTAAAGTTATCAAACGGTAATTGATTCTGAAATGTGTCTACTAGAATGTTTAATTTCGCTTTGTTTACAGTTTTATTTTGCACGCTAAGAAAACTGGTTTTGTTGTCGAGCACGATTTCATCATGGCAACTTATTTGGCGGATCGTGTTATAGTATTTGAAGGAACTCCGTCGATGGACACCGTCGCTCATACGCCGCAAACCCTTTTGGCTGGAATGAATCGTTTCCTGGAATTGTTAGGTATTACCTTTCGAAGAGATCCTAATAATTTCAGACCACGAATCAACAAACAGGAGTCTGTTAAAGATGTTGAGCAGAAAAAAGCTGGGCAGTATTTCTTCTTGGAAGAATAAGCATTTATTTATGGTAACTTTCACTCTGTAACCATACATTTTCTATATAATTTTAATCTTGATGCAGTGGGTTTGAGTTTTTGTAAAGTTATACACCTGATAATGCATTGGAATTATTTTTGGAATTATATGAGGATGGAATTTTGAAATACAATTTTAAATAATGTATGTGTTTTATTTGCGTTTTTTATTTAGATACGTTGTATTTAGAATTATTTTGGTCGAAAGCAAGTGATATTTGTCTTTATTCATTTACAAAGTTATTTACTTATCTTTAAAGTTAATTTAATTACTGATTCGTTTTCTTTAAAAAAATCAAGATAAATTATGGCAATGTTTAATTTATAACTAGTACATTTTGTTGAAAATTTAAATATTGCTGTCAATCAGCTGAGTGTTATTTTGATTTGAAAAAAGAATTGTCAACATATACAGGGTGTTTCTTAAATATTGCAAAAAAATGTGGAGGTGATTCCTGATCGAAAATTAAGAGAGGTCTTTCATATAACATTTTTTCCTTAGACGACTCCTTTCGGAGTTACACCCCCCTAAAGGGGAGCGGAAAAATTGGGTTTTTATTTTATTTTTTAAATTTGGATAAATGTAGAGTAATATTTAGTAGATGTTTTATACTTATTAAAAGGTTTCCCATAGTAATATTTTTTATCATCTCCCACCTTCACAGGGGGGTGAAAAAAAAAGTGACCCCTGTAGGTTTTTTTATCAGAACTTTTTGGTGAGTAAAAATTTTTCAATTAAAAAATTATTGTTTGAAAGCTTGGTTTCTTAAGAATTTTTTTTTTATTCTTTAGTTTTTCTCATAAAATCTACCGTTTTTGAGTAAAAAATAAAATAAGAAAACATAAACCATCAAATATTCCAATATAATTCATTTTAGTGGTTGCCATGGTTTGTTTATGTTCATATTGGGTAGAATTGACGGGCGTTATAGCGTTGTCGCCGCGTAAACGTCAAAAATGAATAACATCTGTTAATTCTACCCAATATGAATATAAACAAACCATGGCAACCACAAAATGATTCGTTTTATATTGGAATATTTGATGGGTTCATGTTGACTTATTTTATTTTTTACTCAAAAACGGTAAGTTTTACGAAAAAAACTAAAGAATAAAAAAAGATTTTAAATAACCAAGCTTTTAGAAGAAACATTTTTTAATTGCAAAATTTTAACCCATCAAAAAGTTCTGATAAAAAAAACAACAGGGTTCGAACTTTTCAGCCCCTTGTGAAGGTGGGAGATGATTAAAAATATTACTATGGAAAACCGTTTAATAAGTATAAAACATCTACCAAATATCATTCTCTTACATTCATCCAAATTTGAGAAATAAAATAAAAACGTAATTTTACCGCTCTCCTTTAGGGGGGTGTAACTCCGAAAGGATACGTCTAGGGAATTTTTTTTATATGAATTAATTTTCGATAATTTTTTTGCAATAGTTAAGAAACACCCTGTATAAAGAAAGCATTCCACTAGTACTGAATAACAATAATGAACTTCTTTCCATTTCTGTGATCCTAATTAATACAGAAATTCTAAATCTCAGAAGCAAAGAATTGATCAAGAAAATCAACTGAGAGCGTGCCTATCTGAGCTTAGGGACATTTTTGCAAATTATGTTGTGTACATGTTTCTTTATAAAGTATCAATAATATTTTGAAAAATACTTATTAAAATTAAAGTTTAATTGGTTTAAAAATTTGTAGATCTACAGCTCATATGAATTACGATTTAAAAATATTCATGATATAGTCCATAAACAGCGTGTATAAAAAGTTAAAATCATGGCAAAAGCAGTTTTCTTAATTTTCATGTAAATCACATGTTGATTACGACACCTTAATTCAGATTAAATGGGGATTAATTATTTTCCTTATCCTTAATTTAATCATAAATAACGTGTATACGAAGTTTGAAGGCGTTTGCTTTAGTTTAAAAAAAAAATCGATGTTTTGGTCGAAAAAAGTGCAAAGCTAATAATCCTTAATCATTTATATTGGGTAAAATTGACGGGCCCTGTCGCTGTGTAAACGTCAAAATGAATAACATCTGTCAATTTTATCCAATACTTTTTGTCCCGATCGGTCAACGGACCTAGGATTCTATAGCGAACAAACAAACACACAAACAAACAAACAAGCTCTTTTATGTATATAGATAGATGAACATCAACAAACCATGGTAAGCACCAAAATGAATCGTTTTATATTAGGAGTAGAATATTTGAAGGTGTATGTTTACTTATTTTATTTTTACGAGAAAAACTAAAGTATAAAAAAGTTTTTAAGCAAATCAAGCTTTAAAAAAAAATATTTTAAATCGCAAAATTTTAACCAACAAAAAAGCACTTTTCAGCCCCCTGTGAAGGTGGGATATAATTGAAAATATTACTATGGGAAATATTTAGAAAATTGTATTTTAACACCAATTACGAAATCGTATTGGTTGCTAAGACTAGAAGCTTAGTACATGAAAGAGACTGTAATAGCTAATTAACGCAAATGATTGATTTCAAAAATGAATTAAGCCTATTAATTATAATAAATTAATTACTGCAATAATAAAACAATTTACCAAATATATTTGAATATATTGTACATATAATCGGTCTAGACGAAACTTCATTATTATTTTGTTTTTTAATTTCAATTAAAGCGAATGATTAAAAATACAGGAAATCCGGTTATGTTCGCCATTATTTAATTTACTACGTGCTTGCAAATTCCAATCATCAAATACGAATGTGAAAACTGAAAAGGGTATAATATGTAAACAAATATTATGCAACCATTCGGAATTTTTTTAAAACTGAAATTGATTAATTATAATTTATAAATTTCATCAAAAATATGAGGAGAAAATCTCGATTTAAGTAATTAATAAATTGCCTGAGAAATAAAATTTGAAACGCAATCCGCTCTGTTAAATTGTTAAACATAAAGTGCAAATTAGCTATTTTTTTCCATGATAATAATAAGTGGCGTTTGTTTTTTTGACATGTGGAAGAACAGAAAGAACTTACTTTTATTAATGTTGGTTCTGCCTAAAAGTTTTACTAAATATACATCACTTGACATACATTGTCGACATAAAATTGTTAATGACTTCCTTTACAAGACAGGAAATTATTAATTTCAGACCTTTTTTATTCTTAAGAATTTCGTAAGTTTTTAGTTAATTCAATTTCACTTAGTATTATAACATAAAAGCATACCTCATGTACTTAATATGTAGTTCGTTTTCTTGTGCGGATAAAATTAGTATTTTTTAAGCAGCTATTAAACCAAACACATTTTTAAATCACAAAATCATTGGTCTTAAGCTGCAAATTGTTTAATTCTATAGGTGTATAGGTGATTAATTTATTAACGTAAATAAGTTTTATTAAAAATCACTTATATTTTTAGATACATTTCTTGTTTTAATGCAATATCAATTTCAAAGTATTCTCCTCTTTATCGGTTGCAGTCTTATTATTGAGATATTATAACATATTGTGCTTATTATATGAGACTGCAGCTGATAAAAAGACGAGAGTTTTGAAAATTGTATTGTATTTAGGCAGGAAGAGCCTAAAAATAGTGATTTTTAATTAAGTTTATATATTCTAATCAAACTTAAGAATAAAATGTTAATTTCGCGGTAAACCCATTTTCTTGGTACTGTAAGCATTCTTAGTTATATTGCTACTAATATATTTTTATGTAATAGGTGTTAAAGTAATCCTAACTCAAAGTTTTCTTGTTATAACAACTTCTGCCTGTATGTAGCAAATTAGAACTACATATTTATCTGAATATAATGCGCATAAAGGATGGTCCGGACCGAAGTACCTTGCGCTCCGGTCGAAGGACCTAAACGATCCGGCTCGAAGGACCTACGAAATTTGGCCCGAAGGACTAAAAAGTAAACGAAAAACCTGAATTGTCGTGCCACGCTTTTTAGCAGAGAAAACATGTTATACGTACTTAAATATAATGAGAGGATTACAATTTTAATTTAACATCTATTAAAATAGAAGAACGGTGCCTTATACGATACGGGTCATTTAATGTTATTACATAGGAGGACAATTATTACAACACTAGATAGATGACCTCGTGTCCGGCACCTTTTTTACAGAGCCGGTATCTGGAGGCGTGCGCGGACTACGAAACAAATTCCGCGGGCGCCGCGTTTGGTTGTGCTAGCGTCTAGTGTTGCTGCAGTCGTGAGGTGAGGGTATAGCGACTCCATCTGCATTTCACAGTGGGTGTGACCAAGTGCTGTAACATTTACTGCCAACAATTCGCCTTTTCTGCATTTCCGGTAAGCTGAACAATCGATACGTTGCAAAAAATATTCAATTGTTGAAAAAAATTACCATCGTTTATTTCACGACAAAAATAAATCTGAACACAGAAAATAGTAGAATGATATAAAAAAAATACCGGTTAGTGTGTTTTACATCATCTTCCTGACATTATTGATTTTTCGAAGAAATTAGAGCAACTGAATAGGGGGGGGATTGGCGACAGAGGGATGCCCCCTGCATTTGCTATTTTTTTTAATATATAAACTGTAACCGGTCTGTCCCCTATGTTGTAAATTAAAAATAGATGGGAATTCTCACGCCTATAAATAACTCCACAAGACTGACCTTGTGTTTACGATGAGTTATATAGTGTATCTCCGAAAATATGAGAATTTTTATATCAGTACGTTCCAAGGACATTAAATTCTCATTCTTAAGTTCAGTCCAACAATTCAAAGAATAATATTAATCACCTTAACGCTAAAAAGTATTACTGGTTGGTATTTAGAATGATGATATCACTTTCTGTCGAGACTATATCAAAATAGACGGGTACCGCGGTAAATTGTTAGAATCGAACTCAGATCATTTTACTTTTCATTAGCGTGTCTAACAGGGGGTTAACGTCAATTGAGTTGCTGAATATTTAATCAAGTGTAGTTAGATATAAGTAACATTTGCTGTTTTATTGCAGTACATACCTTAAAGACAAGATGACTTCACAACAGTATTATCCTTTCAAGGTAAGTGAAATTTATCTAGCTTAAACCGCTTGGATAATATTTAATAATTAGGCTAAGTAACTTGTCCTGGTAACGCGAATATTGTAATCACAAATTTTAATTGGTTTGGTTACTGTGGTTTACCACATTTGATAAAATTATCTTCCTTGTTTGTCATTGGAATTTTAATTACACGTATATAATTAAGTCTGATACCGTTTTATTTGCTTTAAAATAATTGTGTAATTTCACATTGTTTTGGAGTGTACGTTTTTAATTTTTTTTTTTGTATTTTAATCCCTATTTAAATACTAAAAGAAATCAACATAGATTAAAAATGGCAATTCTTTGCTCAATGGTGAAGGAAATTGTATTTTTAAATTATTCTTCATGTGCCCATAAATAAGTAGGTATGTTAGGGGTTGCACAAACCTGTGAAATTTTTTGAGCACGCCACTGAATTCCATTGTAGTACGAAAATAATTTAAAAAAGGAAGAGATAAATAAGTAATAATTGTGACATGCGAAGTTGCGTAATTATAATATGGAGCCATGAGTACCAAATTAAGTGTCGCACTTAAATTAACTCTATTATTTTTATATTGTATTATATTATTATACTTATTATTTAAGAGAAAAATCAACGTTATAATTTATAAAACCTAATTATCAGAACATTTTAAATGAGCCGTCAAAAAATGGCAATTTAATTAGACAGGCAGCAAATTCTCTTAATTTAATTAGGTTTCCTTAAAAAGTCCATATATCTCACCAATTTTGATATCTGTGCATATAATCGTGCGTATTTCAAATACCTCCTCGTGTCCTAGTCTAACGATTTTGTTAGAACATGTACACCACGGTTGTTTAGGGTGGTTCTTCAAATTGGGTAGGCAATAACACACCCAAATTGCTACCCAGGTAGCTTTTCCCTCGTAGCTCTTTTATATTTCCCAGTTCTACTGAAAAAATTCTACATATGTAGGTAATGCATTTAGTCATGCCACATTATTACGAAGTTTTAAAGTGCGTGTAATAATTTTTCGCGTAATTAAATATGTTACCTTCGTATTTCCTTGGCATAGACCTTACACAGAGCGTTCGTTCCTAATTGACATTGTAGTCACGTTTCACAAGCGTTCGTTTACAAAATTATTTTTGGTAATCATGTAGTTGTTTATCCTGTTCAGTAATTGTCTCTACTTTAATATTTAAATGAAACAAAATCACACTAATTGATTTTATTCCTTAAATATACAGTGACGTGATATTCCTTTTGAGGCCCTTTATTGCTTTATTTTTATGGGCTTTGTTGGTGTCATATAACATTTAAAAAATCACAATTTTGAATGCATTTTCGAGTATTCTGAGACCATTTAAATTTGAAGCATCACTAGAAATATGCGCTTAAAGAAATTTGAAGATTTTTTAGCTATATTTACGACTTGAAAAACGCGAGTTTAGCCACGAGTTAGCACCTTTCGTGTGCGAAAGACGCTTGGGGTGAAATAATAGGACCTTTGAGGGCCGTAAAAGTCGCACAACGTAGTGAATGGAGCCAATTCGAGACTAATGCTGTGGTGTTGCATTTTTTAAATTTTAACTTATGTTAGCTAACATTTTAAGGCGAAAATATGGGGATTTTGAAGAAACTTTGCACCTAGATCCCTAGAAATTTGCATGCCTCTGCATAATTAAAGAACGATTTCAAAAATTGGAAAAATATACACTACTAGCAGTTGTGCGTTATACCTTAATGGTAATGGTTAATGTAGAGATAAAACGAATGTTGAATGTAGAATATTTATAAACAATCTCATTTTACTAAGACAACAAAACAAACAAATTATATAACGCAAGAGAAAACTCTAACACAAAAGAATAATTCAGAAACAATACACATTCCTCCACCTAATGTAATAAGTATTTTTAAAATTTTATTTGGACTTACAATTAGCGTCAGTTCACGTTAACCAAATTTGTTTGTTATTTCATTTTCTGTACAAGTTATTGTTAAAACATAAAAACTTTCTTGTCGAAGGGAATTTTTAATGTAAGTTTAATTCGTTTGTAATATAATAGGAATTGACGGAAAAAAATATTTTCAGATTAGGATAATTTGATGCTAGGCCCTTGCATTTCTTCGTACGTTAAAAAAGGTGAATTTATTTTTGTTTTGCAAAATGCAAAAGTTTGCTGAGCAAAACACAACAAACTTTATTATATCGAATGAGTTTCAATAAAATTCAGCGTTTTTATTGAATGGTACATTTGAATATTTACGTTTTCGGCCATTCCGAATTTTATTTTGTTATCGAGTATAAATATTTTTTTGGTAAAGTTAAACAAAGTGGTTAATAATCTAATATTCTTAAAAAAAATTTGCTTTATTTCAACGACCTTTTTTAAAAATGACTAGAAAATAATTTTTCCTGAGAAATTTATTGTGGTCACGTGTTTTTTCTCAGTAATTATATTGAAGATTTAAAGTGAGTCTTTAAAAACGTTCTTAACATGATGGACTGTGTTAAAACTTATTAAAAAAATATTGTAAACGTGAGATTCCTTAAATATTAGTTGAGGAGCCAGTAAAAAAAATTGTGTAATCGATCCCATTATTGTTAAAATCGCAGGAACTGTTGAAGAAGGAAAAAAAGCAGTTTGACGATGTAATTGGAATAAATTTAATTGCAATAATTTCACGATGAATCACTGACTTACTGACCTCAACAACGATGATCTCATACAAGAGGTTGCTAACGTATAAAGTGATTTTATGCTATCGGCTTGCGGTTCTCCATTTGCAACGGTGGTCTCTGCCTCTGGACCATTGATAAAATAATCTATGCCCCTAAGGTGCCTTTCGTCATGCGTTACATTCATTAACAGTCGTACGATAATTTATTCGTAGGCGACTTTATGAGTAATCAAAACAGATTAAAATTTATTCAACAACTATTTCGATAGCTGAGTATTTAGTCGTGGATATACGCATGATTTGCGTAAGTGTACGCACGACCAAAACGACCCATCAGCTACGTAATGATCCCATAGAAGAGATACTTTTTGTTCCTTCTTTAACAATACAAAGATATGCAAAATCCGTTTACAATAATTCGCGTACAATCAGTTTCATGCATGACGTAGCTCTGACTCACAGACCGTGATGTCCTTCGGTTATTGTGTATTTTTAACATGGTAACACAATTATTAGGAATAAGCAAGGTATTCCTCGTCAGAAAGTCTACACCAGTGGCGTAACTCCAATGTTAGAGACCTCCATGCCTTAAAAAACCTATCACCCAGCAGGGAGATGCCGTTCCTCAACTTCTTCCTACATTTTAATCCGTTTTTTTTTGGGGTCGCCAACTTTTGCTTAAAAATATCTGATAGAGAGGTGTGGAGAGATATTTTTAAGCAAATGTTTAATCCCAAGAAAATGGATTGAAATGTGTGGAGAGCTGAAGGAACGATGTTTCCCCAGTTGGGTTGATCCATTTCTTTGTGACAAAAATCATGAGTATGTCAATGAAATGGTTTTCTTGTCACCCCAGTTCAAAACTCTCATTTCCAGAAATGCACAGAACTCCATGGACCTTGAATGTGGAGCCCTTTTTTACCGCGTTGGGATCCACGCTCCAACATGTTTTTTTGAGACTTATAATATTAATGTTGATGTATGCTCAATCCCATGCTGATAGTTCACAGGCAGTTTAAGCTTACATTTTGGTCAACCCCCGCATCAACTACGCCACTGCATGCAACTTAGTTTTGTGTATCATAATAAATTTGCATAAGGTGTAAACAACAATATAATTTCGTAATTTTAAGATAATGTAATCAGTATAGGGTTTTAACTATACCACAACGCAGTGGTTTACAACCTTTTTGTACCCCCGCCCCCCTTTTTCATAAAAACAAATTGCGCCCCCGTCATTTTTCGTATCAATCTAATTTCATAAATACTGTCCTGATATAATAATTATTTAATGGGCTACAAAACAATATACCTTATTTTGTATAAATGAAGTTATTTTTGTTTATTTTTTATTTAAAAATTATATATTGGTAACAGTTGCGCGCTCCCCTTGCGTCTCGCGCCCTCCTAGGGGGGCGCGCCCCACAGGTTGGAAACCACTGCCACAACGAGTTAAGCTAACTGTCAGTGGCGTAGGGATGATTTTTTAAAAAGGAATTGTAAAAATAAATTGCCAAATTTGGGAAGCCAGGGACATCCCCCTTTAAAACATTTTTAGTGATAAATTTTTCAAATATTTTTTGCAATTATTCCCTTACAAATGATTATTTTTTGGATTTGACAAACAGCTTAAAATAAAAATTAGATAATACACAAACAATAGATTTAGACACCATGGACAGGTTGGTGTACCCTTCTAAAAAAAAAAAGTAAATTAATTTGCTGTTACATGCTACATATTTGCATTTTGAAATCTCCTATTTATTATTATATTAGGAATAATCATCTACCATAAAATCTATTATGTACTTATATGTTTTAAAAATTGCCTTTAAGTTTAGATAAATATTATAGCTAATACTGTAGAAGTTATAAATCCTGATTTTTTTTTTTTATATATCATTGATAGTAATGTTAGTTTTAGTTGGTGTAAATATTAATACTAAAGCTGTTTTTATGTGTTTAGTGTACTCCCACTGTCTACCCAGCGGATCCATTCGATCCGATTGCTGATGGCGCCACTCTTCGTAAGGCAATGAAGGGATTTGGAACCGATGAGAGAGCCATAATTGATGTTTTGGCTCGAAGAGGCATCGTTCAACGTTTGGAAATCGCCGAGACGTTTAAAACATCATATGGAAAAGATCTGATTTCCGAATTGAAGAGCGAATTAGGTGGCAAATTCGAAGATGTCATCATAGCTCTTATGACACCTCTACCTCAATTCTATGCCAAGGAACTCCACGATGCTGTTGCTGGATTAGGCACTGATGAAGAAGCTGTTATCGAGATCCTGTGTACTTTGTCAAACTATGGAATCCGAACCATTGCACAATTTTATGAACAAAGTAAGTAAAAGCAAGAATGTTGTGGTATTTATATACATGCAAAGGGTTAAAGTTTTAAATCAACGTGTTGCTAATATTCTCAAAAGTGTTTTTTGGTTGTTATAAGTAGGTATATTTAAAATGAGTTGATATGTAATATATCTAAGGTCTTTTAAATTAACTTCAATTATATGTTGCAGTGTTTGGCAAAAATCTCGAATCAGACTTAAAAGATGACACCTCTGGCCATTTTAAGAGATTATTAGTTTCCCTCGTCCAAGTAAGTATGACATAATGTTCAAAAATACAGCTTAATATCACTCATTTTTGTGAATGTAGGGCAACCGTGATGAAAACCAAGGAGTAAATGAGGCTCAGGCTACAGCTGATGCGGAAAACCTAATTAAATCAGGTGAAGCTAAATGGGGAACCGATGAATCCGAATTTAACGCTATTTTGGTTACAAGAAGCTATCAACAACTACGTCAGACCTTTTCTGAATATGAAAGATTAGCGGGGAAAGATATTGAAGAAGCAATCAAAAAAGAGTTCTCTGGCAATGTTCAAAAGGGTTTACTCGGCATTGGTAAATATAACTTTATAGTTCTTGCATAGTTCGACAAAGTTGATGCGACTTCAACAACAATACTTATGGCATATCTGATCTATTTTAGCCTAAAATTTGTTTAAAATTGCGCAGTTTCAATCATTACAAGCAATAAATCCATTGTATATTGGACAGAAAATGCATAATTGCTAAACAAAACCATCAAGTGTTTAAAAAAAATATTTGTTAAAGCTAAAATTGTACTGACGAAATTGTAACGTTTTTTAAATAATTTACTGTATATGCTGAAAAAATTGATGACATAAAGTATGTCACAAAAAACTCTTGTTATTTTAGTATAGCGCAATAATTGAGCAAAATGTCGCAATTTTATGGTGTGCAAACGATTAAAGACAGTATTATTTTTCTATAACAACTAAAATAAATCAGTAAATGTATTACATAAGTATGAAATCATCAAGTTAGATGTTTCCGCAGACTTCTGCCGATTTACTCCTAGCATGTTATGATAAAACATGTTTTTTTTCACGTAAATGATAATACCGTGGTTGAAATGTATTTTAAATGAAGAAAACACAATTGTTTTATCATTTAGCAGTGGTTATGCTAATTAAATTGTATAAATATTAATATTTTTGTTATTTTCATTGACTAAACGTATGTCGCTTGCACAGAAAGTGTAATTCATCTACTGCAAATGTGAGTAGATGTGTGTATGGGTGGAAATAATGTTATTGAGTGGTTTTTAAAGTTTTAATACCTAAACATACTTTTCTGTGTAGTTTCTCAGATAATTAAGCAGTTAAGATACATTGTATAGTTCAATGAAGTTGATACGATATCAAAAACAAAAAATATGGTACATCTGATACATTTAAGCTCAAATACATTTAAAATTATGAAACATCAATTATTAGAAAGCTGTAAATTTGATTCATCTTGCACAGAAACTGCAAATATATTGTATAAATCAACTATGTTTAAATATACATAGATTTAAAGAAATGTCTATTCCTTACTGTTAATTTTATTTCAGTTAAATGTGTAAAGAGCAAAGTTGGGTTCTTTGCCGAACGTTTACATGAAGCCATGTCCGGTATGGGAACAAAAGACAAAACTCTAATCCGAATTATTGTGTCAAGATCTGAAATCGATTTGGCCGATATTAAACAAGCCTTCATGGACAAGTATGGAAAATCCCTAGAAAGTTGGATTACTGTAAGTATTTATTATTTGTTACAATCATTATTTAATACAATGTGGCTAATTTTCTTTATTTCTTCTAATGTTGATTACAATTTCAATATTAGGTGTAAAATATTAAAGCATGATAGGTGAAGGATTGTGAACTAATATTAACTAATATTAACTAATTAACAGGATTAAAGTGTGATATGTAAATAAAATTTAAGAAATTTGTATATAAAATATGAGATTTATTGAAAAAAAAAGTTAAAGTGATTTGCTTCTGTAATCACTTATTAATTTTTTATTTAAACATTTTAGTTTAATAGTGGATTTGTAGTTCGTTTTAATATGGGGAAATGGTGCTTATCATTTGTATTAAAAATGTATAATTTTATTTCAATCATTTTAATTAAAATTTCTCAAGTTCAAATCTTACTTTATCAAATACAGCTCTATGGTGACTTGTGAGAGTTTTTGATAACTAACTTATTAATAAACAAATAGGTACATTCGGTTTGATCATCAGGAAGCCATTTATAACTTTTTTATTGTAAATTGGAAGATTGGTTAAATGTTAAATGGTACTATTGTTTTTCATAAGGGGTTTTTGAGGCACTTAAATTAAATGCAACAGTGTTGTAAATACTTCATTAAATATCTACTCATTGTAGAAATTTGCCATTCATTGGTACTAGTAATGGTTTAATATTGGTTATTAATATTAGAAGTTGGATATATTTTTATTACTAGCAATTGTGCCACGTTAAGTAAAAACCAAATTTGTTGTTGCATGATAATTTGTAAATAATCATAATCATAATCACTGGCTGTATAATTCACTAACAATATTAGGGTACTGTATTGGGAAAAAATTCAAAACATCTTTGTGATCTACGTAAAAGTTTTCTTATTTGCATAATATCTGTGGATAATACATATTTACTTTTTTATTTATTATTATTTTAACTTGAATAAGTGTTAATTCGATAAAAGATGTATTTTATTGTGTGTAATGATTTGATAATGCTTAAATTAGTGCTAGATTTAAGTTACGTTGACCAACAATAGAGCGCTTTTACATAAATTCTATAAAGTACCAATCTGATAATTTTAACGTTAAAAAATGTTTAATATTGCTTTAAGCTGTTTTAAATTTTTTTTAAAATCCTATTTTATTAATCATCAAAGTACGTTGATTAAATATTCATATTTTTTGTTTTTAAAGTTATTTAAATATTAAAAAACTTTTTTGGTAACTAAACTTTAAATATGAGGGAACCAAAATATTTTTAATCACTATTTTGCTTTATAATAGCAAGTATATTTAATGTTGTAAATACTATTTAAACAAATGTTGTATACTTTCAAGATATTTTCCATAAAATAATTTAATAACGAATATAAAATGATGTAGCATTAAATGCAGGGGCGGATCGCGGTTTTTCGGGCCTAGGGCTTATTGAAGTCCAATGGGGCCCCAGTTGTTTTAGATTAAGAATTTTTAAATAGGGCTTTAAAATTCATTTTTAATCATCAAAATCAGAGAGAAATATATTTATTACATTATCAATATTAACTATTTTTTACTCATTGTTAATTATAAAGTATTAAAAATTTATGATAATAATTCAATTTTTGTGGGCCCTTGACACTTGGGGGCCCAGGGCTTAAGCTCTATTAGACCCTATGTAGATCTGCCCCTGATTAAATGCATAACAGAATTAAGTCTAGATTGATAAATCAAATTTAGATGTGAAGCTTTAAGTTATTGTATATTGCAGTGGTGTCCAACTCCCTTATTTTTGGTAAAGATATTTTTTGGGCATCCAAAGTTTGTTAAATAATAATTAATTGAACATTCAAGGGCCATACTTCAATGATAAAAAAATCTGTGGGTGATTTCTGCCTTAATATAGGGCAACAAGTTTCCCAACTTGGGAATCCCAAGGGTAACATGTTGAGCACCTCTGTTATATTGTAGTATAGTTTATAATAAAGTGTGTAACCCCTCTAAGATTGCATGGGCTTAATAACTGACTCTATGCCTTGCAGGGGGATACCTCCGGAGATTACAAGAGGGTGCTACTGGCCCTGGTGGACTAAACCACTACTACTGTACCTACCTCTAAACACGCATCATTATAATTGTGTAAAGCACTCATTAATAGCTTCATCATACTGCCATATTAGTCACACGTCCTAATATTAAAGCATGTTATATATATTTTTATTTTTATATTACAGGATGATGTGTCCAAGGATATCAGATACTGTTTAGTAAGTCTCACTGCATACGGTTAAGCCCACTGGCTGATTCATTGTGCTACGATTTACGGTCAATACTCTCATAAATTTACTTAAATCGTAGAGCTACAAAATTGATTTTTAAAACTTTCAAAGTGTTTGTAACGATTAGCTTAGTGGCCTTAATTAATTTCATAGCTTTATTATATAAAAAGAAGTGTAAGTTATTAATGTTTTTAGATTATAAAATTGTTACTTATGTAAGCTACAAGGGTGCAGGGCAAAAATACATTGAAATTTTACAAACATTTTTCTATCGATGCATTTTACAATGATGTATTTTTTTTATATTTTTCATGTTTCATACTTCTATATGTGTGCTTTGTGGTGCTAAAATATAATCACAAAAACAATCTGTGTTTTATTTATCTTTATTTTTATAATTTTGTTAATGTAATAAATAAATTATACTTAAATGCAGGTGTTTTGCTAGAAGATCCTAATAAATATTTAATTTATATTGCTCACAGGTAAGGGTTATAGAGACATCCAGCTGAAGTAAAGAGGAAAATTTAGTTTTCAAGTGATATAAAACCAACAGTTTTTCAGCAAGAACTTTTTGATTTTTCGTTAAGAAAAGAGCCTAAGCACTTTTCACATTTTTGAGACAATTTAAAGTTTAAATTAAATGATTTAAAAGCTGATAATCATTATTTAGGCCATAAATAACTTTTAAGCCATTTGCTTTAGTTTAAAAAACTTCCTTAGTTCTTTGCAGTTTTTCGATTTTTCATGAATTTTTTTAAATAATTAATCGTGCTTAGTGTAGATACTTGTGATTTAGTGTGTTAATAACGTGTTTATTAAGTTTTAAGGCAATTGCTTAAATATCAAATTTTTTTGATTATAATTGAAAAAAGTGCCAGTTGGCGATTTTTTAATTCGTCATGGAAATCTTTTAATCGTAATTTATATGAAGTGAGGAACTATAAAGTTTTAAGCCAATTACTGAAAGTATTTTTTAAAACTTGGATAATTGAAAGAAACGTGTACATAACATAATTTGCAAAAATGTTCGTAGGCTCATATTAGTAAAGCTATCAGCTGAAATATTTTCTTGGTCAATGCTTTTGCTTAAGGATGGGATTTAGAATGTTGGTATTAGGATCACAGAAATGAGAAGGGGTTCATTGTTGCTTTTAGTGCAGGGATGGCAAATAGGATTTGATCAGTGTGCCAAAATAAGATAAAATTTAATACAAATTTTTCCCCGTGCCAATACCTAACCTAACCTAACCTACCTACCTACCTACCAAAAACAACCGTCAGTTATTTCGTTCAGTACCTATTGCCAACGTCATGATTTTATGTATCACTAAATACATAATGCAATAAAAAGTTCCGTGCATCGCTACAGTTGGTACTTTATATGTATAGTGATGATCAAATTATTGTATCGATATAAGAAGTGTTGTTATTTTCTGGTATTTTAAATTTTTTGATATTTAAATAACATGTAGTTGTAGGTAATTAGCATACTAAATAAAAATAAATAAAACGTTTCGATAAAGTTTAAAATTTTAAAAACAAATTTATTCATAGAATTCTTTAGGGTGCCGTCGAAAATCTCTCGCGTGCCAAGTTTGGCACGCGTGCCACCTATTTGCCATCCCTGTTTTAGTGTGTCTTTTACGCCTGTCATCCTTATTTTAAAATCAAAACAACACTAAGCTAGCTAATTGAACTACAATTTGGCACTTTTTGAATTTTTGACTATTTAAAACAAATATCACTTATCAGTCGTATCTAGCGAACAGAGGCTGAATAATTGTTATTTAGAATGTAAATAACATTTTTCGATTATCTTTGAAAAAGTGCAAAGGCTGTTTTCTCATTTAAAAAAAAATTGTAAATCTTAATTTTAGAGCGAATTATTATATTGAACATGAATAACGTGTGTAAGAAGATTATGTATAAGTAATATTTTATCCTACCCGTGTATATGCTGTTCTACAAAGGTTTTTCCAGTATTTAAAAAAAATCAGGTAAGAAATATTGCTCCGTGTTTTTTCTTTTATTAGGACATTCTGCTTCATAAATAACTAAAATAACAACTGCATATTATAATTAAAATATACAATTAACACAGTAACAATTAACAAAATATATCCTTAAAATTAAAATACAATAAATATGGCGTGGGATGGCTGTTTATCATCTACAACTAAAATAATTGAATTTTATTTATCATTGTCGAGAGATCTTATCATATGGAAGTATCTGGTGGTTCTTTTGCGACCCATGTTGCAAATTTTGAAGTGACAGAGTGTGAGATCTAAAACACATGCCTCATTATAACATCCATCATTCAACTATTATCAGTAATTTAACTTATTTTCATGCGAACGAACAAAGTAATTACTATAATTTGAACAGAATTGTGTTGATATAGTTTTAGCGGCTTTGTGATTAAAACTATTATTAAGGGTTTCGTGAAAAATAATTGTTATTTATTTACTTAGTTGCTAGATAAAACGATATTAGTACAAAAAAACAACAGTTAACGGTAAAACACAGACATTTTTGCGAATTTCTTGATCAGAGGGTTATTATTACCAGAGCGGGTTAAACAATTTGCGGGGAAGTGTGCGAAAATAAATTCGGGGCCGAAAAAAATTAACTTTCGTAGATACTCATTAAAGATTAAGTTTTTTTTCATATTTAATTTTTATTTATTATTCAAAAAACAGCACCAGCGTGAGGCCGTACTACCCGCGGAGCCGTGTGCGGTACACTCCCTGCACTCCCGTGTCGCTGGCTCTAATTGTTAATACTTGTAAACCAATTTTAAAAGCAGAATATGTGTAGTTAGTAAATACTTTAATGTCGCAAAATGATAGTACCTATACGAATCAAAAGGATCGAATTTCTTATAATTTAGATAAGACTGAAATGTTTTTTTTTTCTACTACCACTAATGTAAATGACTCTTACCGTACAGCCTGCATGCAGAGTAAGTGAGTTATAACACACGGTAAGCAAAACGCACACTTGTCTAGAAATGTCAAAGTAGGCTTACGTCAAAATTGACAAGACAACGTAATTACTGGGTGTATATTAGCGAAAATGCCGTTAAAATCGTAGGTATTATGTGTTCGTAGAAAAAGTAAGCTACATAACACGAGCTGTAAAGCAATTACGCACTCGTGGAAATAACTTTTCCACTCGTGCGTAATATGCTTCTTACAACTCTTGTTATGTAATATACTACACCGAATCATTTCAAGGTGTCAAAGATTTACAAATTTTGCAAATCGTTTTGTAATTTACAACGATCTTGGGGAAAAATACTTACAGCTAACGTATCGTTTGTCCTTTTGCCTCGTTGTTTTAACGTGAAAATAAGCTGTCCGTTCCACCCTTCGAGATTCGGCGGTCGGTTTAACGTTTTCTTCATCATGTTGAGAAGATCCTAACTTGTTTAGGTACATTTGTTGAATCCCAGATGATATTGTATCTATTGCATTGTTGTTCTCGTCTTTATTGTCCTAAAATTAAGATGTAAATTAACAATCTACAGTAGCAAAATAGTAAATTAAAACCGTTTTGGATCTTAAGCTATTTTGAAACTTTTTTGTTAATGACTTGACGAAAGATGTTTTTAAGAAAATATTTTTGAGTTTCTTACAATATAAATAAGGATATAAAATCAAGCCGTCATTTACTGATAAAATTTTAAATTGAATTACAGTTTCAAAGATTTCAATGATCAAAATCATTCGATCTATCCAAATTTAAATAAATCTCTCAAACTCCGACATTTAAAGTGGGGGGCAGATCGAATATTTATATTAAATGTTAATTATTACACATGAAATGGCCATTTCTCCTTAAAAGATTACTACTCTGATTATTGTGCACATTTTTCTCTTCTTTTTTTTTGGCACGTTTCTACTTTGTCATGTATATACAGGGTGGGCAAATTTCGATGTTTTCATAGGGAATCTCGGTAACTATAAAAGATATCGAAAAACAGACCCCACTTCCTCGATCTCTTTTTTCGAGAAAGAGTTAATGGTGAAAACTAAAATTAGTTATCGTCTTTTGTTTTCTAGTTATTACCGATAACTCGATTTTTTGACTTTTTGTTTTATGACTATATCTTGCTTGTTAATGAGGTTAAAGGAAAATAATTTTGACGTTCTACAGGCACTTTTTTTGATAAAAATGCAGTGGCGTAGACAATTTTTCAAAAAAAAAATTCGAAATTCGAGTTGTGACATAAAGTTGTATTTTTTTAAATAGAACCCATAGTTGGCTGTAGCATCACCAGAAAGAGTTTTTTTTCCCATTCCAATGATATATATCATGTAGGGTCGATTTATTTATTTTCCTTACATTATAACAACAATTAGGTAATTTTTTATTTTAGTTTTTAGTAGTAGGCTTATGTCATTAAGAACATACCTGGTAAAACAAACTGTCATTCTGTTGTTTTAACGATAATTTGACAAAAACAATCACGTTTAATTGTTGAATGTTTTTATTTTTGTACCTTAAAAACACGAAAGGGCTTACGAATATTACGAAAAGTATGAAATGTTAGAATATTCTATTCAAAGTAATAATAATTCTAAAGCTGCAAGTGAAACTTATTTCAGTAAATCAAAATTTTCTCTTAGTTTATTCATATTATTATTACTATTTTTATATAATGTGTCCCCAAAATGAGATTTTGTTTTAATCTTCCAAAAATAGGTTTACTAGGTTGTCTTCTTTTTGGGTAACGATTAAAATACGTTTCACTTGCAGCTTCAGAATTATTATTACTTTGAATAGAACAATCTAACATTTCATACTTTTCGTAATATTCTGTCAAATTATCGTTAAAACAACAAAATGAAAGTTTGTTTTACCAGGTATATTCTTAATGACATAAGCATTCTACTAAAAAACAATAAAATATGAAAAAATACCAAATTTTTCCTATAATGTAAGGAAAATAAATAAATCGACCCCACAAAAACCCCTTTCTAGTGATACTACAGCCAACTATGGGTTCTATTTAAAAAAATACAACTTTATGTCACAACTCGAATTTCGTATTTTTTTTTGTAAAATTGTCTACGCCACTGCATTCTTATCAAAAAAAGTAGGTAGAACGTCAAAATTATTTTTGTTTATTTTCATAAACAAGCAAGATATAGTAATAAAACAAAAAGTCGAAAAATCGAGTTATCGGTGATAACTCGAAAACAAAAGACGATAACCAATTTTAGTTTTCCCAATTAATTTTTTCTCGAAAAAAGAGATCAAGGAAGCGGGATCCGTTTTTCGATACCTCTTATAGTTACCGAGATTCCCTATGAAAACATCAAAATTTGTCCACCCTGTACTGATAGGAATCATTAACGAGAAAATAGCGTAGTTATTTACTTTCAAAATCAAAACTAGAAATTTTGCATAATAATCTATACCTAATTATAGAGTATTACCTCTACTGTTAAAAAAGTGGTTTATTATTCATAACGAATTAAATATCCGTCGTAGTACACTAACAATTTGACTACTTTTTTTTGTAAGTCGTGTAAAACACAGGTTTTCAAATCTGATAATACTGCTGAAAGTAAAGAAATGTAATACCCAACATATACGCAAATAATTTGATGTTAAAATCACGGCAATATAACGAGGATATTAAATGTAAATTTATTCCTACTTCGCGCTTAGACTTTTTTTTTCTTTGTGCGATAACGTCTGTTATTATGCTAAAGTATAATAAGCTCTATGCGTTGCAAAAAAGTCGAGTGATAAGTGTTCAACAAGATCGTTATTTAAAAAAAAGTACTACTTTAGTAGTGCCTGGAAACGTAAAAATAAATTTACCCAATTTATGTGCGAGGAAAAAATCGATGACATTTAGAATGCGTTTGGTACTTCTATAAGGGGTGATTGAAAAGTTTGCGGCTTGACGTAGAAATGAAACTCGAATCGGTGTCTAGTTTGGCCGTGGTGATGTTTGGTCTCTTGTTTAACATAATCGAAAATTGCAGTCCAATCTTTCAAATAGTTTTCTTCGAGTTACGGCACGTCAAAGCGAGTGTATTAAGTGATTTGCTAAAAATGGAAGCGTCGAGCAATTTATGAAGACATTGTGGACACTTGGGATTAATCTATATCTTCTTACTCCATGATAAAATAATAGACAGTGCTTTTCAATTAAGGCAAAGAGTCTGGAGCACGAGCGGTGGACGGTCATCAATGGAGTGATGACTGAAAACATTGATAAGGCCCTTGATATGGTTACGAGAAGTCCTCAAATGAAGGAGCCTGAAATAGCTGAGGCCGTAGGCACCTCAATTAAACGGATAAATTATAATTTAATCGAAGATTTTGGCTAAAATAACGTCAGAATAGGTTCCACGATTTTACACTCCGGAACAAAATGGTTCGACACCAAGTTTTCCAGTATTGTTTGGATAGGTTCAGGCAATTTTATGCAAATATTTGCAGATGAGAAATGGGTTCATCACTACACACTAGAGGTGAAAGAACAATTCAAATAATGGAAGCACAAACATTCTCCACCTCTGAGGCAGTGACGGATTTTGGTTTTGTGGGGCCCCAGGCGCAACCTGATCTGGAGGCCCCCTATTGACCCTACTAAGAATGGGATGGTTCACTAAAATGAACAATGCAGAAAATCATAACCTTTTTTAATTTTGGAATCAACAAAAACATAAACACAAAAATAAGATACGGAAATAAAAAAATCACATTCCCATTTAAAAGAAAAAAATCACAGTAAAATTCTGCATCATACAGTACAGGGTTGTCCAAATTCGATGGGATTACATGGGTATCTCACTAAATAGTCAAGATAGAGAAACAGTTAAATTACCAAAACTGTGCAGTTTTTTGGGACAAACTCAGAACCGTTCAAAAATATTGTATCATTTCCGGTTTTTGAGTTATTAAAGAAAACATGTTTTTTTGTTATATTTATAATATGTCATATCTCCCTTATTGGTTTAAATATCGGAAAAGTTTATGAAGATTATTTTTATGTAGATTTTGATAGTACTACAAAAAAAAAATTACGCTCGCCGTTACAAAGTTATGACACAAATTCACCTTTTATCAAATAGAAGCTATAGGCTGTGACCTATTTAAATTCCTTATTTTTTTCCCTTTTCAAATATATAAGGATTGATGTATTTATTTTCAATAATACGCAAGTTACAAAGGTGTTTTAATTTTTTTTAAGATGAGAAACAAAATGTACGCTCTGAAAACAAAAAAAAAAAACAATAAAAACCGGAAATGATAGAATACATTTGAGAACTGTTCTAAGTTTGTCTCAAAAAACTGCACATTTTTTGTAATTTAACTGTTTCTCTATCTTGACTATTAACATTAAGCAAGATACCCATGTAATCTCATCGAATTTGGACCACCCTGTCCCTGTACAGTACATCGGCTGCAGTGCACTGTAATAAGATGCAAGCAGGGTTGGAAGTTTTGGCGATTTGGAACCAAATTGGCTATCTTTTTTGTTTAATTTATCATGTTTTTTTTTTAAATTGGCATCAATGACTATTACCCAATACCCACTATAAAAATAGCTTTTAGAAGATATTACAATTTGCCTTCAATTATTATTTTATAATTCTCATATTAACAGACAATACAAATTTAATTTTTTTGAGGATGAAGCACCCGCTTTGCTAAGGCCCCAGGCGCGCGCCTCATGCGCCTGTGCGATAATCCGCCACTGCTCTGAGGACCAAGAGAGCCAATTAGACTGAAAAGGTCAGGGCGTCAGATTTTTCGGTTTTTAAAAGTATCACCATGATTAATAACCTTCAAAAGGGCATATTTGTACCTAAGGAATACTGCACTAAATTATTGAATCGATTGAAATAAAAAAAAAGAGACTGGGTTTGGTGAAAAAAAGGCATTCTTTCATCACAATAATGCTCGGGCTTACTAATTTCGAACTGCAACATACAAAATTGAAGAACCGAACTTCGAATTAATTCCCCATGCACCGTATTTCCTGGATTTGGTCCCCTTTGACTATATTATCTGTTTCCAAACTCGAAAAACACTTGGCAGGACAAAATATATTAAATGGGGAGATTATAGTGGTTGCAGACGAATCGGTGTGTACGAAGAGGGCATAATGAGATTGGATCACTGGAATAAATGCATTGTACTCCAACGAGGTTATGCAGAAAAGGTGAATTCATTTTTAACCTAATCAACAATTATTTCTACGTAAAAACCGCGTCTTTTTCAAACGTCACTCGTAGCAATTATTATCGTACGTTTAAATTTTCTTTAGTGGGTCTGTATTTGCATAGAGTATCGAACAGTCGTCGTCTTGATAAACAAAATTAGAATTACATGAAAATTCGAAAATGTTTTATATTTAACCCGCTATTTATAGCTTTATCAATTATTTAACGAGGTACTTTTGCGTAGGTGGTCAACGATTTAAGAATAGGTTTAATATCCAAACCGTCAAGCATAAATAAAGGTTAAAATACTAAACCCCTAACGAAATGTTTGATAACAGTGCTATGGAGAACAATACACGGAAGCACGATAGAATTGCGTTTCGTCATGAACGATTGATGACGTCAAATAAAACATTTTTTAAATCAACGTTTTATGTAAATAAACAAATGTAGTTTATGAACTGGGTCATTGGCAACGAAGCTGCCCTTAGTTAGGGGTGAACGGAGTTTCGCGTTTTTAGATAGGGCCATAGCTGTGTAAATTTTTTTTAAAGAAAAGTTGAATGTAGTACAAAATACGTTAAGATTGTAAAGTTTTAAGGTAATTCCATAAATTAAAAATTGTTCGATCATCCCTTACAAAAATGCACAGTTTTGGTATTTTTGAACTTTTTATGAACGTTTTTTATTCATAATTTATATGAACTGAGGGTCTACAAATTTTTAAACTAATTGCTCTACTGAATGATGATTCAGAGATATTTTCTTGCTTATGGGATTTGGAATTTTTGTGTTAGGATCGCAGAGAGGAGAAGAGGCTCATTGTTGTTCTTTTCGGTGATCAACTTTTTTTCAAAATAACACTCAGCTGATCGGACTACAGTTTTGACACTTTTTGAATTTTTGACTCGAATTTTCAAGAATACTGTTGGCGTGTTGGCCGTATTTTAAACAAACAATTGCCCAGAAATTGTTGTTTAGAATGTGAATAACAGATATAAAGTTTCAAGCCAACTGCTTTAGTAAAAATGTTTTTTTCCTTGAAAAAGAGCAGACGTCTTTTGAAACCTTAATTTGCGGGCTTAGATTTATTATTTAAACTCTAAGCAAGATATGCGTAAACTTTTAAACAATTTATTTAAGTTTAGAAATTGCATTGTCTTGGTAAAAGTGCAAAGACTTTTGCACGTATCCAGTTTTTCAGGGAAATTGTAATTTAAATGATCTGTGGATGGATAGGCAGACTCTAAAATTGTATTGCTAATTTTGTGCAAAGAACTTAAAATAATTTACAACATTTTTCGGATTTTGTAAATTTTAGGGTTCACTTTGAACGGTAATCAGATTTAATATAAAGGTAGAGAGAGTTTAATGAAAGAAATTTTTAAATTAAAATCGCCCTGTTTTTGTAGTAGGTAATCTATTGTGTCTAATAAAACATTTTCTTAAACTGCTTTTGATTTATTAGACAAGATCCCAAAAGTTATGGTAAAAAAAGTTCACATTGAGGAACAAAGCGGCATTTTCAATTTTTTAAGAGTAAGGGTCGAAGTTAAATGATTTACTGCAACTAATGAAAAGAACAAGACAAAATTTGCTTAATGAATCACTCAACAAAATAGGTACCCCTAGCTAGAATACCAAATTTAAGTAATTAATTAAAAAACTCGAAACAAAGACTAAAATCTTCTGTACAGTAGGTATCATCAGAATTTGTGAAGGTATCAAAATTCTATGTTTGTGATTATACTGTAGAATTAGTTATTAATATTATTGCATTCGTCATTTAAATAGCGTAAGATGTGTAGAATTATAATTGCCAAACACATTATTTAATTTTTTTTTGTAGCAAACTACTAACATTAATGTACAAAATGCTTTTTATAGTTACTCTATTACCATCAAAATGGTCATCAATGCTTGTTATAATTTGACATATCACGATAAATCTAATATTTTAATTGTCGTGTACGGGCAGATATAATTGTTTATTTGGAGAGTCATAAACCTTTGGGTTGGTTCTGTGATAAACCTTACCAAAACACGACAAAGGCATATTAAGGTTGTTATTACACGAAAGTTGGTAGTATATGCTCCAATAACACGAGTTCTCATTAAAACGTTCACATTTATAAACGAATTTGAGGTTTAATTTGAATAATACTGCTAGAGGAAGCATTAAAATTATACGCGAATAAAAAAATTTACTAACGTCATTAAATGTCATTCAAAAATAAGTTTTACGCTTTTAATGAATTTAACTTTTTGTGACGGTTGCATGTTGGGTGTGCTTTTGATCAATATTAAACAAATGAGGGGAGAGATATGTGAAAGTGGCAACAGACTGTTTGGACAGACAAACGATCGATTTTTTTACCATAAAATTAATTTCGTTCGACAATTATAGTAAGATTTAATAACCTCTTTATTCAAATTATAAAATATTCGTTAATATTGCACGTGAGGTAAATGATTTGAAAAAATATATTTTCGAGGTTGAAATAACAATTTGTCCTTTGATAAACCTTAAATGAATCTGCATTAAATAATTACATAATTACTTATAATTGTATTTATTTTGTTGAATTTTTTCTGACTCAAAATTATGAATTACGTAAAGTTAAATATTGACCGTACCACAATTTCATTACGCACTTTGTTCTTTATTTTGATTCACGTTATGAAACAAGAACTGAAGCCAATAAATATTTGGGTGTCATTTAATTATTTACCCAGATACATGGAAAAGGTTGAGTTCACCCAATTCGAACCATTTTCGAAAAAAAAAAAAACGATTTTTGCTTTTACTGTACAACGAAAAACGAATGCTTTATTATTGATTGTTATACAAATTTAAAATTAAAGAATGCTCTCAGAAAAGTAACTCGATTAAATAATGCCAAGAAAAAAAGCAGTTCAATTTACTAAAGTTTTGAACCAGAAATTGGCGAAGAAAATATAATGTTATGATTTAACGAAATTTAATTCCTTTAAGCCTAAATACTTTTTACAAAATTTTGATGAAGTGGAATGAGCTTGCAATAAACTGAAAATATTGCCATTCGCCACTTAAATTTTTTGTAAAATTTATTTTAAAATAATTATTTTGACTTTTTGTAAGATATTTGAAGTTTTAAACGATCCATAGAGTTTAATGGCAATAAGTTGTAAATTTTGTTTATTTTTTTTTTAACTTTATCGTACAACAATGGTAGTCTAACGAATTTTCACTTTTTAATTATTAAACCACTTATAATTTTTATAAAAAATGTGATTCGATACCACAAAATATACCCCTAGATGCATTAAAAATTATTGTCAACAATAAATTCTGAATTATACCCGTTTATACCATTTTGTTTTACTAAATATGCTCTTGTTTTTCAAAAATTGTGGTCTTAGCAATGTAACATTAGTTTGGAGTGTGCTTATATTTGTTTTTATTAAAACCGTCTGAAACATCTTGTATAAAATTGTAAACATTTTCAACCAGACGTTTTTACATGGAAAATTAGGTTTTGTCAATTTTAAGCAGGGTTGGAATAACGTTTTAAATCGTTACGTTATTGTATAACTTTATTTGTTATTTGTTTTCGTTATACAACGTTATAAATAACATTAAAAAAATGAATTGTTATGATATATAACGTTATATAACGTTACATAAATAATGATAAATAACGTTATAAAAATAATTTTTATTTGTAGCTCTGAAATTATTTTTGGGGTCTGTAAAATGTAAATTTATAAAATGCGTACCATTTTTTTGTACAAATTACGTTAAGATATTTTATTTTTATTTTCATTCTTCTGAATGTTGAAATTTAATTTATAGAGAATAACGATAAAAAATAACTTTTAATGAAACGTTATTGGTTATTATAACGTTATCAAAATATCGTTACGTTATTGTATTAGAAATTATATTTCAATCGTTATTATAACGTTACCGGGTATCGTTACGTTACGTTTTCCATCCCTGATTTTAAGTAATATCCAATTCAGTTCCTTCTTTAGTGGCTAATCCATAATAAATACATTAGAAACTTGAAACTGGTATTGTATTTCGATAGGAGATCCTTCCAAAAAATGTGATTTTTAATCAAACTTATTAATATTAAAAGCGCATTCGTTTATATAATTAAACAGTTGCTACAGATATTTCCAATTTTATAAACAAAAAGAATTATTTGAAAATGGTAAAATGCATTTAGTGCTTAAAATATTTTTATGTAGATTTGCGGAAAAGTTTAGTTAAAAGTTATTCTTGAAACTGGTACAAATATTTTTCAACAACAGATTCTTCTTAAAATTAAGAAAAGCGACTTTTAACTAAACTTGTATATGATTTAATTTAAAATAAACCATTTTAAAAGTATAAATATTTATCAAATATGCTACCAGTTTTTCTTTATTTATGGATATAAATACAAGCTGCTAATTAAATAAGTGATTGTAAAATTTAAATTATTTCATCACCAAAATATGAAAATGTTGGAAATCGTATATTTTGAAACTTTTTGCGTTTAATGTTTTTACTTATCGAAGAATCTATGTTGATTAATTGTTATCATAAGTTAATTATTGGAAGATACTTACAGATACAGTAAGATAGGAGTCGTAAATTTCGTCTATGCTGTTGGTGTTCCCTTTGGAATACAGGAAGTGCTCTGGATACGCCTTCATGAGTACCTTATGGAAGATACCAGACACCAGAAGAATCACGAATATTAATTTCATTACGCAATACTTTAATCACAACTAAACGAAAAAATTATTGAAATATGCCACTTCCACTTTTCCACACGATTTACAACAAATTTTCGAAAACTTCAGCTCAACTCAAACCATTCTTACAAGAATGAAAATGATCTGAAATAAAATTAAATTGATACTGACACAAATAATTCTACTTGCCCCTGAATTTTAAGTAGTGGAAAATTACAAATTATGCAAGATTGTTCAATACCTGTGCGGAGAGTCGGAATTTCAAAAACAAATCAGTTGTTGACTTGCAGATGTGGTCACTGCACATTTGTTATAACAGGAGGCGTGATACAGTCATCACCGACAGCGAGTATTAATTTTTGTTGAATATACGAGATTATATATGAATCCCCCCTTCGTACAGGTGCGAGAAAACCCCCGCCCCCCTCTGAGAATCGCGACAAATGCTCTTGCACATTTCGAAAACCAATCTAAGCACGTGACCGATTATTATCACTTGAAGCCAATTAATTACAAGTATGTCCCATTCAAAAAGCCTATATTTAAAGTTAGATTGCATAAAGGCTTGCGTAAGATTTTTGCAACAATATAAAATTTTTTCTAACATGACTAACATCTTTCCATTGTTTTGCTATTTTTCCAAATATCAAATAAACAAAAATTAAGTAACTAAAATGTGTATCTTCATCACATTATAAATTATACGGGGGTGCTTGTATCCGACTGCGTTTATAAAACCATAATTTTTACTGCTTTTTAAACAGAACTAAAGTTTGTGTGGCCAAGTCAACGTTAGAGGCGACACTTTTAAAGTCTCTATTTTAAATTATTTAAGTCTAGTTTATTTATTTAAGATCAATTAACGTCAATATCAAAATGTATTCAAGTGCTGATTTTGTTGTTTTTCTTCCGTATCTTATTTAACATTAAAGCAAAAAATAAATTTATTTAGAATCCAAGTTTCGCATGCATTGGACAAATTCTTATTTGTGCTTTTCTGAACACTTTTTCTTTGATTTAAGCACAGTCAAAATCATGCAATCAAATATAAACAAATAGTATGCAAACAAATCTAAATAAAAATGTAATCATGACAGAAATTGTCCCCCAAAATATTTCCACAGAATTTAATCAATGCAATCAAGTGTTCTATTCATCACTGAATACTTCTTTGACCATGGGGCTTTCCTTTTGCAAGTGTTTTATATATTACGTCGTTTTATCCGTACAAACACTTCGAAAAGGATAAAAACTTTTCTGGTTAATACGATTTTTGATAGAAAAATAAATACTCAACATTCAAACAGTTTTGTTTAGTTTTCCCATGACATGAGCCAACTTTATTAAGTATTTTTGAAAGAGTAGTCCACCTAATTTAAATAGGAAATGATCTCGAAACTGATATAGATTTTCAAAAAGAAGCGACTCTAAAAATAAGGTCAGTGATTGGGTTGCTTAAGTTATTAATTTTTTGTTACAAATAAGATTAAATAAAATCACTTATTTTTTTCGAAGGTTTTTTTTTGTCGAAATATTACACCAGTTACAAGATTCTCATCTCTTTATCAGTTAAAGAGCAAAGAATCTTAAAGAAACTGATATTGCATTTAAAAAAAAAAATCCTTCGAAAAACAAAAGTGATTTTAATTAAATATTATTAAGATAAGTACTGGTTGATTAAAATTACACTTACTTACAATTAAAATGGATCAATTAAATAATTCAAAAATTTTGAAACAACTTCACTTAATTATTTAAACCCAATCATATTCATAACAGTAAGATCTTTATACATTATAATTTTATCTATTAAAAAGTAATTATTCTTTAAACTTTTAATGTTTGAATAAAAATTTACTAGTCTTAATATGAGTTGCATCATATTACTATTTTGGGTTAAGGTTTTCTTACGACAAAACTAATGAATATTTCCAAGAAACTGCGTATTTAAAACTAATGCTTCGAAAATTACGCTGCAACAAATTTTTTTAAATTTAATTGTTTCTGGAACTATAATGCAATATGACGAATCATTTGAGAAGAAATAACCATTGTAAGTGTTACAGTTACTTAAAAGGTTGGTGAGATGTAAAACAATGCTAGAAGTATGCAGTGTGACTGTGTATTTTAATTGCTGTTTTCAACCATAAAAATATTCCTTGAAGAAAAGTTCTATTTGGTTATTAAATTAGTAGGTAATTACACAACTCTTTTTGCATTAAAAAGTTTGACAAATTTTTACCCTCATAATTAATTGTAACGATGGTAACGATTACACTATTAGTGAATTCATTTTTAGGTCATATGTCCATACATGTAATTTTCCCAATGCCGTTTGAGGGCTTATGTTGACGTCTAAGGTGAACGGTAACAATAGTTTTTATCAATTGTGGAATATCGAAAATCAATAATAAAACATCGTTTGGTATAAATATGCCACACGTCAAATTTTAATGAATAATTGAACGACCTGCAATCCACTTTAAAAGTCGAAATGAACGTCAAAGAGTGTTGTTACAACGACTAATCATTCGACTACTTTTTACATTGTAATTAATCATTACACAAACAAAAAAACATTTAAAACGAAAAGTTTAGTCTTATTTTTTAAGTTGGATGCTTCATTAAAATGAGGTTGCATATTTTATGATAATATTATATAAGCTATATGTTTCACGTTGTCTTATAAGAACTGTGATTATGCAGCCATCTTAAACTGAAATACACCGCCTATTTTTTTACGTGTGTGCTGTTTTTTTTTTTAATCTTGCAGGAAATGTTTCGTAGTATCTGTTTAAAGTTTTATGGTTGTCGAGTGTTTTATATACGTAGTTGTTGATTTACTTGTTCCAATGCTGATCTAGTTTATTGTAAAAGCTAAAAGTTGCCTAGTTTTTAATGTGGTCAGCTTATTTTTATATTTTATACAATTTTTCTATTTACTTGTTCTACAGGTAAAGTGCGCGCAAAGATTAGTTTAATTTTCAGTAAATGTAAATCGCTGTTATTCAATAACCAACACAAATAAAACATTGAATACTAACATGAAAGGTTACATATTAATGTATTTCAACATATGGCAACCGCCACAAGTACTTACAAATCCAATAATTGTTCGAAATTAATAAGGCCGCCTTGTAAGTGTGTATTGGAAATTACTGCAATATCGATTAATTACTTGACATTTAATAACGAACGTATTAAATTATCAAAACTGTTAGCAGTTGAAGCACTAATAGGTAATATTAATTATTTCGAACCAATCTGTTGTTATTGTTTAGGTATTTGTCGGCCCAATTAATAATTTTATCTCCAAACGATATATTTTCAAAAGTTTATGGAAGAAGCTTAAATTTCTGTCTTCTTCTTCTATCATGTCTTCGAGTCTATGGTCCGTTACGATTTTAGGATTTCTGCTCCTATATGTCTTCATTCCAGTTGGTCTTTCCAACGTTTCTTCATCTTTACGAGTTCCTTCTATAAATGTGTTATTGTTGTCGGGACATTTGTATTTGTTTAAACTGTAGATGCATATGTATCCAGTAGGGTTTATTGCGTGGGATCCCGGAATCCCGGCCCATTTTAGGCTATTGTATATTTCCCGGGAAACGCTTTTTGTCCCGGGAATTCCTGGCATTTAAAAAAATTGTTATTTTCGTTTATTCTGTGCTAAGATTATTGTTATACTATCATAACTTATCATAATTTATTATAAATATCTTTACGAACAGTAAATTATGGAAAAGCTTGATTTTTATTTCAAAATAATTTTTCTCTTTTATACATATTTTCTCTTTTAGTATGGCGTAAAGAAGCCCGGTCTCCATGACAAAGTTAATATCTTCAAAATACTTTTACAGTTTTATTTTTGTGTGCGCTGGTAAGTCGAAGCTAAAAAAAAGCTTATAAATGAAATTTTATTGATAATAACGATGTTTCTTTGCTGCTAGATGCTCTCAAGACAATTTCACCTACTTTAGTAGAGACTAATAGAGCATTTTTGCAGCAGGACTTTTTGTTAATAAATTAGGAAAAAGACTAATTGACCGAAGCATAGATCACCATTGTTTTCTTAAATCACATTACAAAAATTCATTGTAAAAATTATATTATTGTGTTCATAAATATGAAATTGCAATAGAAAGGCAATATTTCCCAAATGTATGTTTCTCTCACCAATATTATTTTATAATTAATAATAATTATGGCGTAAATTGTGTTACATATATGACTTGGAGTTGTTTTTAAGTAATAAACCACTCCCTTAATTGTTTGGGTTGTTTATTTAAAAATATTGACATAATTTACCTATTACATCCCAGGATCCCGGGAAATTCCAGGACAAAGGCCGATTTCTTCTCGGAATCCCGGGACAAGCAAAATGGTCAAATATGAGAAATCCTAGTATGCAGCCACCGATCTCAGGGTTCTCATTTCTGAGCTTTGGATGCATCTTTCGTTTTGTTAATTAATTTTTTTCGAGTACAGCAGAGTGCGCACTGACTACTTTACAAACTTCGTAGAAGTTTCATGTTGTACTTTTATAAAATAATGACAAATTAAAATGGACATCGTTTTATTTTTAATCATTGTATTTTGTTCTTTATTGTTATCGAAACGTGCAGAGTTTGAAAAGAGTATTATTTCCACTTCTGTTAAATAATTGAGGTTTTTTTCCGTCGAATTTCTTGCACAGCCTTAATTGAGATGTCACGTTTTTTCAGTTAAGAATACGTTTCACAAACTTTCTAAATCAATATTCCAACATAGTACTTTCAGTTGCAAAGAACATAAAAAGAATCACCCTTAGGATAAATGTTGTTAATATTTGCGGGACTAATAAATGGCTTCATTATTCAGAGTGTACGAATGAAATGAATATGTGAAACAATTTTAAATCAAAAATACTACATCGATTAGGATGAACTCTGAATGGAATCAAAGACATTTAATAAAACTTTTGTGTTTCTGCTTGAAATTGATTAATTAAAGATTCGGTCCCAGGTAGGGTTTCCAACTCTATAAAATCCCAAAAAAGGACACTCATCACCAGAACCCCCCGTGCCAAAAAAATGTTCGTAGGGGAGACCGGGGATAAAAGTAACATTTTTTTGTTTTTATTTAATTTCTCATATATTATTACAAATTTTTTACATCCAAATTGGTTTAATCATAGATTGGACATTTGTCTTGCTTCCAAGATATTTATTTCGTGTGTTTCGTACAGCAACTGTTAGAAAAAAAAAATTTCTTTAGTAAGACAGCTGTTACTTTCAACCTCAACGTTGGGGCTAAAAGTAACAATGATTGGGGTAAGTTGTAACGGCAAAATAATTTACACAGCTCATAAGTAGTGGGTAAATATATTAGTATTCATCAACAAAATTAATATTTTATTCAAAAATACACATTAGCAAGATGAAAAAATATCTTTGGTACAATACAAAATGATAAGTGAACAGTATGGCATACCAGGTAAGGGCGGTCCCAAATTATTAAATTTATACTGGATCATAATAACTGTTTGTTTTATTTAAAAAAAATCTAACCGCCCTTAAACTGACCGTCATTCATTAAATCAGTAAAAGAGGGTCAGGTTAAGTTGGGTTGGTTAAAGCTTTGTTTATATTAAGTTATAAATATTAAGGTAATAGAATAAAAACAATGGCGGCTGGTAGGAAAACCAAAAGTACCAGATCTTACCAATTTACATAGGTTTTATAATTTAAAATGCTTTTTAAGAAATGATTTAGCTTTACATACATTTCCATCATTAAACCGATATTATATACTGAGTTTTATAATTTAATAATTTGGGACTGCAGTTACCAGGTTTGCCAAGATTATAAGTACCTACATATTTAAAAATGTGAATCAAAAAGATACAACAAACTGGAAAATTATTCCGACAACTCTTGTATATTCTCATCTACGAAGAAAGCCACCAATTATGTGCTAAGAGTGAAAATTTGCAAGTGAAAACATTAATTGGGGTTGGTTGTAACACTTTGTTACTTTTGACCCCAAGTGTACACAAAAAAAAAATCAGGGAATCCACAATTAACCACGATTCTAACGTCAAATTGTATTGCATCCACCAATAGCCAACTAAATTTAGAACAAAATAATATAGGTACTTTTTTGTTCCTATTTTAGCCTAAAAGTTACTCGACGGATGAGACAACGCAGTAACTTTTAGGCGGAAAATAGTAACTCTGGCTGGCAAAAAGTTAACCTCTATGACAGATGAAAACTAGCAATGTAGGTAGGGAGCTGGATGTAACTTAACATTGCAAAAGCGTTTAGGGCGATATAAAACAAAAATTAAAGAAACTATAGGCACTGTTACAACCTACCCGTGTTACTTTTATCCCCGGTCTCCCCTACCTGAAACAAAATTTTCAAAACGTTGAGGAAAGTGCTTTATTCGCTACACCCTCGGCAAATTTTATTTTCAAACAATATGAATCCCTGAAACATATATTTCATACATACAAATACTGCACATACTTTATAATATATATAAATATGTACAGGGTGGTCCAAATTCGTTGGGATTACATGGGTATCTCGCTTAATATTCAAGATAGAGGAACGGTTACATTACCAAAAATGTTCAGTTTTTTGAGACAAACTTGGAACTATTTTCAAAAATATTCCATCATTTCCGGTTTTTGAGTTATTAGCGGAAAACTGTTATTTTGTCATATTTATAATGTGTCATATCTCCGTTATTGTTGTAAATATCGAAAAATATAGAAGGATTATTTGTTGATATTTGTATGTAGCATTTGATGGAACATAAACAAAGGGGCCTAAAAAAGGACTGCCCTTTTTAAAAAAGGACAGTTGGCAACCCTGGTTCCAGGCTTCAAAAATTCTTTTTTCCCCTTTATTCTTTATTAGCTTTTTCCATACCCGGGCCTACAATTACCTATAATCTTCTGTTACTGCCCTCATCCATTACCTCCGCAGTCGATCTTAAAATCAAGTCAAGCTATTTGTTACTAATGTTTATAAAATATATGATTATGGCATTTTGGCATTTATTATCATTTTCAGTGGGGTGAACTTAATTTTTTTGGCTGTTATAACATACCGGGTGTAAATGAAATGTGGTACACCCCCTTTTTTTTTCTTTAGTTTTGATTTTAAATAAATGAAATTTTAGACATATGATATGTGCAAAAAACCGGGCTTTTTGAGCCGTTGCACACATTTGTTTCACTTCCGGTTTCGCCGGAAATGGGCCCAACTTTGTTATTTTAAATGGAACACCCTGTATATTTTTACATTTTTGGAAAGAGGAAGCGATTTTGGATACAAATGCATATTTTGGTTAATTTTTATAACCTCAAAATTTTTTAAAACAAAATTCAGTTTTTTATTAAGGGTGCCGTGACCTGCACAAATTGATTTTTATTATGTCAACAATTGTCCAAAAAACATTTTTGTACATTTTCAATGACATTTAGGTTACTTTAATCGGCTTTGAAGGTTGCGGAATCGGTTTTTTGACAAAAAGTCAATTTTTTTAAATGGAACCATGCTGGTACTAGCGGTTATTTAAATCAAGCATCTTCTAACGAATCCATCGATACCAATAACTTGTATTTTTATTAAAGAGTCTGCTTCAAAAATTTCAAATTATTGTGAAAATTTATTAAGAGATCCTGTTAATCGCAGTACACTGTGCATAACTACAATAAAACAAATGATCGTTGTTTTATGTTTAACTACTATAGTCATTTAATTAAAAAGTCCAAAAATTTTGTTATCATTTTAACATAATTAGATTACTGCGATTAAGGGGATCTCTTAATAAATTTTCACAATAATTTGAAATTTTTGAAGCAGACTCTTAATAAAAATACACGTTATTGGTATCGATGGACGCGTTAGAAGATGCTTGATTTAAATAACCGCTAGTACCAGGATGGTTCCATTTAAAAAAAATTGACTTTTTGTCAAAAAAACCGATTCCGCAACCTTCAAAGCCGATTAAAGTAACCTAAATGTCATTGAAAATTTACAAAAACGTTTTTTGGACCATTGTCGACATAATAAAAATCAATTTGTGCAGGTCACGGCACCCTTAATAAAAAACTAAATTTTGTTTTAAAAAAATTTTGAGGTCATAAAAATTAACCAAAACAGAGCATTTGTATCCAAAATCGCTTCCTCTTTCCAAAAATGTAAAAATATACAGGGTGTTCTATTTAAAATAACAAAGTTGGGGTCATTTCCGGCGAAACCGGAAGTGAAACAAATGTGTGCAACGGTTCAAAAACCCCGGTTTTTTGCACATATCATATGTCTAAATTTTCATTTATCTTAAATTAAAACTAAAGAAAAAAAAGGGGGTGTACCACACTTCATTTACACCCGGTATAATGACAAGTTTATTTTTTGTATGTTTTAAATTATTAGTGTAGTCAACGAATTATTTCATTTTAATATTATATATATATATATATATAATTATTATTTAATTGTTGTTGTTTGTGCTTAAATTCTCTTGTGAAAAAATAAAATTGTAGTTGTTAAAAGTAAACTACGTCCTATGGAATATTTTTAATGATTTGTCATAATTAAAATTCCGAAAGCACGTTTAGCAATAAAAGTTTTGATTGATGGTGGAACCGAGTAGATTACTAAATATCAACATGAACAATTTGTTTAACTGGCACCTCCAGACTTCATGGCGATACGCAGGATGAATCAGTTCGTAAAATATTCCATTCTTAATGTTTTATTACTTATTTATGTTCTAACCAAGTGCTAAACAGCGTTTTAAGTATTTTTCATGATGATCAAACGCTAATCCGTTGAGTACACAACGTAATACCTAATTTTAAAATGTGGTACGGAATATGAACGTGCATGACGCAAACTAGAATACAATAACAAGACATATGTGATAAGTATAAATACAGTCTAATCATTATTAAGGATTAGAAGACGTTCAACATTATAATGTAAAGGAAATCACAGTTGATGTCGGTCCGCCATTTTAAACAACAAGAGTTTAACATCTATGCCACTGACGTAGTCTTCCGTAACAGAAATTTAAATTTGAAATTAATTATTTTAAAAAGCGGATGTGATAAAAAGGTTTAGCCCAAGGTTAACAAAAATATTCAGCACTGAGCAAATGATATAAACTAGTTATCTAGGGGAATTAAAGGAACAATAAAAATATATAAATAATAATTAGGAGTTTTTAAGATACCATCAAGAATATAATTTTGAAATAAAAGTTTCGAATACTTAGAAGTGTCAAAATAATGAAAAACAAGAATTAATATGCGACTGGTGAAAGCATTTACAAGTGCTGGAGTTTTAACAACGATGCTAAGTCAAAAAATTATCAGTCATTGGTTCAATGGTTTTCTATGTATGCGAAAATTTAATTCTAAATAAAGATCTAGAGACGAAACTGGAAGTACGGGAAAGAAGCATACTCCGACGATATATGAAGACATAAAAGAAGGAGTTTGGTGGAAAAGAAGAATGATGCAGGAAGGCATGGAAAAAATGGCCAACAAAAAGTAACAACCATTGCAAGAATACAAAGATTACTAAAGCTGGGACGTGTTACAAGATTACAAGATCAAATAATAAAAAATTCACTAGAAAGTGAAGTAGACACGACCAGAAAAAAAAGTTACCCGAGGAGGAGAAGAATAGGAACAGGAACAAAATACCTTGGGCAGCTCCAGATCTGAGAACGAAAGAAACTTTCAAAGGACATGAGGGTGGAAAAGAAGCCTTGGTCCTTTAAGGCCTGTAGCGCTGGTATGTTTCTAAATATATTGGCGACATTTTATGAAATTCTTATAATTTTTTGCTAAATATTTTCATAAAAGATATTTATTTTCTTTGTTAAATTTGATCATACAGCTTTCTCCATTACTTTGTTGTCAACAACTTGGCAGATACAATGGCTAAAAACTTAATACAACATTTCAGTTAGATGTGGGTTTACTTTAATTACCATTTACCTAAAGGTTGAAAAAGTACATAAATAAATGCTTGATAAAAGTGTCTAAGAGGTAAAATTATTAAGAAATCCATTCACAGAAAAAGGTATCAAAATATTTTTTTTGTAAAATGGTGGAGGCGCCAAGCTACTTTTAAAATTAAATCAAAGTATCTGTAGTATTTCTAGGTAATTATACAAGAAAAATTAAATAATAGACCACTTCATCCATGTGCTTGTGACAGCGTCTTTTAGTTTTTCCTTGGTCTTTGCTTTAAGCATTTTTTTCCAAGTTGCTGTTCATAGATTTTCCTGGGCATCCCATCTTCTCCCATTCGATGCACATGACCTAGCTATCTTAGTAGTGCTTCTTTGATTTTGTGTTCCATTTCTTGTACTCTGTGGGTTTAATTTAGCGCACGCTATAAATCAGGGCCGGTCTTGCAATAGGAAGTTTGAACAGTGACAGATTAAAGGGGTAGTTAAATAAATCATATAAATATATTGAGGTTACTTTATGACACTCGCAAGATATGATTCTAAAAAAAATCAAGATCTATGAAATGCGAGACCTCCTCGAAGATATGTTCAAAGTAGCAGAGTGATAATATCATTGTTGTTTCGGTAGGTGTTTGAAAAGGCGCCTAAATTGGAAGGTACGTAGAGTGCCAGTAGCAAAATTTGGCGCACATTATTTTTGTTTTTTATAAATTTAATTTCGTTTTAATTAGCCTTAGCAGGCTATAAATATTTCTTTTAATAAATGCAAAAAAGTGTCTAAAATTGCACAACTAAACGTGGAAATGGTAATTAAAATTTGCATTTTCATCCTTACTCGTTGAAAAAGTAAATTTAAAAGTTAAAACAGCAAAACGAATCCGCGTTAAACGTACAAAAATCGAACAGGTTGTTGGAAAGAGTAAATGTGATAGTTTGTTTTACTTCTATATTTAGTTTTGTTTAAATTGACCCTAGCGACTGTTGTGGTGGTGGCGAGTTGCGTGCGTTTCGGTGCCAGGGTGCGCAGGTCCGATCGGGTCAATACAAAGCCCAACAAACAGTGTGCACGTGACGGCCTCCTAGTGTAGTGCCATGGCCCCGACGAGTGATGCTGAGTGCGGGTGAGGGGGCACGCAGGTTGCGGCGTGAGCACGGCTTTCAGCTGCCGCTGCACCCGCTGCAGGTCTCGGGTTGGTTAGCTTTAGCCGTTCTTTCGGCGGGCGCCTTCTTGCTGCTAGTGCCTGCATTGCCACCCCATTTGCAACCAGCAGCCCTCTCCAGCCTTTCCGCATTGTTGTTGTTACATCTAGCTGCTCACCTTAGCGCAGCCCTATTAGATCCAGTAGAACCCACATTACGCCGTACGGCCCCAACACCAGTACCAGAACTGGATCTTACTAAATACGTGCACGTAATCGAGGACGGCTTGTGTCACCTCTGCGGAATCCGCATATCTGGTCCTCGCACCAAACACTGCAGCGCGTGCAACAAGTGCGTAGATCGCTTTGACCACCACTGCAAGTGGCTTAACCACTGCGTTGGTGGTAGAAATTACGCTCCATTCCTGATGTGCATTTCAACTGCTGTAGCTGCTGCCGCTCTTGTGGCCTTTCTTGCTATTGCTGAACTTGTCTTGCATCATAGCGATTCTAATTTCCTATCGGGAACCCCAGCTAACGACACCGTACCGTCCGAACAACCGTCTTCGCTTTTAACGAATGATGTAGCTTTCTTGGTGGTTGTTGCTGTATTAGGTCTCCTTGCTGCTGTTACTGCAGGACTTTTACTGCACTTGTGCTTCTTCCACGTGTACATTTCATTTCTGGGCCTCACTACGTACGAATATATACGCCAGCAACGACAGACGACACCACCGGTGCAAACCAACCTTTTGGACGACAACACCTATCGTTGTTCTTCAATTCGCCACAGGCCACTCAATTTACATTGTGAAGAAAGATCACGGATGACAGCAATATTTACTTGTGCCGTTCTCGAAGAAACTTGTGGTGGATGCGCCGAACCCACTCCAACACCACCTAGTACTCCAAACGACTGCCACATGTGCGTGGTGGTCAGTAACACCGTAGCTCCTGAACAAAACTACGTCCAACAACCACCGTCTCAACGAAAATTTAAACATAGGTGGAACTGTTGTGTGTCCGTTCCTGATAGTCCTGATGACCCCCATAGTCCCAGCGAACCTAAGTGCTTAATAAATTTGTGTAACTACAAAGGAAAAACTAAAACTAATGTTCCAGCTATAGAGTCGCGACCTCACAGGACTCACGGACATTGGTCGAGTGCTAAAATAAGAGTTTTATTTCGAGTGCTAGGTAATTTAAGACATAACAGGAGGCGTAATCTGTCCACACCGAAAAACAATCAAGTGACTCCCATACGGGCGGACTTGATCAATCGTGAACCCATCCAAACGGTCAGTAATTTAATACCGGTGCCGTCCTCTTTTTCGGAGCCATCCAGGACATCTTTAACGTTGCCTGCTCTTCCTCCGCCACCTAGAAGACGTATGGTCAGCGATACCGAGCTGGTTGACGCGTTGAACCTCCTTCAGCAACAACAAAGAGCTGGATGTCGAAGACCGTTGCCACAGTATCGTAGAAGACGACGCAGTACGTCACATCGTCCAAAAACGCCGGCCCTGTCGCCTATAAGAGAAAGCGGCTTGTCTAATCCTGCCTCTCCGTCCCGCCAAAATTGCACTATTACATCGTGTACGCGTCCATTTTGAGTGTCTTTTAAATTATCAAATTAAAACAATTACATTCTTGTACACAATTACCTAAATGTGCTTCAAGTTATTGTAATATTGTTTGTTAACAAATAATAAATTGTTATGATACTTTGTTGGATTATTAAGTGATTCATTTATTATTATAATTAAGTTTAAATAAAAATCACTCACCTATTTTCGAGGACATCTGGTTCAAATAGATACCGTACCAATTTAAAGACTATCGTCTCTTCATCAGTTGCAGTCTTATTATTTTATTTATCTATTTACACAAATACATACATTATAAGATGTTGTTTAGCAACATTGAAGATTATATTTTAGACAAAAATTGGAAGACATTGTTTTAGCGATGAAGAGACGAGAGTCTTGAATAGTCTAGCATTTCGACAAGAAATCTTTTGAAAAAAATATAAGTGATTTAAATTAAGTCTATTCATATTAATAAATTATAATGTTTAAAATGTGTTGTCATTTGTATCATATTTATTATTAAAATGACGCACTTGGTATATCCGTGTTTGGCTTGCAATTTGCGTGGCTTTTCAAGTACGATACACTTTGTTAACGTTCGTTCACGGACTATTATTGATTTTGCATCATAATGATGTAATGATAAAACAATTTTTCACCTGTGAGCGTGTCACTTTTACGAATTGGAACATTAACAGAAATATGCAATTTATACTTCTGACATATTTTCACGAACTACTAATAACATTCTTTACAAAAATTAGTACAGTGTTCAATAAAATGTTTAAAAAATGACATATTTTGCAGTAATTTATTGTAGATTGTATCAAACATTCAATTATTTGTGCAACAAGTATTCACATCTATCAAGTTTAAAACTGAATTTATTATCGTGCATGCAAAAATCTTAACAACGCATACCTACTTTTGCACTTTTGTAATTTATTACTCAGATTATCATTGCTCTTTTTCTTAAATAGTACCTACCTAACGAAAGAAGCTATCAATGCAAAATAAGTAACCAAAGATCCTCGAAGTTTGAAATAATGCTGTGAAATAATTAATAATAATTAATTTAATAAGTATTATTACATTTTTAGTATTTCGTTTGATAAATAATGATTTGTATTTGGCCAAAGACAGTTTTATTGCTCAGGACAAAAATGAATATATTTAACGTACAACTGTTCCCAAAAATAAACAAGTCTTTGGTAATTCTTAATTACTTGCTAATAATAATACATTGCTAATACATTATGTTACTAATAAGAATTTAGTTTTCAAAGCTTCTTTTAATTATTGGTTTTCACCTTTTTAACGAAGACAGAGTTTTGCAAATATAATTAGGTATTTCGTGTAACTCTGAATTTATTTAACATCTGGTATTTTACTTTATATGAACTTTTTACATTCAAAATTTAATCCGTATACTTTGAAAGTTAATATTAGAACGATTTTAATTAAAAGAATTGTTTTAAGCATCGTCTACGCTAAATAAGTTGATTAATTAATAGTTTTATGCCTTTATTGAAATAAAGTTTATAACAAACTGTATTGCGAATAATTTAGATCAGTAAATAAATACTTTGATCCCTTTTAAATATTTAACACCGCCGGGCATTTAAATTTTAAATGCGGCGCTGACGTTAGCACGTGACAAGTGTCAAAATGAAAAAGTGAGGTTACATGCTTTATAAAATAAGGTGGAAAAAGTTATATTTTATTTTTATGTACCACAATGGAATTTTGGAAAGAAAAATTGAGAGCACCTACTAAAATAGTTGCTCCAATGGTAGATGCTAGTGAATTAGCATGGAGATTATTGAGCCGCAGGTATGGAGCAGAATTATGTTACACTCCGATGTTACACAGTTCAGTGTTTTGTAAAGATGCAAAGTATCGAAGAGAGGCCTTAGCTACGTGCAGTGAAGATAAACCTCTTATAGTACAGGTAATTTAACTTAAATTTTGTATAGAAATTGGATTACAGCTTATTCGTTGTAGTTTTGTGGCAATGATTCGAAAGTAATGCTGGAAGCTGCATTATTAGCAGAAGATCATTGCTCGGCAATAGATATTAATTTAGGATGCCCACAAGCAATTGCAAAGCGAGGAAATTATGGTTCTTTCTTGCAGGACAAGTGGGATCTGTTGTTTGACATTGGTAACGCAATTTAGTTAATAACATTCGCAATGATTTTAAAGTGAATACCCCAAAATTAATACCGTTTTGCTTCAATGAGTAATATACTTTTGTCTTTTACAGTTAGTACATTATCAAAATCGTTAAAAGTGCCAGTAACATGTAAAATACGAGTGTTCGAAGATGTGCAAAAAACAATACAGTATGCAAAAATGTTAGAATCGGCAGGATGCAAAATGTTAACTATACATGGACGAACTAGGGAACAAAAAGGCCCACTGACGGGCTTAGCAGATTGGAATTATGTTAAAGCTGTGAGGTAAGATTTTGTTGCAGAATATGTAGTTGCTTAATATCTACAGTATGAACCTTGTGTTCTTGAATAAATCGAGAAATGATTATTCTTTATAAGCCTAACATTTTTTTTATGTATTGAAACTACTGCTTAATTCGGTTAGTATTTTAGGGAAGCTGTAAAAATTCCTGTGCTCTCAAATGGAAACATACAAACGATGCAAGATTTAGAGCGGTGTTTGCAAGAAACGGGAGCTGTTGGAGTTATGACGGCAGAGGGAAATTTATACAATCCTGCCTTATTCTGCTACATTAATCCTCCTGCTTGGGAACCGGCATTAAAATATTTGGAGCTGGTTGAGAAATATCCTTGCCCGTCATCTTATACAAGAGGACATCTTTTTAAATTGTTTTGTCACTTGTAAGCAAAATACAGTTTTTATTTCATTTAATTTATCTGTTTTTATGCGTATTTTCAGATTAACAATACCAGAAAATAGTAATGTACGAATAAATTTAGGAGCTGCAAATACTTTGGATGATTTTAAACTAATTGTTGTACAATTAAGAGACAAATATTTGCCTTACCATGAAGGTTTATTAGTATGGGACCAAACGGTAAAAGAAAATACACAAAACCTAATTTTACCACCTTGGCTGTGCCAACCTTATGTTCGAGCCTCACCAGAAGAACATTTAAAGAAAATGGAAGATAAAAAAAGAGAAGTTATTGAGACGAAGGTACGTAACTCACTTGCAAAATATGTTTTTGTAGAAAATTTATCAATTAGGATACTGATAAGAAACGACTTTATGAAGATACCGAGGGTAATCCCATATCAAGAAAGAAAATGAAAAAATTAAAGAGAATAGCCAGGAGACCACAAAAAGCAGACATATCGCAAATACAAAGATGTTTAGAAAAATGTACACTTTGTGTTAATCCTCTGGTAATAAAGCTTTTTATTTTATGTTATTCGTAACTTAGACTAATTATTGTAGGGATCAAAATGTGTTTATAAGTTATGTAAAGCATGTTGTCGAGAAAAATGCTTTTTAGAAAATTTAGATTGTCAGGGTCATCGAATATTGGTACGAACAAGAAGAGAAATGGCTCAATACTACGCCGAACAGGAAAAAAAACAAAACACTGCTGTTGATGTATGTGTGATGTAATATAAAATGATATATTGTTTCTTATTTACATTAATAAATGAAAACAATTGAAGTACAGTGTTTTTATATAAAATATTAATCTAATAATTCTACATCATATGGTTACTAAGTTCCATCTACTAACTAATTAGTGAATGTTGTTTACATAGTCTTTAATCAGCTAATGCAATTTTTATTGATGGTATCTTTATAAATTCGATATAGGATATAGGAGTGGTGATGGTTCATATGTTCATCGGTGTAGTTTAAGAGTGGCGACAAGAGCATAGGGGCTGTTTTAGTGTACGATAATACATAAGATTCGGAAGCTTCTATCAATAACATCGTGATTACATAGTTTTGTTCAGACAATTTATTTATAAAATTGTGAGTATAGCTAAACTTTATTCAAAATTAGTTTATTTCCTTATCGACAGAGGCGCTACTGGTAATAAAATCAATTAATCAATAATTTTATTGTATTGCTGTGTATTGGTGGAAAAGTAAACTAAACTTATAATCAAAGCTTTCACCATAGGTAACAACCTCTTGGTGGTTCTGAACCGGCGTTTTGCCAAGCCGAAAATAACTTAACCTTAATAGTAAACCTAACCTATAAAGTTGTTTGTGATGAAAGGTGGGAAACATTAAAATTGATAAAAATCACAGCAATGGATGATAAACGAGATGGCACAAACAAAAGTAAACGTTTTAAAAGTGACCAAATGAAGCAAACAGTCATGACCTATCTTCAGAAGCGGAATTATCCTGTTTTTTCGTGTACTAACATAACTCCCGATCAATTAATATTATGTGATCAAATTGAGAGTGCAGTAAGCAAACCAAATTCTATTTTATATAGTTGCTTTAATAGTGATCCAATAGTGGTGGACAATAACTTTGCTAAGTTCTTATCGTGGTTAAAAGAACTACACAAAACCGAAAGCAGCTATTATGATCTGGATGTTCTGGTTGCTCCCTTATTTTGCCATTTATATCTAGAAATTTTACGTGGAGGACACACAGAACGAGCTTCAAACTTTTTTAAAATTTATTCAAGCACTATCGATAAAACAAAATGTGACGAAACAGTAAAGAACCTCATTACAGCTATAACGAACGATTTACCGGATGTAAAAGTACTTAAAAACACGTTTAGATCAAATAAGTACACAATTAATTTATCACCTATTTCTGTAAGCGTTTTAAAAAAGTTTTTAGTTGAAAGTGGACATGTAGTGTTATTACAAGTTTTACAATGTTGTTTTCATATTAATGAGACTGTAGAGGCTGATGATTGTGAAGAAATGGAAGATAATTTAGATAAAAAAATTATGTATAACGGTTACTCGGATTATAATAAAAATAATGACAATGAAACTCGAAAAGTGCTCGATGCAATAGCTGCATTAAAAAAAGAATTGCCACCCATGTTTGCGGTTCATTTGAATCATGTAAAAGACGAAGTCAGTTGTGGACTTGTTAGTAGAGAAAATGATGTTGCATTGTACAGTTACAATAATGCTGTGTACGTTCGATCACTATTGACTTTAAAACAATTAGTCGGTGCGGAAAGTTTCGGCGAAGGTGTCTTAAGAGGGCACTCTGGGAGAATTTACGATATGGCAATAATTAAGGCTTATAAATATGCATTAACGGCGTCGCACGATAAAACAATACATTTATTTGATCTAAATGACTACTCTCTTAAGACTGTGTATAGAGGACACGAGTATCCGGTATATTGTGTGGCTGCAAGTGAAAATGGGCAGTATTTGGCTTCGGGATCGTACGACCACACTGCTCGACTATGGTCCACAACACGAAATGATGTATTAAGGGTCTATTCAGGACATGCTCAAGAAATAACGAGCATAGCTTTCCATTCAAATTCGGCTTATTTCGTTACCGGATCTGCCGATAAGAATATTCGAATGTGGACTTTAAAAGATGCGGAACCTGTACGATTATATACCGGGTCTTCTGGAGCAATATATTCATTATGTTATAACTCATCGAAACACTCTTCAGCTCGTTACTTGGCTAGTGCTGGGGAGGATGCAAAGTTGCGGATTTGGGACCTACTGACAGGAAAACTGTTGGTGGAAATTAAGACTGGCTCGGAGATAATCACAAAAATTGCCATCAGCGATGACGATAAGATTTGTTTAACTGGAAGCATAGATGGAAATATAAAATGTTGGGACTTTGATTCGATTGTTAAAAATCCTCATGATTCAAATGTTCATGATTTTGTTATGTACGCAACACTAAACGCGAAATTACATTCTCTCGAGTATAGCTGTGATACGTTTGCGTGTTTAACAAGCCCTCTTGCAAGTACCAGCTCGTAGAGTAGATAAGCCGGGTGACAATAATCTACCCCATTGCATGAATAACTTTGTTATTATAAGAGTTTAGGATTCGGTTATATTAGCAAAGTTGGGAAAAATAATCAAAGAAATTGTATGATGTGTACAAAATTTAATGTGGTAAATTATTGTCACCCTGTATAAGTTATTTATTTTTGTATTTAGGTAACAAGATTTTTGATATTACTCTATGGAATGCTTAGGTAATATTTTATTAATTCAAAAAGCGATTATAATTGTCTTAAAATTTTACTCTCTTCATTTTAGTTGACTCAATTGTTTCTAAATGGTTTGTTTTTAATGGATTAAAAAAATATGTTTCTTTTAATTATTTATAGTGATAGTGGCCTACTAATTGTATTTTCAAAAATTTGTGAAAATAATTTCAGTATAATAATTTTACTTTGTACTTCTAAAACGATTCAATGGCATATGCAGAAGGCTACCATTAAGGCAATACATTTTATTAAATACTTTGTTTTTCTGATTAATAAGCAATTCTGCCTGTCACTGCTTATTGTACCTATAAACTTTACGGTATAAAGTTTTCATATTTTTTTGCATGTTTGTATATCTGTTATCCCAATTGTTTTCCTTTGTTTAGCACTTGATTGTTGTATATTGTTTTTAATCTTTTTGAGTAATTTTACTGTACCTAATGCATTCATACATCTGTGATTTATTGAAATAAAATATGTTTAAGATCTTTTTGTGTTTTATTTTAGCTATTTTTAGTCAACAAAGTCACTCATTGGAGATGATTATACTTTACTTATATCATTAATCGGTCTTTCAGTTTATTCATTTAATATCGATACAAATTAGTTCAGTCTATAAAAATTACTTTAAAACACTATAAAGATGTTTCAGAATAATTACACCAAACAGCTATAAAATAAACAAAAAACGAAAAATTACTTATACCATATTACTCCTTGGATGTATATTTTTTATTAGTTGTTAAATATTAACTATGCATTGAGACAACTATGAATCAACTCTGCGAATTTCTTCTGACCAGGTTCGTTGGCGCTGTAATATGGTAATTGTTTTGCTTGTTTGATCCATGCTGCAAGTTTTGGAAATTCTTTTTCGTCCACTGGAACTATAATGCTGATTGTGCCTATAGATGCAATCATTTGTAGATCTGCAACAGATACATCATCTCCAGCCATCCATTTATTGCCTTCCAGAAACTGTTCGAGAACCCCATAAGCTTCTTTCACTCCATTTATTTTTTCTTCTGGGACTTGTTTCATCTGCTGCCTAAATATGGGTTTCTAAAATGTTAATTTATTTAATTTACAACAAGTGGGACTGTTATACTTTGATTACTTACGGTTATAGTCTTGGCGAAGACGTACATGCCTGAATCAAAGTGTAGTTTTTCATCAATCAGTGCACGTTTTTGTGGGTCTTTTGGGTAGAGGGAATCGTCTTTGGCATATTTTGTAATTAAATACACATTTATTGCATGACTATCTGCGAGTATAAATCCATTATCATCTAACGTTGGTACTGTGTGTTGTGGATTCAACTACAACAAAAATTTTATTTGAGAAGTTTTTATGAAGTTTATGCATTTATTTTAAATCTAAAGAGTAAAATCTTCAAGTATAAATAACAGGTCCTAATTTAATTTAAACACAGATATATAAATATCAAGGTTTCAAGGGACAATACTAAATTAAGGTAAGTTCGAAGTTAAGCAAAGAGTTTATTAAATTAATGATGATTTGTACACTTTTTTTTGTCAAATAGGAACTATTTTGCTTAAATCGAAGGTAAAGGAAAAATGGTAAATAATCTCTTATTTTTGAAATCACCGCGAATTTCGTAATGTTTCATTTTTCTGTTGGCTTTGCATTTTTGGGACGATTATTCAATTTTATTGGACATGTAGTTTTTATTTTATCTTAAATGTTGTTAATAATTCTAAAATTTAAGTTTTTTTATAATAATTTGTGTCATCAGCTGTTATAATTGAGTAATTTTCATAAATAAAAGGTTATTGTATATGATCACTTACGCACAGCAAATGTGTTCACCCTGCATGTAGGTAGAACAGTTTTTCGTCAATCTATTTTTGGTAGTTGTAAATTTATATGACTCACAGTGTCACAGTGGCCTGGTTTGTGTTGAAAATAACATGTTTATTCGGTCTAATAAAAATAACAAAAGATGACATTAAAAAATATTGAAGTAGCTTCAATTAACAATTTTTTTGCAGCTGCGTTGCTTAAACTTTAACGTGGTTTTAATTCGAAAAACATAAATAAACCACACCCTGAATAAATCTTATCTACAAAATTACTTAATTATATTTACCTTTAAATATTCTGGAGTCATATGTTCTTGAGCAAAGAGATCCATATCTACACGTTCTAATTCTAATCCAATTGCTTTGGCAGTTAATAAAACCGATCTTACTGCTGGACTTGCTTCCCATGTGTATAGCTTAGGTTTCATTTTGATATTAAAAAAAAGTTTACGATATCTACTGAATAAAGAGCGAAGTTCTAATGAGCTCTTGTCTGCCTTTGGTTTAATTCGTTTTCAAGTGATACATAGAATATTAATGTTATCAATACTGGTTTTGTAATCGGAAACTATCTTCTTTGACCTTAAAAAGTGTAATTAAAGTAATTGACCTTCAGTTAACTACTACAGTAGCTCTTCGTCTCTGTTCTGCCTATCTTTTTCTTTTCATAATTTTACTTCAGTATATTGGTAGTAATAAGCATGCAAAAAAAGTATAATGGTTTAGTACCAATTAAAAAATTCTGTATTGCCCCAATAGGTTGGTAAATATTTTTCATAACGACTTAATAAATACAAAAATAATAGTGCAATAAAAAGTTATACAGGTTGTTTCTTAAATATTGCGAAAAACTTCAAGTAGTAATTCCTTATCAAAAATTAAACTAGGGCTTTTATAAAAAAAAAAAATTCTTAGATGTCTCCTTTCGAAGTTACACCACCCTAAAGAGGAGCGGTAAAATTAGGTTTTTATTTTATTTCTTAAATTTGGATAAATGTAGGAGAATTATATTTGGTAGATGTTTTATACTTATTAAAAGGTTCTCATAGTAATATTTTTAATTACCTCTCACCTTCACAAGAGGTTGAAAAGTGCGACCCTTGTGGTTTTTTTATCAGAACTTTTTGGAGGCTTAACATTTTGCAATTTAAAAAATTTTCTTTGAAAGCTTGATTTATTTAGAATTTTATTTATGCCTTAAATGTTCCTGCAAAACCTACAGTTGTTTAAGTAAAATATTAAATGAGTGAACATAAACCAATAAATATTCTAGAATAAAAGATTCATTTTGGTGGTTGCCATGGTTTGTTTATGTTCATATCATATCGAGTAGAATTGACTTACATGGCCAATATATTTTCAAAAACATTTTACCCCCTCAAATATAAAATAGTCAGTCAAGCTTTTATCAACCCAAGATTTTGCCAAATAGTGTGAGGCTATGCACATAACTAAATTTAATTATTAATTAATATGAAGTGCTTATAAACACATTTCTAACAAGAATCTTGCCCTTCTATAAACTACTTAAAATTGTCGTTTAAAGAAACGCATTCATAAACCGCATTTTAATTTATTTAAAATTATGTGTACAACAATAATATCAAAAATATATTTAATTACTTTCACAAAATAAACTCAGTAATATAGTATTTATTAGACAAAGAGTTAACTTATTTGATTCCAATTTATTCTGTAGTACTTCTGTTTCTTTTTCTCTTAGGCATCGTGTGTCATCTCTTCCACTTCAAATATTTTGTATTTTGAAACCATAATAGCAATAAAAGGGGTTCTATATTTATACACTTTGAAGTGATAACATTTTAAGGGAGTTTTTCTTTAACTGAATCCCTCAGATCGTTTAAACCAACTTGATTTGCGCTGTAATAAGACCATTGTTGTGCTCTCCTGATCCAAGCTGTTAAGTTTGGATATTTCGTCTTGTCAATGGGTACCAAAAAATCAAAAGAGGTCATACTGGGAATCATGCTGAAATCGGCAATGGTAACATTATCCCCACAAGCCCATTTTTTTCCTTCTAAGAATTTTTCTGCGATGCCATATGTGTCGTGAACTTCTTTGAGTTGTTCTGGTTCTATTGCATCCAAATTCTTGCTGTGTACGATATTCTAAAACAAAAATAGTTTTTAGGAAAAGTTGTTTTACGGGTTCTATGCACACGTATAATTTTTCGCCCTGTATTTTCATTGAACAAATTATGTATTTGTGAATGCAAATGATAACGAGGATCAAGCTGAATTAGTTGTATAAGTTACAAATGCAAATCATTTCCACAAATTAATAAATGAACTTACAAATATTTTTAGGAGTAGTGGATATAAATTCCCTGTATCGAAATGAAGTCGTTGATCTACCACGGCACGTTTGTAGATATCTTTGGGATATAAAGAATCATCCTTGCCATATTTTCCCACAAGGAATCCTGCTATTGCATGGCTGTCCCAAATAATGAAGCCATTGTCATCTAAACATGGAACTGTATGTTGGGGATTTATCTGAATATTTAGAATTGTTTTCAATAAATAACCAAGTTACAAAAATCACTCAATACTGCAAGTGTTTCATATGTTACTATTTAAATATATTTAAAATAAATTACCTTAACGTATTCTGGTTTTAAATTCTCGTCTATCCATACGTTGATTTCTATATGTTCCAAATCTAGTCCTAAAGCTTTTTCGGTTAAAAGGACACATCTCACAGGGGGACTGGCTGCTATCATGTACAATTTTGGTTTCATAATAATGTGTTACGTAGATTCGTTTCGACAATCGGTGCTAAACAGAGCAATTACATAAGTACATTGTTCCTTTTGTGCATCATCATTATATACTTTTATTTTAACCTTGCAAATCATTTAATAAAATCGTGTTTGATGTCTATGGACTTATGTCATAACGATAAGTGATTCTGAAGTACGATGACTGGCATGGTTTTATTTACAATAGATTATGTAACAGCTACGACTAAAGTTTAGCTGTTCTTAACGGTACATATTAAAAAAAATATTAATACGATAAATACAAAAAGGGAATACATGGGAATCTCAAAGACTATTAGGAATAAAAGCATTGAAAATGTGTGTATTGTGTATGATATTTTAAATTGAAAGATAGGGGTGTATTAAAATTTAATGGTGTTACATTCTTATAGTCTATAAAGTAATTTAGGGAAGAAATGTGAATTTAATGTTTTTATAAGTATCTATAAATTTGTTTAGAACTACGACACATTTTTGTTCGTTGCAAGATGACTAGCAATTTTTTTGAGGAAATATTTAAAATAGCAATGTGAAGGATGAATGTGTCAGCATTATAACAAATAATTATCTCCAGTAAATGAATTTTTATTCAGAGGTATAATTAAGACTATATTTTTATATCTTAGTAATAATAGCAAAAATAATACAAAGAAACTGAAAAATATTTGTATATTTGTTCAGTTAAAAACGATATTACTTTAGTGGACACTATTGATATATTTTATCGATAATAAGATAGGTTATTTTAAATAAAACAAATTTTTTTATATGTTAAATCTTCACTTAAATAATTTACCCATTTATCAACCATTAATTTTGCTTGTGACTTAAACCAATTAAATCGCTTCAGAGCTAAAGCAGTTTTGTTAAAAATGTTTGTTAAGTTTTATATACGTTTCAGTGTCTTAAAAATTGTGTTTTTTTTCGTAATTCGAACGTATTTTTATCTACAATGGCTCTGTAGCAAAAATTAACGAAAATTTTTATGCTTTGATGAGCTTTTGTAAACAATGACTTAAACTATACAAAGATCTTCATACTGTTTGAAAACAAGAAAAAAGCAACCGTTAACTGTTGACTTGCAGCCAAAATATTGTTATTTATTATAAAATTGTACAGTTTAGTAAATCAGAGTGTATTAATATTATAATAAAATTCTATAATAAAGTTCTAATGGAATTATTCCTATAACTAAACCAAACTACATTAAGTGACCAATAGAGCTTATGATGCTAAAGCTTCTTTTGCAATTTCCTTGTATTTCATGATGCCATTATGGTTAACTGAGTAATATGGAAGTGCTTGGCAACGTTTTATCCATGCAGCAACGTTGGGATATTTTGAAGCGTTGACTGGTACAACAATATCGACAGCAGCAACGGAGGCAATGAGACTTAAATCAGCAATAGTTGTGGTGTTTCCAGCGACCCATTTTTGGCCAATAAGATAATTTTCCAAAATAGAATAGCAGCCCAGGAGTTCTTCGAGTTGATCGGGATCGACTGTTTTGTATCCTTTGAAATGGAGGTTTTTCTAAAATAGAGTTCTCATGAAAAAGTTATCAAGTGTTTTTTAAAACTTCAAAATGGTACTAAAAATTTCGTACTGCGTTACAGTTTTTCATTGATTTTACTTACAGCTATTCTTGATATGCAGTTATATATGTTTCCCGAATCGAAGTGAAGTCGTTGATCGATTATAGCCTGTTTTTTGATATCTTTTGGATATAATGAGTCGTCTTTTGCGTAGACGTTCACCAAATATTTAGCGATAGCATGGCTGTCCCAGAGTATAAAACCATTGTCATCTAGAGTCGGAATGCAGTGTTGAGGATTAAGCTTAACAAAAAAGGATAATGCATTACTTAAATTACACGCTTCGTTTACTTTAATTAACATAATCATTATACTTAAATCTTTCTCATAAATGGATGTTAATAATTTTAAATCTACGTTGGAAAATTTTATTTTCTAGAATCAAAACAGTTTCGATTATTGTTTTATCTTAATATTTTGTCTTGGAAATCAGTACCTAAGGTTTAACATGAAACAAAAAACTAAATAAATAATAGTGAAATTAAAGTGTTGATGCCGTGTAAAGCTCTTAAATTGTTTAAGAATGTTCATTAAAAAAATACCTTAAGACAGACTTCCAGTTCCACTAATACAGTAATACTTAGCTAAAAATTTACGTAAATTATAAGTGACCCATGACTTTTACATCATAGTTTCAGTCTGTTTTCAATACAGTTATTAGCTTTTAATAACTATATATGAAGGTTTTTGTTGTGTATTTATTGATTTAATTGAAAAACTCGATGAGCTACGCTATATAACTTGCAATTTTTGGCAAAAACTGTTAGTACTTTTATAAATGGTGTTTAAGAGTCGTAACGAATCAGTTACTGTTTAATAAAATAATATACAAATTGATTTGCCCTTGTCCTGTCTCGTACATGTATGATTAGTTGATACGTAATATATGGGAAGTCTAATCACCATTTCCTCATAAAGTTTTTGAGGGATTTACACACTAGTATTGCAGATTGCTGATAATATTCTTCAGTGCCGTGGGCAGGGTGGGTCAGGGGAGGTCTGGGGGGCTAGCTTTAAGCTTATTTGTTCAAGATTATACAATTGTTAATAATTGGATTGTACCAATGAAATTTCGGTAGCTAAATGGTTCTATGATACATCGTGAGTTTGTGCATCAACACTCAATATATACACACTATTTCCACGTGTGCTTAAATAAGGGCGCCATTGTAAGAATTAATAACAAATTACATTAGGTTGTAATGTTTATAGCGAAACGTTCACACAAATAATATTTTAATAAAATTGTAATCTATAGCTGTAGTGATTGGAGTGTTTATGGAATAATAATTAAATTTGAGCATTACCTTCGTAAATTCCGGTTTCAAAGTTTCGTTCTTCAACAAATCAACTTCAATGTACTCCATATCCAACCCTATTGCTTTGGCTGTAAGCAGAACACATCTACAAGGTGAACTTATATCGGTTGAGTATAGTTTTGGCTTCATTATAAGGAAGTATTAAGGCGGTGAATCGACAAAGAATGAATAAATTGACTAGCGTTTCACAATTAATGTTAAGCTTTTTATAGCACCTATAGTTACAAAGAGCGCTATTAGCAGCAGGTATTTGATGGTACACAACTTATGCAATAAGGTGATTGCTACCTCTCGAATATTCCATAACTTATCAATTTTAAAATCTGTACGCAATTCAGAAATTTCCGTATGATTCAGATCAATTAGTGAATTGAAAGAGATTGCCGAGTGATAACAGCAAAACAAGTAGTTGTTGATAAGAATCGCGTTTTAATTACTTAATTTTGTATTTATTTTTATGCTTTAAGTGCGATTTGATTGCCACAATGACGTTTAGCAAGTGGCTTGCCCAAAGTAAATTAAATCTTTTTATGATTCGCAATCTGTACCCAAATTTGATGGTACGTATTTTATGTTCTTGTATAGAAATTGTGTAATACAGTAAATTATATTTGGGTGCAGAATTTTGTGCAAGATTATCGTCATATCTTAAAAATAATATTTTTATGCAAATAAAGTGGAAACATTTCAAAGAATTTTGGTTATGAAACTAGCAAGCGATTTTGTAAAGATAAATCTGAATTATCTACTTTTTTAGTGTTTTTAAGTTACTAAAACTACAGTTTCAAAAATATTTCAGTTGATTAGGTACAACATTAATTAAGTGATTCGAGAACTTAAGAATTATTTTTGGGTAAACAAATAAAAACATATATTCTGCTATAAATATAGAACTGTATCGAAGAAGAAAATAATTACGTTATAGCATTTATTTAGGTATGTTATCTTTTACATCTTATAAAAAACTGTATACAATTTTAACAGTAGTACACTTTCAGTTTTTAAGACAACATCTTTTCCACAATCTGTTTAAATTTTTGTAAACCAGCTTTATTGACTTCGAGTGCAGGTAACACTTCCATACGTTTGATCCAGGCTGCTAGGTGAGGATATATCTTGGAGTCAATAGGTACTACCACATCTAATGATGTAACAGTAGACATTATGCTGAAATCTGCAATGGTGGTGGTTGATCCAGCCAGCCACTGTTGGCCATCAAGAAATTTGTTGAGAAAGCCATAAGCTTCATTTAAATAATCGATGTGTTCCTGGGAAATGGTTTTGACTCCTTGACGAAACATTGGTTTCTAGAATGCATACACATTAATTATTAATAAAACTTATATTTCCAGATATATTTTTTACGTTACTATTTTTTAAGTGTTAAAAATAGCATTTTGTAACTAAGAAATAAGGTAATATAATTAAATCTCGTTATAAAAAGTTTGTTAGATATGAAGTTTCAATTTCGCCCCAAATGATATTTTATAAGGCTAAAATTTAACTTTTTAAAACATATGTCGTCAGCTGTCATGGAAGAAGTGTGTAAAATTGCTTCAAATATGCAAATCAAAAGTACGCTACGTAGTAAATAAGTTAAAGGAAGACAGATTCATTTCATTCTCATATGTCAAAACAAATTAGCCATTCATTTGACAACAGCTCATACTGAAGGTATTTTATCTTTGTTTAACACATTACTTACCAGGGAAGGTCACGATACGTTGTCGCTAGAATTTGATTAAGGCTGTGTTTATTGCATCAAGAACATCGAAACTAAATGTTTTGCAGAGTTATACGTGCCACTGGCCATTTTCTTCGGAAAAATAGGGGAAAAGTTGAATAATAAAAGTAATTTTTGCGATCGCGTTGGCCATGAAACCGTCAGAGACAAAATCGAAATTCTTTTATTTACCAATGCGCGCATTGCAAGTAAAATGGTGCAAAGGTTTTGAAAAAATCTTAAACGGCTCCGGAGAAAAACGCGAAAAACGAGGCCTTTGTAAAAACGGTTTTCCCTATGTTAATCGCCTATGCAAGTCACATAGATGTAGTTATACAATACAGATATACCACAACCTCTCAAATCATAGCGCTTATGCAGGGGTTTCGTTTTTGACGTTTTTCTCCGGAACCGTTCAAGATTTTTTTAAAAACTTTGCAAAATTTTACTTTCAAAGTGTGCGCGCATTGGCAAATAGAAAAATTTCGATTTTATCTTTGACGGTTTCATGCCCAACGCGATCGCAAAATGACCTTTTTATACCAATTTATCAGTTTTTGCCTATTTTTCCGAAGGAAATGGCCAGTGGCACGTATAATTCTGGAAAACATTTAGTTTTGATGTTCTTGATGCAATAAACACAATCTTAATCAAATTCTAGCGACAACGTATCGTGACCCTCCCTTGATAGTAAGAGTCGCATTACTCGTGCGTATTCTAATTATTGACCTCCTCATATTTTTACAATATTACAAGTATAAAATGTATGCACTAGGTGCCGCAAGCTGTATAATTTTTAGAAATTTATAAAGCAAAGCATTTACAGTGTTCTTTGAATAGGAGTCAATACTTATTAAATTACATTAATATTATTATTGATTATTTTATGAAGAATTGTTACAAAAAGTTTCACTTAAACTAATCCAAGATATAAAAAATGTTGACACCGAAAAATTGTGAAAAACTTAAGTATGAGTTATTACTGTTTTATAGCGTTGATTTAAAAAAATTTCTTTAGAAATGTCTTACAAGAAGCACAAATAATTATGTTAGTTAATAAGAAAAGATTTTTTTTGCTTTAAAACGAAATCGTTTTTAAAATTCGGGTAGTTTTAGAGGATATGCCCTATTATATACTATAATCTGGGTTTTGTTCCGAAAAATCCTGGAGATACAGATAATAATAATAATATTTATTTGTTCTGAATATCCCAAAAAAGGTGTAGAACTTGTCATATTTATCTACAAATAGATATTGTACGATGCTACAACGTAAATTTTGTAAATTTCACAACGTAAATTATAATTTGCCTGCCAATTCTATCATCAAAAGGAGTGCTTGTGTTTAATGGATATAATGTAAGATTATTACTTACAACAATTTGACGAAGACCAGGAAAAAGAACTCCAGTATCGAAATGTAATCTTTGGTCCACCACAGCGCGTTTAGCAAGATCTTTTGGATAAAAAGAGTCATCTTTGCCGTATTTTCCAACCAGGTAAGTAATAATGGCATGGCTATCCCAAATAACAACACCATTGTCATTAAGAGTTGGTACGGTATGCTGAGGATTAATCTAAACAGCAGAAATGTATTTTACATGTATTTTCATTAGTGTGACCAAACTTACTTTAAGAAATTCCGCGTTATTTTGTTCTCCTTTAAGTAAATCCACTTCTTGAAGGTCTAATGTAACGCCCAATGCTTTTGCTGTTATCAATACAGCCCTTACTGGAGGGCTAAAATCGGTCATATACAGTTTAGGAGCCATTTTTGAGTATACGTTTTAAGCTATGTGACTCGATGGTAATTGAGTACGATAACGCAAGGAAATATATTTGTACTTCGTGAGTAAAACATAAACATAGATTACGTGCTATTATGTAATACAATATACAGCATAATGACAAATCAGTTTATAAATACGATATGAAAAGTTTGTTATGCGGTTCCTATTGTGGCGCAATATTTAAGATTGCACAATAATCTTGGCAATTTATTTTTTTCCCTAATTTTGCCACGGAATGTTTCACAGACATCTTTAAGATTTATTTTTTGAGCAATGACATTTAATTTTCATACATCCTCATAATAAATCAAAATAAATTCGCTTATCTAACAGAGTAGCACTGGAAAGATTGTAACGTAGATGTCACGATCCAGTAAGTAATTGTTTGAAGTGGTAAGATACTGATAAATAATGTTAGAGTTAAAATTTGAGTGATTAACGTTATTAGACAAAACGCAATTTTTGATATTTCCGAAAGAATCTTTTATCATAACTCGTATCTCCATCATTTGCGCACTTTTGCAAACACATTTTGTGAGCCAGTAATCTCTTTATTATTTTATAATACATTTCACGCTATTAAGAACAACTTAAAAAGAATAATAATTAAATTTAATAGAATTTTAAACTGTTGTCCACGATGATTTGATTACTTTATGTAAGTAAATGTATATTAATTCATCTTTCTAGCCATTTAAACATTCTAATCAATTAAATTGCGATTTTAAAACGTTTGTGGCCTATGAAAAAGTATCTTTGAATATTTAATATTTTCAAGAAATAAATCAAAACATTTTGAAGCTAAAGCAATTAACCTTAACCCTTTCGCTACCAATTTTTTTTATTGTGTGTTTCAAATATTTCATATGATTTCCTGCCTCCTTGTGTTCAAAAGACAGCAGTTAATAGTCAAGTTAATTTTTTTAGCAAGGGGTTGCTTTGTTGCTTATAGGGGTTGCGGGAATGTAGAGTCCCATTGGTATTTTAGGTTGGGACATATGTGTCCCTATGGTGCCACAACTGCACGAAAAATAAACACAAAATGTGGTAAACATATGATAGGAGGGGGTAACCACGTGTTCTTTGCCTCTACAGTGTAAATACCATTGGGACAAGGTTTTATGGCAATTTATACAGAGTGAAACCCCACTGAGATATTTTATTTGCTGTTTGGGACGTATGTGTCCCGTTGGTAGCGAAAGGGTTAAACTTCGTACACACGTTACTAATAGCTTCAAGCTTTAATAATAATTATTAGCGCTTAAATCCTTATTTACAATTTTAAAAGGCTAATGAAAAATGGGAAAAGTATAAAAGTTATAATCTTTGCACTTTTTTTAAGAAGTAATAGTGATACAAATCGCTTAAAATTTCTTATACATGTTACTTAGGGTTTAAACTAGCGATTCTGAACCAGTTTTAATCAATGTACCCCTTGGCCACACTGTGAAGCGTCATGTACCCCTTGTCAATTGGTCTATTTTAAAAGAACTTTATTTATGCATAGAACATAAAATGTACAAATATTTAGTGCGACAATTGTTGATTCTTGCTTTACGCCAATAAAAATGTTTGGGCATTGTATTTGACACGTACCTCCTGTGAAAAACGGCTTTGACTATGTTAGCTAAACATGCCAAGGTAATTTTAGAACGATGACTTAAACAATTGTTTAGTTATTGTATCTTATACGGAGTGTTGTCTTACGGTATTATGGTATTAATGTTATCATTCATATATGCGGTACATATTACAAAACAGGAACCGATGCTTGGGCGTCTTTAGCTTAAATTGACAAAAACGGCTTCGACTATGTTAGCTAAACTTTTCCAGGTAATTTAAGAACCATGACTAAAATAATTTTCTAGTTGTTGTATTTTATACGAGGTGTTGTTTTACGCTATTGATTTTATCATCCATATATGCTATATACATTGCTAAAGAGGTACCGATGCTCGGGCGTAGTTTGCTTAACCCGTATAAAAAAACTTTGACTATGTTAGTTAAACATGCTCAGATAATTTTGGAACTACGACTTAAATAATTTTTCAGTTATTGTTACTTTACGACATTAAATTTTTCACAAGGGTCTTATAATGTTCTAGTCCAACTTGATTTTCATCATAATATGGCAAATTTATCATGCGTTCCATCCAAGCAGTGATGTTAGGATATTTCGAATATTCAATCGGTACTAATGGATCTAAAGATGTTACAGTAGAAACAATACTAAAATCAGCAATGGATAGGAAATCACCAGCAATCCATAGCTGCTGTTCCAGAAATTTTTCCAAAAACCCATATCCTTCCAGTACGTCGTCTATCTTTTCTTGAGGAATTGTTTTTATTCCTGTATAAATCATGGGTCGCTGCAAAAAACATTTTAAGAGGTATTTTTGAGTTTTTGCTTATTTAATAATATGATAGGTTTGTTAGGATAGGTGGTAATAGTCTCTAGGACAAACTATATATTTATACTTACAAGAATACGACGAATGCAAGGAAAAAGAACTCCCGTATCAAAATGCAAGCGTTGATCGATAATAGCTCGTTGAATATAATTGTTAGGATATAAAGAATCATCCTTGCTGTATTTCCTGACCAAGTAGGCTATTATAGCATGACTATCCCAAATTATTTTACCGTCATCTTCAAGAGTTGGAATGGTATGTTGTGGGTTTATCTACAAGTAGACAGTAGACGGTAGTCAAACAAACATACATTTCCGTTCATAAACATTCAACTCACCTTGACAAATTCTGGTGATAAGTGATCCTTATTTGATAAATTAATTTCATGATGTTCTAAGGTGAGACCAATTGCTTTAGCAGTTAAAAGAACAGCACGCACAGGAGGGCTTAAATTGGTCATGTATAACTTTGGAGCCATTGCAGAATGTCACCTTTTACGTGCAGAACTTAGTATCACTGTGAACTGGTTCTATGCACAAAACGCAATGGGTCGAAGAGAAAGTTAGTAAACATAATATTATGTTATAGTTATCTAATCGTTGTTTTTAATTAATTGAATAAGGTGAGGGATTACAGAAATGTAATGTTTTGGTGTAAAGAAGGTATTTTCTAAGTGAATTTGATACTTTTATTCAATAAAAACTTGAAGAGATTCATTTCAATATATTTCTGCGCGTATTCTATATTAATAAAGGCTTTTGCTAGTGACTTTAGTTTAACATGTACATGATCAGAGTTTCTTTCTTAAAGTATTATTTTTAATATTTTTTAATTACTTATTGCAATAAAATATTTTTTGTGCGATCTTACTAGAAACAGCTGTTTGACGGACGCGTTAGCAACCATAAAGTACTGCATTACCGGCCCTATCCTTAGCAACGGCCGTAAAAGTTACTTTTCAGGCCGTTACCCTTAGCAACGGCCGAAAAAGTAACTTTTACGGCCGTTGCTAAGGAGAGGGCCGGTAATGCAGTACATACGCCGTCATCTGTCAGTGACAGAATGTCACGTAGTTTCTAACCTATAATTTTGAAAATTACTAAAAATTTAAATTGTTTTTAATTCGATCGCACAAAAAATGAAATATGCACCTCGGCCAAAACGTACTTTTTGGCCTTGATACATAAATAACTATTAAATAACACTTTAAGAAGTAATTAATAAATGGTTTTATTTTGGTCAAATTCTATATATAACTACAAATTACTTGCAAAATATTCACATTTTCTCATATAACGAGCTTATTAGAATTAATTAAAACAAAAAAATGTCATTTTATTTAAAACTACGATAAATGTACTGTCAATAGTACTGACTGCTATTCCTTAAAGCAGGAATAAAATATTATCTATTATAAAATACGTTTATGATTTTTACTGTTAAATCCAAAATAATACCTTTATTACACTCAAAAATATTATTAGGTAATATTTCTACTCACAATATTAATTTAATCAAACCTAATTCCTAAATAGTTTAATTTCTATATAAACAGTGTGTCCAAAAGGTATGGAATATGATATATATCTCAGTAAATATCCACTTTAGGGAAAAATGTTTTGAATAAAAGTTGTTTGGTACTTAATTTTCCACCGTAAGACAAACTTTAAATATATTTTTTTCGAATAACAAAAGGTTAATGAAAAACAATTGATTTTTTTTAAATGATAAGGTATCCCTTTGTTATACTCAATTGATAGAGAATGTTTTTCTCTTTTCAATGATGGAGTCACCTTAAAAATTAAGTTTATGCTAAAAGGCCGAAGAATATCGAAAATTTAAAAGATCGTTTTGGAGAAATACACCTGAAACGGTTGGGAATGTTATAAGTTATAATAGGGTTTAAAAACCGAGTTTATCATTGTCAAGCTGTAAATGGTTCACAGTTTGAACACTTATTGTAGATTTCGTCAAACAATTTTAGTTCTTATGATGTTTTTGTTAGAAATAAATACTAATCAATTAAAATAATTTTTTCGTTTTTCTCAAAAAGTTGCTTAAGTAAGGGTACTAAACTTTTGCATCATTGAAAAGAGTAAAAAATTCTCTATCGAATGATTATAACCTTGTCATTTAAAAAAATTAAAAATGTTTTTCATTGCGCTTTTGCTGTTCGAAAAAAAAATTAATTTTGTCTTCTGGTGGAAAACTAGGTGCCAAACAACTTTTATTCAAATAATTTTTTCCTTAAGTGGATATTTACTGAGATATAGCATATTCCATTACCTTTTAGACACTTTGTATATAATATATAGTTATTCTGCGCTATTTATTTCTTAACCAAAAATTAAACATTAAAATTTATTGCTGAATTATTTTTAAGAGCCACTATTTAAAATTATTTTTATGCAATAAACGGACTTGTATTTGTTAAATCATAAATTAACAACAACAATGCATAAAAAACAATCTCGAACAACATTTGTTTCTAAGTATTTAATATATATTTATGACCATTTACTTTCTTTAGGAAAGTAAAGCATTTATTCGTGCCGCTAGTCTGTTCAATCCAATTTGATTAATACTATAAAATGGAAGTGTTTCCATACGAGAAATCCACGCAAATATATTAGGGTGGTCATCAACATCTAAAGGCACCATCAAGTCTAACGAAGTTACAGTGGAAATGAGACTAAAGTCAGCAATGGTGATATCATTTCCAGTCACGTATTCTTGGCCTTCCAGAAACTTTTCCAAAAATGAATATCCTTCAAAAACATCTTCTACTCTATCGAGAGGCAAAGTTTTGGCGCCTTTGTAAATCATTGGTTTCTGAAAAATTGAATATGTATGTAGTTAAAACAAAGCAGATAAGAATAAAAGAGGAAAGTTAATATTTTGTGTAATTTTCTTAACGAAACCATAAATATGGGAAAAGAGCATGCTCGGAAGAATATTTGGAGACATAAAACAGTGGAGAAGAAAAATAAATCAATAAGTTTTACTTACAATTATTGATCGAAAATGGCAAAATAATCCTCCTGAATCAAAGTGCAATCTTTGATTGACGATCGCACGTTGATATAAGTCTTTTGGGTACAAAGAATCATCCTCGGCATATTTTTCCACCAAATAAACCATAATTGCATGGCTATCCCATATTATCTGGCCATCGTCATCTAAAGTGGGAACAGTATGTTGTGGATTTATCTAAAACAGTTTGTATCTTTGAGGGTGTTTTATAGTTCTGTTTGTTACAATTTACAAAAGTTTTAAGATTATTTTAAATATTGTTGTGCATTCTCATAAAACAATTCATGACAATTTTTCACCTATTCCTCCTGTAATGAAGTTTTAAGACACAATTTCCGAATAAAGCCTGTAACTGTGTAAGTTAAAATATTTAAAAGAGACAGCTACACTGGTTTCATAAAGAAATCGATTATAGTGACTGCAATTTGATAGGTTACTGGATATTTTCAAGACTTAATAGATACTTACTTTAATAAACTCTGGTTTGAGGTGTTCTCTGCTTGCTGTATTTATTTCTTTATACTCTAATTCAATTCCTATTGCTTCTGCTGTTAATAGTACAGCCCTAACTGGAGGGCTAGTGTTTATCATGTACAGTTTTGGTGCCATTGTTTTCAGTATTTTAGTTATTTAAACCACACAACGCTCTATTAGTTAACAATAGATGAATGTATATTTATAAACCATGTCGACTTATCACTATTGCTGTTGGCAGACAACAACGATAAGAAGAAACTTGTGTTTATTATTAATTATAAACATGTCGATATAGTTGGCTGTTGTTGTAAAAATATTGCATAATTATTTAGTCCAAAAGTAAAACTAGTTTTTATAAATCAGTGTTTATGGAACTCGGTACAGTCTTTGTTATTTATTTATTAAAAGTTTTTTGAAAATAATGAATTAATGTAATCGATTTTTATTTAACGTATTTCAAGATAACGGTTTTCAAAAACTGTCCACCCCAGGTTAAAAATTTTAGTATGAGCGTTATATTATTAAAAAGCCGAGGAAGGACGTTTAAAATCTTCTATTAGATCTTAGATCTATCTTTATACAGGGTGTTTCTTCTAGATGATTCCTTATCGAAAATTAAGGGGGGCCTTTTAATACAGTTTTTTCCTTAGACGTCTCCTTTCGGAGTTACACCCCCCTAAAGGGGAGCGGTAAAATTAGGTTATTATTTTATTTCTTAAATTTGGTATATGTTTTATACTTATTAAAAAGTTTCCCACAGTAATATTTTCAATCATTTCCCACCTTCACAGGGGGCTGAAAAGTGCGATCCCTGTTAGTTATTTTATCAGAACTTTTTGGTGTGTGAAAATTTGGCAATTAAAAACTCCAAAACTTTAAGTTTTACGAGAAAAACTAAAGAATAAAAAATATTTCTAAATAAATCAAGCTTTCAAAAAATAGTTTTTTAATTGCCAAACTTTAACGCACCAAAAAGTTCTAATAAAATAACCAACAGGGTTCGCACTTTTCAGCCCCCTGTGAAGGTGGGAGGTGATTGAAAATATTACTATGGGAAACCTTTTAATAAGTATAAAACATCTACCAAATATCATTCCCCTGCATTTATCCAAATTTGAGAAATAAAATAAAAACCTAATTTTACCGCTCCTCTTTAGGGGGTGTAACTCCGAAAGGAGACGTCTGGGAAAAAAAAATTATATAAAAGACAAATATTGCGAAAAAATTCGAGAGGTGATTCCTTATCAAAAATTAAGGGGGTCTTTTATATACACTACACAGTACACAGTACACTGTGCATAACTACAACAAAACAAATGATCGTTCTTTTATGTTTAACTACTATAGTCATTTAATTAGACAGTCTAAAAATTTTGGTAATCATTTTTATTTGATTAGATTACTGCGATTAAGAGGATTTCTTAATAAATTTTCACAATAATTTGAAATTTTTGAAGTAGATTTTTAATAAAAATACAACTTATTGTTATCGATGGATTCGTTAGAAGATGATCCATTTAAATAACCGCTAGTACCAGCATGGTTCCATTTAAAAAAATTGACTTTTTGTCAAAAAACCGATTCCTCAACCTTCAAAGCCGGTTAAAGTAACCTAAATGTCATTTAAAATTTACAAAAACGTTTTTTGGACAATTGTTGACATAATAAAAATCAATTTGTGCAGGTCACGGCACCCTTAATAAAAAACAAAATTTTGTTTTAAAAAAATTTTGAGGTTATAAAAATTAACGAAAATAGTGCAGTTGTATCAAAAATCACTTCCTCTTTACAAAAATGTAAAAATATAAGGGTGTTCCATTTAAAATAACAAAGTTAGGGTCATTTCCGGCGAAACCGGAAGTGAAACAAATATGTGCAACGGCTCAAAAAGCCTGTTTTTTTGCGCATATCATATGTCTAAAATCTCATTTATTTAAAATCAAAACTAAAGAAAAAAAAGGGGGTGTACCATGAACGTGTGACACCCGGTATAGCCTATCTTTTTCCCATGGTCCTATAGATCGTCTGTGCCAAATTTGATCAGGATCGGATGAATGGTATAGGAATGCATAAAGGACATACATACATATTACATACATACATTCATTTTTATATGTATATAATATAGATGTATTATAACATTATGTTATGGTATATATAAAGTTATTAATTAACTTAAGCTTTTTCCAATAAAATTCTTGGTTACTAGGCATTCCTTTTTTGTTTCTTACATAACATAGCAATAAAAGCTAAATTATATATAGCATAGAAACGGCATAACTTTAAAATAACAGCTATTCGGGCCATATTGACCCCAACACCAGACGTGTTACCAAATGTGAACACTACAGGAGGGGAGGAGGGTTAGTTTATCAAAAATTATTTGATTTTCCTTTGATTGAGTTTATCTTTGAAAGAAGTAAGTACACTATTTTCATTATAATTTATTGAAGAATAAAAATGTCATTGCTTATAAACATAAAATGCTGCAAATTAATAATTCGTAGAATGTTATAACTATTAACTTTTAAGTAGACGAAAAACTGTAAACAGATTAATTGAAATGGAAATCTCGTTTATTATAAGCAGCGACTGAGAACGGAACGAAATTAATCGAAATTATTTTTAAGGACGAAAACGGAAACGAAAACGAAATTATTATTTTTTGTTCAATAACGAAAACGAAATAAATATTTTCCGAAACCGGTTTAATCACTATTTAAATTTTATTTCTTGACCACAAACGCGAATTTACCTTCTATGCTGTGAAGACTCCACGGGGCAGCAAAAAATCTTACTTGAAATAAGCGAGCTTCACTTTTTTCCATATACATAAATGTATAAACAACTTTATTGTTTATACTTGCAATTTCGTGTAACACAAGTAACGGTACAGATATTCTCTATTTCTAATTTGTTAATAGGATGATCAAAATAGAATATACATTTGATTGGATATATATTATTAATGTGTATGGTTTATTTGCGTTTAGATTTAATAAAAGTAATATTTATTCTTACTTCGAAAAGGACTAATGTAAAAGAAGATTTATTGGAAGATGTGTTGTTAGTAAGATCGAATGGAATGTGAAAATGTATATTGTATGTGGTATGTACAAACTTTTTTCTACTCCCGTTACTAAAAGGTCATTTAGCGTACTGATAACCATGACGCTAAATGACGTTTTAAATACGGCTTGTCAAGGTGTGTTTAAAGAGCTCGTCTGAAGTTAGCCAATGGCTATTAAGCACGGGCTGAAGTTAGTTAACAGTCTTTAAACACGCTCTGGGGCCTGAATTTAGCAACCGTATATTTAGCACAGGTGGCTCTTGTTTGAATTTACGTCACTTTACTTGTCATTTTCAATCATATAACCTTAAAGTGTATTTGTTTGTATGTACCTAAATAGTGTTATAATGTTTATTGTATTTAATAAAACTAAATATTTTGTCTCAATCTGTGGTCATAGAAAAAGTATAGTATGTAACTCGTTAATAAACGTCTTTAGAAACTCGTGTGTTTAAACACTCGCTCCGCTACGCTCCGCTCGTGCCTAAACAAACTCGCGTCTAAACTGACGTTTATAAAACTTGTTGCATAATATACTATTAAGTTAGAGTATATTTCAAGTTTACTTTTTGTATATTATTAATGTGTATGTTTTATTTGCGTTTAGAAATAATATAAGTTTTTTTAAAAATATTTTTTTATTTATAACATTCATGGAAACATTTCCACTTGAATTAACTCTTTTGTCTTTTTAAATAATTACAGCAGGATCTAATTTAATTTAATTGCTTAGATTTTTAGCACTGAAACAAATTTAAAACAGCACTTGCTACATTTTTATATTGCTTAGATAAAGATCGTGTGTACAATTTAAACTAATCGAGTTGTGTTTTTGCACCTTACGGGTGTTATCAGTGGCGGATCCAGGAGGGGGGGTTAATGGGGTAAGTACCCCCCCTAAAACTAAGATATTTAAAAAAATTAAGTTCTACAAATAGGTATTTTATTTCCTGCGTTGCCGCTTCAGCTTATAACAAAGTCAATTGAAGATAGATATAAATGAATTTATAAATTCAATGGGCACTTATTTAAGTAAAGTAATTATTTGAAAACGACGATCTAATAAAATTAAACCTTAAATCTGAAATCGATTTTTGGAGATTAGAATGGCAAAAGAAATTCCATAATGTACCTGACAGTGCTTTTGAAACGTATTAAAAATGTAACGCCGAAATATACCCCACTTTAAAAATCATTTTGCAAATTTTAAGCACTTTTTTCGGCTTTAAAAAAGTTAAAAGGGTGATTACGATCTCATATGAAACAACAACGTTTAACGGGATTGTCTTTATTTCATATTCATAAAGATATAGATGTCAACATAGACAATATAATAAATACATTTGGAGCCAAATGTAGAAAACTTAATTTTATTATATAATTTTTAAAAAGCCGGATCGTATATTTACTATCGCTTATAATTAAATAAAGTACTTTTTGTTTTAATAGAATTAGTTTTAGTTCAATGTATTATTGCCTAAATTAAAACTGTACAGGCTGGTCCAAATTCGAAAGGATTACATGGGTATCTCGCATAATAGTCAAGATAGAGAAACAGTTAAATTGTATGTTAAATGTGTAGTTTTTTTAGGATAAACTAAGAACCGTTTTCAAAAATATTCTATCGTTTCCGGTTTTCGAGTTATTAAAGATAAACTGTTTTTTTGTTATATTTATAATGGTTCATATCTTCCTTATTGTTTTAAATATCGAAAAACGTTATGAATATTATTTTTAGATATTTTTATTTAGAGTTTAGGCTCGCCGCTAAAAAGTTATGACACAAACTCACCTTTTTTAAATGGAAGCTATAGTTGGCTATGACTTATTTAAATTCCTTATTTTTTCGTTGTCCAAATATATAAGGGTTTATGTATTTATTTTCAATAATACGCAAGTTACAAAATTTTTTAATACTTTTAAAGATAAGAAACAAAAAGTAGGCTGTAAAAACAAAACAAAAAAATATAAGAAAAACCGGAATTGATAGAATATATTTGTGAACTGTTCTAAGTTTGCCCCAAAAACCAGCACATTTTTGGTAATTTCACCATTTCTCTATCTTGACTATTTATTAAGCGAGATACCTATGTAATCCGGTCGCATTTTGACCTCCCTGTATATTATAAAAATAGTCATATTTATTCTAAACTTCCCGTATACTTTTAGGTATTGGCCTGTTTTTCATTTGAAAAATTGATAATTACAATTATTATTGAGGGGCGAAGCAAAACAATTGCTGATTAACGTTGAGAGAAAAAAAAACAGCGGAGGCCAATTAGCAAGGGCCCACTGAAAGTTTTAATTACCCCCCCTAAGATGGAGGGCTGGATCCGCCCTTGGGTGTTATACCAAATAAAATGGTTAAATGTTAATGTGTTTAACGATTTGGTAAATTTAGTATGGCGGCGGTTTGCCAGTCTAAAATATTCTATCCGTGAGCATCAAAATCCATCGTCGTTATAATTTAGCGGAGACGCAAAGATTGTTATCGTATTAATAGAGGGTTGAAATGACTTAAAAAAAAATTATTGTCCTCGATTTTTGACCAAAAAAAAGACTGTTAAACCGGTTTAAACCGTTATAAATTTCGGTTCACGAAAACGAAAACGAAATTTTATGGGCGGGAACGGGAAGAACGAAAACGATATATTTCGTTTTTGTTGCGAACGGAAACGAACGACATTTTTTTCGTTTTTAGTCCCTGTTTATAGGAGCTAGAGGCTTAAATTTTGCTGAGGTGTGCTAAAGTTTTAGCTGATTTATAATATAACAAAACGTATTACAGACACCGACAACCGTTTTCATAAATACTGTTTTTTTTTGCTGTAACTTTTGTCTCTTTGGTCTTCTTTGATACTGATATTTTTTATTAACATTAAATTTAGCATCGTTGTCAAATTAAAGTCTAGCTCAAAATTCGACCATTCTGTACATTAAATACAACTTAAAAGTAGTAAAGTAGGTAACGTTAAAAGAAAACTAAAACACTGATTAAATGATAAAATTTTATTTAGAAAAACTAAATACATATAAAGTTTTTTAGGTTACATGAGTTATACATTTACAAAAGCTTCTAGTTTACATAATTTTACAAAGGTTTAACAAAATTTTGATTTTGATTTTAAAATTTCTACAAATTTTTAAGTTTTCTTAAATTTTGTCGCCAATGCTTCACTTTTGTCAAGATCAACCTTTCTTGTATCATATGTCCCAACATATCCACACCAGTTTGATTAGCTTCTTCGTGATATGGTAGTTCACGACATCTTTCTAAATAAGCTGTTAATTTTGGGTGACGTTTTCTGCTCATTGGAACTATGTACTCTAGTGTTGTAATCGATGGCAAACAGCAAAGATCGGCTATCGAAAGACGGTTACCAGCTAACCATGGGGCCTTCGCCAAGAACAACTCCAGGACGCTGTAGGAATTCTTAATGCCCGCTACTAAATCTGGGTCGATGCTGGTTTTGCCTTGGAATATAATTGGAACCTGAAAAAGTATTAAAAAGTAACTGTTGGAGCGTATGTCACAAAGAAGCCACGTTCTTGGGAACTGTGAAGTTGCTACATGAACTAATGATACAGAAAATATATGTAGAGCGATGAAAAAAAAAACTATTTAACACCATTAGAATTAAATTCCTAAGTCTAAAGGAAAAAAGCAATTCCCAAGCAAAACAAAACAAGTGTTTCAAGTTTCAAGAATTAATGAATTCAAGTTAATGGATCGTAAATGACAAGAAATGAACTTAGAAATACTATAAGAAGCAATGAAATAAAATGCGGAAGAAGCAAAAAAAAATCTTCAGAGAAAAATAAACATGAATAAAAATATATAAAAGAACACAAAGACCAAAAAGTATGCCAAAGAATAGAAATTATGCCGGACTGCAAAAAAGGGTTTTCATAATTTTTCTCTCCAAATACTACGGTAAAAATTTTGATGTTGCATTATTCGTGATCTTATTGGCAATAAAATTTAATTTTTAAAGATTATATTAAACGCCTTTAAGCAGTCCTAAGGATATTATTTAATTCATCCTCGCCAAGTTTTAAGTCTTGTACATTTTTTAATGACTTTTTTTTATGAAGGTTTTATTTTCTTTGATACGATTAAACTAAATTATGTAACGTGTTTTTGTTTACTGATATGTACTTTAACATAGTTCAATTACATTTAAAGGTAAGACTACTATTAAAATAAAGAAAATGTTTCTTGGATAAATGTGTGTAGTAAATTGTAAACAAGAATTATGGTAAATTTTTAATTAAAAGGTTTCTAGAGCTTAAAATTATCAAGTCTTAAAAAAAACTGGATACATAAACACCTTGAATTAAATATGCCGCCTGTTTCTTACGGTGCACTGTGCTAGTGCTATAAATTTAAGGCCGTAACAAATGAAATGAACTTGTAAGTTGAATAGCACTACACAAACATACATAATACTCACAAATTGGAAAACCTACATTGCTAAATAACATTTTTACACATTCTTTAAAATTTACGTTATCATATTGATATTTTTATAAAATTGCTATATCAAATCGTAAATTAATATTGTATACGGTTCTGAAAACTGTTCCTTATTATTTATTAATAAGTGTCACTTGTAATTGTAAGATGTTATTGTTCATTATTAATCATTTATGTTCGATACCCTATTGGAATTTACTCTAAATGTTTGCAGTGATTGTTACAATTTTGATTTTAAAAATAACCACAACAAACTTTATATGTAATCAAATGACAATGACTTCGAAATTTTGATGTATGTTGAAAATGCATTATCATTTTTTTTTAAACGTTCTTGTTGATTATTTTGGTCACAATCTTTGTTTATAGCCCAATTAATTTTTCAAAAATTTGGCAACGATTGTTAATGATGTAAAAATAACTTACAACTGCTTCATGTGCTTTGGGAAACAACATTTCTGCATCAAAATAAAGTCTTTGATCTATAGTTGCTCTAAGTTTGGGGTCTCTTGGATACAGCGATTCATTATTACCTTTACCATATTGACTTGCTAAATAACCAGCTATAGCGTGGCTATCCCATATTACAAAGTCACCATCCTGTAAGGTTGGAATAGTGTGCATAGGGTTTATCTACAATGATACAAAACTTCTACATAATGTAAAACATAAGCTGAAAAAATGGGTTGCACTTTTTGAATAAATCGCTTACCTTTAATAAATCTGGAGTGAGGTATTTTTTTGATAAAATATCAGTGTCTTTGAGTTCTAAATTTAAATTAAGGGCCTTTGCAACTAAATAAACCGCTCTTGCTGGAGGACTATAGTGAGAAAAGTATAATTTTCGTAGCATGTTGAAATTACTTTAAAAAACCTTGCAAAAGTATAACCTTACTATAATTTTGACAAAAAATTATGACATAATTTTTATAAGCCTACTGCGTTTTATTTTCAAATTATTTTGGTTTTACAATACTGTGGTTTTACTTTAGTCACATAAATAAAGCCTCGTTCACATGGTGACACTAGCGTCAGGACACTAGATGCCGTGGCATCAAATTAATGTCGTATGGCGCTGTCGTCTGAACTATGTTTTGTGGTCTGAACCAGGGCGCGGAGTCGGTAAAAAAAGTCGACTCCGACTCCGACTCCGACTCCTGATAATTTTAGTAGCTCGACTCCGACTCCGACAAAATTAAATGCTAAGACATTTTATGGTGTGTAATATAAGAAAAAAATGATAAATGTAAAAAAATTATTTAAAATTTGAGTTTAAATTTTGCGGCAAAGGACCACCTCCCAATTTTTTGTTGTACTCGCAGTCGGAGTCGGAGTCGGTACATTTTTTCCGACACCAACTCCGACTCCACTGACCAGAAATTTCTCCCCGACTCCGACTCCGACTCCACAGCCCTGGTCTGAACAGCCTGATGTCGCGATGCCACGATGTCATGACGCTAGTGCCGTGACGCTAGCGATGTCGTGACACTGACATCAACTTTTGATATTAAAAATGCGGTACCTGTTTGATGTATGCCTAGAATACTTTTATATTTTGACCGCGCGTATTTGTCACAATAGAAAAATAATATACATTTGTTAGTCATCGATTTTCAATTTATTATGTCCTTAATAGATGTTCTAACGTTTTAGGAGCATTATCACCTATATACTTGGTTATGGGACAAATCTATTCCCGAATATAGAGACTTCAAAATAATTAATTGATCTACAACATTAGTTGCCGCAGAGTTACAAGTGCGGTCATTATTATTTTGATGTCGCGACACTTAAATATATCATATTACGTGTGAACATCTAGTGTTGTGACACCGGATGTCAAGCGATTTCGTGGCACCTAGTCACCACAGTATAGAGTGGTGTCACCATGTGAATGAGGCTTAAGTAGCAAATTTAATAAAATAAGTAAAAATATGGTTGTCGACTTATTACTTTACACAGAACACAGAGTAATAATAATAATAAATTACATTATTATTATTACAGTGTCCAAAATTTGAGCTGAACATTAGGGTTTTGAAACGATAGTTTTTCGATATCTCCAAAAATAATAAAAATAAATCAAAAAGGTAAAATCTTTTTTTTTGAGTTATCAACTGAACGACAACTTTTATTTTATATTTGTATTCAACATAAAAATTACGCAACTACTCGTATAACTATAGCAATTCATTCGATTGCGTAGCTTTTAAAATAAGTGAGTTTTCTGTTTGTTCACGAATTTGGAACACCCTGTTTATAAATTTTTTAAGCTATATGTATAAAGGTAAGAGGTAATTATACCAAAATAATTCAAATTTGGTGGCTTTGTTTCAGTTATGAACAAAATTTATGGTCGAACAATTTGATCTTAAGACGGTCCTGTTTACTTAAGGGTAGAAAACTTTAATATTATACATTTTTATACATATAGATGGCGCTTTCATTCATCTAGTATATAACTTTACAACACTATTTTTACTTGTAAAAATAACGAGCCCGTAATTATTAACCTCGTTAGTTTCGAACTCTATTGAAATTTGTCTTGAAAGGGGTAGGTGGGTAACCATCAGCCCCGTGTTAACGTAAATAATAATCAGGGCGGTGGACAGGGTTGTTCTTTTCAATTTTTCGATTGTAATAGATTAGGGAAGAAAACTGTAATAGATTCCTTCAAAATGTAATAAGATTTTTTTTTTCACGATACAGATGGCACAATCTACATGTATTGCATGAATAGTACGTTCCAGGTCTGTCGCCGTCAGAGTACGCATAGAATTATTGCATTTACCAGCCGTTTGAATAAAAGTTGACGATTACTGTAAAGACTAATACTAATAATTAAAAGCGCCACCTACTGATAAAGTCAGAAAGTAACTTTAGGTACATTCAAATAATAATATTGTTTTACTGTGACGAAATGTAAAGACTAATACTAATAATTAAAAGCGCCACCTACTGATAAAGTCAGAAAGTAACTTTAGGTACATTCAAATAATATTGTTTTACTGTGACGAAAAGAGCGCTAAAATGCAAATTTCAAATTTTCTTATACGTAAAATTATTGCTCTTTAAGAAACGGACATGGTTGAAAAGTCGAAAACTGTAAATGTAATAGATTTGCTGCTTTTGTAATAGCGTAATAGTTCCATGCTCATTGTAATAGATCTATTACAATTGTAATAGCAGGAACAACCCTGGCGGTGGAACTGCTATATGCAACGCTGATACCGTAATTTGATTTAGTACCAAGCGCCTTATTCAGGTGGCGCTAGTAAAAATGTTTAAGATAGTTACAGATTCCACTAATTTTAGTAGCACAACAACTACACACATTATTATGATTGGTTGCTAACATAGTAGCGCAGAAATTTAAATTTAAAATGGTAATAGATACCTGGCGTCAACTTTAACTTATTGTAAACAAAGTCAAAAGTAATAAGTGGTAATAAATATTTAAAAAACTTAACAAAAACTCATAAAACATGAAGAGAAAATGTTGCATAATAAACTGCAGCGGTACAGAAACTATAATACACAACTTTCCGGACCCTAATCGCGAGCCTGCTCTATATAATAATTGGGCTGTGGCTACAGCTAATCCTAAAATTGCAGGAAGAGATCCATCAATGGTTTACAGGCATTTTAGGATTTGCAGAGCACATTTTGCCCCTAATAATCTGGTAGGGGCAAATCGTTACGAAAAAAATGCGATTTCGAAAATTAATTTACCAGGTAAGCTACATATACTATAACAAATAAGATATATAAGTATATATATATATGCATGTATGGAAGTTTCAGTTTTACACTAGCAGTGGGTTGGCAAGGCAGTGAAGTAAGCGTAGGGTTTGGACACTGGTCATGCTCTGTAAACATATAACTCAATATAAAATAGACTATGAATAAATGAAGTTTAATTAATAATCTTATTCATAACAACCATGGCCATAGATAATACCATGGCATTAGAATACATTTTGCTCTCTAGGGAGCAAAGAGATTACTTTGCTCCCTAGAGAGCAAAATGTCGTTTTGCCCACTATTTTTGATAAGGTAGATAATGAGAACATTTTTCAAAGGTTGTGAGAAGACGATATATTTCGTTTTCGTTCCGAACGGAAACGAACGACATTTTTTTCGTTTTTAATCCCTGATTATAGGAGTAGAGGCTTAATTTTGCTGAGGTGTGCTAAATTTTTAGCTGATTTATAATATAAGAAAACGTATTACAGACACCGACTACCGTTTTCATAAATACTTTTGTCTCTTTGGTCTTGTTTGATACTTTTATTTTTTATCAACATTTAATTTTGCATCTATTTCAAATTAAAGCCTAGCTCAAAATTCGACCGTTCTATACATTATACCTATACAACTTAAAAGTAGGTAACGTTATTAAAAGAAAACTAAAACACTGATTAAAATGATAGAATTGTATTTAGGAAAATTAAAAACATTAACAGTTACTTAAGTTACATAAGTTATACATTTACAAAAGCTTCTTGTTTACATAATTTTACAAAGGTTTAATAAAATTTTTATTTTGCTATAAAAATCCTATTTACTTAAGGGTAGAAAATTTTAATATATTTTTACACGTATAGATGGCGCTTTCATTCATCTTGTATATAACTTTACAACACTATTTTAACTTGTTAAAATAATGATGTTCAACCAATAACCTTGCTAGTTTCGAACTCTATTGAAATTTGTCTTGAAGGGGTAGGTGGGTAACCATCAGCCCCGTGTTACCATAAACAATAATCTTTGATGTCACATTACTTACTTAAATGTGATCACAGAACATAATGTGACCACAGTGGTGGGGTGATGTACCTGTGGTCACATTTTCTCTCCAGTGGTTAGTTTTATAATAAAAATGTAAACCACAGCCGCCAACATGTCAGGTTCAGGTGCCACCCCCACCCTGACACGTTACTTTTTGATATAAATTTATTATATTTTTTATCTACAAAATTTGTTACACACTACTTTTGTTATAAGACCCGAATTAAATTATTTATTTCATACAATTAATTATACCTAGGTTTTAAAGTAATTTTTAAAATTAGATGTCATTTAATGATTAAATGCATTGTCATTCAATACTGAAACATTAATTTAACCAATTTTTTAAGAAATTGGGATTTTACATCTTTTAAATTGGTAGGTAAATATGTATGCAAAAAATTATCAAATTTACTGCAAGATTGGAAAGTTATTTTATTAGTAGTTAACGGATTAAATCAAAACCCATACACAAAAATATACAATTTATTGTGGAAATAATTAACAGAAACTGTCAATATGAAACCAGTTTAAGCATAGTAATTAATAATTTTTATCATTGTGTAAATTAATTAATTGCGTAAGTCATATGTCCAACTGCTTCATAACTTAGGAATCGATAAAAATACCCTGAAAAAAAAAGTTTGTTAAAGTTTACCAATAACAGGTTAATAATTATTTACGTAACAAGACCGGGAAGTGGTACTTTACTGGACGAGTAGACAGTTTTGAGACGAGCCTTGGCCAGTCCTGAAAGGATACGAGTCCAGTAAAGACACTTTATGGGTAAGTTACGTACAATATTTTGTCTGCGTCCGCCACTGACACCAAAATCACTATCATCACCACCCATAATTAAACAATAACTTAACAAACTACAGGTGCAAACTCGCTTGGTGGTATAATGACGCTTGTTTGACAGTGCAAATCAACAAAACAAATCATCACCATGGCAACCAGCTACTTTACCGGCCTAGGCCTGTAAAGAGTAGTTATTACCATGGCAACCAGTTACTTTACTGGCCTAGGCCAGTGAAGACATATTTTCCAGCTTAAAAATTGATCAGGAACAACTGATTTTCTGGGCAGACGCAGAAAAAAAAAACTATTGTTGGGAAAAATTTTAAGATAAATTCTGGTTTGGCTGTAATCTAAGAATTATAAAATAACTAATTGGGTTATACAATGTATGGATTACATAATTATTATATTTTTTTACTTACACAATGACTGTTATTCAGTGCTTTTTGATGAAATATGACCTCCCATTCGGATTGACAATGCTACCATGTACCGGTGACTCTAAGCACCATTGGTACCAAACTTTTTCGTCTGTCTGTCTTCGCCAAAAAGCAATCTCAATTACATTTCCTTCCAATACATGTATTGGTTCCTATAACAAACATTTCACAAATGATATCTTTTACAAGTTTTAATGAAGATAGTCACGTCACAGGCTAGCATGTATAACTTTATATTAATTAATATACAGCAGTGTTTCTAAACTTTTTACTTTGAGGACCCTCTCCAAAGACAAAAGCTTACAATCTTACAAAGAATCAATTGTTTTGTAGACAATATTTGTTTTCTTGTCCTGGCAAATAAATTCGGATGATTTTCACACATTATGAAAAGGTTCGGGGGGATCCCTTGGGGACTACACTTTGAGAAACACTCTATATAGAGGACAAATAAATTATGACTATCTATGAAATTGTCAGGGCCAGCCCTCTGGGGGATGCGGTGGGTGCAATGCACCCGGGCCCCAAACAGATCATAAACTAATCGCTCATATTAAAATTTTATTATTTATTTTATGTAATTACAGTCGAACTTCCATAACTCGAACTTCTATAAGTCAAACTTTTCTATATCTCGAATTTGTTCGCAAATTTTTGCATCAAGTTCGCATTTTACATACAATTTTGTTTCTATATCTCGAATTTCTCTAAGTAACATTTTTCTATAACTCCAAGTAAAATTTGAGATTTTTGAAGACAGTGAACTTCCTAAACTCGAATTTTTGTAATTTTGTATTGTATTGTGTATGTTATTCTTCTTAATGTGCTAATGACCGGATTATCGCAGGTATGTACTCGTATTTATGCGCTAGCTGTATTTACTGTTAATCGCATTATATGTAGATCCTGTTTGGTATAATAATGGGGCTATAAATTAAAGAAATTTTAGAGTTTAAACTCATTGTTTCTTCTTACCTCTGCGTAACAATTGCTAATATGCGTCATTTTTTAAGCAAGTGTAGCGAATATTTGTGTTCAAAAGAGAATCTTACAGACGAAGTGTATCGCGCATTAACAACTTTAGAGAACTTTGTGGATAAAGAATCTTTTAATCTAAAACAATCAAGTCATTGACTTTTTTAAAAAATAATGTTTGTTATGCATAATTTTCTTTTTCTTTTTTTGTTTATATTATGTGTGTTATATACGTATGTTTATATGTACATCCATATAAAGTTTGTTCATTTGATGTAGTCATATATGTATTTAATTTACTGTCAATAAATTCATATAAAAGCGTATTTTACTCATTTTGTAGTTATTTCTGTAACTCGAATTTTCTATATCTCGAATTTTTTTAGTGAACTATGGTGATTCGACTTAAGGAAGTTCGACTGTAGTTTTTCAAATGTATTTAATTTGAAAAAAATGAATATTTTAGCTTATTTCCAAATTATACCGCTTATTTTCTGCATCTACAAAAAATTGGAAAATTAGACAAAAGCATTTAAATATTACGCTTAAACCATTATGTGATACTCGATGGGAAGCCAAAATAGACGCAGTCAAAGCATTGTATACACAGTTTGAACAAATTTGTAATGCCTTAGAAGAATTTATTAGTGCAAGTAATGATAACACATCAGTATCTGAAGCTAAAAGTCTATTAAACTCTTTACAACAAATGTTGTTAATTTTATACTTATCAGTATGGTTTATCATGTTGTCAAAAATTAATAGTATAAGCCAGGGGCGGATCTACATAGGGACTAATAGGGCTTAAGCCCTGGCCCCCCGAATGTCAAGGTCCACAAAAATTGAATTATGTATTATCATAAATTTTTAATACTTTTTTTCATTAACAATGAGCACTTATCATATAGGAAAAAATAGTTAATATTAATAATATAATGGTAATGATAATTTATAGTATTATTTGTATTATTTTATTAAAAATTTTGTTTGTTTACACGTTTTTGTTAATAATATTTCTTTATTTGTTATGTTTTTTGTATAAGATATAATGTTTGTCATTCAACACCATTTCATAAAAAAAAATATTTCTGATTTTGATGTTATTAAAAATTAATTTTAACCCCAATTTAAAGATTCTTAATCTAACAAAAAATGGGCCCCTTTTGGATTTCAATAAGCCCTAGGCTCCGAAAAACCTAGATCCCCTGGTATCAACAAACTATTTTAAGAAAAAACAATTGTTCTTGACTCTGCTTTTAATTTAGTAAATGAAATTAAAAATGAAATCCAAAATTAAGACCAAAATTTAACAAATTTTTAGACAACGCAAAAATGATAGCACAAAAGTTGAATATTTCAGATTTCCCTAAAAAAAGAATTCGAAAAAGAAAAAGGTTATTTTTTGAACTAACAGAAGATGAAGTTATACAACGCCCAGTGGAGGAATTTAGATGTTACTTTTTCAACGTTGTGATTAATACTGTCATTGTACAAATAAATGAAAGATTTAAAAATATACCCAGTATTATTTCTGATTTTGAATTAATCACTAATAAAAAACATTAGAAAATAATGAACTAGAAAACCGTTTAAAAGATTTTGTAAAAGTTTATGGTAAAGATGTAAATGTTCCAGAAAACCGATTTGTTGCGAGAATTGATTTGGACCAAAAAGATGTAAATAACGCGCAAGACATATTAAATAATAATTAAAATGAATTATTTCCAAATGTGCTGACCGTATATAAAATTTTCTTTACGTTACCAGTTACTGTAGCAAGTGCAGAGCGTTCTTTTACCAAATTAAAATTATTAAAGAATTATTTTCGGTCAAGTACGTGAAGAACGCTTAAATGCACTTGCTATAATTAAGCATCGAAAAGGAAATTGCCAAAAATTGTAATTTTTTTGAAATGATTAATGAAACAGTGAAAAAAATCGCATATTGAAATAAAGACATATTACGCAATATACGTTTATTTCGTATACCTTCATTTTTACCTATAAAAAATATTTTAGGGCCCCAAAAAAGTTTCTTGCACTCGGGCCCTTTATAGAGAAGGCCGGTCCTGGAAATTGTAAAGGCTAGAGTCAGGGGCAAAACTTTGCAGAGTTTTGAGATTCTAAATGTAATGGCAAATATAAAAAATTTGTTTCCTGTAATATTTTTGCAAATGTTTTCCAACCGATAGTCAATTTTTATACTTCTTATTTAGTCCCTAATTTAATTTGATATACATAATAATTAACAAAAGATAGGGACCACAAAAGTCCTGCAGCACTTGGGGTTGTAAACATGAAGATGTTAAACTGAATAAAAATAATAATTTTAAAAATTTGGGGGTCACATACCGGTAATGGAAAAACAATGGGGAACCAGCTAACCATACTCTTGGAGCGTGTTTGTGGGTTGATACTCAGCATTACATCTTTGTAAAGGACAGTTTCGAAAAATCCGGCAAAACCAGTAAGAACGCAATTTTGGGTTACATTAAACCGTAATTTCCTGTAGCGTTCGTTATCAAGTCCATCCCAATTTGGATGTTCGAATTGAAAGAGAGCCTAAAATAAACAACTTTTTATAAAACTTGAAGCAATAAATTGTCTCAAAATTATAGCATTACTTTTTAGACCATTTTTGCACAAAAATCTTTAAAAACGAAGTAATATCTTACCTGAGAAGGTGCTATTTGATAGTAATTAACTAAATGAACAACGTATGGTGTTTCATACACAGATTCAAGGGTTTTATCTGCTGGACGATTAGTTCGAATTTCATTGTATATTTTCAAACTTTGTAAGGGAGCTAGGAATGACGTGTAAGATTTTGGTATCGATACACCAGTTTTCTTAAGGAATCTTTGTGCTCCATCCAAACATTCTGGTGACAATTCGTTATCCCCAAACGATCCTAAACACACAATTTAATGAACAATGCAAAAAATAAATATTACTTATTAAAAATCACTGCCTTTTTTTAACAAAAAATAAATTACGCATAGCACACCTAATAATTCGGAGACGAGAATGTCTGCTTGCTCTGGCGGTTGGTACGTTCTCATATCACAATGAACAAGAATAACTTGATCGTGCCATTCATTAAGTACCCTATCTTCTAAAGTGTTAATAGCGTACGGATTTTTCTCAATAGCGTATACTTGAACTTTTCGTTGCAGAATGTACGAAGCGTTTAAACTGGCTTGCACCAAGGGTCCTCGTCCTGCCCCGACCACCATTATAACGGGCTTCTCTATACTGGTCGGTAAGTCTTCTAAAGCTTTCTGTATGGCGTTTTGATATTCGGCGTATTTTACTTGATCTTTTTCGAAAACTTCGTACACCATAGTTTCTAGATTTTCAGTTAATGGCTGCAGTGGATTTTGCAAATAGTCTTCACATCTGAATTATTAACAAACGATACATATTAAAGTCTAATCCGGTAACGATATAAGGGCAAAAGTTTTATATTTTATACATCAACTTAACACATTAAGTACCATGGTGGTCCCTAAGTATTGCTCAGTATTTAGTTGATCTATAAAATCACGATTTCGAAGCTAACTTTTGCTTTGGAGACACGGCATAATTATTATAATAAATATTTACTCACCCTTGTACAAATTCTGCCATGACATCAAAATTATACAATTTCTTTCCGAGAAAATTAATGTATGAGCAATATTGTTTGTAAGTAGCACCGTGAAGTCTTGCGCCTCTGATTAAGTACTGTACATCAAGATTTAGAAATTTCAGTATGATATCTTGATGTACTTTAGCTAACACTGGTTGCTTGTATTGGTTAGTTAAAAAGAGATGTGTTGGTATTATTAGCATTTTAACGGGTTCCCCAATCCATCGATCTACTTCTCGTTCCGTCGGTAAATGTTTAACTCCTGGCAATTCTAAAGCCAGACCTAAGCGTTTATCAAAATGGCAGTAAGTGCGTAGACTATTCCACCATTCCCAAACATCTTCAGCTTCATCCTCTTTGCACAAAGGTGAATAACGTGAAGGATGCACAATCGGCAAGCTAATCCATATCTGGTAATTTGCACCATTAAGTAACTTCTCATACAATATAGAAGCTAAATTGGTGTTGCATTTTTGGGTTAATGATATTATAATCGCTGGCAGTCCCAAATGACTTGCAAAACCAAGTTCTTGTAGTAATAATGCTGTACTACTCTGGCGAATATGTTCAACTTCGCTGTCAACTTGAATGGTATCCGTGAGTTTTCCTACTATTAATCTGTTCCAATCAGCACCTGTTAAAAGTCTATCAGTCCGACTAATTGCACGTGGAGAGCTACCGCATATGAGATTCCGAACAAAACGTGGATGTATCGTATGGGTCACGATAAAGTGATAACCATCACTCGATGCACGTCGCAAACACGTTTGTATATTATCAGGACAATCAATTTCTACAGCACAAGACATTCGTTTTTTCTTTTCTTGTGCCATATCTTCATTACACTCGTTTTCATTATCAGCCATACTGTATCTAAAAAAGTAACATCATGCAGCATTTTTAAAGGTTATGTAATGTTTTACATTATGACAGGTTTACTCCTGACAAAAATTACCATTGATTTGGGTCTTTGAAAGCATTTAATTTATTTATAGTGTATCTTGCATTATTATTATTTCTAAAAGTATACAAAACAGCGCTTTTAACAAACCTGTTTAAATTATTCCCGCAAATTTTTTAATACCGGTATGCCAAAATTGTGTCAAATTAAAATTTGAAGGTCCACCAACATGATAATACAAAGAGCTTTACATCGACTATACCTTTCATTCGATGTAACGAATAAAGCATTTTTAATGTAATTTAATGTATGAAATTCTAAAACAAAAATTGGAATCGGAAGCATTAAGTTTATTTATTAATAGATAAACTTATGAATCTGGACTAAAGCTGAATATTTTCGTCCAATTTATACCTACAACGTTTAGATCAACAAAGAAAATATTTAAATATAATAGTATATTACGCAACAAGAGTTGTAAGAAGCTGTAAGTGCTGAGTATTTCCACGACTGGGTAATTGCTTTACAACTCGTGTTATTTAGCTTACTTTTTCTACGATCACATAATATCTACGATTCGCGGTCTACTACACTGGCTGGGAAACATAAAACCGACTGAGGCCGGTAACTAGTTCCGCAAATTATCCCACAGACAGCAATGTCTAAGAACCGTTCGCCAAAAATTATCGCTATATGGCGATGTCTAAGAACCGGTTCGTGTACAAAATTTTGTCATAGTCAGCGAGATTTATAGGCTTTCGCTTAAAAAAATCGCAAAATTCGAATTTAATCAATCAGAGGATGTATAAATAATGTTTTTATCGAATTTTCAAGCCAGTTTTGTTCAAAATAAGATCCCACCTAGTGCAAGCACAGGTTCTTAGACTTATTGCCATCTAACGGATATTTATCAATATTAGTTAGTTAGTTCTTAGACGTTTCGCCATCTAGCGGAAATGTATTAATGTCGAAAAGTTCCAGATTTTTTGACAGGCTTCCTAACCTGTGTTGTAGACCGTGCTACGATTTTAACGGCTTTTTGGCTAATATACCCATGTAATTACGATGTCTTGCCAATTTTGACGTAAGCCTACTTTGACATTTCTAGACAAGTGCGCGTTTTGATTACCGTACGTTACTTACTAAGCATGCAGGAAATGTTTGACGTGAGTCTATTTCGATAATTTCTTTAAAAAACCGTGCTTTTTGCTTACCGTGCGTAAGAAGGACCCACTTCCTATGATGCATGCAGGCTGTACGGTAAGAGTCATTTGCATTAGTGGTCGTAGAAAAAAACATTAATAATCTTATTTTACTAAATACTCATTTACTCAATGAAGAAATGTTTATTGTATATACAAAATAAACATACTTTTATTTGAGTTTAGTTTTGGTAATACCTATTAATTTATAACAAAATGTACCATCTAAATATATTTAGGCAATTTCATACAAAACATGTGCCACTATTATTTGAATTATTGCTTTTATTATTTTTATTTCACTTCATGGCGCTTTTTGCATACATTTTTGTTTTTTAATCTCATCAAATAAGAATGCTATTTTGTTTTGTAAAATATATTTTCTTAGGTGATATAATTATAAAACCTAGATAGAACACTAATATATTTTAAAATACTGTCAATATAATAAAATGTTTAATTAATATCAAAAAAAGAAATTGTAAATGAACGAAATTACAATGAATAAATAAACAAAATTTACTTATAATTAAAAAATACAATTAAATAGTGATTACTATTTAGCACCTAACTAATAAAAAATGTTTTAGTAATAAATACTCAACCTAAAATGTTAATGGTAATACACTTGCTATATTTTTAATGACAGCAAACTATTTAAAGTATAATTGTTAATGAGTTTTGCATTTAAAGTAAGCCAAGTTTTTAATACATGTCTCACAGTCACAAGAAAGTGATTTAATTATCTTAAATAAAAACCTGAACAATAAACTCATCCCTAGTTGACAACTCATATATAATATATAAACCATTAGTAAAGAAGTGTTTTTCAAATGTGGATTTTTATATCGGTAAAGCCCAAAGGTTTTTAAAATAATTATGAATTCGTTTATACGAATAAAAATTTTACTTGTCTTGTGTTAATTAGATCATTTCGTGAGCATGGATTTGACAATATTTAGATACTTTTTATTGTTTGCGTATACTGTATACTTCTTGAACATTTTAAAAGAGGGGGTGGGGCCCTGTCTTGCATTAGAGTGTCTGAAGTAAGGTCTATCTCTGATAAAAACTAATATATTTTGAAGGTACGTTGTTATATTTAAAATAATAATTTTACATCTGTTGAACTCGGTGTGCATTAGATTAAAAATATTGGCTAAAAATATATATATTGCGGTGGTAGTACCTACATGCTGCTCCAACCTTTATAAACTCCACAGAAGGTACATAGTAGTCATTTTACGTTTAGGCTCCGCCCTGTGGTGTAGGGTGGGATGGACGCTGGGATACGCCTTCCGTCGAGACGCTCAAGCGAAGCCCCTTGGTGATGTAACCGGCCATCATGCTACGTTGAGGGTGCTGTGAGGGTGCACTTCAACTACCCTAAATGCAGAATCTTAGGGTTCGATTATACAGTGATTTTATTGGTAGATTGTTATCGACTTTCAATATGTCTAAAAAAAATGTTGATAGAGATTTTTTACGCATCGTGAAAACATTTTGTAGTTTTTTCAACAGCCGAGTTAAATTTAATTAAACTGCAAAAAAATAAGTAACTAATTAACTTGTGTATGCAGAAAATGAAATGTTTCATTTTGTAGTTCTGTGCAGCTGTATAAATAATTAAAACGTAATAGTTCCAAACGAATCTAGATTTCTGTAAAAAGGTTGCCCTAAGCAAGTAAAGATTAAAAGCATAAGATTTTAATGCTACGAGTGAGGACTTTTTTATATTTAATTTAAAAATATGCATTTAACGCAAATATCATAACATTACTTCACAAAGAGGGAAATTTTAAATTTATTTTGTTATCAAATCTTAATAATTAATAATATATTGTTAATTCTTGTTAAGCTTAAAGAATCAACAAGGATAAAATAATTGTAATTTTTGGTTGCTTATTTATTTTACTTCTGAGTTTTATACCAATAATCTTTTTTTTTAAATTTTATGTTTCGAATATACATCTAGGAATTTTTCCATACAGAAACTAAATAAAAGGTTACGATTTAGTTGTTTAGCACTATTTCGGTTTGAATCAGTATCACAAAAGTAATGTAAATGCAAATCATATTGTTATAACGTTATGAAAATATAAATGATGTATGCTCCTGAATCAAATTTCGTTTGGTTTAGGCATGCGTAAGGCGATTTTAAATCGATAATTTTTTATTGTTACCTAGACTAATGATTAACATAAAATTTCTTTGGTTAATCGTACTTTATACTTAATATTATTGGGTCGATCATCCGATAATTGGTAATCGTAAATTGTCACATAAAACTAATTTTTTTTACTTGCTGCTTTTTGTATTTAGGTGTACTTACACCAGTAGTGTTCATAAATTTTGAGCATTTCAAAATTTTATTTTAATTTTAAAACCAGCCTCATATACTGCATGATTTAGTTTCCATGTCAAGTTGCCATAGCTGTTTTGGTACACACAATCGATAATAATTTCTTAAAATTCTTTACGAGACGATGTGTATTTATAGGACATTCCTTTGATGACATTGTTAATCCCTACGATAGTAATTTTTTTTGTGGTACATTTTTATAATGAATTTTTACGCTAAGTAATTGAGAGCGCCAAATAATTTTAACAGATTTGAGCTCAGGACGTCCAGTTTTATTAGTCCACTTAATTTTATCAATTTCTGACAAAGTCCGTTAAAGTAAACTTGTTCCCATTTTTGATTTTGTTAAAAAATTTATGCCGACGACCGTGTATAAAAAATATTGATACAGAAGACAATTTTTGGGAATAATAAGGTCAAAATGTATTTAAAAGGTATTACAAATCTATAGCATTTTGTTTATTTGACGAAACAAAACTCAATCGCTTCTGTAAGTAATCGCTTCAAACCTTACACTTAATAAATATTGTGTAAAACATCATCAATGTCTTGGGCAAGTGATGACCATTAAACAAAATTTAAACTACATTTGTAATTTCTTGAAAGCATCTCTCAATGTAATTTTACTTTGTAGCGTTGCGATTTAATAGTTTTACAAATTTTTGGATGTTATTAATTTTGTTTTTGTTTTTCTTTAAACACCTGTTTCGAGAACACTTTAATCAACAAGACTTGATCATCTTTGTTGATTAAAAGCAATTAATCTTGGATTAATCCTAAAAATTACAAGTAATCTTAGGTCATATTCACTACGAAGCTATAAAGGAAAAGAGCATTACCAACAAAATTTTGTTAAGCACTGGTTAAAAAAGTTAATATGTACTAAACTTTTAATTTAACAGCATCCATTCGAAATATTTTATTAATGCCCTGTTTAAACGTCCTTTCGAAACGACTTAAAATAATATTTGTTTTACTTCCGCGAATTTTCAAAAGCAAAAAACTATGCCATTTATTTAAAAGTTATTTCACAAGGTATTTAATTACTTCAGCGTTTGCTTCTTGAAAATAATTGCTTTAGAAATCCTTTGTGAGTCTGAAATACATATAAAAAGTTAAGGCTACAACTCCGTGAACCGAGTTAATGCAACATTAATTATAGGTAACAATGTTAAAGCACAAATTTGCTTGTAAATTAAAAGTTAATAAAAGCGGAACCTCAAAGGGGTATTTTCCTAATCAGCAATTTTATTGCCAGTCGGGCGAAAAACAGCTACTTGTTAAAGGGAGATACTTGTTTTTATCTTTGAACGTGCATATTAATCACAAAAAGTAAATTTGCAATGCATAGCGAATACAAAAAAACATGTTATGTTAATTATGTACTCTGAGTCTCGCTGTAAAGATTTACAAAGAAAATCATTAATTATTTCATTTATAGATGTACTTCAAGTAATTTATTTAGAGAGAATATTTAATTTGAACTTAAGAAACTTTATATACCATACATTTTTTTTGTGTCATAAGAAAGTAACACTTCGACTATATAGCTTACAAATTAACTAATAATAAAAAGTGCTTTGTAGTAATACTTAATTTAAGTACTTTTAAGGAAGTGAATTAATCTTGCTTATGATTTGAAAAGTATACCTGTTGGAGGAGAGTTTATTAACTTTTATATTCATACAACGTGCGATTATACATTTATATAAAAACAAAGTGTTTAAGAAAATGATTGGAAATGAATAAGGTTAAATGGGAATTGCGTCTTTAAAAAATTTAAAGGCGTTTCTCCAGGGAGGGCTTAAGTGTTATCATTATGGCCTGAATTGTGTTCCTAAAATAAAAGTTAGTTTCGTCTTTCTTATTTTTATCACTTCTAGTAATGACAATAATTCAAAACATTAATAAACTTGTTTATGAATAACGTATTCAGCGTCATTCAAAAAGCCTGCAACAAATGGAAGAAAAATGTTATTAATTTCTCAGAAAATTTAATTTTTGATAAAAGTTGGTGCATGGTCTAAAGCTAATTGTAAGATGAAAAAAAGTTCTATAAAAAGTCATAGGACACTAGATTTTAGCGATTTTTGAAATATTCCCAAGAGTAAAGTGCCCTTATTTTAAGAGATACAAAAACATTTTATAAGAAAATTCAAGTGAAATGTTGTTTCATCAGAGAATAAAATATGTTTTAAAAATTGGCTATTATCCTCCACTTCTCCTTGAACCCAACAACAAAATTCAAATCGTAAATCATAATATCGGTTTTGAAGTTTGTTCATGAATTTTGGTTTATAAGGATGGTATTTGTTGTGTTTTAAAATTCTTCGAACTGAGGATATTAAATTGTTGTTCATCGCTACTAGGGTTTATACAAAAACCGACTTTTGAAAAACCGGTTTTCGAATACCAGTTTTTCCAGAAAACCGGTTAAAACCGGTTTTCGAATAGTTTAAAAAAAAAACAATTAAAACGTCATAAAATAATTTATATTTCATAATTTTATAAAATATAAAACAAATTTTAAATAAAACCAAATGATAAGATAACAATTAAAAATAAAATTCTAAACTTTCAACAAACCATAAATAGGTTTTTTTTTAAGTTGCTTTTTTCTTTAGAAAACATGATTTTAAAAACACAAAACATTTACGGAATCATGACTTTATCTGGTTCGTATTTGAGATTCAAAATTACCAGATACAGAAAACACTGGTTCGCTGACTATTGAGCTGGGTCTTACTGTTTTTAAAGCTTCATACAGTGTGCCCAAATTCTTTATCCTTTTATTAGTTGATTCAAATACTGCAAATGCTGCCTTTAATGAAAAGAACAATGTCTTGAAAGAAGAAATGGAGAAATCAATTCTTAGATTTATCGAGGAACCTTTAACAAAAACAGCAAATCCAAAAACCCTTAATAATATCTTCATCTTCATCGAAATTTGTTTCCAATTCTATAGCAGAATTTGGGTAAATTCTAGATAATATTTTTCCGATAACTTGACTATATCAATTCTTGAAGCCAGCGGAAATATGTTTGATTTTTTTGTAACAACGTTTTTTGGATTTTGCAAATGAAGCAGAAGTGTACAGATTTTTATGTAGATATTTATTTTTTACGTGTTAAATCTAGGCTTAAAAACCGGTTTTTTAGTTAAAAAAACCGGTTTTTCGAATACATAATTTTTTTCAAAAAAACCGGTTTTTCAAAACCGATTTTTAAAAACCGACAAACCCTAATCGCTACCGTTTTAATAGATGCTTTTGGATTTTCTATCACTGTTTGTAATACATCTAAAGAATTTTTTTCGTTAATAACCCATTTGATATGTTCCTTTTTGTATTGGTTTTCCAATGATCCAGTCTCCTTAAACTGTATCAATAATCTTGCAACTGTATTAAATGAAACAGTTTTATCGGGATGTCTTTCCTTAAAAATTAATGCTGCTTCTCTAGATGTTTTGTAATAGTCAACACAAATTAATACAAGTTCAGCTTTTGCAACTAATAGTATATTTTACAAGTGATGAAAGTCCAGTTTTTTTCGTGAGGTGAGATTCGCGGCTCGTGAACAAATCTCACCTCACGAAAAAAACTGATTTCATTTAGAGTCGTAAATGCTATTTTTTCTACGAAATTAAAATTATATTATAGAACGAAAGTTAATGTAAACAAACTAAATGACAATAATTATTATCTATAAAGTTAGTACTCTATTAATTAATCATTTCATTTCCATAGCGACACCACCACACTGACATTGACATAAATAAAATTATAACCTGCAAACGAAATATATTTAATATGAATTTTTGTACCTTTCTTAGGTTTTTATATAAAATGCTACATTAAAATTAAATTATTTGATAAGAATATTAACGCAATTTTGGTTTATGAGTTAAAGCAGGGGTCCCCAACCTTTTTGTATCCTAGAGCACATTTTTGAATACCGGTAGGGTGGCGAGCACCATCTATTTTTTCAAAGAAAATTTATAGGTGAACATTGTTTAATACACATAATAAACAGAAAAATAGAATAGAAACTTGTTAAGTTAAAATTTTAAAAAATCCTTTTGTCGTGGTCGAACACTGGCGGGCTCACGCAAATGGGTCGGCGGGCGCCGTGGTGCCCGCGGGCATAGGGTTGGGGACCCCTGAGTTAAAGCTTAAAGAAATCGTAAATTTTACAATTTGATTTTGACATTTGACATTGACATTATTTTCACCACTAGTGGAGAAAATTATTTTTCGCCACTAGAGACAGACAAAAGTAAAACTTTCATGTAGGGTAGGCAGTGAGAAAATGACAACATTCACATACATGAGTAGAAAAAGTTATTTATCTGCCATAATTAACAATTATATGCCTTAATGCTTACAAATTAGATTGACAGATACAGCTTTAGGTTTATTATATCAATTTTGAATTATGTCAAAAATTTTCAATTTAAATATTTACTCACAAGTGTATCATGTATTTTTCTAAAAAATCCATAATAAAAAATTTCCATTTGTTGCAGGATTTTTGAATGTTAAAATTTCTTACAAAATAAAAATTGGAATTTGACCGTCAAAATTTAAATTAAGCCTTATTTTTGGATATAAAATTTTTTTGCTTCTGTTAAAATAAGAGCATTTTACTATTGCCAATATTTCAAAAATCGCTAAAATCTAGTGTTCTATGACTTTTTATAAATTTTTTTAAATCTTAAAATTGGTTTTAGACCATGCACCAACTTTATGAAGAATAAAACTTTCTGAGGTATCAATTACAAATTTTTTCCACATTTGTTGCAGACTTTTTGAATGACGCTGTAAATTACTTATACTTATATTTTAAAATTTACTGATAAATTTACTTATTACTTATGTATTTTATGAATAATAATGATAATAAAAAAATACTTGAATAAACTTATAATCAAATACATTATATAAATTACTTATATTACATAATTTACTGATCAATTTTTTTTCTTATTCTTCAGTAAAATACATTGGACAAAATCAACATGAGTCCGTAGTTTTTATAAACTATCAATTTAAAAAGTGGCTTAAGCAGAGAGTCGAACCGGAACCGAACCGAAAACCGAAATTAACCGGTATTTTCAGCAGAACCGAAACCGAAACCGGAACGAAAAACTGCAGAATTTAAAAACCGAAACCGTAACCGGAACGAAATTTTATTAACGGTTAATTTCGGTTAGAACGAAAAAATATAATAACGGTTAATTTCGGTTCAATTTTTTTTTCGCGAAAAGATCAGTTTTAAAAACTAAAAAAAGTTGTTTTTGAGATATGTAATTTTGCAATCCGGAATCAAGTAAAAAATTCCACAAGTTATAACTGTAAAAGTGATTGAGATTTGTATTTTACTTCTTTGACCATGGGACACTTTGTGTTAAAATTTTATTACGGTCTGGTCAGTTTCGTCCTTCGACAGGGTTACTATACAACACGTGTTTTATCTATTGTAGCAATAAAACATGTGTCTCTGTTTTGGTTCATCTTTTTCTAAATTGTGAGAAAAAGTTCTAAAAGTTCATTGCTGTTTTGTACAGTAACAATTCGTTCCCTTGTGTCTTGTGCTAAGTGAAGAGTTAAAATCTACAAAAAATTTCAAAGAGCTCGAAAATAACCGATCCCAAAATAACTTATCAGATCTTGAAATGTATCTTAAAAAAAAAAGGATCTAAAAAGAATTATTAATGACAAAGAAGTTGATTCAAATTGTAATTTAGTTAATTTAGCAAACCAAATTGTTAACTTCGAGCCAGCTAGAGAACCTAGGAATACTAATGTTTTAAAGTATTGGTCGGAGAAAAGCGTTCTTTTCCCTGAATTGGCAAATCTTGTCAAAATAATATTAGCTGTACCAGCTACACAGGTCAGCGTAGAACGATATTTTTCCGTATTGAAATTAATACTTACGGATAAAAGGACGAATCTGTCCGACCAAAATTTGCAAAACATACTAATGTGCCGCTTAAATAAGGATTTTTAATTTTTTTCTTATATTAAAAATATAAATGTAAACAATTTTTGGATTATGTTTTGTTTTCGTTTTTGTTTTTGTTAATAAACTTATTTAATCTTATTGAGTTCTTATATTTTATAAAATTCTAAAACTAAAAACGAAGAATAAAAAGAAATTGAATTAATATTCAGACTTACTTTTAACTTGTTATTCGAGCCGGAACAGAAACTGAACCGGAACTGAACCGGAACCGAACCGGAACCGAACCGAACCTGAACCGAAACTGAACCGTAATTTTCAGCCAAACCGAAACCGGAACCGGAACGAAAAACATTTTCACGGAACGTAAGCGTAAACCGGAACGAAATAAATTTCGGTTCGACTCTCTGGGCTTAAGTCACTTTACAGTAATGAAAAATTGCAATTCGTTAAAGTCTGTGCGAAATTATGTATACTGAGAAAAATATAAGTAACCGAGATGACAAATATTAGTGAAATTTCTTTATAGCTAGCAATATTTGTATGCATATTAAAATAAAAAAAATTTAATATCCTAAAATAACATAAAAGTGAATTATGCCGCTTTCAAAATTAACAGCTCGTATAATTATTAATTCACAATTTTAACTGCCTTGTGCTAACTTGGCCCAGTACGTGGCTTTAGTTTTGTTAAACTAATATAGCAAATTATGCAGTTATGAAAACTTATGCAATAAAATGAGATATTGTAATAGTTAACATAACCAAATACAGTTTCCAAATTAAGACCATATTTCAATCAGCCAAAATATATCGTTGCTAATGAAATCCTCGTTTGAGGTCGTACGAAAGCATATGCAGTACAATTCCATTTCAATTTAGCAGTTACCACAATTTTAATTTTTCAATCAACGGTCCATTATCATTTAATGTAATTGCAAGACATCCAGAAATCTCCCTGCGTTCGTATATTTTGCTTTTTAATAAGAATCAATCAAGCTTCAATTAAAATGCAAATGTACGGAATTCAGGATAACTGAAATGGAAGATTGAAAATATTTTTGAGTCTTCTTTCATAAATAAGTTCGTATTTGATATTTGATTAACACCGATAAAATAAAATAACTGGAACATCAGATGAATATTGTAAATAAATGTTATAAACGTTATCTGTTTTTTCAAAATATTTCTTCTCCAAGTGCAACACTGCTTTAGATAAGTACCTATCTAGTAATTAACACATTTTCATGAAAAACCAAGATAAATTGTTTAAGTTATCAGATAACTTAGACAATGGTATTAAATTCAGTGACGTTTTGCGTCCTTTGTCATTTGCAATTTATGTAATGTACGGTGTTAATCTTTTAAAAATTAACTCGCCAAAAATTTGTTTAAATGGCAAAAAAGTGTTAGGTAAATTAACACCAAACTTGAGATAAAACGGATACCAAGCTGATTATCATCGGTTGATTTAATTGTGCAGTACTTAAATCAAGAGCACATTTATACACAAATATTTCATTAGGTTAAAATGTGTAGTTTTTGTATTTAGTAATAAAATTCATATTATTTGGGATATGTTTTTATGGATAATTTTTTACTCGCAAATTTTAAGTCAATGAAGATGTCTGTGTGCTTTTACATCTTTGTTAATCGTGCCACTTTAAGACCAGGAAGTAATTCGGCAAGAGACAGGTTCTGTCGGCATATAATTACATCCATCCCAGACCTCTATTGTTCCACCAAAATAAGTGACAACCGTCCGGAGTTTTTGTCTCAATGTCGCTGTACTTAAAAGGATTTTTTATGATGGGAGCTTATTTGCATGGAACAGTTCTACTGCGCTAAACCTGACCCGAATGCAAATCGAGTTACCTTTTCAACTGGACACTTTCATAATTCTTCTTTTCAATTGTTTCGCTGGGGTTGATGGGGTCCGCTTCTCAGCAAGCCAAGTTTAACTTCTGTCTTTATCTAGCCAACGTAATTTCGCCAGGAATGTCCACCCCATGTCATGCACATTCTGTTGCGCCCTTCTTAATTCGCTATGCATGTTATGCAAATCAGACTCATATGAAACAAAGTTTTTTTTGCTTAGATATAACTGATTTTAGTTTTTTTATGAATGGGTTAGCCAGTGACAATTGTTTCTCAGCTCCATGCGGCTGCTTTGTAACTGTAGACCTTTTAAAGTAATATAGCGTTACATATATAATGAAATATAACCAAGACCCCAATGATTGTAGCACAAAACAATACATGTCTTATAAAAAATCTGTCAGAATTGCATTCTATCGCCACGGCTTAAATTTAAATTGTATAATATGAAGGTAACAATAGAAGAGTATTTTTAGCAGCGCGTAGAAAAATTATTTACCAGTAAAACACCGTTATGTGGAACACAATATAAAAAATCTAATATAAATCTCTTTGCTGATGACATTTTAATCCCAGTGACTGATTTAACTTACAAATAATAACCTACGTATAGTTAAAAATTACATGACCAAAAACTGTAACATTCGTGGATATCAGACTGAGACCAAAAACTTCTAGATTGAACTCCGGCCCATTTGAAGATGTTATATCAATCTTTTTAGGTCGCATTGTTACAACAGATGAAACCTGGATTCGTTATTATGATCCAGAGGCCAAGAAAATGTCCAAAGAGTGTAAACATGTTTCAGGGGCGTATTAAGGCATAGTCTTTATGGGCTGCAGCCCAGAGCCCGTTCAATCAAAGAGCCCCCTTCGCGGTCAAAAGAATAGAATGAAAACATAAACTGTGATTTAACCAAATAATTACAATGTGATGATCAAATAAAAGAATTTGCAGCGCAAAAACGCAAAGGAGTTTTTCTTTGAACGTCTTTAATGTACTGAAAATATTGTGTTGAGAAATATGTTATTGCCGTTTTTATTAAAATTTTGAAAAAACTTAATTTTTAACCAAATCAATAAGAAATTTAATCAATAATGTATTCTCTGTTGTTATTTACCATTTCTTCTCAACGTTCAACAAGTTTTTCGATGCCTCGGTGATAAAAATCTCTCGGTGCTGACTCGAAGAATTTGCTCAATCCCACGTTAGTTTTGAACGAAACGCCGCGTAAATTGTTGGAGCGCGATCGCAAAATATGGAAATCCGATGGTTTCAAGTTTGGAGTATTTGGTGGATGCGGCAGAAATTCCCAATTAAGCGTTTGGATGGCGGCTTTTGTCATATTGGCTATGTGAGGATGAGCGTTGTCGTGTTGCAGAAGGACGCCATAACGTCGATCAGGTCGCTTTTGATAAATCGCTTCGTTGAGTCGATGCATTTGTTGAACGTAGAGATCTGTGCTGACCGTCTCGTTTTCGCAAGAAGTTCATAGTGAATGATACCTTCTCAAGCTCACCATACACACAGCATCGTCTTCCGAGGATGAAATTCTTGTTTTGCTCGTGGTGTTGCTTTTTTATTGCTGCTTCATGTTGACGTATACACACCATTTCTCGTCACCGGTAACAATGTGGTAAGGAAATCTATGCTTGTGGCCAGTGGCGTAGGCAGGGAGGTGTCAGGGGGTCATAACCCCCCCCCATAGTTTTGCAATAAGTCATAAAGCCGGAGAAGTGTAAATTTTGTGCTAAAAAAAGGTCCGACTCTTTTTACCGTTTATTAACCCTCACCCCATGATGAAACAATCAAACATCCCGCTGCAAAAAGAGAGTGGTGACCTAAAAACCTTCCTACGCCACTGCTTGTGGCCATGAGTAGCCTTATGACGAGCAACCAAACCGGTGGCAATCGTAGAACGTTGAAGTTTGTTGTTTAGGCTCAGAGCGTGTGGTACCCATGCGGCGAGTTTTTGGACTTTTCCCATCGAATGAAATGGTTCACTACAGTCTTCTAATTACACGTCAGTTGTTCAGCCAATTCTCTGGTCGATTAAAGCGAATTTTAATGGAAAAGCTGATTCAATCGATCTTCATCAACCCAACTGGAACGTGTCGCGTCCTTAAGGTTAAAATTACCGTTTTTAAAGCGTGAAAACTCACCATCGAGCCGTTCTTTCTTGAATAGCATTTCTCCGTTTACAGCACAAATCTCGCGAGCAGCTTTGGCGCCTTTCGCATCCTTACCGTCACGATTAAAAGTGAATAGCAACAAGTGTCGAAAATTATATTTTTTTTCAACGTGACATTCCATTTTAAGGTCTCAAAAAGTAAATAATTTAATCAACGCTAAAATCCAAAATCACTAGCGTGTAGATGAAAAAATTCGCTTTCGAATGACACAGAATATTTGCCAAAACATTCTTTTTTTGGCGGAAAATTTTAAGTTTAAAATAAACTTACTCCTCAATACTTGCATTACATAAATCCTAGAAAGTTGTATTTATTTTACTTTAAACTGCCTACTTTAAAGCATAAGTATTATCTTTGTTTTTTTTTTAGACTTTATTCTTAACCTGAGAATTTGTTGTTTCGTTTTTTTGTTTGTTACGAAAAGTAATACCTAATACATTTTATTTTTTATTTATGTTTGATGTTCGTTATGTATGGATACAAAACCTTTTTTCATTATAACTGTATATAAAAGTTTGGATATACCAACCCAACAAATAATATAAAAAAAAGTTCTTCAGTGTCTATTGCCTGTAATTTTTCCTATTTAAAAAAGGGGAAAAAAACAGTTTTTCGACAAAATGGCGAATGAGTCGCCACAACTAACCCCAACTTGGATTAATTGGGTAGGCCCTCAAACAGTGTTAGTCCAGGGCCCCCAAAATTAATGGTCCGCCTCTTAACATGTTGGGTTAGGTTAGGCTCTCGGCCCGAAAAATTTCGTGTGTAAAAGTCTCCTGCAACAGTTCTCGCCTCCGTTTTCTGGGATAAGAATGGAATCATCTTCACTGATAGCTTGCAGCAAATAAAGTCAGTGACGGAAGAATATTATTGTTATTTGTTAGCAAATCTTTGAGTATAAGCTTTATTCCTTCAAAAAATTATAACTGTACTGACACAACTGCGGTCAGATTAAAGGGTTATGCCGGTCCTGACTTTAGCCCCCTTCCCACTGCTAACCCTCATAGTGTCTTTGATCAATAATGAGGCAACCCTTTCGAGCTTCTGCTATCATTCTTTTACATCGTCATTAAAATCCGAGCATTGAGTTTTAAATTCGCAAACGACTTCGTCAGCTAAAAATTGGAATATCGTGCAACTTTATTCTTCAAAGAGTTGAATTACAAAATAATTTAAACAGCGAAGAATTATCACGTTCTGCTATTATTATATTCTAGACGGTCTAAATATTTCTGCCGAGTTATATTCGTTGCCTTTAATAAGCATCCCATTGTCTGTATTTTAAATTGTGTTCTGTATAGATGTATCGTCGTAAATTATTTGTTGTGTACGAAACAATTCGTGTAGATACCGATATTAAAGTTTTCAAACCTTGAAATCGATACGTAAGCAAAGAATAAATAGGGGGTTGTTCTGATTCCTAAATGTACGTTCTGTGGAAAAGTAATTTTTGTAAATGTTAGAAATGTAGTTGAACTTTCCTAAAGCAAAATTACTGATTTAGATTTTTTCGTTTCTGTTCATATTTAATCAGAAATACAAAATAGATATGTTGAACGTTAGGGGTCTCTAACAAATCATACATTTTTTGAAATTAAAAAAAATTATTGATCAAAATACTTAAAGGTCTAAGAAAATACACAACATTTTTATTTCATCTACAGGGTGGTCCATTTTTTTTGTAGCAGGACTTTTAACAGTCGATACAAAAACCCATTTTAAAGCGAATATTCCATATCAGCATGGGTCCATAAACGCTTTATTTTAAAGATGCAGGGTGAAATTTCGAAAAAATATCGATAATTTTTAACCGTTTCCCAACCAGTAGATATATTTAAACTAAATTTGGTATACAGCACTACCTTACAGATTACCACATTCGGTGAAAAATTAAAGCCCCACAAGCAACCAGTGGCGGAGTTGTGGTGATTCAGTTTCAATAAATTTTATAAAAAACTAGTACGGCCCTGTTCAAAATTAAACTAGAATTTGTTTTTGGGTTGATCATTTTATTTTAAACAAAAAGTGTTTCTTGACTTTTCTTCGTATCGGTCACCATTTGGCGGGGAATTTGATTTATTTTCTTATTCTCGCGAAAAATAAGTTCATAAATTCGATCCAAAAATATCGAGAAAAGCAGAAAATTGCAAGTTGCAAAGTAAATGCTCAAAATGTGGGTTATTAATCGTTAATTTAGCGGAACTTTTCTCTCATCATTAGTATGTTCTGTTATTAAAAACTGCAAAAATCGGTAATTACTTCTTTATTTTGAAGGTTAGCAATATATTTAGATCGAATTTATGAACTATTTTTTTGCGAAAATAGGAAAATAAATCGAATTCCTTGCCAAACGGTGGTCGATACGAAGAAAAGTCAGAAGACACTTTTTGTTTAAAATAAAATGCTTTACCCAAAATCAAGTTCAAGTTTGATTTTGAACAGGGCCGTACTAGTTTTTTATAAAATTTATTGAAATTGAACTCCCACAACTCCGCCACTGGTTGCTTGTAGGGCTTGGAATTCTCACAGAATATGGTAACCTGTTAGGTGGTGCCAAATTTGGTTTAAATATATTTACTGGTTGGGAAACTGTTAAAAATTATCGATATTTTTTCGAAAATTTCAACACCCTGTATCTTTAAAATAAAGCGTTTATGGGCCCATGTTGATGTGAAATATTCGCTTTAAAATGAGTTTTTGTATCGACTGTTAAAGTCCTGCTACAAAAAAGGGGACCACCCTGTATAATTGCAAAATAAATTTGTTGCTATGAACATAGATCATTAGGTAATTTTTGCCTGTTAAATTATAAAGTACTTTTTTTGAATTTGATTTACATATTTGTTAAAAAGCTACTTTTTATTATACAGTGAAATCGACCAATCTGGTACTTAAAGACATCCAAGTAGCTTAGGAAAATGTTGGTTCTAATCGTATTAAAGATCAAAAGATACAAAACATATTAAATTTTGATTTAAACGAGTTAACGGGCATTTAAAAAAAATCCGATAAGAACTGCAGCAGCTTTAAACTAAAATAAAATAAAGTTTCCATTTTCGAGACTGTTTCCTGCGAGGCAACCAGGCCCCTTGCTCATTTCCTACCCATTTTAATTATCCTTATTTCCACCTCTTCTTTCGAACGCTCTTGTTCGCAGCTTTTATCCTCCATCAAATTCCAATCTTGTTAAGACTTAAGGCGTCTCTTATTTTTTTCATTAAAGCGCTTTTTATTTTAATTTCATGCAGAAAATATCAAAGCGTCAGGATTCATTTAATTTTAATTGTATAACATATTTCTTAATTTCATTGGCTTTCTCATTTTACGAAAAAAGAAGCTCAATTTACAGTAAATGATAAAAATTACTGCGCAATCTTTAGTTCGCGTTATGTGTTTTTTTTTGTAAAGTAGATTGGTTTTGCCTTTCGTGCTAATTTAGTTTCAATTTTTATGTCATAAATTAGCATGGCATTATATTTATATAGATTGAAACACGAATATGTTCTTAGTAGAGTAACTTTTAGAAATCAGCTTTTAGTAATGCATGTTTTAAAATTGTTAGATATGCATTTGGGTTAAAAGAAGCATTAAATAATATCGATGCATGAAACTCAGCTTTTTCAGATTATAGCGTGCATTATATATCTTCTTATTTATCAAGAAACACCATAGGAGGCATCTGTTGGTTATTATTTTATCCCACCAAAATTTTTCGAACGTACTTGGTAAATTTATTAAAAGTTATATGCAACAATCATACCCACAGTGTTTCTTTTATTTCTTTTAATGTATTTAATTGACGCCAAGTTGACCTACAGAAATAATCTAAAATCAAATCTACACATTAAAATTCGTTAAGGCGTGGGGAACATATTGCACTGTCGTGTAATTAAAATTCAGAATTACACCTTGCAGTTTACAGTGCGTAAAAGTATTGCCAAAAAAGGTATTAAGATACAGCGAGAGCATAAGTCCAGTATGCAAAATTAAGTGTCCATCAGTTTGTAACTGTTTCTGATGGCAAAAGAATATAGCAGCTGCCTCATTAGCATATTTGATCGGCGAGAATAAAGCCTGTATCGCCCACCAATATGTGTAGGTAATATTAAATGTTAAAATTGATTGGCTGATATAATTTTATAAAGGTGTTGCCAAAAGAGATTAAATGTAAAAGAATAAAGATAAATGAAAATTGAGTTCTTTATGCCTGTAAGTCTGTTGGTCGCATAAAAGAATCTTATGAATAAGCTTTTTGTCTTTCATATATTATTATACAGGGTGAGTCACGACGGACGCGCCGGAGTTTTATGGCGAAACGGTTTATATTTTCAAATTTCTGTCGCTGTTAGATTATGTAAGTCAATAAGGGCTACATTTTAAAAATATTTTCAAATATACAGGGTGCTCAAAAAAAGAGTGCCATATCAAAGTTATACTTTTTCTTATGCAACACCCTGTATAATTTTACATTTTTGGAGTCCTCTTTAAATTTAATTCAAAAAATGTATAAGGTCATACGGGTCTAAAGTCAACCGTTCTCGTGAAAATTGCATTTTCATGAAAATACAGTATTTTCAAAAATTTTCTACATTTGAAAACTTTGACAAGTCTGAAGAAATTCGCTTGGAGATAAGATTGACAATAGATTATGTAACACTTTGCACCACCTACATTTTAAAAATATTATACAGTGCGTTTTTTACGCTTGGTCAAACTTGTGAAACTTTAAACATCGATAACTAATTTTTTTTAAATACAACACCCAATATTTTTTTACACCGTCTTATGGAAAATTTAATTCTCTTTCGAAAACATAAGAGTTGTTTTTCACCTAAAATTGATATTTTCCGAGATATCGCGATTTTATTGTTAATTATTAGGGCAAAGTAATATTTTCAAGTAGGCTATGAAGGTAGACAGCGGTAATTTGAAACAATTGAAAGAAAAAACAAGACACTTATGATTTTATCGTTTGACTACACACTTTTGACATATTTTTATAGGAAAGTTGTAGTTTTACCATATTTATGTTTAAATATAGATTTTTTTAAATTATTTATGCATTTATTTATTGGACCAGTGTTATAAGATAATTACTAAATCCTATAAACCATTTTTTTGTCTGTTTACGATACGATACTACGACACTCTACCGAAAACAATACCAGCCATGTTTTTTTTTTAAATGTAAAATTAGACAAGTCAGTATTACTTTTTTTTTTAAATCAGCGTTCCGTTCTCGTACCTGATACATTATCAATCGGTTTTTAGGACTTGGCAAACGATCAAACTCAATTATATGAAAAATATTGTGGCCATGATGAGAAACCTATATTTAAACGTAAATATGGTAAATCTACAACTTTCTTATAAAAAAGTGTCAAAAATGTGTAGGCAAACGACAAAATTATAAGTTTCTTGTTTTTTCTTTCAATTGTTTCAAATTACCGCTGTCTACCTTCATAGCCTACTTGAAAATATTATTTTGCCCTAATAATTAACAATAAAATCGCGATATCTCGGAAAATATCAATTTTAGGTGAAAAACAACTCTTATGTTTTCGAAAGAGAATTAAATTTTCCATAAGACGGTGTAAACAAATATAGGGTGTTGTATTTAAAAAAAAATGAGTTATCGATGTTTAAAGTTTCACAAGTTTGACCAAGCGTAAAAAACGCCCTGTATATTTTTAAAATGTAGGTGGCGCAAAGTGTTACATAATCTATTGTAAATCTTATCTCCAAGCGAATTTCTTCAGACTTGTCAAAGTTTTCAAATGTAGAAAATTTTTGAAAATACTGTATTTTCATGAAAATGCAATTTTCACGAGAACGGTTGACTTTAGATCCATAAAACCTTACACATTTTTTGAATTAAATTTAAAGAGGAATCTAAAAATGTAAAAATATACAGGGTGTTACATAAGAAAAAGTATAACTTTGATATGGCACTCTTTTTTGGAGCACCCTGTATATTTGAAAATATTTTTTAAATGTAGCCCTTATTGACTTACATAAACTAACAGCGACAGAAATTGGAAAATATAAACCGTTTCGCCATAAAACTTCGACGCGTCCGTCGTGACTCACCCTGTATACTAAAATAATTTATAATTATGGCCGATCAACCTTGCCTTTATAATTTCTTAATTGTAATAAAATTTGTAATTTATAAATAAATATTACTAAAATTTTTGTAATTAATTTTATTTAAATTTATTGCAAATAAAAATTATTATAAAAATGTATTAATAATAATTAAGAAGTTATAAATTACTAATATCGCAATACTAAAAATATATAGGCAGTGTTGATAAGCAATAATTATTATGACTTATTTTAAGTATTGCTATCGTGACGACCAGTCAACCTGCTCTCTCGTTTATATGTTACAATTTTACATAATTTAAACTCGCCCAATCATATTTTATTTTTAAGTTATGGAATTAAGAAACAATTCATGCATTGGCTAAATTATTAAATTCTTACGTGTTGCAATACGACCGATGTTTGATGATTAATATGAAAATGTTACCATAGCCAATGGTCCATAGGAACTAATGTAAATTAATTATTTTGTACCTATATCAAGTCTGCGAATTTGCTCCTTAACGTACCGAGAGACAAGATAATATAGAAGTCGTCAAAAGCATTTGCGGCCATGAAATACGCACTATTTTTTTTGCAACCGTGAAAATTATCTAATTATAATTAAAAAATATTATGTATTTACTTTCAAAAATTGTAAATCGACCAGTAGCCTGGTGGCCAGGAGTGTCTAATATGGAAACGACAAATTTTGCATTTATACAAGTTGGCGGTTCTTAATAATAAATTGAAATATAAGAGTCCCAGTTAGTTTCGCGGCGAAATACTCACTTCGCATGCGGTTGCACAAAAAAGTTTATTACCTACTTACAAAAACTTTTTTCAGTACCTATTCCTTAAATCAATTACGCATTTCAACGAACGGAATGTTTTTTATTTTAGGTAGTAAAAGAAAGTTAAACACAATATTGAGAAACACGTGCTAGATACTAAAACCCTAAAAGGAAAGGTACTAAGTTCAGTACTCTACTAACTACTGTTAATATTGAAATATATAACAATAATATTAGCCAGTGTATAGTTAAATAAACTACAGGTATTTTGACAACTGAAAATATTTTATTACCTGCTTAAAAAGTACCTACTCAATTGAAGAAATAGGTATAAAAAGTATTTATTTAAATGCAGTAGGTACCTAAAAAAAAACAAATATATTCGAGACTAGACGAGATTCTCGACTTCGAGACGAGATTTTGGTAGTCGAGAAATCCTCGAGACGAGATAAGGCAAATTTCTCGTCTCGAATTTTCGAGACGAGACGAGACTTGGCTATTTCTCGTCTCGTCTCGTCTCGCGGCATCACTATAAGACCAGGTTAGAGACTTTTTTTTTATTAGTTGCAGTAAATATTAATAAAATTAGGCAATAAAAAGATAAGTTTTTAACGAGCAAGATATGTTTAAATATTTTTGGTTTGTAGCACCAGTTATTAATACCCCGACAAAAAATCATCTTTGATTTCCATTCACACAAAACATAATGTAAATCTACCCTCTTTTCATCTAATTCCAAATAAAAGTAACTTAAAAATAAGAATTTTTTTACAGTATTAAGGAAAATGCACTTCCGATCGTCGTTTATCTGCTAGACTTATTTTTTTTAAGGTTTAAGATTATTAGTTAATGGAACTCGAAGTGAAAAACGTTGCCAAGCCCTGTGCTAGACTATGAAAGCTCTATATGACGTAACAAAACAATTAAACACGCATAGTTTTATTTATTGTTTCTCAGATACACTGTTTTTGTATCAACTACTTCCTCATTTTCATCTAAATTTATTGATTTATCACTTCCATGCCGAGTTTTGTAAACTGCAGTATTTAATTTGTATCCCCATAAAACAGAAGTTTTACAGTAAAATTTTTAATTTAAGCGGCAGTGTTTACTCTGAAAGTAAAATATCCCCCTCCGGATTTAAAGTGACGTTGGGAAGGAAGTCTCAAAGATTGTAGGGTGCGACATATGAAATGAAGAAAAGACTGTGAAAATGTTTATGTAGCAAAAGTTTTAAAAGTGTGTTCACAGAGGAATAAGCTATTTGATTAATTAAAATATCCGACAACATCAAAATTCTTAGCTGTTTTTTGACTTCCAAACACTTGAACGTTTTTATCATATTATGTGGATATGATTGTCTTATTTCAAGAGTTACTGGACCGATTTTTGTATATCAAAGATTTCAGATGATCAAAGAAGAGGCGCTTGAAAATTATTTAAGTAAAAATAGAGTATGTATCCAGATTTTTGCGACATTAGGCATATATAATTGATGTTTAAATCTCTTTCCGTCAAAAAGTTTATAAATCATAAAAAAAAATATTTGCATTATTGGATTTCAATTAAAGCACAAAAAAATCAAAATAGGGTTTACTATTTTTAAAAAATTGTTAGCTTTTTTGGAATTCAAAAACTGGCTGTTTAAAAATGAAATTGTTTGTCTCAACTCTTTATTATTTTTGTAAAAACCTGTATGGTTCATAATTTTAATTATTTCAATGATAGTAATTTTTAATTTACTAATTTTGCATATCTATGGATTGCCTATTAAAAAAATATATTAAAAAAATAAATGTCTTTGTTTAGGAAACAGTTACATAACACAAGAAGAAATACAGCCATAATAAATGTTGAAATTAATTAAAATGAAGTATATGGTGCAGTAAACTTAAATGATTTTAGATTAAAATGGAATTTGTAGTTTTTTACATATACACATAAAACAACGTATTTACAAGTACTTTCCGACACATTCTTTCCAAATAAATCTGTTGTATTTCGCAACTTATCAGTATAAAAAGTATATAAAAAACACGATAAAACGTAACTTGTAATGGAACGATTTATTTGTTAACAACTCTTTGTTTTTTAATCTGTTTAAGACAGCGCCATAAATACTTCTTTTACTGGAATGTCTATAAACCTACAACTTTTGTAGCACATCCCCATTTCCTGCAATTCTTCTAGTTCAGTTTATTTCACGATAATACACACAAAAAAAGTTAAAGCATTTAAAGTTCTTATCTTTTTTTAAGTTGATTTTAATGTATGAGTTAGAATTTTGTTGGAAATGTAAAACTCTTGTATAATAGGTAATTAATTCACTTTGCGTGTAGAATTCCACATCGAAATGAAAGAAAAATAGTTGTTTATAATTATTGCTTGAAATTTAGCTGCCGTTTATCTTACAGATTAGAATAATAAAAGTTCATATTTCTTAAATAGTATATACTGTTTTTCAATCAAATCAAAGCAAATACTTAAAACATTATTTCACAGTAAGTAATACAGATATTAAAATATAAACTTTACATGTTCGAAATGCCCTTCTTCAGCGTTAATAGATGAAAGATATCTCTCACCAACTGATTTACAAAATGCAATATTTTCTGCTTCCTGTTGTATTATCATTAATATTTTTAAAATTATTTGTGAGTCTAACTGTGGCGGATTTACCTATCGGCTAAGTAGGCTATAGCCTAGGGCGGCAAGTTTTAGTTAAATCTATTTTTTTTAAATAAAGAATATTAAAATTTGATATAAAGAAATACTGCCCCGGTCGGCAATTTTTAAGGGCGTCGTACTTTCTAAATTTCGAGAATTCAGAGATAGCTTTAACATACGTAATTTTTAAAAATTTGGTATCATTTATTGTGATTTTGTTCACCAAAGTTTTGTTTTGTTTACAAAAAATGTAAATAACTTTTAAATTTTATTCTTTTATGTATATTAAGAACTATAGATATTTTTTTCAAATATAAAGAAGAAATAAAAAATAGCAATTTTTTACATAGTTTATACAGGGTTTTACAGGGTTATACAGGGATTTAGTTTGATTGTAGATCCCTATAAATTTGTTATTTTAAAGAAAAACTTCTATAATTTTTGTTTTCTAAATCGTGGAAAATTCTCTATTAAACGAAGTAACAATGTTTTTTCTATGGTGAAAATGTCAGATTGGCGACAGTCAATTTTTTTTTAAAATTACATGGTATACTTTTTATTATTGATTGTGATTGGGAATTAAATTCTAAATCCGATAGTGCATTAAAAAAATTAATATACATAGGAAAATTTTTGAGAAACATGAGTTTAAAAGTTATGTATTATTTTTTACAAAATCGTATTTGACTAAATAAAACATGATCGCTGTCTGTAGTTGTTGACAGTTTATAATTGTGATTTATCATTTGACGACGAAAAATCATTATTTTGTGAGTTATTAATTAATTATGGACCTTCTGTCAATTTTCTTATGTAGCGTGTAGATACTTAAGTGTAGGTACTTCAGGCGTTTCAGTTTAATGCTCACTAAATAAAGATTTTTGGTCGAAATTTAATAAAACACAGTTAGACAAGTTATAAACTGTCAATTACCACAGCGATCGTGTTTTGTTTAGTCAAATACAAAGATTTTGTGAAAAATAGTAATTTAATTTAAAAATCATTTTTCTCAAAAATTTTTCCATGTCTGCATATTTATTTAATGCTCTATGGGATTTAGAATTTAATTCTCTATCACAATTAATAATAAAAAGTAAACCCTGTAATTTAAAAAAAAAAGAAAAACAGTTGTCTATCGCCAGTCTGACATTTTTCATCGTAGAAAAAAACATATGAACGTCATTCGATAGAGAATTTTCCACGATAAAATATAAGGTTTAAAGGGGTTTCCTCTTAAAATAACAAAGTTATAGGGGCGCGTCAGTTAAACTGAATCATCCTGTATATAAAAAATTATAGGACGGCAAAAAGCTCCTAGCATACAGGAGGCAAAATTATGAATCCGCCACTGGAGTCTATAAAGGTTTCCTTACGCGAAAAAATCTAAAGGAGTAAGATCTGTGGTCTTGGAGGGCATTCAAACGCAACTAATCATTGAGTTATTAGGAGTTTCGCTCTATTTTAAGATCTTGAAAAAATTAAAACTGTGAATGTTGTTCATGCAATATTAATTTTCAAAGTGCGTGTAATACTAAAACACTCTGTGTATTGATAATTTTCGTTGTATATAAATATTCAACATTTATTAAAACGTTTGTCTACATTCTACAATATCAATTCTTCAATAAAATATTCTTTTAATTACTATCAAAGATTGTGTAGTTACTACACTAAATATAGATTTTAAACATTGTGATTTGTAAATGTTTAGTTTTTAAATTTGTTGTTAACGCATGCGATATTAAAATATGTAAAAGGAGTTAAATATTTTTTGTAGAACTTTAACAGATGTAAGTGATAAATTTCGAAACAAAGAACTTTTTATTTAAAAAAAAAAGATGCTAGCGTATTTAAATATGTCGAGGGTGGAACTGTTATAACAAGTTGCTAGCCATCAGCGAGTGTCGTAAGTTATAGAACTGGACATTGGCCGTGCCACATGACATATAAATTACTAAGGAAAACGACATATGCGCATAACTAAACAGGATATATGAGCTCTCTTACGTATTTCCATTAGTTATTAAGCACAATTTTTATGACTCTTGAATGATTTATGCACTGAGGTATTAATGCAGCCATGTGTTGTATAGTTTTTTAAGATGACGCTCGACGCTCTACTAGCATACGTGATGCAACTGTTAATGGACAGCAAGAGAAATCGAAGTTAGTGTTGATAAATGTAAAAAAATAACTTTATAAACGTTCAGATTACTCTTTCAATCTATTCAAAATTGGGATTCAAGAAACCATAAGAGCTAAAAAGTGGGTTAATTGGCAAAAATGGATGGAATTTTAAGCTTATTCCTATGGTTTTCAAATTTTAGGGACTCGAACCATTTTAAAAATAAATGGAGAATTTTTTTAATGTTTGTTTATATAGTTATTGCTTTTAACAGCAAATTTACGAAACTAGGACCATTTATGTTATGGAAAATGCTGTGTCTGGAACATTCTTCGCTCACAATTCTTTGCCTCCACAATTCTTCGCCCACAATTCTTCGCCTACACAATTCTTCGCCGCCACAATTTTTCGCCGCATACAAGCATATCACAAATTTTGTTTGTAAATGTGATTGTTTTTATTTATAACGCAATTTTTACAGATTATTTTACACTACTGATTTTACATGCACCAGTTCAATATGATTTATTTTTGTATTAATTAATGCACATATATTTATTTGTAATATTTTTTTAAATGTTTTGGCTGATTAATAAAAGCATAGTTATATTATGTATTATGTATATATCTGAGGATAGATTTGTATGATAAAATTAATTGATTTTTCTTAATGCACACATTTATAGTACCTATAATGTTACATATATTACTACGTATATTATATTATTGTATATCGCCCTATGATTGGGGTTTACCCCTGTTGGGTGTGATTTAATAAATAAATAAATAAATAAATAAAAGCAGAGTACAGTGCTATGTAGTCAGTACACAGTAGTGTAGTGATAAGATTGTAATCGCGAGTAGGATTGACCACTGGCGACATCCAGACTCTAAAAAAACTTAGCAAATTAGGTTAAAGTTACAATGTTTATTAATCTATAGGATTAGGTGCATTGCAAGTTTTAAATTAAAAAAAAAAATTAATTTTAATATGGGTTGCGAAGTCACAACTATTAGTAGCAATGTTGAAAAGGTACAGAACCATGAATGATCTTAAAATGAGCTTTAAGTTATATTTGAGCCACTCAGAAATCAAACAAATAAACTGCACAAACTGGTATTTTTTTCTAGAACCTTTGGGTTAATTTCATGAAGTATTTAATTCCTATCGTAAACTTAATAAAGGTTGGTTGAGAATTGTCCTTTTCACTAACTTTGTAGATTTGATAACGCATTTAGCAGATTACAAGCGATAGGGTCATACGAAATAGTAAAACGTCACAAATGAAGAATACCCATACGGGTTAATGCACACCCATCTGATCAGCATCATTGTCCACGACCGCATCGTAGTGACCCTCGACCCTTCCGTTGAGCGTAACGGTCAACAGTATAAAAAGGGCCTTACTATTTATTGTTTCCTGCTTATAAACCGTGGTCCACCTTTGTTTAATCTGCATACCGAGATTAGTAAAAATAAAAATACGAAAGATTAGGCCTCGTAATTGCTATCAGATGTTTAGTGGACAATGGAAGGATATCCTTTATGTATTTGCTTTGTTCACAAGGGTAATAACAAGGCATATTATGAGACAAACAATTAACAATGGTGTAGTGAGGACAGAGGTAAGCACTTCTGGTTTACATATGCTGCCGCGGGGACGTCTGTGTGTACGTGTGTGGTAGAAGGATGTGCGGATTCAGTGGTCCGGGCTCCGGGACCAGTCGACCATCGTTAAAGAGCTGTGGTTCGTGTCCATTATAGCGTTAAACCCAACACACCGGTATATTCTGACTGGAACCGAGATAAACTTCCTAATTTAATGGAGCGAGCAATTGAATTTCACGTTCAACATAAACTTTCATTTGTATGGCATTTGATTTGCTACTATTACAAATAATTTACATATAACTCAAACATACAGGGTGGACCTAATTCGAATGTTTTACAGGGTATCGCGGTTATCGTAATAGTTTGCGAAAATCTCTTTTGGGCTATTTTTTTGAAAAAAGAACGCCTATGTAATCAGATTGTTTTACATCACTTTCCATTTTGGCACTAAAAACAAAAAATAAAATTTCATCCTTTTTAAAAACGTACTGTAAGTAACTTCTTTATTTATTTAACAAAATGTTTTTTGTGCTGAATTTTATGAATAATACTAAAACTAAATTAAAATTGGTTTAGCGACCTTGACTTTCGAGATGTGAAGTAAAATTATATTATATTAAATAGAAAGAAACCCTAGTTGGGCATGATTTTATGTGAAAGAGGTTTTTTTAAGCTTTTCAAAAATGTATACATTTATATATTTGTTGCAAAAAATAACCGAAATATAGCTAATTTTGTAAAAATTTCATAATCAAAGTTTGCCATGATTTCGTAAACAAGTGATGTTTGTAATTATTAAACAACTGAACGTCATTTCCAAGCAAATCCTGCAACAGCCGCTACGTTTTTATCACTTAGGTACAATGTAAACTTCTAACATATTCAACTTTTCAAAGAATTCAAACTTAGCCATGTTCACAATACCACAATAAACAGTTATAAAATACAAAAGAATAAACGGATTTGCTTAAAAGTTGAAAAATTTACTTGGATGTGACGTTTAGTTGTTTAATAATTGCAAACATCACTTGATTACGAAATCATGGAAGACTTTGATAAAGAAATTTTTACACAATTAGCCATATCTCGATTACTTTTTGCAACAAATATATTATAAAGTTCTATATTTTTGAAAAGCTAAAAAACTCTCTTTCATATAAAGTCATGGCCAACTGGGGTTCCTATTCAAAAAAATATAATACATTTTTCGATAAAAATCGAAATATGTATATGCAAACTAAAGCAAATTTCCTAAAACTTCATACACACGCCAAAATTTTCATGAAAAATGAAAAAGTGCAAAAGTTTAACGCTTTTTTTAAGGATAATCGAAAATTAATCAAATTAATTTAGTAAAGGGTTTATTTCCATTTAGATTCAATTTACATGTTTTAATGCATGATGCCTTTTAGCCATGTACGTATGTCTTTTTGTATGCATATTCGTAATATTTTGCACCTGTTAGGTGGTAGCCACTGATGCCTTTATGAAGTTTCTTACTTACATTTTAATTGCTTCTGAATGGTGGTTACACCCAACTGAAGATAAAGTTCTTTTACAATGAACCGCTGTGCTTTGACTGCAATTCTTGTTTCTCTGTTGTTTACTACTTGTCAAGGTTGTGATTCGGACATATTACAGCAGATAACATATTCTTACATAATAAGTGGGCGGAATAGGTAGTAGGATGATACTTAAGTTGGGTTTACATTAGTCATGTGAGTGGATCAACTCACATGAATTCATGTGACATGAAAGCAATTGCATGTTTACACGCTTCATTTGAATTGCATTGTATTAGATGCTTCAAGATGGCGAAAGTGGAAGTACACAAAGCCAGTGGCGTAGCTAGGGTTTGTGCCGCCCGGGGCGGTCCCTGAATTTGCCGCCCCTATAAATAAGGGTCGCAAACTTTTTATTTTTCCAAAACCAAGCAGAGATCGACACAAATATGTTGGGGGGTAAACAGAATGCGCCGCAGGCGAATTTTTTTAAATTTTAGACGTTCAAACGCGTTTTAATGCAAAGCTAGATAATGTAGAATAATTAACCATCTTCCAAAATTACAGTTTTACAGTAGAACCTTTTCTGATTTTTATTTTCCTTAATCAGATCGCCCCCACTGCCTCGAAATTATTTTTAATAAGGGTGAAAAATCCCTGTTACAATAGAGTTTAAAACTGCATGGAATTTAATGCCTAAAATAAATGAATTGTTTCATAATTTTATTGAATGGTTGGTACCGTATCATAAATTTTATTAGGAACTTGGAATTTCTGTCGTTACAAGGGGGCGGGTTTTCAGTGAAGCAAGGTCAAGTTGCCCGTTTTATCCTCTAACTTCGATAAGAATTCCTTTTTTTAAATTAATTTTTATGAATTTAAAAGCGCCAAAGCCTGTACTGATTATTATATCTACTGATCCTTCATTACCCCCGAGATTTTCATTTTTACCCCATTTGGGTAGACTTAAAGTGCCGCCCCAAAAAAATGTGCCGCCCGGGGCGGACCGCCCCCCCCCCGCCCCCCTTTGCTACGCTACTGCACAAAGCAGTTCTTTAATCTGTAACAATTGTAGCTAGTAAATTAATAAACAAATTGCCTAAGAAGAAAGACCGAAAAACGAGGGTATGGGTGAAACAATGGATTCATCGTAGAGAAGCCCAAGGTGCCTCTAGAAATCTGTTGCGCAAATTGCAATCAGAAGATCCGATAAATTACAAAAATATACTTAGAATGAACCCAATTCAATTTAATAATCTATTAACAAAAGTTTCCCCTAAGATTACGAAACAAGACACATTTGGGTGAGGCTATTTCAGCCGAGGTAAAACTCGAAATAACTATGCGTTATTTAGCATCGGGGGATTCTTTTAAAAACTTGGAATACCTTTATAGAGTTCAATACCCAATTCCCGCATATCACCGACTACCCTTTGTATAGCGCTTGCTTTTAATTCTATATTTTTATAATCATTGCTTTTTGAGTTCCACAAACACTCGTAATTTTCATAAACCGTAAGAAACTTTATAGATTTGTCCTCTGACCATCGGCTGTTCGCCATTTTGAAACAATTGAAATGAATGCAAAAGTTAAACATGTTTCAACTGAGAAATGATTCCATTGAAATGATCCACTGACATGAATTACAAGGTTTAGACGGTCAATTGGCGTCCAAGTCACATGAATTCATGTGAGTTGATCCACTCACATGACTAATGTAAACCCCGCTTTACAGCTGGCTTCTAATGAAGAATTAGTTGAGTGTAGTTGCGATTATCTTTGTTGGCTTTTTTTAGTTTCTTTGTTAATTGATTGTCGGATCAGTATCTGTTAATACTTCCAGGAACAATCTACGTTCCCTGATTGGAACAGTGTCTTTTTTGGTTACCCGTTGACGTTTCGACCATGTTGTCTTAGTCTTTTTCAAAACGACCAAGACAACATGGTCGAAACGTTAACACGTAATCAAAGAAGACGCGGATCCAAACCTGGGAAAGAAGATTGTAACATGAATAACGGCATGAAGAATAAAAAACTTCCAGGAACTTTTAAGTGAAAAATGTTATATCTGTTTTTAAAACACTTTGTCAGGATTTCAGTGTTTTATAAAGATACTCTTCTCCCTTCGCCAACTATCAATAGTTTTTTTTTTCATATCAATACAACCTGCTCCCCTTCAGTACATCTCTTTGTGTGATTTTGATTTTGAAGTAGTTCTAGAACAACTTTCCTTACTTAAACTGACACTAAATTGCAAGCATGTGTTTTGCGCCATTAAATATTATTTTTAAGATCATTCTGTTGCTTGCCGTTATCTAAACAGCACGGTATTATATCTAAACCTTGTAAACCAAACCTATCTTAATTTAAAGTCAGCTGCATACGCTGTTAAAAGCGTATAGATTGCAACATCTCATTATATCAATTACCAGATCCACTCTTAGAGTAACGTAAACACAAAATAAGACTAAAACGTTTAATATAAAGCCAGGTGCGAGATGTGCCGTACGAGTATTGAACTCTGACCATGACCCTAGTGGCCACCGGACTTCAGCGGGCAACCCTTGAGCGCTAAGCCCACAAAAAACGGAACCAACGGTCTACCAGCATCCCGCTCTTAGGTATAATACTGTTATAAATTTATAGCATCGAAACAGATGCAGATGTATAGCAACTCCAGATGTCCAGCGTTAAATAAGAAATGCTTGTTTATTAGGACGCTATCAAGTATGTCATCGGTAATTTTGTTTTTTATCTTCGTACCGTTTAGGAGTAGAAAGTTGAACCGATATTAATATTTATCCAATGTTTTTGATTCATTAATTAAGATTTATCTGTAACAATGTATGATAATTAATTTACGGTTTTACTTCGTTACTTCCTCACATATTGTGAGTAATATGAAAATATAATGTTTAAAGAATCATTATAAAATTGTCGATTTTTTTCCAAGAAAACTGGAAGGCTACACCTTTGGAAATTATTAAAAGTTTAAACAGCTGTAGCATATGACTTTAGGCTGTTTTTAAACAAACTTAAGTCTCAATCGCATTGCTTAGGGTGTCTTTAACATTTTCAGTGAATGTAAAGACCATTCCAAAAGAATCGATGTTTTTCTGAAAAAAAAAAAATGCAAGGTCTTGGAATTTTTTGAAAAACTTTGAAGAGCTGCAAAAAATAATTTTACTCCGTTTCTAAAAGAACCAAAGGTGAAATGCATTGCTTAGGGTGTATTTAACATTTCCAGAAATTATAAAGACCATCATAAAACACTCGATTTTTATCTGAAAAAAATTGCTTGGTTATACCATTTTTTAAAAACTTTAAGGTGCTGTAAAAATAGTTTTAGACCGTTTTGAACCACCCAAACATGAAATAGCATTGCTTAGAGTGTCTAAATATTTTTAGAAAATATAAAGCCCATCCCAAAATATTCGATGTTTTTCTGAAAAAAAAAAAAAAATCTGCAAATTCTTGGAACTTTTCGAAAACGTTAAGGAGCTGTAAAAAATGGTTTAAGGCTATTTTTAGACATACTGAAGTTAGAAATGCCTTGTTTAGAGTGTCTCCAACATTTTTAGAAAACATAAAGACCATCCCATTCCTTAACTTTTTTGCCAAAAATTAAAACTACACTTAATAATTATTTTATAAAAAATGTGAATAGCAGTAAGTTGTTTTAATCCATTTTTAAACAAACTAGATACAAAAATGCATTGCTGATCAATTGTGTTTAACAATTTCAATAAATATAATGACTATTATACAAAATTTACAAATTGCTAAAAGCAAGTGCTATAAATTTGTACGTAATTACTTTAAAATTATACCATCCACTAACTTTCATTGAAAACAGTTTTTTTTTTTGTCGAGAAAATGAATTATTAATCATTGAAACATTCTTATGTAAACTGAACATTATAAATACCAAAATGGTTAAAATTTACTGCTAATTTGGAAAAAATACTTTAGTAATTTAAATTCCTTGCAAATTTTAAGATAAAATTGTTGTACGACTTCCGTTTCCGCTTGCAGTTTGTCACTCTGTATAAAATTCATTTATAAATACGCAGTAATAATATATTATTTCATTCGTCCTAAATTAGATTATATTTCGCATATTACATTTCTTGCATGAAGCAAGCAATAATTTTTCAATGTTTATTTACCTATAAAATCCTTGTATACCTACTAAAAGCGTAGGCAAAACAAACTGTTGAATTGTTTTAAATACGTAATAGCTTTTTAACTGAAAAAAAAAGTTGGAATATTTGCTATACCGTTTTTAATGAAAATTAAAATTCTACTCAAATATAACTAACTATTCGGATCCTTTGATAAAAGTATAAAGCTTCAACTCAACTGAAAAAGATTGTTTTCAGCAAATATACCAACATATCGCAAATTAAACCTACAATGTATGTACACAAAGGCAGAAATTAAGCAAACAGTTATTATATAAGTTATGAATCATATAAATTTATTGCTGCCTGCCCAATTAGAAAGGATTAAGTCACACAAATAACTAGGTATGTCTCGACAAGATAATGCGTAAAGCTAAGTTGACATTTTTATGGTTGTCAGACATCATAATAAAATGCTTAAACTATTTTAAGACCGCATCAAAAATAATTACACGCTCTTATCATTCTGGCACTGAGCAACGTCGTACAAACTTGTGGAATGTTATTGAGCAGGGAGTATTACGAATTTATCTTTGGGTACGAATATCATTGAAGCACCGCAACACAAGAGGGATTATAAGATGGCAAACTTCAGTAAGGTTCTTATAAATTAGGTTTGAGGGAATTACAAATGTCGGTGCATAAAAGAAAGTTTATTCGTATATTTTCTTGTTGCAAAATTAGTAGTGAAACTAATATTCGAATAAAAGGATAATGGAATGAAAGTCCGATCGTTTTTAAGTTGTGATTTTTCTATAAAGCCTTGATTACCCAATCAAGTGTCTATTTTTGAAGGGATTTTCCGGTAAGGAAATTGATAATGACATGTTGACAACATAATTAGATTAATGCCCTTTCGACTTTACTTTAAAAAAGTGGGTTTCGGCATTAAATCCAGAGAGTCGAACCGAAATTTATTTCGTTTCGGTTTACGGTTACGTTCCGTGAAAATATTTTTCGTTCCGGTTTCGGTTTCGGATTGGCTGAAAATCCAGGTTCCATTTCGGTTTAGTTCCGGTTCGGTTCCAGTTCAGTTCCGGTTCTGGCTCGAATAACAAGTTAAAATTAAGTCTGAATATTTATTCTATTTTTTTAATTCTTCATTTTCAACTTTAGAATTAGAAAAAATATCAGAACTTAATCAGATTAAATAAGTTTGTCGACAAAAACGAAAACAAAATATTAAGCAAATTATTCAAAAACATGTTTTATTTATATGAACAGGTACTTTAAGTAAGCAATTATAATTGAACTTTATAATGAAAAATGGGTAAATTAAAAAAAAAGAATAATAAATTCACCCAATTTGTTCAAAATAACATCCTTCGTTTTTCGATTCTTCACTCAAATGCCACGTCGGAAAGAATTTTTAGCTTGATGACACTGCTTGGCGAAAAGAACGAAATAAATTGGTGCTAACTTAATGGTGAAAGAAAATTATTAAATGTCCTGCAGGAAGTTTCAAAACATTTTGAAAACCAAAAGTATGCACGCAAAAAATATATATTAAAAAATGCAGCTAGGAACGAAAATTATTAGAGTATTGCACAGGGTGGTCCAAATTTGATGGGATTACTTGGGTATCTCGCTTAATATTGATGATAGAGAAACGGTTAAGTTACCAAAAATCTACAGTTTCTTAGGACAAACCCAGAGCAGTGTGCAAAATGTTTTTTCATTTACGGTTTTCAAGTTATTAGCGAAAAACTGTTTTTTGTTATATTTATAAAGTGTTACATCTCCGTTCTTTCTGTAAATATCGAAAAAATTTATGAAAATTATTTAAAGATATGTTTATGTAGTATTTAATGGTACAAAAAAAATCAGGCAGTGTCCCATGGTCGAGGTTGCAAAATTAAGTATCTCAAATACTACTCTTTTTTTTTAGTTTTTAAAACTGATCGTTTCTTGTAAAAAAGTAAAACGAAAAAAAATGTAAGCTTTCTGTAACCGAAATTAACCGTAGGTATTTATGTTTTTTCGTTCAAACCGAAATTAACTGTTAATAAAATTTCGTTCCGGTTCCGGTTTCGGTTTTTAAATCCAACAGTTTTTCGTTCCGGTTTCGGTTTTGTTGAAAATACCGGTTAATTTCGGTTTTCGGTTCGGTTCCGGTTCGACTCTCTGATTAAATCAGGATAGATTCTTTCTTAACAAATTTTTTATTATTATGAAAAATCTATTTATTACATTTCAGTTAAAAATGCGCTATTAAATAAACGAAGTTTTTTTTGTAGCCAAGCCTTGATTTGCAGCCGTACACAAAAGTTTGTTGTTACAGCAAAGTTGTTTAGAATGTACCATTGTGTTTTTGTAATCAATAGCTGGGCTCGCTTACAAATTAACTTCGGTTAATTAAAACGTAATACAATCCTCTAAACTTGCCTTAATTTATTCTAACCCCCTTGCAGAAATTCTAAACGGTTACTTATGTTGATTAAAAGTTTTCACTTTCAATGCCACTCCAAAGTATTGACGTTAAACGACGAACGTTTTCGACCGGTGCTACATCTCCTTAACTACGTGTCGAATTCTTATTCCCAGAGGAATCTATTGTTTAATGTCGCATTCATCCCGTAATGAAAGATGGCCGCTGAAAAGGGTTGTAGAACAAAAAAGAAATAAAATAAAAATGTATACATTTGGGTCCTTTCAGGAACAACTAGGCTGGATGCGGACGTGAAATAAGAATTAACATTTCACGGTATGCAAATGAATAGGTAAAAATAATACAGTGAGTCTTATGAGAGATGAAGGGGTTGTCCTGGCTCGGTTATTACAAAAAGGATAACTGGTTTCTTGCGATACAGGTTTCTCCTTTGTAACCAAACGGGGGCCTGAGAAATTCATAATTTACGATCTTCTTCAAACTTGCATTTTCTTCCGAAGTTATGTAAATTTTCGATGAAAACTTTTTAAAGATAAAGCAGCTAAGTTTGTGAAATGAGATACATATATTTGATTATTTTGAACATCGTGTTATAAATGGAAGACGTATAGAACTGGAATAACAAGGAGTTGCTAGTATTGTAAAGACATCTTATTGTGATGCTTGGCGACTGACAGGTTTAAAAAATCACGTTAAAAAACAAATGCTCTGCTATATAATCTCTTATTACAATCATATTTTTGATTTAACGAATCAAATTTCAAGAAGTCAGTTTAAAAAATGTTTTTTGAAATAATGTAGTATATAAAACACAATTAGGATTATAACGAAGAACCATGTAATGGTTTTAATCAGGCTGGGTCATGAACAGATAGAGCAGATAGTCCAGCACTATAGGCCTACAAGGCCAATGGCTTCGATTGTTTTTGTTCTTTTTTGGCGTTTTTTCTGGAGTTAAGTTCTTTTTGTGTTTTCCTTTTTTTTAAATTTCCTTTCGCATGTTCTTCTTCAAAGCTTGTGTCATTTCTGATGCCCTCTTGTTATCTTTTCGTATTCTAATTTTTTTTAAATTAACTTTCTTTCTCGTGTCCTATAGTATTGCCTGTATCGTTGACCTAATATTTCTGTTATTCTTTACTATCAGTTTTTTTTGGAAGTTGGTAGTTTGTTGTTTTATTTTCTTCCAATTGTGATCTTTTGATATCCTATTTTCGTTGTTCTTCCTTTCTGTCTCTCTTCATCCGCTATTTGTTTTAGCATCTTTTGAATTTCTAGTTCCTCCTTTGTCATTTCATTGTTTATATACAGGGTGTCCCAGATTACATTTCCAGCATGGGGATCTCGCTTATTATAAGAGATACAGGTTTGTTTAAATTAGTTGAATTATTCCTTGGTATGAGAGGAGCCACAATCAATTTTTAAAAGTACAAAATTCCTCGTGCTTCAGATGTTATAGCAAAAAATATGAAAATGTCCAATTTCTTTTTTCTCTCATAACTTTTTTGTCTTAATCATTAGAACAATTTTATTTGTACTTTCTTAAGGCACTTTTTAATGGAGAATGTAACTGTTATTTTAGATTATTTTTAACACCTACCATTTTCGAGATATTACCCCTAACTTCATTTTTCCTTTTGGGCCGCAAAGTTGGCTATGGAATAGTTGAATGTGCTTTTTTTTCTCTTTAAAATGAGATATTACTTGCTACGTTTATTTTTATAAATAGTCACAAAATCAAGAAAAATCGTATTTTACCCATCACTTATCAAGCTATCTATAATAATAAAAACAAAAAACAACTAATTATGTGTCAACTGACAGTTACCATTTGTCTGCTGTATCATTTATTAGAATTGTTTAGTATTGTTGTGTAATTCGATAGTCTTTGTAGCAAATTTGTTATCATATAATTATGGGCACATTTACAACTAATTAAAAGTTTTGTATGTTGAAATGCCACATTATTTATAATAGAAAGTGTGTAAAATAAATAATTCTAATTAATTATTGATTTGTTTTGGATTTTTGGTTGGTTTGTCGAAAAAACCATATATTTTTAAATTTATTTCCAAATTTTTGTAATTACGCATCCTTCGTTGCCTTTTCTCGGGATATAGCTCTAATTATATTCGCTTAGCTTCTTCACAGTTTTTATGGCAAAGAATGTAGCATCTCAACATGTCAAATTAATCGCTATTTTTAAATGTTGCCATCATTATAACAATTACTACAAAGACTAACAAATTACAAAACAATGATGTAAAATTCTAATAAATGATAGCGCAGACAAACGGTAACTGTCATTTGACATTTAATTAGTTGTTTTTTGTTTTTATTTTCATAGATAACTTGATAAGTGTTGGGTAAAATACGATTTTTCTTGATTTTGTGACTTATTTATAAAAATAAATGTAGCAAGTAATATCTCATTTTAAAGAGAAAAAAAAAGCACATTCAACTATTCCATAGCCAACTTCGCGGCCCATAAGAAAAAATGAAGTTCGGGGTAATATCTCGAAAATGGTAGGTGTTAAAAATAATCTAAAATAACAGTTACATTCTCCATTAAAAAGTGCCTTAAGAAAGTACAAATAAAATTGTTCTAATGATTAAGACAAAAAAGTTATGAGAGAAAAAAGAAATTGGACATTTTCATATTTTTTGCTATAACATCTGAAGCACGAGGAATTTTGTACTTTTAAAAACTGATTGTTGCTCCTCTCATACCAAGGAATAATTCATCTAATTTAAACAAACCTGTATCTCTTATAATAAGCGAGATCCCCATGCTGGAAATGTAATCTGGGACACCCTGTATATATTATTTCTTGGAGTTGTTTAAACTTATACTTGTTTTTCATTACCTTTTCTTTTTCTAGTGGTTTGACTAGTTCTAACTTACATACTTTTGTTCCTCTCTGTATGGCGTTTTTAATCTGAACTTTTATACCTGTTCCTCTTTCAATAAGGTGTTCGAATTCATGTATAAGGTCTGCTTTGTTATCAGTTTTTATCTGCAAGCCTGTCACAACGATATTATTTTTGGTTCTATCTTTTTCCAGTCTTCTAACTCTATCTTCTACGGATTTTATCTTCTCTTTTATTATCTTGTTTTAATTTTTCAGAAATTCATTTTTCTGTTGTAGTTCCTTCAGTTCCTTTTGATATGACCTCTGGTGATGTTTTATTTCTTTTATATCTCTCATTACTACCTTGATCATGCTCATAAGCGTATCCGTTTTATCTTCTTTCTCTTTTCTCTCTTTTTGAGGTGTTCTGTTAATCTTTTTACTCTTTTTATTCCCTTTTAAAGTGTCTTTTATGTCCTGTTCTCTTTTTATTTTCGAATAGAGCAGATATCAAATTTTAAATATTTAGGGACGATAATTGCATAGAACGGTAAACTAAAAGAAGAGGTGAATAAGAGAATATAGCTGCAGCGACGAAATTTTACCACGGCGCTAATAAATGCTTGATGAGTAAGAAGGAGATCTCAAAAGAATCTAAGACGCGAGTGTTTAGGGCAGTGTACGTGCCAATTGGTATCTACTAATAGTTCAGAAACTTGGACACTAACAAGAAAGCAAAAACAAAGGACACAGGCGCAGGAGATGAGATTTTTGAGAAAAATAGGAGGATGTAGACTAATTGATAAGATAAGCAACGATAAAGTAAGAAAGAGCCTAGGAGTGAAAGACATAAAGATAAAGATGGAGACAAACCAAGTGACTTGGACATCTACTATGTATGCTACAAAGCAGGTAGGTACGCAAAAAATGGGATGGAAAACGAAGTTTGAGGAAAGAGAAGCAGAGGTAGACCAAGAGCAAAATGGGAAAACTAAGTGAGACATTGCCTATAAAAAAAGAAGTCAGCTGGAGAGATAGCCACAGTTAGCCAATAATAGACAAAGTTGGGGAAACATACTCAAGAACTAGGAAAAATACCTTGACACCAAATGATACAAGAGGACCCGATTAGGGAAAAGAAGAAACAAAAAGTGTTAAATTGACGTATTTTTATTATTTGGTAACTCATAAAAATACATCAGACTTTTGAAGTTTATATTCGCTTAATGGAATAACCGTTAAGTAAAATCCAAATTAAATATACATTTGCGATCACAATACTTATTGTATTTTATTTCAAAATCATACGCAGGTGCTATTTTTTTTATAAACTAAAATGTAATTAAAACGCATTGGTATAAAAAATTCGTGAGAAATTATCACATATGCGCTACAAACAAAGGTACAAGGGCCGTTGTGCATATGCAGCTTTTATTGTAAGAACAAAGGTACGTCAAAGTGACGAATATTTTTTGCAGGTTACCTTTGTTCAAGTAGTAAATCATTTGCATACGGCACTGGTTATAGTTTCTAGTTGTAAAGCGAATGGGTGGTTTAATTATTCAGACCGAAATAAAACTGGATCAAATTTAAACTCGAGCCAGTGGCGTTGGTAAGCGGGGCTGGGCTTCTTAAACTTATATCTATTTGATATTTGTACCTTTAAATTTGTCGAAATCGTTAGATTTAATTTAATAAGTCTTCGTAGCAAAGGTTTTATGAGACAATGCTCAAAATTCTGTTCATAAAAAAAATGCATTTTTGAATAAATTTTTTATTAGAAAATGCTTACGTTTAAATTATAAATACTTTGTTAAATATTGTTTGCCGATACTGCAAATTGCAAGCAAAATTGGAAATTTGGAATATTAATTAAAAGTAATTAAAATCTTAATATGATCAGACCAAATTCTATACAAAATGAGCGAAATTTTTTAATTAGCAATTTTATTTTGTAATTAAGAATAAGCTTCCCAGATAAATCGGCAAGTGTTCTATGTATTTTCAAAATTTTATTTTTTTTGTAGCTGGTACGTCCTTGTACCTAAAAAAATGTGTCGTGTAACTTAGCAATTTTATTAGAAATTGTAGTTTTACAATCTACGAGTTAATAATATAAATTTAGAACGGATTAAATAATAATACAAAAGTTTTAATGCGAAATTCGCGTGCATTATACATTAGATATGCCAAGTTGTTTAATACCAATTTTATTGTTTCATAATCTAATTGACCTCACTACCGATAATGTTGACCTTACCAACAAAGAACGCCATTAATCATAGAAACAATCTGGTTTGTTTTACCAAGCTACTATGGTTGCAATTCTGAAACGCTATAACGATTTCTTCTACAAGATTAGCTAAGCAGGATCACTTATCGAATTTTTAAGGCACACAAACATTTTTAAGTTAAAGAGTGAAGTTCGGAATAATTTAGGGTTGATAAAAGGTACCAATATTAAAATCGTATAAATAAAAAAGTAATTTATGCATGCGTGCTTATTAATCGTTCAGGAGTCGATGTATTTTGTAAACGATTTAGATATACGAATTAAACCCATAATTTATACTTATTGTTTTAAAATTGTATGTACATTTAATTTCAAAATGAAATTTGTTGATAAATAAAATAGAGCATGAACTTTGGACAGTAGCAAGTAAAACTGCAATAGCTAATAATTAAAAATGTGTATAAGGTTAATTTTTTTACATAATATTTTTTCATTCGAAGAAAAATATTTGTAAAAATACTAAGAATTATGTTGTACAATACATAAAATTTTATTCACTTTTGAGATTTACATACCGGGTGTACATGAAGTGTGGTACCCCCCTTTTTTTGTTAAGTTTTGATTTTAGATAAATGAAATTTTATACATATGATATGTGCAAAAAACCGGGTTTTTTGAGCACGTGCACACAATTGTTTCACTTCCGGTTTCGCCCGAAATGACCCCAACTTTGTTATTTTAAAGGAAACACCTGAATTTTATTATGGCAACAATTGTCCAAAAAACGTTTTTGTAAACTTTAAATGACATTTAGGTTACTTTAATCGGCTTTGAAGGTTGCGGAATCGTTTTTTTGACAAAAAGTTAATTTTTTTAATGGAACTCCAACATGACGCTTAAAAGAAATAAAAAAGTTGACTATCGTATCTCAAAAACTAAGCAGGCTTGGTTAATTTTGATAACTTTTGATGATTATGTCCTTTATCTAACCTAAGATTACCAAATTTCAGATTTCTAGTGTTGGTAATAAGAAATTTATAAAAAAACGATTTTTTTACTTTTTTTAGAATATTTCTGGGCATAATAAACATTCTTTTATTTTAATTTTTTGTGGGGATATAAACATGTACTTCTTTGCCAACTTTAACGTCCTTCTATCCAAGATACCTATTTTCTTTATGTCGAAACAAACACACTGTATTGATATTTTGATTTTAATATTATAAAGAGTACTCTAAATAATTAAACCGATTTGTTACTGTAATTAGCTTTAATTAGGTTTATTTTCAAAACTGGGCACACCAGTTTTATAGAAAAACGGTCCATATAATTATTTGCTACTAGACAGTGAAACTGGACTAGTTTAGAAACGAGTGAGCTGACAGACTTTAAAGCTGCAATACAGAAAAGTTTGAGCGCGCCACTGGATTTAGAAAGGGTTAAAGCTGATTGTCCGGTCCACCTATGAATGTAAAATAAGAATGGGACGGTTTGGGAGGCAGGGACCTGAGATGTTCCCGGATGTATAACGCAATGTTTGGACAGCAGTCCAACAAAAACCAACTTACAATTAGGTCCGACTAAAGTACGGATGCTGGCTCAGTTGTTATAATTAATGAATAAGTTGTCTCGGCTCCTGTTCCATTAATAAAACTTGTTATATCTATGAACTGCTGGGATCAAGTGTGTTTATGAAACAACGTAAACTGTGTGAGTGGGTGCTTCAATCGAGTTATCACGACTTAGTGTTGTGAATAAATCTAACCATGCTTTGCAGGGATATGTGTTGGCATTTATCAATTATGGATATGTCCAAATTGCATTGTTGCACTGTGATGAATCTACCGTACTAGCTATTATGTGTGTATCATTGATGCATGCTAACAGGGCTCTAGTTTTTCATTTGGTTTGGTACAGGTTTAATTAATTTCTTGTTTCAGTACTATTTTTTCGTTGTAATTTGTAGCTGCTGAATAAATGAGTTAGATTATATGCAGCGATGTATGCTAATTGAAAACATGTTAAACTTTTGATTTAAAATAGACTAATTAATGTAATTCCCCTAATTAATATTATCGATGTTTCGCGAAACTAAAATCATTGAATTATTTATAATTAGTACGTGACGAACAATTAAATTGTGGGAACGAAGATAATTTCGTTATTTGTTAAGGTTTATATCACGTTTTGATTTAATTGCATCATTAGTATATAAAAATATATACTTAATTGTGCTCATTAGCAAACAGTGTATGTGAAATAGGAAAACTTATAAAGTGTTCTGAATTAATATACTTTTAATTAAAAATAAATAATAAATAATTTAAGTCATTAATTGTACATTCATCGAAGTTAATAAAAAGTAAATCATCCTTTTGTGTTTCTTCCAAATCTGTTGTATAGTTTTCTTTAGCATTTTTGTAAATTCCTTAAATTTAGTTTTCAATGTATTTATTTTAAAATTACGCTGCAACAATCCAAACGTATTGATTTTATGTGAATATACCTAATTGAATGTTTATTAAAAAGTTATAATATTTTTAAATAAATTGATACCGTAAATAATAAAAAGAAATCTTTGCTAGGCTTTGTAGTTAATTCTACGTAATTTATATCATGTATACAGGGTGATTGAAATTCGAGTTTAAGCATGGGTATCTCGCTTATTATAATAGCTATAGATTTAAATTTGGCAATGTTCCTAAATTTGGTGCTTATTAATAAATCAAGAGAAATTGGAAATATCTCAAACGGTGTCCGAAAACATTAGGAAAAACCGGAAAATACGAATTTTGAAAATCGTCTAAAAGTCCTTTGGAGTATAAAATATTTCAAATGTGTAAAAACATTGCCGAAGCAACTTTTTAAACCGAATCGGATGGTGGTCACACATTTTTCCTAGATCGATTCGTTTTTGTTTTATGACAACCAACTTTATTTTTTCTTATGGGCGCAATTTTTGCTATTTACATAATCAAATGGAATTATTTTTTCTGAATTCATTGATGTATCATACATGGTATTTTACTTCTTTATTAATTGCCAAATTTAAAAAAAAGGGTTTTAAACAAAAACCATTATAAATCAGGTAGGTCGGTCGTTGTAGTTTATGTTGTTTCTTGTTTCCATGACAACCAATCAACAAGCTAAAAGTTTTGTCAGATTAGTAGATTTGTTAAAATGAACTTTAATAACGAAGAAAAACGCGATACGCTGCGAATTTTTTATACCGTTTTTTTAAGTTTTGTTATACTTTATCATATGACAGTATAACTTGTGAGTTTGGGTTTAAACAAAGTAAGCGTTTTTGTAATAAAAGTATTGTCGTGGCACCTTCTTGTTTCACGGTGTTGGCCCCGTACAAATAAGTCTAAAAACACCGACTCCTTTTAACTTCTGCTAAACTGAATACACTTCGGAGGCTGCATCCGTGTAACAAAGAATACCGGTCCCAATAAATTCAATAGGGCCAAGTTCAATGAAGTGTGATATAATATATCTAACCGATACGTAACAAGTGCCATACAAAAAACACAATATACTGTGGCTTTGAACCATAAAGCTCGTGCCAAACACTCGAACGAGTCAATTCATTTTACCTGCCTCACCTGGGTTTTCGATTACGGTCTTTTTTCATTGAGATGGCTTTAAAATTGTGTAAAAACAAGTTTGTATTTGTATAGACGGTCCTAAAATTCAAGTATGTGGTGTTGCCATGAATATTAATAGTGCACTAGGACATTTTATTGCCAGTTTTAGTAATTGCTGACGCCCATGGCCTTCTGGCAGTCACCTGTCGTTTATTCGCTATTGCCATATAGCTAATTTTTCATAAGCAAATTTTGTCTATAACAATACAAATTAGACTAGTATTTTTGAATTTTTTAAAGTGATTTATTTATGAATATAAATAATTTTAAACAACGTTTAGTTTGAAAGTGGCCACCAGTCACTTTTTACGAAAAACGAGTTAAAGCTTCTTACTACTACAGAAATGTATAGTATTTTTATCTTTATACAGTTTACTTGCAATTTTTTTTAAAATCATTTCTATTCAATAGAAATGTTATTTTTAAACAGAAGTGCAAATACATTTATTTTGAAATTGGCATTATGATATATTTGCTTCCCTATTGGTTGCATGACCAAACGGCCAAACTTAAGGAGGATGTTCCTTGAGTCAATTAAAGCAAAAAAATGTTATATGAAGCATAGTCCAAAACCCGATGGTTATCAAGTTATAGACCTTTAACGTTTGTAAAAAAAAAGGTAAATTTTAACATAAAAAAATATGAAATATGATGTCCGGAATGCTTTATCACTCCTATTATTGACAATGATTCAATAAATGGATGAACTTTTATATGAAATACGTTATTTAAATTACTTATACTTATATTTCAAAATAAGCTGATGAATTTGTTTATTATTTATGTATTTGTGTATAAGTAAGTAATAATGATAATGGAAAAATACTTGAGTAAACTTATCATGAAATACATTACATAAATTACTTATATTATTTAATTTACTCATCAATTTTCTTAAATTACTGCTTATCAAACATCACTTCAGTAAAATACATCGTACAAAATCAATTAATTTTGAAAGTGGCTTAGGTCACTTTACAGTATTGAAAAATGGCGATCCGTTAAGGTCTGTGCTAAATTATGTATAAGTACTAAGAAAAATATGTCACCGAGATAACAAATATAAGTGAAATTTCTCTCTAGTTAGCATAAATATTATAACGCAAAATATGTTTTTCTTAAAATAACATAAAAATGACTTGTGCCACTTTCAAATTAAACGGCTCAATTAATTAAGGAATTTAATTAATAATATCAATGAGCTTCGTGTATTAATATATAAAGTGTCATAAGGATTTCTAAAGTTTAATTAAATTTTGTGTTAATAAGTTTGCCATTATATTTAAAAACTCTATTCTTAAACTTTGCGAGAATAAAATTAACGAAAGCTATATAAACTTACATCCTCATTGTTGTGACTTATATATTTAAGCCACTAAACTTGTTACCCAAAATAATGAATATTTTCGACTCGGTGTTTTAATATTTTATAAACATTTTATCAAATTTACATCGTACTTACCTTATCCTCAAGGCGAACAGGCACAACGTACTTTTAAAGTAATTAACTTTAAGTTTAACATTTTATGTACTGTAATATACTTTATTTATTACGAGCATTTTAAATGAAAATTTGTAATTACATTTTTGGTAATCGTCGAAAGGCAATTTGCAAGTTTAATTACATATATCCGGAAATTGAATCTCTTACCTCAAGCAATCATCGATTTTATTAACTGCTTTAGATAATTTCGTGTAAGTTTTAATCATGTACAGTTTTTAATTGGAACATTTAAATTAATATTTGTGTAAAGTGAAACAAAAATAGCAGCTGGCATGATATACATTTGTGTTAAAAAGTTTTTTATTCAGTATATTTATTATAAAATTTGAAAGTATTAATCACATATTTTTTGGTTTTGTGTACTAAGCATTTAATGCCATAAAAAAAATATCGCGCTAACGGTTTCAATACTTTTACTATAATTAAAACTGTATGAAATGATCGAATAATATTCACAATCAATATAATTTGCATGCTACATTGTATAAAAAAACATTTATTATGCTAAATATATATCACAATCTAGCACGAACAACATTTTCCAGATATTCACCTGCAAGTAAAAAAAATTAATATACATATACGACAATTTTAGTTAAAGTGTCTAGCAGGTGTAGCGTTAAAAAAAATGCATATTTGCGTAACGGTGCAGATGTTTCATTGTTGCTATGAGCTAGAACTATATATAACAAACAATAGCGCAAAAGTTTTTTTGCATGGTTTTATCACTATGTGATAATATGCAAATTTCGGCAAATAATTTATGATCATACTTCAGCCACGGTTTTTTACGAACACATTTCACATGTCCGTGCAGTTGTATTTAGTGAGTAATAAATATTTTTTTAAATACATTGTTTAATTAACAAAGCAGAATAATTCATTTCACTGTCTTGCAACCACCTATAATTCTTAGGTACGGGAAAAACTTTCAAAAGGTTAACATATTATATTTTTAATTTACTTAAATAAAAGTATACTCATCTGTTTGTTTAATTTAAATAAAATGATATGAATTCAATGCTTAATCAAAATACCTAAACGTTCTATAAAAAATACCAAAATTTTATGGAAAAAGAAACTAGAATACTATACAACTATACAGGGTGCCCATTTTTCTAACCTGTTGGTATGGGTAAATCCGTTAATATTGGAGATACAGAAACGTTTAAATTAGCTTTGTGCAGAATTGAAAGAAAATCAGATGCCATCAAATTTGACCTACGTCTCAACTTTTTGAAATATTATGAAAAAACTGAAAAAGGGCGACTTTTTCAAACTTGAATAATTCCGTAAGCATATGAGCTAGAACAATTATAAAAATTGGCTTTTATAGATATTTTTACAAAAAATATCTACGTAGATTTTAAATAACAAAATTTTCATATAAATTTCAAAGTATTCCTTCAATGCGTACTAATTTTTCAACTCCATAGCCAGATAAACAGCCCAAGATTATGAGGAAACCACCCCCTTGCTTTACCGTTGACACTACACAACCCTTGCTGCGCGAACAAAAATTCTCCTTCTTGATCCAAATATTTCGAATTTGGAGTCATCGGACCAAATGAATTTATAAAATAACTGTAAGATATTCTTCTTATTTTGTGGACAAAAAAGTGTATTGATCACAGCAATGCGCCCAAACAAATTAGTTTTCCCTGTTGGTCCTTTTATTAAAGATCCGATCACAGGTTCTGAACGATTTTGCTTGAGTTGTGCGCAGATTTCCGGTGCTGTAAGGAACTACCTGACTGTGTGGTGCCACTGGTGAACATAAGGGTAGTTTCCTAATAATCTTGGACTATTTTTCTGGCGATGGAGTTGGAAAATTAGTAGGCATTGAAGGAATATTTAAAAAAGATTATTATAAAAGAACTTTGGAAGTCAACGCTGTATCATCTGGGCTACGACCAATTAGTGATGGGCTTACCATGCAACAGGATAATGACCTTAAAGATGTATCAAGATTGTGCAGAGGCGATTTAAAATAAAAAGAGGCCGAAGGTCTCTTGAATAACATGAATTGGTCAACACAATATCCAAATTCAAGTTCTATAGAATTTGTAACGGAAGAGCTTGATGAAACGGTCCGAGAAAAGTGTCCTTCGTAAAAAAAGAGCTTTGGATTACGTTTTCAGAAAAATGGTAGAGTATTTTACCAGAAAAAAAATTAGTTGTCGCATGCCGAGATTACATTAGTAAAAAATTTCAATAAATGCAAATACGGCTGTTTTGAGGAAAAGTCAGTAAAACGACTATTTTTAGTATTCTTGCCTTATTTGTTATAATTACAATTTCAACGTTAATAATTTCTAATATTTCAATCGTATATAGGTACATATACCAACATATGATAACATTGGTTTCTCCTGTTTAATTATACCTATACATACATACATACATACATAGGAGTATGTTTTTATTTTATTCAGTAAAATTTTCTTTTATATTTGAACAATATTTTCTGTGTTTAACTATACTTTTCTAGAAACATCGAGGTCGTCTTAAACTTCTGACCGGCAGTGTGTGTAAAAGTCTTGTCGCTCTGTATGTAACGAATTAAAATTTACTTTTCATAAAAGGAAATTAAGTGTCAGTTTTTAGAACGTTTTTAAAACGTCCGTGTACTGTGTTATAGTCGTTTTTCGGATATAAACTTTGTATTAAAGTACAAGAACCAATAAAAGCAAAATTTATGGCCTAGTGAAATGGGCTCTTCAGAAGTAAACGAGGCAGGGAATCGGCACGAGTCAGGCACATGATTGCACGGCCCATAACACTAAACATTACATAACTGTCGGCTTTTAATCCAACCCTGGAATTAATGCAAAACCGTTCGCTCGGGAATAGAACAATACACGAAATACAATTAAAATAATTTGATAAAAAAGCGACCCATGCATTAGTGCGCCAAGGAGCATCTGAAGTCCCCTTCCTTTTAACTTGTCGACTAATTCGACAGAACGGCGTTTGTCTGTTTTATGTACGTGGGGGATTTTTTTTACTGGCGATAAATAAGAACATGAACAAGGTACGAATGAAATGAAAAATAAAATGTTTGGTGATTATTTTAATTTATAGGGCTCAGTGAATTACTGTGGCATTATGGGCCTTTTATCGATGTTCGCATTAATCATGTGCAAGTTGTCTTTTAATGTAGCTTTATAATTATCTGTTTCACGGCGTCGCCAATTTGTGACAATCTTAAAACTGATCGCGAATAATTTAAAACGCTTTCAAAAACTTGCAATATTATATATTAGTTGCGAAGTAGCTGCCGGTTATGGCAAAATTAAATACCATTAAATGTACTTTGTATGATGTTTTACAGTTAGTAAACAAGTTTTAAACTTAAAATTTATAAAATAAGTGCTGCGTCATTTAAATATTTTTTATTTATAGATATAAATTAGCCTATAAAATCACTTATCTGTTTTTAAAGTATATCTTGAAGGGATGTACCGAATTATCGGTAGATAATCGATGACCGGCCATATCGGATTAATCTGTAGGTAGTCATTTAAATTTGTTAATAGATTGGACTATGAAATAGTTTAGCTATTTTACTAATACTCCAATTTTTAATGTCTGGCTGCCAACATGTCTATTTATTAATATAAAAAAACACAAACATCTCATTAAAAATTTTGTTATGTGTAGGAGTATTGAAGTTTTAGGAAATTTTTATAATAACAGTGGTAAATTGGGGGTACATAGGGAAGCAAATCCATCTTTATGCCATTTTCAAAATAAATATATTTGCACTTCTGTTTAACAATAACATTTCTATTGACGAAAATAGTAATGATTTTGAAAATAAGTTTAAAGGTAAAAATTCTATACATTTTTGTAATCGTAAACAGCTTTAACTCATTTTTCGCAAAAAGTGACTAATATAAGGTGCTCTTCTTTTCTTCAAAGTTTCGTGGACACTAACCAGGAGTTATGAAACAAAAACCTCGACTACTTTTCGTGGAAATCTTGCAAAATTTAAAAAAAGAACGGAAAGTAAAAACTCGGGACAGTTTTGCTCATTTCTAAACTTCCTCCCACTCCAGTTTTCGTTTCCAATGAGCGTTTACACTGTTACAATGTTGCCAGTGTATCAGATTTGCATTTTTGCAACAATGCCGTACCATAGCTTACATTAATTATTTTAAAAATTCATGAGAAAAGTACCTATAGGTATAAATCGGGGACAAATATAATCCGGGATGTGAGTCTTGTTTCAGGGACCATTCGTCCCCGATTTTCGGGGACGAATGGTCACCTTAGCACTACTTTCAAAATAAACGACTCGGCCGATAAACTAAGACCGATTAATCGGTTTATCGATGCATTCCTAATCTTTTGCCAAAATGCAATACGAGTTTTACGCAAGGAGTCGGAGTCGGAGTCGGAAGTCGGGAGTCGAGAGGAGTTGGAGCTTTTTTTAGGAGTCGGGAGTCGGAAAAACTACTGACTCCCTACTCTTTCTTGTTTGTATTTTTTTTCGATAATGAGCACAGAATAAAGAATTTAGAACAAAAACAAAATAACTATGCCAATCTATTTGTTTTTAAACGTAAACGGGAACGATTAATGTAACATAAACTAGTTTTGCCTGTGAATGTCCAACTTTAATCTTAAAAAAATACTTGACTGGATAAGGTTTACAAAACGCATGATTCGTTTGATACACGGCAGGGTTAGTTCGGTAGTCAACCAAATCTTAGGCCAGGGTTTCCCAAACTTTTTCTGCAACGGAACACTTCGTAAATCCTGAAATTTTCACGAATACCTTGTTTATTTTGTAGGGTAGGTAATAACACATAATCAATAAAATTTACAAAAATGAGAAAAAACATTCATTATCTATCTACCTATTTAGTAATACAAGAATACAATTTTGTCCAAATGTCAATTTTACGCAAATTTAAACAATTTATATCTCTAAAAGTATGTCGACCTAATGTCATGTGGATAATTTACAAATAGTTTCGATTAATTTTTTTCTTTTAATATACCTAAACACTTTCGTGGAAACCATTCCAGGTTTTCACGGAACACCTAAGTGTTCCGCGGAACATAGTTTGGGAAACCCTATCTTTGCTCGTGTTGACATTTGAAAGTTTTCAAAATCCGATAGTGCCTTTATTTTGAAGTTTTTAAGGTCTAGGTGTGTAGAAATATTGGTCTAATGCTAAAACTTTTCGAATAAAAAATGTTGTTTGTTAACCCTAGTAAAAAGAAACTGATATTTACAAAGTCGATGTATAACAAGAGGTGTTTTACAGATAAGTTTTGTAAATTGGCACGCATTTGCGCAGTAGTGGAGGCTAACTTGTCCAAAATATTATAATATTATTTCCGTTTTATACGATTACCGAAAATCGCCCGTATATTGGAGCACAATTTCTGCTAAATTTGGCGTAAAATAAACAAATTACAAAAAATACCTCATTTTTGATTTCGAAAATAAACCACATCTGTCGAGATTCTGTCAAATTTAAGTGTGAAAATAAAGGGAAATTAAAAGTGTTTTATTTTATTTATTGCGTATTTATTTCTGTTTGTTTTTTAACAAGAGTTTCATGACAAAATTTTGAAAAGTTATGGTCCTTATTATAAACAATATCCATTATACCAGAAAATTTTGGACTATATACAGGGTGTAGACTCGGATCACGCAACATAGCAATTTCAATGGTAAAATTTTAAAAGTCGAATTCTTGCTCCGCTAATTATTTTAGAAAAAAAGTGCAAATACGTTTTTTGTAGAGAAAAAAAATCTGTATCCATAAATGTAATCAATATTACTTTCTCGTTTTCCAAAAACAGAAAAATAAGCAAATTAAAAAACGCGTTTTCGCGAAAATCTGTAGTGCCTTGGAATTATGCTACGACAACTGCCCATCTTACTAACACTTACTGTCACTTTGACGTTTGAAGTTTATTCTTAATTATCATTTTTATTATATCTTGCAATGAAAACATAACTAATTGTGTAAAATAAATGTTTGATAAAATATAAAGGATAATTAAGAATGAATTTCGCGTCAAAGTGACAGTATAAGTGACATTAGGCTGGGCAGTTGTCATACCATAATTCCAAGGCACTACAGATTTCTGTCCAAACGCGTTTTTTAATTTGCATAATTTTCAGTTATTGGAAAATGAAAAAGTAATATTGATTACATTTATGGATACAGAATTTTTTTCTCTACAAAAAACGTATTTGCACTTTTTTTGTAAAATAATTAGCGGAGCAAGAATTCGACTTTTAAAATTTTACCATTGAAATCGCTATGTTGCGTGATCCGAGTCTACACCCTGTATATCAAGCATGCGTATAATTATAATATGCCAGATTTTACCAGAAATATTATATAAAATGTGATTCATTAAAAATATGTAACTTTGATAACATATTTTTCACCTTAAAATTTGTATGGTTATTGTTATTATAAATGTATCTTTTACAATAAACATTTAACAGTCCTAGTATGCGATTACAGTAATATGTTACTTTTAGTAAATTACCAAATACAAGTCGCTTATAATGCGGGTTGGATACAAATCTCACAAACTCGCGGTATATGATAACCGCAGTATAACAAAATTGTTAAAAATTTTATATTTTTATTTAAAAAAAAATTAGTCTTTTACATTTTTTTTTCATTGTTTAGAAAACATACGAAAATAAACTCTGTTCACCATCATAAAATACACTTAGAAACGAAAAAAAAAACGGCTTTTACTGTAGTAAATATACTAATTACGTTTTCTTTAATGAAAGGCTCGGTTGTCGGGGTCGGTTTAAAAAAATAGCGACTCAGGAGTCGGGAGTCGGTTATTTTTTGGCCTACTCCCCATCCCTGGTTTTAAGACTCTAGTCTTTTCATCAACTGCAGTCTTATCTTGAATAAACTCGTCTGCAATTAATGAAAAGATAAGTAATTTTAATTTAATCCTATTTACTTTATCAAAAACGTACATTTCACTGAATGTATTAAATTACTATTCAACAAGTATTTTACCTACAGCTTCTTTTAACATAGAAAAATAAATTTTACTTTCACTTGAATTTCATTAAGGGACGTCAGTAATTACAAAAATATTTACGCATGGTAATTAAAAACGTTTTAGCCCGTACAATAAACTCTCGGCTGGCGACATGCGAACATGGAGATAAAAAATATGGAGGATGATGGGCATGTTTCTGCAGACTTGTCATTTATAAAATAATATGAAACAGGTTGATTGAAAGTAACGAGTCTTGTTATGACGGCCACGTGACATTTATAGGCGTAGCAAGCGTCATGGCAGCGCCACCTGCAGCGCCCCGGCGCCGGAAAAAGAATCTCCATGGCAACATCGAGGGGTGAGCTTTTTAAGAACGTAGGAGGGAAATAACAACCAACGCCCTTTTTTACGCCATCTTTTTATTTTTCTGTTAGGTGCTTGAATACTTTTTAACTTGAACGTATATTGCATAAGTGCTTGGTAAATACAACATTGTAAGGAACTCCGAAGGATACTGGAAGCACTCTAGGATATTTCTTAATACCCATCATAGCGCACTGAAATATTGATAACGAGCCTAAAGTAACTGAAGATGAACGTTTATTGTAAAAAAAAAACTTCCCACAGGCAGAGCAAAATAATAGGCTTTAAAAAAGTTTGTAGAACAGGTCCGTGCCAAATATTTTAAAATTGGCAACCCGTAATTTGTGAGGTGAATTTTTTGTCACGTAACTGTTGAGATGGGGTTGAACGAACCTCAATTTATAATGCATGTTTTGGGGGAGCGATGGTAATGAAAAATTCTTTGATATTGCCTTCATTTTGTAAAAATATATTCAAACTATTATGAACAAGGAAAATAAGAATTGTCTCTTAATGAAGTATTTTCCTTTATACAGTTCACAGAATATTATAAAAAGGTACCTTTTACTGTAAATATAATACTTATCGAACTTAAATAAAATGCAGAAAGGAAATGATTCAGAAAACGTTTAACAAAGTATTGAACTGAAAATAAGAATAAAAAGTTCATCATAAACACGTTTGTTTCAGTTTTCTTTCTCTGCGAGTAGTGCACACTCATATTCTTTGTTTTTCTCGGTCTTTCTCTTTTATTTTTTTCGAACGCCTTAGCCCTCTATATATATATTTTAAACTTGTCTGTTATGTCCAAACTATTGTAATTTTGGTCTTGCTATAAACATGTGCTATTGGTGCCGCCTCTAGTTCTTTTCTTATAGTATCATTCTAAATTTTGTCTGTACTTTTAAGCATGGGTTTGGAGCGGAGCACGGAGCGGAAGCACGGAGCAGTGGAGCAATGGGTTTTTGCCCGGAGCAGGAGCGGAGTCCAAAGCAAATAATTTTGATTGCTTCACTGCTCCAGTTTATTATGTTTAATTTTTTAAAAAACTACTTTTTTTTCTTTTTTCAACTTTTGAAGATCAATAATTTGTTTTTTCAAACATTTATTTAACTTCACTTGCTTGTTAGGGTCAAATATTGTTATATTTGACCAACTTCTTTCTACATATCCGATAAAATTAAAACTTTTTTTTAATCAAAAAACTTTTTTTAAGAATGTTAGCAATATTTGGAGCATTGAGCGGAGCTGGAGCAGGCATTTTGATGCCGAAGCGGAGCAATTAAAAAAATGAACTGCTCCAAACCCCTGCTTTTAACTCGATGGTTCTTAGGCAGCTTAGTTTTAAAATTACAATTTAATTCTTTGGGCGATCTAACAGAAAAATTGAGCATAATTTAAATAATTTAAATACATCTTCAGAGCTTTTACTGATCACATTTGCATCAGTAATTGATTTACAGTTTAGCCCTGGCGATATTTCAATTCATGACTAAATATTTCATAAATGGTTTTCCATTTAGCAGTTCATAAATATTCCTTGCAAGTATCCTAGCAAGATATAAAACGCATCTGGGGTCGTAAAAGATTTAAGCAGTAAAAACCCTAAGAATAGTACACAATTTTCGAAACCTTAATTTATATGGGGAAAATCCGCCCATTCTGAGCAGAATTTCGCTGAATACCAGGCAGCACTCATTATCGAATAGAACTGTAAATTGCTATTTTCTTTTTATCGTAAATTGCTTCATTTAGTTACAAGCCTAATGAAACGAAAGTACCTCTGAGAGATTTAGCAAAAGCATACTTTCCCGTTACTAATTATGAATCTTTTAGTTCCCTGCTACGCAACACAGCAAGAGGGATTATTCAAAAACGTTGATTAACAAAAGAACACGCGTATTTCTAAATTATGAGTTAAAATCGCTTATAGCTATTTGCGAAAACGTTCTACCGTGAAATATAAAACTCAACAAAAAATTGCAGTTGCTTTAAAAAGATTAGGAGAGCATAATTACGAAGTAATTTAAGATTTCAAACTTTCCCAGCTTTATCTATTGAAATATATAGACGTAATAAAAATTTGAATACCCACCAACTAACACAAGATAATTACTTTACTTCGGATTGTTTTAAAAGATTTATAGATCGTTGATATTCTCTTGAACAATAGCATAATGTGGTGTCAATTTCATAAACATTGTTTGATGTCAGATAACTAAAATAGATTCTGTTAGTACATAACGTATTTTCAGTAATTAATTTAAAACGAAAGTGAAAACTTTAAATATAAATCAGATAACTCAAATTAACTTAAACTGTTTAATTAGGTTATTAGCAATAAAATTTTGTATAAAATGAGATTTGACTGTAGGAATAAAACATATATTTGTTAGAAGACCAAAACTGTAGAAAAAAAATTGACATTGTTTTAAGCCCGTGTGACACGGTATAAATTTCTGTATAGAAATCTGTACCAAATATTAAACAGAAAATCTTATATCGTGTCATACAGGTTTCTCGTACCAAATTCTGTATAGTTTCTTGTACAGAAAATACTATACGACTTGTCCTATTTCCATGCAAGTTTTGATATAGAAAGTGCGTGCTACAGATGCGCATTCAGTTCGTGAGTAATGGCGACTAACAGCTGATTTTGAACACTTGCAGCTAAAGGAAATATAAGCAATAGAAATTCCTGTTAACAGTTAATTTTTGGTAATCCGAAGCAGGATGTTGTTATTGTTTAAAATGGCAATTACAAGGGATAAATACCTTGTTTTAAGAGGGAGTGCATATCTGTGTTTATACTGTTTAGGCGTATGTGCATGGGCAGTAACTTGTACATAAAATTGTATCCGTGTCACACACAGTTTCAAACGAATGGAATTCTGTACAGAAGTCTGTATAAGAAAAACACTATAAGATATTCTGTAATGATTTCTATACAGAAATTTATACCGTGTCATACGGGCTTTAGTAGAAGTGTTTTAATTTTGCCAATAAATGGTTTAATTTTAATTTATAGCCAAGTTTTAAGATTTCACAAGGCGCAAATATAAATTTCCATTACTGTTTTCCTTAAAAATGTAGGCTTTAGTCATAAAAATCGATTGACGTTAAGTAATTTTTATTGCAGTACCTATACAGAGTTATTCAATTATTCACAAATCATTATGAAGCACTTCACCATCAACGAGCAAATGTTTATTTTCAACTACAACATATATTAAACTTGTTAGCTATTTACTACATTAATATGTTTGTTATGTAAATCGAGATTTGTGTAAAGAGTCAGGTTTGTTATTCCAACTGTGATTATTATATTTTCAATCGCGTTCGCTTCAGTGTTGGTAAAGTTTAAAATAAAATTACATGGAGTACGTTTTGTTGATGGAGTTCGCTAATTTAAAAGATTTTATTTGAGCGTGCATCTCCGGCAATCTGAAATTTCTATTCCGGGATGTTATTAAATAGAAATTGAATTTGTTTAACGTGATGTCATCGCTCTTAGAAGTCTATTTTAATTTGAGGATTATAATAGCCATGGAACTGAATTAGAAGGCAGCGTAAATTAAAAATAATATTTAAATACTCATGGACGATAAGGTTTTAGCAATATTATAGTGCGTAAGTCACGTTATTTACGTAAAATATGAAATTAAAAAAACAGTTATGGTACAACTAAGTAATTAACACAAAAGTTTCTCCGAGATCATCTAAATTTTAAAAAAGTTGTTAATCGTTTTATGCCGTATCCCATAACTTTGATACAAAAGCATCACACCTAACGGTCAGTGACGGACTGGGAAGAAAAATCGGCCCTGGGATTCAGATTATAGAAGCTCACAACCAGGGTTGGGCAATATTTGATTTTTATTTGAAAAAAATCAAAATTCATTGATTTAAATTTAAAAATTCACGATATTTTGATTTTTCTGTTTTTTCATATAAGAAACTTGACAATTTCCTCTCTTGACAGCTAATTTATTCATTTTTCACCCAACATTATATTCTCTATACAGCGTCATTCAAAAAGTATGCAACAAATAGTAAAGTTTTTTATTATACATTTTTTAAATTTTTTGTAATTGTTAATAGTTGGTGCATTGCCTCAAACTAATTTTATGATGATATTTCATAAAAATTCATACGACACTAGATTTTAAAGATTTCAGAAAGAAGAGTAAGTGCCCTTATTTGAAGAGTTACAAAAAAAAAAAAACTCATGGGGAAAGGTTATTTAGAATGAAAAATAAAACCAAATGTAAAATCTGTCGTTAAAATTCCAATTTTTATTTTTAAAGTAATTTTCACATTCCAAAAATCTGCAACAAATCGAAAAGATTTTTATTTACGGTTTCTCAAAAAAAATTATAACTAAAGTTGGTGCATGGTCTAACACAAATTTTCAGCTAAAATAAATTCAATAAAAATTTGTACAACATTAGATCTTACCGATTTTAGAAATATGCGCAAGAGTAGAGTGCCCTTATTTTAAAAATTTTAAAAATGTTTAGAATTAAAAAAAAACAAACTAAATATCCCTTGAACTTTGTTTAAAATTCATAATAGGAGCACTTTACCCTTGCGAATGTTTCTAAAATCGCTAAAATCTAGTGTCATGAATGTTTATTGATATTTTTTTATCTTAAAATTAGTTTTAGACCATGCATCAACTTTTATGACTGACTAAAAGCTTTGTATGGTTACCACTTATACAGACTTAATAAACTCACATTAATATATTTATTATGAAACTAATTATTAAACAATGTGTTTTATAAAATAAGCAGATTATGAAACTACTATTTACCCATGCACACGCCATCTATAGCTAGACTTCAGGTTTCGTATAATATCGGGACTAATTACTCCTGAAGCCGATCAAACCATACGACACTATTGCGTATTGCAAAGCACCAGAAAAACATTAAGGTTGTGTACGGGCAAATGTTATAATGGCACATTTTATCATACTTTTGCGCTCCTTATACTTCAGCAGCTGACTTACTAAGCCCGTAGCTCAGGCTGGCCCTGACCAGTCCATTGGCTTTTGCCAGAACTGCCAGATGGCCAGTCCGGGCCTGCTAACGGTAGAGAGACGCGAGAATAAGAAGAAATAAGAATGGTGAAGTGTATTATTGCTAAAGGCAAATCCTTTGAACATACCTACATAAAATAAAATCTTAAAAAAATGAAACACTTTTTCTGTTTTTTCTGCTTCTGTATTTATACAGCTTGGCCATCGTATGCAAATATTAATCGTACTGTAGTGATTGGATAATGTTAAAACTAATTAAACCTGTATTATGTTAAAATATTTTCATAACATATAATTTAAGAATTGTATTTCAAAGAAGTAATAAAAACGACCAAGTATTAAGGAATATAATGTTCTCGTCTTTGTAGACTTGTCTTTGATAAACCTTCTAAATTATTAAAGTTTAATTAAAAAGGGCTAATATAAAAAGATAAAAACGTACCGATGACATCGGTTAAACATCAAAGCCATTAAGTTCGTTATTGTTCGCAATCTTAATAAAGGAATGAGTTTCTGGAAGGTATTAATCTTCGTTGTCTCATTACAATAAAACATGGAAGTGAGCAGTAAGTAAAATTAAAAAAGAAGTATTAATTGGATAATGAAGTCGAGAATATGGCAGTCAATTAGAGGAAAGTATTATCTGTTTGGGTCAAAAGTGAATCATTACTTCTCTTAATGTCCTGAATCCAGACGCTGAGTCTTTATTTTCTGTTAATTAGAAGCTAGAGGTCTAAATCGAATTTATATTGGTAAGTCGTCAGGTTTAAAGGAAAGAAATAAAACTTATGTCTACTTCTAATTGGCAAAAGTTTGAGAACATGAAAGGAAAGTCTGGAATGATTTTTCACGATTTCGCAAACTGTTCATCGGATCATTATCGGAGCCTTTTCATTTGTTTTTATGAAAATTAAGCAGTTTGACTGAAAGACGTTTAAAGGTAAATGTTTTAACAGTGTTTAAATAAATTGACCTCCCAATGACGTTCACTGTACGTTTCCTTGTGTCAATAATACATCCACAGCATAACGCAACAGTTTTGTGCAAAAATTATGCAATCAAATTTATTTTTATAATAGAATTTTTAAACTTTTTGCGAAAATTATGTATGAAAATGATGTTTGCGTCAGATGTAGCGATGTAACTGCAATCATACCAATTCCCCAACAACCAATCTGCAGCAGTCTACAAAATAGTTACATAAATAAATAGAGAATGCAGAAAAAGTAGTTTTAAAAACATTTCAATAATAGTTCTTTTATTAAAACATAAACATTTAAAAATTGAAACAACAATTGATAATTAAACTCTCCAATGTGTTTTTTTAAGTTAAACTAATTTTAAGTTTCATTAGGGTTGTTATCTTTCTGTCACTAAAAAAATTTTAACGTTTTTATGTCGTCTTTGTAGGATGAAAGAGTATTTTTATACAGGGTGTCCCAAATTCGAGTAAATGCATGGGGATCTCGCTTATCTTAAGTGGTACGAGGTCGGTTAAATTAGGGCAAAGTTGCGAAATTAGATGCTCATCAAATATTTTCATATCTGTCTTAGTTCAAAAGTTATTCAAGAAAAACTGAAAAAGTTGATTTTCGTTTTTTTGCCCTATTTCCCACGTTTTTTAAGATATCGACAATCTGGAAGCACTTCTTCATAGCAACTTCTTACGCTTTATGTTTTGAGATAACATAGAATTTCCAACAACGTTTCGTCCCTTCAGAACATCAACTTCATTTTTTTAAAGACGGCGAAAAAATTTTAATCATAGTCGGATAGCATTTTGTCTTCTAATTTCAATGATATATGACACTGAAGACAAAATGCTATCCGACTAAGAGATTAAAAATTTTTCGCCGTATTAAAAAAAAATGAAGTTGATGATAGTTCTGAAGAGACGAAACGTTGTTGGAAATTCTATGTTATCTTAAAATATAAAGCGTAAGAAGTTGCCATGGAGAAGTGCTTCCAGATTGTCGATATCTTAAAAAGTGTTGGAAATGGGGCCAAAAAACGAAAATCAATTTTTTCTATTTTTCTTGAATAACTTTTGAACTAAGACCGCTATGAAAATTTTCTTTGCAGATATTTGATGAGCATCTAATTTCGCAACTTTGCCCTAATTTAATCGATCTCGTAGCTCTTAAGATAAGCGAGATCTCCATGCATTTACTCGAATTTGGGACACCCTGTATAACACAGATTTTGTTATAGATTTAATTTTGAACCTAATTATTATTAAAAATATGTGTAAAATTGCAAGATGGATCAAAATATGCTGAATAAAAAAATGCATTATTAGACTTTCAAACGTCACATTTTCATGTTCAGAATGAATTATCTGAGGTAAATATAATTGCTTAAAAAAAAAGATTTAAAAAATGTTTTTTCAGTATCAATCACCTTGAGTAAAACTGATTTTTTTATGAATTTATAAGCTGTGCTTTATATTTATTACGTACGTAAATTAATTCGTTGATTAAATTATCTATTGTTTATATACAGGGTGTCCCCATTATACACGGCAAAAAAGTATGTGCATATTCCTGAGTGAAAATGATGACCATTTGTCAAAAATTTTGTTATTCGAAAATGCTTCCTTTCAAAGTTAGAGACCTCCAAAGTTGCAAGAAAAAAAATTCAAAAAATCGATTACGTCCTAGCCGTTTAAGCTAGAGCTATCAAACTTGGCCGAAATGTTTGGGTGTTTCCCATTGACTTTGTGGGATAATAAGAAAGAAAACACGTAATTGGAAGTATGATTTATAGTCAGGTCATCCGCTTACCATCTTCAGAATTTTTTTCTCTGGAATAAAATTGAAAATGTCATTCGTCCATAAGAAAGTACGACTTAAGAGGAAAAAATTCGTCCATGTTTGTTTTTTGCTGTAAACGTAGCCGTTTTCGAGAAAATTAGCGCTAAAGATGCATCGACAAACTCTGTTTATACAGCTCAAATATTTTTTTTTACTAAATTTAGTTGGCTAATGTCATGCTTGACTTAAGGCTTGTTCATAACCTAACCTTTTTCTAAAAATGTCATGCACAAACTTGTATGGGTCAATCTAAACAGATGAATCTTCCTTAGGTGTAAACAAATTTTACTTTGGTTACCTTTGTTAATAACAATCATAATCTCAAGAGCAACAATGGTAACTACAGCAAAATGTGCTTACACCTAAGGAAGATTCATCTGTTTAGATTGACCCATACTCTAAACGAAAGCCGACATTCACTTAGTTTATTATGAACAAGCCTCAAGTCAAGCATGACATTAGCCAACTAAGTTTTGTTAAAAAAAATATTTGAGGTGTATAAACAGAGTTTGTCGATGCATCTTTAGCGCTAATTTTCTCGAAAACGGCTACGTTTACAGCAAAAAACAAAGAGGGGCGAATTTTTTCCTTTTAAGTCGTACTTTCTTATGGACGAATGACATTTTCAATTTTATTCCAGAGAAAAAAAATCTGAAGATGGTAAGCGGATGACCTGACTATAAATCATACTTCCAATTACGTGTTTTCTTTCTAATTATCCCACAAAGTCAATGGGAAACACCCAAACATTTCGGCCAAGTTTGATAGCTCTAGCTTAAACGGCTAGGACGTAATCGATTTTTTGAATTTTTTTCTTGCAACTTTGGAGGTCTCTAACTTTGAAAGGAAGCATTTTCGGATAACAAAATATTTGACAAATGGTCATCATTTTCACTCAGGAATATGCACCTACTTTTTTGCCGTGTATGATGGGGACACCCTGTATAAGTTCATGTAACTGAAACAGTACCGCTATTTTCATTTGTTGATAATAATATTAATGCTGTTACTCATAAATGATTACTGTACATTTTTTTAATTTCCTTTAATGAAGAGCAGAGAAGACGATGAAAGAATATTATATACCAATCCTGTACCCACAGCTTTCTCTTCTGCCTTTTTTGCAGTCGATATTCAAATATTAAACACCTGCCAGGCAGTATAAGGTCCTATACTTGTCATGGTCAATTAGGTTATGATAATATGCTATTTAATTATCATAATATTCAACCGTTATGGAGCCAATCATCTTATTAAAAAATTATTTAAAGTAGCAGTTTATGCTTCTTATATTAATATTAGGTTACCACGTACATAAGTACATAATGGTTTAATTAAAACTGCATTTATATACATCGATTACGTTGTGACTTTTTATAAACTTTGAAAAATTGAAGATAGTTTAATATGCATAAAATTTAATAGTTTTTTAAAACCTTACTGTACCACGAGCTTGCGTCTACATATTAAACTTTGTACCTAAGAGTCAAAAAGACAGAAATTGTTAATATTGGGGGCGTATTTAATGTTTAGTTATAAAACGTTCCATTTTTTTTTTTAAATAACTCGTCTTGAGTGTATGGCTTACGTATGTGTGTACATGGAAAAGAAACAATATTAATGTATGCTTTGAAATATTTGTTTAAGAATAAAAATTAGTATATTTATTTTGTTAGATTTTCTCTGAAGTTAACGTCAGTTTTTGGGAAGTTTTAATAACCTCTCGGTTTATAGAGCACAAACTCTAGTCACTAGCACTAGAGTCTAGTGCAGGGATGGCAAATAGGATTTGATCAGTGTGCCAAAATAAAATAAAATTTAATACAAATTTTTCCCCGTGCCAGTACCTAACCTAACCTAACCTACACTACCTACCTACCTACCAGAAACAACTGTCAGTTATTTCGTTCCGTATTGCCAACGTCATGATTTTATGTGTCTCCAAATACATATGCAATCAGTGGCGTAGCTAGGGGTTGTGCCGCCCGGGGCGGTCCCTAAATTTGCCGCCCCTATAAATAAGGGTTGTTAATTTTTGATTTTTGCCAAATGCAAGCAGAGATCGACACAAAAAAGTGGGGGAAAACAAATTGTGCCACAGGCGTTTTTTTTTTTAATTTTAGACTTTCAAACGTGTTTTAAAGCAAGTTAGATAATGGAGAATACTTTATCATCTTCCAAAACTACAGTTTTACAGTAGAACCTTTTTTGATTTTTTAAAAAATCAGATCGCCCCCACTCCCACGAAATTATTTTTAATAAGGGCGAAAAGTCCCTGTTACAATAGAGTTTAAAACTGCATGGAATTTAATGCCTAAAATAAATGAATTGTTTGAAATTTTATGGAATGGCTGGTACCGTATCGTAAATTTTATTAGAAACTTGGAATTTCTGTCGTTACAAGGGAGCGGGTTTTCAGTGAAGCAAGGTCAAGTAGCCCGTTTTATCCTCTAACTTCGGTAAGAATTCTTTTTCTAAAATTAATTTTTATGAATTTAATAGCGCTAGTGCGGGAACTGATTATTATATCTACTGATCCTTCATTACCCCGAGATTTTCATTATTACCCCATTTGGAGACTAAAAGTGCTGCCCCAAAAAAAGTGCCGCCCGGGGCGGACCGTCCCCCCCTTGCTACGCTACTGTATGCAATCAAAAGTTCCGTGCATCGCTACAGTTGGTATTTTATATGAAGATATAGTAATGAACAAATTATTGTATCGATATAAGAAGAGTTGTTATTTTCTGGTATTTTTAATTTTTTGATATTTAAATAACATGTAGTTGTAGATAATTAGCATACTAATTAAAAATAAATAAAACTTTTCCAAAAAGTTTAAAATTAAAAAAAAAGTTATTCAGAATTCTTTAGGGTGCCGTCGAAAATCTCTCGCGTGCCAAATTTGGCACTCGTGCCACCTATTTGCCATCCCTGGTCTAGTGCGTAACTGGAAATCTGTCCATGTAGCTATATAGTTAGTTCCCACGATTCGATAGACTTGATATGTTTGCACGAAAATAAAGTCATAAATAAAAATTTGCTTCTTCGCAATTAACAATTTTTAAAGCAAACTCTCATAACGTGCAACAGCATTCACTTGTTTGAATAGTTGTTAATGAAGCTCTTTATTATGTGTACACAGTCTCTTGTTATTAAGACTGACTATTAAAGCTTCCAGATTTTTTGTTACTTTGCAAATATGACTGGATATGATCCTTTTGTGTACACACTTCGTAAGAGTCGCTCATTGTCATTCACGAGACGTGTTATTTGCGCAATATAACGTTGAGGACTAAAAGCATGTTCATAACTAGTCTGGCGCATACTTCCAAGAGTAATTATGCAAGAAAAATCAAGGATAATCTGTTCAGCAGTTTACTTAATGCCAAATTATTTTTTATGGCTATAGTGTACAGTAGTGATGTTTGCTTTTGCTTTAGGTGCATACTATGTAAATACAGTAACTCGTATTATCCCATGATATAAATTTTAAGGTATGCAGTGTTCATTATTAGTAAAATGCAAAATTAGCACTACTGCAAATAAACGATGTTGTAGTAAAAAGAGTATCAAGTAATGATATTTACACAAACAAAAAATGTCTTTTTCTTCAGCGGTTTATCTACTATAAATGATAATTGAATCGTAAAAGTTTGAGAACAAATGTTCTGCAACAACGTTAACCAAACTGTAGTTCGCAGGCCCCTGGAGGTCTTCTTGATCCTCCCAGGAAATACTGCATCAAACATGTTTTTATATTAATGCTAAGGCTCAAATCAACAAAAGATCGAAAGTACCTCGGTAATTCTTTAGATTGTAAAAGGGCCATGAAACCCAAAACAGCTTTTTTTTTCAAAACCGTTTTGGAAATACTAAAATTACTTTATAATCTCATAAATGAAAATTAGTTCAAGATTTTTAAACCCACAACATTAATTAAAAAAAAAACTTTTGTTATTTTCAAAGAAATTATATTCTCGTGAATGAAGATTTTCTATCGATATCTGATCAACTATTGTGAATAGTTTTATTGAAAAATAAAACCGAATTAAGAAATTTTATATGTACGGCTTTTCTGAACCTGACGAAGTACCAGGCAGAACCGGAAACCAGAGAAGCCCAGACTCAGGGAGTTTCCATAATTAAACTTCGAGCTGATTAAAAAAGTTGAAGTAACTTTCGGTATAAGATCATTATAGAAGAGCGGATGGGGTGGCCGTGTAAATAAGAAACCCTCAAAGGGTAGAGAAATTGAAAAATGGAAACGTGGGGGAATATTAAAGAGTTCAGTCACGAAGGACATCGAGGAAAATTGAAATGAAAGTTAAGGTATAGATAATTAATAAGGATAATTGGTACATTAATCATATGCTGTGGGTGTGGAATTGTTATTACTGTTTCTGATGTCAGCGTGCCATGAGCCATAGTCATTTGTTTATAATGAAAATTCATTTGTATTTTACGGTGAATTAAACATTATTGAAATAGAAATACTGAAATATACAACCACTTTCTTACAATAATTTATTTTCAGTGGGGTATACGGTAGGGATGAACCTATAAGAAAATCGATTATAGCTTACCGATCAATCAACCGATTATTAACTTTCACATATAATTAATTAGGTTATATAATTAATGCATTTATGATGTGGGTTTATGGAAATTCCATTTCGATTTAAATTAATTTCTTTGCAAATTACGTATGATTCATAAAACAGTTAAACTCCAATTTTGAAAGGCAATGAATAAACACTGAAACGCCCATCAATTCTACCCAGTATGATCATAAACAAACCATGGTAACCAGCAAAATGAGTCGTTTTATATTGGAATATTTTATGGTTCATGTTGACTTGTTTTATTTTGTACTCAAAAACGGTAGGTTTTACGAGAACAACTAAAGAACAAAAAAAGTTTCTAAATAAATCAATTTTTCAAAAATTGTTGACCCACCAAAAAGTTCTGATAAAAAAACCAACAGGGGTTGCACTTTTCAGCCCCTGTGAAGTTGGGAGATGATTGAAAATATGACTATGGGAAACCTTTTAATAAGTATAAAACATCTACCAAAATCTACCATTCTCCTACATTTATCCAAATTTGAGTAATAAAATAAAAACCTAATAGGTATAACGCTCCCCTTTAAGGGGGTGTTACTAAGAAAGGAGACGTCTAAGAAAAAAAATTATATGAAAGACCCCCCTTAATTTTCGATAAGAAATCACCACCTGATTTTTTTTGCAAGATTTATGAAACACCCTGTATATTTCGGAATTTTACCAAACTTTTGAACAACTTTAAAAAATATTTTTAATCGATTTCTGAATATATGAATAAGTAAGCGATATTTGTATATATCTAGAGTACCTCTGAGGAAGGATGAAATAAAGTACATCCGAAATATTAGGAAATAAAGAAGAGTTTTCTTTAATTGCCAAAATTTTATTGACCAACTGCCCCGATAAGAAGTTGTGTATATTTTTAATAGACTATACAGGGTGTCCCAGATTACATTTCCAGCATGGGGATCTCGCTTATTATAGACGATACAGGCTTGTTCAAATTAGATGAATTATTACTTAGTATGAGAGAAGCCAAAATCAATTTTTAAAATTACAAAATTCCTTGTTCTTCAAATTGTATAGTAAAAAATATGAAAATGTCGAATATCTTTTTTTTGTAATAACTATTTAGTCTTAATCAATAAATCAATTTTATTGTCATATGTTGAATGTAACTATTATCTTGGATTTTTTGTACCACTTTTTATTTTTATACTTATAAAAAAATTTAAGATTTCTCTTGATGCCACAGCTAGTCAACTATAGGTTCTATTTAAAAAAATACAACTTTATGTCACAACTCGAATTTTGATTTTTTTTGAAAAATTGTTTACGCCACTGCATTCTTATCAAAAAAGTGCCTGTAGAACGTCAAAATTATTTTTCTTTATTTTCATAAACAAGCGAAATATAGCCATAAAACGAAAAGTCGAAAAATCGAGTTATCAAAAAAAGAGATCGAGGAAGCGGGGTCCGTTTTTCCATATCTCTTATAGTTACCGAGATTCTCTATGAAAACATCGAAATTTGCCCACCTTGTATATATAGAAGGGAAATATACGTTTCACCAAATATTATAAAACATTATTTAATATTTTCATTTACATCATTAATATATCAAATGAGGAGAAACATTTACCCAGTTTTTTTGTTACTAAGAGAGTCTACCTGTTTGCTCCCAGGTATATATTATGATATGAAATTTACCTGACGAAAAGCGACAGCACAAGCCTAAACTAGGGTCGATTATCATACTTAAATTGATTAATTTCTTAGGGGAAATAGATTTTGCAGATAAATTATTTGTGTACACTTTGAAATTCGTAGGACCAGGCTGGCATTTAATATCAATTAGATGACTTCTTGGACATAATATTCTTAAGGATATAAAGTTGCATTTGCTTGCCACCCATCAAAATTTAGTGCTGCTTTTTTTTTAAAGTGCAACATTTTGCACTTAGTGTTTAAATAGTTACCCAACTGTGTTTGTATCAAATAAAATAAAACTCTTTAGACGATTTTGACCTTAGCACTGCGATCAAATCAGTGCACTGGCGCTGGTGGTAGACTTTGCAAAAGGTCACTATATTCTGGTCCAATGGTCTGTTAAGTAATTTTAATTTAATAAACAATATACGATAATCAAAGCTAGCTGAAGGTTTTTATAGAAAAAAAAAACACTTTTCTTAGGAGATTAACGAGTATAGAAATCAGTTTGCGTTTGTGAACGTATTAGATGTTGAATATTTTCTCATACTTAATTGCTCAAATATTAGCTTTTAAATTGCATTACGTTTATAGCTCACTAATTGGAGCAGAGTACTCCGATAGTAAATTTAATTGCAGTGAACTTTATTCAACGCTAAACAGATCAAGAGGGTGAATATTACTCGAGATTTTTTGGTGTTATAGGCACCTCGGCATCGAATTCTTAAAATTCTTATTCTGTCTCATTATGCTAAGCCCACCCCCTCGCAATGGCCACGTTATTTGCACGCATTTTTTCGTTTTTCCCCCTCGAGTTGTTTCGTGAATATCCTGGCTGGTCGCAAAGCGAACTGCCGGAGCCAATCGTGCCTCGTTTCCGCAATCGCGAGGGTGCTTATTCTTCCCCGCTCCCTACGATCGCCTCGTGCGTTCATCGATCCGTACCCAGCACCGCTCGATTATATTTGTCATATTAGTTCGCAATTTAAATATATTACTTGTTTTCGCGTGGTACAAAGATATAAATCCTAGCGTATCGCCTCGAGATCGCCTCAGTTGAGCTGGCGGTTGCAACACGAGTCTCCAAACCCGAGGTCCGGTCACATGACCGATCGATATCACAAACCGTTGCAACCCTTTACTATTACGAGCAAGTTAAATTGAGAATGTAAATGCGGACGCTTATTTCACTGCGGTGTGTAGAATAAACGGTATAATATATCCTTTAGACCTTTAGAGGTATATCTACTATGAGATTCATACACGTTGTACGAGGGCCAAGATTAATTTATTGAGAATTAGAAACGCTGATAAACATGTTCAAATTTTTATGTATAATGTATAAGTAAATCACTTCAGCAACAATACACTCCTTACTATCCATTCCCTAAAAGCTCCCAACCATTCTTAGTTCTGAGGTTAGTACGGTGGATGTCCTATTACCTTTTTTTCTGTCCAAAAGCTAAAGAAAAAAAAAAAAAGTTGCTGTACGAAAAAAGTATTATCGTGATTACTCCCCTTCTCTGGAACTCCACTAAGCATTTCAGTTGTGTCTCATTTCGTTGTTATTGTCTTTTGTGCATCTTGCTAAATTAACCAGGTCCTTGCTCCTAAAAAAAAACTGCATACATAACTTTTTCATTGTTCGCTACTTTTATGGAAATGGTCGTAATTCGATAATCTTTGTGAATGTATACAATAATATCTTGGATGATAGGTACATCGGAAAAGGAGATGCAATTTTCGTCGCCTGACATAAATGGAAAAATTCAAAGTAACATAAAAAATTCTTACACGCTCTTCTTTTTGGAGTTTCAAAAGTATTTCAAGAGTCGCAAGATTTTTTTAAAGTCTTAATTTACAGATTTTGACATATAATTAGTTGTGTTTTGTTTTTATTTTCATAGATAGCTTGATAAGTGTTGGATAAAATACGATTTTTTTTTTCATTTTGTGACATATTTATAAAAATAGGTATAGCAAGTAATATCTCATTTAAAGTAGAAAAAAAAGCACATTTAACTATTCCAGTCAACATCGCGGCCCATAAGAAAAAATGAAATTAGGGGTAGGTAATATCTCCAAAATGGTAGGTGTTAAAAAATCTAAAATAACAGTTACATTCTCCATTAAAGTACCTTAATAAAGTACAAATAAAATTGTTCTAATGATTAAGACAAAAAAGATATGAGAGAAAAAAGAAATTCGACATTTTCATATTTTTTGCTATAACACCTGAAGCACGAGAAACTTTGTACTTTTAAAAATTGATTGTGGCTCCTCTCATACTAAGGAATAATTCATCTAATTTAAACAAACCTATATCTCTTATAATAAGCGAGATCCCCATGCTGGAAATGTAATCTGGGACACCGTGTATATTAAATTAATAATAAAAATTGTATTGATTCAGTGTAAAAATGTTCTTAATGAAATTTTTATAATGGACCCTGAAAAAGTTGTTGCATCCTGTCCCCGATATATAGATGACCGGCCCTGCAAGTTCATGTAACAAACGTATACGGTAGTGTAAAATTTTCAGTGCAGAATATCGAATTCACCAGGGACGCTACTATGAAAAACTTAATAACGCAACAGCAAAAGGGGTAAAAATATCTTGTCAGTCCTCGTCAGCCTCTCCCTGCACTTTATCGCCCGCACAACGTCTGAAGTTGACATCCCAACCCCTTGGAGATATCTCCCCCATCTTTAATGTATTTTACTTTTTTCTCGTCCCCTTTATATTTTACGCAGATATTTCTTTGCGTTTCGCTTCCTTTGAAATCTTTTCTTTATACAACTAGGTTTTAGTTCGAAATATGAATCACTGGTTTATTTCTTTGATAATTTTACACGAAAAAATTGCTTTACTTTTGTTTTACTCCAGCAATTTGGTTTTGATGTGTAGTCAGCGGGAAGATACTTTTGAAAAAATAAATTTTTAGGTGCTAAAATTCACCAACGCTTAAACAAGTATGAAAGGCGCGCCAATTAAAATTAACTTCATCGAATGACATGTAAATGAATTGCGATATGTTGAGATTATGTCAACATGTTTTAATTTCAAAACCAATTCATTATAATTATCAGCAACTTTTCGTCAAAATTCTGCCACTTGTATACGTTTTTACTCTGAAAGAGATTATCTGTAAGCTTTAATTTTACAAACAGTGTAAAGAAAAGGCTAAGGGGATTACTTAATGGCATTGTGTAGAATCGAACCACTTTATATCGGCTTAGCAGCATCACATTCAAGTCAAGCGCTCAAGGATTCCTTTTATATGAGATTTGTAACACTAATGAATATATAAAGGAATGCTAAGATTATTGGTAAAAGTGAAAGACTGATGATAAAAATAGTAACAACAGTACCTCTTAAGGTAGGTAGGTAGATTATTTTATACTCAGTTGATATTGGTAATTTTATCTTCAGATTAAAATTCAGCATCCTAATTCAATCGACTTCAAAGTCCTTGAAATAAGTGGAATTTCCAAGTTGAGCCTTACATTTGAAGCACCCTGTATAATATTTAAATGTAGCATTGAAAGAACTAGCAGATTCTATCTATATTCTAAAAAGACGTCTTAACGTATGATAATGCCCTTAACAAGTTCGGAGCGTTGAAAAGTTGCAAATGAGATTTGAAATACATCAGACATTTCCAAGACGATGTCGTGAATAATATGTATAATTTATGTATGCTCTTTATTTCTGTTGAGTTCTCCTCCATTGTGCAGATAAAGACTTGTTGTTAGTATTACAGTCATTATGCATTACATTGCAGTATTAGTGTACTGAAGACACTTTATATCTAAAATAACATCCGTAATAATGCATAATTTATGTTTTCAAACAAGAATTTTCTGTGCGTAATTATAATTCAGACGTTCATGGAAATTAATGATGCAGTTTATGGTATTGTGATGGTTTAAGAATAAGATAATTAAATGTATCATAGGGAATTATATATATGTGCTATGACATGAGTTTAAGATGTTATAAAAAACGTGCCATTAATTTTAAATAATTTTAAATAGGTATGTAGATCTTTAAAAGATACAGGATTATTCAATTTGTGTTAATTTTTATTAAAAAAATACAATTAAATTTCCCAAATACAGGGTGATTGAAATTCGAGTTTATCATGGAGATCTCGCTTATTATAATAGCTAGAGGAGGTATAGGTTTAAATTTGGCAAAGTTGCTAAATTCGATGCTCATTGATAATCCAAAGAGAAATTGGAAATATCTTTAACGGTATCCGAGAAAATTGGGAAACATTGGATAATACGATTTTTGAAAATCGTCTATACCTCCTTTGGAATTTGAAATATTTCAAATGTGTAAAAACATTGCCGAATCGTAGAGTTCCTATTCAATGAATAAAAAATTCGCAGCATATCGCGTTTTTCTTCTTTATTAATTCGTAATTATAATAATTTTTACGAATGTAATAATGTGACAAGTAATAGGTTTTCAAAATCATTAGTTTGTTGATTGGTTGTCATGGAAAGAACATAAACTACAATGACCGGCCAACCTGATTTATATATTTGTTATTGTTAAATATTCAATATTTCAAATTTGACAATGAAAGAAGAAGTAATATACCATGTGTGATACATCAATGGATTCAGCAAAATAAATGCTATTTGATTATGTAAATAGCAAAAATTGTGCCCATAAGAAAAAACAAAGTTGGTTGTCATAAAACAAAAACGAATCGATCTAGGAAAAACTTGTGACCACCATCCGATTCGGCTTAAAAAGTTGCTGGGGCACATTTAAAATATTTCAAATTCCAAAAGAGTTATAGACGATTTTCAAAAATCGTATTTTCCAGTTTTTCCCAATTTTCTCGGATACCGTTTGAGATATTTCCAATTTCTCTTTGGATTATCAATAAGCATCAAGTTTAGCAACTTTTCCAAATTTAAACCTATACTCTAGCTATTATAATAAGCGAGATCCCCATGCTTAAACTCGAATTTCAATCACCCGGTATAACTTATTTGAAGATTATTATCAGCTAATTAATTTGACGTTACTATATTTTAAAACAAAACAATGCAACGATATCTACAGGGTGGTCCACAAAGAAGGGCCGCTATTGGGATCTCGTACACGGTAAGAGCTACAAAGAAGTTTAAATTAGATAATTTTTTTCGTTTTCTGAGACCTATTCAGTGATTCTAATGTTTTAAAAAGTTCCATGGCATGCTAAAGAATACACAAAAATCAAAATTGTCATTTTTTAATGCATGGCACTCTATAGCTTCATAGGGACTTTTTCATGAATTATATGTGTTTTGAGCCAAAATATTAAAATAAATACATTAAATCTTGTATTATTAATAAGAGGGGCAAAAAACTGTTTCGTGAGGTCATCGCCAACTATGGTTTCCACTAAAAAAAAAAGGAACTTTGTAATTTATCCAAGAATTTAAACAATATTAAATCAAATTAATGTTTTCATTTTACAGTGCATAATAAAATGTACAACTTTTCCACCAAAATGTTTTTTGCACCATTAAGTATAACTGAGTTAATGGCGATTTAAAAAAAATGACAATTTTGATTTTTGTGTATTATTTAGCATGCCATGGAACTTTTTAAAACATTAGAATCACTGAATAGGTCTCAGAAAAGGAAACAATATGTCTAATTTAAACTTCTTTCTAGCTCTTATCGTTTACGAGATCTCAATAGTGGCCGTTCTATGTGGACCACACTGTATAAGAAAAAATAAAAAGTTTTGCATACCGCCAAAACTTTGGAGTGAGCTTTTATATCGCACTTTGTAACCTTGAAACGACCATGTGTCGCCAAGAATGTTGGTTGTATTTCACTCAAAACCAATTGATACAATCTGAAACACGTTATAACCCAGAAACTATGGACACAGGTCGACTTTTTGTGGCATTGCTCGAAGATAAAACAATTTTTTGACAATTACACGAATGGTCACGTTATATATCGTCATATTTTTCATTAAATAGTCGTCTTAGCAATTTATAACATCGACAGTTGTGAGTGCTATCTGTCATGTAGACTGATGTAGACGTTGATTGATTGGCAATACCGGTGCCGTATCATAAACAATTTACGATAAAATCGATAAATTATTCACGCAAAATGCAACTACAATATCGCACTGTTGCGTTTAGTGATTTAGTGCTGAAAATGTATGAAAATATCGAGTTTGATGATAATACCTTTTGTGAAGTTCATCGAAGCCCGGCCGCTAATGACATTTTGTATCGAACGTGGTATGTGTAATTAGTTTAATTAATTTGCGCGGCTTAGAGAACTGTGCCAGATAATTAGTGCTGGAGAAATTTGAACTTAACTGAGGTGGAAACAGTGATATTAAGGAAACCATCAAAACACGATAGTATAAAGGTTAGTTGTTATGATTGTCGTGTAGACAAATTTTTGGGTGCTATCATTGTGCTTGATATTGATACAAAATTTTTATGTATCAACTACAAAATCTTTGGAATTTAACACCCATGGACAACAAAACTTGCCCAAAATGTAATAGCACTTTAAAATTTATCGTAAAAGAAGTAAGTTTAGTACTTTTATGCCCAAAAAACTATTTTTTTCTACTTTTTTCTCACATTTTCATAAATTACTCACCGTTAAATGCATAGTGCATCCGGGAAATAAAATAAAAAACATAATGTCGGAGTAGAATTTAAAACAAGTCCCTGTGAGAACATCAGTTATCAAACGGTGGGCTCACGTTTGTGTATTTAAATTAGAATCTCCTTAGCCTTGCGTTTTTTTTGCTCTTTAATTTGGCGCTTTACATTTCCCAAGTGGCAGCTTTTTATATCTTTACGAGTGTTGCAATAAAAATCATGTTTTTTTAGTTGGATTACTTCATACAGTGCACATAAAATTTACGCTCCAAATGGCAGGTTTAAGTATATTTGCAAATTAATTAGGAATAGCAAAACAGGAAGTTCGTAATTTCGTATTGTTCAAAAAAGTTTAGGATTTATCAAATCTAGACGTATTTTTCACCGCGTAACTTTAAACAAAATTTAATATAGCTTTAAAACTTTGTAGATAAATAAATTTAATTAATTTGTATAGAACGCAATATTCTGAAAAACATGGCTCAAATTACAATGGTTTGCAATCAAATACATGAATCAAATATAGGTTTACACATGTTGGACACTGTTCATTTCAATTCATTTCTAACCCTTTATCTGCAACACACCAAATACCAAACTGCTGTAACAATTATTGTTTTATAAATTAAAACTAAATCTAGAATTGCTTAGTGTATCTTTAATACTTTCAAAAAATAAAAAGACCATTGCAAAATTTTCCAATTTTTGCCAGAAAATAATGCAAGGGTATCTACTATACACATACACCTAAATTATTTTTAAGAAATTTGTAGGGCTGTAAAAGTAGTTTTAGGCTTTACAAACTAGGTAACTGTTGGGTAAAAATGCATTGTTTATTGTCTCTAACATTTTCAAAAAATATAATGTATAACTACAACAATAATTTTTTTTTGAAAAAAAAAGCAGGGTTGTAATCTTGGAATAATTGCAAAGTTATAGTCTTGAAACTTTTTAAAAATTTTAATGAGCTGCAAAAATTTGTTTTAGGCCGGTTCTGAACCAACTAAAGCTTAAAATGCATTGGTTAGGGCTTAGGGTGTCTTTAAAATGTTCAAAAAATGTAAAGACCATCCTAAAGCAATCGCTTATTTTCTGAAAAAACTACAAGGTTGTGCTTTTTAAAAACTTAAAGAAGCTGCAAGAAATTCTTTTATGCTGTTTTTAAACAAACCAAACGTGGAAATACATTGCTTTTGGTGTCTTTAATATTTTTAGAAAATACAAAGACCATACCAAAACATTTGATGATTTTCTAAAAAAAAAAAAAAAAATTGCTTGGTCAGTATCGGAAGTTTTTTTTTTAAACTTTAAGAAGTTGTACAACAGTGTTTTAAGCTGTTTAGATGTTTTAGACATTTTCAGAATATATAAAGATCATTGTAAAACTTTCCAATTTTTGCCAATTGTAATGCAAGACCCTTGGAATATTTTTATACATTTTAAAGAGCTAACTATAATTGCACATGGAAGAGTTAGGAAAAGAAGCACTAAGGGCTCTATTGAACGAAGTAATAAAATCAAGAAAAGTACCAAGGGATTGGAACTGGAATAATCCTACCATTATACAAGAAAGGAGACAAAAGGGATTGTTCTAAGTTCTAAGTATAACATTCATGAGTGTACCAGGGAAAATACTGGCAGGAGTAATGGAAGGCAGATTAAAAGAAAAAATAGAAAACACACTAGAAGAATCCCAATTCGTTTTCAGAAGAGGAAGGGGTACACAAGACCCAGTTTTTATATTAAGACAAACAATCGCAAACAGCTTAACAAAAAACAAAAAACAAAGAAATACATTTATGTTTTATAGACTTGAAAAAAGCATTCGATAAAATCAAAAGAAAAGAGGTATGGAGGGTCCTAAAAAGGAAGGGAATAGAAATAGAAACAATCGACATAATAAAAGCGATGTACGATAACACGGTAAATCTTGTAAGAACCCAAAATGTAGAATCGGTAGAGTTTGATACAAAAGAGGGCTTAAAACAAGGATGCGTGCTCAGCCCATTATTATTCTCAGTACTCAGTAGTTATAAATGGAGTAATTAAAGAAGTAAAACAAAAAATTAGACCGTTTCACCTAGGCAACTGGAAAATGGGAAAAATAAAAATAATCGAGCTAATGTTCGCAGACGACATGGCCTTAGTCGCGGGAAGAGAAAATAATCTGTAACATAATCTAGAAACTAAACCAGGAATTGGTAAAAATCAGTATGAAAACAAATACCGAAAAAACTAAAACTATGATCGTTGCAACAGAGAACAAAAGGCATAACATCACTTTAAATGTTTAAATGGAGTGATCATAGAGAAAAGTGGAGGACAAGGAAATAAGCGAAAGTACAGGAAATGTTGGAAGAATATTTAACAGTTTAAGAAAAAAAAATATTTGGAAATAGAGAAGTTGCAGAACGAAGATGTAGACCGAGAAAAACCTGGCAAGACGAAGTTAAAAAAGTAGCAACGGACAGAAACATTAAATGGAAAGACATAAAAAAGCTAGCATAAGACAGAAAAATATGCAGTCAGCATAACATAATTTAACAGTCCTACGCCTAACAGTAGAAGGACTCATTACTAAATAAATAAAAGTAATTGTCTTAGGCTGTTTTTAAACAAACCATACATAGGTAGAATGATTTGTTTAGAGCAGAGGTTCATAAATTGTTTTGTTCTATGGGCCCTTTTTTTGACAATCAGGTGAAAGCCATGACCCCTCCTAAGAATAACTATTTTTTGTTAAATAATTTATAATAACTTTTGAAATTATTGGGAAAATTTTGAAGACCTGTAATTTTTTAAATAACTCAATAATTTAACTTAATGTTGTAATGATGCTACAACTAATTGCGTTAATTGATTTTCGCAAGTTGCATGCAATCGTTTCGTTTGTTTTTCGACTGTCGTCCGAATGTTCGCATCCAGACGATAACAGAGTGACGTGTCCTTTCATCATCTGACAACTACATTAACTATTATTGTCCATGGTAGGCTGGTAATGAAACGCGGGTGACATAATGGTGACGTAATGAATTGGCCGGATTCGCAGACTGTCGTGGCCAATCTTGACGGCTACACCGAACACAGGTGTGCTCTTCTGCTCTTATATTTCAAGTTCTCATTTGCCTTACATTTATTTCCAAGGTACTTCCGGCGACTCGCACAATCTCTCTTGAGAAACTTTAAATTATGGAGACTTTAAATTGTTTAAGAAGCTCGCCATTGTTAACGGGACATGAGAGAGCATATTTTTACATTAAATGACTACTTCAATGTATCAGCATTGAAAATGTTAAGATAATTTTTACGTTATTGATTAAAAAAAGTAAATTTTAAATCAGCTACGATGTTTCAGGAATTTTTAAGTATTAAGCAATTTCCCTTGCATATTTTCTTTAAAGAAAACATAAATAAAAATACTTTATAGGTATAGATATACAGTGTGTCCAAAAGGTATGGAATATGCTATATATCTCAGTAAATATCCACTTTAGGGAAAAATGTTTTGAATAAAAGTTGTTTGGTATTTAGTTTTCTACCATAAGACAAAATGAATTTTTTTTTCCGAATAACATAAGCGCGATGAAAAACAATTGCATTTTTTTAAATGACAAGGTACCCCTATCCTATATTATACTCATTTGATAGATAATTTTTTTCTCTTTTCAATGATGCAAAACTTTAGTACCCTTACTTAAGCAACTTTTTGAGAAAAACGCAAAAATTATTTATATTGATTAGTATTTATTTCTAACAAAAACATCATAAGAACTAAATTTTTTTGACGAAATCAACAATAAGTGTTCAAACTGTGAACCATTTACAGCTTGACAATGATAAATTCGGTTTTTAAATCCGTTAATAGCCGCGTACTCACTTTGCGAGGCTGCCTCGCGAGGTGGCCTTGCGAGGCAGCCTCGCGAGCCGTGGCTGGAATGTGGGTGCGAGGTTGGCGCGCGAGCCGAGTCAGCCCAAGATACAAAATACATCGAGCCAAAATTAGTACGGTCGAGGCAATGGCAGGAAACGTTCGTACGGCAGCAGCAAGTTTTATTTTTATTTATCATTTATTAAAGAAAAAACCACGAAAACGGAAACGTTGGTGGGTTAAAGAATTATGTATATCGCAAACGGTTTCAAAGTGGAAATTCTTTAATTAGAGACATATCTTTTAATAATGAACCCTTAATTGTCACACCAAAATAGGAATATTTGCAGAAACGAGTAAAAAAGTAATACCTTATAGACATCATAAATAAGAGGACAGAAGGTCTTATTAAGTGAGTGTAATTTGAAATCAAATAAAATATGTACAATATTATTTAAGTTATCGTATTATAAAAAGTTGACAATTTCATTCGTAAAAAATGCAACGTTAACACGAGTGCTCGATGTAACCGTTTTTAGCACGTCCTGACTAGTCGAGGCATGTATGTCGAGGCGCCTTTGAGCAACAGAAAAACCGACAATCCGTGGCTCGGGTCGAGCCTGCCTCGCGCGAGGCGGTGAGCGCGCTCCGCTTACCGCGAGACACGTCCACACGCTGCGAGGCTTGGCTCGCGAGGCTGCCTCGCGAGGCAGCCTCGCAAAGTGAGTACGCATTTTTATCAAAAAAGTGCCTGTAGAACGTTAAAATTATTTTTGTTTATTTTCATAAACAAATGAGATATGGTCATAAAACGAAAAGTCGAAAAATCGAGTTATCGGCGATAACTCCATAACAAAAGACGATAACCAATTTTAGTTTTCACCATTAACTTTTTCACGAAAAAGAGATCGAGGATGCGGGGTCCGTTTTTCCATAACTCTTATATAATAGTTACCGAGATTCCCTATGAAAACATCGAAATTGGCCCACCCTGTATATAAAATAAATAATTTTGATGTCGTTTTCATGGTTTTGTATGTTTTACATCGTTAAATACTTCTGAAAACCAACGTGTTTAAAAACTTTTTTTAAGAATTCTAATGCAAGATTAATTTGGTAGCGTCTGCATGTGGTATCATCAATAACAGACTCACTCAAAATTTGCCATGTCGTGTAGGTACATCGTTTGAAAAATTGTGGAATTATTCGAATTATCCTGAACAACTATGATGCATGTTTAGTTCTGCAGACGTGATTTGTTACTGATGTTGTTTATATTTGGGTTATCCTCCTACTATAAATCAAGGATCCATGAATTGATGCCTCAGGGTTGTGGAGTAACAAAGCGTAGCCAACATGATTGTCGAAAGACGTCAAACGGGGAACATGTAATACAATTAAAATATGCAAGTAAAGATGAAATTGCATTTCCTGTCAATGCAAGGGTAAAGTGAACCCTTGTATTAGCTTAAAATTCTGTAAAGCAGTGCTATGTATAACTATTATCTTGAATTAAGGGTCTGGAAAATTGCAGAATATTAATATTTCCATGGTAATTTGGAAACGTCCGCTGTTAAACAGCCGTCGTTTATTACTCTTTAGTCTTTTGTAAACGGGCTGAACTGGTGGAGCGGATGCCTCTAGTTAGTGTGTTTGGTTTCCAGCGTTACAATTTGCTTAGTGTCATTATTAGCTGCTTTAAGTTGTAATTTATTGCCTTTACCTTCATTTAAGACAACGTAGTGCTGCATCATTACAAGATGTATCTGCTCCTTTAAATTTAATTTGCACTTAAATAACTTTCCGTACAAACTTATTCTGCGACTGGCTTCAGTTGCCAATGAGTAATGATCCTGTATGTGGATATAACATAAAGACGTGCTGTAATGTAGTAGATATGGTTTTATGGATACTTTTACATTTATTACATAAAAAAGCTTTACAAAGTAGTCCAACACACAAATTGGAACGATGAAAAGATGCAGTAATTGTTTTTTTTTTTTTTTTAAATAACATAATAAGCGAATTGTTTGCAGTCTGTTCTACAAAATGGGCCCAAGACTATAGCGAATTTAATTTTGATTTAACCATCAACAAACCCCATATATTATTAAATGGGACAGTCTTAGCTACAACTTAGCGAAACATTTTTTGCTTGATTATGAGTAATTATTTTTTTAAACAGAAATTTCGATTAAATGGTCTACTAGCTCAAACTAGTTTTTTTTCCATTTTTTACAAACAGTTCATAATATAACCCGACTAAAAGTTGAGACCGTTGAAAAGAACTGAAAATGCTCTACAAGAATTGCACCAACCAATTTAAAAAAAAATATCGGTGACGTCACAATAAAAAATGAAGGTGTTGTAGCTAAGACTGTCCCATTTAATAATATATAGGGTTTGTTGATGGTTAAATCACAATTAAAGTCGCTAAAAGTCTTGGGCCCATTTTCTAGAACAGACTGTTTATATGTAGCTTTTTCCCATTGCTATTTTAATCCCATCTAGGGTAAAACGTGGTAATACGCCCCAGCCGGAAAAACGCCCCACCTATGTAGTTTAGTTGTTTAATCATCGATGACACTACTAGTATCACATAATGGTAGTGTTAGTTAAGGAGTTTAGTATACCTCCACCACCTCACTAGTTTCCCGCTGAAAATCGAAAAAATTCGCAATTCACAGCAAGTGGACGTTGTATTATTTCTGTCTCAATTATTGAAAAAACAATTTCGCATATCGTTCAAATTTCGACATAAATTCGGAAAGCTTGTTTCATTACCTCTAAAATGACATTACGCATTTATTTATTAATGCCTCAATGGTCTTGGTACACCAGTGGGGCGTTTTTCACCACTGTTTGGGAATTACGCCCCAGATCTAAAAGTGTAAAATGCCCCTTTTGCTTTAAGATCACTTTTTCTCAATTTCGGACGCCAATGAGGCAAACAGGTCTACTGCTTTTTCCAAACGTGACGAAGTGCCCATCGATAGGAATAAAAATCGTGGAGAACAACAATCATCCCCAACTACTGTGCCATTAGATGAACCTGGGCCGTCAGGACTGCAAAGAACCCCACCAAAAAGGCCACAGCCATCTGCAACTACTTTTAGCAAAAAATCCTCTGAAGAAAAAACCCCTTCAAAATTTCTTGCACAAACAAATCCGATTCCAGTCATTCCACCAATTCTTACTAAAAGAAAACAGGCCGCTACGCTGTTGACATCTCCAGAAAACCGATGCAAACGTGAAATTTTATGTGGGAAAAAGCAAAACATCAGTGCGAAAAGAGAAGGGAAGAAAACTAAAGTTGCTAATGTAACCCGCGCACCAAAAAAAGATGAAAAGTATTAAACGCTTTGAATCAACGTCATCTGAGAGTTCAGAGGAACTCGTATTGAGTTCTTCTGAGGAAGTTTCAGATGAATCTGAAGAGATTTGCGTCAAATGCGGTGATTACTACTACTCCACGAAATCGAAAGTAGACTGGATACAGTGCACAGCGTGTTCTCGATGGCTTCACGAAACGTGTACAACGTACGAAGATTTATGTCACTTGTGTGGTGCAAAAAATTAAGTTCTTACTAAAAATAAGTAGTAATAATCGTGTGGGGCGTTTTCCACAGCAGAGTGGGTAATACGCCTCAAAGGAAAGGGTTCCAAATTGTTTTTTTATTGTTTTCCTGCGTTTACTTTTCACAAACTTTTTATATTTACGTAATGTACACTCATTATACTAATTAGAAATGTATTTTTTGTTTAGAATAAAGCTATCATTTTGCAGTAACGAATTTTTTTTAAAAGTGGGGCGTATTTCACCGTTTTACCCTATCTATTTTCTTTTCGGTCTTTCCCTTTTTCTTCTTCTAGATGGAATTCATGTCAGTGTTTGATGTGGAATTCTATGTGTAGGCATTCTGTTTAGATGACCGTACCAAATCAGTTTTTCCCTATTAGGCTCTTTACTGCATTTACTCTTTCCTATATGACCTCGTTTCTTACTTTATCCATAACCGTTAGTTGACAAGTTCTTCTCCATGAGTTCATTTCCATTTCTATTACTCTCTTTTCTAATATTTAGACATGGTCCACACCTCATCTCCGTACCTATAAAGCACAGTTTTGCACAAAAAAATTAAATATAAGGCTTTTTGTTTTTAAGGAGACACTTTTGCTTCATAATACTAAATTTAATTGTTAAGTTACTGCTCTGCCTCTACCTAATTTATTTAAGATGTTTTTGGAAGCCATTACATCTGCAGTTAAGGGTACATTGATAACTTTGGTTTCTCTTGTTTCTTGATAATAATGTTAAATTAAACTATGGTTGGCTGGTCTTAACAGGTTTATTATTATTTTTTATTTATTAAAACGTTCTACCTGTTTCGCTGAACGAGTTTTTTCAGCAACCTCAGGGAAGTTTCAATGATAATGAAATTTTTTTAAGATAATGTTGCAATATTGGTACTGTTGAAATGTTAATAAATTTGCAAATATTGATAAAGTTGGAATATTAATAAATGATTTGATAATTATATTACACAACGTGTTGTGTCTCGAAATTGTGGTTGTTTTAAATAATTGTAGTTTTTATGATGTTATAGTCCTTTTTTGGTGCTGATCTTCGTAATAATATAATTATCAAATCATTTATTAATATTTTAACTTGATCAATTTCAACTTTATCAACATTTCAACAGTATCAATGTTTCAACATTATCATAATTGAAACTTCCCTGAGGATGCTGAAAAACTCGTTCAGCGAAACATGTAGGACGTTTTAATAAATAAAAAATAATAATAAACCTGTTAAAACCAGCAAACCATAGTTTAAGTTAAGAGTTAAGGGTACACCGAAATATTTGTAATAATCGAAAATGTTTTTCTTTCCTTTCGAAGTTATATAAATATTTTCAATTACCATGTATTTCCAATACTTTAATAATAAAAAATAATGCCCTAAACCAACTGAACAATGATAGAATTTATTAAGCGATTTTGCATCGGTTTGTATACAAGAAAACTAGCCTTGATAACATTTAATTTAAGGCTGCATTTCTAAGTATTATTCATTGTTACAATTTAGTTCATTTTCAAAAGTGTTCAAAAAGGTCTAATGATTCTATCGGAATATTTTTTTACCTTATTTGATACCTAAACTTCACCAAAATCTAATAAATGTTTGTGTTGAATGAGTGTACAGTAAGTGCTGATTAATTCACTTACTTTCTTAAATTATATCTACGAATGTGGTTTTTTTTAAATGTTATTAAGCACAATTTTTATTTTTGTATTTTTGTATTTTTGTATTGTACATATGAATCCTTAAATCGTACCACAAAAAAACGTAAAAAGTAATCAAGAAAACCCAACGTGTATAGCCATATCTTTTAATAAGGATTTAATAATTAAAATCGCATAAAATTGTAAAGTTTTTTTTTTTTTTTAGGAATACGTTGTGGAAGTACACAATGAATTTTGTTAAGAACAATTAGGGCGTAAATACTTAATGGCTAATTGGTGTTTGCTGCTACTTATTTGCAGGTCTCTGGTTGTAATTTTGAGTAATCCCTGAAAACGGTAGGATTAGTGCAATGGCAGCACACACAGAGATATTCTATAACTTCTATTAAGTCGACAACTTCTTAACATAATCATTATTTATCACTAGCACTAGGGTATTGTAATAGCTTTGAAGGGGTGGATTTTCATAAAAATTGTAATTTACGTTTTGTAATATTCTTTTTCTTGATATTAAAGCCATTTTATTTTACTTATTGGAAAAAACTACAGGCAATATGCAGTATTTTTTTGTCGCTATCCTTTCATTAGTTTACTCCATGTCATCAATTCGTCTCAGAAATAGGCTTATGTTTAGCATTTAATGTGACTTTGCTTTAAAGGAGAATAGGGACTTAAAAAAAAATGCTTGTAATTAATTTGAGAAAGCATTTTATCTTGATCTTTTTTAAAAGTGACTGTTGAAAAAGACCAAGATAAAATTCTTGAAACGACGAGACTTAATCAAAAAAGAAGTCGTTTCCAACCCGGAAGCTGAGAGCTTTCAACATGTGAAACTTATTTGGTGATGTTACATTTTTGTTTCTGTAAAAAAATGCTAACCAATTGTGGGGTTTATTGAGTTATTTATTTATTATTATAAATAAGCTTGACCAGTTTCAAGGCTCCTGCTTCTTTTTCAGGTACCGTCTTATTTATTAATCTATTTATCAATATTTATTAATAATAAATTGTTGGATTATCTCCAAATTATTTGAATGAAGTTTCTAAATATATCCTTGTATAGTTACTCTAAAAACTATACATTAATAAATGTATATATTAGACATAGAGAGACTGCTATAGACTATTTTATCCATTTAACCAGAATTTCAATTTTTAAGGCTGACTTAAAATTAATGTGTTTCAAAAATTAACTCAGTAAATTCTTAAAATTAATTAGATTTTGTCGACTTTATAGCCATTATTTTCAAGAAATATTTATAACCTTTCAACAATCTTAAAGTAAAAACAGGAAAAATACCAGAAATTGTTTAATTAACAATAAAATAAATATATGCAATCTTTGGAAAATATAATAAGTAGTTTAAAATTGCACAACCAATTTTACAAAAAAAATTCGCCTAAAATGTTAGTTATAAAATAAATTTAAGTAATTCTTTATTAATTTTCTACTTACAAAAGCACTCATAATTAATCAAGCAGCCTCTGTTTTCCGTCGGGCGAATTTGCTTTCCACTCGGTTTCAGAGACTATGATATTTGATAACTCACAACAAAGGGTTTATATTGTACAGATTTAATTTATTTTCAAAAATTAATCTAGGGTTTTAATTTATACTTTTGGAGGATTTTCATTAAGAATCCTTTTTATTTCTTCTGGTAGGATTTTGTGGAATTAAATATTTTATAATTGTTTTGTTGTATTTAAAACAGGATATAATTCTAGTGGTTTTAAATTAATAAGTTTAATTGTTAAAGTGAAAACAAAACATCGTGCTGGATATAACAGCCAATTTCGTTTGTGTAATGCTTTGTGGCATCTGTATTAATTAAAAAGACAATAATACCAGCAAAATCATTTTGCTTGTGTTAAATAATTAAAACTGTATATATGTGCTGAATTAATTTAAAAAAAGTTGAAGTACATTATTTTTAATTTTATTAAGTGTAACGAAATGGAGTACAAACTTTTTTATAAATACAGTTCAAGTATATAAGGAGAGTAATTAATAAACACTTTTTGTGTCTTAAATTACTTGCTCCATTTTGTTTTCTATGTTTTTTAATTTCCTACACTTTAGACTTTTTTTTGTAATACTATTAAAAGCAAATTATGCACTAAGTGGTTATGATTGAAGTTTGCTACAACCAAACTTTACATATACTTTATACACAAATTTTATCCAAGTTACTACATTGAAAAATCGTTATCATATGTGTAGGTACATAGTTTGATCGATAAAATTCCATATAAAAAAATTCTTGGAAAATACTTCATTTATTTTTATTTCGGTGATTTGAATCTCTATATTCGAATCTGGTGGTTCATTATGCTTAATGTTTTATACATGAAATAGTTCGGTATGTGAAAAATCTTTAAACACAAGAAAAATAAAAGATTTTTATGTTGTTACGAAAAGCACTAAATTATCAACGATTAATGTTAAGCATTATTTAGGTTTGGTGTATATAATTTTTGTATCTAAATTTTTTAAATGCTTGATTATTAACGTTAGTCTATTGTTAAAGATTGTATATCACATGACAAAATTTAAAATTAAAACTTTGCATTGCTGTTAAATGCATGTACTATTTAGTACAACGCGTCCTGGTAGAAGCTTTGTACACCCCTGGAGCGCGGCCCAAAACCTCCTACCGCATGCAGGCTAAGCATTGTAGGGGAAGTGGCTTGCATTAAAGTAGTTTTGCTACTGGTTGTTAGAGGGCGAACAGTACATTAAACCAAAAAATATGAACACAGTAAACATACGTATAAAATATAACGATTTTTTATGTCATGAAAATATTTCGTTGAACAAAAAAGTAATTTAAACATTCAATTTCAGCTGTTATTAATGCTTTTTGTTGATTCGTTTTTTAAGTTAAGTACGTGGCGCCCTCGTAGCCAATTAGTTTGTATAAATTATTAAGCGATTTAATGACTCTTCACTTAAAAAAAAAAACATTTTTTTTTAAGTCCTATATGTGATTAAACATGGTAGGTAGTCAAAAATGGGTACTGTAGTTTTCTCAATTTTTTCTAGTAGGTACATTTTGAACAGATTTTAATGTATTTTAAAATATATCACCAATGCTAGCAAAACATTTTAAAAGCAAAAGTAAAACATGATTTACTTAAGATTGCTGCTGAAGTACTGCAGATTTTTTGGTTCAGTTCTTGAATCGTCTTAAAAAAAAATTAATAAAGTCGAAGTTATTTTAATATTAACTAATTTTTGGTTGATCTTAACACATAAATTTTATTTAATTTTCAACTTCTACAAATCATTTATTATGCAACTAGTAAAAGCCCAATTAATTTAGAAAACCAGTTACTTTTGAATTACTAGGGGTGGATCTACGTTTTTTGGGGCCTAGGGCTTATTGAAGTCCAATGGGGCACCATTTTGTGTTAGATTAAGAATCTTTAAATTGTGGTTTAAAATTCATTTATAATAACATTAAAATCAGAGTTGAAATATATTTATTTATGAAATGGTGTTGAATTATGTTACATTGATTAAAATAAAACAAAAATATTAGGAGTATAAATTATCATTGTTATTATATTATTAATATTAAGTATTTTTTACTTTATGATGTGCTCATTGTTAATGAAAAATTATTAAAAATTTATGGTAATAATTCAATTTTTGTGGGCCCTTGACACTTGGGGGCCCAGGGCTTAAGCCCTATTAGTCCCTATGTATATACGCCCCTGTGAATTAAGTGTCATTTTTACAAAAAAAAAATAATTGTCACTTTAAGTTCTAAATAGAAGTTTTATTCATTTCTATTGCCTTATTTTTATTTTTTTTACTGAAATTTCTCGATTAAGGTACTAATTATTGAATTTGCTTAAATATAAGAGTGAGTACAACGAATGATATCTTTATTATGCTACTATATTTTCGATTGAATTCAGCAATTGAGAGGTATAATTTTAATATTAAACAAAAAACCGTTTATGTAATCTGTAAGTGTTTCTTGACTCTTTTTTTGGATTTTTTCAAATACATAAATTTTGCTGAAGCCATGACGAGAAGGCTGTAAAAAAGTATTAAAAATAAGTTAAATGGCTTTTAAATAAATATTCGGACACTTTTAAACCACGTATACCGGGTGTAAATGAAGTGTTGTACATCCTCTTTTTTTCCTTTAGTTTTCGTTTTGGATTAATGAAATTTTAGACATATGATGTGTGCAAAAAATTGGGGTTTTTTGAGCACATGCACACAATTGTTTCACTTCCGCCTTCGCCGAAATGATTCCAACTTTGTTATTTTAAATGGAACAACCTATACATTTTTAAATTTTTGGTAAAAGGAAGCGATTTTGGATACAACTACACTATTTTGGTTAATTTTTGTAACCTCAAATAATTTTTGAACCAAAATTTAATTTTTTATTAAGTGAGCCGTGACCTGCATAAATTGAATTTTATTATGTCAAAAATTGTCCAAAAAACGTTTTTGTAAATTTTAAATGACATTTAGGTTACTTTAATCGGCTTTGAAAAGGTTGCGGGTTCGTTTTTTTTTTGACAAAAAGTCAATTTTTTTAAATGGAACTATGGTGGTACAAGCGGTTATTTAAATGGAGCATCTTCTAAAGAATCCATCGATAACTATAACTTGTATTTTTATTAAGGGTCTGCTTCAAAAAGTTCAAAATATTGTAAAGATTTATTAAGAGATTCATTTAAACAACCTTTTGTACCACCATAATACTATTAAAAAAAATTAACTTTTTTTCAAAAAACTGATTCCGCAACCTTCAAAACCGATTAAAGTAACCTAGATGTCATTTAAAATTTACAAAAACGTTTTTAGGACAATTGTTGATATAATAAACTTCAATTTATGCAGGCCACGGCTCACTTAATAAAAAATTAAATTTTGGTTCAAAAATTATTTGAGGTTATACAAATTAACCAAAATAGTGCAGTGGTATACAAAATTGCCTCCTCTTTCCAAAAATGTAAAAATATATAGGGCGTTCCATTTAAAATAACAAAGTTGGGGCCATTCCGGCGAAACCGGAAGTAAAACAACTGTGTGTATGTGCTCAAAAAAACAGGTTTTTTGCATGTATCATATGCCTAACATTTCATTATTTAAAATCAAAACTAAAGAAAAAAAGGGGTGTACTATACTTCATTTACACCCGGTAGATTCAAACTTGGTTAAATCGATAACGATAAAGCTTAAAGCCTTTGCCAATGGCTTTTATTGTTGCAAAATTCGTATTTACAACAAAATGAATTTGTAACATTGTTGAACCAATTTTTTCATTTCTAAATATGAAATTTTAGAAGCGTATTCTAATTCGCTAATAATAAAATGAGAAAAGTGTAAATATGGTTAAAATTGAGCAACAAATAAGCGAAGTCTCAAGGTTAGAATTACGACTACCGTTCTGGCCCACCGTGTATATACATTTATCAGATCACAACACATACCAACGCATTTCCTATTGTAGTAAGATTCCTAAACACCACCCACTATTGGAATATGCAAACATTAATTATAAATCAGGTTAAATTACTCGAATACTATAATCAAGAGTACTTTGTAAGTTTGTAGGGCTATCACAGAGGCCATAAAAGTTTAGCTGACATTGTGATTTTTATATGAATACATGAATACATTATTTCAGTTAATTCCTGTTATCATTTTATATGACGGAGTAATTTAACGCGTTTATTTTAATGACAGGTGTAATAATTGGAGTATGGTTGTAAATGTGTCAAATTCCGTTTTCGATTATGTTAATAACCAGAACTACAATAGCGGTTATTTAAGTCCTCCCTTGACGTCGTCATAAACACCATGTCTGATTGTTTCCATGTTCTTGGGATATTTACGATTTAATAGTATATAAATTTATAAATCACGTGATTTGTGCTTTTGTACGCCTCTTACTGTAAGACATAAAATTTCATAGTGGATGGGGGTTAGCTCAAATAATATTATATCATCGATTTACTTGCTCATTTGTTTATTTTGGTATTAACATACATTTTTAATGTAAATGAATTGTACTGGAAAAATATGAAATTGTATGTTTTTTTGTTTTGTATAATTTTTTGATTAAAAATCACTAAGTGGAAAAAAAAACTAATTTAAAAACGTGAAGAATTGGAAGACTCGGTATCCATGTGGGCATATTTTTTTTTTTTGAAGTATCTTCATTCTTTTTTTCTTTTATCATGTCTTGGAGTTTCTTGTCCGTTACAATATAAGGATGTCTGCTTTAATCTGCCTTTATCCTAATTGTTCTTTTCAACGTTTCTTTGGTCTCCCGAGGCTTTTTACCTTTTTCTCTGTACTCGAAGGATTTCAGATGTAATACCACACTGACGTTTAAATGACATTTGTTCATAAAGATTTTTTTTGTTTTCCACGGCACGCTTGAAAATTTTGTGAAACCTAACCTATTTTAGTTAAACTTTTATTTTTTATTTCTTATTAGTTTAGCACTAAAATTAACTTATGATTACATCATTGAATTCAGAAAAAAAAATATCTGCCAGATTTAGTAAAAAAAAATAGATAGTGCCATTTGGAAAAAAAAAGACTATTGTTTGACATTTAAGTTGAACTTGAAAAAAATTGAAATCCAATTCAGTTCATAGTACTTGAGGAGCCATTTCATTTAGTTTTTTGTTCATCAAAATCGGACCATAAACAACGGAGTTACAGCTTGCGGCGTTGTTTGTGTGACGCCCTGTATAACATAACAATTCAGTTTTTTAATGTTATTTATAACGTTGTGTAACGAAAACAAATAATAAATAACGTTATACAATAACGTAACGATTTAAAACGTCTTTCCATCCCTGATTACAACACACCAGCAAAATCTTATGATAGAAATATTTACTTACTCGATTTTTATTCTTGAAGAAAAATTTATGATTTGTAATGGTACATAAAATATGTTTTCTTTAAAATCGTAAGACATTGCCTACAATGAGAATTCCACATATAAAAAATGTAATACGGCAGACGTGGTTAAAACAGTAGTTCCATCGCCCCCGGCTATTGATTCGAAGACGTCGTCACTAGGGTTTGGGAAGATTCGGTCTTTTTAGATTCGACGAATCCGAATCGAATCCACGATTATTTTACGAATCCGAATCCGGATCCGAATCCAGTTCTAAAATTAAATGAATTGTAGTGCCATAAAAATTATTGTACGTATGGTGTTTAAAGTTCGCGCAAATTTTAAAATTACAGGCGATTTACAATATTTGTCAGCGGTTGTCAGTTTTGTCAGTAGCGCATCAATGGGTTTTACTAACACGGTGTTAAGTTAATTCATGTTTATATTAATAATTCAAACGGCCTTCAATCAGTTAAAATGGCACTGTATTTCATTGTTAAAGTATGAAGTAAAATAACAAGTATATTAGTATACAGGGTGTTTTACTTTTCCATGGGACACTATTACTATCTCCGTAAATAATGAAAATACAAGGTTGATCAAATGGGACAAAAGTTAGCTATTTAGGGGTGTATTTTAAACCAGATCTTGTTTTGTTTAAAAATTCCATGGCTTGCGTGATATAACGAAAAAACCGAAATCGATCAAAATTTTTAAAACTTAAATATCTCGGCTATTGTTGCTAATACACAAAAACGCCAAAGGAAAAAAGTTTTGTACATTTGGTTTGCTATAAGATGGCAACAGTCAGATTTTTTTTATGAATTACCGTGCGAGATATTTGACAAAACAACTTTTTTTTGAATGGCAATCGTAGTAGGTGATGACTGATTTAAAGATTATTTTTTTCTCTTTACAATGATATAATATTTTGTATGTCTATTTTCAAAAATAAGCGAAATAACCTAAAAAAATGCAAAATCTTAAGATAAAAATCAAGGTTATTTTTTTGCTTCGGCTTCAGAGAAGTTCTCTCTGAATTGGTTGACCTTGGTTTAATTGTTATGATTGCTCGATATACTTTTTCTAAATAGTTCGTTCTAATTTTGGCATTTGAAAATAATGCATTTTTTTAAGTAGGCAAATTTATCTTGAGACTTTGGTAATATAAGGCATTTTACCGTTTCCAATATATGATTAAGCTCTTCTTCCATCGTTAACAACTGAACGTCATCTGCAGTATTCCGCAATCACCCTCTGTTGATTGCTCTGTTTCTTCATTTTTGTCTTCTCCGTCAAACAATCGTTTCGTAGGTAATACTTGTTGCAAAATTAAGTATTTTCTCTGAAGTTGTGGTAGCATTAATGAGACCTAATCCGAGATTCGTCGAATCTTAGACCGAATATCGAATCCGAATATTTGCTGTAGGATTCGGCGAATCCGAATCCGGGTACCCGGATCCGAAAAACCCTAGTCGTCACCCCTCTTGTGATGTTTAAATTAAAATCTAATGTTATGAGAATGAGCCGCGAAGACGACTCAACAAATTATGAGAGAAACATATGACAGACGTTTAAACGGTAATTAATTTTAATAAACGAACAGGTTATTATGTAAAGCACGAATTGGAACCACTTTATAATAATTACCTTAGAGTTGTATTAAAAAGAAGAACAAATTCACTTTTTATCAATGTAGTCAATTGTTAATAAAAACCAAAGAATTTCTCAAACTAATTAAACACCTTATTTGATATTAAATACTGCCTGCTTTGTTTAAACATAAATAACTTGGTTGATATTTGTGTGTACGAATGATATTGCTTAAAAAACATTCTTCAAAAAGCATGTATGGTTAAAATAAGTTTTGTGGTAGGTTTATACTCAGACTTTTACACAGAATGAATGAGTATTTGTTTCGTTTATACAGTGTAACCCATTTCAAAGCGGATCACCCCTATAAAAAGTTTATTTGTGGTCCGATTTTCTTGAACTTTTTTTTAAACGATAATGCATCAAAAACTGTATTCTAGCACTTTATTTTAAAATTCCGTTTACGCTCACAAAGCCTACTATGATTTTTTTTCGATGTCAAAAATAGCAAAATAATTTGTTTAGCGATTTTTTATTTAAAATCTGACTACACCACTGGATTCAGGATGCCCTCAAATGGATTTGTACCAAATTTCATGGAAACATATTTTTTATTAAGAGATTACTTATGAATTCAATATTTGTGATTAAATTAATATCGATATTTTAATTAATTGCAGTGTATTATGCTATGTAAAAAACAAAAGTTAGAAAAAAAAATTGTTTGACATAAGATTTTTAAATAAGCAACAATTTATTCGTATCGATATTAAAATCGCAACTTTTATTGAATGTTCAGTTCAGTTGGTGAACAACTAAATTTACAAGAAAAGATACAAAAATACAAAGAAAAAAAGAAAAATATTTTTTTCATGACATTTTGTAGAAACCCATTTGAGGGCATCCTGAATCCAATGGTGTAGTCAGATTTTAAATAAAAAAATCGCTAAACAAATTTTGCCAATTTTGACATCGAAAAAAAAAAACATAGTAGGCTTTGTGAGTGTAAACGGAGTACAGTTTGTGATGCTTAAAGGTCCACACACACCGGCGCGATCTCGAAGCGGACGCGGGCGCGATCACGATAATTGGTAACCATGTTACTTACTTACGTAACCAGGTTACTAATTATCGTGACCGCCACCGCGCCCGCGTCCAGATCGCGCCGGTGTGAGTTGACCTTTATCGTAAAAAAAAAAAAATCATATACATCGGATCATAAATAAACTTTTTATAGGGGTTATCCGCTTTGAAATGGGTCGCACTGTATATAAATGTAACAATAAATTATTGTTTCTTAATTAGAAATGGGTTTATAAATATTATTAATAGTGATTTACGTAACAAGTGGGAAGTGGTACTTTACTGGACGAGTAGACAGTTTTTGGAAGGCCAGTAGAGATGAATTTTCCACTCTAAAAATTGATTGGAAACAACTGATTTTTTGGACGGACGCAGAAAAATGTTATTAATTGATAAAATTTAATTCATTTATTGAATTGGTGTACTCATTGTTCTTTTCATTAACATTATATCGTATAACTTATTGATATCTAAATAAATTATCTCCAAATTGTGCTGTAAGGAAAGGCTCATTTCGGCTTATCGACTTTCAAACTGATTGATTTTAAATGAAAAATAGTCAGCAAAAAATTAATCTATAGCATATTTGGCAGTATCTCGCGTAGCTGCATTAACAATGAAAAAGCAGCGCTGGCAAACGCAGCTGATAGATTTTGTAATTGATCGAGGGTGGTTACATAAGACTGATTAGCACTCTAAAAATATCACTTAGAAGAAAATGATTCTCCAGACTCGTTTGATAAATGACTGACATCTTTCTTAGCGGGAACAGCCATGGTCTGAAAAGAAAAACGAAGGAAACGGTAGCAGCAGGAAAACGCGATTTTAACGGTGATTTTTTTCACTGCGCTTCTGCGACATGTCAGGCTAATGATGCACAGTCAGGAGTGCCAAGTGCAGCCGCGGAAAATATCCAGCATGTATTTATTAAATTTTGAGGCGACATTTTTCGCTACAGTTGTTTAGGGGCACTCGTTCTCACAGATGCAAATGTGGTGCGTTTTATGGTGCCCGGGAAAAGCAGGCGAGCGTTAAAACTTTTAGTTTAACGAACTTCAAAGCTAATAAACAAATATTAAACACTTCTAGAACACACTTACCTTAACTTTATTTAATTTATTTGTTTAAGGGCACTTACTTCAAATCGATCAACGTGTCCCAACGAAATAAACGTTCGAGACTGGCGGGTAAAAATATCATTTATAAAAAAAAAATTAGAAAAAATAACAATGCTTCACGCAGGTTTCTTATTATACTTTTTCGATAAGAAAAATGTGAATTTGGAGACAATATTTAATAAAAATTGCTAGGTTGCGTTCTTGCTGTACAGGGTGGTTCAAATTCGATGGGCTTACATGGGTATCTCACTTAATATTCAAGATTAAGACACGGTTATTTACCAAAAATGTGCAGTTTTTTTAGACAAACTCGAAACTGTTTTCAAATATCTTTTCCGGTTTTTGAGTTATTAGAAAAAAAGTTTTTTTTTTGTCATATTTATAATGTGTCGCATCTCCCTTTTTGTTGTAAATATCGAAAAAATGTATAAAGATTATTTTTAGATATTTTTATGTAAAATTTGATGATACTAAAAGGATAACAACAATATACTACATATACATAACTGCTGATTCTGAGTATATTGCTGTTTATCATATGTTCAAATCTTTTTAATGTTTATCCCAACAAGAAATTTAAAAAAACATGTTGTCACTAAAACGCTGATTACGGCATTATTGCATCAAGAACATCAAAAATAAATTTGTAGAGTTATTTTATTTAGTCGTGAGTCCTTCTACTGTTCGGCGTAGGACTGTTGAGTTGTGCTGACGTTTTTTCATGTTTTTCTGTCTTGTGCTAACTTTTTTATGTCTTTCCATTTGATGTTTCTGTCCGCTGCTTCTTTTTTAACTTCGTCGAGCCAGGTTTTTCTCGGTCTACCTCCTTTGTTTTTTTCCCAGTGATCTTGCTTCATAGGCTTTTCTGGTTAACCTTTCTTCTTTCATTCTATAGATGTGACCATCTCAGCTACCTTTCTCGTATTTTTGTTTCAACCGATTTGATCCTTAAATGTTCTCAATATGTTACGTTCCTGATTCTATGTTTTTTGGTTTTTCTTTGAATTTTTCTTAGAAACCTCATTTCTGCTGCATTCACTCGGCTACTATATTTATTAGTGAGTGTCCACGTTTCACTTCCGTATAAAAGTGCTGGAGTTACTACCTTTTTCCACTTGTTCGTTTTGGGACTTCTTTCCAAAAAATGTGGTTCTTAAACCGTTAAATATTCTTCCCACATTTCCTGTCCTTTCACTTATTTCCTTGTCCATTCCTACATTTTTCTCTATGATCCTAAATATTTAAAGCTTTTTACTTGTTCCAACCTAAGTCCATTTAAAGTGATGTTATGTCTTTGTTCTCTGTTGTAACGATCATAGTTTTAGTTTTTCCGGTATTTATTTTTATATTAATTTTTTCCAATTCCAGGTTTAGAGTTTCTAAATTATGTTGTTGATTTTTTTCTGTTTCCGCAACTAAGACCATGTCGTCAGCGAACATTAGCTCCGTTATGTTTATTTTTTCCATTTACCAGTTGCCTAGGTGAATTGGTCTCATTTTTTGTTTTACTTCTTTCATAATTACCCCATCTATGACTACACTGAGAATAATAATGGGTTGAGCACGCAACCTTGTTTTAAGCCTTCTTTTGTTTCAAACTCTCCCGATTCCTCATTTTGTGTTCTTACAATATTTACCGTTTTTTCGTACATCGCTTTTATGTAGTTATACGAGCCATTAATGATTTACAAAGGAAAAATATTGAAAAAATAAAAGTCATTTTTGCGATCGCGTAGGCCATTTTTCTCTTTACTAATGCGTGCATCCTTTGCACGTAAAATGGTGCAAAGTTTTTGAAAATATCTTAAACGGTTTCCGAGAAAAACGTGCAAGTGGTTTACGAATGACAAAAGGCAAGAGCTTAATTATTAAAGCTTTTACAAAATAAAAATGTATCAGATAAAATCCAAGCACATTATAACTTGCAACATATTTTGACTTTATCTGAAGCTTTTACAAATTGAACAGTTCTATTTTGTCATAAAAGGTCATACATTATAATTGTAGATTAATATTTCGCCAATTAGTTTAGCAGCAGGTGTGTTCAGTATTTAAATTTAATACTATCATGAATCACGGCATGTGTTCCTCTTTGCAGCGTTGCAATTTTAATGGGCGAACGACGTGTTCGGTTGAAATCTTTTTTTCTTAACTATGCGGTTGTATTTCCTTATTATAAGTAATCAAAACGACAATGTAAACGATAAACTTGCTTACAATTACGACAGGGGAAGTTAATTGAGCCGTATAAATGTTCTTCGATATTTTGAATAAATTGGCCTGTCATGACTTTGCGTCGTAAAATAACAGACTTATTAGTCTGTGTCAAAAAAATATCAGCGAGATAATGCCATAGACCTGTGTGTGCTTGCGTTACGTCGAATACTTGAGATTTTCGCGTAAATAAGGCGCAATTACGCTTTATTGAAATTTGTAAGAGCCAAATAAGGGTTTATAGTCCGTTACGGTAATGTGTTCATATTCCACAGTAATTGCTATTAAAATTGTTGTTTGACTGCGTGCGTTTTACATATTCACATGTAAGTGCGATACATGGAGGTCTGCATTTTGTTCCTGGAAAAATCTGGGGAATGAAAGAAAGACGTTGTTAAGTTAACTGTGATCTAAAATTTAAAAGGAAATCTTACGAGAAAAGGTATTTCTAGCGTTTTGATTAATGTTTATACCTGTATATGAATCTTTTCAGAATGCAAACAAATTTTGTCTCCTAACCCTTTAAATATTTAGTAAAAAATATCAAGAGATTTATCTCTTGAAATTAAGGAGGACTAAGGAGTTTTCACAGGGACTTAACTTTATTTTATTCTTATTTATTGTAACTTTATGAAAATCCAAATATATTAAAAAATGTATGGATATCCATAGATCTTTCTTTACCTAAAATTTAGCCCGAAGCTCTTTTTAATAAAAAGTCATTTTTCTTCTTTTTCTTCTTAATCTGTTCCTCTTGTAATTTTGAGGTATTTTTTCTAGTTCTTGATAATGTTTCTCCATCTTTGTCTATCATTGACTAACTGTGGCTCATTTCTCCAACTGACTCCTTTTTCTTTTAGTACATGTTTCTATTGATGCTCATATTGTATTTTCTTAATGTATCTGCCCATACCCCTAGATCAGGGGTGGGCAAATCTTTTGATTGTCGGGCCACATTGCGGATGAAAATTTGACCGCGGGCCAAACAATTTCTTTTTCTAATTTTAAGTATAGTTTTTGCTAAGGAGGTTATTTAATAAATTTTAAAACCAATTTTTTGAATCAAAACATGTATTTATTAAGCAATTTAAAGAAAAAAATTGAAAAGAAAATTTTTAAACATTAATATTAGATAATTATCAAAGTGTACAGTACAATACTCATACAACATAAAACAACAAAATGAATAAAAATTTTATAAAATAATTTTAACATTTTTTTACAACATAAATATTTTTAAAAAAATTTACTAAATACAGATTAATCCTTTTATGAAAACATGCAATTTTAAATAAAATGTAATTGAAAGAATGATATTTACACATATAAACGCATATAACATTGAATTTAGAAAAGATAGAATTTTTCATTGAAGTAGGTATGAAGAATTAAAAGTAAACTTTTGGAGGTGACTGAAATTTTCTCAAAACATACAACTTTTATACATATCAAAATTTAATGGCTAAAGTGACATTTTTTAGCATCACTTATAATTTTTTGTATATCTGGTGAAAATTTTGTTGTTGAAATTCTTAAAACTGCCTTCAAATGTTCATCACTAATATAGGATCTGAACGGGTTTTTGTTAAAATTTAATATTGAAAATGTTTGTTCGCAAATGTACGTTGATCCAAAAATAACGAACATTTTTTGGGCAAAATTTTTTAAATTGTTTATCCGACAAAGATTTATAAACGGAGCATATTTCTTCACTACAATATAAATCTTTTAAATTATTATTACACTGCAAGTCTATAATTTCAAGTTGAAATTCACTCGGTATTCTTTCAACGTCTACGGAAAATGGTTGATGCACAATCAACAACAGATTTTCTATTTTACCGAAATCCGAAAATCTTCTAGAATACTCTTCACTTAATCTAGTAATGATATCTAAATACTCATTGTCAGCAAATTTATTCGTGGAAATATTTAATGTTTTAACTGTCGGAAAATAATCTAATCTTTTCAGTATGACATAAGTTTAATGTATTTTATTGGAACCGCCTTATTCAAATATGTAATGTATTGAATACTTTTTTTTTTCTAAAATTGTTTTTATGCGCCAATTAATATTGGACAAACAGTAATATTTTTGCTTTTAATAATGATTTATAAAATGCTTCGCGGGCCGGAGAGAATTCTACCGAGGGCCGGATCCGGCCCGCGGGCCGCCATTTGCCCAGGCCTGCCCTAGATTATATTGCAAGCCCTTTTCGTATTTAGCTGATCTAAATGTATTGAAAAATGTGTGATATGCATACAACTTTCCTTACATCAAATTTCACCTAAAGCTGTCCCTGTAAAAATATCAATGCTGTAGCAAATATCCTTCGCAATCAGTTTAATGTAGCTTCACTCCAAAACCAAGGCGAAAGTTTGTGGTATAATTTTAATAGTGGCTGTTGAGCAGTTATGCAATAATTGATGAACACTTATCAACCAACTGCTGGGAAATAATTTAGTAAAATACATATATGGTGTAATCGGATCTTTAATATTGTAATTCAAATTAATTTTTTTTTAAACTTTACCTAAATATATAAGCAACTTGTAAACGAAGTAATTTTAACCAAGCAATAAAAATATAGTTATATGCAAGTAATTTATATTAAGGAAAAATTTATATCTTTTCATTTGTCAACAGGTGAAACTAAATAATTATCAGTTACTAAATGAATTTATTGTGCAAATTTATTTAATAACTTCCCTATATTTGTTTTTATCGAAGGTCATTGAGGTTGTAACGTTTAAAAGAAATAAGATAATGTTTAAAATCTATGAAAGTTTTGATTGAAACTCATTAAATTTCACATACTTAGAAGCAAATTAGAGCCATACTTATGTTGCATGCTACAATAGACAATTATAAAATGGATGTAAATTTATGTACTTTATACAAATGCAAGTGTATAAAATTTGTATTAAAATTGTTTGAATAGGAATGAAACTTTTTGTATCGACTGTATCGTCATCTGAAGTCTGTGAGTTACTTTTATTAGTTTAATTCTTCAAATATCCAAACCCACACTAAACTTATTTCTTTTTCCTGGAGCTGCAGCCTCTGTAAGCATAAAAAGAATCCAGTACTCGCATCGTATCTCTCCTCACATCCACCTACATAATCTATACAGCTTTTCTGCTTCCAGTAGGTTCAGCTTAGGAGGGAAAGAATGGAAGTTTACCGCTAGCAGCTCTAGATCAATATTCACATATTCCCCTGTCTCTTCTCGTGTGAGGGGAACAGACATCGCAGTAGGCCCTGCCATTCCGTATTCTTATACGCGCCGAATAAACGTGCATTGCTGCGGAGACCCATTCGGGGGACTCGCTCTGAGGGCATTCTAAGGGCCTCATTACGGAGTGTCCACAAGCTGTCTTCGTTATTTTACGATTATAAAGTTAGATTCTGACAAGTAATTGGGAAAGTATTGCTGTTGTCAAAGAAATTCGTTTGAATTATATGAGTTGTATGGAAAAATTAAAAATGTTTGGGAGGGCTTTGAAAAACGATTGATTTGCTTTAATGTATTTCAATTTTAGGCCTTAGAAGGTATTGTTGGGGTAGTAAAAATGTTTGTTAGATTTAAACTGTGATCTGTATTATCTCGGTAATTAAAATTAGGTTGTGATGGATTGTTCTTCAAAATTTTATGGATTATTTTACTGTATGTTATATTGACCAACTAAATAACGTGGTTTAGTCATTATAGAGTAAAAAATATTTCAATAAATTGCACCTAAAGTGTGTTTTTTATTGTATTCATTAACCTTTAAAACAAATACCATAAGAAGTAACAATGTTGATTACAGTCTAAAATAGACATAGATCGAGCAAACAAAAAATCTACTTACAAAGAAGGCCCACGATATGTTGTCGCTAGAATCTGATTTTATTGTATCAAGAACATCAAAAATTAAGGTTTTTGCAATTACACCTGCCATTGATAACTTACAAAGGAAAAAATTGAAAACATGAAAAATTAAGGTCATTTTTGCGCGTGTCCGGAACATTCTTCGCCCACAATTCTTCGTCCACAATTCTTCGCCCACAAATCTTCGCCCACAATTCTTCGCCTCCACAATTCTTCGCCTCCACAATTCTTCGCCCACAATTTTACGCCTACACAATTCTTCGCCTACACAACTCTTCGCCGCCAAAATTCTTCGCCGCCACAATTTTTCGCCGCATCCAAGCATATCACAAATTTTGTTTGTAAATGTGATTGTTTTTATCTATACCTAACGTAACTTTTACAGATTATTTTACATTAGGTTCGGTTAGGTTAGGTTAATTTAATTTTTATTCATACTATAATAACATAAACAAGATTAAAAATCATAACATACGCTATTTATGTAGCAATTTTTAAACATAATATTAAAAAAAGAAGTATTAATACACAAGAAACAACTTAAGTCTAATGTAAATTAATCTGTAAAAATTACGTTATAAATAAAAACAGTCACATTTACAAATCACATATAAATTTGTGATATGCTTGTATGTGGCGAAAAATTGTGGCGGCGAAGAATTGTGTAGGCGAAGAAATGTGGGCGAAGAATTGTCGAGGCGAAGAATTGTGGGCGAAGAATTGTGTAGGCGTAGAATTGTGGGCGAAGAATGTTCCTAGACCTATTTTTGTGATCGCGTTGGCCATGAAACCGCTGAGGATAACATCGAAATTCTTCAATTTTTCAATTCTTCAATTTTTCAATTCTTCAATTTTTCAATTCTTCAATTTATTAAAATCTTTTATACTGAGAGAACCATGATAACTTTATTTTAATTTTTGAGTTTAGCACAATAAAACGTAAATTTGCCCCAACGTTACTAACATTTTAGCTCTTAAGATAAGCAAGATCTGTTTAGCTTCGGATTTAAGACACCCTCTATATTCTATATGATGCACTCACAGGAACAACATTTATTGGATAGCTGAGCGAAGTTTTTTTGCCGTTCCTATTAATCAGTCCACAACTATTTTTAGAAGCTTCTTAAAATTCAACCACATTTTTATGATAGCACAACTACACCATGAACATCAAAACTAATTTATCGTACAAGAAAAATTAGGTGCATTGGCGTTTAGCATCAAACATAACCGGCTAATTGTATAAATTAAAATCTGTTTCGGTGTTTGCGTGCGTATCGCATTAATTTTTTTTTGTAAGTTTGTTTAGATCCTGTTACACTGCAACACAGAAATTATAAATTACAAGTCACAGTTACGATATTATTACGCACTCAACATAATTAGACTGAATAATAATAAAATTTAAAACATGACACGCACTTTAGGCCGAAGCGTTTATTATTGTTGGATAAGTTTATACATGACGGCCTAAGATTAATAGCCATGTGAAGTTTTGGTTATTTATGGTCAAGAGATTAAGATTAAAATGGCTGTTTGAACTAAAAATTTCTTTGTAATTGATTACTTAACAAGTTTTTCGTCGTTAAATGTACAACTATAATATTTTAGGGTAAAAGTTTAAAACTTTAATCAAAGTTTCCTGAAAGCTTACAATCTAAATCAATACGTTAATGCATTGATTAAAGGCTTAGCCCAATTTAAGAATTTACATGATTTTGGCATACAAAATTTCGAAATACAAGCGTTTGCAATTTTACTGATAGTTGTAATGCAAGCATTTGTCAGTGTCTTCTCAAGCATCGATGCGCGACGAATGATATCCAAACACGGGCAGGGTTAGAAGGGTAAATAGACACGTACCCAGGCACACACACACACATACATACCATCACATATGACACATGTAGCCCGTTTGAAATATTAGCATACTCGTACACCTATTATACATACATATATACATTTCCCAGACCTCTTACCGTTCGCTATTATAATAAATACATATTTTATTGTCCTGTGAATAAGGATTCCACTTCCAGTTCTATTCAACATGATTAATTATTATTTGATATTTTCACATAGATATAAATTATAGATTATCTAGTTTATTTATACTCGAATGGATTGTTTGGTAATATGTTTTATGGGATGCCGGTACATACACACTCAACGTTTCGCAATGTTTATGCAGAGCTATTGTTCAATATTTACATCTTTTCATCATAGTTTAATGTTTATTGCCACAGTTAATTGTTATTAGTACGATAAAACTCGTTATGGTCCTATTGTTTGTGATGTATGCCCATTAGGGTTTATCATTATAAGTATCTTATGTTAAATGGCGTTGCAGATAAAAGTTTAATGATTCTTCTCCACTCTCAGCGCTTTTTTGCTAAAGCTCTTCAGTTTCTATTCTCTTTCCTGTTGGATCTCTGTCTACCGCTTACATTAATCTTATTCTAGGGTGGCCCTGTTTTCTATCATATTTAAATATACAACTCTCCACTATCCTATTTTCTTCCGTTCTTTCCACATGTCTCAATTATCTTATACGATGCGTTGGCGTTCCATGGTACAGTTGTCGTAACTCTTTGTTGTCCTTCTTTCCCGTACACCTTCCTTCATGCCTCCATATATTTGGCTCCCAGACCTGTAGTTATCCTATATTTTTTTGGTTCTTGACCCATTTTCACATCGGTAACTGTTGGTCGAGAGCGAATCCTTTTAGAGGAAACCCGAGGCCCGGGGCAATGTGACAAAAAAAATAAAGGGTTGTCGCTTTCTTGAATTGTTTTAAAATCCGTCTCGGTTTACACTGATGATTCCCGCTTTTTTGAAATTCGTACGGTTTTTTTACAGATCGAGATAAACATTGTGAGGCCCCTAAATTTGTAAGAGGCCCCCTCCTCTGATAGAGCCTGGTCGATAGTACTGCCTTGTACAACTTTAGTATTGTCTTTCGTGACTCTTTGACTTTTAGAGCGGTGGATAAAAATCATGATTTTTTTTAAAAATCAAAAAAATCGATTTATTTGATTTAAATCAAATGTACCATATAATCGAATTTAGTGACATATTCACATGCTATTTCTGTTTTGTGCTAATATATTTAATAACCAATATAAGTATTTAAGTCATTGGTGAATTTTTGTCAAAATGAAAAATTAAATATAATGATTAAGAATTTTGAAAAAATCAGTGCTAAATGGTGAGGTTTAATTAATTATATACAGGGTGAGTCATTAGTGCGGGATCGGTCGATTGTGGCTAAACGGCTTGAGATATGAAGTTGAATCAAATGCTATTTTATACAGTTTTTTCTAAACAACACAATAAAAATATTTTCAAATATACAGGGTGAGTCACCTTTCTGGAACTAATAGCAACTTTTATATTTCAAATACAACACCCAATTTTTATTTAATGTTTTTGACCGCCTTAATTTTAGCTTTTCATTAATATAAAATACTACAGGTTTTTATACGGCGTTGTAAAAAAAAATTAATTTTCTAAATTATTCAAGGTTTTAAATCTTTATTTAAAAAATTCTCCTAAAGTTATTTTGAAGTACAGAGTTTTAATTTGGTATGGACATGCAGAAAAAATTTCTCTGTTCGCTCGATATGAAAAAATTTGAATCACACATACAGGAGTGTTTATAAATAGGTGGCAACTTCCATGATTTTCAAAAGCTCGTAACTCGATTTTTTCAAATACAAACCCCTGTATTTTTTTGTCATCGAATTCGTCTTTAAAAGAGCTTCATATTTTGTTAAGTATGTTCTATACCCAAAACTCGTACTTTTCGAGATATTCGACATTTTTCTTCAAATCGTTATTGAAGCAATAGAGTGCCGTGGAAATTGAAAAAACTAAGGGTGGTGGCACTTCCATATGCATACGCAATACCGTAATTTGATTTAGTACCAAGCGCCTTATTCAGGTGGCGCTAGTAAAAATGTTTAAGATAGTTACAAGGCGTTTACGAAAATTATACCGGTAGATACCGGTTGCACCAACAGCGTTCGGAAATTGGACAGTTTACGTACAAGTTCGGTAAATTTTCGATTGCGACGTAGCTTCGCGTTCGAAAATTGTACCGAGACACAGACTTTATCAACCCGGTGCACGATTTGTGGACCGAGAAATTATTTTCATACTTATTTCCGAACGCTGTTGGTGGAACCGGTATCCACCGGTATAATTTTCGTAAACGCCTAATGATTCCACTAATTTTAGTAGCACAACAACTACACACATTATTATGATTGGTTGCTAACATAGTAGCGCAGAAATTTAAATTTAAAATGGTAATAGATACCTGGCGTCAACTTTAATTTATTGTAAACAGTCAAAAATAAAAGTAATAAGTGGTAATAAATAATAAAAAAACTTAACAAATACTCATAAAACATGAAGAGAAAATGTTGCATAATAAACTGCAGCAGTACAGAAACTATAATGCACAACTTTCCGGACCCTAATCGCGAGCTACAAAATTTTCAGTGAAAACGTCCTTTATTAAACTAACGGAGAAACTTTCTCCAACAGTTGGAATTTCTTCTTGGAACCAAATTAATAATGCAGTTAGGAAGAAAAGAGGTAGGAAATAAATATACGACTGAAAATAAAATATTAGCTCTCGCGCTATTTAAAAAATTAAGTCTTCAACTCGCTAAATATAACTGTTTTGGGAGAATCAAGAAAGAAAAAATGTTTAGCTTTCAAATCTGTATTCAAAATACATTTACATATTTAAAAAGCATTTTTAATTTTCTTAATGATTTCGTTTAAGATCATTATTATCTTATTTTAGCAAATTAAGCATAAAAATGTCAAAATAGTATGTAATGTACGAGACTGATCATCTGATGTAAAAATAACAATTACCAATTTATAATAAATGTAGGACGACATTGTAAACCACACAAAATAAATTTTTACTAGGGTTTTATCCATTTAAAATGACTAATTAATTATATGCACCTTTTTTATGTTTTTGTTAACGATGTTATAGTGCTATGTACTACAGTTTTATGAATATATTTGTATTATTTTAATTTTCTTTTTTTTTGCGTATTTTAATTTATAACCAAATAATATAAGGTTTTAGTAATTCTATCAAACAATTTTATATTGTTTTAAAATGAATTATATTTTTTTAATCAGAAATATTAAAGTTAATTGTAGGTTTGTTTAAGCAGGGCTATGTACGATCTAACGAACGGTCAGAGTATGCGCAGCATCGATACTACGCATGCCCGACAGTTCGTCGGATTGTACACAGCCGTGCTTGAACAATCCTTATAAATTGGGCGCTAGAGTCGCGTGCTACGGTTCATTTCTTTGCTAAAAAGTTCACAGCGCCTTATTTAGATGGCAGTCTAATACGGTTTCGTTTTGTAACTAGGAGATTTCCATTCTGCTTGTGTATGTTCTGTGCTGTTCACTTCGCTAACGTCAAAAACTTGTCATTTATTTTTTGAATTATTGCATTTCCACAATGAATATTACTTTACAAGAGCAAATTGATATGGTTTATTCACCATTTCGTGTATTTAATTACTAATAGTAAAACAATTTTGTTTTATTATAAATATTATATTGTACTCATATAATCTGTGATTTAAATTGATATCTTTTTTTTTAAAATCACTTGATTTAAATCAATTGATTTAAATCTGCTCAACCCTGGTTTCAATGCTCCTGCACAATTCGCCTTCTAATATTCTCGCTGTAATTTCAGAATTTTTGTCCCCATCTTCCGATAACCAAATTCCCAGGTAAGTGAAATTTTGGACACCGTCTTTCTTCATCGTTCTGCCACTTACCAACCTTTCTAACTCCTTTCGTAGGGCCTTTCATAGGCATATAATTTGTTTTTTCTTCCTTTATTTGCAATCCCACTTTTTTTGCAGTTGTTTCTAGGGTCCTAGTCACTCCTTGCAGTCTTTTATTTTTTTTTGCTGGAATGGTTATATCGTATGTATACGTCAAACATTGGTAACTCTTGTTTATTATGGTCCCCGTTTAGTTTATCTAGCACTTATAACTTTTTCAAGAATTATGTGAAATATTGTAGACCGTGGGTCTCTTTATCTTAATCCTGTAGTTGTTTTGAGAGGTTCAAAAATTAAGCAGCTGACCTTTACTTTGTTAATAGAGTCCTTTGTTGTCATTTTCGTCAAACTATTTATTTTATTTGGAATTTTCATGATGTATTCTAAAGATTGATGTAGACTAAAGATTAAAAAATACTAAAAGCTTTCTTCAAGGAAAACATATTTTTTAGTTAAGTGTAAAACAAAAACCGATTAAATTTCAGCACTGCTTTAATTAATCAGATATATTTTTTGATTACATGTTGGCGTAGACGTATGCAAAATATTCTGCGCCCACTGGTAAACTTTATGGTTCCATTATCAGTGTATAAATAATATTTATAACAAAACTGTAAACGTAATGCGCCACTTGCATGTTTCAAATTTGGAAATTTCATAGCAGGATAATCAATCTTATTCAGACCACACAAAAATCACGCGATAACATGTTGTACGGTTTGTATGTAAATAGAAATTATTGGTGCGTCCTAGTTTTGCTCCACTATCGTTAGTTTTATGTGTTCGGTGAATTATTCAACGTTGATATATTTTAATGTGTTTTTTGATGTTATTTCAATTTGCTTATTGCTCTTATTGTCATTTGTTCAATAAATTCGTATTCCACGATGATTTCAATAATTTATTTATTGTCGTAAATGAGGGTTATTAAAAAAGCCAATCGTTTATTGTTAGTTCTATTGTTTGTGTAATAAAATAAATTTACATACAAATTTTATTATACTATATACAATATAATAAATTCCTTGGTAATGTTCATCTTTATGTTCTGCAATAGATTTTTGCTGAAGAAAGTAGAAGCTAGAATTCGTGAAATCCTTTGCTTTTTCAGGAAATCTTCTTGTTTGTTGTCGATATGTCCTGCAATAAAAAAACGTATAAAAATTAATTATTAATGACTACATCAATTTTAGCACAATTTTTGTTAAAATCTGTAACTTCAAAACGTAAAAAATCTTGAATTTTTTTTCATCAATGAATCTTTCATTTGTACAGAAGTGATTGACTTAAGATACAAAAATAGACATACCCTCTTCAATGTGATTTTAAAATATCATGCTTGTCAAAGATTTTATGAATTGTTAATAACCTTCAATTATAATTTAAACTGTATTGAAATTTTAGCTTGAAAAAAAACTCATGCTCTCCGACAAAACTCAAACTATTGACGTAGCAGCGTTTGTGAATTACAATTGTAAAAAACAAAATAAATAGGATTGGATTTTTAAATATAAAAAGGAAACCGCTTGCAATTATCCATCTATTTCAATGTGTTACGGAATATATCGAAATTGGTGTTAAACGAGTTATCGCTATGCTCTTAGGCAGTGGTTCTCAAAGTGTTTTTCTCTGCACCCCTTTATACTCTTGGAAATGATTGTGGTCTCCCAAACAGCTTTTGTTTATTTGGTTTATTTATATTTTAGTATTGTTACAAAACTGATTTATGCTCCCTCGAAAGACTCTCAGGGTTTCCCAGTGGTCGTAGAATCACACTTTGAGGAGCACTGCTCTAAGTTATGCAACCTCTTAATGATAAACAAATTGTATTCAACATTTTCGTCAGGATTTTAGTGTTTGAAAATTCGCGCTGCCGTATTCTAAAAGAATAATTTAGTTCTAGTATAAGGTAGTCGGTATACAGATGAAAACATTTTTATTTAATTTAGTATTGAATGAGGTAATTATGTTGTAGATTTTTTTTACAAGTAGGTATGTAACTTCGACTATAATCTTGTGTTTTTTTTGTGTCTGTTCCAATTTTCGTCTTTACTTTAATCATAAAAGCGCCAGCAGATTATTGCGTATTCATAAGAGAAACGATTAATATTTGATACATCAACACAATACTATTAATGAGCTTTGGTATGTTAAGGAGTGTTCCGTGGGAATTTAGTTGCCGGCGAAAGTAATTGCAAGTTTTTATATTTTCTTGCCAATTTTGTCAATGCCCAAAAACCTTGTCAGAGCAACGAAGTTTTAAATCAACAGGAGAAGTTAGGAACAGTTAATTTTAAAACCAGCACGAGCTTAAATACACCTGTCTCTTCAATCCTCCTTAATTTCAAGTGTCAAATATATTATAATAACGATTTATTTATGTCGGTTTTAATTATAGTGGTGGCTTGATAACTCGCTAATTTGCAAATAGGAAGTTGAGAAATGTTGATTTATTAAAAGGCATCGCGGAAAGATCCAGATACTGTGGACCGTATTTCTAACTTATTAATCTATCAATCAACAATATAATGAAGTGGTCAAGAAAATCTGCCATATAAAAACTTGTTAGAAACACCGGTTTAATATTAATTATTTTATTATAATCCTGTACCTGTCAGCGACTTTTAAAAAACGAAATCAGGCCTTTGTTGATAAAGATGTGTCGATTATAGACTGTATTATTAGCAAAATTGTTGTTTGAAATAATTATACAGGAAGTATCAACGCTGTATGGTAATGGAACAGCTAACAGATAAAAAATAGGACGTTTATGGAGGCAGGATTTTACGCGTTTTTGTATTAAGCATTTTACTGATAAAAAAGGAAGGGTCACCACACTAATATTAAACTTTTAAGTTTCTGTTGACGCTTAAGCTAGCTCACTATTTATTCTAAACTATAAACTTTCGTTTAATGTTTTTATTAAACTTCAAACTTTTAGTTGATTTACCTGCTTTGCTTTGGCAGTTTTCCGTTATGAGAAATTTACGTAAGTTTTCTATTAGTTAGCTTTTGTATCTTTAACTTTGCGAAAAATAAATAGGTCATACGATACGAATTATGTGTCTTAATGTAAAAATAAAATGAGAACATATTAAATTGAAAAATTGTTAACAATTTCATTATAACGATGTTTTAAATTGCTTTTTCAATAGTGATTATTTTTGTCGTGAAAAAATTAATGTATGGAGATTAATAGATATACTTGAAAAATCATGATTTAAGTGATTCATTTATTAATGTAACAAGTTTATTTTAAAATAACATTTTTTTGCAGGATTCCGAGTCGAAATGCTAGACCTGTTTCAAGACTCTCGTCCCTTCCGCAGTATCACAGATTGTAGGTAAGTGATTTTTAATTAAAATTAACTATATTGACTGTATTATAGTTGAAGTTTTCTTTTCAAAAGCGACAACATTATTTATTTATTTTTCTATTTACACACATCCAGCTGTCATAGTGTAGACTGGGGAGGCGACTCTGAAGACGAGTTTTGAATTAAAAACGAAACGTTTAAATATCTTTTATTTTACATTTTCAATTCATACATACATTTAAATGTGTATAAACGTAATATGAGCCGTTATTTTCATCATAAGTCACTTTTATGTTATTTTGAGATATAGAATGTTTTGTATTTCAATTTGCATTAAAATATTTATGCTCACAATAAGTGTAGAGAAATATCACTTATACAGGGTGTGTATAAATTGGCGGAAGCGCTACACGTGACGATGTTCTTCGTAAAATTCTAAGTCGAAAATCTTAATACAAAAATGTTGTGCCATGCTTCCTATGGCCTCAGGAACCATTTATAGAAACAAAAAATTGGCAACCTTGCATCCATTGATTTGCGTTTGGACATATATTTATCAGCAATTTTTACTTAGGTATTTATAATATTTGTTCAAACTGAAAGCCTTCAGTTCGTAAACATAGTTGCAAACTTTTAGGAATCGTCTAACACAAACTAGAAATAATTACGAGAAAAACAGAGATGATAGCTAATGACAATGTTGCCATGTGTATTATTTTCATTCAAATCAGTGATTAATATATTTTCAACACCAATTTTCGAAAGGAAAAACACAATATCTAGGAAAAAATATTATTCGAAATTTATTTTCATTCCAAATCGCAGCTTTTTCATTAAAAAATATTAAATAATAACGCTTTTTAAAGGACTGAATGTCAAAACTTTGAGGACCTCTTGCAGACACAGCAAGCATGGTATAACATTTTTGTATTTAGATTTTCGACTTAGAATTTTACGAAGAACATCGCCACGTGTAGCGCTTCCGCCAATTTATACACACCCTGTATTTGTTCTCGGGTACTTATATTTTTCTCAGTATACGTAATTTCGAACAAACGTTAACGAATACTGTAAAGCATATACCTGTAAAGTGACTTAAGGTATTTTTAAAGTAATTTACAAAAACTACATACTAATGTTGATTTTGTTCGAAATGTTTTGCTAAATTGATGTTTGATAAGACAGTAATTTAAAAAAAAAAATGAGTGGTAGGTAAATAATATAGTAGATATAAGTTATTGCTTATTATCCAACTATTACTGAAGAATTTAAACAAAAAACTTTCCAACAAATAAGTGTTTAAATAAGTGCCCATTTATCTGCGACAAATTTTTGTGAAAACAAAAAACGAGCAATTTCTTGCCCTTTATCAAGACTGATATGTCTTGCGCATGGTCCAATATTCCGCATCATGTGTGACCCTCTCACGTTAATTTCCTGACGAAATTATATGAAACATTAATGTATAATTGGACTAGCAAAACATTCCTAACTAAAAGCATGGAAGTGGCAGTTAGAGACGATGTCATGGCAGATGTGAATTAAAACCTCTCGTAGCTAGTTGACGTTGACATTTGCATATAGACTGGTTACAAAAGATCCTCAGGTATATCGTTATTTTAAATTTGCTAGCCGTGATATTATGCAAATAATAAAATTTTGTTTTAGAAGTATACACTCGACGAATAGAAATATGTAATTCTATACTTTTGTCCGGATTAAATTCCAATTACTCCGTAAGGAATTCGAGAAATAATAAACTACGTATTTTAAATCATACTTTTAATATGGCCCCGTTTTTGTTTTTATTTGTATCCCGTATCAACGTAATAGACGTGCGAGGGGCTGTTTATTTTCATCATTATTTCAATTTCTCTATATCTTCGTACAGCTTTTTACGGTAGCTATGAAATTTACGTATGCATTCCTCGCTTATTATTTTTGTATAAATTTAGGATCGCTTCTACGTCACAATTTACATCGCACGGTTTTCTCATTTTTTTATCTCCCCGACAACAAAAACGATAATTTACTTTTATGAATGCGAAGCAATAGACAAACTTTACAAACATTTTCTCTTTTGCGGTGTAGATATACGCCGTTTATTTTGTAAGTGAAGTAAGTCACTTTTTGCGAAAAAATGAGTTATAGCTGTTTATGTTTACAAAAATGTATGGTATTTTTATTTTAATACATTTTACTTGCAATTTTTTTCAAAATCATGACTATTTTCGTCAATAGAAATTTTATTGTTAAACAAAAGTGCAAATACATTAATTTTGCTTCCCTATACAAGGTGGTGAATTTTTTGATACTCGCCATTGGCATCCTAGAAACGGTTAGAGAAAAAAATTAGCTTTTCGTACTGATAAAACAACATAAGTTTTTTTCTATTCATGTGTATTAAAGTTGTCATTTTCTCACTGCCTACCCTACATGAAAGTTTTACTTTCGTCTCTAGTGGCGAAAATAATGTCAATGTCAAAATCAAATTGTAAAATTTACGATTTTTTTAAGCTTAAACTCAATAAACTAAAATTGCGTTAATATTCTTATCAAATAAGTAATTTAGTTTTAATGTAGATTTTACATAAAAGCCTAAGAATTTTACAAAAATTAACGTTAAATATACTTCGTTTGCAGGTTATAATTTTATTTATGTCAATGTCAGTGTGGTGGTGTCGCTATGGAAATGAAATAGTTAATTAAAACTTTATACATAAAAATTGTCATTTAGTTCGTTTACATTAACTTTCGTTCTATAATATAATTTTAATTTCGTAGAATAGCATTTACGACTCGAGATAAAATCAGTTTTTCTCGTTCGATAAATCTCACCTCACGATAAAAACTGGACTTTCATCTCTTGTTGTAAAATGTACAATTTTTTTTTAATTGTTGAAAGTTGAAAATTTTTGTTACGAACTTATAAAATCGTGAATGCTCTGAATAACAATTAAAACAAAAAAAGTCATACATTGTATTGCTAATAGGAGTGGGCGATATCGAAATTATATCGAAAAAAAAAATTCGTCGGCTGTGAATTTTGTACTGAAACAAACACAAATGTTTAAATTTCAATAAGTTTCTTTTTTAAATAAAAGATATGTTGTTTATCAACCTGAAAAGCTATTTTTTTGTCTATCTAACTGTGTAAAAATCCAATACCGCTGCCATAAGAAACAAAAAAAGTTGACTATCACAGCTTGAAATCTAGAAGGTCTAGAAAATTTCTGTCTACATCTTTTCAACCCAGAATGGTCAAAAACATAAGGTTACCAAGATTGATTAAAAAAGCGCCTGTGGTATGGAAGATAATATTTTTTTCTAAAATCACATTTTTCGGTTTTTTGTTATAAACCTGAAAATAATTAAAATATTCACGATTTTTTTTCAGATTCTCAATCGCCATAAAAATGTGCAAATTTTCTCTAATTCAACTGATCTCGTATCTCTTACTGTTTCTTAGATATCTATGGTGAGCATTGAAAAATGTACCACCCTGTATACCTACCACCAAAAGTAGCTTTAGAATTTAGTTTTTCTCCTTTAAACTTTCTTAATTTAATTGTTCTTCCGAGCCTTCTTGTAATTTATTTAATGTTTTGAATTACCGTGTTTGATGTTTTGTTTTGCTCAGGAATCCTTTACTGCGACTTATTACTAAAAATTAAGTTAATTTAATTACTTGTATTAACGCTACTTAAACCACTATTTGAAAAATTCATATCCTAGCCGAACAACCACTTATAAGTCGAATACAACCCTCAACATTATTTATTATTTGCGAAAACACAAATTGTCATTCTACAAAACCGATGGACCATTTCGAATTGACGAGGTTTTCTTAGGGTAAAAATATTCCACGCGAGCAACACCTTTGCCTTTGTGCCCATGAAAATAATTCTCGATAATCTGCGTGTGTAACCCCTTGGCCTTTCTTTATACCTTTGCTCTTTTCAGCCCGGTGCATCTTATTTAAATATTTACATACTGAATATTAAAATGCTTAAGATAGTTTTTATGAATATTTTTTCATCCTATTAAACAGTTCTCATACGATGGGTGAGTTTTTATTTCCTTTTGACGCGTTATAAATTTTGGAAGGGTTAGCTAACGTTTAATAATAATTACAATTTCGGTTGATAAATGTTTAAGTTAACTCTCCCATGAGCGCAAAGCTGAGAACTGTACTCACAATTAAAAATCGATCGGAGTTAATCGACTTGGTGTACTTAAACAACATTTTTGTGTCAATTCGATTTTAAATTTCGTGTTATTTTGAAACTCGGTTGTTTTTTACCCTTTTTTGGATAAGTTTGTGACGTGTTTATTTCTAAAAGGCAGGTTCGTCTTTGTTTTCTTTCTGTTCAACTACGTGCACATCGTATTGATGTCTTACTAACGTGCCATGGTATTCTTCTCGACTAATCATTATGTCGATATTCACCCTACCCTTGATTTTTTCATGGCTGCCTCTACTTGATGGCTTTGTTTTTCTGCGTATGTTAAACATGTGGCCTCTACGGCGCATGCGTACGCACCCCAGTGGTCATTGGGGTGAGGGTGAACTACCGTCGTCCAAACTAATAAGGGGAGAAAGTGAGCCATTCAAAAACTGATACGAATCTACGCATAAGAATGCTTCGAAAACAGCACGAAAACTGACCAATAAGAAGGAAACAAATCTGATACAACTTTACAAATAAGGTAAATTTTTAATCAGAATTCTTGAATTTTAAAGAAACTAAACCATTTACTGCGCGTTTGTGTATTTGGTTTTTATTCAACAAAATAAGATAACGTAACTAAAAAAATATTAAAAAATATGGTAATACAAGTCAGTAACGCAAATAAATAATATACAGGCTATTAAAACTTTTGCACAAGGTAACCCGGCCAAACAACAGCTGCATGGTAAACTCTGGAATAAGAACATTACCAGAAACACAAAATAGGAATGTATCAAACTATTGTAGAAATTATTGCCATTTGTGGATCCGACCTAAGGATAATAATTAAAAAAAAAGACGCTTCTGAGATACAAGCGATGGAAACGAACTATTGCAGGAGATGTTGTCGATTCACTAAGAATGATAGGGTAGAATATATTGAAATTAAAGAAAGAATGGGAACTGATGTTGGTATAATAGACCATTGGAGCCAAAAGATTAATTGGTACGGACACGTCCAGTAAATGGATGAAAGACGATGGTCATGTAAAATATTAAAGTGGCATCCACCAAATCGAAGAAAAAAAGGAAGACTAGAAGAACATGGAAGAACGAGGTAAAAGAAGCAATGAAAAGTAAAGGTCTTACAACGCAAGAAATGGAAACTTGGCTACAAAAACAGCGATTGCTGTAACAAATTTGCATCTACATAATGTATCTACGTTCTACGGTATTAGCTGTACCTACAAAGAAATTATTTGATATTTTTTGTTTGTAAAAAAGACTTACGTACTGTAATCCAGTGTTTTTCAACCTGTGTGCCGGGGCACACTAGTGTGTCGCGAGCATTCTCCAGGTATGCCGCGGAAAATAAAATCATAAATAAATAAACCAATTTTGCAAGGCCGTTTTGTTTGAGATTCGAGTTCAGGGAAAGGGATCTCGCTTATTGTAATAGCTAGACTACCTATAGGTTTAAATTTGGGTTAGTTGCTAAATTCGGTGTTCATTAATAATCTGAAATAAATTAGAAATATCTTAAACGGTGTCTGAGAAAATTAGGAAAATCTGGAAAATACGATTTTTGGAAATCGTCTATAACACTTTTGGTATATGAAGTATTTCAAATGTGCAAAAAATGGCCTTAGCTATTTTTTAAGCCGAATCGAATTGTAATCACTATTTTTGCTAGGTCGATTCGTTTTGGTTTTATGACGACCAACTTTTTCTTATGGGCGCAATTTTACTATTTACATATAAAACCGATTTTTTAATTCTGAGTTCAGTGATGTATCACACATAGTATTTTACTTTTTCATTCAATGTCAAATTTGAAACAGTGCATTTTGGACAACAACCCCTATAAATCAGGTAAGCTTGTTGATGTAGTTTTAGTAGTTACCCTACAAACCAATCAACAAACTTAAAATTTTGCAAGCTTATTAATTGTCGTCGTAAGAAATGAATATTACGAAAATTCTTAGTATAACAAAAGCGTGGGTTCTGCACAAAAACTTTTGGAAACGTTTGCGGTTATGCATTGCAAAAGGAGGAAATTTAATTAGTTTTAGTTTGTTAATATTTAAGTTATTGTAAAATGTAGTATATTGTCCTCTTATTTGTTATACGTTATTTACAGGTTTTATACATTTATTTAAGTTTCTGTCTAACGTAGAGAAATAGTATTTTTTCCAGATATTTTTGTTCCAAACAAGTAGAATTACTATTCTATGAATGAAAAATTCGCAGCATATCGCGTTTGTTTTGGTATTGAGGTACATTTATACGAATTTATTACGATGACAAGTAACTGGCTTCAAAGTTATTAGTTTAACTTATTGTCATGGTAATGACGTAAACTACAACGACCGGGCTGCCTGAATTACAATGGCTGTTGCCCAAAACGGAACTTTAAAATTTGTCATTGAATTTAGAAATAAAATACCATGTGTGATACATCAATGAATTTAGAAAAAAATAGCAAAAAGAAAAGCCTATAAGAAAAAATGAAGTTGGTTGTCATAAAACAAAAACGAATCAAGGTACAAAAAAATTCTGATTACCATCCGATTTGGCTTATAAGCTCGCTTAGGCTGTCATCTTTGCTTTTGTAGGAATTACCGTTATTCCAGGATGATTTATTTTATTTTACCTTAAGAAATTGAAGCATTGTTTGTTTGTATCTTAATTGCCTTTACCTTTATATTTTTTATAAGCAAAAACTTTTTGCGTTTCAGTAATGCCAAAGCTAACTAGGATTGCCTTTGAACATAGCAAAATAAATTATAATCTGTTTCTCTGTCATTTTTTTTAAATGTTTCATCTTATACGAGGTTGAAAAACTTCAAATATTTTTACATTATTATTTAATTTTCCTGTATAAGTAAGACTTTCTTTTCATTCGGCAATTTATTTTGCTTAATGTCAAAAAGAAATCAAAAATTTAATTTTTGCCTTGCATTAAAAAAAGAGCACTGAACTAGTTTCTTTCTATAGTCGATAATTTAAGATTCCACCCTGCATTTCCGCCGAAAATAAAACATCCCTTACTCGCTTAAAGTTATCACTGTTCTTATTTTAGATTCGAAATACTTTTGTATGTAAATTCATTGATTTAAAAACAATTGAAAATGTTTCAGATGTCTTCTTTTATCTTTTACGCACTTCCTTGTTACTAAGTAAGAGGGGAAGCGAAGTAAACGTAGTAGTAAATGGCCTAATTATAGAAGCTGATTGCCGAAGTTTGCCAATAAATTAGCGGAATATGTTTTAGGGTCACGCGATGTTAATTATCACTTCTAAGAAAGGGGAACAAGAAAGTTTAGTGTTTACGACTTGTTCAATTTGCACCTATAAAATGGTTATTTTCTTTAATCACATTTTGATCTATAAATTGTCTTCAGGTGTTTTATCAACTTAATCGAACGTTAAATTCCTTAATGCATAGCCACACACACAACCAAAGCTATTTTGTAACGTTTATTAAACGCGCAAAGTTTAAACGTCTTGAAACTTTGTTGGTTTATTTCAATTAAACATTTAATTATGTAAATTAGTACTTAAAAATCACTTATCTTTTAAAATAATTAATAATTCCCTTATTATTACAAACGAATGTAGCCGTAAAACTTATTTATTTTATAATAACATCCGTACATGCCACAAGCATTGAAAACTCATTACATCTTTTTACCTTTTCAAATTATTTTGCATAACAGGTAGCACAAAATTTAGAATTTCAAATCAACCGATTTGTATTCGATATTCAAATACGGATTTTCCGTTTAACCTGCATCAGTTCCTTGATGACAGCTTAATATATGTTCGCCTTTCTTTATGTTTGAACTTTAATTTAGTAGCAAATAAACTTTGTAGCTGGAAACGGCAATAAATTTATATTACATGTGCGCAATATAAAGTTTCCCGTAAACAAGAATATTTGCTCATGACGGCTGCAGTGAGATGCAGATAAGTTTTAAGCAGGTTGGGATTTTGATGAAACTTTATGATTTATTGAGTCTGTGGCGAATATCTTATTAGGTTATTGCTTCTGAATGTTTATTTTACAATAAATGCTTAATAAAAGTGCCCATACTTAAACAACATAACATAGAAACAAACTATACATAGTTTCTTAGTTTCCAAATTCAATTCTTTATAAAGGTGAAGAGATTTAAAAAGTTAATTAAAAGATAGACAGAGAAATAAACGAGATAATAAGCTTAGTAGCTAGGCTATTTTTGGCGATAAGGAAATAGTTCCTTGAAAATAGAGAAATACCCAAAGAAACGAAGGTAGGGATATATCGGAATGTGTTTAACCCCATCCTAATATATGGTTGTGAATCATGGACCACGACCAAAAAACAATAAAGTCGTATCAGAATGGAAATTATGTTTTCAAGAAAAATTTAAGGTACCTATAACACGTAGGGACAAAATTAGACACGAAAAAAGTATAGCCAATGCAACAAAACATCCAAGAGGCACAACTAAGATGTCTAGGTCATGTATATGAAATGGGAGAAGATAGGATGCCCAGGAAAGCATATGAAGCGCAAATGTAAAGCAAACATCGAATAGGAAGACCAAAGAAAACTTGGATTGAGAAGGTGAAATAAGCTGTCACAAAAAGAGGGACTGAGCGAAGTAAGGTTAAGGAACTAACAAGAGATAGGAAAAGATGGAAGGAAGCATACAAAAAGAGGCCACATACATAAAAGAGAAATAAAATTGTCACACCTAGTGGTAGAGTGGTAAAATAGAGTAAGAAAACGGAAAAAAAAAATTGAAAAAAATTGAAAGAAGAAAACGCATTCAACCAGATCAATGTGGTTTTAGATGACCAAGGAAGATGATTGCCATGGCAGTGTATGTAAATAGACGAATAAATAAGATTTCTACTGATAAAGAATAAATAGACAACAGGCTGGAAACTAATATTGTATTTCGACGAGATCCTCCGAAAAATAGAAAAGTGATTTTTATTTAAATTTATCCGTATTCATAAAAAGTTTTTTTTTTGTAATGTGGTACTATTTAACAATCTTCTCTCGTTAAATATGATTTTCAGGTGCATCTTTCATACAAAAAACTTGTTACATAGACGAACTTTACCTCATAAATATTTGTTTTTATTAAACTAGCCACCACATAACAATTTTTTTTAACTCTCCAATCAAAATAAAAGCATAATAATACTGAAACATTTTTGTCCATACTTATAAAATATAACGTGCTACGTTAGAAGTAAACTTATTTTATGTCTTGTAAGAAAACCAATTTTATTTTTATACCATAAATGTTTATTGATTTTGACTAAACTGCTTTTATGTGCGGAAGACATGCGAAATTTTATACTGTCAGGGCCAAACTGGGTTCGGAATATTAATATTCTTTCATAATAGTCTGCAATTCATTTGTTCGCGGTGTTATTTTTGTTAAAATTAACTGCTTAATTATCAATATACCGCATTCTCATTAACAAGAGCATGTGTACCGTATTTCGAATACAAATTACAGAGCAAATTTTGGCTTGTAAGTAGTCAGAGAAACTGGTGTAGCACACTTGATTGCACACACTAATGGGCCTGCTTCCATTAATATTTCGAATCATTAGTATTGATGTCAGAACGCCATGCATAAAGTTTCATTAATATGGGATAGATAGTTATAAAGCTGCCGCCACGAGGTAAATTTATAAAAATATGTAATGATTCGCAAGAGAACTTTGCCAACAATGAGCTGCTTGCTTTATTGTGGTATAAATTTAAGTAGCTTTATATTTATGGTTAATACCTTAACGTTAATTACTAATCCATTAAAGTTTTATTTGTTCTTTACAACTGGTTAATAAAACGGCCGAAGATATAATATAAGCTTAACATATCGTCTGCTAACCAGGTGGAGTTCATCCCAACATTTTGGTTCTTTTTTATAGGAAGGGATAGTCAGTAGTTTTTAATCTAGTTCGTGACAAACATAAAGTAAATAGGGAAGGTAAATAAGGGCACATAATGTGAGTTTAGAGCATAAAGATTTGACATTGCTTAATCACATACAAGGGCCAAGCGAAATTATTGAAAAGAAAACAAATTAGTAGACTTTGAAAAATAAAATTCACACCATCATATTATTTAAGGTTTGATTGTCAAAGATAAGTTGGTTTGAACCTCGTTTATAAATTTCTTAAAATAAAAATACGGTATGTGTGTTCTGAACAGTAAATGATCCTCAAAGCAATTACCTTCTATGAGTAATAAACTTCATGGTTCAAAAATTCTACGTCTGTGCGTTTCATGTAATTGTTAATGCAAGAAAAATGTTAACAAGCATGTAGATTTGTCTTGCGTTGTTTCGTTAGTCATTAGACTTTGTTCTTGTGACAATTAAGCGGAAAGTTATTTACATTCTACTCAACTTTTATGTGGTGACATTCTGCCAATTTCAAGAAAAAGTTATGTAGAGATTAATTTATTTTGTGCAGTTTCTGTTGTCTGGTTAATGTGTAAAACGAGTTTTAAGTATATTGGTTAACCTTTAACTAGTCGCGTGTACTGTGTATACATAACTACTCGCATGGCGCCTCGGGGGCACCATTGAGGTTTTATAACAATATTTTTGACTTAAAATTTTAAAAATGTGTTAAACTGCTTTATTCATGAAATATAAGCTAAATCTTAAAGAGAATAACAATGACTAAATAAATTATAAGATATAAAAAATATATATCTGTATATAAAACATAACTGTAAAAACGTAAAATAATTTATTTTTAATACGAATCAAACATTGGATGCAAAGCATTCACTGCACAATTTTTTTGTATGCTCTAAACAAATATTTTTATGGCATTGCGAACAAATTTGTTGCGAATGTCGATTTTTAGCCCTAGGGCATAAATGACAGCGTTCATACCGAGTAGCACATAATTGCATTTTACGGACTGTAAAATAGAGAAATATGAATAATACTATACAGGGTGTAGACTCGGATCACGCAACATAGCAATTTCAATGGTAAACTTTTAAAAGTCGTATTCTTGCTCCCCTAATTATTTTAGAAAAAAAGTGCAAATACGTTTTTTGCAGAGAAAAAAATTCTGTATCCATAAATGAAATTAATATTACTTTTTTATTTTCCAATAACTGAAAATTAAGCAATTAAAAAACGCGTTTTTACAAAAATCTATAGTGCCTTGGAATTATGCTATGACAACTGCCCCGCCTAATGTCACGTATACTGTCACTTTGACGTGAAGTTTATTCATAATAATCATTTTTATTATATCTTGGAATGAAAACATAACTTAACTGTGTAAAATAAATGTTTGATAAAATATAAAGGATTTAAGAATGAATTTCGCGTCAAAGTGGCAGTATAAGTGACATTAGGCTGAGCATTTGTCATAGCATAATTCCAAGGCACTACAGATTTTTGTCAAAACGCGTTTTTTAATTGCTTAATTTTTAGTTATTGGAAAACGAAAAAGTAATATTGATTACATTTATGGATACAGAATTTTTTTCTCTACAAAAAACGTATTTGCACTTTTTTTCTAAAATAATTAGGGGAGCAACAATACGACTTTTAAAATTTTACCATTGAAATTGCTATGTTGCGTGATCCGAGTCTACACCCTGTATAATTCGTATTCCTAAAAGTACAATTGAGGAATACATAAACAGATATTAGTGACAAAAAAATAATTAAAAATGTAACAACGATTTAAAAAACGCTTGGCGCCTCTGCGGCGCCGTGCGACTACTTAAAGGTTAATATATTAACAGAAAATTTCAATTACTGTTCGCGGAAAATTTTCTAAGACAACATTTACGCAAAAATTCAATAACCTCGCCTTTTTATATTTCAATTCGAATTTTTTTTCCGAACGAATTTTACTGTACTGAAACTTGCAATTATACACAGTAATCATATTCACACGAATAAGGGTTTTGTAAGGCTATATTGATTAAAAAATATTAAGGCGTTTCAAAGGATACGTAGATGTAAAGTTGTTGGCGTCGCGACGCCTAACGTATTTAAAATACCAGTACTGGCATAACGACATGAGTTAGTTCCCAGCGGTTAAGGTTTTTGTAAATTTTTAATTTTTTTGCAAAAAAGGACGATTGTTTCTAGTAATAAGATTAGGTATTTTAATGTCTTTAGATCTTGCAGAATCATAAAAGTTTAAATAACTTTATGCATATTTTATGATGCCCATTATTAATTCTATTTATTAGGGCCACTAATAATAAATCGATGACATTTATTAACTTCTTTCACATAAAGTCAATCACCGATTTAGTTTGATCTAGGTTTATCTAGTATATTATTATGAGTTGAAGGTAAATATGGTATTATACTTGCTCGGTAGTTTATCTTGCCTCTAAATTTTCTATTTATTGTTTATGCAGATAATATTTATGTGCTCATTTTGTAGTCACGCTTTGACGTTGGTGTTAATAGGCAGTTTATCTTTCGCTTACATCATTATCACGCATTGAAGTATGGTGAAGTCAGTATTTATTAAAAGTTGTCGCTTATTTTTATTTACTTCCAGTAAAAAAAGATTTTCACGAGTTGCGGTATGTTTATCGCGAAATAATTGCGAAAACTGTTATCCAAATTTTGATATAACCCTTCCCAACCGATCACACCCCCAGATTATAAAAAAAAACTTAAAAGTTTTTATATTAAATGTAAGGCTGCTGTAAATCCTAATTTTTTAAATATTTTCTGAAACCTTGCACAAAAAGTTTAGGTACCGCTTTACCAGTAATTAGATTTCGATAGCTTTTAACATATAATTTGTTAATTTCGAAACATCTGTTTTGAAATAATTTGTGGAAACATAAAGATTCATTTGGTCTTCTGAAACTTCAATTGTATTATAGTTTTTTTTTAAATTGCATTCTTAGGATTAATTATAAAGCAATTCAAAGTCTTACAACACGCAGACCTCACAGGTTTACATCCTTAATTAAAACAATGTACTTAATAGGCACTTATAAACTACCAGTTATATTCTTTATCCTGTAAAACATTTTCCATTACCGTCTCTCTGCGCGCAAAAGAAAACGTATACTAGTTACGGCAAATAAATTAGATATAATGCCGATCTGCCTCCTCCATCATAATATATTTCACTTCGAAGCTTACGTTTCTTCGCGACTTTTTATTCTCGCGCCATTAGTGACCCCTGGGACGCTAATCGAGTGTGCAGTGTGCCGTTTCTATACTCATTTACCAGAATGCTTTTTTTAATTAATTTAACAGTATGTAAACTTTATGGCGACCCGTTAATAACCGCGCCCGAATGTGCCTTTTGCACTTAATGTCATTTATACCTCGCTTGTTAATGGTTATTGACATACTTTATTTTACACACCCTGTGGTGTTATGACAATCTCATGTAATTACGACACTCGTAATTTCTTCAACAAGTCTTTCCAGTACAACATTTTGCTTGAAATGTAATGGAAAATACTGAACGTCCGTAATACTAAATTGTTGTAAATTGTGGCACTTATGAGGAGCATTAAACGATGCTAACGTATATAAGTAATTGTTAACAGAGCGACATTGGCAAAACAACTGCATGTGCTTTTATCATTAAATTATCGATTAGCCAACATAAATAATAGCAATTTAGACGAGTTAAACGGTGCAATATTGCACTTAATTCATAAATATTTTAAAGTAGAGGAAACACTATAAATTTACAAAAAAAAGAGCTATCACTTAAAATGTGTCCAATATTAAATTTGTGCAAACAATAAATACCCCAGAGGAAGTCTAGACATAGCTGACAAAATGACTAATTCTGCATGAAATTTGTGATAAGCTATGAAAAACCAGGGCGCTTGAAAAAAATAAATTACATTTTAAGGTTTTGCTCCATGACAATATTTCTCGTATACTATTAATACATAGGGCAGACCGGAAATGAAAGTAACACGGGTAGGTTGTAACAGTGCCTGTAGTTTCTTTATTCTTTGTTATATGTCGCCCTAAACGCTTTAGCAATGTTCATTTACATCCTCTTCCCTACCTACATTGCTAGTTTTCATCTGTCATAGAGGTTAAGTTTTTGCAAGCCAGAGTCACTATTTTCCGCCTAAAAGTTACTGCGTTTGTCACCGGTCGAGTGACTTTTAAGCGATCTCTAAAGTCTGTTTTATACCTACTATACTATTTTTTCGTTTAAGAAAATCGTATACGATTTTCTAGTACGGTGTCAATCAGAAATTAAAAATCTTGAACGAAAAATTCTTATCTACGAAATTACTACGTGCCCTAAATGCGTCCAATTTTAGCATGCGCGCATGCGTATTCTACTGTAACTGTATCCGACCGCATGTCATTTGTGGGTTAGGTTAACTGAAACAATCAAACGATGTTAAATACTACTTAATACCGTTAATCCCTCACAATTTATTTTGTAGGAATAAATATGTAGAATGGGACAAGCGTTATATACGTTAAATTTGAAAATGATTCGCTTTTTGTCCTGTGTTCTAATTGAACATTTGACATGGTGACTCAGGGTGCCAACAAAATATGATAAAAGTTACTAAAGAGTAACCAAAATATATTGGAGTTTTCGTACCAAAAAATAGTACAATGTAAATGGTTCATATTTTCCATGCTAAATTCTTGAACGAAATTTTTGTATTAAAAATCGTATACGATTTTCTTAAACGAAAAAATAGTATAGCATCAAACAGACTCAAGAGAGGAACAAAAACGTACCTAGATTATTATGTTCTAAATTCTGTTGGCTACTGGTGGATGCGATACAATTTGACGTTGGAATCGTGGTTAATTGTGGATTCCCTCCAATTGGTTTTGTGTACACTTGGGGTAAAAAGTAACAGTGTTACAACCAACCCCGATCGATGTTTTCATTTGCAAATGTTCATTGTTAGCACATAATTCTTGGTTTTCTTCGTAGATGAGAACATACAAAACTTGTCGGATTAATTTTCCAATTTGTTATAGTTTTTTGTTTCACATTTTTGGATATTTTTTCATTTTGCTAAGGTGTATTTTGGAATCAAATATTAATTTTGTTGATGAATACTTATATATTTACCCACTACTTATGAGCTGTGTAAATTATTTTGCCGTTAGAACTTACCCCAATCATTGTTACTTTTAACCCCAATGTTGAGGTTGGATGTAGAATCTGTCTTACTACAAAAAAAAAAACAAATTTCTCACATATGAGAAACATATGAAATAAACATCCTGAAAGGAAGAAAAAGTCCAATCTATCATTAAATCAATTTGTATGTGAAAAACTTATTATACTCAATGAGAAATTAAATAAAAACAAAAAATGTTACTTTCATACCCGGTCTACCCTACATATGCCCATATCAGCATGGTCAAAAATATTTTGTTAATAAACACTCTCACGCTCACTATAAGACATTTTGTTAGTTTTAAAATTAAATAAGAGTCAACGTTGTTTGTCGGTAATCATTATACAACAATAAAAGGTCTAAAAAAAGTACTTTGTGAAAACCTTTGTGTAAAACTGATTATTCTTTCCATACGCCAAGGTTTGTGCGCCTAACTGAAACGGTTTAAATTTTAATTTTCATTTCAGCCGGTAAATAGTGAACGTAAGAGGGTTTTGCTTTATATTTTCCTTGGTATCGGGTGACACACGCCTCTAACGAGTTTCCATTGGGTGCGATGGCACGTACAGCGTGATATGAATACTCTCACATCAGCGACACCTCGCTATCAGGCGTCGAGGCGCCCCCGTCCGCCCATTAACCAGGACTTGTTACGGTCCTATCTTTTATGCATCTTCAATCATACTCAAATGGAACTTGTTAGCTTGCTCCCGCCCCATCCACGTTCTTATTCATTATAAAGAACAGTTGAAACGATGTCAAATGTGAGCATTTATACAAACAAAACATTTTTATGCACGTACAAAGGAAATTGATATTTTCATTGTCTTTGATGTATATAAAAGCTCGCTTTAGTTAGTGAGAATCTCTTTTATATCCACGCTTTCGCAATATGAGCTCCTTAAAAGAGGGGCTGTGACATTATATTTTTATTATGTCGGGACTTTTTCTGTTACGAGAATGTTTAGCGATCTTTTAATAATGCATTGACGACACAGTTTTAATCAGTGGTGTGCACACCCTGCGCTATTGGCTCGAAAATTATTAGCAAACTTGCCTTACAAGTAGGTATATTGATGTTGGCTCAAATTTGATCACTTTAGTGAACGTTATAAAACGCTGAACTCCTTGAACTAATAAGTTTTACGACTGGAATGTATTTTAAGAAAATATTTGTGTATTTGGCAAAAGTTTTGTTGCACAGTTGATATCAACATTTAGTTTAGATGACATTTTTTTATATAGATAATGTTTCACTTATCCGAACGTTTTATTTGCATATGAGCATACCTGAGCAAACAGGTTTACGCAGGACTACAAACAAATTTAACACATTTTGCGTATTGTCATTTGCAATGGCCACTTTATATTCATAAAGATTGGTATCAGAAAAGAGAGCATAGCACATAAAAATCAAGAGCGTGACGAAAACTATAAAAAAGATTGAATAAGTAGATAAACATGTACGCTACACTCATTTCGAATACCAAATGAAAATACGGAGCATATCGTATCGTAAATGGTACCTTTTTCGAACATAAACGTTAAACACTAATATGACTTATATTAAAAGATGCAAGATACAACATCGCGTTTGCAATTTTTCACTTTATCACAGAGCAAGTTTGCTTCAGAATGTGCCACGGTACAATCATTTACAACAACGTATTTTAAATTATAGCACGATAATGAAATTCAGGTTTTTGTATGGAATTGAGGATAAAAAAAGTGTTGTTAAATTAAATATCGTTCATGCATATTATTTTGTGCAGTAGTGGCTTTTTTTTTCATTAAACCTTCTTTATTATGCGCAAAAGTATTAATATGATCAAACAACTCGCACAAATGTACAAGGGCGCATTTTTATGTTATCTACCTAGTTATGAAAAAAGCATGTAGGAGAACCAAACAAATTTATTGTTCTCCATAAGTACCTTCAAAACTTAAACACTTAATCCAACCTTTTTCGAGTTGCTGCATCCCTTCAAGAAAAAAATATTTTGGAAGCGCAGAAAAATTTGTGTTACCACGAGCCGAAACGACACGATATTTAATTCATTCTCAACTTCGATCTCGAACATTCTCGATTGATTCTCGATCTTAAATTCGAAAATCTCGATTCTCGAATTTTAAGTATGTGCGCATCGAACTGAGCCACTTGTAAAGCTTCATCTGAGTGTCCTTGATGAAATGCAGAACCAGGACCGGCTGAGACGTCGGTTTTTCGGCCACAGGCAGAGGCCTCGGGCTCAGAGGAGCCCCGCACTTACAAAACTAAGAAAATTTGATAATAGATTTATTATGATTAATGGAATTACCCATTAGACTTTTGATAATAAAAATTTGTTTGCAAATACTTTAGGGCCGCACTAATAACTTTTTCCTGATGCCCCGCAAAACCTCCAGACGGGCTCCGTATAGAACACTGTGGTTTCAAGCTCGTTAGTTTCCCATGTAAGCAAATAACGTAAACACATATTATTAGATACTACTTTTACACTCATTTCTTAATTCAATCAGATAGCATCGTGTGTTATAAAGTGTTTACAACTTTATCAGTATTTTGTGGTGTGACAAAACTTTAGTTTGAATTCGTAAAATATTAATTTTCAAATATGAAACATTGTACTAAATTAATCGCAAAAAATTCCTATTTTGGAAGCGATATTATTCTAGTAGAAGACGATGATGATTCGGTAAAGAAGATTAGAAGAGTAGTGAAAGTGAAGGTATATCGAACGATTAATCAACAGGGCAAACGTCTACAAACAAATGAAAAATTCTTTAAAAAAAATAAGTAAGTGTTCTAATGTTCTAAAACAGATGACAGTTCAAGTAAAGCACATTTGTTTCGGAACACTCTTTCATCGATATTAAGTGACTCCAAAACGACTGCAGATTTTAAGAAATACTTGACAGTAGATACCATCGACAGTACCATGACTCAAAGGATGGTAAAATTGGAACCTGTAGATTAAGTCATTCAAAAACAGTATTTAAAATAAATTAAAAGTTAAAATTTGTGAAGGTTTCTAAAATATATACTAAAACTATTCGTAGTTTTTTTTACATATAAAATACTGTCGAGATCGAGAATGTAAGAATCCCGTCTCGCATATTCGAGACAAAAAAATGCCAATCTCGTTCTCGAATATTCGAGACGAGACGGGACGAGATTGAGAATTATCTCGTCTCGGCGGCAACACTACGTAATACAGGCACCAACAGTTATATTTGGCTCATTAATGGCGAAAAAGATATTTCCCCTAAGATTTTTTTAGATTTTTGAACAAGAAGTCGCAGGGTGCTAAGTTAGGGCCTTAAGGTATATGACTCATGTCAGCTCAGTAAATTCACATTCTTGAATTACATCCTGAACATTGCGTCCTTTATGGACCCTGCAATAGTCGTGCAAAAGCAGATGATTTTCCCCTTCTGATGAAGACAGTTCCAATTTCACTGTTCTTTCAAACTTTGAATCGTCTTCAAATACACTTCTCCATTGTTTGCAGTGGCTTTTTTCATATATTTAATAAGCAGAACTCCTTCCTTGTCCCAAAAAATGGTTGCCATTCGCTTTGCGGGAAGGCAAACTTTCGTGAACTTTTGTTTGGTAGGACGATTCCAGTGATATGCGCAGGTCTTATGCCCGGTAAAAATTAGTAAAAAAACTTTTCAGACAATCGTTTCGGATACCCCAATTTCGCTGGCAATGAAAGACAACCTTATCCACCGATGTGACAGTACCAAATCTTCATTTTCTTAAACCATGCTTCAGGTCTTGCCTCAGCTGGTCAACCTGATTTTGGATCATCCTGTATAGAGTTCCTACAGGCTTAAGGCTCTCACGTTTTTTATGTTAAAACATACACCCTGTATATTTTTATTGTACCTATGTATACCGTTTTTACAAAATATGTGTAAAAATTTCTGTCAACACGTTTAACAATGTCGTCGACTTTCGTGACGATTTTCTTTGCGCCGAAATTACCTGAAATATCGGCATGACGTCACAATCTACAGTCCATTATTTACCATCAGCATGCAGAATCACAAGTACAATAAAGAAGCGGCTGTCGTGTGTTTCGATGCAAACAAACTCGGTCCCTCCTGTGGGATAATCAATACACGAGACGACTTGAGAGCCAAGACATGGAATGCGCCGCCACCAATGTTGACTTACTGGAGAATTGAACAAACACCTCTAATGCCTCTAATGAGCCCTTGGTTGAGTTACGACTTGCTAATTATGTTCGTTTTTATTAGAGGCCTTTCCGCAGTTGATAGGTTCATCAAATCGTGCGAAATGATGTGGTGTCATTGTTAAAATAATCACTTAATTTATGTCGGGTTAAAAGTTTTCGCTTTCTCCTCCGGTTTTTAGTACTTTTGAATTTAATAAGCTTTGTTTTAAAGTATTTAAAAGTTTTAATTTTATATTAGTGGAACACTTTTAGAAGTTGTTTCAAATCTTTTGAATGATTTTTAAATGTTTTGTAAGCTAATAATTGTTCCTCTTCATAATATAAAGAAAGTAATAAGTTCCTATAATTATTAATATCGTATATCGGATAACTAGTTGCATTAGGAATTTATTTTGAAGCATTTTATACATTACTACCTTTGGTAATGGTATGTGCAAAACACCTATGATATAAATAAAAAAATTAAAACAATCAATCGTATCAAAAAATGTTGTCAAACAATAAGTTTTAAGTTTGTACTACTACCATTATAAAAGTCCTACAATATGTTGATTTTAAAGTTACTGTTTTAAATTATGAATTTAATATAAGCCAGAATACCTTTTCTTAAAGATTAAAACTAAGATATACAGGGTGGTCCACATAGAAGGGACACTATTGGGATCTCGTAAATAGAGAGCTACAAAGAAGTTTAAATTAGACAAATTGTTCCATTTTTGGAGACCTATTCAATAATGCTTTAATGTTTTTAAAAATTTCTATGGCACTCTAGATAATAAACAAAAATCAAAATAAGCATTTTTTTAAAATCGTTAATAACTCGGTTATGCTTGAAGGTACAAAAATATTTTTGGGGAAAAAGTTGTAGCTTTTTTTAGGCACTATAAAATTAAAACATTAATTTGTTTCAATTTTGTTTATATTCTTAGATAAATTACAAACTTTTTTATTTTTTTAAATGGAATCCATAGTTGGCTATGACCTCATAAAAAAGCATTTTTTTCCAATTTTCAATAATATAAGGTTTAATATTTGTTTTAAAGAGTTAACATTAATAATTATATATATATATATATAATCTGTTACCCTTGTTACCCTAAGGTGTCGGGTATTTGTAATTATTCATGTTAAACTTATGTGAACGAATTTTGTCCATTCCTTTTTGTTCTTCGCCATTCTTGTTGCTTCTGTCCAATTCTTATTTCGATTCTTTAAAATTAATGCCACTTCATCGTTCCATGTCTTCCTCGGTCTCCCCTTTCCTCGTTTATTTCCATCCCTTGCCTCCCATATCCGTTTCACTTGTCTTCCTTCCCCCATTCTGTTGAGGTGTCCGAACCATCTCAGTTGGTTTCTCTCGATCACACTATGTATCGACTCCACCTCCAGTTCTTCTCTGATCTGTTCGTTTCTTATCCTGTCTCTACGTGTGACACCCTTTACTGCTCTTAAGTATTTCATCTGCATCGCTTGTAATCTACTTCTCTGCGACTGATTTAGTACCCAACTCTCACTTCCATACACCAGGGTTGGTATGAATACTGTTTTGTAAATAGTCATTTTTGTTTTCCTGCTTATTTCTCTTTTTCTTATTATCGATCTATTCATACTGTGATACAATTTAGCTGCACTGCTTATTCTTTCTTTTATCTCGTTTTCTATGTTACCTTCTCTCTCTATCCAAATTCCCAGATATTTATATTCTTCCACCTGTTCTATTTTTTCCTGATTCAGTTCTATGTTGAGTTGCTTTTGATCTTTACCTATCATCATAACCTTTGTTTTATTCGTGTTAATCTTTAATTTCTTTTTCTTTAATTCTTCTTCCCATACCAATAGGTTTTCTTGTAGGGCTTTTTCCGTTGGTGCACAAATCAGCATGTCATCAGCAAATGCACATTCTGACAGGTACACTGGCATTAACTTATTGAAACCTATATGTACCTTTCTAGTCTTGGTTTCTACAGCTTTAATGACGTCATCCATGGCTAATACGAATAGTGTCGGGCTTAGTACACCTCCTTGCCTTAGTCCGTCATTTAAGTCAAAGGTCTTTGATTCTAGATTATCTTTTCTTACGTAACTTTTGTTGTTAGTGTATAGGCTTTGTATACTCTTTAATAGTTTGTGGTTAATATTTCTGCGTTTTAATCCTTCCCAGATTGTCTTTTGTGACACTCTGTCAAAAGCCTTCTCTAAGTCCAAAAATGCCAGGTATACTTCTGCCTCTTTTGTTTTCTTTTTTCCCATTAGTTGTTTCACGGTGAAGATATGGTCGTGTGTGCTTCTTCCTTTCCTAAATCCGCTTTGTGTTTCGGCTAATTGTTTCTCGGTTATTTTCTTCAGTTTCCTCTCTAGTATGAACTCGTAGGCTTTGGATATAATGCTTAATAGTGTGATCCCTCTGTAGTTTGTGCAGTGTCGGTTGTCTCCTTTCTTAAATATTGGTATTATTATTCCGATTTTCCATTCGTTAGGCACTTCTCCTTGGGTCCATGCTTTGTTAAATAAGTGTGTAACTATGTCTATTCCTTCATTTCCTAAATTCTTTACCATTTCTGGCGTGATACCATCATGTCCAGCCGATTTCCCTTGCTTTAGGTGTTTTAATGCTTCTGCAACTTCTATTCTATTTATGTTTGCTTCTTCTTCCATGTTATCCGGCATATAATCATCCTCTTCTACTTCTTCTTCTGTTGTGGTTAAGAGCTCTTGAAAGTATTCTCTCCATCTATCCATTATCTCTGCGTCGTTTGTTAGTAATTGATTGTTTTTTGCTTTCACGTGTTTTATTACTTGTTGTTTGCCTTTTTTTAATTTTCGTAGTACTTTGTAAAAAAGTTTTTGATTTGTTCTGCTATTCATTTCCATTCTTCTGCCAAATTCTTCCCATGATTTGTTCTTTTCTATTTTGATCAGTTCTTTAACTTTTGTTCTTTGATGTTTATATTTTTCATATTCTTCATTTGACTTACTGCCCAGGTATTGCTTCCACAGTTTTTTCTTTATTCCGACTTCATATTTAATGTCCTGATTCCACCAACTCGTCTGTTTTTTTCTTTTGTTTATTCTTGTTATTCCGCATGTTTTTTCTGCTGTTTTCAGGATAATTTGTTTTAGCATATTCCACATTTGTTCTAATTCCATAGTTTCCCAGTCTTTTATTGATTTTATCTTTAGTTCCACTTCCTCTCGGTATTTGCCTGCTATTTCTGGCTCTTGTAACTTATACGACCTGATTACCTCTTTTATATTTTTTGTCTGCATTTCATTCCTTTTGTTTTCTTGATTCTCTACTTGTATTTTTATTTTTGCCACCAACATGTAGTGGTCACTGTAGATTTCTGCACTTCTTTTAACTTTAACGTCTAGCACTTCTCTTCTAAATTCTCTATTCACTAATACATAATCTATTATGGATTTTTCATTTCTGCTTCTAGATTCTCTAGTATACTTGTGTATATTTTTGTGCATAAAGAAAGTGTTTGTTATGATAAAATTATTTTCCAAAAAATAAAAAAAATAATTATATATACGATTTAAAAATTTTAAATTTCATGTTATTTTTATTATTCGTTGAACAAATGCGTAAAATAAATTGGTTGTAAAAATAATTTTGTAATACTTAAAAATCGACTTTTGTATTGTTTTTATTGTATAAGTATTTTGATTAAGACAACCAAGTAAATAAAAAAAGCTGTTTCATAATCATTGGACGAAAAGCTGTTTTTTAAAAATCAATAAATTTTGGTTTATTTTGATTTAATGTTTTATTTTAACATTAGTTAACATTTGCGTTAAATGACAAAACTAACTTGTCTTTTGTTTCATGGCACTCTTTAGCTGCGTAGGGACTTTTTGATGATTTTTATTTGTTTTGAGCCTTAATTCAAAATAAATATATTAAACTTTATATTATTGAGAAGAGGAAAAAAATATGCATTTTTATAAGGTATAGGTCATAGCCAACTATGGTTTCCATTAAAAAAATGCAAGTTTTTCATTTATCTTAAAATTTGAACAAAATTGAAACAAATTAATGTTTTAATTTTATAGTGCGTAAGAAAATCTACAACTTTTTCCCCAAAAATATTTTTGTACCATCAAGTATAACCGTGTTATTAACGATTAAAAAAAAATGCTTATTTTTATTTTTGTTTATTATCTAGCGTGCCATGGAAATTTTTAAGAACATTAAAGTATTATTGAACATGTCTCCGAACATGGAACAATTTGTCTAAGTTTAACTTCTTTGTAGCTCTTACCGTTTACGAGATCCCAATAGTGGCCCTTCTATGTGGAAAATGTTGAAAAATAAATAAGCAATAAGTGATATTTCATTTATATAAATGAAATTACTATACAAACAATTAGTTTTGTTTCTCAGTTTTAGGAAAAGATTGTGTCCTTAAAATTCCAGAGCTATCAAAGTAATGCTTACAATAAACATAGCTATTATAGTACCGTGATATCAAAAATTATCTTGGTCAAAGGTGCTCATGGATTTTAAAATAATTTCGAAGCTAATATCGTAATATTATGTCAATCGTTTATTGATTGTCAAAATTTGGAAAGACTTTCTTCTCATCATCAGTTGCAGTCTTAGTAAACGTGATAAATAATACCGAAAGTGATGGAGAGACGATAGTCTTAAAACTGGTTTCCATTGGTTAATTTGCTAAAGTTAATGTTGAATAACAATCCTAAAACAGAATAACACGAATAACTTTCGTTTTTGTTTTTCGTTGATTTCTATCCTTCTTAATTTCTGTTAATGTGCAACACCACAACAGACGCTTTTTTAACCCGACACTAAATAATAATTAAAAGTTCCTGACACCGTGACATTGTTAAAGTTTGCTTCGAAATATGAGAGAAATTTTTGCGGTTGTATACTATGTAACGGGGGTTGGTTGAGGGAGTGCCTGGCGTGCGATCGATGCGAAAGCGTGCAGAGTACGATCTCTGCAAAGATGGTGGAAACAAACAGAACAATACCTATGGGTACTCATGCATGTAAAAATTAACATCGTACATAAAGAAAAGAAAATGTTACAATATATTTTTCTCGTTTTACTTCGTCCCACAACAGTCGAGTTCGTACGCTCACGAAATTAATGAATTACTTATTTTTGGATAATTTTGTTGAATCTAGGTGGATAGAAATTTAATCAGCGCAAAACAAATATTTAATTATACTAAAAAATATCAAATTTACAGTAATTATATTTGACATCTAAAAAAAAAAAGATTTTAACTAAACTATGAGTAGTTAGAATAAATTTCGCACGTTTTTAGCTATAATAGCCCAAGGGCATTGATTATTTTGCAATAATTTCACCACGAGAACGTGTTGCTTGGTAATAGCTCTTTGACTTTGGACCTAAAAGCACTCGTTCGAGGGCATTAAAGACGAAAATTTTAAGGTATTGTTAATGATTTGACATTAGTGATAATAACCTTAGGGCTTTTATCAGTGTAATTTTGATTTGATTGCTTGAAAGTGTTAAATTGCATTGGATTTCTATTGAATCAAAAAGTTATCTGGATCATTTTTAATTTAAAATAATTATTATCCTAAAATTTATATATCTTTGCCTTCCGACAAATACAATCACCAAAATGCTTAGTTTCTTTGCACCAAACTTAAAAACATATAAAGATACAAGTTCAGTAATTTTACAGTCATATGAAGTGTGCCTGGGCTCGTATGGGGAGTCGAAGTACTTACACAGAACTAATTTTAACAGACTATATTTTATTTAAATAATGTTGTCTATTCCATAATTTATTTATTAGAGCAAGACAATTTGTAGATAATTTCCGACAAGCACCACTTATCCATAATTTATGACTAAAATTGCCAATCGATATTAAAGAAGGTCAGCTACTAAGTAGATGGTGCTTAAAAACCGATTATAAAGAATCAAGATAAAACATATGTAAATGATCAATTCCCATTGATACCTGTGATTATCTACAGATAGTATCCACAGTGAGGTAGGGTGCGATTAGTAGAAGACACCTGCAGATTGAATTACTAAATAACACGAGATATTTCTTCAAATTAAATGCCACCTTAACGATTTAGAGTCGGGGCCACCTGCGTGAGAAAATGCTTTATATATTTTTGTGGAATGTGTAGGTTACATAAATTTTACACTGTAAGACAAAATAGCACCTGTATCCCACTTGGGGTGTTCTAGAGCTTGTGGCTGATGTAAAGTTACACCTGCACCACAATTGTTTCTTCTCGCGTACAGAACGACACGACAATACTAACAGATAACGCAAGAAGTTTTGCTGTTAAAATCTTATCTCGCGAAAAGTTACAGTTCTGCGTTTTGAAAGTGACGAAGAGTGATGGTTGTTCGTCTGTTCGTCAACTTATACTGGCGCCTGTTCGTCTAATGCCAAAGAATGAGTTTAAAATTTAGCGGTAGATATTTCAAAAATAGTAAACGTCAGATATCATGAAATATTGGATAATATTGGGGCCAACCTGAATTTTTTGATAAATACGGTTTATTTTAAATATGTTCAAAATAATTTCCTGTCATAATTTTGGAAAAATGTGCTCGCCATTATCTCTTTAATAATGGCATGGCAAATTCTTAAGCCGCGTACAATCTTAGCTGGTGTAGACGGGAGTTCGCGAACAGCTCGCTAATACGAAGAAAGTTCGCTCTTTAAGGCGGTATTTCAAAAAGGCTCTCGGGTTAACTCCATTTTCGAAAATTTTATGTTTTAATTAACTTACGCTAATTTTACGACTACCAAGTTCAGCTAAAGCCAACGGATTGCAAAAATATTATCACAGCTACTACCATCAACTCATTTAAATATACCGTTGGAGATTTTTTATTAACAGATTTAATCCAGTTTGAAAAATGTTTACAGGCGATCCGTTAAGATTTTTTTTTGTGCCATGTTTAATAGAGTACTTAAACATTTTTTTGATAGATATATTTATCACTATTTTATTGTATCCGTTAAAATAGTAATTAAAAGATTATCAGCGGCGGCTGATACAGACGCTTCAATGAAATTTTCTCTTGATATGCGTCATTAACTTCAAAATCATTTACATTTTGTACGTGTGAATCGAGGAACGCGGTAACACTGTTTAAGTTCATTTTAATTTTTAATTATATTGAGCGTGTTTTTGTGTTTGTTACAGGACAGAAACACTTTATTAAAGATCGAAGATAAATGTTATTATATAATCAAACCTATTTGAAGGATTTGTTTTTGGGTATGAATAAAAATTGTAGATGAAAATAATTTATTGGTTGTATTTACGTTCTGCTATTGAACCGATATCTCAAATTTCAAAACTTTTGTTGTGACGGAACGTATGTGCGGTTTTTTGTCGGTCGTCTGGATTGCCGGTCTACCACATCAATAAACATAGCAATCAATACATTTGGGGTTGGCACAGCGTGTGCCCATTCCTTACGAGCACATGATATACGGCTAAATTCGTCCATTAAATTTATCATCCGCGTTAATTTACATATGTGAGTGCCGAGTGCATTTCTTTTTCTCAAATTTCGTCCGCTCCATCGGGGGAGTGAGAAGTTAATAACTTCGGGCGACAGCCATCGCCACCAAGAAGTTCCTTTACGATGCAAACTTAAGATATTTCATCTTTATGATATTTTGCATGTGTAATTTTATTGCTTAACTAGAATGGGCAGATTCACTTAGACGTTCAGCGGAATAGTAAAGTTTAGAACTTCGTTCAGCAGTGCATAACAGTCTGCATTGTAGCGCTGTAACAAACATCCATAAAAGCTCGTAGAAATGAACTCTTAAAATCGTTTTAACGAAAACAAGTATTCATGAACACGGTTCGTATAATGCCTAACTACTATGACTTCATTCTGTGCAATTAGAATTTTGTATTTTTACTTAACTAATGGTAGTTTTATTTTCATAGCGTGTTAGCAAACAATTTCTGAACGTTATTTATAAAATATTATCATACCATTACCCTATCGTATTGCTGTTTAAATAAGAAATATTCGTTGGTAAAAAATTATATGAGTAAAAGCATTTCATGCATTAGAATTTTTTGTAGTTTTAAATATTTTTTAAATTCTCAATTTACCCAAGGCATAATACGAGGTATGTATTTAATTAAAGGTATAATTAAAAACCTTTTAAACTAAAGGAAATACCTTCAAACTAGGGATTCTGTCCCGGGAATTCCCGAGACTTTCTTAGTCTCGAGTCCCGGGACATTTAGTTCGAGACTCAAGACGAGACTAAATGTTACAGAACACTGAAATTAATTTTTTTATACTTCTAATTTTTAAACAAATTTTACTGCCACGAGTTTAGAAAAAAAAATTGTATCATAACTTTTTATGTTTATATTTTATACTAAGTATTTACTTTTTACTTTATTTAAATTTCTTACCTGCCATATTTAATTTTATTTCTCGTTTGCTTTAAAGCAAAAGGAGAATTGTTAAGTTTATTAGTTAAAATATATTTTACTAATGCCTGTTATGTTTCAATGTTAAAGGAAAATTGCTAAGTTTATTAGTAAAAATATGTTTTACTTATGCCTGTTATGTTTTAAAGAAAAATGGTTAAGTTTTTTTAAAACATAGATTTACTTGGAAATATACATTTTATTTACTATAGAATGAAGACTAAATTAAAAATAACAATACTGCTACTATACTACTATAGTATATCTCAAATAAAACTTCCCATATCGGCTTAAGCAGTTGGAACAACCCAGGTACATACACAATCTTGGATTATAAACCTTAAATGATTTGTATGGCACAACACCTAAAATCATAATCGTATACCACATCTTCCTAATTGCTTTTCTTTGAGCATAATGACCATAATGCTGCAGTTCTAAACAAGTTCTCGCTAAAAGCTTATTACCTTATATACGCTATAATAGATTTTAAATTATAATTGTTTTCAAGCAAAAACTTTTGGCAAACACTGATACAGATTACAGATATTAATTTTCTTTTACCTAAGAACCCAAATTAAACCTTATTGAACCTATAATTAGGGATCAAATTTCGACTGCTTGCGATAATATTTATACAATTAGATTACAACTTTCATTGACGTAGACTGAATTGTAAACACAAATAATATTTAAAGAAAGAGACGGAGATTGTGCATTTGTTTCCTTTAGTTCTGCCTCTTCTTAATCCGCTGTTAGCAGTTTTAAAAGAAATATACTATACTATACTTTATTCATAAAATAAATGCTTGAAAAACAAAATCCGTGAATATGGTTTGATTTAAAAAAATATTATCATTTGCTGTTTATGGATGTGTATTGATAAGTTAGCCGCGTTCTGCGAACTGTCACGACCGAATCACAATCAGGATACGTGCAACGAAGCAATTTTAAGTATCTACATACGTAGCGAGTGCTTTCAGAAACAATGTCATTGTCAACATATAATTTATTTTTCACTGTGAAAATAGTCCTTGAATTTTGAGTATATGAATAATGCATAATATTTCTTGCAATTTATGAAATCTTCCGTCATTTTTGAAGGTTTATACCACCATTTTCTAATTTCTGGGACTCTAATAAAAAAAAAACTTCGAGACCCGGGACTTGAAAAATTGTCGAGACTCAGAATCCCTACTTCAAACTGCTTACCACCCTATTTATGATCAAATTAGGGATTATTCGCTCTCAAATTTTATTTTTCCTGAAAAATGGTAAAAGCACAAAGGTTGTAGTCTTTGCACTTTTTGTGACCAAAAATCGTTTTTTTTTAAAGTAAAGCAAATACCTAAAAACTTCTTACACACGCTATTAATGGCCAAATTAAGGATTATTAGCACTCAAATAATTTATAGGAGTACGTTTTTTTAATTCCCGTGAAAAATGGAAAATGTGCAAAGGCTATAGTGAGAGAGATATAATGAGAACCGATAAATCGACCAAAAAGTTGATTGTTCGGAAGAAAGGTCGAAACGTCTGATTAGAGGCTAACCGGTTAATCCTTGCTTTTTAACAAAGTTGAACTCATTTATTTACTCAATGATTTTCCCATGTACCTTAAACATAACAAAGCGCATAATGGCATAAAGTTAAAGATCATCTAGAATAGTTTAACTTTGTCAATAAATTACGATAATATCCATAATTCTACTTGAACAATATAAAAAGCAAAATAATACACAATTTATTTAAATAATGAATTTAAAAACACGTTTTTGCCTTGAAATATTCATGAATAATCAAAAAGCGTTTTACTCCTTTATCGTGTTTACAAAAAAACAAAATGTAGTCGTAAACGTACTTATATAACGGAACAGATAATTACGCGATTTTTTTGACGTAACTGTGTTATTTAAAGAAAGTTTCCAACAGGAAGTGTAATTTTCGTATCCTTGACCTATCTCTACGATTCTTTTATGCAAATTCGCCCATTACCATTGTGAGTACGATGCCCCGACTACCCGCCCGCCTACTTGCTTTTCTCATTAGCCGAGAATTTTAATTCCCCACTCCGCATTTCTTCACCTTGACACTGGGTTCCCCTAATTTAGTCGCTCCTCCCGTTGGCTAATTAATTCGGTCAGTGGAGCATCGCATCTTCCTCGCTTTAACGCGGCACGCCATAATTGTCGGCTATTAATTTGTTAGTGAATAAATAAACGGGCAATTTTAAGTTTCCGCGCGCGAGAACAATGTTTACAAAACAGAGTGTACGGCAGTCGGGAAACGGAAACATTGAAATTTAATTTTGTTGAGTGTATAGGACGTACCATCGAGAATTGCGATCCCCAAACAAAAAAACACATTTCTAACCGTAAGAAACGGAAAAGTGTGAGCCAGCGACTCATAATTTATATATTTTTCAAGCATTATTACCCGCAGACATTAGGGCTTCGTCGGAATTTTATTCGTCTCTGTATCAAAGTATTTTCCTACTCCATTTTTCGCTCATTTAAATCATTTATATTAGACTAAAACCGACGTATTATTATTCATGCCGGCGTCATCTCAGAATAAACAATGTTCCTTTGTCTCTCCTTGTATTTTTTTAATAAAATGTATTAGTCGTCGTCGGCAACATAATTATATTTTAAACGCGTGGTAACGGAAAAAGTCCTGTTGAAATAGTAATCCTCGACAATTAAGTTTATGCTAGAGGCATTACTTTAAAATCACATCGCTAGGAAAGTTATAAAAGTACATATGTTTGTGCAGCAGGAGAAACTTTAAAGTTTTCCTAGATTATTCTAATTTGGCTGCATAATATCGATATTATGTTAAATATTTAACAGCCTTTGTATTTCGGAGCGCCATAGTTGGGGATTTTGGTAAAAGCGTGGATTGTAACTAAATATAGGAAATTTAAAAGTTTCGCATATAAAATGAGTCTCCATTTCAGCAGATCTAAAGTAATGGCTGGCGCCGGTAAGCACATGTGACGCCCTAGCTTTCCGTAATATCCACACGCGCTACCCCATCCCATAAAGCCGTCAGTCGACAGGCATGGGGGTGAGATGGATGTGCAGGGGGGTGGGTGCGCTCATGCTACGGAAAATGGCAAAGAAAGCCATCAAGGGAGTGAACCAGCTAGAAAAGGAAAAAACAAGATTGATTGATGGAAATGCCTCCGTGATCAAATTTGTTTTGCTATACGTGTCTCTTTCTGTAGCTTCTTGAATCTATCTCTCAGGGTTTAGTTCGGTCCTTTACGATGCTGTTCAGTATTCCAGCAGCCAAAGTATTTTCAATATGTAAGCCTTTCATTCCGCGGGCGTAGTGCTTCGGATTGTAATGTAATGTATTGTATCGTGTTTGATTAATCTGCTTCGAGCTGCGAGCGCAACGTCGGAGATGTATAAAAAGTTGATGTAATGGCAGAAAAGTTTAAATCCGGCGTTCTGAAAGGTAGTGCACGATGTTGTGTGGACTGTACAACATCTCATTTTATTATAATATATTTCCTCTAGTGATTTGTGTGCGCGTCTGGAGTCTCCCTTCTTAAGCTCCCTCGCTCGCTTGAGCTGATTCGGGAATAATTCCTCATACATTCTCCCCGGCCTGACTTTATTTCTCCTCGTTTTGCTTCTTTTCTCTAGAGAACTCAGACTTATTGCCTTCGGAACGAAACATCTTTGCATCCGCAGTTCCGGCGCCCGCCTCCAGCCGGCACACATGACGTTTTCCTCGCATCCCGCTGCTTTGATCTAAGTCGCGGTTGCTGTAGCGTACATTTTCTGTCTGCACGAACCGCATCGGCTTGGAAACCTTTTCTTTCCATTTCAGTCCGCATTTTTCCGCTCTTAATACAATTTTGATGTCGGCTAAGACGCGTCACAAGTTCGTTATTGCGATGCTTCTCCAGGTAGTCGCTCCTAATGCAATATGAAGACGGTGATGTCTGTAATTTCATTTGCGCGGCCCGAGCGAGTTGCGCCTCACACAGATTGCTTTATTACTGACTCATTAAGAGGCGGCGTGGGCGCTATTAACGCAGACTGCGCGCGCCGCTCTTGCCGTCCGTGATCTCGTAAATTAAATTAATTACCACTTCAACAGGTGGTAGTTACAAAAAGAAGGGTGAAAGATAAGTAGAGAAAGAAAGTTTACTGTCTAGATGAGATGCGGTACTTAATTGAACAATCCACTTTAAAAACACGCTTGCTTCATTTAAACTTAACTTTGCGCAATTTTCTTCGCTAAATCGTTAATTAATTGAATTTTCGACGTGATTCACATTATTTCTACCCTGAAATACGTTTAACATTCTTAAGTTCTAAATAAACATTCCTCTCCCTTCAAATTATTACGTAATTAAATAAAAACAGGTTGTTAACATCTTTACATTTCAAGTTCATTGTAAGAAGTTAAGAGTAGGTTTAAAATTTTGCTGATCCTATATGTAGATATTCATTATTTTACCCCAAATTATTAGATTTTAATTTAATTGTAAACTATAATTTTTGCAATTTTTAAATTTTTGTATCTACACAAAAAAGTTTTAGAAGTAGTTTAATAACTTGAGAGCTATTTTGGCCATAAATAACGTGTATAAGCCATTTGCTTTAGTTTAAAAGTTATACCTAAATGTGTTACCTTTGGCAATTTGCGGGTTAAACATTATAAGAACATTCAATGGACTCTATTGTTTGTGAAATGTTAAACAAAAATTAAGCAATTATTAACAACTACGAATTTTTTTAGAAATAGATTATTAATATTTTTGTAGCTCTTTAAAGGTTTTACGAATAAGAGCACAATTTATTGGTGCATCCCTACAATAGAGTAAAAAAAAGGCTTGCATATAGTAAAGAAAATTTAATTTTTGATAAACTAAAACAAAACATACCATTTAACATAGGTAAATTAGTCAACATCTGCTCTAATTATTGGTAAAATTATTTAAACAACAGTCTATTCACTTCCTTGTGAGTCCAGTTTGTGTTTAAATCAACCAAAAGGGTCTATTTTGGCAGAACGGAATTATTGTTTAATGTTAAACAATATATCTTAAGTTTAAATAAATCTAAACGTTGCTATAAATCAAAAGTACGAATTTTATACATAATATTTTAAAAATATCAAACAAAATTTATATACAAATAAACAAAGTTTGCTATTTTTTATTTATGCTTATGAAAATGTTAATTGTGTCTTGTATTACGTTTGGATGCGTACTCAATAAGCCATTTTATTTAAAAGAAAATGTTATTTGAGCTTCGGCGTCTAAATAATTCAAACTTTGACTATACCGTAGATACTTATAAAACCAAAATTATCTTTTGAATATCTTTAACTCTACCTAAATAGCCTTTAATTATACGTAGCACGAAAACAGTTAGTAATTTATAAAGGAAAATACTTATTTTCTTATAATGATGCGATAATAAAGTATATTATATGTACAAGAAGCGGTCCGACGGTCAACACTCGCTCGATTAAGAAATTTACATAAATTACTCTGAAAACTGGGTCGATGGGGTGAAATATGTCGGAAGAGGTAAAGTAAAACCTTTTACAACGTAAATAACAACAGATACCACCACATTTTTATGCGTTTCTTAATAACTTAATAGTAGACACGCGCGCATGAATTAAGCCCTGCTGAAAAATTAGGCTTCTGAAATACTTTCACAAGTTTAAAAACACTTAACTATGTATGCTTCACGTACTTAAGTTCAATGAATGAGATTGTAAGTATGATCAAACAAGTTTTAAAGGCGTTTTTATAATTATAATAAGTTTTATTTATCTTAAGTCAACATGCCCTATATTCTTTGGACTCTAAGCATTTTCCTCAGATGCTTGATACGACAAGTACTCATTTACATTTTAACTTGTTTACATATAGCAAAGTTACTTAAATTTGATTATAAACTTTTACCATAAGCTAGGTACGATCCACAAGACTTTTCCCGTCTGATACGTGACTGTGCATATGTGAACATTGGTGGTTGATAAGTGACTTCACTTCGCACTTAAAGTTTGTATTTATATAAGCATCTAAAACTCTAAAAGTATGGGAGACCGGGGATAAAAGTAAAATTTTTTTGTTTTTATTTAATTTCTCATAGATTATTAAAAATTTTTTACATGCAAATTGGTTTAATGATAGATTGGACATTTGTCTTGCTTCCAAGATATTTATTTCGTGTGTTTCGTAAAGCAACTGTTAGAAAAAAAAATTTTTCTTTAGTAAGACAGCTGTTACTTTCAACCTCAACGTTGGGGCTAAAAGTAACAATATTTGAGGTAAGTTGTAACGGCAAAATAATTTACACAGCTTATAAGTAGTGGGTAAATATATTAGTATTCATCAACAAAATTAATATTTTATTCAAAAATACACATTAGCAAAATGAAAAAATAAAAAAAATATCTTTGGTACAATACAAAATGATGTGAACAGTATGGCATACCAGGTAAGGGCGGTCCCAAATTATTAAATTTATACTGGATCATAATAAATGTTTGTTTTATTTAAAAAAAATCTAACCGCCCTTAAACTGACCGTCATTCATTAAATCAGTAAAAGAGGGTCAGGTTAAGTTGGGTTGGTTAAAGCTTTGTTTATATTAAGTTATAAATATTAAGGTAAGAGAATAAAAACAATGGCGGCTGGTAGGAAAACCAAAAGTATCAGATCTTATCAATTTACATAGGTTTTATAATTTAAAATGCTTTTTAAGAAATGATTTAGCTTTACATACATTTCCATCAATAAACCTATATTATATACTGAGTTTTATAATTTAATAATTAGGGACTGCAGTTACCAGGTTTGCCAAGATTATAAGTATGTACCTACATATTTAAAAATGTAAATCAAAAAGATACAACAAACTGGAAAATTATTCCGACAACTCTTGTATATTCTCATTACGAAGAAAGCCACCAATTATGTGCTAAGAGTGAACATTTGCAAGTGAAAACATTAATTGGGGTTGGTTGTAACACTTTGTTACTTTTGACTCCAAGTGTACACAAAAAAAATTTCAGGGAATCCACAATTAACCACGATTCTAACGTCAAATTGTATTGCATCCACCAATAGCCAACTAAATTTAGAACAAAATAATATAGGTACTTTTTTGTTCCTATTTTAGAGATCGCCTAAAAGTTACTCGACGGATGAGACAACGCAGTAACTTTTAGGCGGAAAATAGTGACTCTGGCTGGCAAAAAGTTAACCTCTATGACAGATGAAAACTAGCAACGTAGGTAGGAAGGTGGATGTAACTTAACATTACAAAAGCGTTTAGGGCGATATAAAACAAAAATTAAAGAAACTATAGGCACTGTTACAACCTACCCGTGTTACTTTTATCCCCGGTCTCCCCACCTATCTTGTTTCAATTCATAAAATTTATTTTAAATTGACTATAAGTTACAAATACAATTTACTATTATACAAGTTACTATTAGAAATGCATTTTTTTAAGTTACGAAAAAAATATTTCTGTGATGCTATACTACAAAAAGTACCTACAGGCTTTTTCTTACTTTAACATCACACTGTTGTAATTCTTGGAAAAAAAAAGTTATTATAGGCAGTATGTGCCAGGCAAAACTGATTATTCGATAGCTTGGTATTGGTCAATATTTTTTGTACCTCGTTCTTGAATAATTAACGTTTTTTGAAAACATTGATAGGGCAGACTTTAAATAAATAGTAATCAAGAATTAAAACTACGCGACAAAAAAAGACCATTTTTATTTTGATTGGGAATAGTGTCATAATGGTGACTGATTACCTAAACATCGGAAATAATGCACAGTGTGCATGCCCATTTTTCGAAACCCTAAACGCCATTTTTAATTAAAAAAAAGAGAAATACCCCATTTATTTTTACTTTTAAGATCGATAAATTTTAAAAATTTTAATAACTATATTTGTAAAAAATAAAAAAAAATTGTTTTTATATTTCATAAAGGAGCAGTAGATAAACTAGTAGTGAATTTTACTTAAGACGATGCCAAATCGCTGCTATTAATATGGAAATCAATTTTTACTATCACGTTTACAAAATTGCAAGCAACAAACAACTGAAATTTATAAACCAAAAGGGTTAAAGTTAAATACATTGTTGCAATTGGATCGGTGTTTTTCATAACCCTTGACTTAGATCGTTATTTTATAGTACACATATTTTAAATCCGTTTAATTAATACTGGGATCGCTTTTGTAGCCGAGGTAACATAATCAAACAATCTACACGGAATGTGTTGACACAGGTGACATCGTTATTAAAAATTGTTTAAAAATGGATTTGGATCGTTTTTCCTCTGCACTCTTTAATATAATTATTTGCGACATTTGGTCTCAGTACAACTTTAAGTTATAAATATGCGTTACCTAGTTTTATTTGTAAATAAACACTGCACTTTCAACTAAGTAACATCATCACCCATACGAAAACACACCACTACTGTTGAAACAAATTCAGAGGAGACTCAAATCGACGGTCGGATCTTTTTGTAAATCTTGTCCGTCACACCTCGACCCTCTACTGTTTAAACACATTCATATGCATATGTTAAAAACATTCCATTACTATAATGCATGCCCGGTTGCGCGTACCCATCCGTTCTTTGCATATAATTATTCCGGGGTGATCTCTGGGAAAGCGTCATGTAGCAGTTTTGCGTTATTAGTATGCAAAATATCCGAAGAATGGAACAGTTTCTTTAAAGGGATGTAACCCTCGACAGGTGACGGGACACCCATAGCTTCACACCACGGACTACGGCATCAAACAATCGAGTTAAGAAATTACAAATCTTATAATTATCGCCGTTGGTGAGCAAATGCTAATTCAATTTGCATATTCAGGTACTGCATTCGTTCCGGTTAAATCAGATGGCATAATACAATGAGGGTATTGTTTCCCTCTGTGTTCATTGCCACCTCTGATCCCCGGAACCAATCTGCATGTGCTAGAGGACAATTGCATTGCCACGTAACCGTTCTCGGCCGTTATTCCAAACACCACTACCTAAAATATAAAGCAGTTATTAATGCAATTAAAACAATCGAATAAAGGGCCAACTGGGATTAAATATGAATTTGTGCGATCGTTGAAAATTGTTGTAGTCGTAAAACGCGGAAACACGTGGCCCCACTAAATAAAGCTTAGCTTTCAGCGAAGAGGAAAAAAACGTAGGGAGATGAAAACTCATCTTGTTTATTTTCTAAAATGATTTTTCTGTAGAAATAATCTATATGGGGTGCTGTGAAAGCATTAATGCATTTTTGTTTGGAGTCTTTCATAACTTTACGTAACTTATGAATATGCTACTCGGAAACTGAATTATCATTACGAACTATGTAAACAGAATACATTGCCACCTCAAATATCCATTACAATTTGTTTAAAAAATAACCCAAACAAACCCTATAGGTACAGGGTGTGGAATTGGATCACGCAACATAGTAACTTCAATGGCAAAATTTTAAAAGTTGTATATTATCTCCCCTAATTATTTTAGAAAAAAGTGCAATTACATTTTATGGAGGTAAAATAATTCTGAACCTATAATTGTAATGAATATTATTTTTAAATTTCCAATAACTGAAAATTAAGCAAATTACAAAAGGTGTTTTGACAAAAATCTGTAGTGCCTTGGAATTATGCTGTGCCAACTGCTCAACCTAATGTCACTTATACTGTCACTTTGACGCGAAATTCATTCTTAATAATCCTTTTTCTACGACCTCTAATGTAAATGACTCTTACCGTACAGCCTGCATGCATAGTAAGTGAGTCTTGACGCACGGTAAGCAAAACGCACACTTGTCTAGAAATGTCATAGTAGGCTTACGTCAAAATTGACAAGACAACGTAATTACATGTATATTAGCCAAAAAGCCGTTAAAATCGAAGGTATTATGTGTTCGTAGAAAAAGTAAGCTACATAACACGAGTTGTAAAGCAATTACGCACTTGCCGCTACGCGACTCCGTGCCCAACTTTTCCACTCGTGCGTAATATGCTTCTTACAACTCTTGTTATGTAATATGCTATTATATTTTATATTTATCAAACATTTACTTTATACAATTAGTTATGTTTTCATTCTAAGAAATAATAAAAATGACAATTAGGAATAAACTTCGCGTCAAAGTGACAATATAAGCGTTATTAGGAGGGGCAGTAGTGGCTATGTTCTGTGATGGGCAGTGTCACAGCATAATTCCAAGGCACTACATATTTTTGTCAAAACGCGTTTTGTGACTATCTCAATTTTCAGTTATTGGAATACTAGAAACTAATATAAATTACATTTATGAACACAGATTTTTTTTCTCTACAAAAAATCTAGTTGAATTTTTTTAAAAATAATTAGGGGAGATAATAGGCAATTTAAATCAAATTACCTTTGAATTTACTATGTTGCGTAATCCAATTCTACACCCTGTATACAACGTGAAGAATATGGGAATCTTGTAAGACGTCAAAAAAAGAAATTTGGTTAAGTAACCAAAGAAGTGTGTTTTTTTTATTAAAAATGAACCAGGCATGTTTAATTTTGATAAAGTTATGAAACCGTACCTATACAGTCTGTTCTACAAAATGGGTAAAACTAAACGTAAGTATGGTAAAACTACAACTTTCCTATAAAAATATGTCAAAAGTGTGTAGACAAACTATAAAATTATAAGTGTCTTGTTTTTTCTTTCAATTTTTTCAAATTACCGCTGTCTACCTTCATAGCCTACTTGAAAATATTACTTTGCCCTAATAATTAACAATAAAATCGCAATATCTCGGAAAATATCAATTTTAGGTGAAAAACAGCCTTTATGTTTTCGAAAGAGAATTAAATTTTCTATAAGACGGTGTAAAAAAATATAGGGTGTTGTATTTAAAAAAAATGAGTTATCGATGTTTAAAGTTTCACAAGTTTGACCAAGCGTAAAAAACGCCCTGTATAATATTTTAAAAATGTAGGTGGCGCAAAGTGTTACATAATCTATTGTCAATCTTATCTCCAAGCGAATTTCTTCAGACTTCTCAAAGTTTTTAAATGTTGAAAATTTTTGAAAATACTGTATTTTCATGAAAATGCAATTTTCACGAGAACGGTTGACTTTAGACCCGTATAACCTTATACATTTTTTGAATTAAATTTAAAGAGGAACCCAAAAATCTAAAAATATACAGGGTGTTCCATAAGAAAAAGTATAACTTTGATAAGCCACTCTTTTTTGGAGCACCCTGTATATTTGAAAATATTTTTAAAATGTAGCCTCTATTAACTTGCATAACCTAACTGCGACAGAAGTTGGAGAATATATGCGGTTTCGCCATAAAACTCTTGGGCCCATTTTGTAGAACAGACTGTATAATTTTAGTAAGTTTGATTAAAAATGGAATAAAATGACAACCTTTATCAGGACGTAACAATTAAGAAACTTACATAATTAACGAGTAATATTTTATGTATAGAATTGTCTATAATGCATTTGTGTTAAAAAGTTAAAAGACTACCGGATCTATTTAGTATTCACATCAACGCAAGCCAATTTAGTCTATAAATTATAGGAAGTTTATCGTTCATGGGAACAGAATTTTTTGTGTCTAACCCTTTTAGATCATTCACCCTCACAGTCGCTTCCGGTTTCTTCTTCTTCAGAACTGTCCCATCTCGACCCTATTTGCATACTAGAGATACACAAAGGACCATTCAAATATTGGAGTTTTTTTCATTTTTATTTACCAAGCATATAAGCCCGTACGTAACAGAGCAGGACAATCGGAAATACTATTTAAACCCTTGTGTGGACATTTCCCACATGTCGGTTAAAACACAAAAAAATGCATCCACAGCTGTGTTTTAACTGCTTTCGTCGGTAATACCAATGTGTAGTAATAAATAGCTGTTTGTATATCCTTTTCCATATGGCTAATGGTCAATGAAACGTTTATAAAATCGGTCATTCTTAAAGAGAACGGTTGCCGTTGTGAATATATGAACGTTCATGCGAATACTTTGTTTACTAAACACTTCTGTTGCAGGTAGTAACGGTTTAAGTATTTACTCATTTTAATTGGCATTAAATAAAACAGATTCATGATTGAATTGCATTCACTGTTTTGCTATGAGAATAATAGGTAAATAACCACCTATCATATGTTAATATGTAATAAGGGTTTCTCTCCCTGGATCCCGGGTTCCCGGGATCCCGGTCCATTTGAACGTATTCCCGGGAAATCCCGAAATATTTAAATACTGTTATTTTTGTATATTTTGTATTAAAATCTATGTAATTCTATTCTAAATATCAGAATTTATTATTAATATCTTAACTAACATTAAATTATGAAATTTTTTTATTCTTATTAAAAGTAGTTTTTCTGCCTTGAAATAACCAATTATCTACAGCCATGATATGTGTAAAGAAACCCGGTCTCCATGGCAAAGTTTATATCATCAAAATACGTTTACCGTTCTATTTTTTTGTACCCTGGTATTGCGAAGCAAAATACGTATAGCTTATAAATGAAATTGTATTGATAAAAAGAATTGGTCTTTTCTGCTAAATGCTTTAAAACAACTCCACTTTTAGCAATAGAAACTGGGAAAGCATTTTATGCGTCAAGACTTTCTGTTAATAAATTGGGAATAAGACAAAGTTACTGAAGTATAGATTAATTTTGATTTCATAAATCATATTACAAAAATTTATTGTAAAATTATGTTTTCGTGTTTATAAAAATGATTGCAATAGTAAGGTAATATTTCTGAAATGTTTGTTTCTCTCACTAATATAATTTTATTATTTATCTACTTATAGCAATTAAGGAGCCAAATGTATTACATATATGACTTGGAGTTGTTTTTAAGTAATAAACCGCTCCTTCCGTTTCTGGGTTATTAATTTTAAAATATTGACTTAATTTATTACGTCCCGGGATCCCGGGAAATCTCAGGAAGAAGACCGATTTTTTCTCGGAATCTCGGGACAAGCAAAAATGTCAATTATAAGAAACCCTATGTATACATTTCAATAAAAATCACTCATCTTATGATTAAAGGATCTATTACCAAAATGCAATACCATTTTCAAGACTCTCGTCTCTTTATCAGTTGCAATCTTATTTATTTATCGTAAAAATAACCTCTTTAAATTTTTGTTTAGAATAAAATCTTTCTATTTATTAAGGCAAGAATGTTGGTGTTCATACAGTTCTATCGATTATTGCTCTATAATAATTTTTTTTAAAAAATAAAATGTATGACAATCGTACAAAAATTTTTCTTGTGAATATGTGCACAAATAAATAATTTCCATTGTTTGTACTTGGTTTTTACATTAAATGCATAACATGCATCGGCATAATGATTCACGAGTATTTTTTCCCCTAGTAATTACTTGGTAATTCCTGATGAATTCTATAATTAAATCCGCCATGCAATTACATTTGCATTATCACATATTATGCTATTAGAAATAAATTATGTTAATTGCTTTCTTTTATTTAATATTTATTTACTTTGGTGCCTGAATGTTGCTCGTAAAGCGACGAGCAATTAAAATAAATATTATTTACCGTGTTGGTTATAATACAAGCGATAAGGCATTTTAATTAGCGGACTTGCATGCGCTTGTGATGTTTCGTTGTAATTTCTCTTTCCTCCATAAATTGCCATCGTGGCAGGAGTGCTTTGTTTAATTAATAATGAAAGAAATACAAAGCTGCGATTTAGTTGAGAGAAGATAATGGGATGGTTGTTGAAAAAAAAAACAATTTATAAAATAACTGCAAAAAATTACTACCGCGAGCCTGGGGGAAGAAAACTGGTCTGATGAGACAAAACTCTGTCGGGGTGAACTAAGTAAGAATAATATTCTACCTGCGTGTGTGTTACCCAGCCCGAATGCAAATGTTCCCAGAGGTGTTCTATGCGTATACATATTTTAAAAAGGTCCACAAAACTTTGTTTCTTTAGCATTTCGTAGCGCGGAATTCAGAGCTATTATCTTCAGAGTTATATTTATTTTTACAAAAAGTAAAACAACATATCTTCTTATGAGTTGTTTTAAGGTTTAACAACAAAATATTAATATTTGTTATACTTGCTAGAATGTGACATACATGAAAAACCCGATTCAAAAATTTCTTAGCTAAGTTTAGTTAAAACTTACATTACGTCTTTAAACAGTAAGTGATTTTTAATTAAACTTTTTTATTTTTTATCGGTTACACGATTGACGTACACAGAAAAAAATTACACGCAATCAAAACAGACAGCAAAAATGACACCAGCAAGAAATTAATACTCTGTTAAATTAGAATTAAATGTTTTGCATTTTTATGTTAATAGAAATATTTATGTAAACTATGAAGAAATTTCACTCCAATTTTTTATCTCGGTTACTTCTATTTTTTTCAGTACTTATACAAAATTTTACAGACGTTAACGAATTGCCATTTTTCTATACCATAAAGTGACTTAAGCCACTTTCGAAATTAACAGTTTGTAAAAACTATAGATCTATGTTGATTTTGTCCAATGTGTTTCTTCAGTGGTTCTTGATGAGACAGTAATTTAAGAAAATTGAGGAGTAAATTATACAATAAAAGTAGTTATATTATATAATATTTCATTATAAGTTTATGCAAGTATTTTTTCATTATCATTAATATTCATAAAATACATAAGTAATAAGTAAATTCATCAGTACATTTTTAAATATACGTATAAGTATTTTATATACAGTGCTTCATATCTAAATTTTATTGTTGTATGGGATCATTTGTCATAAGAGTGACGAAGTCTTCGGACATCTCACTTTGTTACAAATTTCTAAAATAGGTGTGGTAATTTAGGGATTGAATTATAAACTTTTGAGGGTTAATAATCTTTGATTTGGAATGACATTTAACCTTAAACATGTCGTTCATATGGTTTTAGGTACCTACGCATAAAACATAATCACGTAATTATGAATATTTTGTTGACAGGACAAGGATAATACGCAATTAAAATCCATTTTCTTGCGTTTACAAGATAATTTGGTGTTAAAACGAATGAGATATTACACATTGTGTCGAAAAAATGTTGTTTAATAACGTAAATGAAAAATTCATTTGTATTTTATATGCCTGCGGGCGTACTAAGCGTTTTGAGAATATGAAGATATTTTAAAATATGTTTTTAATTTTGCGAAGAGATTGTGGTTTTGTATTAAAACGGCATGCGCTTTTCAATTTAGTTAGGTACCGTTAAGTTGGCGCTTATAAAAGTTTTGAAAGCAAGCGAGGAAAAATTGAATAGCAGGTGAAGAATGTACGAAACATTTGCCGCAATAGACGTAATATTCTTTCCAAGCTCGAAATATTCGCATTATTAAAATTTCAATTTATGCCGTACAGGTTTGTAGTAAAATGTAATTTTAAATCTGGATGATGATGTAAAAGCCCTGGTGGAATTCGCGAACTAAATTATGTATTTACGATTACGGCCTTTAATATAAAACCAAATAATGAACGTCTCGTGAACACACTCGGGCCTCGCAATAATATTAAACAAAGTGTTAAGTCTTGTAGAGCATATTGCGAAATTTTTATAAAGAAAAGCAAAAAACGGAAATTGCACGGTAACGGTGTATAATAGACAATAAAGCTGGGACGTAAAACTGCCAATATCCTGGCGCCATTGTTCCAATACGCGACACCGCGATGTGACGCCACGCGCACACACTATCACACGCGCGTGTACGATGGCGCGGGGTTGATTCTGAATCGATTTTAGTTTGTTTCTGCGATGAGGGTTGAATCTTCAGTTTTATATTTCCGACATAGGTGGCACGCACGCATAAAAATGATTGCAGCATCACCGAAAAGATTATGCAGTCGTTAACTTACTACCAAACTCAATTTAATTACCTATTTTATCCCGATTTGTTAAGGATTTTTTATCGGCTATCATTAAGAAAATTATTTAGTTTTGACAAAATTCCATGCATTTATTTCGTTTAGTATATCATTTATAATATTCATCCGTTTTTTTCTAGGGGATACACAAAGTCACTAGGCTTATTTATAAATATAAATTGATGTCTTAAATATACAAACAATTTATTACACTGTATGCGCCAAAACAAAGGACACTGAAAACCAAGGCTTTGTTAAAAATAAAAATTACAAAAATTTTAACAACGTAAAGTAGAAAAAATAAATAAATTTTTTGCATTTTTGAGGCATAAAACATGTTCAATAGACTCCGTTTCATTCCAGGCAGCACTTGTAACATTTACGAAGATTGTCAAACATGTTTGTAAAAAGACTTGTCCGGAACATTCTTCGCCCACAATTCTTCGCCTCCACAATTCTTCGCTCACAATTCTTCGCCCACAATTCTTCGCCTACACAATTCTTCGCCGCCACAATTCTTCGCCGCCACAATTTTTCGCCGCATACAAGCATATCACAAATTTTATTTGTAAATGTGATTATTTTTATCTATAACGTAATTTTTACAGATTATTTGACATTAGGTTAGGTCAGGTCAGGTCAGGTCAGGCTAGCTAAATTTAATTTTTATTCTTAATTTTTATTCATACTATAATAACATAAAAAAGATTAGACATCACAACATACGCTATTTATGCAGCAATTTTTAAACATAATATTGAAAGAAGTAGTATTAATATACAAGAAACAACTTTAGGCTAATATAAAATAATCTGTAAAAATTATGTTATAAATAAAAACAATCACATTTACAAATAAAATGTGTAATATTATGGTTGTATGCGACGAAACATTGTGGCGGCGAAGAATTGTGGTGGCGAAGAATTGTATAGGCGAAGAATTGTGGGCGAAGAATTGTGAGCGAAGAATTGTGGAGGCGAAGAATTGTGGGCAAAGAATGTTCCTAGACTCGTAAAAATGTTAGCATCAGTGGGTGTGAGATCAGATGAACGAGCAGAATATGGAAAGTCCGTACGACGGGTGACTACGCGGTCATCAAAATTCCTATGAAGTAGACCAAGGGATTCTCTTGTTGTGTGTCATGTAATCCCTGTGGGAGCCATTGGGTACCGAGTCAAAGGTTTCTGGCGCAGCAGAATACTTTGAGATCTCTCAGGAATTGTGTTAGAGTTAGAATCAAGTTCTCTTTATTGCACCTGATTCACAGTAACAGAATTTCGATTTTCGTCTTCCACAAAATGAGAACCCAGTATGCCGTTATGATGCCTCTCCACGTGAGAGTAAGCTACTCTCGATAGCAGCGTCGCCAAGGATACAGCTCCTGAGAGTAACTCGCGATTGGCTGTATCCTTGGCGACGCTGCTATCGAGAGTAGTTTACTCTCACGTGGAAAAGGCACCATTAGCAGATACTGCACACCAAATTGTTACACGCTCACTATGAAGGGGTTTCTCTACAATGACGTCTGGCCGTTCAAAGCCAAGAAATCGACTTGTCTGTAGATTGATAAATACAGTCAGATGGATGTGGCATTCGTTAGAAAAACATACATTCAAAAGGAACATTGGATAATTGTAAACAATTGCTAACATTGAAGCACAATACGCAACTCTCGCCTGCACGTCTGCATTATTCAAACTCTGTCCAATTTTATAGGCGAAACCCCCAATTTTCTTGAACATTCTTCGGGTAGACGTTTGACTAAAATTCATCTTCATAGACGTTCGCCGGAGACTTGTCTCTGGAGATTCTAACACCTGGTTAAAGAGTCTTCCTTGATTCGTATTAGTTGTTACGGTAACTGGACGACCAGAACAGCCCTTGCGTTGTGTTAAAACACTGTTTGTGCGTCGAAATTTTCCAACGACTCCTAACATGGTGGTCCTGAAAATTTTCTCTAAATTGATTGGCAACCACTAACAGACTAGGTCCATTCGACCACCCAGTCCTATATGAGCGAAAATAATGCTCAACAATAAAAAAATGTTCTTGCGTATTTAGCTCTATTTCGAACCTTTTTGACATTATATTTGAATAAACATATTGCTGAGTTTCCATAACAACCATTGCCACTTACATCACGTTTATATTTTAAATTTCAGTGTTTTTGTTCTGGCGCATACCGTATTTGTTTCAGCATACTAGTAACAGTTAACATGGTTTGTTGTAATTAATATCGTAAAGTATAATTTTGTTCACAGCAATATAAATCTAAAACAAATTTACACATAGTAAATGTATCTTTAAGAAAAAAATTACCTTGATTTATGATTAATGAAATTGGAGTTATTAATAACAGATAGATTAATGATATCAAACTTAAGTCACGTTGCTGGTTTTAAATTGTAAAATGTACTTTTTGTTTCCAAAAAAGATGTAATTACATTGAAAGATTATAGCTTTTTTTTGTTTTAATTTAATGAAAGCGTTCTAAAAGTGCATGCTATTAAAATAACTTAATAAACTTTAAGAAAGATGCATCAATCAGCCTGCAGCTTTATATTGATTAGTAAGTTATTTTAAGGTAAAATTTGTAGTATTACGTACATGATACTTTACTAAGAAAATTGCTTATTATGCCCTAAAACCACAACATGTAGTGTATTTAATAAGATTTGCCCTTAGGTGGGTAACACCCCTTAAAAATTGGAGCGCAGTAAAAACTGCAAAGTATTACGTTATTAATGGACTTAATCTTTAAGGCGTGTTTGCATTAACCTATAAACGTTTGTAATTAATGATGAAATACTAAAAATTGACAGTTTCTATTAACATGAAAAGTTTTGTGAAAATTTGCATATGTATCTATTATACTAAATGGTTGCTTCTTTAAAATATGTGGTCTACAAATCGATTTGGAATCTTTAACCAACACAACTATTTAAAGTCTCCACCTATAGAAGAGCGTGTTTATGTTTATTTTATTTTTTAACAAAGTACGTCACGAACAATTTTATAGCAAATGGAACATGTGCTTATTATCTTCTTGCATTTAATTAAAAAAGGATTAAATACCGGGTATAAAGATAATAAATCGTAACAAGTTTTAATTCATTTTATCAAATAAATAAACAATCTAATCAAACTGAAAGTATCAATTATGTAGGATTATACAGTACATTTGCTTCTTGCCACTCCCGTTTAATAAGCAGACTCGTGCCAGAACGAAATTTTGAATCATTAACTCTTGTAACTTCGTCCCGTGGATTGTCATCCTCTCCAAAGTGATTAAACAATAGCAGACCGCGGAAATAACAGAGACGAAGTCGCAGAGAATCAATTTAATTAGAAAGAGAAAGTCTTTGGGGACCAGGACCTGCGTTAAGCCAACCGGTTAATTACATTACCATCTTTATCTGGACGTAGTAATTACTCTAATTGTAGCCATTTCTTCCTCTTGTTCTAAGGTAATTCCTTAAACATTTTCTTTTCGATTAGTTAAGTTTGCCCTGTGAAATTATCATTTTCTCAGCTCGACGGGTAAAGAAAACACAATTAATGAGCGACGCTTTTGGTGACAGGATAATTTAATTTTGAACAGATTTGTTTGTACATTAAATAATTAATTTGTCATTTAAAATAAAACCTTATTTAAATATGGTTATTACACCTTACAAAATTAAATGTGATCTGGATTAGTAAACCATAATAATTCCTTTACTTCTCTTTCCCTCAACTATAATTTTTCATTCCATTTGCGTACCTACTACCTACTTTACAACATGCGTAATGCATGCCATTTTAGTTGGTTTGACTCAATTTTATTTGTTTATATCTTCAAATCCCAGACTTTTTCTAATTAAATCATTGCTAATGTTGAGTTAGTCTATCGCTCTATTCGTCTTATAAAGACTGATCTCCTGAGTCTGTATTTCTTTTTTCTTCGTATTTGCTTTCGTGTTAGTGCCCAAGGTTCTGCACTGTAAGAAAGATTTGGTACAAACACCTAATTAAATACTGGCTGTTTTTTGTGAAGATCTTATTTATCAATCGTTTACAAGTAGTGGGAATTATTTCAAATACCGGTTATAAAAGTATAAACGGTAGTTTTAGTTGATTGTTTTTAACAGTTTCGTTTACTCCTTAAGTAATTAACATCATCTTAACTTATGAAAATGATTTTCACTTGCATATTTTTGTGCATAACACTCTACTTCGATATTCGTAGTAGCCTATTATTTTAATAAAGTACAGACCTTATTTAATTTAACGAGTACTAATGTATACATGCATTTACACATCTACTCTAATGATAATATTAACATTTATGGGTGTACTTGCGGCAGAAATATATAAGAGCAAAAGAAATCAAAAAGTTGTTAACTGTATGTGATATGTTATTTACACAAATGTCTTATAACCGACTGTTATTATTAATGAAGTCATGGGAACGTTAGCTGATTAGGGCAATTTTACAGTTAATATCAATTTGTTACAGAATATAAAACGCGGAAAAGTTGCTTAGTGTAGATGAATAATTTATAACCACAGTTTTTATCAAACTTGACGTATGTTTCTGCTGAGAGTGGTCAATTCACCCATTCCCATCCGTAATAACTGCTTTATTAACAGTTAATTGATACTAAATACTTGCACATAAATGTTAAAATTTGAATATATCTGGCGTTCTGTGTTTTGTTTGCATTTTGATGGCGAATTTTAGATAAAGCGCAAATGATGGGTGGTTTTGTGTATTCGTATTATCTGCTCACATTGTGAGAAGTTGAACATAGATGTTGTTTTATCTATAATATGCATAAATTTGGATATTATTTAGATTAAAATCGTATTTTGGAGTATCTGGGTATAAACACATAATGTGGCTATTAAAATAACTTACTTCCAACAATTATATTTTGCATGCTATTTTTGTACTTGGCACTTTGACGTGTTGAAATCTTAAAATCTGAAAAATGTTTCAGATTACAGGCATATTTACATGACAGATTGTTGTAATAGCATTAAAAGGTTTACTTGACGTTTAAAACTATAAGTCTTATTTAAATTTACTTAAAATAATAAGAAAAGTGTTTTACAAAATATTTTTAGTAATTCGTTTAGTCAAGAATTATTTCCAAAAACTATTTTTCAAACAATTAATATACCTACTGAAAAGTTGTTTGTCGCCAAAGTGTACGTGATCTATGTAGTTCTAATATATTGTGTTTTATATCGATGTTTCGTCCGGTACATCTTCAGGGTACTACTACAATTATAAGATTAAATAAGAAAATTGATGTAAATTAAAAAAAACTATGTATACCTAGTTATACTCTTTATTTAGAAGAACATTATCTATTGCAAGATCAGTGGTTAGGTTTCATTCCAAGCTTGTGGATTTCCATAGAACGTTTGGGTTATTTTCATCAAACCTTTAATTCCTATCTTAATTTTTTTAAGGATTATACCTACCGCTACGGTAAATGCTTGTAAGCCATAACTTTAATTTTTATGAAATCCCTATATATCAAGATAAGAAAATGTATGAGAAATTGTTTTCGTGTAGCTCTGTTTATCTTGAAAACCATTTAACATACATTTGTCACATAAGTAATAAAAATGCGTATGGAAAGTATAGTCGTTTGCAGGGTTATTATTTACAGAAAAGGTGGCTTATTCATACATCATTTTAAGCTTGATCAAGCTTGCGATAATTAAGGTAAGCCAAGCAGTTAAAAAAAATGTTTATTCACATAAAGGTCTTGGTAAAATACTAGTTTTATTTTTCGGGAATGATTCTCAAACCTGCTTTAAAATTATGTTTTAAAAGTAATATTAATTTACAGAAAACTTTTTTATTTTAAGAAAATTGATGCGTATTTATTCTTTTGTGTTTCAGGATTTATTTAATGCAAAAAACAATAAAAACTTGAAAGTTGCTCACAAGAAATATTTTTTTAAATCTTGGAGCTTAGCCGAATTATTTTTTTAACATCAAATATTGAAATTTTCTTGTTCTAAATGGTCCAGAGGATACTTTAAAATTTTAATGTAATTCTCTGTGTGTAAAACTACGGTGCACGAAGATGATGGTTTTAGTACTTTAGTACTATAATTTTCGCCATATGTCATGCGCAAAATATTTCCCCTTTAACTTAGCTTTTTAATTAGCTTACGTATACTTTCATAGTTGACTAAGTGTGATTTTTTAATACACCACGACAATTACTAATGTCCACATGTTAGAAAATAGCTCAACTAATAGCTATATCATTTTCTTTTATTACTGTTTCATTTCTTAATTGCAATTGTAAAAATTTCTATTAGGGTTGCATGTTCGAGTTGAAATATCCCGGTGCAAACTTGATAATCACCACGAAGTAATTGCTGAATTAGTCGAACAACCTATAGTTAAACGTACAGAGATGATTGAAACGAAATGGGCTTTTGCATTGGTGAAATTCTTTCACGTTGCGATAATAATTGTCCCGGTACGATAATTATAAATCTTTATCGTGGAATGGGGGCCCTTGATTTGTCCAGGTATGCGAGTTACGTAGAGGATATATAAAAAAACTGTCTACGTGCAACCCTCTTGTTATTAATTTATGCAGGACCATACATATATAATTTAGGGTTGGTAGTAAGTTTTGATGTCGACGATTAGGACAAATATTTTTAGGACACTTTTAAGTTGTTTTTAAATGTGGCGCACAAGGCAACCTTTCTCAAGAATTTTATTTTTATTTTGAAGTGGTTTTGAGAATACATTTTGAAAATATTTATGATAATATAAGTTGTGCTGTTTCGTCAATAGATCAATTTTTGTTACGACGAAGCGAGAAGCTATTTTAAAATTAAACTTTTGTAATGTAGTAATATTCTTATTTATCACAGTTTATTTTAAAGTACTAGAAACAGTTAAAATTGTATTGTCTATCATTTTTTAACAAATTAAAAACTATCACTAAATTTATGTTGTTGTGACAATTTGCTAAAACCTCAATACAAAAATTTGAGTATTATACAAGAGTTGTAAAACTTTTGCTACCACATTGTTTGGTCAACTTCCTTTTTTCATGATTTCGAAAATTATGATTTTCTTGTTATATTTATTTGATTTTAATCTTTGTAGGTCATAATGAACGTATTAGTCATTAGTCTTTACGTGTTACATAGGAAACGTTCTGGTTTAAATTTTATCGGTTCATAGGAAGTCAAGTTGTAAATAAAAGCTGATAAACGTGGAAATGTCACGACATCCGTTGTACACAATGCAGACTTTTTATTTTTGAAACAACCAAGTCAACGGAATTAGCAGAATTGTTCATAATTCTCTGATTATACCCTTGTTAACAAATGAACATGTAATTTATAATAATGCCCGTTACAGTTGAGTAATTATACCATGTACTGCAAATACAAAGTAAAATAACTTTGTGAAATTAACTTCGACTATTTGAACTTGGTGTTTAAACAATATACATAGGCAAATAGGCATGGTTAAGTATCATCCTTATTATTTTGCCTATTAGATAGAAGATTTGCGTTCAGAAATTAAACGAAATACTGTACCAAAAAGGTTTCTAAAAAAATTGAAACCAAGGTTATGACCTACTTTTAAATTTTTAAAACAAGCATTTTACTACATACTTGTATGTTTAGATACTTGGTGTATTTTAAACATTTGCTAAAGTTTTTTTTTTGTATTTCAGATAACAGGTCATTTCTAAAGACTTCAAGCTTCGTCTCAACCCTTGAGTAAAGGTAAGAATATCTTTAAATTTGACAAAGAATTGTGCAGATAATTGATTTCTTAATTTAAAAAAATGAACGGTTTGCACTTGGCAAATCTTTAAGAACTTTTAAGAGCTACAAAAAATATTTTTAATCGGTTTTTGAAAGTATTAACATGGCATGGCATAAATATTGTTTAACATTTCTAGAAACAATTAGGCTTACAGCAAAACTCTTGAGTTTTTTTAAGAAATAAGGTTAACTTAAGATATTTTTTCTACTACCACTAATGGAAATGACTCTTACCTGCATGCATAGTAAGTGAGTGTGCAAAACGCACACTTGGCTAGAAATGTCAAAGTAGGCTTACGTCAAAATTGACAACGTAATTACATGTGTATATTAGCCAAAAAGCCCTTAAAATCGTAGGTATTATGTGTTCGTAGAAAAATAAGTTACATAACACGAGTAGTAAAGCAATTACGCACTCGTGGAAATACGCACTCGCCGCTACGCGGCTCCGCGCGTAACTTTTCCACTCGTGCGTAATATGCTTCTTACAGCTCTTTTTATGTAATATACTATTTGGATAATTATAAAAAATATTTTCAATCGGTTTCTTTACCATATTTTAGTCTTGAGCATTGCATTAACGTTGTCTAACCTTTCTTCAAGTAGTAAAAAATTGTTGATTATTTGTCTAAATAAATTCCAAGTGTACACACTTAAGAAATTTTCAAAACCCGATTTTTATGTTAAAGAACGGAACGTCTTATTCTTAGCAACCAAAATTACAGAAATGGAAAGGACTTTTTAATATTTTAATAAGAAAAGCCGGTAGCATTAGGGAGATTAAATTATAACATTGGTTATTATGATTTCGAAGTCGCTCTGAAATTATATAATTATGATTGTACACGATGGCAAGAGGCAGGATTGGTTTGAGTGAAAAAATTATTTTAAACGCTTGCATCTTCTAGCTCATATGAATAAGCCGCGAATGTTGATTTTTCTGCTTCTAGTTCTACTAATGAAACCCCCCAAAGCATGTTAGTTTTCGTCAGGGCGTAACGTTAGGTTTTTGACCTGTTTAATTTAAAATCCATCTCTGTATATAGAAAGGATTGTGCGATTAGGATCAGAGCTAATGATCCGATGTCGTGCCTGTCCCAGGAGTCGTAGGATTCGGTTCAGGTGTTCAATCATTCCTAATTGCCACTGTATTTTTCATTCCTAAGTAGACCTAACAGGAAATAGAGAAATAGAATAATAATTATTAGTAAAATTGATACATTGACGAATGGCTGGTTACCGTGGTAGATATTTCTATAATTACCATTAACAATTGTTCCGGTCCTATAATCTATTTTTATGTTGATTGATGTATGATACGTAATTCACGTATAATCCATATTTATATTTAACACCTTGAGTCTTAACTGGACACTTGAGTTATGTAACAACGGCTAGCTTTAAAATGTTCGATAGTCGGTACTTTGATAAGATTGCGTAGTTTAAATGTAATTGCTGGGAATTAAAAAATAAATGTGTCAGTTAGGTGTGAGATTATTATAGCTTTAGTGTAAAATTTAACACGTATGATTTATATGAGATCCTGTTAATAGGCTTAAGTATAGTGTCGAGCAATTTTGATAGAGCTGGGTACGGGTCCAATAAGTACTTGTTTTTTAAAGAGATTGTCGATTCAAAATTCTATACATTTTTTCAAAAAGTTAAAAATACTGTACAATTTTTTAATCGGGATTTTTTTTTTGTAATTCCACCCAACTTTGCTAATTCAACCGACGTTGTCAAGCTTATAATTACATAGTCACCCATATAAAACGATGGATAATTTTCATCCTGTGTAGGTACCTCATACACTTTTATCCTTTTTTCAAAATCTTAAAGTTTACTTTCGTCCTTTGCGTGTTGCGTGTCGCATATGAATTATTTTTACGTTATATAACAACTTGAATGTGTTTTTCCATAATCCGAAATTATTTTGAATTTTTGAATTTTTAAATTTGACTGATTATGTGAAAAAACTAGCTTAAACACATAACACCTAAAGCATACACAGTTTAAGCTTTTTTTGTTTAAAAATTGTTAAAGTTTGCTGCACAGGGTGTCCCAGATTAGATTTCCAGTATGGGATCTGGCTTATTATAAGTGATACGGGTTTGTTTAAATTAAGTGAATTATTCCTTAGTAGGAGAGGATCCATAATCAATTTTTAAAAGTTCAAAATTCCTCGTGCCTCAGATGTTTAGCAAAAAATATGAAAATGTAATTTTTTTTCTCATAACTTTTTTATTTTATTCATTACATCAATTTATTGGTACCTTCGGAATCTACTTTTTTTATGTAGAATGTAAACATTATTTTAGATTTTTTAACACTTACCATTGTCGAAATATTACCCCTAATTTCATTTTTTCTTATGGGCCGCGAAGTTGGCTATGAAATAGTTAAATGTGTTTTTTTTTCTCTTTTAAATGAGATATTACTTGCTGTATCTAATTTTTAAAATAAGTCACAAAATGAAGAAAACTCGTATTTTACCTATAACTTATCAAGCTATCTATGAAAATAAAAACAAAAAACAACTAACTAAATGTCAAATGACAATTGCCATTTGTCTGCGGTATTATTTATTAGAATTTTATATTTGTGTTGTGTAATTCGATAGTTTTTGTGATTGTTGTAATGTTGGCTACATTTAAAAATAGTGAAAAATTTGACTTGTTGAGATAAGTACTCTATTCTATACCATAAAAACTGTGTAGAAGCTGAGCGAATATACTTAGTGCTATATCTCGAGAAAAGGCAGCGAAGGGTGCGTAATTACATATACAGGATTATTCAATTTCGAGGCCCACCATGGGGATCTCGCTTATTATAATAGCTAGAGTATAGGTTTAAATTTGGCAAAGTTGCTAAATTTGATGCTTATTGATAGTCCAAAGAGAAATTGGAAATATCTCAAACGGTAACCGAGAAAATTAGGAAAAACTGGAAAATGCGATTTTTGAAAATCGTCTATAACTTCTTTGGAATTTGAAATATTTTAAATGTGTAAAGACATTGCCCAAGCAACTTTTCAAACCGAATCGAATGGTGGTCACAAATTTTTGCTAGATTGATTCGTTTTTGTTTTATGACAACCAACTTTGTTTTTTCTTATGGGCACAATCTTTGCTATTTACATAATCAAATAGCATTTATTTTTCTGAATCCATTGAGATATCACACATGGTATTTTACTTCTACATTAATTGTCAAATTTGAAAAAAAACGTTTTTAACAATAACAACTATAAATCAGGTAGGCCGGTCATTGTAGTTTATGTTGTTTCCATGACAACCAATCAACAAAGTTTTGAAAGTCTATTACTTGTCACATTAATAAATTCGTAAATATTAACTTTAATAATGAAGAAAAACGCCATATGCTCCGAATTTTTTATACCGTTCTTTTAAGTTTTGTTATACTTTATCACATGCTTTATACAAATTTACTTAAGTTTCTGTTTAACATAGAAAAATAGTGTTTTTTCCGGATATGTTTCTAATAAAAATGTTTTTTTTTAATTGTTATCTGAAACCTTTCTGCCATTTTTTTCTCTAATTTTGGCAAAAGCCTCATATTTCCCTATGTTTCTGTCCAACGAACAAAAATATGTGTGCGAGGGTTGTCTTCTATCTGGATATGTTTCTGCATATCGTTGACTTGACAGTGTAGAGTTCCTATTCAATGAATAAAAAATTAAAGTTCATTTTTACGAATTTATTAATGTGACAAGTAACAGACTTTTAGTTTGTTGATTGGTAGTCATGGAAACAACATAAACTAAAATGACCGACCTACCTGATTTATAGTTGTTATTGTTAAAACCGTTTTTTTTTTCAAATTTGACAATTAATGTAGAAGTAAAATACCATGTGTGATATCTCAATGGATTCAGAAAAATAAATGCTATTTGATTATGTAAATAGCGAAAATTGCTCCCATAAGAAAAAACAAAGTTGGTTGTCATAAAACAAAAACGAATCGATCTAGCAAAAATTTGTGACCACCATTCGATTCGGCTTAAAAAGTTGCTTGGGTAATGTCTTTACACATTTAAAATATTTCAAATTCCAAAGGAGTTATAGACGATTTTCAAAAATCGCATTTTCCGGTTTTTCCTAATTTTCTCGTATACCGTTTGAGATATTTCCAATTTCTCTTTGGATTATTAATGAGCACAAAATTTAGCAACTTTGCCAAATTTAAACCTATACTCTAGCTATTATAATAAGCGAGATCCCCATGGTGGGCCTCGAATTTGAATAACCCTGTATTTGGAAATAAAAATTTAAAGAATATAGTTTCTTCGAGAAACTAACCAAAAATCCAAAACAAATCAATAAAGAATTAGAATTATCAGTTTTTACACAGTTCGTATGGCAAAGAATGTAGCATTTTAACAAATACAATTTTTAAGTAGTAGTAAATGTGCACATAATTATATGATAACAGCTACAAAGACTATCGAATTACACAACAATACTATAAAATTCTAATAAATAATATCGCACAAATAGTTACTATCATTTAACATTTAATTAGTTGTTTTTTGTTTTTATTTTCATTGATAGCTTGATATGTGATTGGTAAAATGCGATTTTTCTTGATTTTGTGACTTATTTATGAAAATAGATATAGCAAGTATATCTCATTTAAAAGAGAAAAAAAAAGCACATTTAACTATTCCACAGCCAACTTCGCGGCCCATACGAAAAAACGAAATTAGGAGTAATATCTCAACAACAGGAAGTGATAAAAAAAATCTAAAATAATAATTACATTCTCCATTAAAAAGTACCTTCAGAAAGTACTAATAAAACTGATCTAATGAATAAAATAAAAAAGTTATGAGAGAAAAATTAACATTTTCACATTTTTTGCTAAAACATTTGAGACACGAGGAATTTTGTACTTTTAAAATTGATTGTGGCTCCTCTCGCACTTGAAAATAATTTATCTGATTTAAACAAACCTGTATCTCCTATAATAAGCGAGATCCGCATGCTAGAAATGTAATCTGGAACACTCTGTATAAATACTAGCCAACATTTTTTCCTTTAAGGATGCCCGTATATTTATAAAAGACGTATCAACTTAATACATCAAAGGGTCCTTAGCTTTTAGATTGGGGCGTCATCTACTCAATATCCTAACAACGACATAGTCACTGGTGGTGCGAATCTGTGCTATTTTTGCATTATATTGGTGATTTTGCTTTAAAAAAGTGTTGATTAAGAATATTTAAAGAGCATTGTGTAGTAGAATGAATTTGATTTTTGCTAAAGCGCATAAATAAACACTCAATTAGAAAGACTAGTCAAGGTTAGTCGTGTTAATAGTACTTGGTTTGAAAATCTTGCTTTCAAAAACAATGTTTAGCTTATCAGGGAAAATTTGTAACTAATTTTTGTAGTAAATGATAAAGCAACCTTGCAATCTTGTAATCGCATGACACTAAAAAAGGTGTTGTTTTTTACACGAATATAATAAATCTTCAACCCGGCGCTACATATTTTGTTCTTAGTTTAAATTACTCTAATTAGTTGGGCTGTATAACATGACCAAAAACACTTACAAGTTCTTGCTACAAGAAAATTATTATTTTTTTTTACTCTAATGTAGCAACCAATTATTAATCTACGCTAATTATCTAGCATTGGTTAGATTTATTGCAACCAAAACTATACAAAAATGTTAACGTGTTTAAGAAAGTGAAAATTAGCAAGAAAAGTAGCGTAGATGTAAATATTTTCATTATTTTTCTTGAATAATTAATTAAAATATACTGTACTTTTCATAAATCCTTTTAATGTTCAGCTGAATATTGTAGTTACGTTAAAATTCTTTAAAACATTTCGTGTGTTTAGCGTTTTCATTTGCAGTTTGCCAAACGCATTTCGTAAAGTCTATTTTTAAAACGATGTTATTTAACTTAATGTCTTTTTAACTATAAACTTAGGCTTTAATTTGAATTGGTAAACGTGAAATATAAAAGGCGTAACCGAGAAACAATAGCGTTTTATGTTCGAGCAAACAAAATTTGTTCCGGATACAAGAACTAATAAAAAGTACAGCGCTAATTTACGAACCATCTGTGAAACAACATAGGCCATTACTGATTTTATTTTTATGTTTTTATTGCTTTCCAGCCACGCAGCAGTTACTTTAAAACGTATAAAAAAACTTAGACCATTGACAGTTTTACCCTTTTATTTTAGAACCAAACTTTAAGTCGTGGAGACCTCATCGTAAGGACGTACCTTGCGTGTGGTTTTTAATTCCCTCCCAGTCTATTATTAAATGGCCATCGAGCTAATGTGTGGTTTTGAAAATTGATACAGGAAACTGTTGCCTTACGATGTATTAATAAAATCCTGATAATCACCCAACCGTAATAGAGTAGAAATAAAAAATGACAACGGATATAGTGGCCGTTTGATTCGTTACTCTTGATTATTTTTTTCAAATTAGTCGACATATTATAACAAACATTAAGTAGAATTTGATGTTGTTCCACAAGGGTCGATTTAACTTTCATAGATACCAACTTAATTGGCGAATATAAAACCAAATAATGTAAAGGTTGACTGTGGCCCTTTATAATATCTTATTACGTATGAAAATTCTGTCCATTTTAGCGTGGAACGACGTACTATTATTAATATTTTAGCAAAAAAGGCGTAAAGTAAACCAAAATTTTACTGTTTACACAATATGAGAGTAATTGTCTTTTTCTGCGTCCGGCCAGAAAATCAGCTATTACCGATCAGTTTTTAGGCTGGAAAATACATCTTTACTGGACTAGTCCAGTAAAGTGATGGTTACCATGGCAAATCAACACTTTACTGGCCTAGTCCAGTAAAGTAGCTGGTTGCCATGGTCATGAGTTGTTTTGTTGATTTGTGCTCATAGAAGTTTGCGCTGTCAAACAAACGTCATTATACCACCAAGCGAGCTTTTTAAGTGATTGTTTAATTATGAATGGCGACGAAATTGATTTTGTCAGTGGCGGACGAATAAATATTGTACTTAACACACCCGTAAAGTGTCTTTACTTGACTCGTATCCTTTCAGGACTCGCCTACGGCTCTTCCCAAAACTGCCACTCGTCCAGTAATGTACCACTTTCCGGTCCAGTAAAGTAGCTGGTTGCCATGGTGATGAGTTGTTTTGTTGATTTGCGCTCATAGAAGTTTGCGCTGTCAAACAAACGTCATTATACTACCAAGCGAATTTTCACCTGTAGTTTAAGTGATTGTTTAATTATGGATGGCGACGAAAGTGATTTTGTCAGTGGCGGACGCAGAAAAAATATTGTACGTAACACATAATTATTTCATAATTAATAATATTTTAATAATAATTTAATTTTTTTTAATAATTAACACATAATTATTTCGATAGTCCGGTTTTTAAATGAGTCAAAAACTTTGGGGGAGGAAGAATCATTGTCAAAAATGAGCCTCATGTGCTACGATCTGAAACTTCGGTTAACCAGGAGAATAAACAGAAAATTATGCCTTAATTTTGAAACATATAGTCCGGATTTTGCTTCCTTAGATTATCATTTGTTTATACCTCTGAAACAATTTTTAAAAGGGAAAAGTTTTGATCAAATGATAAAGTTATAGAAGCTGTTCTGGATCGAGTGACCATGGAGTCAAAATGCTTTTTCCCGCTATGAATCGGAGATCTATGACTAAAGCGCATTTGCAAACAGTGAACTATATTAAAAAATAATCTAATTTTAATCCGTATAACTAGTAACTTTAAATACTTTTTTATAAATAAATTTCTCGTGAAACGTGAATGCTTGTTATATTTTTCGGCTAAGTACTAATAACAAACAAACATGAATACTTTAGTTGCTAATTAGCATTTTAATTAAACTCAACTAAGGTACACACTCTTTAAAATAAACAAACTTTATACTTAAGTACATAATAATAAACCTTCCCCAGTTATTAATATTTAAAAAAAACACCACGAAAACTACAGGTGTGATATTTACTGTTGGTTTTCTTTCGGAAAGGCTCAAGGATTATTTACCATTGAATACTGACAATTTTAATTGTCTATAATATTAATAATACATATTGTAATAACAGGAATATAAGAAATGAAATTACAAAAGATATCAGTTAATGTTTTTTAAGTTACTAATGTCTCTGGGACATGAAACAGGACGGTTAACTAAAAGTTGCAGGGAGTGATGTTATCTACTACTTTATTGACGCTTTTCCTTTAAATTTATTGGGTTAAATTTATTTTCCTTTAACACGCGTACGCAGGTTGGGCCGTTTTGAAACGCATTATCTTACAGGCGAACAAACTGTATTTAGTTCAAATATTAACCTATAAATTTAAGCTCTTATCTGAATTTGGAAGTTTTGCCACATCCCTTATTTCACCAGATCTTGCCCCCTTCAAACTAGTTTTGTTTTTCGTTCCTTGCAAATCGATTTTATAAAACCAGAACAACGTTGCTTTATGCGTACAAACTTTTATTTAATTTAAAATTTAACCAATTTTACAAGCACAGGATTTAAAATTGGCTGAACGATGGGCAACTGTCATGCAAAGCGATTGAAATTACCAGCGCATATTTTTATGTTATCTACCTAGCCGTAAAAGAAAACAGGTGAGACAACAAACAAAAATTATTATACTACAAAACTTAATCCAACGTTTCTCGAGTAGCCGCATCCATTCAACAAAAATTCTTTCGAGAGCTTTGCAAAATAGGCATAAACAACTATCTTTAGCTTATTATTGACGGTAAATTTTTTGCACCAAAATTTTTTTAAATAGGTTTCTGAAAAAAAAAGAACTAGGGTGTTAAGTCAGGGCTGTAAGGTGGATGACGTAGCTCAGAATCGACATTCTTGAATTATAGCCTGAACATTGCCTGCTTTATGGACCCTGTAACGGTCGTGCAGAAGCCCAACTTCCTTGAACGATCTGACAGCACCAAATATTTAATTATTTCAACCCTGTCTTTGCCTCAACTGGTCGACCTGATTTTGCATCATCCTGTATAAAGTCCCGACTCCAGGGAAACTGCTTAGAGCAAAATTTTACTAGGGTTAGAGATGGGGACTCATTTCTACACACGTCGGTCATTCTTTGGTGGATTAATAAAAATACGCCCTCGTGTTTTATCAGATTCTAATCGATTTCAAGTTAACTTAAACGGACCCCATATTATTTCGCACATAATTTTGATCTCCAATAAACATTTACTTATCTACTTAACTGTAATTTAGTCTTAATACAAGTTTCATACGCTTGATGTATCAAGTTTAAACTGCAAACTAAGTTTGGTACTAAAGTTAGTCAAGCGGTTAAGTAAAGCGAGTTAATTGGAATTGCAAAATCTAGTTGCCGATTTTAACCGTCAAGCTAGGGCCATGTGTGTAACGTAAACACGTTCCATTTTATCTTGATAGTATTTATGAACAATTTACAAACAGCTTAAACCTCCTGTTGTGTTTGCGTTTTGGTAACACGTATGGTGTTCGGGTCAATATGATCCGAATAGCTGCTATTTTAAAATTATTGCGTTTCTGTGCTATAATTTAGCTTCTTAATTGTTAAGTAATGTAAGAAACAAATATGGAATGTTTAGTAACCAAGGATTTTATTGGAAGAAGCTAAATTTGATTAACAACTTTATACAGGGTGTCCCAGATTACATTTCCAGCGAAGGGATCTCGCTTATTATAAGAGATACAGCATTGTTTAAATTAGATGAATTATTCCCTAGTATGAGAAAAGTCACAATCAATTTTTAAAAGTACATAATTCCTCGTGCTTCAGATGTTATAGCAAAAAATATGAAAATGTCGAATTTCTTTTTTCTTATAACTTTTTTATTTTATTCATTAGATCAATATTAGGTATAAGTACTTTCTAAAGGTACTTTTTAATGGAGAACGTAACTGTTATTTTATATTTTTCTAATCAGCTACCATTTTTGTGATATTATTTCGTTTTTTTTTATGAGCCGCGAAGTTGGCTATGGATTATAGTTAAATGTGCTTTTTTTCTCTTTTAAATGAGGTAATATTTTAATAATGAAACAATTTGCAGTGGTCAGAATATATTAACCATGTCATATTGACCCGAATACAATAGGAGGGTTAAAGATAAAATCACTTTTCTTTTTAAAGAATCTTCAGTCGAAATGCAATACCAGATTCAAGATGATTTTTAGTTTTTTTCTACTTTTCTATAAATGTAGCAGGACTGATTTTTAAATGGCAATAAATGCATTGAACCGGGTGATTCAGTTTAACTGTCGCACCCCTATAACTTTTTAATTATTGAATATAACCCCAAGAAATCTCATATTTTTGGAAACGGCGACAAATTCTCTATTTAGTGATGTGCATTTGTTATCTCTATCATGACGTATGTCAAATCCGCGATAGGCAACTGTTTTTTTTTTAAATTACATAGTATACATTTTTTTTGTTAAAATGGATAAAGTATTTAATTCTGAATCCGACCGTGTATTAAAAAAGTATGCATACACAAGAAAATATTTGAGAAAAATCAGATCAAAGTTTATGTATCAAATTATAGCAACCAGTCTATTTAACATAACAAAAACCGATCACCTCGGTAAATGAAAGTTTAGAGTTTATAACCTATGTTGTCAATATTGTTAGTTGTTAATTGTTAAGTGAAAATGGAATTTTATACTAACCAAGAAAAGTTAGAAATGATTTAATGCACGAAGAGTGTGGAAGAAATAAACTTTGATCTGATTTTTCTCGAAAATTTTCTTGTGTATGCATACTTTTTTAATACATGGTCGGATTCAGAATTAAATTCTCTATCCGAATCAACAAAAGAATTTAAAGAAAAACACTTGCCTATCGCGAATTTGACATACATCATCGTAGAGATAACAAATGCACATCACTAAATGGAGAATTTGTGCCGTTTCCAAAAATATGAGGTTTGTTGTGGTTATTTTCAATAATTAAAAAGTTATAGGGGTGTCAGTCAAACTGAATCACCCGGTATAATTCTGCTCATTTTTGCTTAAATAATACATTGAAGGTTTAAAAGACAAAAACGTTTAGAATGATATTGAACTTTCAATAGATTGTAAGTTAGAAATAAAGCCCAAATGATTGTGCTGGTTTCAGTATTATTTGCTAATAATCAAAAACAACCAATCGGCATTAGATTAAAGGATATTTATAATTTATTAGGCAAAAATTATTAATAACACACTACCCCTAACAAAATAAGTTTTTTCTTCATCATACATTGCGCGTTTAATTGAAAAACGAACAAAAAGTATAAAATAACGTTGACGTTGTAATTTAATCATTATAAATTAGATTTAAGATAGCGTGTAAAACATTACCATAAAATATGTGTATGCACCATTATATTCAACCATATCGACCATAAAAAACACGTCTTATAACATGAAATATTGTGATAATTAATGCTATTAAGATCACCTAAAACTTCCACCTGCCTGTTTTAAAACTGTTTAAATGCTCCTACATAAATATAACTAATAAGGTAGCGTACACGATTTATGACGCCCAAAATACTAGCTTCATATTTTTCTCATGAACATAATACAACAAAGTATAAGTGTACAATGACACATGAAAGGAACGAATTCAGCGGCCTATAAATTAGGTGAGTGCGTGCGAAGATAGTGACAAATGTTATTACGTTTCTTCCTGCGATGGCTGCTAATTACGCGGAAGTTTTATTGTTACCGAATTATTAAAGTGTGTTTTCTGACTGAGAAATATTTTGGTAATACAAAATAGCTTGTTACTAACGGAGCACATACAAAGGATAAATTAAATTAATTATTTCATTAATTATAAGGCGACTGTGTGAAGACTGTTATTAAAATACTTTTGTTTCACATTAAGACGCTGTATTACATCATATACACAATTCTGCACACAATTATATACAAAATTCTGGAAATAGTAATAGTTCATCATGTCAAACGTTTTTTGATGAAATACTACGTACCAACAATGCAAAATGAAAACAAAGGTTAAATCATAAGTCTTGCCATTTGAAAAGAACTGATAAAAATCTCCTTTTAAAAAAATATTTAGTGATGTATACAGGGTCCCAAATTCGAGTAAATGCATGGAGATCTCGCTTATCGTAAGAGTTACGAGGTCGGTTAAATTAGGGCAAAGTTGTGAAATTAGATGCTCATCAAATATCTGCAAAGAAAATTTTCATAGCTGTCTTAGTTCAAAAGTTATTCAAGAAAAACTGAAAAAATTGATTTTCGTTTTTTTGTCCTATTTTCTAAATTTTTTAAGATATCGACAATCTTGAAGCACTTCTCTATGGCAACTTCTTACGCTTTATATTTTAAGATAACATAAAATTTCCAACAACGTTTCGTCTCTTCAGTAACATCATTAACTTAATTTTTTTAAATACGTCGAAAAAATGTTAATCTCATAGTCGGATAGCATTTTTCTTCAGATTTGAATGATATATGACACTTAATATCTTAAATGATATTTTACCACAAACATTTGAGAAAAACTCATTTTGTCCAAGTTTTGAATCAAACGATCTTATACAAAAAAATAAAAAACAAATCAATTTTTTTGTTATTTTGTTCTGTTGTTGGAAATTTTATGTTGTCTCAAAATATAAAGTGCCATGGGGGAGTGCTTCAAGATTGTCAATATCTTAAGAAATGTAGGATATAGAGCAAAAAGACGAAAATCCATTTTTTCGGTTTTTCTTCAATAACTTTTGAACTAAGACAGCTATAAAAATTTTCTTTGCAGATATTTGTTGAGCATCTAATTTCGCAACTTTGCCCTAATTTAACCGACCTCGTAGCTCTTACGATAAGCGGAATCCCCATGCATTTACTCGAATTTGGGACACCCTGTATACATCTGGAGCAGAAAATTCATCGCCAGTAATGAGCTAAAGATAGCTATTGATGCCTATTTTGCGGAGATTCCGACACAAATTTTTCTTGAAGCGTTGCGGCAACTCGAGAAACGTTGTATTAAGTGTATAGGTAAGTGTTGAAGGTAATAATGTAGAAAAACAATTTCTTTTTGGTTCTCTTAAGTCTGTTTTATACTATACTATTTTTTCGTTTAAGAAAATCATATACAATTTTTAATACAAAAATTTCGTTCAAGAATTTAGCATGGAAAATATGAACCATTTACATTGTACTATTTTTTGGTACGAAAACTCCAATATATTTTGGTTACTTTTTAGTAACTTTTATCATATTTTGTTGACACCTTGAGTAACCATGTCAAATGTTCAATTTGATCACAGAACAGAAAGCGAATCATTTTCAAATTTAACGTATATTTAACGCTTGTTCCATTCTACATATTTATTCCTACAAAATAAATTGTGAGGGATTATAACGGTAATAAGTAGTATTTAACATCGTTTGATTATTTCAGTTAACCTAACACACAAATGACATGCGGTCAGATACAGTTACAGTAGAATACGCATGCGCCCATGCTAAAATTGGACGCATTTAGGGCACGTAGTAATTTCGTATGAATTTTTCGTTCAATTTCTGATTGACACCGTACTAGAAAATCGTATACGATTTTCTTAAACGAAAAAATAGTATAGTATAAAACAGACTTTACGTGCTTTCTGTATGTGTTTAAAACAAGATGATGTTCTTGTTAGGTTCATTAATAAATTCAAAGCTCACTTAGTGTAAAAAAACTGAAATGTACGAATTTTTTAAATATTTATTAACACATTTAAAAATAAGTTTTAAGTAGGATTGATTGTCTTATTTGAATTGAAAAACATTATTTTAAACCTGATTGTTTTCAGCAGGTGGTTTTATCTCACTTTTTTGCCCATTATATTTTATAATAATCGATCTTTCAGTTTGTGCCGGTTGAGTTTTATCTGAAAATCCTTTTAACACTCCATTGCTCGCGCTCACTTTTGTTACGTTAGTGCTCGCGTGGGATACTATGGTATCCCACTCGCAATAATAGATTTTAACGACATTTAAAAAATTATTTTTGGTTGTTTGATATATTTAACATGAACATTACAATTATGACAGAGATTCATTACCAAAAAAGGTAGCGTTAATGTTTATTACAATTTTCTAAATAGGTAGTCGCATTTTTCGCCTCACTCCTGGTTTCTGGCAATTCAGCGATTATATAACGTGCAGCTGTTCTTTTATTTTTTTAAAAACATTCTTTCTCCAGTGGGTAAAGTTATTTTTGTAAGTAAAAACAAAAATAACATGAAAAATACCTTACGAACAAAACTCGAGCTATAAAAATAAAAATCACGTTAGTGATCGCGCTGGATACTGAGGTATCCCAAGCGTAATTTTTTTAAGTTGTCAGCTTTTATAGCACTGGTCACTGATAAGCAATAAGGCTAACTAAGTCTACAAGATAAGATGAAAAGGTGCTGAAATGACGAAGCCATAATATTGTGCCATTTGACAAAAATTTGCAGAAATACATCACTGGGATACTATAGTATCCCGCGCGAGCACTGGAGTGTTAATTAAGATAGATTAATGAAAATAAATAAAATGCACCCACCTTTTGTACAAGCATTAAGTGCAAAGAAATGTACCTACGTGGAGTAATAAAAATAATTATGGCTATGCGCAAGCCGGCAGTAAACTTGTGGATTATCTTTAAATTAACCAGTAACAGGAGTTAACGGAATCTCTCGACCCAACCAGTAAAATTAATTAGACAAGCAGGCTGTGAAATTTGTCACGTAATAAGTTGAATATATAATGCACATTATCACTTTTTAATTATGGTGTAGTGAGATACTATCGTCAACGTTGGTAAGACTGTAATAAAAGCTAAAACGACTCTTGTCCTTCTCTGTGACTTCACCCAATAGTATTCAATAACATATGAGATAGAACATCGGTGTGTACCACAAACTATTTAGAGCCTTTTATTATACACTGTTTCGTAAAAAATGCGAAAAAATTAGGTAGGTGGTTCCTTATCGAAAAATAAAGGGAGGTCTTTTATATAAAATTTGTTTTTTAGACGTCTCCTTTTGGAGTAACACCCCCCTAAAGGGGAGCGGTAAAATTAGGTTTTTATTTTATTTCTCAAATTTGGATAAACGCAGGAGAATGATATTTGGTAGATGTTATACACTTATTGAAAGGTTTCCTAAAGTAATATTTTCAATCAAGTCCCACCTTCACAGGGGGCTGAAAACTTCAGAAAAACAAACAGGGGTCACACTTTTTAACACCCTGTATAATAAAAAGGCTATAAATATTTTGTGGTATACACCGTTGTCCTATCTCTTAAAATAAAGAAGTACAAGATTTGGGAGTTCTTACTGGAATATGCAACAGATCAAACTTTCCTTTTTCATAACTAAAGTCCCTAGTAAATCGTTTTTAAGGATAATTCGACCGAAAAGTGGTACAATTTATTCTGTTTGAAACAATACGACCAAGGATTGTTAGTAAACAGTCCTCACCTAAGATAAATAAAAAAGTGTGAACCTTTTCAATCAGGACACCTGCGTTTAAAAACCACTTTTGCCATTTAAAGCTTCCGATACAAATTCAAATACACCCTCTTTATATATAACAGGTCATTTTAGGGCCTGTCAATATGATGAATGTATACAATCGAACTATTGGGTAGGTTCTATCGGCACCTTTACCTTTCGGTATTAACCTGTTACAACCTGATTTTGGGGATCTACCTACCCCGAATTTCAAACACTTGCGGTAACGATGTAAATATTGAGATTAATAAGGGTATTTACAATTTGTTACTTTCCTAATATTTGCTGTTCTGGGGATCTGACCCGAACTTAAATTTACATTTGATGGAGTAATAATTATTATAGATGATGTTATGTTTTGTTAGAATTTGAAATTCAGGGATGTATAGCTTAATTTTAGTATGGTATTTTGTTTGAATTTTGCCCTTAAATTATAGTGGGACTGCAGCAAAGTATTGTAATGACTTACTACGTTTTGAAAAGGACAATGTTAAAGAAATTCTTCATGCCTAAGGTACAGAGGGGTAAAAAATCTAATATCGTGTATTAATTCCTTCTTACAAAAAATCGTATTGTACAGCGATTTATACCATCAATGTAATGTTAAATTTCTTATAATACAGACAGAAATACAGACATACAGACTCATTGAGAGCATTTTACGTAAAACTGTATTTATTGTCGTTGGTTATTTGTAATTATATTTTATCAATCTAAAATGTGTTTAAAACTCGTAGTAGGATTCCAAATTATTATTTAATGTGTTACAGTTGTTTAGAACTGGTATCAACCGTAGAGCAGAACTTTGTATGGGGCTAACAAAAACTGTTCTCCCTCGCCATGCACTCATACAGTAATCAAACGTGCCTCAGAAAACGTTATGTATACCTGAGTAGCAGTCGTGGACTTCTCACGATGCATACAAATGGTTATTATGTGCCCTAGCATAATAAGCATAGTGGCCCATCCAGCTTTAATAATATGCAAGGGCATGTATACATTAACAGGAAGACATTGGACTAACCCTTTCATGAAGTAAAAACTAAATGGGCTTTTTTTCTTAGTTAAATGAAATGGGTTGAACGGCGAGCTTCTGTGAGATTTACATTTCTATGACGTGTTCATTTTGCGTTTGCTCCAGGTAAATCATTTGGTCCTCTTTGGGAATAACGAATAATACGTTGCTTAATTATCATTAACATAAAAGTTATGTTTCATTAGCATATGAAGAAATAAATTTTGTCTCGCAGATAAATAATGCATTCATTTTTTTTTTTAAATCTAATCTTCTTCGTCTGTATCCTTCGTTTTTGCTTGGTGTTAGTGTCCGAGCTTTTGAACTCTCAGTATTGGTACGCACAACTCGCACCCAATAAATACTCGCGTTTCGTTCGAGATCTCCTTATTTATTGAAACATTTAATTAGCAGCATGGTAAAAATTCTTCGCTGTCATTCTCTGCAATTATTGTTACTTAACATTTAAAATTTGCTACCAGCTCTATCCCTTCTTGTTCTAAAATAACTTCGCGACAACCATTGCTTTTTTCCTAGTTATATTTATGATCAAAATCTATTTTTTGTTTTGCCCGCATGTCTAGATTATGCAGCTTTTAAATGCTGATTGATTGGGCAGGAAAAATTGTGTTACTTGATTTTCTTTTGTAGTATCAATTCGAAATGAATCGCATTTGAATGTACAGGAAATCAACATAAGCATGCAGTTAAACATTTTATAAAGATCAGCAATTACTTTTGGTTAATACGTTCGTGTTCACAGAACGTATCTACATCGTGTGACTTGGCTGTGCATGGACATTAATATTCTTTCTACATGCATTACCATATCATACCCTGAATGTATGTAAATCATTGTCTGATTAATAAGAAATGAAAATTAACATTCGTAACAATTACGCCGGGATGAACGCATTGTGATTAGCATATGCTCAGGTATCACTTACATGTACGGCTAATGAGAAAAAAAGAAATCTGCATACGACGGTTGTAGTTAGGTGATGGGAATCTGACGTGGACCGTCCCTGCATTAGGCGGCTTTGTTAGTTTAGTTTTTGTGCAACCCCATTGAATCCTAACTGGTTTCGCTGAAACTATACCGGCAAAATTAAATATGCGCATGCATACATTATTTAACCATTTTTTGCTGGAAATAAATTGAATTCTATCTCAACTGCTGCTGGCTGCTGCTTAGGGCATTGTAAACGAATCATGTGAAACTATGTAATGTTTTTTTGCAAGCAAAATGGCATTTTTTTAAATCCTTGCCATCCATAATATTTGTTTCAAAGGGTGTGGATTGCATCAACGGTAATCAGTTGCATACTTGGAGAAAATTATTGAATATGGAGGAATAAAAGGTAAACATTCTTGGAAATAAAAAAGTCATAGTAAGTAGCACTATTGAGATACGAAATCACTTCTGCTCCATCCTAATAGAATCAGCGAATGTAATTACAAACTGGAGTTGAGAAAATTAATTTGGTTCTAAGAAATTTAAATTTAAACCACTTGTTGAACGCCAAGTAAGTGGCATTGTAGTTTTACGACCACTCCATAACAATACCGACCGTTGTCTGCATTACTGTAACAGAAGAGAAGCTGCTCATTATCTGGAGATTACTGAGACAATCCCGCCATGTACAAAACCGTGCCGCGGCAGCATTGTTCGCTAATCCCTGCTAATTCTTAATTTCATAGCGCCTCTGCACAGCTCCGCCAATCTCTGTTTGCATAGAACGAGATAATTTTATGATGTCTGGTTTCTTTGGATTGTAAAAACGCGAGTGGGAGTTATTTACATTTGCAGAAGAACTTTTATTGTGCAAAATGATAGGCGATTTATGTTTTTAGTGTCTTAGACTAATTAAAATTTACACAAATAGTCAATTTAATAAATGCTTATGCAGGAGCGCCGACGGACGGACGGGGAATTTATATGGGCCCCGTCCTTCTACGGCTAATTAGCGCGTAAAAAATAAATTGTGGGAGGATGTCCGTGCTTCTATGAGTCCTGGGCCAAGGTAATTTTACCCCATCGGCCTCCCCCCCTATCGTCGGTTCTGGGTATATGTCAAGAAAAATAAAATTATTGTTCTTTAAGCTGCAAGTTTTTGAACAGTTGATAATGCTAGCAAAAGTATATTACTGTCTAATTGAGACCACTAATTAAGTTCTTAAAACTGTTTTTTACTATCTTTGCACAGGATGATCAAATGGCGTGTCCCAATCCCAACAATAAAGTCACGCTATTGAGGGTGATCAAGTATAGGTTTAAATTTTGGTACAATTGCCTAAATGTATGTTCTTCTTCCCATTCTTATGCCTGTCTACCGTTAAGTAAAATGACTTTTTTTTTCCTATGTATGTGGACAATGTTTGACTCCGTCTTTTTACCTTTGCCTAACTCTAACATTACTTCGATCCCTTTGGTCGGTAAAGGTTCTTTTACGTCCTCCGGGTCTTTCCGTTTGGCTTTTTTCTTCAATCCCAGCTTTAAAGGCTTTCCTGAGCATCTTGTCTTCTTCTATTCGTGGCACATAACATAGCCATCTTAGTTGTGCCTCCTGGTTGTTGTGTTCCATTGATTGTACTCGTACTTGTGAAATTTTTTATGGCTTCATTTCTTCTTTTTGTTGTTTCCGCACGTCTTCTCTTCAATCCTTCTCGAAAAGCTCATTTGATACTTCTGATCGGTTTTTTGACCACGGGGCCACGGCCCATGTTAGGATCGATGTAGTTATGATAATTTAAGTTTTGTCTTTTAGCAACCTTTACCTTTAAGAACACAGGAATTTTGCAAATTTGTTAATTGAATCAAACCTGCAGAACGCTCTCTTAATATAAAATAATACAAGTCTTTTTTTTGTCTTTTAGGACACAGAAACTGTCTAATCATTGTCCTAAAAGTGAATTATAATACTCAAAAAAAAATTCTTTCGTAAAACATGATCACAACACTCGCCAAGTATTCCGTATTGCACGTCAACAGTAACATACAAATATTTTTTATTTCACATTTACCAGTAAATTTGTTAATCGTCTATTCTCTATTGAATAAACTTTATCTGTTCCTGATTTTGTGTTTGTATACTTTTATGTACTATTTGTTTAATGTTTAGAAAAACGATATGGTTTCATGTCCTGATTTACTTGAACGAAAGTTTATAATTTTTTGTGGCTCATTAATTAATTAATTTTGTTACAAAAAATGCGTAAAATAATCTTTTATTTGCAGCCGCTGCCAAAGACTCCTAGTAAAGGATGCGTGCGCAGTTAATCAGTGTTTGACAGATTGTGTGTGTTTGCGGTCTTGACTTTTCACGTTCATAGTGTTTTTAGTGTTTTTTATTAATCCAATTCCTTGCGTTAGTGTCAATTACCCATGACATGTTAGATTATAGACATAAACTGTTTATTAAACTCAAAATGCTCCGAAAATTAAAATATCTCGATTTAAATGATGTAACTTCAATCAGCTGTTGGATAGCATACCTCGTGTAGCGGTCAGCACAATGGTAACAGATTACGGTAGGAACATTTTGGCTATTTTAAATTAAATTTTTAAAGCGATATTTGTATTTCTAGCACATTTATGTATGATTAGATGAAAGTGTAAACCTATTGTGCAATGCTAAGAATCTAATTATTCATTAATTCATATACGTGTGTATTTCCAACTTATAACATTATAAGGAGATTTAAAACAACAATGTTCTTGAAAATTGTGTGAAAACTAGTCTGACCATTTAATAACCTTAGGTATATATTATTAAATTTTTATTTTAAATGTTTCCTTAAAATAAAATGAAATTTTTTAAACTACAGCAAATGACTTAATATTTATAGCTTTAATAATGATTAAGAAACCTCAAATTATTTAAATTACGATTTGTAAATTTTTCTAGAACGTGGAAAGTGCAGGAAAAAATATAAAATTTTTATACTGTAGCAAAAGGCTCAAAACTATAAATGCATGCGTTATTTATAGCTTGATCCTTAATCCTTAAATCATATAAATGACGATTTGAAAATTTACATTAATTATGCAAAAAGTGCAAATTTTATAGTCTTTGCACATTATTTAAAAAAAAAAAAAAGTTTGAGCCAAAGCTTCTTATTTTTACACCTCTTCCGTTTTGAGTTTGAGTTTGAGGTAAAGCAAATCGCGTAAAACTAATACACACGTAAGTAAAAATTTAAATTATGGTTATTAGCCTTTAAATTAGATTCTAAAATCCTTAGGGAGAAACTTGAAAATTGTTAACGTAGGCAAATGAAGTTTTTTATATTTTTTATATATTTTGAAAAAGAGCGTTTTGAATAAAATTATGCAATGTGTTGTCTGTGCTTTAATAATGAATTCTTCCCTTTTTATGCGCCCAGTTATATGTCAAAAGTCATCGATATTGTTTATAGCCAGTTAGTACAAAAGTTTTTGTAACACAAGCCATTAATAACCAGTTTAATTACCAATTTAGCGGGAAAATATAACCCCAGGTCTGTAATTCTGACGGTGTACTGCATAAGTGATACACTTATTAAAAATGAAATTGAACAAACGATAATTAAATGTAAATTGTAGTTACAGGAAGTGGAATGTCAATTAATGTATACATTTAAACCATTTTATTGAATCTGTTAGGAAGTTGAATGGTTATATGATTTAGTTTCGTTCAATATTTGTGTTGTACATTAATTTGGTACGATATTAACATAGAGTTTATCCAAATTACTTTTTTGTAATGATAGGTGGGGTGGTTCAATTTGCATTAAAATTTTCGTTAGCTGATTAATTTTCTTATTTTCAAAAACAATGAAGGTATATTCAACACTAGTTTGATCAAAAACGTCCTAAAACAATTTTTTTTAGCTCTTTAAAAAGTTTCAAATGTATAATTACATTTTGTTTAAGTAAAAATTCGAAACTTTTGCAATTGCCTTTATAATGTCTAAAATACCCTGAGCAAAGCATTTGTAATTTGTTAAAAAGAACATCTAAAATTATTTTTATGGCTCTTTCAAATTTTGAAAAAGTTCCCAGTGTACCATTTTTTTATGGGCAAAAAGTCCAATGTTTTGCAGTAGCTTTTATGTACTCTAAAAAGGTTAAAGACACTAAGCAATGCATTACCACCTCTTTTTGTACTAGAACGTAAATTTTTTAAAAGGTTTAAAGACCCTAAGCAACGCATTTTGGCTTGTGGTTGTTGTATTTGTTACTTATAATCAAATAATAAAACAATTTTTTTTAATGATTTTAAATCATCCGGTATATTTTCAGCAAAATATTATATCGGGCCAAAGTTAGTTTCATACATAACTTAAAACTATGTAATAGTAATTTGGATCATTTTGTTGTTGTGGTTTTTAATATTAAATCTGTATAAAATTCTTGAAAACTTGTGGAGACTCTAAATATTTTCTAATAAATACGAAAGCTTTATCTCTTATAATAAATAAGTTATGGGGTTGGTGAGTTCTTACTGGGACACCCGTATATCTTGTTGTGAATCCACATTGGAGTTATATTCATGAAATTGTCGACTTATCGTGGAAGATATATCGTCGCTTATTGTATATAAAGGTTTTTAATATGCAACAAAACAGTCTTGTTAAGTAGGTAAATGAGGTGGTGGCCCGTTTCCGGGACTCGGGTCACATATATTCTGACGAACGACTTGGAGAAAAGAAAGGGTTACAATAGAGCAGACTGGTAGCGCTGTGAGCGCGCATACATTTGATGCGTATGCAAATGAGGCTGTGTCTTGCGCTACAGGATACACATGTGCGTATGTAGATCGCATTAATGTGCGCCCTGCACGTACGTCCTTAGGATAACTGAGGGTATTGGCGGGGACCGGTTACACCATGTGTAGGCAAGAACAAAAAGCGACAAAAAACCTGACAAAAACAACGCTCCTTTTACGAGCGTCCCAGAGCGTGGCCTGGTGCCCGAGTGCAGTGCGTGTTCCGATCGCGAGAGTGCAATGTGTAAGAGAACACATCAGCTGGCCGTTGGTCATCGCTGGACACCAGCTGGACGCGACGCGCCCTTCTTTATTGATTATCTACACTTCCAAGCGATTTCCTGTTTTCTAGTTATACATATATGTAAATCGATGTGAACTTAACGATATTTTAATTATAAGTCAAGGTGATTGATGATACCTGTTCTGTGGCGGAGCATTTTAAGAATTTAAGCTGTGGTATGTGAATCAGAGTCAGTGACTGCAAAGTTGTAATAAATTGTGCTCCAATTAGCGGTCGGCGTTATCGCTGGAACGCTAATGCCCGAAATACACCATTTACATAAAAATTCGATCAATCTTCGCTTAGCGAATTCTAAAAATTTCAGTAATTACGATATCTAAGTTCGAGATTGTGCGAGAATCGATTTGATAAAGCTGCATTCGGGATATGGAGAGGACGCACCGTGGCGGTTGGTGGCGATGCGTCCACCCACAATATTCCCATTCGGCGGTTTTCCTGCCGCTAGAGCCATCAATCCTGATTAACACGTCACTAAGTCGTTTCAGCAGCACTATCTTACGACTGGTAAATGCGACTATTTTTCATGCTGTCACCCGCATAATGCATTACATTTAAGCCGTCTGAAGTTTAGCTTGTGGTGCCTTTGAAAACTTATTCCAGAGTTCATCATCGCGTCAAAACATCTAGATGAAAATAAGAATGATATAGTGGCGTGGCGGTTGCACGCTCGCCATCCTGTAATCTCGCGGTGGGCGGGCAGTTTAATAAAGACGCGGCATTATTATTCATTTCTCGGCAACATTCACATGGTACGGCCTGACGTGCGAATATTGCGGCCGACTTTTGTATAGCATATTCAAAACGCGCCCAGATGGCAGCGTCCTCGAGATGCGTGGATAAGAAACGACTCAGATTATTTTTCATTATTTTCGTTTCAAATCCAAAGCCCGAGTGGGGGACAAATATATTAAAGAAGACAGAGAAATTAGGGTGCGAGGCGGTAAGATTATAGCGGCTCAGGCCCAGGTTCTGTCATAGTTCCCCTGGAAACTCGCAGGAAGGAGAACACACACAAATTTAAAATCCACAAATACGTGAGGGGCCGGGCGAATCGAAGTAAACGAGAAGAAATGAGAAGAGCACTCGGTGCTGATATGATGGAGCCCTTCAAATACAATATTGTGATATTACGAAAATACCTTTTGAATCGCTAGCAGAAAATAAATAATTAAAAAGGTTTCGGATATCAAATCATGCACAGTTGCGTTCCTCTTGAAAGTCTCTCGAGAAGAATTGAGATGTTACGTGTAATATTACGAAATTATTTTCGAAGGCAACACAGAAAACAATATAACTCAAATATTACTTATAAAACAGTTGGATTTTGTACGTCTTTGTGCATTCATTCATCTCGTTAACGTGGGATACGTATTTTCAGAAGATATAATATATTTTCTTATTTATTGTTGTACTTGTTAAAGTAAATTGCTTCGAGACTGCAATTAAATTTTGAAAGACTCGTGTAGACGCGTCTGCCCATTAGTATGAATATTATTTTTCTCAATATTAATTGATGTCAGAGACCCGATCCGCAAAATGTTTCGGTTACCGGTTCGGTGTATTTTAACTTTTCGGTTTCGTTTGCTAATGATAGTTTTAAATTCTATACCTAACGATTCTGTAACCGCCCCAGCAGAAATGGTTCGGTTTTGATTCTGTTTGAAAGAACTGGATACTTACATTTTTAAGAAAAACAAAAAATATCAAACGTTAAAACGTATTTCCACTTTCTGTATGAGTGTTAAAATAAATATAAACGTTAAAAAAAGTATATACATATATTGCGATTATTTTGTATTTATTGTAGGTACTATTTAATAAGTACCAACAAAATTATGAGAAATAGCAAAATCCAAATTGGGTCTATTAAATAAAATAATCCAGTCATGTAGTAATAGATTGCTATATAAAAACTGCTAGAAATTGCTTAATTATTACTAACAAAGTTGTTTCTAAAATTATTAAAAACAGTCAAAATATTGCTAAAGAAATGCACAACATTTACTGAAAACTTCAAACCAAAATATGAAATATTTAGCACTTGATATTCAGAAACTCTTTAACTAGCAAAGAAATATTTAAAATAAGATTTAGCGGAGTCAAATTCAGTAAAATTTAACATTACTTGCATATAGATATATATTTTAAAGGGATTTTAGACAATTTATCTCATATTTTTCAGAAATTTAATTTTTTAGAAAAACAAGTTTTAAAGAAACTATTTTTTTTTTGTATGATTGTATTATTAACAACAGATTTTTTGGAGCTGAATTAAAATTTATTTACGTAACAGAACAGAACAGAAAAAAGAAAACCAAAGGATTTAAATTTTACCAAAACTTGGCGAATAAAATAACATAAATCGATATAATTCTATGCACAAAAATTATAATCACAAATTTGTTTATTCGCGTTTTTTAGATATTAATTAATTTTTTTTTGCAGAATTCCGTATCAAATTTGTTATTGCTTTTATCTCTAGTTAATTTTGGAATAGTTTTAATAAGGACATGTGCATTAAATTTATTTGTTAAAGCTGTATTACATTATACAATTTCTTGTTCAAGAAATTTTATACTAGATTGTACAGCTGTTGCCAAGTTACAACACGTCTTATGTCGTAAATTGACATACGCGAAGTGTCATAAGACGTGTTGTAACTTGGCAACAGCTGTACAATCTAGTATAAAATTTCTTGAACAAGAAATTGTATAATGTAATACAGCTTTTATTCTATTATTATTATTATTTTCATACAATGTTCAATGATTTGTACGAAATTTTGTTCAAAAAATTTACCAAGTTCACGTTCCAGTTTTCTTGACAATAATTGAATAAGCTATTTAATTATAAAAAAAAATTAAAAGTTTTCCAAAATATAAATATCGTGCATAATTATGCATAAACAACAAAATTGTTAATAAATCATTCATTTGATAAGCTTATAATGATCACTCTGTATACAGGGTTTAAAATTGGATCACGCAACATAGTAATTTTAAATGGTAAAATTTTAAAAGTTGTATAATATCTCCCTTAATTATTTTAGAAAAAAATTGCAATTAAGTCTTTTTTTGTAGAGAAAAACATTCTGTGTTCACAAATGTAATCAATATTAATTTTTAGTTTTCCAATAACTGAAAATTGAGAAACTTTCAAAACGCCGTGTTGACAAAAATCTGTTATGCCCTGAAATTATACTGTGAACTGCTCATCCTAATGTCACTTAAAGTGTCACTTGGACGCGAATGTAAACTTCGTCATCGTAGGTTTTTATTGTTGTAACAAGATTTTATTTTAATAAAAACAACAAATTGTATAAAATAAATGTTGGATAAAATATAAACCACTTTTAAGAATAAATTTCGCGTCAAAGTTACATAAAGCTGGGCAATTGCACAATATAATTCCAAGGTATTACAGATATAGGTCAAAACGGCGTTTTACAATTTTCTCTATTGTCAGTTATTGGAAATCTGAAAATTGATTACATTATTTGTAGATTCAAAATTTTTTTCTCTGCCAAAACTTAATAAACTTTCTTTCTAAAATAATTAAGGGAGCTATTATACAGCTTTTAAAATTTTACCGTTGAAATTACTATGTTGCGTGATCCTTTTTTACACCCGGTATACAAGTATAACCTAAAATACTAAATTACAGCCGCAAACAAATACGCAACGCTTAAATTACAAAGGCTCGAAAGCTTTCGCGTAGATCATCCAATTCGCAAGCGACATCAAAAATTTTTGATCGTAACATTTAAAAAAATATCACGTTAAAACCACCGAATTAAAATAATATCACATACCTAACGGCCATTTCAGCGTGGTCATACGCAGTGACGCAGGGCGTCGCGTGTGTGCGCTTGCGTACGCACACCCCGCGCGTCGTCGTGGCGACCGCGGGTCGCGGGGGTCGACTGCAAGCGTAGGGGTGTGTGAACCACCCCAACGTGACCCCTGGCCCACGTCATACATATGTGCATGTGACGGTTAATGAAATTTAAAATGGCCGACAAATATTAAATTCTTACGCAAGAACTTATTAGATAAGTTTGCAATTTGAACGCGTCGCGTGCCAAAAAATTTCATATGCGGGATGTTAACTGAGAGGAAAAATACTAATATTAAGATGTGGGGCAATTTCAGCCCTGAAGATTTATTAAGTATTGTATTATGTTGCCAACATTATGGGTTTCATACTTTTGACAATAACTAGTTATTTTTGTTACTTGTTAGTTAGTACGGGAAAAGTTTTGCGTATTTTTATTTCCCCAAATTCAATTTTTTAAGTGAACAATCTGAATAATTTTCAAGAAATTTTTACCACATACACAGCAAACTAATAAAGTAGGCGATTTTATAGTTATTAATTTTACAGTACAAACCAATCGCTTAGATAAATCGAAAATTTATCCAATTGTATCAAAGAAAAATTTAATATTGCCTAAACTTGAAAAAAAGCCATGAAAATTTGAGGTTATTAAATTATTAATAAAAAAATCTCCATTTTTTTTAAATAACTATAAAATTATCGACGATAAAACACAATATTAATATTAAAAATACTTTTAATTGAGCCGATTATTTTGAAAGTGGCATGAGTTACGCGATTACAATAAAGTTTGGTATTTTTAACTTTAAACATTTTACTTGCAATTTCTTTCAAAATCATTATTATTTTCGTCAATAGAAACTTCATTGTTAAACAGAAGTGCAAATACATTTACTTTGAAAATGGCATAATGATTGATTTGCTTTCCTATATGCCCCCAATTTAATCAGTTGTTTTAAAAATTTAAAACGAAGTCAAATGTCCGAAGGCTTCATCACTCTTATTAATGACAATTATTCAATACGTCAATAAACTTTTATTATGAAGTACGTTACATAAATTGCTTGTAGCTACGTATATTTCAGTACATAAATGAACTTTTTTTAAATTTATTTCAAAACGTACTGACAAATTTACTTACCTACTACTTATGTATTTTATGAATATTAATAATAATGAAAAAATAATAAAATACATTGTATAAAATAATTATATTGTATAATTTACTCCTCAATTTTTTTTTAAATTGCATCTAATTATTAAACATCACTTAAGTAAAACATGTCGGACAAAAAGCATTAGTCCATAGTTTTTATAATTAATTAATTTTGAAAGTGGCTTAAGTCACTTTACAGCAGGCCCTTGCAAACCTTTTAAGCCAAAGGGCCAATTGCAAATTTTATGAAATCGTAACTTTCTAGTTGATTTGAAGATTCTTTGTTTGAATGGTTTGGAGTAAATTTAAAACTGATTTTTTTTCGCGCATAAATTTTCAATCTGAGCAACGCAGTGACATACAAAAAATTTCGGCATTAAATTTCTTAGCCAGGAGCTAACAGCGCTCCTCGAAGCGATTTCCTCATTTTTTATTTCTAAATTAGTTTTTGATACAATATAGAGATTCTCAGCTGCTGTAGTTCCTTCATCCTTTACAAATTTAATAATTCTTCAGTAACATTTAACTATATCTATTCCACGAACAAAAAAACAATTTAAGCAGTATTAGATACATCCGTTAATTCATCGAGACAAAGAGAATAAGATAAAAAGTTATTAGCAGTACCTATATTTAAAAGTTAATATTTTTTTTTGCCATTTCATCAATTTATCTTGCCACAGTAATAAACTAATATTAGAAAAACGCCTTTATTCGGGCAAATAAAGTTCACAGCTATTTTAATACATACTTTTATTAAACTACAATCAAAGAATGGTTTTAGCTGTTTAATTAAAATATTAAAAATTTCATAACTTGCTATTGTTGTGGGGTCTTGTTGTTTATACCCATTTTTAAATTTTGTTGTCCCTTTTTAAATCACCTGATAATTTATCATATTTATTTGGCACTTTTTGACATGTAATGACAATAAATGTTATAATCTTTGAAAACAGCAATGCTTGTAATATAGAACTACAGGGCCGCGGGCCGCAAAAAAATATCAGAGGGGCCGCATATGACCTTCGGGCCGCAGGTCGCACAGGCCTGCTTTACAGTAATGAAAAATGGCGATTCGTTAACGTCTGTGCGAAATTATGTATATAGAGAAGAATATAAGTAACGGAGATAACATATATAAGTGACATTTATCTATATTTAGCATAAATATTTGTATGCCCATTAAAATGCAAAACATAATATTAAAATTACATACAAGTGACTTAAGCCACATTAAAATAAACTGCTCGATTAATAAACTGAAAGTGTTAAAGTGTTTTGAAATTGGACTTGGTCTTTGAGAACTGCACATTTTTAATGCTTAACATTTTTGTCATCTTCAATTAGTTATAAGCAAAATATATTATATTGTGAGCCACATTGTGCGTTAGTCTCCATGTATTTCCGTGCACAATATTCAAACTAATCTTTATCCTTTGCTGCAATATCCCATAATGAAACTGTGTTACAGCTGAAACATAATTTAAAGCAGTTATGCTGTAGTTTACGATGCCGTTTACTTTAGACATACCGAATATTAAACGCGAAATGTATCCCAACACACTAAAACCGTGTATTAGTTTATTATGCTGCTCATCAAATTACTTTCTGAATGCCGTGTTTTATTTACAATGACGTTAATAATGAACTTGCCTGTTACTTAACGTAATGCAAGATAATTATGAAACTAAAATGGTTATGTAACGAACTTCTTTTATATGCGCTGCTGAAAATGTCCGTATTTCAACGACATCATTAATTAGAACAGCCTGCAGCTACCGACAAATGCGGTTCGGGACTCATTCGAAAAGTCTGTAATTAATAATACTGAATTACAGAGCTGGTACATGGGGTCATTATAAACGAAAAAAATATTGAGCGACTTTGTATTGAAGAATTTTTCGGTAAAGTGGAGTTAATTAATGTGATTCTTTTATTAGCTAATACAACTTTATAGTGACACCTATTAATTATTGTTTGTGTATGTGGTTATATTAAGTAAATCTTTATTTAAAAATACTATTTACTGGGAAATAAAACGAATTTGGTGTGAATTAAAAGTTTATTTAAGTGCAGTAAGCAAAAGCTTGTCAAAATAGAGTATTACTTATACAGGTTGCCCACTTAAGACGAATTCTTCAAGTTAGTTTTGTGCAATAACTTTAATTTAAAAAAGTCTCACTTATAAAGATTTAATATAGTACAATACTTGTGTCATACCTTATATTGCACTACAAAAAAATTAGACATATGAGCCTTTTATTTTTGCGAAAAATCAGTTAAAGGTATTCACGATTACAAAAGGTTTTGTATTTTTATCCGTGTCCGGAACATTCTTCGCCAACAATTCTTCGCCCACAATTCTTCGCCCACAATTCTTCGCCCACAATTCTTCTCCCACAATTCTTCGCCCACAAATCTTCGCCGCCACAATTCTTCGCCGCCACAATTCTTCGCCGCCACAATGTTTCGCCGCATACAAGCATATCACAAATTTTGTTTGTGAATATGATTGTTTTTATTTATAACGTAATTTTTACAGATTACTTTACATTAGGTTAGGTTAGGTCAGGTCAGGTGAGGTTAATTTAATTTTTATTCATACTATAATAACATAAACAAGATTAAAAATCACAACATACGCTATTTATGTAGCAATTTTTAAACATAATATTAAAAGATGAAGTATTAATATACAAGAAACAACTTTAGTCTAATGTAAAATAATTTGTAAAAATTAAGTTATAAATAAAACTATCACATTTGCAAATAAAATGTACGGGGAAAAAAATTGTGGCGGGGAGAAATTGTGTAGGTGAAGAAATGTGGGCGAAGAATTGTGGAGGCGAAGAATTGTGGGCGAAGAATCGTGGGCGAAGAATTGTGGGCAAAGAATGTTCCTAGACCCATTTTTATCTAATTTTGCTTGAAATATTTCAAAATTATTATTAATTTCTTCAATAGGAATTTTATTTTTGACCATAAGTGCAAATGTTTTGAAAATGGCATAAAGATGGATTTGCTTCCCTGTATAATCAATCTCACCTCAGTAAAACACATCGGACAAAATCAACATGTCCGTAGTTTTTATAAAGTATTAACTTTGAAAGTGGCTTAAGTCACTTTACAGTTAAGAAAATTAGCAATTCCTTAACGTCTGTGCGAAATTATGTGTACTGAGAAAAATAGAAGCAACTGTGATAACAAATTTAAGTGAAATTTCTTCATAGTTTGCATAAAATATTTTTATGCACATTGGAATGCAAAACATTTAATATCTCAAAATAACATACAATTAACTTATGCCACTTTCAAAATAAGCGGCTCATATTTCTATTTTTTAACTGTGGTGAAGTTTGTATGTTATTATTATTCCGCGGAGGTGGTCCCCTTTCGGGTTCCTGTACTGCGACCTATTGGTCTATTGTACCCTAAGTTTGTATGTTAGGATTAATTATTAATTAATGTATTATACTATAAGGAACAGCAATTTTTACACTGCGTATGCACACGATCTAATCATTTCATCACAGCATATTGATTAAACGTGTGCATTAAAAGAATGTTTAATAATTCTTTGCTGTTTTCACGTTTAATCATTATAACTTACGAATAAATTTGTAGTTGCTGCGTAGATGTTAATGTGTTTCGTATTATACAAGAATTTATAGGCGTTTAATAACATTAATAACCCGATATGAAAAATTACAGCGTTCGTACGAACGCATGATTACAAGGCGATCGCAAGAAACGAATACTTTATTATTAGCGTTTCGGTCAGAAGTTAAACTAAAAATAAATGTGCGTTTGATGCATATATTTTGGCAGTTTGTTTACGATTTATTAGCCCGGATAATTGCTAGAAACCGGAAGAATCTAGTTGAGAATGTCGAATACTGTAGTACGTGGATATATCATTATGATATAAATTAAAGAAAAAACTGAGCTTATGTTTTGGCCTGGTGCGCAAAGTTTTTATACTTGCAGCCCCCTATCTCAGACATAAATTACACGTGATCCAATGTTGTGTAAAAATTAAAAAAACTTGTATAAAAATACCAAAACGCTACATAAAAATGTAAATGCTGTAGGAAAAAATTGTGCTTGTTGTATGATATATTAAGTTCAAAATATCCGTGTTTGAATACTCTTGATATTCCATTTTCATGGATACTTCAGACAAACGCAATAAAAGTGGTTGACAGTTATCAATATTGGCATTTGGTGTTATTTCCAAGGCTTATCTACTATTTAAAAATACCTTTATCAAAAATTCTTAATAACTCGAAAATTGTTGCAGATAGGTAGGTATAGGAAACGCTTAAACAGATAGATGCAGAATTTAATTTTGCATTAGAAATTTAAAAAAAAATAAAGTTATTTTATTCTTGAGGCTTTCGCGGCCGTTATCCATAATACAATATTGGTTTCCGGGTTTGGAACCGCGTCTTTTATATTTAGAAGTAGTTGACGTTTCGACCATTGTGTCTTGGTCTTTTTCAAAACGACTGTCGTTTTGAAAAAGACCAAGACACAATGGTCGAAACGTCAACTACTTCTAAATATAAAAGACGCGGTTCCAAACCCGGAAACCAATATTGTATTAAAAATAAAGTTGTATTAAAAGAAAATTAAATTTTGGACACCCTGTAAGTAGTGCATCGATTCCAAAAATTCCAGGATGAACTTCAAGGTTTCTTCTATGCATGTTCTAAATTTAAGCCTTTTCTCATCAAAACTGGCGGCGGTAGATAATATTAAGCATCACGCTGAAAATAAAAAAAAAGTCAAAAAAAATCAAAAAAGTTCAAAAATCTTAAAAACGACTGCAAGTAGGTATAGGGAATGCCATCAAAAGTCCTTCTAAAATAACGTGTTAAATCCAACAATGCAATAAAAAATGGACCATTGTGTTTGAAATTAGAAAGTAGACGTCAACTTCCGGTATATCCGGAAGTATCGCCATCTTGAAAATATTTTCATTAAACAGATCAGATTCCATTATGCTCATAACCAAAATTTCAGATCAATACCCTTTTTCATTCTTCATATATTTTTAATGCCCGGTTCCAATCAACCACCCCGTAGGTAATCCATTGTTTTAGCGTCCCTTATTTTTATACCAAACTTTTATTCGCTGCCATCGTACACAATCATATTTTATCAACTTAACAAAGCATTAAAAAAAAAAACTGTTACCAATATTATATAACCTGACCCTATCACCCTTTTCTAAAAATAGTGCCTATAGCAGTGTGCGATAGCAATGACTAAAATTTGGTCTAGTAGTAAGGGACGCTAAGCTAAAAATATGTTATGTAGTTATTTAATTTATCAGCATTTAATATGAAATTTTGTACAGCATTCGGTTATTTTATATAGCATGTTAAGCTTAATACGTGTTGGGTTTTTGTTGTTTTAAAATACTGCAATTTCCAATCAATTGTTTTCTTTGAGTAATACTGTACTTTTTATCATCAAAATTAGTCTCAACATAATAAAAGGATTTAATTATTTGTGATTTACTCATAAAAAACGTGTTGAAAGTTTATCCCTAATCGACATTTTGTGAAGCTACATATTGTATTCTAACTACTCTAATTAGGTCTAATAAGTGCTGCACGTTTGTTGTGCAGGAGTTTTAAATTTAAACGAATAAAAGTACAAACATGTAATTCGGAACTGTTAAAACTTTAGCTCGAGTAATTTTCTTGACGTTATGTAAAATGAAATTGTCAATACTCGAAAGTTAAAGACGCTTGATCAAATTCCAATTAGGTATTCGAAGCGAAACATTTTATCATCGCAAATCAGCGTCTATGCCTGGGTAAAAATGCAAGCAATCATCCTTACAATATATAAAAATCAACTAAACATGTTCAAAAGTTTAAATGAGGTCTGATTCTTCGTCAGCGACACATAACTCTGCAGGTACTGGCACTCTCTGCAATTCAGCTGATATTTAATTGGACTTCAAACCGCTGCCGTGCTCCGCGAATGTTAGAGATGCGCGCAAAATGTAAATTGTACACTTGTTTTCTAGTTGAATTGTTTTCCGTTTAAGTCATTATATAATTCATGAATATATTTAATTCCCTGTGTTTGTAAAGATTACTTGTCCTCATTTGCTAACGCGATAAATTAGTCTTAAAATTGCCACTTGTATCTCTACACTTAAAGCAGTGAAAATTTGTTTGTAAAGCAAATATTTGCGCTTTTTCCTCCAATTTTTGAATGTTTCATAGCTTTATAAAGTAGTACTTATACCTAAGTTCTCTTATATTATGATTTAGTGTAAATTACTGTAACAGTAAGCGTTGCTTATTGTGGCCGCATTTGTAAATGTAAATTTCGGTAATCTGAAACACAGAACATTAACCGTATGACGTATATGTATGTATTTGTATGAACATAAAAATAGCTTTAGTATTCAAGCAATACAGATAATTTTAAAATCATATACCTACATACCATTTTAATTTTTATAAATAAACCTGTTCCTAAAAATACTGTTTGTAATAGTTGTTTTATTGTTTAATGGTAGCAGTTATCGTAATCTTTTATCGAAGTGCTAAAAATATCAGGGGTTTGGAGTGGAACACGGAGCAGTGGAGCAATGGGTTTTGGTCCGGAGCAGGAGCGGAGTCCGTAGCAAATAATTTTGATTGCTTCACTGCTCCACTTTATTGTGTACACTTTTTTTAAAAACTACTTTTTTAACGTTTGAAGATCAATAATTGGTTTTTTCAAACATTTATTTAACTTCACTTGTTTGTTAGGGTCAAATATTGTTATTTTTGACCAACTTCTACATATCCGATAAAATTAAAACTTTGTTTAACAATTTTTTAATCAAAAAACTTTTTTTGAAAATGTTAACAATTTTTGGAGCACGGAGCTTAGCTGGAGCAGGCATTTTGATGCCGGAGCGGAGCAATTAAAAATTTGGACTGCTCCAAACCCCTGAAAAATATAACTCGTTAATGTAAAACAATGAATGATTGATTAGGTATATTAAAAAAAAATGATTCTAATTAACGATGAGCAATGTATTGGTTTTTCCAAAATAGATTCTATAAAGCGGCTAATTGTAATAACCGGCGATTACAATGATAAGTTTTGAAAATTCCTTTTCTAAAATTTTTCCAGGTAATGAAATAGACATTCAATTTTTCGGCAATGACCAAATAGCAGCGAGCATTGGAAAAAGTTTTCTACGCATTTTCTTGAGGAGCAATTAAGGTAGATGCACAGAAGTAATTTTCTGCGAAACGCTACACAGCATAATGTTTGCAAAAATTATTCAGTAGAGTTCTTGAGAAAAAGATTTTGCTCCATTTGTTAATGCATCTAACGCGGCAGCATTCACTCTCCAGTTTTTGGCTTCCACTGTACTCGCCTGACTTGCCATTGTACGATTTTTGGTTATTTTTTGAACTTGAAAGAACTTTGCAGAGTATAAAGTTTTTGGATAAAGAGGACATAGATACTACAGTTTATTATTATTTTGCAAGTATGACGAAACAAGACAGGATGGGAGCTTTTGAAGATAGGAAAATAAGAATGGCAGAGTGTATTGCAAAAGAGAATTAGGTACTTTGAATATTTATATTTAAAATTCAATACTTAGACAAATATTAACTGTAATTTTTATTCTTAATTAATTCAGCTTGACCCATCCACAGGAAACTCCTAACACTTACTGTGATGTTCAGGTCTTCCTGCATATCATCCTTTCTATTTATCCATCCACATTCGTATTTTGATGGTATTTTCTGCAACGAAAGCGCCAAAAAAATGTAATATTATGTGAAAGCAAAAATGTCAACTGCTAGTGAAATCAATCAACCGGGTTTTAAAATGTTAAATTTGAAAAGCGCCAATTAGAAGTTTTTTTTATTACCCATCTCTATACACAATCTCACCCCCTTATCTTCGTCCTGCTTGGTAAAACGCAAACGGGAAGACATTGTGACATTGATGAAGAGAGAAAACTAAATAAAAAAGAGCACACATCATTAATCTGTTCTAACTGAATTCGCGGAAAAGGGCACAAATTCACCTCACACCGCTTCGATTTGACGAGGACGAAATCAAAGAAGTCTTTGGGTAGTCGGCCGAAATTTATTTAATAAAACAATTACAAGCAATTACAGTAAATTATCATTAAAAACGTCTGACAAAGACAAATTAAAATTTATAATCCGATATCATTTCGACGACAATCTCTCGGAGAGAGGATTTTATTAAATTTAATAACGAGACAATCCCGCAGGCTTTAAATTTGTTTAGATCTTTTATGATATTTTGCAAGTTTCTGTAGGAAATATCTGAACAAGTTATTAATGGCTTTAGCTTCGGGTGCCTCGTTAATGATTCGAGGATAGGCAGGCCACCCTCACGGGTCCGGCGCGGACCTCGGCTGACTTTCCAAAATTGGTAAACCTCGTTTAAACGTGATCACGATCGCGGATTAGAGGCGGCGGTTTAATACAAGTTGCTGAAAGTGTTTTATTACCTTTCTTCGAAACAGTTTATAATTTGTAGCTGTAAACGGCTCATTGTAGTAAATCACGGCCTTAGAGGTGGAAATTCAATTTAAGATTCCATGCACATTAATTACGTCATAATTTGAATAATATTGGATCAGTTTTATTTATTGCTATCCGCGATTTTTATTCGCTAAATTATAGCCTCCATGCATACTTGATTTATTTGTTCTGAATAAATTTCTAACGAATATAGGATGCCTTGAATTATAGTAGCCGGTGGAAAAACAAATAACTGGTGCATGAACTCGTTCGTCTATTTAATTATAACTTGCGCGGTCATTTGTTACAGTTTTTGTTTGTTATAATGAGTATGACGTCAATCATAACACACATAAATTTGGGTTACCTTTTTTACTAACTTACAGTAAGTACATTAACGCTTAGACTTGATATGTTAATTAGGTGTACCTTGGTATCTCGTGGGAGAACTTAATACCAAAAAACTTTAACTTTGTGAACAATTAAATTAAAATTTAAAAAAAAGGTTAGAACTAATTGAACCATGTATACAGGGCCATTGCACATGCTGCTAAATTTAAAAAGAAATGAACATACTTGTAATACTCAAGTGATGGAATTTTCTTGAAATTTCTTAAAAAATAAAGTGCAAACAATTTTATTTTTGCTTTAATGTCCTTACGATAACAAATCAAAAAATGTCTTATAAATACAGATTTATATTTCATTGTACTTCATTGCTGCTAATTGTTTTGCAAGAAACTTATCTGTAGCAGTACTCTAAACGTCAATACTTTTTTTAACTTCTTTATTTTACAAGAGTTGTAATATTAAAAAACGAACAAGCTTGTTTAAAGATTTGATAAATTGGTGGATTGTTTCGTGATTCGTTTATTATTAAAAAACACTTAAATTTTTCTCCAAGAAAATCTTCTCTTATTCTTTCAATAGAGAAGAACGCTATATTTTAGATTTTTTAGATAAAGATTTTTTGTAACGATAAACATTTCTTCTCTTATTTTATTTATTTTAACGCATTTTTTATCAAGCGTATTACTGATTTTCACTTGTAAACTTAGTCTCATTATCATATTAATGATGGAGACCAAAATACGCAACATATTATCTGATATTCACAAGAAATATGCTTGGTTTTCTTGCCTGGAGCTATGATTTGCTGCCAAACATACGGTGTTACATGAATCAGATTACGAAAATGATATTTCAGTTTGGATGAGGTCTTGACTGAATATTGCGAATGGGGCTTACGTTGAAATCTCGTTTAGAATAGGGAGAGTTATCGATCAGCTCCAATGTGCGACGCCCGCAGTCATAGATGGAATAGCAATAAGTGGGTGGCCGCCTGACGTAGGGGTGGAAACCGAATTAAGGATCAGGCGAACAAAAACAGGGGAGTCTCAAATATAAAAATAATGTCCGCCATTTCGTCCGTTCCCTATTCTTTCATAACAAGCCTAGAAGTTTGATTAGGCACATGTTTTTTGGTGTATTTACGTGGCTATAAACTTCTTAAGTTTCTACCCCAGTTTGCTATCCGATTGGAATCAAACGAAAATAAATTAATTTCATTAAGTTTCCACGTTTCAGTTAATCTTGGCAGTTGTAGTGTTTAAGAATTTGTAGCAGTTTGACGATGAATAAACCAGTCTTTAAAGAAACTGTGTTTGATTTTTTTATTAGAGAGAATGATGTTAAAATTAAGTCAAAATCGATAAAAGAGATGTGTAAGTGATTAATTTTATTGCAGTTAAAGTTCATTAGAAAATACCTATTACCTGTTACTTTTATTGCTTTTGGTTTAATTTTATTTTTGGAACAAAATAGAATTTATTAATTAGTAAAATTAGGTTCTCGGTAAAGGCTAATAAAATATCACCTGTATTTTTAAAACTAATGATGTCAATTTGTCAGGCTCGTTTAAATTACAATCGCTTAGTTGGTCTTGTAAACTAAAAATTGCTTACACTTGTACGCTCTCATGGTGGCTATAAATTATTGTAGTTTCATGATTTTTTAGGTTTTCATTATTTCACAGTCAAAAATAATATGTGTAAACCACGCGATCCTTAAGAATTGTTTCATGGGAAACGAAGTGGGGAAAACATATTGGCTGGTATTATGTGCAGTGTTTCGTTGGGGTTTGTAAAGAAGCCCTTGTATTTTGAGTCTCTTGGGTGTAGGAGGGAAGATTTTTAGACCTTTTACGACTTACAGATTACAGAAGAATTACATCAACATATTAGCAGCTAATCGCAGTAGACGAGGTTGAACAAAAAGTGGAATCATTAGCATTTGGGTTATTATGTAGATTAATTATGCAGAAGCAAACGTGAAAATACTTTTTATTTTATTTGGAAAAGGTGGAAACTGCTCTTGTTTCCTATCATGTAAGATTGAATTTTAGTTGTTTTGTACTTAAATAATTTACCCAAGCTAATGATAATTTCCTTGTTTGGACAAAAATAGAATAGAACGAGACAAATGAAGTTTAGTTCCTTGGAATTCAATGGTTTTTCTTAAAACTTTTATCATTACTTTCGAACAGAGAGGAATTAGCTGATTGAAACAAAATACCTGTAGCTCGCATTGAACTTCGTCTGGTAATAACACAAAGTGAATTGATAGCCATTGTCATAATTTCTGATTGATTAAGTTTGTAACTAGCGGAAAAAAAAGAATGCGGAATATTATGTGATCTTTAAATATCCTGTATTGTTAACCATTAATTTTTCTGTCAGTTTTTACCTAGGTAGTCGTGAAGTACTTTTACAGGCAATCGTCGACATATTTCTTTTTTATTCAGACTAAATTTATACTTTCATAAAATTTTGCCTTTTGGAAAGTTCATATTCAAACTTCTAAATGACTTAATTGTATGTGTACTAGGGATTCTGAAGTTTCGGGTTTTTTCAATTCCCGGGACTCGAGACACCAATTTTAAAAAGTTTCGGGTAAGTATTCCCACCCGCGTTACTTTAGCAATAAAAATTGGCAATATTAAATATCTCTGTTAAAAAAAAAGGCAAAACCTTCATTTTTGCAGGGTAGCTATAAATTCACAGCCTCTATATGCCCATCATGTTAAAAAAATATTGGCCACCCCCGGAGGCGGAAGCCCAATTGTCAAAATTTAACAAAAGACCCTGCCACCTTCAAATTAACACCAAATGTACCTTTTATAATTAGTAGACGATCCCCTATCTCAAAATCGTTTAGGCCACGTTTCTTCGGCGGCGGCGAATTTTCAAATATTATTTTAAAAATCTATTGCTGGGTCGAACGAAGGATCCTGCCACCTTCAAATTTACACCAAATGTACCTTTTATAATTAGTAGACGATCCCCTATCTCAAAATCGTTTAGGCCACGTTTCTTCGGCGGCGGCGAATTTTCAAAGATTATTTCAAAAATGTATTGCTGGGTCGAACGGAGGATCCTGCCGAAGAAACGTGGCCTAAACGATTTTGAGATAGGGGATCGTCTACTAATTATAAAAGGTACATTTGGTGTAAATTTGAAGGTGGCAGGATCCTCCGTTCGACCCAGCAATAGATTTTTGAAATAATCTTTGAAAATTCGCCGCCGCCGAAGAAACGTGGCCTAAACGATTTTGAGATAGGGGATCGTCTACTAATTATAAAAGGTACATTTGGTGTAAATTTGAAGGTGGCAGGGTCTTTTGTTAAAATTTGACAATTGGGCTTCCGTCTCCGGGGGTGGCCAATATTTTTTTAACATGATGGGCATATAGAGGTTGTGAATTTATAGCTACCCTGCAAAAATGAAGGTTATGCCTTTTTTTTTAACGGAGATATTTAATATTGCCAATTTTTATTGCTAAAGTAACGCGGGTAGTATTCCCGGGATTCGAGACTTTGATTATTTTTTGTTTGAACGGTAAAAAAAATCAAATTACATTATTAATGAAATAACAATATACCTGTATGTAAGTAGGTATGAAGGTTTATAAACAAATGGAAAATATTTTCTATGCTATTTATTTAATGAGTAGTATACAGGGTGTGTAAAAATTGGCGGAAGCGCTACACGTGGCGATGTTCTTCGTAAAATTTTAAGTCGAAAATCTTGATGCAAAAATGTTGTACCATGCTTCCTATGGCCTCAGGAACCATTTAAAGAAAAAAAAAATTGTCAACATTGCATACATTGATTTGCGTTTGGACATTTTTTTATCAGCAATTTTTACTTAGGTATTTACAGTTTTTGTTCGAACTGAAAGCCTTCAGTTCGTAAACATAGCTGCAAACTTTTGGGTATCGTAAAACACAAACTAGAAATAATTACGAGAAAAACAGAGATGACAGCTAATGATAATGTTGCCATGTGTATTATTTTAAATCAGTGATTAATATATTTTCAACACCAATACACAATATCTAGGAAAAAATACTATTCAAAATTTATTTTTATTCCAAATTGCAGCTTTTTCATTTGCAAGTATTAAATAATAACGCTTATTAAAGGACTTAATGTCAAAACTTTGAGGACCTCTTGCAGACACAGCAAGCATGGTACCGGTAGAATGGGGCTACTTGGGACAGTTTCAACATTTGAAAGCGTGTACCAGGTTCATTTTTTAATTAAAAACTTTAATTTTTCTTATGTAATTGGGTGAGGTACCATTGAACAATATTCTATGTAAAGAATAAATAAATATATATATTTATATGTACCAAAAAAAAAAACTTCCTGTCCCAAGTAATACTTAAGACCGGGCAACTTGGGACACATATGAATTTCAGTAGTTTGACTTAAGTTTAGCCTAAAAAGTCCTACTTGGGACAGTTATATTATATTTTTTATATTAAATTGATCTTTCACAATTATCCAGCATGAAAAAAATATCGAAAATAAAGAAAATAAAACTTTAATTCGCAGGTTACAAAAATTTTAAACTAAACGATATTTTGATTAAAAAATTAAACAAATTGTACTACTTCTGTTCAAAAATGATTGTGTCATTTAATCTGGAAGCAATTGAAACTGCTCGTAATTATTACGAGATATTTAGAAAGTAAAAAAATTGTTTAAAGCAGGATTCAATATATTAATCGAATAAAAATTTTCACCAAAATGGATCATTTTTGAACAGAGGGTAGTATTAAATAAAAAAATTAAATAAGTTATTCAAGACTTAATATTAAATGTATATTTTCAGAACAAAAGTACAAGAGAAGTTTTAAACAGTTCTTAATTCGGCCATTTTAGAATAATTAAAAAAATGGATGTAACAACTTACCTGCTTGTAGTAATTTCAGAAACTAATACGTTTTTCTAAGCTTATATGATACTTTTAAAACTCTACTAAGCAACTTTGATTATCTCAAAAGTTGACAGTTGTAAACAAAATTTTTAGGTGAGAATATCATTTTGTCCCAAGTTACCCTACCGTCCCAAGTAGCCCTATTCTACGGTACAACATTTTCGTATAAAGATTTTCGACTTAGAATTTTACGAAGCACATCGCCACGTGCAGCGCTTCCGCCAATTTTTACACACCCTGTATATAAAATACATATTTAAATGAAATTATTACATCAAGTTTATGATAAAAAAAATTAATGCATTTTACTTTTGCATGGCAAAATAGGATTTCAAAAATTCCAATGCATTTAAGGAGGAGTCAGATAGCCTATTTCTAATTTTTGTGATAAATATTCCTCCAATAGAAAATGTTCGCTCACTTTCCGTTGATGTTTTATAGGACCGAGTACTCTGGAAATATTTTCCAATACGTAAATGTTTGATTCACTCCAGATATCGCCAAAGTCGAGATCAATCAGAGATTTTCTGATGGAATTTCGTAGTTTAAAAAATCTGTCGATCATGAGAATCAAGGAATTCCATCTGGTCTTCACGTAGAGGCATAAATTAAGCTCAACGTCAAATTCGCTTTTCACATGTGTTTGTAAAATCGCTTTTTTTAATGCACTTTTTCGAAACAATCTGATAATTTTTCGAGTTTCATTTAGGGCTTTATTAAAGCTCGGTTTTATACACGGGTTTGCATTTTGAAATTCTACACTCTTATTATTTTCACTGTCATTTTTCTCTATATTTTGTTCATCATCACCATCGTTATCGTCATCTTCGTCAGAATCTTCAGTTGTTTGATGTTCATCCTCTTTTTGATATGACATTTATTACGGTCAGATGAATTGCGTGATTTAAGCAGAGTTGACTTTCGACAGGACTCTAACGTCCAAATTTTTTGGTCAGATTTAACCTTAGTGAGTGAGTGAGCGTGCGTCCCACTTGTTTCCTAAGGTTAAATCTGACCGCCACCGCCACCGCTTCGGTCTGTGGAGACCTTTACAGGTTTTATTTTAAAACAATAAATGTTGGTGTATTATATAAAATTTGAATCGAAAAGTCTTGAGTCCCGGGATTTTTTTTTTAAATTTCCGAGAATCGAGACACCGAAAAGTCTTGGAATTCCCGGGAATCAATTCCCGAGTTGTCTCGACACAGAATCCCTAATGTGCACTTTTTATGGACTAAATGTGCGCTGTAATTAATGTTTTACACTTTAGTTTGGCTGTAAATTGCCTTTTGATAAAAAAAAAAATATTGCAGAGAAATGCACAGTTTATGTTCTTACTAAGCAAAAAAAAACACTTCTTTGCTACTTTAACGATCCTTTTATTTGCAATATCTCCATGTTCTTCATGATGTATCGTATTTGCAACTACATATTCATCTCTTTCGAAAAACTTCATATTGAAACTTTCTGTATTGCTGCAAACTGACAATCGTGCACTTTTCAGCATTGTTACAGATCGTTGCTTTTTTTTTTTGATCGCGTATCAATATATTACAACGGAAAAGGTCATGGTACCTAGCCTACCTATTCATTTACCAAGTCAATTTTGACGAGCTACAACGAATTACATTAAGACGTTAAATGTCATAACACAGGATCTGTGGTGGCATTTGCGGTGACCTTAGCTTCGATTGCCCGCGTTGCAACTCTCTTGTCAAGTAAAAGACAATAGTAGGCGCGTCGAAACAAAAGCCTTGCGTGGGTGACATTTGTAATTTGTACAGCTATGTCTTTGCCATCGCATGTTAAAATAACTTTTAAAAAAAATCACGAAAAAGACGATATTAATCTATTTTCTGCGGTGCATGCGCCTCATAATTCGTCGGCTCTTAGTAGGTAATCGGAGTTTGCATATAAAAGCGTTAATTAATTAGCGTTAATACGATCGTAAATAGTATTATATTGAAGCCGGTAAATCGCTAAGTATCCAGATAGGTTAAGTTTAAATTAGAGTTACATGCAATGTAATCATTAACAGCGCACACTAATTATGATAGAATAATACCCGCTACCGTTGAGTGATAATTAATGTTTCCTGATGTCATGTATTACTGGTTGGTCTCATCATCAGAGGTTTAATTAATAAAGTAACAAGCTCTAATTATATGAATCTTGATCAAGAGTGTTACTTGCAACAACGTTACCTATGAGAATTGACTGCACACCAAAATATCTGTTGTAAATTCTTCATAAATCTTTTGCCATTTCTTTCCAGAGATATGAATGGGGTTCTTTAAGATTTATTTCCTAAAATAAAGGATGTTCCACTTGGGTTGTCATATAATCTGTATTTGTGTTCTTAATTTACATCAATAAATGAATGACGTAAAGTAAAAGTTAGAAGGTAGTTTAAGGATAAAAACAAAGTAATTTAAATGCCTTTATAACGTTTTTTCCCCATGCTGGTTAACCCTAGGTTTACCAATGAGGTACCCGGGTAACTTTTTCGTTTTAACTGATTCGATTTTTTGTGTTCGGGGCGATTTGGGACCCTGAACGTCTCTGACATCTTAAATCTACATGTTGTACACATAATGTAAAAAATTAAAATAAATTGCGTTTTTAGATTTTTAGTAAAATCATTTTGAATTATTTTTATACGCCGTTTACCGTTAGGATACCCGGGTACTAAACGTTATGTACAAGGCGCCGCGTCGCGCGGCTTGGTATTTGAGCTGTAGGACGCTTTTTTCGTTTGTTTTGACTGTGTCGCGAGTAAAAATTCAGTTTCAATAAAGTTAGATTAGTGAAGTGAACAATAATTAGTTTTGTAATTATGGATAACGAAATAGCTGGACCATCAAACGCAACAGGTCAATTGCCATGGTATGTTGTTTGTGTACTTGTTTGTTTTTTTGAAATAGATTTCTTGTAGGTATTTATTCCATCATTAGTAAAAGAAGACATGACGATGGTGACAATAAAAGCGTTCCCGGGAACTCGAAACGTATGGCATTACAGGAACGGTATGCATACAAGGTGTCACAAAAAAAAAACGCCGCAAGCTGTAACTCCGTTGTTTGTGGTCCGATTTTGGTGAACAAAAAAGTAAATGAAATGGCTTCTCAAATACTATAAACTGAATTGGATTTCAATTTTTCTCAAGTTGAACTTAAATGTCAAACGATAGTCTATATTTTTTCCAAATAGCACCATCTATTTATTTTTTTTTACTTAATCTGGTAGACACTTTTTTTCTGACTTCAATGATGTAATCATGTTAATTTTAGTGCAAAACTAATATGAAATAAAAAATAAAAGTTTAGCTAAAATAGGTTAGGTTTCATAAAATTTTCAAGTGTGCCGTGGAAAACAAAAAAAATCTTAATCAACAAATATCATTTAAACGTCAGTGTGGTATTTTATAGTTGATTTTAGTTATTTTTTAATAATTTTAATTGTAATATTTTAGAAAGATAATTTTTTTTGAATAAAAATGTTTTTGAATAATAAGTTGAATAATAAATGTTTATGAATAACAAATGTTAAATAACAAATGTTTTTGAATAATAAATGTTGTAGATTAATACATTTTAAACAATAATAAATATTTTCCTAAATGAAAATTGAGACAATTATAGTATCATTTGAACAATACTATAGTTTCATCACAAAATGAATGAAAGTACCCGGGTACCTTAACGGTAAACGAAGGGTGAAAAATTTAACGGTAAACCTAGGGTTAAGGTACTGCTGACCTATAAGCAAAAAAATCCATTTTAAACCTTGAATACTTTTTTTTTAAATGGGTGTTAAAAAAACTAAACAACCTTCTACAAACAAAAACTTGGTTTTTGTGTGTCAGTCAATTATTTGTTTCTTAGACGTTTTGTTTACTAAACACGCCATCATCAACTTTCTTTATTGTCTTTAGCATATTGTATTTTTACAATAAACTTTAGCAGCAAAAATTCTGAATACATAAAAGCAAGCACTGTTAAAAATAATCGAAAAATCCTTAAATTACTTTTTTTCTATGGAAAATGGTTCTTACGAAAAACACAAAACATTTGTCTAGGAACTGTCAGTTCTTATTTACAACAATAGATTGTCAATCATGTTTGACATTAACAGAGAAAAATATACCATTTACCGTTAAAAAAAATGTATATCCGCAAGGGAAATAACCACATTGGTACGACCTTTCTTTCTAAAATTAGACATAGATATTTAAAAGAATACGGTAATTTTACTATACCCCTACAAACTGATAACCATTAGAGCACCAAATCCAAATGCTAATATCTTGATAAGATGGTACTTAATCAACATAAATTAAGTACATTATTTTGAATTATAGTTTATTTTTTTCCATTTCAAATAAAACACAACTTTTAAAGACAACTCCCAAAGCAGATGATAAATTGAACGTATAAATTCAAGATAAGCGAAATACCAATACTTGGAATCAGTTACCTATTGGATCTCTATAAGGTCCACACACACCGGCGCGATTTCGACGCGGTCGCGGGCGCGGGCGCGGTCACGATAATTGGTAACCAAGGTTACTTATTATCATGACCGCGACCGCGTCGAAATCGCTTGGTTACCAATTATCGTGACCGCGCCCGCGCCCGCGACCACGTCGAAATCGCGCCGGTGTGAGTTGACCTTTACCCAAAAAACTTTTTCATTTGTTAATAAGTAAAAATTTATAATAATCGTTTAAAGTTATTGTTAATACATACTTATATCGACCCTTGAATCTCTTATTTCAAAGTAAATGAGCTTAATTAAAATCAGTTATCTTTTTCGGGAGAAATACATTTTTCCGCTACTTCTACTATTTCAAGAAATCAATACAATAAATTTTAACCGACTTGACTTGTCAATTACGAGTCCAAATAAAACGAAGGTGATTCTTTATGGAAAAAGCATATAAGCGATAATTTATTGCGTCACATCATATCAAAATAATTAATTAATTAATTAAGTTGGTTGCCTCTTCTGCTAGGCATAAATAAAAAATACAGAGCGTAAAATCCAACGTTTATTACTTCTGTTTTAAAATTGTAATTGAAAATCATATTTCATAATTGAAAATTTAATATAGTATTCGACAGACGATTGCCTACCGTAATAATTACAAATTATTGTTAATTAAAAGTCCTATTTCATTACTTTTTAGTCATTGAAAACGAGTTCAATTTATCGACATATTAATCTCGACGGCTATCAAATTTATTACTGCGCCCACTAAATCGCTCGGCTTGCTGGTAACCGACTGGTAGATAAGGCTAATTACTTTATCTCGTCAAGATTGAATTAGTTTTTATTGAAGGTATTTTTTTTTGTTTTATTGTAATTTTATTTGAGCGTATCTTATCTCCTGTAAGGTGCGCTTGGTAATTGTGTTTTGGAAGTGTGAAAATAAACAACACGAGGGACCTTAATTACCAGTTTAATAATAACGATAAGTTTAAACATAAAAAAAAGATAATGGTTATTATGCTGTATAAAAAACAAAACATACGGCACTTCTCACACTGTTTTTAGTATGCAGGTGACTTCTTTGTAGGTATATATAATTGATTTTTGTAGTATAAGTATATTCTTTGCAATAATCGATTAAAAATAATTGGTAACTTACCTACAAACGCTTCTTAATAATAAATCATTACACTATTATACTTTCCATAAAATTGCTTGGGACGTTTCTAGAAGAACTGTTAAGACTTTTGGTTGACCGAAATTTCAGTAACTTCTTGGACACGAACTTCTTTAACTTCATTGTTAATAGCAATATATATATTTAAAATTTCATTTTAAAATTTCTGTTTTTGGATTTCACCACCAATTATCAAATTTAATCCACAATATGTATTGCACATTTAATCGTCTATGTATCATTTATAGTTTTTTATATCGCAATAGTAATAAATATTGTGAGATCCCTATACAGGGTGTCTCAGATTATATTCCCAGCATGGGGATTTCGCTTAATATAAGAGATACAGGTTTGTTTAAATTAGATGAATTATTCCTTAGTATGAGTCACAATCAACTTCTAAAAATACAAAATTTATCGTGCTTCTGATGTTACAGCAAAACATGAAAATGTCGAATTTCTTTTTTCCCTATTAACTTTTTTATTTCTTTCATTAGATCAATTTAATTAGTACTTTTTAATTTCGTTTTTTCTTATGGGCTGCGAAATTGGCTATGGAAAAGTTAAATGTGTTTTTTTTTTCTTTTAAATGAGATATTACTTGCTATATCTATTTTTATAAATAAGTAACAAAATGAAAAAAAATCGTATTTTATCCATCAAGCTACCTACCATTTTTGAGATATTACCCCTAATTTAATTTTTTCTTTTGGGCCGCGAAGTTGGTTATGGAAATGTTAAATGTGCTTTTTTTTCCTTTTAAATGAAATATTACTTGCTATATCTATTTTTATAAATAAGTAACAAAATGAAAAAAAAATCGTATTTTATCTATCAAGCTACCTACCATTTTTGAGATATTACCCCTAATTTAATTTTTTCTTTTGGGCCGCGAAGTTGGTTATGGAAAAGTTAAATGTGCTTTTTTTTTCTCTTTTAAATGAGATATTACTTGCTACATCTATTTTTATAAATAAATCACAAAATGAAGAAAAATCGTATTTTATCCATTAAGCTATCTATGAAAATAAAAACAAAAACAACTAATTAAATGTCAAATGATAGTTACTATTTGTGCGGTATCATTTATTAAAATTTTATAGTATTGTTGTGTAATTCGATAGTTTTTGTAGCGAGTTTGTTATCATATAATTATGGACACATTTACAACTAATTAAAAATTGTATATGTTGAAATGCTACATTCTTTGCCATAGAAACTGTGTAAAGACTGATAATTCTAATTTTCTATTGAGATGTTTAGGATTTTTGTTTGTTCTCGAAAAAAAAACATATGCTTTTAACTTTATTTCCAAATTTCTGTAATTACGCATCCTTCGTTGCTTTCTGTGTAAGTATATTTGCTCAGCTTCCATACAGTTTTTATGGTAAAGAATATAGCTATAGCACTTCAACGTGTCAAATTTTTCGCTATTTTTAAATGTAGCCATCATTATAACAATTACCTACTACAAAGACTAATAATAATAAAATTCTAATAAATTATACCACAGACAAATGTTAACTGTAATTTGACATTTAATTATTTGTTTCTTGTTTTATTTTTATATACAGGGTGTGTATAAATTGGCGGAAGCTCTACACGTGACGATGTTCTTTGTAAAATTCTAAGTCGAAAATCTTCATACAAAAATGTTGTACCATGCTTCCTATGGCCTCAGGAACCATTTAAAGAAAAAAAAATTGGCAACATTGCATACATTGATTTGCGTTTGGACATTTTTTTATCAGCAATTTTTACTTAGGTATTTACAATTTTTGTTTGAACTGAAAGCCTTCAGTTCGTAAACATAGCTGCAAACTTTTGGGTATCGTAAAACACAAACTAAAAATAATTACGAGAAAAACAGAGATGACAGCTAATGACAATGTTGCCATATGTATTATTTTCATTCAAATCAGTGATTTACATATTTTCAACAACAATTTTTGAAAGAAGAACACAATATCTAGGAAAAAATATTATTCGAAATTTATTTTTATTCCAAATTGCAGCTTTTTCATTTGCAAGTATTAAATAATAACGCTTATTAAAGGACTAAATGTCAAAACTTTGAGGACCTCTTGCAGACACAGCAAGCATGGTACAACATTATCGTATTAAGATTTTCGACTTAGAATTTTACGAAGAACATCGCCACGTGTAGCGCTTCCGCCAATTTTTACACACCCTGTATAGCTTTAAAAGTGATGGATAAAATGCGGATTTTCTTCATTTTGTGACTTATTTATAAAAATAGATATAGCAAGTAATATCTCATTGAAAAGGGAAAAAAAGTACATTTAACTATTTCATAGCTAACTTCGCGGCCCGAAAGAAAAGATGAAATTAGGGGTAATATCTCAAAAATGGTAGGTGTTAAAAAAATCTAAAAGAATGGTTACATCTATATATATAAAAATGAATTTTTAATGTTTTTGGGTTGTAAGGTATAAATGATAGATTCCTGTTTTTTGCTACGTTTCGGTGTAGTTTTTCACCTTTATCAAGCTGTTTTTATTTTTTCCTTTTTTACGTCGTAAACATTTTTCTACAATAATTATTAATTAACATAAATAGTTACATAAATCACATTAAAATTTTATCTTACCTAATAAGTATTTTGCACAAATGCAACGTGTTAAAAATATTTTTAAAAAAATTTTATTACCACACAAACTATGGTAAATACCTTTAATTCTTTCCATCCACAACTACAGTTCACCCTTGAAATTGAAAAAGACAATAAAATACATTTTCTTGATATGACCTTAATACACTTAAAAACTAACCAAGTTATTACAGAATGGTACACAAAACCTACTTTTTCTAATAGACTTTTAAACTTTGAATCCACCCAACCTTTGGCCCATAAAAAAACTGTCATTTATAATTTAACAAAAAGGGCAATTCAACTTTCACATTCTACAACCAGACACAACCAAATAAAAAGAATAAAGGACATTTTAACGCAAAACAATTATCCAACCAAATTAATAAATAATATTATCAAACAGCAAACACACAAGTTTTATAACAACCATAACAACAATAATAACAGCAAAAACAAAGAAAAAATAGAGACATTTCAATTTATTCCATTACCATACATTGCCACTCTATCAGAAAAATTGAACAGCATTGTAAAGCCGTATATAATCTAAAAATTGCACATAAAAATTCCAATAATCTAACACAATTATTCACTAAACTTAAAGATTCCATTAAAGATTGTAAAAAGACCCACACTGTGTATAAAATTCCATGTCAAAATTGTAAGGGAATTTACATCGGACAAACCAAACAATACCTCGAAAAAAGAATCCAAGCTCACAAATATACAAAAAACTGTAGCACGGCGTTAAATAAACATACAAAAAATGCATCACACACTTTTAATTTTAATGAAACAAACAACAATTTTAAAACAAGAATTCAAAGATAAACCAAGGTAAATTATTGAAATGTTGGAAATTCAACAACACAAACACTGTATCAATGATAAAACAGACATTCAAAAGCTAAGCTCCATATACAACAATTTAATTAAACCTAACCAAATTGATTAAAAATCAAAACTTTACCGAGTCCAACCCTGTTATAAATGATTAGTAATACGTTAGCGACATCGTCGTTTGAAAATTAAAACTGCAGTACACATCCGCCTATTGACCACGTTTTTAAATTGTATATTTTGTGATCGTCTTTATAAAATCTCGTTTAATCTGTTTTAATCTGTTTTAATCTTTTATTAAAGCAAGTACAATTATTAATGGTAATAAACTTTTTTTAAAAATATTTTTAACACGTTGCATTTGTGCAAAATACTTATTAGGTAAGATAAAATTTTAATGTGATTTATGTAACTATTTATGTTAATTAATAATTATTGTAGAAAAATGTTTACGACGTAAAAAAGGAAAAAATAAAAACAGCTTGAAAACAGGTGAAAAACTACACCGAAACGTAGCAAAAAACAGGAATCTATCATTTATACCTTACAACCCAAAAACATTAAAAATTATTATCATCACGAAAAGGTAAACAATCAAACCAAATCTATATACAGGGTGTAGACTCGGATCACGCAACATAGCGATTTCAATGGTAAAATTTTAAAAGTCGAATTCTTGCTCCGCTAATTATTTTAGAAAAAAAGTGCAAATACGTTTTTTGTAGAGAAAAAAATTCTGTATCCATAAATGTAATCAATATTACTTTTTCGTTTTCCAATAACTGAAAATTAAGCAAATTAAAAAACGCGTTTTCGCTAAAATCTGTAGTGCCTTGGAATTATGCTGTGACAACTGCCCAGCCTAATGTCACTTATACTGTCACTTTGACGCGAAATTCATTCTTAATTATACTTTATATTTTATCAAACATTTATTTTACACAATTAGTTATGTTTTCATTGCAAGATATAATAAAAATGATAATTAAGAATAAACTTCAAACGTCAAAGTGACAGTAAGTGTTAGTAAGATGGGCAGTTGTCACAGCATAATTCCAAGGCACTACAGATTTTAGCGAAAACGCGTTTTTTAATTTGCTTAATTTTCAGTTATTGGAAAACGAAAAAGTAATATTGATTACATTTATGGATACAGAATTTTTTTCTCTACAAAAAACGTATTTGCACTTTTTTTCTAAAATAATTAGCGGAGCAAGAATTCGACTTTTAAAATTTTACCATTGAAATTGCTATGTTGCGTGATCGAGTCTACACCCTGTATATAAAAATGAATGTATGTATGTTTGTCCTTTATGCATTCCTATACCACTCATCCGATCCTGACCAAATTTGGCACAGACAATCTATAGGACCATGGGAAGAACATAGGCCATATGAGAATTCCCAAAAGTTCCAAAAATTCCCAAAAGAACCAAAATTCCCAAAAGATCCAAATATCACAAAAGTTTCAAAATTCTCAATAGATACAAAAATTCTCAATAGATACAAAAATTCCCAAAAGATCCAAAATTCTCAAAAGGTCAAAAACGTCCACCGGGCGCGAGCGCGAAGCGCGAGTCGTCTGTGATTGATAAAAAAATTCACCGAGCGAAGCCGGGTCACTACGCTAGTATACTATACAAATGAATGTATGTATGTTTGTATGGATGTTTGTCCTTTATGCATTCCTATACCATTCATCCGATCCTGACCAAATTTGGCACAGACAATCTATAGGACCATGGAAAGAACATAGGCTATATGAGAATTCCCAAAAAAATCGTCCGGAAAAGATATTGAGGAAAACGTGCCAAAATCTTACACACAACATTTAAATCGGGTCGTCTGGAGCGAGAATTTCGTCAAAATTTGACAATTTGTCAATTCGACGTAACGTTTAAACGCTCGAACCTTCTACGCGCAAGCCGGGATCTAGCGGTGAAGGAGCCCCAAAGGGGCTCCGGAATCGCTAGTTCTACGTAAAAACGTACCTAAAGGAGGTGCAATTAGAATTGTTGTAATAAGTAAGACAAACAAGTTATGAGAAAAAAACAGAAATTGGACATTTTCATATGTTTTGCTATAACATCTGAAGCACGAGGAATTTTGTACTTTTAAAAATCGATTGTGGCTCCTCTCACACTTAAGAATAATTCATTTAATTTAAACAAATGTGTATCTCTTATAATAAGCGAAATCCCTATGCTGGAAATCTAATCTGGGACACCTGGTATAGTCTCGAATAAATTGAATTGTATGTTATTAATATTTTAAGGTTTGTCAAAATACACGTCTGAATTGTTGCGTGACAGCTAATTCGTCTTCCTATTGCATTATTTAACAATCTAAGAAATGAGCTAGTACAAAAAGTATCAACATGTAGTTAAGATAGAAGGCGATGCGTGTTTCAGTCGATGACAATTTTAGTATGTAATTTAAAGTTATTATTCTTCGACCATTTTTCCGAATATCTTATTTTATATTTCATGATGCACGCACGTCATATTAAATCGACAGCGTTGTATTTGTCATGGATGGAAGTTATCTGCGGTCTATATATTTATATACACAACCCGAGTTGTAACGGGAAATGTTACTTATTGGAAATGTGCCTGATAAATGAGCATTCGTGATGAAGTCTATGTAAGTATATGAATATATTTGGAAATAATAGTTTGACATAGAATTATCATTCTGCGTCTTTAGTTAACCCAGTTACGTATTAATAGCTTCATTTTAATCACTATCATCAGAAAAGCGTGTCAGTTCAGAACATGGTAAAATGCTCTTAAAAACAAATAACATAACTTTTTGAGTCATTCGCAGAAATTGAATGGTAATCTTTTGTTATATTTATTAAAAAAGTGACTAGAAATTATATAATTTCCACTAATGTAGTCATTTCATCATCACATTTGGCTATCCACACATTCTTTCGTAGTCTTTCAATCTCCTCCTTAATTCCATAGTTGTTTTTCTCTTGTCTTTTTACCAGATTTTTCTGGGTCTACATTAGGGTTTCTTTCCCGGGATCCCGGTCCATTTTAAGCTATTTTATATTTCCCGGGAAATGTTTTTTGTCCCGGGACTTCCCGGGATTTAAAAAAAGTGTTGTTTTCGTTTATTTTGTGCTAAGATCTTTGTAATACTATCATAACTTATCAGAATTTTATGCTTAAAATGTCTTTACTAACAGTAAATTATGGAAAAACTTCAAAATAATTTATTTTTTTTAGTATGGCGCAAAGAAGCCCGGTTTCCATTACAAAGTTAATATCTTCAAAATACTTTTACAGTTTTATTTTGGTGTACCCTGATAATTCAAAGCAAAATAGTTTATAAATGAAATTTTATTGATAATAACGATTTTTCTTTGCTGCTAGATGCTCTCAAGACAATTTCACCTACATCAATAGAGACTGAGAGAGCATTTTATGCAGCAGGACTTTTTGTTTAATAAATTAAGAAAAAGACTAATTGACTGAAGCACAGATCACCTTTGTTTTCTTAAATCACATTACAAAAATTCATTGTAAAAATTATATTATTGTATTCATAAATATGAAATTGCAATAGAAAGGTTATAATTCCCAAATGTATGTTTCTCTCACCAATATTATTGAATTATTTGTAATAATCATGGAGCAAAATGCATTACATATATGACTTGGTCTTTAAGTAATAAGCCGTTCCCTTAATTTTTTGGGTTATTAATTTTAAAATATTGACATAATTTATTACATCCCGGGATCACGGGAAATCCCGGGACAAAGGCCGATTTCTTCCCGGAATCCCGGGACAAGCAAAATGGTCAAATATGAGAAACCCTAATCTACATCTTCTTGTGGTCTCCTTTTATATTCCTTCCTAGTTATTTTTTCATCTGTTATTTTGTATGTGTTCTAACCAACTTAGCTGCCCTTTTTCCCTGTTTTTTTTTTCTATCGCCTTCATCTTTAACTGACCTCTATACAAGGTGTCCCAAATTCGAGTAAATGCATGGGGATCTCGCTTATCTTAAGAGCTACGAGGTCTAAAATTGCGAAATTAGATACTCATCAAGCATCTGCAAAGAAAATTTTAATAGTGGTCTTAGTTCAAAAGTTATTCAAGAAAAACTGAAAAAATTGATTTTCATTTTTTTTGCCCTATTTCTTAATTTTTTTAAGATATCGACAATCTGGAAGCACTTTTCCATGGCAACTTCTTACGCTTTATATTTTGAGTTAACATAAAATTTCCAACAACGTTTCGTCTCTTCAGAAACATCAACTTAATTTTTTTTAAATACGCCGAAAAAAATTTAATCTCATAGTCGGTTAGCATTTTGTCTTCTGATTTTAATGATATATGACACTTCTTATCTAAAATGATATTTTATCACAAAAATTTGAGAAAAACTCATTTTGTCCAATTTTTGAATCAAATGATCTTATACAAACAAAAACAAAAAAAAAACAATTTTTGTTGTTCTGTTAAAACTGTCACTTTGACATTAATATGATCGTGATTAATTGTACAATTTGCAACCAGCTAGAAATTCTTTGATATTTGTGCTTTTGTTCGCAATTGTAATTTTCACGATGTTCTTGTACTTCTGGTAGTACCTATTCGTTGCCGCAATTTCTCTTGTGGACACCGAAGCGTTGTTTTGAACCGTAATGTATGATATTTATAATTTTATAAACAAAGCTCATATTTATGAAAACAATATACCTGTTCTAAAATAATATCTGTAGTTTCATTGGACACTCTGCTGCCATAAGATTTGCCAGGTTTTTAAACGATCCATACTTTGATGAGTTTTTGTGCAATAGATAAAAATAACATCGAAATGGTTGTTGTCTTTCTGGGTACAGTTCAAGATAATTATGAACAGATTTATCACAATTTCTATGTGAAGAATAATAAATTTGTAACATTTCCCGTTTTTCTTTGTTTGTTAAATCCATTTTATTAAATATGATAATCAACACATTTTAAGGAATTCGAGAAATGTCATAATACACAAAATTTTGTTTTCTCATGGCATGCTTTTTAATTTTCAACAGTTTATTTAATATTTTATTGAAATCAATTACAATATCATATTTGTAACACCTTTTATTTTCCATAATTGACGAAAATTATTTTAACAATAGTCCGCAATACACGAAGGGATAGCGAATAAATAAATAAATTAAAAATGTTCTTCCAGAACAAAGTGACAATAAAAATTGCGAACTAAAGCACAAATATCAAAGAATTTCGAGCTGGTTGCAAATTATACAATTAATCAAGATCATATTAATGTCAAAATGACAGTTTTAACAAAAGAACAACAAAATTGTTTTTTTTTTGTAAGAGATCATTTGATTAAAAAATTGGACAAAATGAGTTTTTCTCAAATTTTTGTGGTAAAATATCATTTTAGATATTAAGTGTCATATATCAATGAAATCAGAAGACAAAATGCTAACCGACTATGGGATTAAAATTTTTTCGCCGTATTTAAAAAAATTAAGTTGATGATGGTTCTGAAGGGACGAAACGTTGTTGGAAATTTTATGTTATCTCAAAATAGCAAGCGTAGGAAGTTGCCATGGAGAAGTGCTTCCAGATTGTCGGTATCTTAAACAATTTACAAAATATGTAGTGCAAAAAAACGAAAATTTACTTTTTCAGTTTTTCAGGAATAACTTTTGAACTAATACACTTGATGAGCATCTTATTTTGCATCTTTGTCCTGTTTTAACCGACCTCGTAGCTCTTAAAATAAGCGAGATCCCCATGCATTTACTCGAATTTAGGACACCCTGTATATTTCCTTTCTGATTTTATTACTAGTATTATCCGTCAGCCTCTTCTATCTACCAGCGGTGTCGAGGGGATGGCTTCTTTCCATTTTCTCGTGTTCGTCGCCTTTTTTTTTAGCTTGGTTTCATGTCCGTCCTTGTATGTTTGCTACCTCATTGTTTTACGTATTCGTGGGTCGTCCGCGTCTTATTTTGTTTTTTAATTCTTTCTCCCATATCATTTGCGAACAAGAGCTTATTATTTTTATTCTTTCCATTTTCCAGTTACCTACCTAGATAACATGTTTAGCTATTTTGATCGCTAAATCCATCACGACTGACAATAGTGTTAGATTGTTGCAATAAACAGTATTTAAAACACAAGACGTTACACAGTTATAAAAGGAGTCTTACTTTTTTTTAAATCAACGAAATAGTGGGTAACTAAAAATACATATTGTAGCTCCATTATGTTAAAGAACTGCAGGAGAGTGGGTAGTTCCCATTAAATTAATATGCGTCTTGCTTTGTATAATTGCTACGAATGTCAACTAAAAGTCTAATTGATTCTGAAGAAAATGTCAACAAGACTACCGTATTGAGTAACAGATCCTTTTAGAAGTTGGTTTGAAAAGGAAATCGATTAGTCCATTCTTTTGCATATCATAATTCAGTAATAAGATATTTGTTTGTATACAAGATAAGAAATCATTAGGTTATAAAAGCATTAGAACGCCATCATATTTCCGATGCGAGCCAATCACGAGAGTGGCGCGATGTGGGAATCGCAGCAGTCCGTGACAGCGCCCCCTCTAATGAGCTCCCCGGGGGAACCGTGCTATGAAATATTCACCACGTACACCATTATCCTCCACTTACTGCGCTACCTATGATGGATTTATTTAAGACGAAGCAGAGAACCCGAAAGAATAACATGTGTTGCCTGAATTATTTAAAATTTTATTTCTTCTAAACTTTATCGTCCTCTGGTTATTCAAGCGGAGCGACCCCCGCAATTTGATATTTCTTAAAAATCTAACAATGCGCGTTATTGTAGCTCCATAGTTTATTCAAAACTTATCAATTTCTTATCAATTTTTTTTATTTATTATTAAAGTGTTATTCAACTTTATGGTTGATTGTTATAAGCAGAATTAAAAATAACATTATTCATCTGTGTGCACTGTGCATCTACCGTATTTTCGACTTTTAGTTATTTTTTGTACTTGAAAGGAACGTACAGGGTAGAAAGATCTTGTTAAGGAGTTTACTGATACCGCTCTTCATGATTATTTTGCAGGTATCCCGAAAAAAGATTTGTTGGAATTTTGAAGGACTGGAATTTACTTTTATGTAAAGCATTGTTGAAAGAGAATATTTAAGAAAATATTAGGCGTGCTTTAAAATATTAATTAATTTCTGCTTATTCCTCATATGAAAGCCGAGCCTAAAATGTTGAAGTTTGTGATTTAATAATAAACAAAGAAATTTTTTAGGTTAGCCGCTAATTTAAGCTGCATTGAATGTCATTTTGACATTACTTGCTCGTAAAAATTTTAGTAGTCTTATTACTTATTTTTCGTATCGATGAGTGAACATCAATTAAATCCACTGTCACAACAAAATAGCAAACAAATTTTGACACCTACAGGTCATTATCAAATGACGCCAAAAACTAAGGTTTATCCTGGAAAGTTAGTGAGAAATGTAAAACCACCAAAGTCCCAACTGCAACAGTTTAAAGAAGAACACGCCTCAACATCTGCACCAGAAGCGTTAGATGAGGAAGTCGAACAGTGTACATTTCAATTACATGTGTCGTCCATCGAATTTGCAGAGCAGAGTTTTAAACGATTGAAAAAAAACATTGGTGAGAACGGCAACCTTCATGTAAGCTGGACGTTCATGAATTTTCCAACGTCATGCACTCCTCTAATTATTGTTAACCACAAAATTAATGTATTAAATTATTCTAGGACTTATAAAATACCGCTTAATGGCAAGTTTTACACTTACGTGGCAGACAAGTTCATACTATTTGAATTACACGTTTTTTCGGCAGATAAAGATAAACCACCTACTATTGGCAGCACTTTAGTGCATATTGATGACGTATTGACACGCCCTAATACAAAAATACGTCATCAAATCAACTTCAACGAGGAAAATACCGAAAATAGGCAATCGACTTTTGCAAGAGTATCTGTTTGGTATATGTTGGAATGTAATGAGGAAAAGTTAAATTTGCTTAAAGCAGAAGCCGCCCACAGACATAGCGTAGCATTAGAAGCTGACGAAGAATCTTCGCATACAAGTAAACCACTTTTAGACAGCGCGTCAAGCCTTTCGGCTTTGACGATCCCCCAACGTTCAGAAGTACTTCGCTTTAAAGAAGCACTAGATCTAGTTTTAAACCGTAATAAAGCACTACGGACGACGCAATCTGAAATTTCAAATGAGCTCCATGAAAGGACCAAATGGTTATTCGAGGAGTGCAACTGGAGAAGAACTTTGGAAGAGTACGCTATACTTCGAGGAAAAAATCCGGCGACCGTCCAGTGGCGCCAGTGGAGAGATGCGGATACCTTACATGTCAGGATCCGCGATTATTCCATCCCATCGAACAAGTACGACCCAGAAGTCACCATCACTATTCACTACTTGTCGCTATATGCGGAGAGCAAGGTAATGCGGAATGAAAATATTCAGCAAATTTTCGTCACTTACACGTTCTTATCCCATAAGGGTGCTGAAATGGAAACTCCTGTTAGTTTGCCCAAAAACCAAAGCGGGAAACTCGTCTTTAATTTCACTAAAAGTTTTAGTATCGACCAAGATACGCATCACTCTGATTGTATGCTTCTGGCTGATATGATTAAAAACCAACAAAACATACAGTTCGATGTTGTTAGTGAACCGATTCCCGATGCAAACCAAATTCAGACTTGTGAGGAGATTGTATTTGGCGAACTCGATGTATTTAAACTGGTCCAACTGGAAGTTAATAATTCTACGGAACAAATTCCCGTAAAAAGTTTTAAAGCTGAAGAAGAAATGGGCTATTTATTGGTTACTGTCGATGGCATTCTAGCTATGAGAAAGATAGCTCTGAAATTATTGGCCCCTCATGATTATCGGTTGTTAGAATGAACTGAAAGCTGCAGTAAAAATATAAGAAACCTTTACAATATTTTTTTACTTTTAATAGTTTAACATGATAAAAAGCAAAATTTGGATTTTGCTTAATTTTCCTACTGCTATTTTAATAAATATCTCCGAAACTGATGCACTGATTTCAAAACTAAAAATATAATTATCCATAGTTGTTTGTCGTTTTCTTGAAAAGTCACAACAATGTGACGATACAAAAGGCGTCTATAAATGTGTGGAGCATTTTGTGAAGTAAATTTAGTCAATGTTTCCGCGGAAAACATAAGCAATTCTCCAAAATTATTTCCATTTCGAGTGGTATCCAGAAACTTTATTTTACGATGTACTCACTCATTAAAAAGTGCGGGATGAAATTACTCAAACTTATTTTGTTTCCCTAAATTATAATAAACTAGCTGATTTACCCGGCGTTGCCAGATGATTACAATTCTCTTTTATCAATCCCAGACTGCTCGCGCTCCGCGCTCGCGTTCGGCGGACCTTCCCAAACGTTCCCGGCCGTTCTTTATACGACGTTTAATCCGTTGGGTCCTAAATAGTAACTGTGCAAAATTCGGTCCCGATCGGTCAACGGACCTAGGATGCTATAGCGAGCAAACAAACATACGAACAAACAAGCTCTTTTATATTTTATATAGGTTGGTACCTATAGATTTTTATTTTACTTCATGAAATTTATTTTGTAACAGTGTAGCCGATATATTCTTTTTACTATACTTTTTTATACGTACCATTTACTTACTTTTTTTTTTATTGAATTTCCAATCTGTTAATATTTTATTTAACGTAATAATGCCCCCAAATTTATTGGGGTGGTACTCTTTTTACGCATTATTGGCTTCTAGTCGTATTTTCGCGTGTCTGGAACATTCTTCGCCTACAATTCTTCGCCCACAATTCTTCGGCGCCACAATACTTCGCCGCCACATTTTTTCGCCGCATACAAGCATATCACAAATTTTGTTTGTAAATGTGTTTTTATTTATAACGTAATTTTTACAGATTATTTTACATAGGTCGGGTCACGTTAGGTTAGGTTTACTTAATTTTTATTCATACTATAATAACATAAACAGGATCAAAAATCACAGCATACGCTATTTATGCAGCAATTTTTAAACATAATTTTAAAAGAAGAAGTATTAATATACAACAGAAACAACTTTAGGCTAATGTAAAATAATCTGTAAAAATTACGTTATAAATAAAAACAATCACATTTACAAAAAAAAATTGTGATATGCTTGTAAGCGGCGAAAAATTGTGGCGGCGAAGATTTGTAGCAGCGAAGAATTGTGGGCGAAGAATTTTGGGCGAAGAATTGTGGGCGAAAAATTGTGGCGGCGAAGATTTGTAGCAGCGAAGAATTGTGGGCGAAGAATTTTGGGCGAAGAATTGTGGGTGAAAAATGGTGGCGGCGAAGATTTGTAGCAGCGAAGAATTGTGGGCGAAGAATTTTGGGCGAAGAATGTTCCTAGACCCGTATTTTTGTGAGCAAAGAGTGCTAATTGATGTGGTTTTCTCTATGCTATTATTAATTTCTGATTATGTTTTGCAGCCAAAACGCAATTTGCGACTCATTTTCTTTGAAAAAATATAGTCACTCACCACCCTGAACACATTGTTGCGTATTTTTAGCACTATTTAGCTCAGCTTTGAGTTAAAAAAAGTTGTACAAAGACGATTCTTTATAACATTACCTTGTTTTTTAGTATAGTAAACTAGTTAACTAGCTTATGGACACTTGGGTATATTATGTAAAAATTGCTGAAACAATTTTAAATTTAGCAAAACTTTTCTGCTTACTGTAAACAAAGTAGAGGGATTCTTAAGAAGGTAATATAAAAATAAACAAATAATTGCTGTGTAAAAAATTATTCCCTTATAAAATGTGTATATAAATTGGCATTATGTCAACTTACGTTCTTAGTAAATAATGAATTATTTGACATGACTTTCGTAATGAGGTAGCTAAATTAGTACAAACAGGTAATTAATCAGCAGCTGACATGACTTAGTGGAACTTACCTTCATGCCCTTGTTTAAAATGTCAACTATAAAATTTATTGAAGATTATAAGCGTAATTAATGTACGGGATTTTTAATTTTTTGCAATTAAATATTTTCAATTAAACTTGCACTTCGCAGTTACTACAAAACAAGTTTGGATCAAATTAATTAAAAAGTTAAAGATGTTTAGTGTATTTTAAGCTAAAATGCTGGTTTTATTTCCCTTTAAGCAATTTAGTGTTCTATATTTAGTGAAAGGTGCATCAACATTGGTGCTAACTTGATTTGTTTAGGAGTTGTGGTATTTTTTCTGCAGTTTGCCAATAAATTTAATCACTCAACACTAATTGTTATTATTTTATATTTTTTACTTTTTTTGTCATCACAAATTAAGTATTTGCTATAATATACTTATTTTGATGGCATTTTGCAAGATTGTTCAGGGAATTATTGATAAATTGTATGTATTACATTTGTTTTTCATGACGACTAAAAGTCTAACTTCTAACATTTTCGCATTTTTTTATTAGGTACATGTAATGTATAACGTTTATTTAAAAGTATGCAAATTTATTGAATTCTTATCTTCAAGTTTGGGGTCAGTTAAGTATTTCTAAATGTTAGGTGGTAGTTTTTTCCTAAATAACTGCAACCTAAAACAAAACACGGTGGTTCGTTATGCTAATTTTATATCAAATAAAGTTATTTACATATTTTAGATTACAGATACTTGGCTATGTTGAAAATGTAAATAATTTATCAATCGAAGTAGGTAGATATTAATGAATGCAGCGAAAATGTGTTCCTAGCAATCGCTCTTCATTTTAAAAATAGACACCTGCACACCTTAATTAAGCCTTTTAAATGAAACTGTTTATGGAAGTAGTTTGTTGTCAAAGTGTTTATGGAAGAAATTTATCAGACTTAAATTATTTATAGAGCGTTACATTAGCATATATATTAAAATGGGAATTTGTACATATGTCATAGCAATTTTTGCAATATGTGAAGTAGGATATCAATTCTTTGATCATTGGGATAAAATATCAACGCCCATTTTTATAAGTTGTGGCATTTCATGCAGTTAATATACTTTCTGCATTTAATAAAATTTATATTCATTCTTAAAACTTTTACAAAGCTTGCATAATAGTTTATTTGGCGTTGCGGTATTAAAAAAAAATTTAAGGAAAGCAAATTATTTGCTCTATAGAAAAATCTACAGCAATCGGATTTTTCTATTCTATTAAGTGCTATCTATGTAAGTTAATAAAATTAATGTTCTATAGTAAATTAAACTTAAATGTGTTGTTTTAAAAGAAAAGCCGAATCAGAAACTAAACCATACATTTTTTCAAACTTATTGCTGCAGTTGAATTTAGTTCATTTTTAATGAACAACCTTACAAATTTAACGTATTTAATTCTTATTATTTTAGTCTTTTTTAGAAAAAGTGTCTATGCCATGATAAAAACTTAATGATAATTTATCACTAGTACGTTACCCGAGGCAATTTACACAGCCAAGTAGGATATAATCCAAGTAAATCATCTGCTTCCTGATAAAACCGCCCTCAGTGGCAGGTGCCCTATAACGTTAAAAATAAGGCAGTCCAGTCGTTGGTCAAGGCGATGGACTATTAATTCCAACAACACAACGGTCGCATGTAAAACAGACTTAAAAAAGAAATTACAGCTACAAACAGAACACCACGAAGACTGTAAAAGTTGTTTCTAATTAAAAAGTTTAATATTCATAAAAAGTATACCCATAAATTGGGTAGGTACGGCAATTGTCCTATCGTTTCATTTACTTTAAAACAAACCATGTTTTACATTCAGCTTCTCAAATAAATATAGTAATTTGGTGTATACTATATACTGCACAATAAATATCGACCGGTGTTAATAAGCTTAGTGCACTTGAACAAAAATTTTGTGTCAAATTTATTTTCAATTTCGTTTTGATTTGACACTGCCATTTGGACTAATTTTTAGGTGTTATTTCTAAACAAAATACTCCTAACTTATTAAGATATAATGCAAATGACAAAAAACGCAGGCAATATCCATCGATTTTGGTAACGAAAATTCGATAAATTCAAAGACATTTTTGTCTGAATTGTCTAATAGCTCAAGCAATTTATTAAGTTTAGGTATTCATAAACCGAGCCGTTTATTTTAAGAGTGGCATGTCACTTTATGCAAAATATGACTTTAATCTAGTTACGATTACAAAAATATTTGGTGTTTTTACTTTAATCATTTTACGCGCAACTTTTTGCAGAATCATTACTATTTTTGTCAATAGAAATTTTATTGCTAAGCAGAAGTGCAAATACATTTATTTTGACAATGGCATAATGATGGATTTGTTTTTCAATGTAGATACCTCCTATTTACCACAGCTATTGTAAAAGTTTAAATCCAAGTGAAATGTCCAAAATCTTCATCACTCCTATTAATGACAATGATTCAAAATATAAATAAACTTTTTTGTGAAATATCTTATATCAACTTATATACCTTTATCGTTAAATGTACTAATGAATTTACTTATTAATTATGTATTTTATGAATATTAATGATAATAAAAAAATACTTGAATAAACTTATAATGAAATACATTACGTAAATCTATCTATATACAGGGTTCTCGTTTTTCGAGGGCCACTATGGGGATCTCGTAAACGGTAAGAGTTACGACTTCGGTTAAATTGGGGCAAAGTTGTATATTCAGGTGCTTAATAATTTAACGCAAACAGAACTTATCTAGCTCTTTTAGTTTTTGAGATATAGGGAAAAAGTAAAAAAGTGGATTTTTGTTTTTTACCCGTAACTTTTTTAATTGATGTTGAATTTAATTTCTGTAAAAACTTTTTCATGGCCACTTTTTGCAAGGAATCAGAATCTCCCATTATATTTTTCGTGCGACGTTTCGTTTTTTTAAAACCATCATCAGGTCAATTTTTTCTTATGTACGCTATATCTGATTTTAACGCCAATTTGTACAGCATTTTATTCTGAATTCGACAATGTATAACACTTAACACATTTTTCAAACAATTGTTGTTAAAAATGGTAAAAACAAATCCTAATCGGCATGATAAATAATTGTCTTTGTCCCTTTTTCCTTGGAAAAAGGTGAGTAAACCGTATGAAATTACTATTAAAGGGATTTAATTAAAAAAATCGGTATTAATAAATATGTTAGGAATGCATTATTAACATTGTTCACTTATTAGCAAATATTTTTAGAATGTTTTCTTCGGTTAAGTAATAAATGTCTCTAAAATGTGTATTTAATCCCTTATTTGACATACAATTATTTGTAACAAAATGTTCGTAATCAAATAATATAAGTGTTCATAGTTTACAAAAAACGTCTAGAAATCTGTTTACGCTTTTTGCTTATTAGAAGTCATTAAAACAGATAAAAGGCATAACTCGTTATTTTTTGTTACAAATAATTGTATGCCAAATAAGGATTAAATACACATTTTAGAGAAATTTATTACTTAATCCAAAAAAATATTCTAAAAATATTTGCTAATAAGTGAACAATGTTAATGCATTCCTAACATATTTATTAATACCTATTTTTTTAATTAGTAATTTTATGCGGTTTACTTTCCTGTTTCCAAGGAAAAAGAGACAAAGACAATTATTTACCATGCCGATTAGGATTTGTTTTAAATAAAATATTTGTTTTTGCCATTTTTAACAACAATTGTTTCAAAAAAGTGTCAAGTGTTATACATTATCGAATTCAGAATAAAATGCTCTACAAATTGGCGGTAAAATCAGATATAGTGTCCATAAGAAAAATTGTCCTGATGATGGTTTTAAAAAAACGAAACGTCGCACGAAAAATATAATTGGGGATTCTGATTCCTTGCAAAAAGTGACCATAAAAATGTTTTTACAAAAATGAAATTTGACATCAAATGAAAAAGTTACGGGCAAAAAACCAAAATACACTTTTTTACTTTTTTCCCTATATCTCAAAAACTAAAAGAGCTAGATAAGTTCTGTTTGCGTCAAATTATTAAGCACTTGAATATACAACTTTGCCCCAATTTAACCGAAGTCGTAACTCTTACCGTTTACGAGATCCCCATAGTGGCCCGCGAAAAACGAGAACCCTGTATAAAAATGAATGTATGTTTGTATCAGGGCTGCGGAGTCGGGAAAAAAAAAGTCGACTCCGACTCCGATTCCGACTCCTGATAATTTTAGTAGGTCGACTCCGACTCCGACTCCGACTCCGGCAAAATTAAATACTAAGACATTTTATGGTGTGTAATATAAGAAAAAGAAAAACAAATATAAAGAAATTATTTAAAATTTGAGTTTAAATTTTGTGGCAAAGGACCACCTCGCAATTTTTTGTTGTACTCGGAGTCGGAGTCGGAGTCGGTATATTTTTTCCGACTCCGACTCCGACTCCACTGACCAGAAATGTCTCCTAATCTCCGACTCCGACTCCGACTCCGACTCCGACTCCGACTCCACAGCCCTGGTTTGTATGTATGTATGTCCTTTATGCATTCCTATACCATTCATCCGATCCTGACCAAATTTGGCACAGACAATCTATAGGACCATGGGAAAAGGATAGGTTATATAAGAGTACCCAAAATTTACAAAAATTCCCAAAAGATCCAAAATTCCCAAAAGATCCAAAATTCATAAAAGTTTCAAATATCTCAATAGATACAAAAATTCTCAAATGATCTAAAATTCTCAAAAGGTCAAAAACGTCCACCGGGCGCGAGCGCGAAGCGCGAGTAGTCTGTGATTGATAAAAAAAAGATCCAAAATTCTCAAAAGGTCCAAAAATCTCAAAAGTTTCAAAAATTCCCAAAAGGTTAAAAACTCCCAAAAAAAAATTCAAAATGAATTATTCATCAATTTACTTAAATTACTTTCTGATCGAACATCACTTCAGTAAAACACATCAGACAATATCAACATAAGTACCTAGTTTATTAAACTATTAATTTTGAAAGTGGCTTAAGTCACTTTACAGTAATGAAAAATGGCAATTCGTTAACGAGATAGCAAATATAGTAACATTTCTCCACAGTTAGCATAAATAATTTTATTTATTTATTTAATATGTCTCAAAATAACATTAAAGTGACTTATGCTACTTTCAAAATAAACGGCTCAAATAGTGTTGGTTATTAGATCATTCGAATCTAAAACAGAGTCACTAAATCATGGATAATAGATTTTTCATTTAACTTATTTGTATTTATAAAGGAATCACTTAAATAATTCAAAAATTGTAGAACAAATAGATGTTTTATAGGTAAATGCATAGTGTTACATTCTTAAGAAAGTTAGCTTAATTTTCTTAGTCTTATTATTACTTTTGCTAGGGCAGTATAAGTTTTGGTAATGATAAATTCTATATTTTCAATTAAGCTTTTATAGTATGCTAGTTATAAATTAATTTCTTTTGAACGAATGCTTGCCTTTCAAAACCGATAATAATCGACATGTATACACATTTGAGCTGCCATTATCTATGAATTAATAATCCATCTTTTTAGGTATAATTAAAAATTACACACTATAATTACCTCGTAAATGTAGCTATTATAACAAATCATCCGAGGGCGATTTTAATCCTATTTTGTAAACCGATTTCATCATTCAAAATATACAGCTAATACGAGAACAGGTGCCAGGTAGATGGCTTGGCCAGGTATAGTGTCAAAAATGCAGATGCAATCTGCGTTTTGTGTTCGATTAGGGGAAATTTATATATTTCTATTATGTGTCAGGTTAACAGTTCGTTCTTCGAGCAATTAATAGCGATAAAAATGGCACATTTTGAACGATATTTACATGGTAAATAAATAAACATAATTGACAACGACGCATTGTCCTTAAGATTTAACATGCTTGTTTGAAGAATTTTGATGGTTGAACCATGATTACGAACAAATTATCAGCTTGCCTTCAAAACATTTCTTTATTTTATTAGAAATATGAATGCCAGTGTTACTTTTGTGGATGCTAATTGACATACATATAAAGTAAAAATGATCTTGAGGTTATTATAATTAGTTGATACTTTGCTACATGTGAAGAAATCTTCTTCGATTTCTTTAGCATTATAAAAGAAAATAATTATTGTAATAAAAAGCAAGTTAGTAGATTTTAAAATGCATTACAAAATATAGTGAATAAATTATTATGGCCAATAAAATTGGATAATATATTTCCACGAATAGTTCTACGATAATAAACTTACAAAGGCTTCAATTGTTTGGATCACAAAATAGTTTTACAAATTTGTGAGTCACATTTTAATTCTACGTTAATAAACTTACAAAGGCTTCAATTGTTTGGATCACAAAATACTTTTACAAATTTGTGAGTCACATTTTAATTACAATTTTAACTTCACTAATAAATAATATACTTTGGTAATAAAATATTAAGTTATATTGTTTTGTTTTACTAGAATGAAGAGTATTTTGTTTTATTAATTATATAAATTGTTAAAAGACTAGCTTTTATCTTTAAGAATCAGAGAATATTTGCGTAGGTTTCTGTCTCTATTTTTACATTTGAAAGAGCGTAAAAAGTTTTATGTAAGTAGACATGTATTAAAAGATACTAATCAGAGATAAGAAACGTGTCCTATGGGAGTTTCTTTAATTAACGTTATATTAATTGCAATCTATATGATTCTTTGGTTGGGTGTAAACGTTTCCACTAATTTTTAAATAAGATTGACTTTGAAATATTTTAATGAGTTCTATAATTATTAATGACGAATCTCTTGTGGAAATGCCACACCAGTTTTAAGACTCTGGTCTCTTTCAGTGCTTCACAAAAAGTAACAATTTTGAAAAAAAAAGTTGTTATGCGACTAAAAATAATGTGATTATTGGCTCGTAGTTGCAAATCATTATACCCATTATTTTATATAAACGTAATTAAATAACTTAAGACCAAATCTAAATGCAAATTGCACAATCAAAGTGTCATAAGAAATGGTTTCCATGTTTAGAGATTTGGTTTCTTAGGCGGAACGTGCCGTTTCAAATTATGTGATGTCGGGGATGAGATGTTCTCAAATATTTACGTTAATTAGATCTCCCGGGAGAAGAACACTTGCGTTCCATTCTCCACCGTCTGCTGAATGTTTGCTGTCACACGACAACGTGACATCGGCAGCGAATTTCTGCCTACGTTGCACATGGCGATGTATTGATATACTCACTAATTAGTAAACTATACACAGAACAATGTTGGGGTACTCAAAACTAACCATAGTAAAATTATTAATAATTCTGTTGGAAATAAATTAATGTATTATCTTGCAAATTTAAAATTTGTAAAAGGTATGGAGTTGTAATACAGATTCATTGATTACTTTACATTGGCAAACAATACATTAATACAGTGACGAAAATATAAATGAAATTAATATGCTGTACTAGGGGCAGGCTGAATTTATTGATAGTAATAAAAACGGTTAAGATTTTATATGAAGTATGATTAAAGAAATTCTCTTTAGCTATAATACCTTTCGTCATTTTTATTTTCCACTTCCTAAACTCTACCAAACAATCTTCTTTCGAACTACTTGCAAAACAATCGTGAACGGCAGAATTAATCTCCTCCTCAGACAAGAGTTTTCTACCATGAAAAATCCTTTTTAAGTCCGAAAAATAAGTAAATTGTTAAGTCAGGTGAGCACGGTGGATGCTCTGTTGTTTTAATTACAGCCAAAAACTGGAGAGTACCCATGAATGAATTAAGTTATTATTGTTTAAAATAGCGACTATTAGTTTCTGCACGTCAAGGGAATATGTGCGATAAACACGGAAGTCGCTTGTGTTTCTCATTCGAAGCTAGTTTACCGAATAAAAAGGCGTTGAGTAAAAATATCCAATGAACGTGAAATAATGTAAAATGCGAGGGTTAAACACTATCGACTAAATTAACTTTTAGTGGAAAGATGCAGCGTTATCAGGGTATCAGGGTCGTTTGAAGCCAAGTTTATGACTATTGGCAGGCCCGGAGACGTGACTCGAACACACCTTCGTCGACATTACACGCTGCCAATTTTAATATCAACACCCCTCCGATAATAAAATAAGAAATATATTTTTTCTGCTCGAATACTCCTATGAATCTCACGTTTATTTTTAGAATTCGGGCAGCGGCAATAAGTGCTTTAAAAAGTAATGAAATAAACGGTAAAAGGAATTCAAAAACGTGGAGCCGGTACAAATTACAATGAAACTGTTTTTTATATTGCTGCAGACTTTCGTCGGGAAAATGCTTATGAAAAACCGTTGCAAATGAAAAATGTTCGACATAATATATTAGTAACGAGAACTTTTCGTATTGTACATTTAATTTAATTGAATTTTATAGATTGTCGCAAAGTATGACTTAAAAGCGATGGAAGCAAAAGCAACCGATTATATGTTTGTAATAAATTTAATCTTGGTAGTTTAAGCAGAATTTCGACACTATGTTTTTTTAATTACACTTAAACAAAGTATCAAACTTAATTTTCTATTTATTGTTTTGAGCTGTTTCTAAGCGAACCACAAAGGTGGAAATTCATTGCTTGGAGTGTCTCCAACATTTTTAGTAACTGTAAAGACCACATCCCAAAAAACGATTTTTGAAACTTTTTAAATACTTTGAGAATTGTTTTGGGCCGTGTCTAAACGAACAAAAAGTGAAAGGCGTTGCTTAGAGTGTCTCTAACATTTTCAAATAATACTAAACCTATCCCAAAAAAAAAAAAAAAATCTGAAAAAAATTGTTTTGAGCCCTTTTTGTACGGTCCAAAGGTGGAAATGCATTGTTTAAACAGTTTAAAGTATCTTTAACATTTTTAGAATACATAAAGACAATCCCATAAATATAGATTTTTTTCTGAAAAAAATTATAAAGATTAGTCTTACACCTTTTTAAAATCATAAAGAACTGTAAAAAATAGTTTAAGGCCGTTTTTAAACGAACCAAAGCAAAGGTAAAAATGCATAGCTTATGGGATCTTTAACATGTTCAAAAAATATAATGACTATCCCAAAACAATCTTTTTTTGCAAGGTATACCGGGTGATTCAGTTTGACTGTCACACCCCTATAACTTTTTTATTATTGAAAATAACCCCAACAAACCTTATACTTTTGCAAACGGCTACAAATTCTCTATTAAGTGATGTGCATTTGTTATCTCTACGATGACGTATGTCAAATCCGCGATAGGCAATTGTTTTTTTTTTGAATTGCGTAGTATACATGTTTTTTTTAAATTCGGATAGAGGATTTAATTCTGAATCCGACAATGTATTAAAAAGTATGAATGTATAAAAAACAATTCGAAAAAAATCAGTTGAAAGTTTATTCAAATTATAACAAACAATCTATTTACCATAACAAAAAACTATCAAATCTTAAAAATTATACCATAACCATGAATGGAAATGTATTAATAATAAAAATGAGAACAAATCATAAACGTTGACATAAAAAATTAGACTATACATTCAAGCGGTTATACATAAATAGCGGACAACTGTTTGGAAGCTGTCACTTTGAATACATTAAACATTAAATTTTTTATGTCGACGTTTATTATTTGTTTTTGTTTTTATTAAAAATCTATTTTTAATACATTTCCGTTGATAGTTATAGTATAATTTTTTAAATTGATCGTTTTTTGTTATGGTAATAATAGATTGTTTGCTATAATTTGAATAAACTTTGAACTGAATTTTCTTAAAAATTTTCTTATGTGGGCATACCTTTTTATTACACGGTCGTATTCAGAATTAAATTCTCTATCCGAATTTTAAAAAAACATGTAAACTATGTAATTACAAAAAAAACAGTTGCCTATCGCGGATTTGACATACGTCATCGTAGAGATAACAAATGCACATGACTAGAGAATTTGTCGCCGTTTGCAAAAGTATAAGGTTTGTTGGGGTTATTTTCAATAATTCAAAAGTTATAGGGGTGCGACAGGCAAACTGAATCACTCGGTATATTAGTCTTGGAACTTTTAAAATACTTTGAGGAGCTGTAAAAAATTGTTTAAGGCCTTTTCAATGATCTAAAGGTAGAACTGCATTGCATAGGGTGTCTTTAATATTTCCAGATAATATAAAGACTAGCATAAAACAATTTATTTTTTTCTGAAAAAAAATTGCAAGGTCTTGGGACTTTTAACTTTGAGGAGCTGTAATAATAGTATTAGACCGTTTATAAACAAACCGAAGGTGGAAATGCATTGGGGTGTCTTAAAAATTTTGAGATAATATAAAAACGATTTCAAAACAACTTTTTTTTTTCTGAAAAAATTGTCAGGTATAATATTGGAACCTCTTAAAAACTTAAAAGATTTGTGAAAAATTGTTGTAGGCCGTTTCTGAACGAACCAAAGGTGGAAATGCACTGCTTAGGCCACTTACGGTGTCTTATACTTTTTTTTTTAAATACAAAGACATCCCAAACACTCGGTTTTTGTCTTAAAACAATGCAAGGTTATACACTTCAAATTTTTTTCTAATCTTTAGAGAGCTGTAAAAAAAAATTGTTTAGGCCGTTTTTAAACAAACTATAGCTGTACACGCATTGCTTAGGGTGTTGTTAACATTTCCAGAAAATATAAAGACCTTTGCAAAAGTTTGGAATTTAAAAAAAGCAAGGCATTTAAAACTTTGAAGAGCTGCAAAGTATCGGTAACCTATGTTCTAAGTCGTAAATACTTAATAAATTTTTAAACGGAATTGTTGCGTCAAAGCGGTTTAAATTATTTACAGTTCTGATTAAATATCAACTAGAGCATTACGCAAAGCGTGTTAATTTAACACATGCAAAATGTGCGTTAGTTCGGTAGCACTGACTAATTCGAGTTTAATTGCATTAATGTAAAACGTATCCGTCGTTAACTTCGGCGCTAGCGTGCAGCTAGAAGTAGTTAATGTTTTTAAATAATAATCTACATCGCTTTTTGCAATGATCTCCGAGAATGCGTAAGTAGTAATTATTTAAAAAGGACTGCACGGTTTCTCGTGTGGTAAAAATAGTCAAGGTTGCTATCAGGCAGCGGTTAACGTAAAATATTACTGTAAACAGTGGCGTAGCAATCGTGGAGCAGTTGGAGCAAACTGCTCCAGGCGCACGAATCCTGAGGGCGCAAAATTAGAAAGGGCGAAATAAAAATTATATTTCTTGTAGATTGACATATGTAGATGGCGCAATTTTAAAATATTACGAGTAGAAACTGTATAAAATTAGTACATCACTTTGTAGATGGCAGTACTATATAAATTTTATGTCTAATATTGCTTTATATGGAACGTATCCAGAGGTCTTTCAACGTAAACTTTTTGAGTTTACTGTGGAAGTGTGGGTTGTAATTTATTGTTCTGTATTAATGACTTTGTAGAATTTTTCAGTATTAATTTAATTGTTTGTTCTGTGTTCTGTGTAGGTACAATTTATGACTATTATTTTACTAAATTAATTGTGTACAGTGTACAGTGTGTTTTTGGATTCACAGACGTATATAAGTAAAAGTAAGTGGTTTGTTTTTAATTATTATGTTCATTGAGGTTGCAACATAAAGAATAACATTCAATCTAATTTTGCAACAAAAGATAATTAAAACCTTAAATGCATAGTGTTGCCGATTGGCAACATACCTATAGGTGTTATTGTATTATGTATTATTATTTAAAAATCATAAAAATTATTTTGGCACAATTCTACTGCATAGGTTAAGAAACAATTTCATAAAGGGCAGCAGTTTTTGAAAATTAATCATCAAAACAACCTAATTTTCGTGTTTTATTATAGCTTTAAAGATTTAGTATTTTTGTATTTAAATGAAAGAATATTTTAACAAAGAAAAAAGTTTTTAACAGATCAAAGTCAAGTTTATCGAATTATAATGCAATATTGTACCGCCGCTCATAGCAGTAGTATAAAAGTTACGTTGCCAAATGCCAAATAGCAACAATTTGCAATTATTACAAATTTGGCATTTCATAATTTTGATGTTATTTAAATGAAAAACATTTTATAGTGAGTAGTAACGTAATTACAAAATAAAATGGAATTAGTTAAAGACTGTGAAAAATATGTTGTGGCTCTATGTTGTAACAAAATAATTTGCACCTAAAATAAATGTTGCCGTTTTGCGCAGTGTTGCTTTTCGGCAACATCTTTTATGTACAAAGTTGTGCTTCAACAACACATTTAATTTTTCGTTGTACACAAATATTGCTTTTCATTAACAACTTTTGTTTTTTGATAAAAGCAGTTGAAAAATTGTGAATGCTTTTTTAAATTATTTTTCTCAAATTCCCTACAATTAAATATACGGAAAATATTATTTAAATCTAATTTTAAAAAATTCATGCATTTAAGGGTCACAAAAATGGTTTTTAAAACTTTTAAAATAATTATTAAAAAATTGATTATTTAGAATGAACAGAATAGGTATATATTTTATTGTAGGCATTTAGAGAAGTCAAAAAAACTAAGTGGTGCTCAGTTTAAAAAAAGAAGAATAGAAAAGCAAGAAGCTGAAAATGAAGTTTTAAAGAAAGTTGCTAAAATATCAACAAAACTAAAATTAATCAAAACCTATTTAAGAAGCAGCATGTCACAACACCATGTTAGCGCTTTGGCCACTACATCAATTGAAAAAACAATAGCTTGTCAACTTGATCTGGATAAAGTCATTGACCGATTTGCCAATGAAAAAGCGAAAAAAAAATTTAAAGTCGTTTTTGTGTGAAAACTAAACATGGATACATTTTTTTAAACACGTTCAAAAGATATTTCGTCAGACTCTTCCGAGAAACAAGGGGGCGCACCGACCTTACTTGCTCCAGGGCGCTGAATTCATTGCTACGCCACTGACTGTAAACGATTTTGATAAATTTTATCGAAAAAACTAACAGAATGTATCGAATTAATTACAAACAAGAAGAATAGTGTTTAGTTTAGTGTATGTTTTGTTCATACCTTATTAAGAAGATAAGAAGCACGCAGCCTCTTGTTAAGTTTTTACCTAATTTTTGTTTTTGTTGGTGAGCAATTATTTTCTTTTTATGTATCACGCAAGTGTGTTACTCTGTTTAGGCTTATTATTTTTTAAGTTAATTAATTCATTGACGTTACATATACATTTAAAAAATAAAACTAAGTTATGGCAATTAACTTTCGTCCAAGAAAAGATGCTTTGCTAAAATGTATAAAGTACACCCTCTTCATTCCGTTTTTTTGGGGGGACCTGGTAATGAAAAATACTTTAGTAAGCAACTCTAAATTAACTTCTATGTGTTTAAAGATATGCTAACTATAATACACACACAAAAAAAAAAGAATTAAATGTTAAAACAGTACTTTTTTCATACCTTTTTTCATAACAGTTACCTATCGAACATTAAGTACACGCAAAAAAGAAATATTTAAAAAAGAGTTTAAACAAAATAATGAATAATAAACGAGAAAATAGGAATAAGAAGTGAACTTTTGTAGAAAAGGGATAGGTGAAATGGTGTGTGGTAAATTTCAAATCGAAAAAATGGTCCTTATATCTCCAGAACTTTATTGATAACTAGATTTAGCAAAAAACTTAACTAAAATGTAGATGGAAGATTGTGAATCTGTCCTTATGGGTCTTTTTATAGAAGCAATTTTTAACTTTTATGGGGTTTCATGAACCACACCTCACGAATTGGTGTGAACTTTTAAATTTGCAATTGTTTTGTTATAAATTTCAAAATTGTAGAATTTAAGAAGTTGTTTCAACAGTTAGATTTTAAAAAATAAAAAACTGTTGGGCTCTTTTTGTAATTTTGTTGCGAAATTTTAGCTGTATAAAGTTCATTGTATTATTTGACAGCCCTCAAATTAATAAATAAAAATGTTTATTTTAATTTTAGGTGTTTTGAAGAATACAAGATGCGTAAGAATGTCATCAGCAGGCTATTGATTCTCCTTGATATTTCTACAACTAATGCCAACATGGATGTGCACTCGGTACCTTTTTCATTGATGTACATGTAAGTTTTATTATTAAAATTTTATTTTGTTTACCATAGCTAGGTCTTACAGACCTAAGTCTTAAGGTATGCAGTCACTGATCGTGGCGTTTTTATTTACGTATATCGTGCTACAACTGTCGTTTTTTTACGTTTTAACATTGAAAGAAAAGTTTATCATTTACGTGTTGAATTTGGTAGTGATAATTACTTTTATTTTCTCCCAACAAATGAACCAAACGAAAAAACTACGGTTTAGGCTACTGACAGTAGTTACTGCTGCCCTAATTGATGACCTTATAAATCAAAATAATGATATCTCACACGAGCAATTTTTTTAATCTAAATTTAATATTTTGAGTTGGGTAAGTGCTATTAAAAGTAATTTTTTGAGTGAAAAATCTGCTAAATATAGGTACTATATTTTTATGCAATTTTTTGAAGTGAATGCAATGGAACGTAATTTTCTCACTTTTTCCAATTCGGTCTTATGAGTTACATCAGTTATTGTGTTTCACGGTGCGTTATATTTAATTTTCAAGTTCAGAATTATGTGTAGAAATGCTCTTCGTACTATACAGGGTGGTCCAAATTGGATGAGATTGCATGGGTATCTCGGTTAATATTTAAGATGGAGAAACGGTTAAATTACCAAAAATAAGCAGTTTTTTGAGACAAACTCAGAACCGTTTTCAAAAATATTCTATCATTTCCGGTTTTCGAGTTATTGAATAAAAAGTGTTTTTTTGTCATATTATCCGTTATTGTTGTAAATATCGAAAATCATAGTAGGCAAAAAAATATATAAAACAACGTGTAAAACCTTATAAAACTCATGTGGTACAATTTAAATTTGTTGTTGAGATAAACATCAAAAATTTTTGAACTTAAGATAAACTGCAATATACTACATTACTGCTGATTCCGACTATGCTGTTGTTATCTTATGTTCTTATGTTCAAATATTTACAATGTTTATCTCAACAACAAATTAGAGAACCTTGGTAACTTGTACCACATGAGTTTTATAAGGTTTTACACCTTGTCTTTTTTTTTGTTTTCACAGCCTACTATGATTTTCTTAGAAAAAAAAACCTTCATAACTTGCGTATTATTAAAAATAAATACATTGACCCTTATATATTTGGAATGAGAAAAAAATAAGGAATTTAAATAGATCATAGCCAACTATTGTTCCCATTTAAAAAAATGTAATTTTGGCGTCATAACTTTTTAACGGCGAGCGTAAAAAAAATTTGTTTTGGTGTAATCATTTTAAACTTATAAATATCTAAAAATAATCTTGAGGTTTCTTCTAGGCATGGTCTAAATTTCAGCGTTTTTGCTTCAAAAATGGCGGCGTTAGATAATATTAAGCATCAAGATGAAAATCAAAACATTTTCAAAAAAGTCCGAATATCTAAAAAATGACTGCACTTAGGTATGGGGAATGCTAATAAAAGTCCCTCTAAAATAACGTTTTAAATCCAAATACGTAATAAAAAATAGACTATTGTATTTGAAATAAGAAATTAGACGTCAACTTCCGGTATCTCCGGAAGTGTCGCCATATTGAAAATATTTTCAATAAACAGATCAGATGCCATTATGGTCAACCAAAATTTCAGATCCATACCCTAATTTCATTCTTCATATATTTTTAAGTACCGGTCTTAATCAATCACCAGGTAGGTAGAACTTTAATATTATGTTGTGCTGATTGTTATGATTATCACATTGTTTTTTTTTCTTTGTAAACTGCAAAAACTCAATCTGAAGTTATAAATCTTCAGAGAGTGCGCTTACAACATTTCATTAATACTTGCCCAAAGTGATTTATAATAATAATTTGTAACTCGCGTCTAGATTACATTTATCAGTCTGGACATGCGTGTCCCATTAATGCAATTCAAGGCAGCCTTCATCTAACATCGTCTTCTCTTTGTTCTCCGTGCCAAAGCATCTGTTTTATAGCTTTCATAGATCAAGTCTGACATAAGGTCGTGATGCAGTTGTACACATGTGTAAAGGATCACATTGCGTTCTCAGTGACACGAGCTAAGTTGATTCGAAATTAATGGCCACTATTTGAGATGTTGGAAAAAAGTATAAACATTACTTATACATAATGTTATCCAAGGTGATTCACGATGACAACACCTTCTACAACTTTTTTTATTTCTTGCAAGTGAACAGTTAGTTACCTGAACGTTTACACATGCTACATAACGGTGTTGTAATATTTTCTACAATGAATACAATAGGAAATTCAGCCAAGAACTATCATGTTGGGAATTGAAAACATATGAAAATTAAATGTTTTTAGAAAATAACCCAAACCGTATAATACAAATACCCAAATGCCTTATGAAAAAATATAAGAAGATGATTGTAAACATTATTTTTATATTAACAGGGTGAACCAAAGTCAAATGTTTTACGGGGTAACTCGGTTACCGTAAAAGTTAGCGAATATTTAATATCGGGCTTCTTGACCGATATCAGATTTTCGCTAACGATTACGGTAACAGGGATAGGTACTCCGTAAAACATTCGAATTTGGTCCACCATGTATACCTATGTAGGGAAATAAAAAACATCATAGGTAATCTATCGTCTAAGCGTTTTTCAAAGTAATTATTCTTAAAATGACACAAAAGGAACTTGTAATTGCACTGCACAAAAAATTTAAATAATAAAATTGCCAATTTGACTGGAATAATCAACACACAACGCATTTATGATCCGATGTCAAGTTCAGTCTCTTATTCAACATTCATTTGTTCTTTTTCATTTATTTCCTTCTGGGCTAAGCCACCTTAATCTTTTTCGTAGCCAGAATGATTGAAAATATCATTCAGAAAACTCGCTGTTTTTTCTGTAAAATGCATTTAGAGCATGAAAAAAATATTGTAGAGTTACTGTAAGAAATTAAGGACGTTGTTATACCCAAACGAAATTACCCCACTTTCAGAATTATAAATTATTGTAAACCTTAATTAAACGGATGATACTTATTTTCCTTTTTTATAATAATAACAACAAAGTATTACGTTTTTGTACGTTTAAATACTTATTCAGGTGATAAAAAATATAAGTATATAGATATGAGTTAAAAAATATATAATTTTTAAAAAACATGGTAAAAATATAATACAATGAAAAATATTCATTTTTATTAAAAGTTTCAGCACAATTATACCAGTTATAATTAATTGTTTTCTACTACCACTGATGTAAATGACTCTTACCGTACAGTCTGCATGCATGGTAAGTGAGTTCTAACGCATGGTAAGCAAAACGCACACTTGGCTAGAAAGATCGAAGTAGCTTTACGTCAAACACTGCCTGCATGCATATAGTAAGTGAGTTATAACGCACGATAAGCAAAACGCGCACCTGTCTAGAAATGTCGAAGTAGACTTACGTCAAAATTGACAAAACAACGTAATTAATTACATGTGTATAAGCCAAAAAGCCGTTATAATCGTATGTATTATGTGTTCGTAGAAAAAATAAGCCATAACACGAGTTGTAAAGCAATTACCCACTCGTGGAAATACGCACACGCCGCTACGCGGTTCCGCGCGTAACTTTTCCACTCCTGCGTAATATGCTTCGTACAACTCTTGTTATGTGATATACTATTATTACTTTATATTTACATTTTGAGTTTTATTTACGAGTTAGCATTTTAATCTATATATGATGAATAAGGAGGTATACAGTCTGTTCTATGAAATGGGCCCAAGTCTATAGCATAGCGACTTCAATTGTGATTTAACCATCAACAAACCATATATATCATTAAATGGGCAAGTCTTAGCTACAACTTGGCGATTCTTTTTTTGTTTTAATCACCTTCATTTATTTGTTGTGACGTCACCGACAATTTTCTTTTGGTGGTGTATTCTTGTAGAGCATTTTCAGTACTTTTCAACGCTATAGACTTTTAATGGAGTTATAGGTAGGTACTATGAAAATTTTGTAAAAAATGCAAAAAAAACTAGTTTGAGCTAGTAGGCCATTTAGTAAAAATTTTTGTTAACAAAAAATAATTACTCATACTCAATCAACCTTCAAAACACATTACAAAAATGTATGATATTATTATTTTTATACATTTTACTTGCAATTTTTTCCACAATCATTGCTATTTTCGTTAATAGAAATTTTATTGTTAAACAGAAGTGCAAATACATTTATTTTGATAATGACGTAATCGCTTTGCTTCCTTATTTACCCCCAAATAAACACAGCTATTTTAAAAATTTAAAACGAAGTGAAATGTCTGAAGACTTTATCGCTCCTATTAACGACAATGATTAAGTCAGGAATAAACTTCTATATTAAATACTTTATATAAATTACTTATATTTATATTTTAAAATGTACTGTTGAATTTACTTACTGCTTATGTTTTAGGAATATTAATGATAATGAAAAGATATTTGAGGTAACTTATAATGAAATAAATTATATAAATTACTTATATTATTTAATTAACTCATCAATTTTCTTATTGTCTTAACAAACATCACTTCAGTAAAACACATCTGATTAAATCAATACAAGTCCGTAGTTTTTATAAACTATTAATTTTGAAAGTGGCTTAAGTCACTTAACAGTACTGAAAAATTGCGATTCGTTAACGACTGTGCGAAATTATGTAAACCGAGAAACGGAGATAACAAATATAAGTGAAATTTCTTTATTTTTATCATAAATATTGTTACGCACGTTAAATTGAAAACAGTTAATATATTAAAATAACATGAAATTGACTTATGCAACCTTCAAAATAAACAGCTCATATGGTAAAAGATACATCATGTCTTTATATTTTATTGATAGACTTGCACCACTTCTACAATATACCTACATGTTTGCAAAAGCGTTAATCATCAGAACTTCCATCGCCAAAATGAAAGGGATTTTGAATTATTTTGACAGTAGATGGATTATGGATAAAAAAATCATATAAGGTTTTATCATTTTATCATTAACTTAATTTTTACAAAAGAGGACTTGTCTCACTTTTAAAATTATTGAAAAATGAAGTATGAAAAGTTTCCTTGGCTCCTATAATTTATTCAGATTTCATCGAATTAAAAATAATCGACCGTTAAATTTATAAATCGAAACTTCGAGCTACATTATCATTACAACACACGAACAGTTATTATTTAAAAAAAAAAACTGAACTTATTTATTAAATGTTCGTATTTTTGCACAATAAATTCTGTTTCTATTACGTAATGCGTCGTGACCACAATAATTAGACGCGTGAAACTTTGACCCAAACTCCATAAATATGCTAATATAAAAACGCTAATCTGATGGAACTGATTTTAGCATAGACAATTAACGGATAAAATGTGTATGCTTAAACACTTTAATCGAAATTATAGGTAGTAAAGTGAATAACGGCTTTAGTTAACTTTACTATCGTGTTGTTTCACAACCTCTTATTTAAAATCATAGAGAAATAACAGTTAATACTTAACCCCACCTTCTGGATTGATTAGGCAGAACCTAGCGGTAATTAACAGTACCCACTGGATTGAAATAAAAATCGCACAATGAATTTTTCCTTTATGTTAGCGTACCAATCAAACAAACAATGCAAAATTACTGCAATTAATGAACAATGAACGCGAATGTTATTGAAAGATTCATAGAACTGTCGACGGTTGCAATTATTTGACGACATTTGTGCATCATAAACCATTAATTAGTGGGCCCCTTTATTTATATATTGTTAACATACACTCTGCTTATATTTAGAACTGTAATTAAATGTTGGCGTGCCAAATGTTACAAAAACATTGCGAAAATTTGCCACCGTGGCGTCTGTCATTGAGTGCTTAATGGGCATTGCTGAAATAGTGTTTGTTTGACAAAAACAGTTTGTTTTAAAATATTTTGCGTTGTATAAATACTAATTTAGTTACATTTTTATGCCAACGAATAATTTTATATACGTTTATATAAATTATTTGAGCGATATTCATACGTTTAATCAAAAACTACGTTGTAAAACGGCCTATAACAATTTTTTTACAACTCCGAAGTTTAAAAAAATCAATGTTTGTTTTGCATTTGGTTTTTAATAAGTAAATTTTGCAATGGTCTTTTAATTTTTTTAAAACACCAAAGACACCTCAACCAATGCATTTCTTTCAACTTATGGTTTGTTTAAACATAGCCCAATTTTTTTGCAGCTTTTTAAAGTTTTTAAAATTTTTTTAGAGGTAAGCCCTTGCTTTAAATTTTTGTTGGCAAAAACTTGCCGGGGTTTTCGTTATTTCCGAAAATGTTAAGGACACCGTAAGCAATAAATTTTTATCTGTAGTGTGTAACAGCGGCCTAAAACACAAGTCATATTTATAAATTAAGCCTGTAATATATTTTTAAACCATAAAGCTAATTTTTGTACTTATTATTATAAAAACGAGTTTAATTTTTCTTAAAAATATATAATTTACTGTTTAGTGGACCTCTGGTTTCGTATAGACGCTATTTAAAATAAAATCAATTTAAATGGTTTCACACTTTATCTCCCCAATTTTTTTTGTTTCTTATTTAAATACACAAATTAAAAGTCTCTTTTTATTAACAAATTTGTGCCTTATAAAGCTTGATTTTTTGTACAATACAGTTAACTTGGTTATTTAACTCAAGTGTAGTTGTATTAAGGCTTCTGGAATTTATTTTTAATATATCACTCATAATTAAAAGTTGATCAAATTTAAAAGTCGCTGATTTAATTATACTCTGTGAAAATTGATTTTGCGCTAATTATTCACTTTAAAGTAATTAATTACTTGTTTGTTGAAACTGCAAAGTATTTTAAAATATTTAAATTATGTAAAGTTCGCTCCCGCATTTCAAAAACCAAACAAATCCATCCATGATACCTATTCGTCACAAATTACTAATTCTGTGTACCGATGGTATATCTAAACTGCTTTCCAACCTTGTCTCTAGAAAAAAGATCGCTTTGACAATTTTATATTCTTCTTACAGTGCAGTTCTTTTAGCTTCGGCTACTTGCCGCTAGGAAGCGCACGGTTGTTTAGGTAGTTCAAAAAAGCACATAAAGCGTTCCTCATATGAATATCATTTTGAACAGTAAAAAGTGTATGAATTTTTAGTTTATTCTTTTTTCATTTAAATAGCATCATTGTACCCGTGGTACAAATTTAATTAGCGCTAAAAACTGCTTGAATTTTAAACGCAGGATTTTAATTTAAATAATTATAAAATCCAAGGAGTTAAAGGAGGTACAAATTTTAAATAAATAATAAGCAATTTACGTTTATCCGTTTATGGATTTCAATTTGTCATCAATTATTGTATTTTATTTCACGTTTTATATTAAAATGCTATAATTTTTTGAGTCTATATGTCGCACTTGTAACTGCACTTATGCTGGCAGCTACTTAAAGTAGTAATTTTTAAGTTTATTGTATGAAAAAAGTGACTGAATAAAAAATTTCAATGTATTAGACTTCCAAATATCTACACTGCCGGTCAAAAGTTCAAGTACACCTCAGTTTTTCTAGAAAAGTGAAGTTAAATACAGTGACTATTGTTCAAATTTAAAATATTTCTTACTGAATAACACGAATCCTTATATATTATTGAACAATTAGAAATTAATCACATTAAAATTGAAATTATATCAAATAAAGCAAGAATACTAAAAATAGTGGTTTTACTGACTTTTCCTCAAACAGCCGTATTTGCGTTTATTGACAATTTTTACTAATCTTGGCATACGGGTAACTATTTTTTATTGTTTCTTGTAAAATACTCTTCCATTTTTCTGAAAACGTAATCGAAAGCTCTTTTTTTGACAAAGGACATTTTTCTCGGATCTTCATCGAGCTCTTCCCTACAAGCACCATAGTCCATAGTACTCGAAGTTGGATATTGTGTTGGCCAAATCAGGTTATTCAAGGGACCTTCTGCCTCTTTTTATTTTAAATAGTCTCTTCACAATCTTGATTTGTATTTAAGGTCATTATCCTGTTGCATCATCTATTGTTTGTAACCCAGGTGGTACAGATCTGACTTCTAAAGTTTTTTTATACTGATCTTGTTTTAGTATTCCTTCAATGAGTACTAATTTTCCAACTCCATAGCCAGAAAAACAGCCCAAGATTATGAGGGAATCACCCCGTGCTTTACCGTTGACACCACACAGTCAGGCTTTTTTTTGCTCTTGCTGAGACGAGCAAAAATTCTCCTTGATCCAAATATTTAGAATTTGGAGTCATCGGATCAAATCAGTTTATAAAATATGCGGTTGTCCAATGTCGGTGTTTTATCGCCAATTGTAACATTTTCTTCTTATTTTGTGGACAAAGAAGTGTTTTTTTCACAGCAATGCGCCCAAACAAATTACATAGTTTTGCCTGTTGATCCCTTACTAAAGATCCGGACACAGGTTCTGAACGATTTTGCTTGATTTGTGCGCGGATTCCCGGTGCTGTAAGAAACTACCTGTCTGAGTGGTGCCAATGATGAGTGACAACGGTAGTTCCGTAATAATCTTGGGCTGTTTTTCTGGCTATGACGCTGTATCATCTGGACTACAACCAATCGGTAAAGAGCGTACCACGCAACAGGCTAATGACTTTAAATACAAATCAAGATTGTGCAGAGGCTAGTTAAAATTAATAGAGGCAGAAGGTCTCTTGAATAGCATGATTTAGCCAACATAATAACCAAATCCGAGCCCTACAGAGCTTGTAAGGGGTAAAGCTCGATGGAAGGTCCGAGAAAAATGTGCTTCGACAAAAAAAGAACTTTGGATACGTTTTCAGAAAAATTGAAAGATTATTTTAGCAGAAACAATAAAAGAAATAGTTACCCGCCTGCCGAGAATAGTAAAAAAGGTCAATAAAGGCAAATACAGCTGTTTTGAAGAAAAGTCAGTAAAACGACTAATTTATATGTTGTTGCTTTATTTAATATATTTTAATTTTTAAGGTGATTAATTTCTAATATTTTAATAGTTAATATGTATTTATGTTATTCAGTAAAAACTTCTTTTATATTTGAACAATATTTTCTGTGCTTAACTTTACTTTTCTAGAAACACTGAAGTGGTCTTAAACTTTTGACCGGCAGTGTAAATATTTACTGTAAATTATGCTAATGAGTGCATTTTCCAAAGCATTTAATTCTTTTTAATCACGCCATCTAAAAATATTAGCAAGTTTAAATAAAACCAAAATGTTTTGTTTGTATTCCCTTATGCATAAATTTCGTTTTTCCATAAAAATGTTGTTTAAAGTTCATTGGATGTATTAGATAACAATCAGCGCATGCAGTCAACTGTTTGTGTACGCGCCCTAATAAACCTGTAAGATAACCCACAAAGGAGTCGGCTCACTCAACGATGAATATGTAATATTGAACATGCCAGCTAAAATTCAATATGTGTATAATATAATTACATACCATAATAACTTTGAGGCACTTTCAGCTTTAACGTAAAACTTTTAATATAATAACAACATTGGTATGTGTTGTGTTAATAATGTTAATGGAAGGAAAACATTGATATAACAATGTTAAATCTTTTTAATTGAAACGAATTTATGAAGGAGATGTTTAATCGGTGAATAATGATTAGATCAGTAAGTGTGACTAGTGATTTTTATTTCTTGATGGAATCATCAAATTAATGAATAGCTTATGTACACTTCTTAAATGTAATTTATCGTTTGCTTAAGATGTTAATTGGATAAAGTCAAATAAATTAAGACGGCAGATAAACAATTTTGTATTGATTTTATATTCATAAAAATACTTTAACAGAATAATTTTAATTGGAAATCACTTTGCTTCAAAATAATTCCTATCAAAGTGCTTGTGTAAATAAATAAATAAAAATTGGTACTGATAAAAAGACGAGAGTCTTGAATCTGGTCCAGTATTTTGACAAGAATTCCTTCGAAAAAGAGTAAGTTTTAATTAACACTATTTATGTTAAAAAGTAATACCTAAATAATTCAAGAATTCAATAAAATATTTTATTTATGTCTAAGGCCAAGCGTCCCAACAAAGTGATTCACTAGTTTTGTGTCATATCGTCATTTTGAAGTCACATACCTATTTAAAATATATTTTTGTACAGCGTTTTTATCAAAAACCACTTTGAAATGTGATTAAACCAGGTCACTTTAGTGGACGATCGCCCTAACAATGGTAGTTACCTCAAAGGTAATAAAGATTATTAATAAGGTGATATCAACTGTAGTTGTATGTCATGTTGTATTTAATGATAATAATTGATAACATAATTAGGCACACGTGTGTTAACAAACTGTCCTACAAAGATAACTTTGTATTTAATTTTAAGTGGGACTTAATTTAAATATACTTAGTAATTGTTTTAGGGTAATTAACAATTTAAACAAATTTAATTTTACTTAAAACGAAAAATTATCTCTCATTCAGAGTTTAAAGTAACCACCAAGTACTAACTAATGCGTTTTAAGTTCTGAAAAAAAAAGTGCTGTAAGAAAAAATAATAAGTAGGCAATTTTATAACTGACATATTTTTAATGTAGTTAATAAAATTTACATGGATATTACATGTATGTTAATATTCTGGAATGTATTGGGGTACACTACATAATGCCCTTTAAAATATTGTTTTGTAATCATTAAATGACGTCATTCGCCAAAATTATTCTAGATAAAATAACTTTCTGGCTAATTTTGTTTTACATTAAATATTGTTTTTGTTTTCAGTAATAATTACGAGTTAAAGGCGTTCCATGTACTATTTCTATGATTTCAGTCTTATAGATGAAGTTTTTTCTTCTGCATGTTTATTGCAACTAATTATTACATTTATAAAATAAAACTTTGCAGTATTAACGTCATCTGCATGATCAGAATCATTCTGTAAGTGGGTTTAAAAAAATTTAAATTGGTGGAGGAGCCGGGTAATAATTTATACACCTATCGACAGCAAATAAATAAAATTATTACTGAAAACTAGTTTCAGATGTACTACCCCTCGAAATGTCTGTTATAATAAAATAAGGTCCTTGTCCTTGAAGCACGGATGCTTGTTATCCAAGCGCATTTGGTTGCATATGCCTAGGGGAAAAATAAATAATTGCATCACCCAAATATGTCGTAGGCAGAAGTGACTTGAATCGAACCAGTTTTGTCAAAAATTCATTTTAAAAAAATATATAAATGACAACTTAGTTGCTTACCTACTAATAAAACAAACATATGAAGAGTACTAAAGTTACTGTTTTGTATTTAATCTGTAAAATACAGCTTATCAAATTTTATAGAATAAAAAAGATCTTTCAGTTGAAAAATATAATAAAAATGATGTGGAATTTTTTTTTTTCAGTGCCTTTAATACTTTTATTTAAATGTGTTACAAAGTCAAAAATTGGCTGGTTTAATCGGCTTGGTGTACTTGGAAAAGTTTGGTGTCAATTTTATCTTAAATTTCATGTTGTTTGAAATTTTTGTCGCTTTTTGGAATTCGGACCAATTCGTGGCGTGTTGATTTCTAAAAGAATAACACCAGCCATTAGGTAAATGCAAACAATAAAGAACGCAGAGAAATTCTGTCGATATTGGTAGCAAAAGATTATTTAATCCATTCCCTGCCATGATCCCCATGTGGGACTCGCGACTTATATTAGAAGCACTTGCTAAAATATTACAATTAACAACTCAGAGACGTTTAGAAGTCTATAGCAGAATTATTACAACAAGTAATCTACATTTGTTTTGTTACTTTTGAGTAGTAGTTGCTAGATTTGAAAATTTAAAGGTAATTTTTAAATAATAGAAAAAACTTAGTTTTTAAATAATTTATATATTTTGTTGTATCTATAAATTTTTAATTGTTATGTCGTGCATGGTTGATTTATAGGTTTAGGTAAACGCTAGGCAGCGCTTGGTTGTGAGTAGGTAAACGCCAGTGCTTGGTTGTGAGTAGTAAACGTCAGTTTATAATGTGACTTATTTGCTGTAATCACAGAACATATGTAATATAGAAAAACAATAATTGTGTTATAATGTTATTCACAAATAAAGGTATACTATCATTAGAAAAAGTAAGTAGATGGCCAAACACCGAGAAAAAAACGAGGAAAAATCTAGCAACTTTATTGTATAAACCTCTAATAAAGAAATGCGCGGTGTAGATAAACATAGGATAAAAGTTTGAGGAATAAATGGTATTTTCCATTTTTACCAATGTTTTGGGCTCAACAGTTGTAAATGTATATGCATTATACTGTATTGCTGATGTAACTATGTCACTGCTTGAATTTTGATCGAGTATTGCAAGAACATTACGAATATCGTCAATGTCTGATCAAAATAACGCAGGGAGCTCTTTGCTATTGCATAATCGTGTCCCTAATGTTATAAGAAGTGATCGTAATGTACAGTACATAGAAAGAATAATTGGTGGAAAAAAAGAAAATGTGCTGCATTCAACAAAAATGCAAGAAAATTAAGTTCAAAGTGTAATGTTGGATAGCATGTGAAAAATGGCATGAACAAATGTTACACTTAATTAATTTTTTATTTTACAGCCACCTGCCATGAGCCCTAATTGGGACTATTTTGTAATATAAATGAAAACAATAAATCGCGAATAAAACAAAAAAAATTATTTGGTACGTAATGGGTTAATTAAAGCCATTTGTAGATCTTATTTAATGAATTAAACAATTTATTCAGCTTTTTCGTTAAAATGTGTTAATTATTATGTACTTTAAGTCTAAAACAATGCAAATTTAACACAATTATTTTAACAGATTTTTTAAATCTAGAGGTTATTTTTTTATGGGAATTATAATGTTAATCAAAATGCCTGTTCCAAAGCTGTAAAAAGTGGACCCTTAATCGAAGGCGAATAATTAAATTTTCTTGATACATAATAATACATATTTTTAGTGGTCGTTTTAATACAGTTTTAGTTTAGTGACATTTTGGTGTTTAAGTTGAGATAGTACTCTTTATTCTGTAAACGTCTCTTTTTCTTTCAAATTATCTTTCAAGTTAACTTAGCAGCAGTATTTGACACCGGAGTTACAATACGCACAAGCATCCTTTCACAACACTTACCTGTCTAACGACCCAACAAACAGTAACTACAATACAATTGTGAGGATCGATTAGGTACTTAAAAGTGAGGTCGAACTACTTGTGTACAAAACCGATTTTTGTCCGCAGGTAAAGCACTAGATTGGATGTGTCAGAACCGATTACTTCCGTGTCATCGGCTTTGACTTATCAGGCGGAAAAAATGGAAATTTTTCCGCCGATCAAAATCTTAACTGATGTAATTAGATCAGAGGGATGTAATGAATAAATTAATCTTAAACGAACTGAAAAGGTTGTTTATTTTGAAGGCTGCGGTATTTATGAATATTTTGTCTAATAACTTGAAGCCAACAGACAGTTTTTTATATCGTGCCGGGAAAATATGACTTCATGTGCAAGTTATTTACGGCTAGTCAAAATATTTTTAATTGCTTTAGTGCTAAGAGCTTTTTTCACATATTTCGTTGTTGAAAAAATACATAAACAAAAATGTGGTAAACAGTATTTTTTTTTGTTATTCTGAAAGGTGTAATTGGGAAAAATGTTCAGGTTTAAATAAAAACAAAGACGTGTAGTAATGTATATTGCACGTTAATTTAGTACATTACATATTTTATATATGTCTACAGGTCTACACGAAATAAATATCTGCAATAAAAAACTTTCTGTTGTTTTGTAATGTTTAAATAATCTTGTCTCAAAGGCATTAAAAATAAGAAATATGTACCTTCTTTATTGCACCAATAAAAAATGTACTACTAAAGAAGCATATCTTTAAAAAAATTTATTTTTGATTGGACATAAAAGCGTTTCAAACGTTCTTCAACTAAAATTTGAAAGTATCTATTAAAAAAAAAATATCAAAGAACTTTTAAGTTTTTTTCAATTTCTATCATGAAAAATATTAATTTTGGAGGGCATAAATTAATTAGAACATTTTAATTGATCTTTACCAACAAAATTAACTAAATGACTTGATTAACTGGATAATAGTTTAATACATCTGTTAATTTTTCTTATCATTACGAAAACAGCAAACTCCGGTCATGCCAGTTATTTCTAATATCAGATACTTTAAAATAATTGTTTATAGTACAGTCGGGTATTGTACATTTTATGTTTCATTTATGCTCGTCTGCACATTTATTTAAACAATGCATACCTACATACCTACACACATAAAAATGTAAACAATTTAAATATCAAATGTTGTAATTTATATCTCAGTTAGAAAATAAATGATAAAATAACGTAAATCAAACAGTAGTTATAGAAAAAGAAAAAAATAGCTAGTAGGCAATTAAAATTATTTATTTGCGGTATCAGTGGTGATTTTAATTTTTATGCTCTGTTTGGCCGTCTTGATATCTAAAACGATTGGCAGATCATAAATAATAATTTTTTAATAAAAACGTTGTGATTAATCAAGATATAGTTGTTGAAAAGTTTTCTATTAAAACAAAAATGTTTTGAGAGTAAGGTTTGTTGTAAAAAAAATAATTTTAATGTCACTTTTACAATCAAACTGAAAAGCATGGATATTTTTGCATAGAATGTGTAATATAGAGAACATTATTTCATGTTATGAATTCTTTACAATGTTTTAAACAAATGTATGTATCTCAGCAAATGCCATTTTTTTTTTTTTTTTTTTTATTTAAGGTATTCGTAAAGTTATCGAGTTTTTAAACTTGTGTAGGTAAACATATGTTTGAAAGATACTTTAAACCTTGGGAACCTCCTCTGGTAAGGTGATGTAATTAATACCGATATTCTTGTGTTTCCGATGCCTCTTTTATCACATAGATGGTTTCCATCTGGACAGTCTGATCCTCGGGTTAGGTCGACCAACTGACGCGTCTAGCCCGTCGTAACCTTGAACATAAATCACACGTAGCGAGAGGGTTACTCCGGAACAGGAACTGCCGTATTCAAATTAACCAAAGCTGCCTTTGCATACGGCAGTTGTAGAGCGACCCTTACGCTTTCATTAGGTCCTATTGACAATCTATCTGTGTACAAAAGAGCGGGTAGCTACCTGAAGAACATAATGCTTAAGAAAGGGTACCAGACACTCGAGCGCAAGGTAGACCATATGCAAAGGAGTCAGCAGGTAGCGGAGACGACATCTGCATACGTTATTGTAAGCAAAAGGGTTAAATGAAAGGGAATGTGAGAATTCTCCGTTCGGGACAGGTAACGATCGGATTGTGAAAAATGATAAATTATGTTCAGAATGGGGCCGCAATCGGGGTCCGCGACCTTATTTAAATATAATTCAAAAACTGTCAAACGCCCCTTGACATCATTTGCATGCAACCTTGTTTGAAAGAACGAGTACCTGGCCTGCTTGCGCGATAATACAATTGTAGCCGTTACATACAGTTTGGTGCTTAATTCAAATCAGTCACAATCGAAAAATCAGTCGCCATACTTCTAATACAAAATCGATCACTGCGAATATGCAAGGAAAAAGAGAAGGGACGCCACTAACAGAAGCTAAATTCGGATATCAACGGAATTTGCGGTAATTTTAGAGGTAGTACACGTTGCACGGGGAAGGTTTGGAAGCCTAAACTTGAATGGGAAGCGAAAGCGCAACAATTAACTTCGTAATTATGAATGAAACATTACCTTAAATGAAGGAGGAATAGCGGCGTCGCGACGCGGCCATATTGGCCATGCGCACTGCGGGGGAGGGGATAATGCGAGCGTGCAACGCAACTTTCTTAGTTTCTGGTAAGCTTCCCACGATTTCCAGAGACGTCGCTAGCTTTCCTTTTTCAATGCACGGTTTTTTCCTTGCGCGCGAAAAAGACAGGCGTCTGCAACTTGTTTTTATCGTTGACGTACGCATATGTACGTCGCGGCGTTGAAGACGCACGTTTACAACTTCAACATTCGCCGTTCTCCCGTCGCCCACTAAAGTTCCATCCCACTAACTCCACATGCGATCACATTCTTGATCAATTCTGTATCAATTCATCATATTTATTGCAACAGAAAAATCGTTGCAACACCTCCAAATCGAAATTCCTAACCTCGATCACCCTGCTTGTATTTTACCGTTAAGAGCGTTGCTTTATGTAAGTTTTAATTTATGTTATCTCGCAAACTATAATAACACTCCTTCTTGCCGTCCTTCAGTGAGCGAATATGTGTTAACCAAGAAGTCCTTCGGCTAGACCGGCGACTTTCCCACCTGCGAAAGGTAGGTTATTTAATTATTGCACGATTTTTTTATAACAACAAATTTCTTACAAAATACTATTTTAAAATATTTTTAATTCCAATTTAAAATGAATTACAAACAGATGTAATTATTTTAGCAATTAATCAAAAATCGTCACCATAACTAACTGAATTCGCGCGCTTTTCGCTTCAGGATCACCGAAACTCCGCTAAGCCTCGTCATACATCCAGCACTGCGTTAATTGATCTGATTCTGTGTAAGTCGTACAATGTTGGGTCAGGTCGTGCTCCGGCGTCAGTCTCGCCTACTAATCACTCCGACCTAACGACCAATCAGAGCGCGGCGTCGCGGCGCTTAATAAGCTCTGGAATGTCTTTTCGCTTTCATTCTGTGTTCAGCTTTCATTTACTCATCTTGCTTGCGCGCTGAAGTCTGGGTCGTGTTTGCATTTAATGAGGCTTCGGTGACGATGAATTTTGGGGAAATAAAAAATATTAATTAAATTAATTAATTAACTAGCAGTAAAATTTATTTAAAAGGACATAAGTCAAACGGTTTTAAGTCAATTTTAATAACAATTTATTCGAATTAAGAATTTTGTTGATAGTAGTTGGTACTTGGTATTGTGTGAAATAAAGAAATCTGAATTAGTATTAGAAAGTTTGGAAAAACAATTGCGAAAAATAAGTTAAAAACTACAAACAGCATTAAATATGCTTTAAAAAAGTTTAGGCTAATTTGGCTGCAACAATCTAGTTCATGACATTGTTTAACATTATCTAACAAATAGCTATTTTAAACAAGTACAGCATAGAATTAACAAAATATTAAAACAAAAAATAAAATAACAAATGCATATCTTAACTAATTTAATGCTTAATGAAAAAATGTAATAGATAAAAAAAAATTTAATTGTCAATCTACAGCTCTTTACCACATTATTACAAACGCTTGTATTTTTTAAATGTTATCTATAGTTTTTTTTGCATAATTAGGTAACAACTATAATTAAAGTTTAATTAAATTTTGAATGCGTGGGGATTTAAGATACTAATTTACAAGTGAATTGAGAATTTTACGTAAATCTATGAATAATTATTTTAATTTAATTTTACATCCAGCATTTTTTGAAATAATGCGTAGCATTAAATAAACGATTGGTTTTTTAAAGACGCACCGATTGTTAAAAAAATACTTTATCGTGGTCATTATAACTTTTTTGGTTAATAAAATTTTGTCTTTTGAAAAATTGTTTACCATCAAGTAGTTTTAATATAACATTTACCTAATCAAAACATGCAAAAAATTCAAATGTACCTATAGATATAATCTTCTTTCAATTGGTTAGTACTCATTTACATTGAAACCATGACATATTTAAAAGCTTTTAATATTACTAAATATTTTGTGTGGTATATTGTATTTATTTTACACCTGTTCCGAGTCAACAAAAATGAACCGTTTTTATGCAAATTTCCCATGCAAAAAGCTTAGCAATACATTCATAAACGACTTCCTAGTGCAATTTATTTAGTTTGCCCACGTACTGAAATTCTTATTAACCTGTTACTAAAGGAATTGTGCTGATTCTCAAGGCTGTGCCCCTTTATTCTATTACGATGTACACATGTATCGAGGAATGATAATAAATAATTAAATTCGTTTCCCTGTTGTGAACAAGCTTTTATATCTCAATAAATTAAATATTAACATAGAGATAGTTGCAATATATAATGTTAATGAACATAATTGGTGTATTATTTACACGCAGCTATTGCTGAACGATTGTTTTGTGATTAAATTAATAAAAAATATGCTTGTATAAGTTGGGTTTAGTAGTTTAGTTTATTGGTTAAAATTATAAAACGTGGTAAAAATTGTTTCAGGGCGTTTTAAAAAATATGTAAGGTAGTAAATTATTGCTTGGGGTGTCTTTAACATTTTTAGAAAATACAAAGACTGTTGCAAAATATTCAAATTTTTGCCACAACAAAATGCAAGGATACATTTTAAGAATTTTACAGGGTTGTGAAAAATTGTTTCAGGCCGTTTTTAAATAAGCTTAAGTGGAAATGCATTGTATAGGGTGTCTTTGATATTTTCAGAAAATATAAAGACCATTGCAAAATTTTACAATTATTGGCACAAAAAAATGCTAGATTTTAGATTTGGATAACATTTAAAAATTTTGAACAGCAGTAAAAATTTGTTTTAGGCAGGACTCGACACCAAAAAAAATATTGGTTAACTTAATCAAATCGAGAGCTTTATTTTTATAACGGTTTTTCATTAAAAACCATTTTTTTTTTGTAAAAAAACAGTTTTGTGTAAAAAACCGGTTTTTGACATTATGTAAATTAGGAATGCAAAGTATGAAAATATATTATCTATTTATAATTTTATAATATATGAACAATCAAGCGTTCAGTAATGACTTCTGGTAAACTAAATGCATTTAATAGATACAGATTTTGTATTTTTTTAAAGTAATTTTTATTAACAAAAGGTGTTTTAAAAACGGTTTTTCATTATTTTGGTTAAAGGTTAACGTTTTTTTTTTTACAATAAAAATCCCTTTTACGGACAAAAAATAACGGTTAACCGGTTTTTTAAAGCGGTTAAAAAAATCAGTTTCATGCCCTGGTTTTAGGCCCTTTCTATTTAAACCAAAAGGGAAAATGCAGTGCTTAGAAGTTGTCTAACATTTTTAGGTAATGTAAAATTGTATGCATGGTTATACTTTTGGATATTTTTAAAAGTTTTGAAATGCTGTAAAAATTGTTTTAGGCCATTTTTAAACAAATTAAACGTAGAAATGCATTGCCTAGGGTGTATTTATTTATTTTGCAAAAAATAAAGATCGTAAAATTTTTGAATTTTTACACAAAAAATGCTACGCTATAGGTACACTTGGATTATTTTTTAAAATTGTGAATAGCTGTAAAGATTATTTAGGCCTTTTTAAAATAAACTAAATATAGAACATTGCTTGGGGTGTTTCCAAAACACAAAAATTTTCAAAATTTTTGAGTTTTGGCCAAATAAAAAAGTGTAAGACTTTACATTTGAAGAATTTTTAAGAGCCGTAAAAAATTGTTTTAGGCTCTTTTTATATGTTATATGCGATTAACTGCTTAAATTCCAGCGCTTTTAAGTTAGCATATTGAAAAAATTCGTTTTTGGAGATTTTTGATTCTTGATAACGTCATTCATTCAACAGTTGATCAAGCCCAGTTCTGTTAAAATGGTCAATAAGGCAATATTTACGTACAAACATATCGATATGCCATTTTTAGTGGCTTGCATTCGTTCAAAGTTTAATGTGTGCCAGTCGAAATAAAGTTAACTGTGGCCTACTTTAGCACGTCGTAAATATTTTAATTCTGAAGTTAAACTAGACTTGAAACATGTCGTTTTCGAAACCGTAAAATATTAAAAGCGACAACCAAAAAGATTATCAATTCCTGAATACTGAAACTACTCGGTGCGTTTTTTTTTTTTATACCAAGTGCACGCACGAACTCCCGAAACTTATCTCTAAATCACCATACCTTGCAGAAAATGAATATTAATGTGAGGAAGTCACTTGCGAGTGAAATAAAAACTCGCGTAGTGAAATTCTTTTGCCGGCGGGCGATGTCCCTCGCACGCAACGTGCTATTGCTATTCGATCGAACGTTGCCGCCATTTGCATACGGGTTGCACATGAACAATGTGTGTTAAACACTGCCGACCATCCAGCAATTACCGTGTTGCATTTAAACATCGACCACATTAACCTACTCAAGACATCTGCAGCTTGCGGTCAACATGTAAATTTGGTAAATTACCAACGGGTTTTACATACATGCGATGCACTAATTATACGATGCTTCTGTGCAGTTCTTAAATTACACTTATTTAACTGCATTTATTAAGTACAATGTATGTACAATTATCTTTAACTTATTTAATTATACATTAGCGTTTTATTATTGTATTAGTCACACAATATGTTCTGGTTGTGCATGGTATATCCGCCATTATTAAGAGAATGGTGTTGAATAAATTATAAACAAACCATTTCAGTGTAGAGCAGATACAATAATTATTTTTAATTGATAAGTACATTGCTTCTTATTTAAAAACAATACAGAACAAAATAAGCTAATGGTACATGCACTCGTTCAGATTGTGAGTAGGAGTAGACAATCACTGCCTTACAACAAGCAATTAAAAATTTACCAATTCTCTTGTATTAAAACCAAAATAGTGACCAATCGATTTAAAACTAAAAGGCTAAACTAAATTTGCAATATGCTGTATTTAAAATACCAATTATGAAAAAAAGAAGCCTTAAAACAAATGTTTTTTACTGCTTTCTAAATAGTCCCTAAAAAAATATACTAATTGCCATCAAAACCTACATTTTTACACATGCAAAACAAGTACATTGATATGAAAATTGCCTTATTTATTTTCATAGGTTTATTACATTATATCAGATATATTTATGATTAATCAGTATAACATTGAAAATAATATTAACAGTACAAATCTAGTGTTGTGTAAAGCTCTATTCGTTTTATCAACAAAACATTATGTAGGAAGAAATTACATTCATTTTACTAGGGCAATTTATATATTTCAAAATGTTTAATTATGTTTGACATATTGCAATTAGTAATGCTGTATATATACTATTTCTATAAACTAGTGCGTATTTATTTCTTTTATAAGTTGTTTATTAATTAGTGGAAAAAAGAATTGAAGTTGTTTGAGGTCATTGCTGCATAACCTAAAACTACTTACAACTATACAGAATGTTTTGTTATCACGTACCAATCAAATTTGACTTCTACTAGTTTACTAAGTAAACTTTACTTGTATCACAAACCTACAAATTATCAATAAAACAGCAATGTTTTGAGAAATATTAGTTTTAGATAAGAAAATTATGAATATAGTCTTAAAGGCAATAAATTATATAAGCGAACGCTATTTACAATTAATTCTATGTTGTTTTTTCAAAACCATTGCCGTTAAAACGCTCTAACAAAGTTTTTTTTAAATATCTGTCACTCAAAAATTGATTAAACAATGCCAATTTTTAATTGGTTTTAAGTTTAAATGCCTTCTGAATTTCTAAAAGCGCATTTAAATTTATTATTTCGAAATAACATTTAAGTTTAACAATTAATTTTTGTAAAGCAATGCATATCAATAAATTTCAAAAACTTTGGTTACAAGTTATTGATTTTGTTTCGTTTTAGTTAAATTTACCAAGTATTGACAATTTTAAAGTTTCAAGCATAGATAGTCGGTGTAAGACATAAAAACAGACCGCGATAAAAAAAAATTATGAAGCGGTACCAATTACTTAAACAACTTGCGATAAGCAAATGTTATTTCAAGTATTCTGAATATCTTTTAACTGTTTTAACCGATATTTAAATCCACTGACTTAACTTGACGTAAAAACTTTGTCTTTACAAAATTTGTACCAAAACAGTAATATTTTGTGTTTATTAAATAGAGATTAATCGTTATAGTTATAGAGTTATTTTTGACAATACAATTAAATTAGATATAAAAATGTGTTAATACTTATACAGTGAGCAGTGCTGTTTCTTCTCGATAGATTTTGCCACGTTTTTCTGGATGATTTTCTAATTGTTGGTGTCTTCCGAGAGCTTCAAGATCACAAACTGAGCCTTTTTGAGTCAGGGTCATAAAGATAACCCTTCCAGACACGTTGGTGGGGGTTTATTTCATTACCCTTTACCAAAATTAAAACTTCAAGGTTGACTGAAACGCATTTACATACGGCATAAATTATGTACAACATGTCCGCACACAGTCGGTACACATATGCATCATAATGCCGCAGTGAGCCCAACTAACCCCTAGAAAAAAATATAATTTACCCTGTCTATAGTATCTTAGTAGACCCTTTTAACATATAGTAAAAAATATGATATAAACCATGCTCTAGTGGAAAAGAAAAATGTGTTTTTTTATTAGCCAGACAAAAGGAGGTTTGTGTGTATATGTATAAGAGATTTGTGACCGACCCTACCGTGGTACCGTACCCCGCCCTGGAAGGGTTCACGGCACAAAAACACCGCACTAGATAATACGTTTCTTTATGCATGTAACATCGCGACCGTTGTACGTTGTCAACAGGAAAATTGGCTGCGAAATTGAACTCGAAATATACCTAAAACGCAAGCAATAACTATTTTTACAATTAAAACATGCAAACGAAGCCGCAGGTACATATCAGTTGTTCTTAAATTCAATAATTCTCAATAGTAAAATTTATTTATCCAGCTGTTATCCGTTGTAAGGCCTTGGTGTTGAAAGTTTATTATTATTATTCTTTATTCATATAACACAGACTTAGCCTTCTTTATAATTTGGTGTTGTTGTAATATATTTTAATTATCATGCTTAATTTCAAGTTAGTTATTTGCCATTATTTTCGTCATAATTTGTTTATAATTACCAAAAATTTGCCGTTTTTTTAGACAAAGTCAGAACAGCTCTCAAATATTTTTTATCATTTCCGGTTTTTCTTGTTTTGTTTTCATAGCCTACTTTTTGTTTCCTATTTAAAAAAAATATTAAAAAACCTTTGTAACTTGCGTATTATTGAAAATAAATACATCAACCCGTATATATTTAGAAAGGGAAAAAATGAGGAATTCAAATAGGTCATAGCCAACTATAGCTTTCATTTAAAAAAAGGTAAGTTTGTGTCATAACTTTTAAACGGCGAGCGTAATTTTTTTTTATTACTATCAAAATCTATGTAAAAATATCTAAAAATAATCTTCATGAACTTTTTTCATATTTAAAACAATAAGGGAGATATGACACATTATAAATATAACAAAAAAAACGGGTTTTCTTTAATAACTTAAAAACCGAAAATGATAGAATATTTTTGAAAACGGTTCTAAGTTTGTCCTAAAAAACTGCACATTTTTGGTAATTTGATCGTTTCTCTATCTTGACTATTAGGCGAGATACCCATGTAAATACATCGAATTTTGACCACCCTGTACAGCTTTTGTAATTTTTAAGCTTAGTTTGTAGTGTTTTTTAATATTATTTTCGCGTCATGTCATTTTTTAATACAAGTTTTTTGTTGTAGTTATTACCATACCTTAAATTATTATGGTTAATTTTGGGTTAGTCACGAGCGATTATTTTTAACTTATAATATGGTATGAATATTAGATGTCTTAGCAATATTTTCATGTTGCTTCTGGCAATTACTTAATTTTAATTATTAAAATAATTTAGTACGCTTAATTTTGGGTTTGCTGTCTTAATTGAAAATCTTGTTAACTACGTGCTTGTTTGTAATTCTCTACGAAATAAGCCACGGCGAGTCGTGTTCGACAACAGCAAAAAGCTCAAAAAGTCAAAAATTGATGGTTACACATACTTTTATATCACATGTCGGATGCCTATCGACGGTGATGCGATCGCATCCGCACTGCAGGTGCAAACACTTCCGTTGGCCGGTGCCTGTTGACCGCTGGTTAAGTGGTAACACCCGCTAAACAGGTCAAATTTTCTACCTCGAGAGCTCTCAACCCGTACCTTTCGAAACTACCTTCATTGTGCCTAAAATAAATAATATCGAAATGTATCTGTTCCCCTCAATTTCGTGTCATTTCGAACCCTTTAAAACGCATTATATGATTTAACCCTCCATATCGGTTGTATATACGTAGTGAGATTTCCTGTATGATTACACATTACACACTTTTTTGTAAGGGTTACATCGCAATAAATCAAAATGCCCGAAAAAACGGCATCAGACTGTAGTGAAACTAACACATGCATGAATGTTTTGAATATGCAGACGTTTAATGGACCGTGCGTTGGACTGTGCGCGTGAAAAAAATCGAGTGCAGGGTGCAACACTTAATTTAGATCAATATGGAAATCTCGCTTCATACCCCCGAATTGATTGAATTATAGAAAAAATATTTCTATTTTAAACTTTACATAAGTTTCTATTTCTTGCGGACGATGGAGTAATCTGTTGGGAGACCTTTACTTTCCATTGCTTCTTCTACCTCGTTTTTCCATTTTCATCTTGGTCTTTTTTTCTTTCTGCGATTTGGTGGTGCTACTTTAATATTTTACTTGTCCATCGTGTTTTATCCATTCTTTGGACATGTCCATACCATTTTAATCTTGTGGCTTCAATGGTCGCTATTACATCAATACCAATTCCCATTTTTCTCTGATTTTAGTATTTCTTACCCTATCATTCCTAATGATTTGACAGCATCTTCTCCAATCTCTGTATCTTATAAACGTCCTTTTTATTATTAATTATCCATAGCTCGGATCCATGAACAGCAATATTTTCTTCAATAAAATTATAGGAGTACATTCTTATTTTTGTATTTCTTGTTATGTTGTTATTCCAGAGTACATCATTCAGTTGCTGTATGGCCGCGTTACCTTGTGCAATTATTCTGCTATTGCGACCGTCATCTGATAGTCTTACATTTAAATGTCGACCCTTGTGTTTTTAATTTCTGTGCCCATCGGCTGTAAATTTTGCCCCCACTTATTATATTTTTCATTAAGCTTGTTATTAAGCTGGTATTGTACCTATATCTATCTTATCGGGTCTAGGAACATTCTTCGCCCACAATTCTTCGCCTACAATTCTTCGCCCACAATTCTTCGCTTACAATTCTTCGCCTCAACAGTTTTTCGCCCACAATTCTTCGCCTACTAAATTTTTCGCCTCCACAATTCTTCGCCGCCACAATTCTTCGCCGCTACAATTTTTTGCCGCATACAAGCATATCACAAATTTTATTTGTAAATGTGATTGTTTTTATTTATAACGTGATTTTGACAGATTATTTTAGATTATCCTTAAGTTGTTTTTTGTATATTAATACTTCTTCTTTTAATTATATGTTTAAAAATTGCTACATAAATAGCGTATGTTGTAATTTTTAATCCTGTTTATGTTATTATAATATGAATGAAAATTAAATTAACCTAACCTATCCTAACCTGGCCTGACCTAACCTTATGTAAAATAATCTGTAAACATTACGTTATAATTTATAAATAAAAACAATCACATTTACAAACAAAATTTGTCATATGCTTGTATGCGGCGAAAAATTGTGTAGACGAAGAATTGTGGGCGAAAAATTGTGGGCAAAGAATTGTGGAGGCGAAGAATTGTGGGCGAAGAATTGTGGGCGAAGAATTGTGGGCGAAGAATTGTGGGCAAAGAATTGTGGGCGAAGAATTGTGGGCGAAGAATTGTAGGCGAAAAATTGTGGGCGAAGAATGTTCCGGACACGATCTTATCTGGCGCCAGGATTACTTGGTCATCAGCAAAATGCAATCAGTATGTCTCTTCTTCTGCAATGAATACATCCATAGGTTTACACTTTTTCTTCCAATTTGCTAGTACTCTTTCTAGATAGATTTTAAACAATGTAGGAGCGATACAGCAACCCTGTCTGATTCCTTGTGACTTTTATAGTCTGCGTTATTTTTATTTTACATTATATTTGTACGTACTTCAAAAACGTTCACAGAAAGTCACTTTGCTGCAAATTTGCAAGATTCAATGTTATTGAATTGGTAACATTTTCATACAAGGTAGTTTTAAATGAAATTAGAAAAAAATGTTCTGATGATAATGTTTCTGTTTCGCATGCCTAAATTTGGTTAAAAAGTTTGAAACAACTGGTAGTGTACAGAATATTAAAAAAAAGGGAAAAAGGTACACCTGAATGAAGATTTTTATTAATATTCTTCTAATATCATTATTTATCAGAGGTTGACTATCATCACAACTATTCTTATTTTATTCAGCTCTAAATTTCATTTATAGCATCAAGTTAGCCTTGCATTTTTAAAAATTAGGCTACAATTTGATCTCTGTTATACGTGATTTTAGTTTACTTAACCAAATGTCTATCTCCTATATTAGGCGACGTTCTAATAGCGGTCCTAATTAAGTGATGCGTTTCGTACATTAAGACGGTTAGTTACAACGCGCGTACGATAATCGATCCCGCGAAGGAATTTGTAGGTCATGGTCTAGTTTACACTTGCTCTCACTTTAATTTTAAAATGGGAAACTCATCTCTTAAAAACACGGGGGAAAGTATTCGAAGACTTTGCAGTTGTAAGCGGGCGCGCGGGACGGAGCGGCGATGAATGAGCGCGTGGGATGGGGCAGTGTAAAAAGCACGCTCATTCACCCCGCTAACAAATTTAACTAGTTGTTCCCGCATTCCGCAAACTTTTATGAGCCTTCCGAAGCAATTAGCGTTCAACTCCAGACCGTTTGGTTTAATAAATTGTTAACCACGATCGATAGTTTAAACTGGTGAGTTATTCTGTTTAGTTTGGCACATTTTGTGGTCGATAGACTTAATAGTAATTAAGTGCTCATTTAATTGATTATAAATCATCTCTTATTGAAGCAGCAATTAAAACAGTTCTTAATTGTTTATAAAATTATGGAATGTTTCATAATTACATCGACCAATTTCAGAAGGTGATTTGTAGGTTCATTTCAGGACAAAATAAAATCATGAACACACCCTAAAGTTCAATTTAGTTACCTAGGGGAAATTTCAAGTTATTTATATTCACAACCAAAAAATTGATACAGTGTGATGCAACTTGCAACGCCCTGTATCTTGAGTTAACAGAAATTGGAACAAATAATGAATATTCTACAGGTATTTTTGTTTTAAATCTGTTACTAAATTAATTCTACTGAAGAAACGATCATACCTTTGCGAGCATGGTTTAAAAATAGAAATGCTACAGCAAAAAGACTTTATAATTTAAATTTAGTATGAATACATACCGACAAAAATCAAATGTTTACGTACAAACATTTTTCAGCGTTTGTAATTATTTGTTTTAATATTTTGTTGCAATAAAAAAAATTAGGTGGTCTTATTTTACTCCAGATAATTTGAAAATTAAACACATATATTTTACTAAGAAGTGTAAAACATCGTTATTTATAGGTTAAAGCTTAGAATTATACAAATAACTTTCATTAAAAATAACTTTTTTTCTTTCGAAGAATATTATATCGAAATGCTGCACCAGTTTAAAGACTCTGTCTCTACATTAGTTTCAATCAACTAAAGAATTGTTAATTAAAGTATTAATTACATTTAATTACTTTGCATATTTTACCCCCGACATATTTATGGAGTCGAAATAAATCTTTGGGGTTAACAAAACCTTTTGTCCAAAGTTATTCCAAAGTTAAAAAAAAAATTGTAGATTACAATTATTTTAAATATCAATTGAACTCAAGTCAAGTAGGAAATCATAATTATAGAGTATCCTATCAGTCACATGTTTTATTAAAACCGTAGTTTAAAATGTAGTTAAAAGCAATTAAAAAAAAAATAGTTCTGCTAATACTCATGCCAAATATTACCCTCTGTTTTTAAATATTTGGTATAAACTAACTTTCAAGCCTCTTAAAATAGCTAAAGCTTCTCCTGAAAGCTTTGGTAAGCTGCATGTTTTTCAGATAAATCTACTGATCTTTTTTTTTAAGTTTTTAACAGTACATTTTGAAGTACCCAGTATATAATTTTTATAAGTAGTTAACAACTTAACATAATTTAAAAACGATTTGACTAAGAATTTCAAAGCCACGTGAGAATCATTTAATTGAGATGAACAACAAAATAACGCCTACAATTTCTTGCGTTACGTATGCAAAAAAAAAAAAATTTTGGAGCGTGTTTTGTTTTGATTAATAATTTTTTGTTTTCGTACCTTATGGTGTGTTTCGTAACTTGAATTTTCTCGGTTTTATCTCGTGCCACTTTAATTTGGAGAAAAAAATTCGTAGCGTTTTATATCTCGAAAGAATTTATTTTTAATATTATTTCATTTTTTATTTTCGATGTTGGAAATCTACATATATGCTCATATGTGACAAGGGTCGGCCATGAGTGGTGGAACTGAGAGCGGTTGCCGTGGAAACCAGCTCTAGCGAGGGCGGCCCTGCCGATCATCCGCAACAACTCAGCATCAATACAAGCACAAAAAGCTTACACTGTGTACAAATTGTTGTCTTCGCTTTAGTAATATTGCTGATGTTAAATAAAGTACTTCGGTTGAGTACCAATTTGCATTCAAAAAATTGCATCGTTAAATCTCCAGGTAGTTGCTCTACATTGTCCGTTAAGAAGCGAACAGCCAATTTGCATACTGAACCCTTTAGTTGTGTTTTGTAATTGTCATGGTAATGCGTTGAGGATTTGGCCCTGTTCGGATGTTTGTCGTGAATTGTACGGGCTTGGTTTTAAATAAAACTCGTTGGAATGGATCGACATATGTCAGTCAAACAACATCGGGCTTCCGATATTAAAATAATATACAAACTAAAATCATGTTACGATTAACATTTTATTTTTTTTACGCAATTGTTACTGTTCCAGCAAGCAAAAAATGCAAAATTTTCACATGTATGGCTAGTTTTATAGTTCAAATAAATGTTTTTGGTAGTTCAAGATGTATATCACATTCAATTTTTGACTGTACTAAAGTATGCCAAAATTAAAATGAACACAACTCTAAACTAACAAAAAATCGAGCATCGAAATGTGGCTTAACAATTTCTTACATCAATTTTATTAGTGTAGTTGAAAAATTGCGAAATTAATTAATTGTTGACTTTATTTCCGGTCTCCCTTTAGGCATTAAGTAATTAGGATTTTACTATAAGTGCTACTTGTACTGATATGACAAAATATGATTTATAAAAGTATAGAACAAGATCACAAAAATTAAACTAGTAATTGTAAAATTTGACACAATAAGGCGGGTTTGCACGAACCCCAATTTTAAATGCCCGTTTTGGGGACACAATTTTTTTTTTAAAGCGGTTTTGCATCATATACCTTATTGCTGTAAATAAATAAACTTATTTAACTATAAGTAAACGCAAAAAAGAAACATTTTTAATAAAGTATTGGGCAACAAAACTTCAAACTCGCCTCAAAATAAGTAGTACAAATTGATATAAAATTATTTTTTTTCAAAAACTGCCAAGTGAAAAATAATCTAAATCTTTTTTATATTCCATTCCAAAAATTAGTCGTTAGGAAGTGTTGTGGAGAAATTGACTGAAAGGTAAATGGGAGTTCGTGGACCCATCACTTTCGGTTAATTTTCTTGGGTTCCCAAACTCTACCTCATCAGAAACTGGTTAAAAATTGTCTTTATTAAAAATAAAACTTTATAACATCGATGAATAAAAAAATGATTATAATTTTTCACTATATTTTCTTAGTTTGAATACCATCTAACTTGAAAGAAAAACAAATCGTTTTGGTTACTATCGACAGGACGACAGGTGCAGACTATTTCAAAATAGGAACCAAATTCATCATCTGGTGGGTTGTAGTTAGTAGGTAGATGTGCACTGCACGTCTGTTTAACGGAGTGATCTATAACTGACACTGCGGAAACATTATATACAAAATAATTTGAAAACAATGTAGCGTATAATTCAAATTGTTATCGCGGCGCCCGTAAATTTGGAGATGATTTAAAGCTAATACATTCGTACTCTGTTTCGTGTAAACACGAACCGCTCGCTTGATATATGCTGTGTCGGCGGTTAACACACGAAACGCGGCTTTCATTTCTTGTGACGGTGATGGCGTCGCAATGCAGCGATGTCTACTGCACGCTGCAGATGCTATCGACAGGCTTATATCCGACTTGCGACGACGTTAATAGTGCCTAATAACAAGAGCATGAAAACCAACTGGAGGAAAACTCAAGAATTTAATGGAGCGGAAAACTGGTTTGCCAACCGCAATTTGCATGTTGTACATGACATATTAAGTATGAAATATAACGATAATGGTTCCAGATTACTGTAAATGGGTATTAAGCTTTAAATTGTGTTCGCAGTCCGCATGAGTTAGTCTTAACTGTGTATTTAATCGTAGCTGAAATTCTGTTGTTATCGTACGAACTACTGGACATTTTCAGCTAAGCCCTTATTTACAGCCAAATTATGAAAGGAAAATGCGATTTTTACGATCTGGGTACAAACTAAAAGATATAAAACGGAATACAGATAGACTACAGGAGCGGAACATATTTGATACGAACAAAAAATTAAAAACTAAAGGTAGGAATGGCGCCAAGTACTAAAAAGAATGATCAGTTACTGAAAATTCATAAATTGTATCGAATAAATGAAAGAACAAGAATAAAAGAAGACAGGAATAGGAATAAAAATAGTAGATGTAGCAATTAGGAACAATTGCAGTATCCAATGGACTTTGTCCAAGCCATAAAACAGAAGAAAAGGGAGAGTATTAAACTTTTCATACATCAACGTAAGGTTTTATCTAAATCTAAAGATTTTTAATCCTTAAGTTTTGTTGTTGATTTATTGAAAAATTAAGATACTCAAAGACGTTCCTCATTTTTCTTCTGCTAGATTTTATTAAATATTAAACACTTTAAAGGAATTTCACAGTGTATCCTAAAGCTCATAGAACAAGAGGCGGCGCACAAAGAATTTTTGATTTTAAATTTTCTTCGTTTGTGTTTGAAGTAAACGTCACTTTAATTTTAATTTTTTCCAAATCAAACCATCTCAATAAATTTTTAGTCTAGAAAAGTTCCCTTTTGACAAGAACGCGACATAATCCACTCAAAAAGTACTCCACACATACTTTTACGTATTTTGCCTCAAGTTCACAAATAAAAAAATAAGAGTTTGTTGAAAATACCTGTGTACCTACTCTTAAAACTTTAATTAATAAATATTTAACATCAATAACTTGTGTGCTTAAATCAATTAACTAATGTTTTGTTACGTATCTGTGTATTATGTACAACCTAGTGTATTTTCTATACATTTTAATAGGACGATTTTTGTAAAATTTTGGGTACGTACGTTTTTAATCCTAAACCCTTGTTTCCTAAAATTTTGTCTTATTTTTCATGAAAAGAAAGCCGTACCACACAAAAATTACAATTTCAAAATTCATCGAAAGTTTTGTAAGTGTTAGATCAGTGATTCCCAAAGTGGTCTATATCGACTCCCAGGGGTTGACGACGACCTGCAAGGGGTCCATGTCAGCGGGAAAAAAAATTGGGGGTCCATGAAATGAAAATGGGGGTCATCGATAGTGGATCTCATATAAGCAGGTCGTGACTTTAATTTTGGCATTCCCTGAATGGAATAATCCATATACACAGATAGTACCTATTTACTTACATAATACTACCTTATAATATAAAGACATATACCTAACTATCTACATAAATTATTAAAGTACCTATAAAGTAAAAATTTAAAAAAAAATAAATGCATGAAACGTGATAAAGAATTATATTAAAATTTAAGTAGTTAGGTATATTTTCTGATATATGATTAAGAATTATTATAAACTAGCAGTTGCGCGCAGCTCCGCCCGCGTACGTTTTTATTTTCTCTGGGTGTAAGTTTTTATTTTGTAAAAAAAAGTGGATAAATTTGCAAAAAATTAATATCATGTAAGCAGGGGGTCTACCCAAAACCGAAAAACATGGCAAGTGGTCTACGAGACAAAAAAGTTTGGGGACCTCTGTGTTAGATGAAGACGAAAACCACTGTAGTATTTCTAGTACAGAAATTTACTCAATTTTAGCAAACGTTTGATAAAATTACATATACCTATTAACCTTCGTTTTGCACTAAAACTTTTTTTAATGAAAGTATGAATGTATAGCAATGTATGAGAGACTAGAGGAAAGTCAAATACGTTGTTAGCATCTTTATTTATTTCGGGTAGATCGTTTTTGCATTTTCCATGGGGGTCAATTTAATGACATTATGTCAAATGACAGATAACATGCTTTCATAATTAAAAAATTAAGTTCTGTCACTTGTTGTTGGAGGTTTAATCCAGATACATTCGCTATGAGCACAGTGCTGCTGTATTAAGGCTTTTATTCACTACATGCTTATCTGCAAAAACTGTAGGGAATACTATTTGTTTTTTAAATTCTTTTTAGAAAATAATTGTTGCTTTGTATATGATGGAAGTGTTTTGAAATTATTAAGTATAATTTTTAAGTTTAGGATATTAATACAGTATTTAAAATGCTTGGATGTTCTTATATTTATCTTATTAGTTACATTTTTTGTGTTTGAACTTGGTATTATATTTATTTAACTGTCACAGTTAGATGCAGTGGCAGTGTTTTGAATGTTAATGGTATAAGGTTATTAGATGGGGTTGATTCGAGTTTCTATGAAAATTTCTCGACGGTTAGGTGAATTGCCGTAGTCAAGTTCTTATAAGGCGGTCGGAAGAACGCGAGTGGCTATAAAAAGTAATACGCCAAGGACAATAACTGAATGCAGCTAAAGGATATGAACACATAAACGACGAAATAACCTTTTACATGTGAGCTGATATTCAAATTCCAAGTGTGGTGAGGCGTATGTGAGGAACACAGCCGGAGAATAGAAAATTTTAGATTATAAAATGGCAATTTTTGAACGAAAGTATTCGAGCGTAAAACGTGTGGAATTTTCATAACCCGAATTCTAGCTTTGATCTGGAGAAATAAGACCGCCGCCAGCCGTAACAAAACATAACCATTTTTCGACTTTTAAAATAAGAATATTGTATTATAGAAGTGGATTTGAATTTTGACACGCGGGTCACGATCGTTCAGTGTTGGCGCTGATGTGACAATTTCATACTACGACAGGAGAGCGAAGGCATTATTTCATTAGACCTACCACTCGTAAGTAGATTCCTTGAATTCCTACATCTGCTACTCCTTGCTCTTTGTTAGCCTCATCATTGCCATCTCACACACGTCTCTGAAAAATCTTATTATTAATCTTTCCAGTCAGTAAGCACGCCGCATCGCAATCCCGCTGTAACAATCTTTGTGGTCGTGCTCCCAAGAAGGCAAATATTGCTCGTACACTCAGTGTACGCTCGCTCACTCTCCAAGAATATATATAGGATACACGATGCATATAAAGAACCTCGATGCGAATTAATTTTAAAATCAATTCAAATTGCCAGCCATCCCCGATATGGAGTGTGCAAAGTAACACATATTCCAGGGTTGTCATCCCTCGTGTCGCCTCATTCTGTTTCCCCCCCGTTTCGGATCCCCTAATTGTAATACTTCGCGAAACGTCTCTGCAGTTTAAGCCAGTTTTGATGAAAAATAAAACGCTGAACTTTCTCTTAAGTTATATTTTATTTACATGGTTCGCCGCAAATGAAAAACTCAAATAAGGATACGTAATAAAATGTGCATCTAAAAATGTTACGTTCAAGATTTATTTGGTAAAAAAAATCCTAACGATGTTTTCAAAACCGAGTTTCATTTAAAAATTTAGGCTGTGTAAGATATAAATGAAATAGATCCTAACATTATTAAAATAAGACTGTAATTTCGATGTTTTAAAAGGGATATAAAACTTTATATAATAATTATAGATGTAATAAAAATATTGTTTTGCAAGTGATAAGCATAGATAAAAACACCCATTGGAGTTTGTTGCAATTACTTTTAAACAACAATGTAATAAGTTGATGCACGTTCGGCATGTGCTTGATTAACAGGTGGTTTTACGTAATATAGTTATTACTTTCGCAATTTTTATTTCATCTCGTCTCGAAAGTGTATTCCATTCTAATACTGTAGGTGAAAGAAGGTGTGCATGTGATGTGAGCCGCGGGCTGAAGAGAAGATGATGTATTGGCAGCCCGCGCGGAGCGTTCCTGGAAACGGCACACGAAAATTGAATTTAAATTCATGAAAACTGGGAGTTGCCAACCAACCTAGGCGTCTTCCTTTTTGCATCGCAGGTCTCCGACTTTAGTCCGTGTTCAATTTAGCAAGTTGTGCGAAGAAATTGCAGCAAGTGTAATACGTTTAATGTTCGACGCTGTCTTTGATTATTCGTTGTATGGATTTGCGTGGGTTTTGCTTATATTAAGCCATTAGGGACCAACGTTCACTATTAAAACAATTGGATAGGAATTAAATACTAGATAAAAATTACTTAAATATTAAAAAACAAAAACAAAATGTAATATAGAAAAATTGAATTTTTGTAAAAACAAGTGTCTTCTAGGATATTAATAAAAGTAGTATAGAATATTATTTGCCGTTAAATAGGGAAATACAAAACATTTATGGCAATCTATCGTTTTAGCGTTCCCAAGTTGGAGTCACTGCCACCGCACACATCCGTATTATAACAATTTGCTACTCTCTTTAACCCACCATTAAAAAAAATCGTTCTAACCTTTATCCTGAGCGTCTCCTACTGATCTTAAAAGGGTAGTCATAGCAATGATTAAAAGTTGGTCTAATACTAGGTACGCTAAAATACAAATATAGTACTATACAGGGTGTCAAACAAAAAACGCCGCAAGCTGTAACTCCGTTGTTTGTGGTCCGATTTTAATGAACAAAAAAGTAAACGAAATGGCTTCTTAAATACTATAAAATAATTTTTTTTCAAGGTCAACCTAAATGTCAAACGATAGTGGAAACTTTTATTTTTTATTAGTTTTGCACTAAAATCCACTTATTATTATATCATTAAATTCAGAAAAAAAAAATGTCGAGCTTAGTAAAAAAAAAAATAGATGGTGCCATTTGAAAAAAAAAATCTGACCATCGTTTGACATTTAAGTTGACCTTAAAAAAAAAATAAAATCCAATTCAGTTTAAAGTATTTGAGGAGCCATTTCATTTACTTTTTTGTTCATGAAAATCGGACCACAAACAACGGAGTTACAGGTTGCGGCGTTTTTTGTTTGACACCCTGAACTTACTATAACGTTTAATTTTTTTTTTAAAGCTTTTTATTACGTCTTAAACCATCCGGTTACTTAATATAGCACTTAAATTCATTATATTGCATTTATATTTACTATAGAGAGTTTGATTAACCGATATAGCGTTTGATTTTTATTGCACGTAGCAGTTTCATGTAGCTATTGAATTTTTCTGTGGAGCAAATAATATGTGTTCCTTATTATCACCTAATATGAGACAATTTAACCAATACCTCGCGTTGGCGCTAAGAAAAGAACGGAGATAAAATGGAATATATGAAAATTGGTTCAATCCTTGGGCGTGCAATATTTCAATCTCCTTGAGTCGCACAGACGACGTTTCCTGTTTGGCTGGCAGTTCGGGAGCGTTGGGAATAGACTCGTATCTCAGAATGTATGAAGGATAGAGGTCCCTGAAGACAAGAATGCGAAAAGTGGGATAAAGGAACAAAAAATAACGAATATACGACGAGGAATAGTGAGGGATCAAATCCTGCTAGAGATGTATTTCGGATCAAAGGAAATCTACATACATACAAGCAGAGAGTCTATCAGCAGCGAGCGATGGCGATGTAACGAAATTGTAGTTGTATAGCGACTTCAAATTTCAAGAACGAAGGCTGCGCATATTCTATTACAGGTAACATGAATATTTTGTATTTCCAGAAGACACAAGTATACGCGAAATTTGAATAGAAACGCCATGAAAATTTAAACTCGTCTCACGCATCGATATTTAGCGGGAATGTTGAGTGAAAACGCGGGATGTGCACTTTAAAGAGCAAAATCACGGTTCTATATCATCTTAAAGTCATTCCACATTAAACTAATATGTGCTTGGGGTAGGTCGTGGAAGGAGTCCCGAGGCGCTCGCGGTCTCGCCGCCTCTTAAGTAATGAGCTCGCATCGCTAAAGAGGGCACGGGGCAATCTGGCTTCCGCATGTAAAACACGCCGCAAAATAAAGGAGTCGCTTTTCCTGAATAAAATATGAACACAGAAGATTTTAACCTTATCTCCCACAATCTTATTACGACCATTTTTGTTATTTTAATAACGACAGTCCTTTTATATTCTGTTGTAAAATATTGTGACATACCTACACAGTAAAACGACTGTGTTAATTTTGACACCGAAATGACACTGAATTAAAACATTCCGTAATAAAAAAATTATCTTGGTTAAAGGGGCCTTAAAATTTTAAACTAATAGTATCGTGTCGATCATTTTTTAATTTAAAAATTTGTAAAGCACTTCTATTGAAGTTTTCTTTTTATTGTAATCTTAAGCAGTTTTTCAATCATTTTTATTATGGTTTTCACCACAAAGCTCAAAATTTACATGATTGAAGCATATTTTTGAACTGGTGTGCTAGTTAATGGAATTTGGGAATCAGTCAGCGTTTATGTTTGGACAATTTTCGGGAGCATTTCCCAGACCTAGAAGTAATATCAAAGGATTTTTATGCATGCTTACAAATTGTGTTGGTGTGTTTCGCCAAACTGGCTCCGTGATTCATGAAAAAGGTGCTGGAAAGCCAACCGTTCGCATAGAAGAAGTAATGACGTTCGTCAACGTATGTAACAAGAACCTTTGAAACGTCCCTCTCAAGAAATTGGACTTTCTTATGGAAAATGCCGGACGATTGTAAAGAAGGACTTGGACATGCATTCATAAACGATGCAATCATATCAAGCCCTTTTGCCGGCAGACCACCCCAGACGTCTTGCGTACAGCCAGTGGTTTGTCAATAATTTAATGAATGAGGATCTGTCAAACTTCACTTTTTTTCTGACGAAGCGTGGATTGTCTTTCGCGGTATCTACATCATTTCTCAAAACATGTGGATGTGGAACACTAATAATCAGCATTTTTGTTAAATCTCCACTACATGCTCAGAAAATAAGTGTTTCGATGGCAGTTTCTTGCATGAATAAGTAAGCAACTTTTTTAAATTTCACCGTCACTGCTAAGAGGTACAGAAACAACATTTTGACTGCATTTGTAAAACAACTGCTCATTGATGAACTTCAGCATGGCTATTTTCAGCACGATGGTGCAATAGCATATACGACACGAGCAACTATAGAACTCCAACAGCTAATTTGCAAAACCCAGAACAAACCATTGCTGAAGAATGTTTAACCATAACGTCAATAATGCTGCAAAATGCATTTGATAGATAGCATGAGGAGGGCGTAAACTTGCGCATTGAAGGCGAGGGGCAATTTCAACAGTTACTTTAATTTGTTTTTTTTGTTAATAAAAACGTTAATAGTCTTTTGTTTTAATTTTAAAACTTGTAGTTTAGTATTATTTTATCTCTACAATTAATAACATTATTGCAGTTGATGTCGGTATAGGACGAAACTTGACAAACTTAGACAAAATTATTACAAAAGGATGATGTAAGCTAAGACGGCAGTTTTCAATTCCATGACCACCTTTGACCAAGATTATTTTTAATATTACGTTACTTGCCTCAGATTGTGTATCAAATTTTAACATATTTGGAAACAGATATTTTGATTAATATTTAGTAAATTTCTAGTAATTTCTACAGAAATAATACGTCTATATTTGGTTCGACCAGACGGACTTTCGTAAAGGTGGACACCCTATCTTCTCAATTAGTTCTTGTTTTATATCCTTGTTGTATCTCTTAAAATAAACGATAAACGAGACATTCGCAATAAAAAAAATTAAAGAATGACGCCATGTAATGTTCTCGCTGAAATTTTGCTTGTGTTGTGTTAAAATCTGTTGCTTCATTATTGTATTCCGGTCACGTCTCGAAGAGTGTATGTTACACATTTCTCCGATCGACATTTGCAGTTACAAGATGGCAAGCCATTAACACTATTCAGATTCTAAGGCGATAAGTTTATTGCTCCATTTAAATATAACGGAGTTACCTTCAGTAGTTCAATAACGTAATTGGTACACGTGAGAACGTTGAAATGTGTTATCGTTCCTCGGGGAATTTTCCACATCCCCGCGCCGACCGTTTAACTCGCTGGCATTCGGTGTAGACAACGCGAATATAGAAATACATCATTTTAAAATATGAAGTATGTGATGCAAGGTAGTAAGAATGTCGTGTGTAGAGAGTGTAGAGAAGATGGAACAGCCTAGAGATAATATCGAACTTCCATTTCATTCCTCTTATGGGACCGAGCGGGAGCAGGACGCCAGACATGTAGGATACAAAATGAAATTCCCCCTGCACAATGCATATCCACGCAAACACAAAATTGAAGTCCACAGGGGTGGGTGGAAGCGGGAGAATGTAGGGGGCGACGAGGCCCCTGACGACAAAAAAATGGATGGAAACAAATTTGTAATAGTTCAGGCATATAAAATTATTTCTAACTCGTATTTCATAGACACGAGAGCTTTCATTATAGAAACACTCGCGTTAAGAAAACTTTGTATTTGTAATACTTATTTATTTAAAGCAGCATTATGCAGATTATCGCATGTTACTGGTATAAAATTAACCCAACTTTAACTGCAAAAAAAAAATTACAAGACATGAAATCTAATTCTAAAAAAAGTAATAGAAACGTTTCTTAAATATTTTGTGTCGACTCAATTAATTTTAAACAATAGTTTATGCCTAGAGGATTATTAATCACAGCGGTTAGAAATTTTAAGTGCAAACTAAAAGAGTACATTTTGCTCAACTTCTTGACTGTTTATTTGATAAATTGTTGGATTATTTAGCTTTATTAGTATAAATTAGATTCATTAAAATTTATGTTAAAGACAATAAAACAGATTATTGATCGTTATATTATTTATAAGTAAACGTTAAACCTTAATTATCACATCCTGAATAATGTGATTTGACGGCATTGTTACAACTACATTAGACTTGAGATTATTCTGAATAAATTCACTCTCGTTAAATTTAACGTGCACTAAATTTAACTGGCTCTAACATATTTGCTCCTGTTTTAAGCAACTACGTGCTATATTAAAATACGATATCTCCGATGTAACTACAGGGTCATCAATTTTCTGGAAGACGTTTAATTTTATTACCTAATCTAATATTGATTGCTGCTCTGCTATCATGTTAGGCTTGATTTCCATTTCGATTAGTAATATTCGTTATCTTTTATTATATATTCGATGATTTCATAAAAGACCAGACAATAATAAATGCGTTCGTCGGTTTTTGCCAGGGACGTACTGCTCAGGTGAAAATCGTGGAATACCACACATCGGCTTGTAAAAATATGGACACGTCCATAAGCTTATTAAAATGTCTTCTTCTTCTTTTTAACCGGGTCTTCTTGTACCTTTCTGTGTCAAGGTATGCTTTTCTAGTTCTTGGTTATGTTTCCCCATCTCTGTTTATTATTGGCTAACTGGTTCTATAGCTGCCTCTTTTTTTTCTAGTGTATGTCTCAGTTCGTTTTCTATTTCCATTCTGTTTTTGCGCATCTACTTTCTGGCATACGTAAGAGATGTCCAACCCATCTTAATCGATTCGTCTCCATTTTTCTTTATATCTGCCTTTCCTAGGCTTTTTCTGATTTTGTTCTAATCTTATCAGTTAGTCTACATGCTATTATTTTTAAAAATCTCATCTCCTGCGTTTGAATCCTTTGTTTTTGCTTTCGTGTTAGTACCTACCCAAGTTTTTGGACTAAGTAAGAATTGGTACGTACACTGCATTAAATACTTGTGTCTTAGTTTCTTTTGGGATCTCCTTACTTATCAAGCGTTTATTAGAGGCGTGGTAAAATTTCGTCGCTGCAGCTATTCTGTTATTCAGTTCTTCTTCCAATTCACTGTTTTTTGTAATTATCGTTACTAATATTTAAAATTTGATACCTACTCTATCGTTTCCTGGTCTAGCGTGATTGAAACCATTACATCATTCTTCTTCGTATTTCTTACACAATATTTAAAAAAAATGTGTACCTCATTAGGTAATTCCAAGTTTCGTCCAAGTTTGGAGAACCATCTAATAAAAACAATGAAGATCTTAGCGCTTTGAATGAATATAGATCGTATTTCGCATTCAGATTTGTGTATCAGTCCGGCCCTGGTTATTACCTGCACAAAAGTGATTGGGACCCAACACCGATTAGCACAGTTGAAGCAGGCACAGGCAGGCTTTACTTTGCTCTTGTGTAGAGCTATTCATTTTGTGGTTTCAGCCCCTGTTTCTAATGTTGCGTCGCTTGCCTTTTATTTGCAATTTATACAGCAGTACAAAGGAATTGACAACGTAACGAATCACATTAGCAGATTAGTAGCCGGCTTCACCTGACGTCAATATGTCACTCATATCGTTGCCTTACCCGTACGCCGGTACATTAATGCTTTTAAGTTTATCCTTTTAGGAATTGAAATTAATTTAATTCTACTGATGCAAGAAGCTAATAGGGTATTTATGTGTTGACGTATTTGCTGCATTGATTATTAGTCACTTTCATGATTACTTTGTCAGTTTAAGAGTCACTCTTATGAATTATTTAATTTTAATTTCTTTAGTAGGTAAGGCACATTTGTATGAGTTTAATTTTCTTTGAAAATGCATTTTTATTATTATTTAAAGCAGATTTGAAATCAATATTAAAAGACTCGGTCTGTATAGGACACTACTCTTTATTAATGATTGCCATGGGCGTCCGCAGAAAATTTTCCAGGGGGGGCAAAGCATAGAGGCAAATAATAATATATGTATATAAATTTTAATTTAATTTTTGAATGTTTATGATTTGTTTTCACAAGCACTATTTTTTACTCGATCCCAAGGGGTGGGGCAAGTGCCCCGTTTGCCCCTCCCCTGCGGACGTTCGGACGTTCATGATGATTGCTTTTTACTGGAGTTATTTCAAAATATACAACTTTTTGTAACGATATGTATTGCAGACTATTTTTCTATATTTAAAACAATTTTTACAGCGAATGTTTAAATTGTGCTTTTTTTTTAATAATTTTTTTTTGGCGAACAAATTTCATTATTTTAAGTATCATGCATGCAAACTATAGATAAAAACCTTACATTAAAGGGTTGAAAGTATTTCAAAGGCCTATTTTTTTAATTGCGTATTTGATATAGTAAAGCTTTATCCCTATTTTTCAATTTCAATTTAATCTTTGCATAATAAACTTAATATCCGGTAACATAATGGACTCAAATCAACAAAAGAACTTTCGTTGGCTCAACTTTTAGGCTGTGGCAAATTTTTACACCTACGCTTAAAATTCAGTTTTCGATTATGTTTAGTTAATATCGTCAATCACTTATGTGGCAATTGTGTATTCTATGCATAAATAATTACATTGGCGTCTTTTCAGTAACTATTTAATTATATCGCTCCTTGCATGCATGTTACTGAGTTCTATAAATAAAAATTAGTTAAATAAGTAATAATTATTTCCATAAATCTGTACGTTATTCAATAGAATTTGATCTACACAATACATTTTATTAAATGCTTAAATTATTCAAGAGCTTAAAAATTAAAAGCGATTCTTAATTTACTTTTGATTGTACTAAAAATTAAATTAGTTATTTTCATAATTTTACGTCATTAGAAATGCAATATTTTTTTAAAAAGTCCAAACAATATTGCATTAAAGAATGTATTCCTGATTACTTTTACTAACTAATCGATATTTATATTCATGCCTTGATGATTTTTTAAAAACATCGATAATGCTAATGTGGTCCTGTTTAAAGAGCGTAATAACATCGGTGGTGAACCAACCAATTTTCCTATCTTAGATAAAATAAGACAAATGATTGTAGCGTAGCTGTACGGTCTACATGCGAATTGGCTAGGGTCGACGCTGATGGACTCAATACAACAATTGACAGTCGAAAGTTCGTGGGGTGAATGATATAAAGCGTGTATGCTAGCATGAGGGAGTGATGTCGTTTTTGTATTTCAGCCAATCATCGATTCCAAACTAACTTCATGAGACAGCCCATGCCCAATTCAAGTAATAGGATGTCTGAAAATGATGTATTGTTGAGTGACCCCTGCGTCGCTAGAAAGTTCCTTTGCTTGCTGACTGGAAATAATGTCAAAATAAAGAAATTGTTTGAAGTCTGTTCTCCCTGTTTACAAAGAATCCGAAGCTCTGATACTTCCTGTTCGGTTTCCGTGCACTAAAATGCTGTTAGTATAATAACATCTTTATGTTCAAATTGCAATAAAATACAAAAATATCTCATACTTTCACAACTTTTTAAATAAATACAAAACTTTAGTTTTTGTTTGGCCTTAAAACTAATTTCCTGGAAGTACTTGTTTATATTAACATTTTGACACAATGAATTACATCCCGGAATGCCAGGATCCTGGTAAATCTCTCGAAGAAGTCCGATTTCATCCAGGAATCTCGATATAAGCAAAAATGTTCAATAGGTTTAAGAAATCCTAGTAACTACACACCATGGTGTAATATTGTATTCACAATTATATTTTCTATCCATTAGAGTCAAAATTATAAATAAAATTGATTATCGCCAGAAAACATATAAAAATACGCCTAAAAACAAATGCCACCGTTTGATTGTCCACGATCTATAACGTTAAAGTACTGTTCGTTAAATCATTCCAAAAACATAAAAAAAATAGAAAATGAAAAATTGTTTTTCGAATATTTTCATTCATATTTGGAATATCATTAGTGAGATAAAATAATGGAACATCGTGTATACAGGGTGTCCCAGATAACATTTCCAGAATCGGGATCTTGTTTAATGTAAGAGATAAACGTTTGCTTAAATTAGATGAATTATAAAATACGATTTTTCTCTACAGTGTGGCTTATTTATAAAAACAGATACAGCAAGTAATATCTCATTGAAAAGAGAAAAAAAGCGCATTTGATTATTTCATAGCCAACTTCGCGGTCCATAAAAAAAAATCAAATTAGGGGTAATATTTCGAAAATGGTAAGTGGTAAAAAAAATCCAAATTAAAAGTTACATGCTACATTAAAAAGTATCTCAAGGAAGTACTAATGAAATTGATCTAACGATTAAGACAAAAAAGTTACGGGAGATAAAAGAAATTCAACATTTTTATATTTTTTCCTATAACATCTGAAGGAAGAAGAATTGTATACTTTTAAAAATTGATTGTGGCTCCTCTCATACTTAGTAATAATTCATCTAATTTAAGCAAACCTGTATCTCCTATAATAAGCGAGATCCCCATGCTGGAAATGTTACTGTGACACCCTATAGATAGATTATACAAACTTTAATAAAAATTTTTATTAGTTAATTTTCATCTTTTTTACGTATTGTATGTGTTTATAACTGTGTTTGGTGCTAGCTTATTAATTTTAACAAAATGATCGGGGGATTAATCTCAAAAAGTCAAATGCTTCGATGCGAAACAGAATGATTAAATTAAAGTTTTCACTACGCGTTGAAAGCTATTTTTCTCCCCATTTTATTTCTCTCTACTAAAATACCGTTGCTAATAACACCTTGATGTTCAAATCACAATAAAATACAACATCTCGCACATTCACAATGTTTTAATAGAAAGAGAATTTTACGCCTTTGTTCGGCCTCAAAGTTATCTAAATCTTTTACACGTTACGACTTTTTCGTGCTTTCAAAATCTTGCATGAAGCTTTGGGTTTGACAATATAGAGCTCGTATGTTAGAGAAGTAAAAAACGTATAAAATGTTTTAGTGGGATGCTACATGTATGTGTATTCGAAGAACGTCTCGCGTGCGAATCCCCTTAAGCGAAAACGAAAAATGGAACGGCGTTCGGAGGAACGAGATAGAAGCTTGGATAACACAAGCTCTTTGGATTGGTTATAATAAAAATGGAATACGTAGATACAGTGAATATAAAACGAAGAAATGTCAGTAGCATGTGTGTTGTGCGGGCATCCAGAATGTTTTATGTTGACGGGGAAATGTGTTCGGTTACAGAAATTGTTTGGCCGACTTCGCCGGGATCGACAGCGGAACACTTGACTGATGCCAAAGTTGCGAGTTAGGAGTGGGTGATGGGCGCCACTCCCGCGACCAATTTGTATCTGAAATAAGAAAGCATATTTAAAGCACAATTTGTATATCCAATATTTCAGTACTTACGATAAAGACGAAATTTTACATACGTATCGTTCAACTAAAAACGAATTGCTAGGGCTATGTCGTGAAAATATCGTGGCTGTGAAATTGCAAAAGAAGTTTAATTGCTTTAAAATAATTCCAGTAGAAATAAGTGCATTAAAATGGAATGAAAAACGTAAAGTAACAATACCCGATAACGTTATAATAACGATTTCGTTACAATTTCTAATACAATAACGTAACGATATTATTATATATTATATCTATATATTATATAACGTTACAATAACCAATAACCTTTCATAAATAGTAATTTTGTACCATTACTTTTTATTAATTAAATGTAAATTTTTTTAAAGCTAAAAATATACCATGTTTGTATTTCAAATATGAAAATTAAAATAAAATAGGTATCTAAAGGTAATTTTGTACTATACATATATTAAAATTTACGCTTATAGATCCAAAATATAATTTCAGATAACAAATTATATTTATTTTTACAACGTTACAGATCATTATTCACATAACGTTATACAACGTTATAAAACATAATGATTCATTTTTTTAATGTTATTTATAACCAGGGATGAGAAACGTAACATAACGATACCCGACAACGTTATAATAACGAGTTATCTATAATTTCTTATACAATAACGTAACGATATTTTAATAACGTTGTTAACGTTATAATTACCAATAACGTGTGGAAAAGTTGCGTACGGAGCTGCTTAGCGGCGAGTGCGTATTTCCACGAGGCGTAATTGCTTTACCACTCGTGTTATGTAGCTTACTTTTTCTACGATCACATACCTACGATTTTAACGGCTTTTTGGCTAATATACACCTGTAATTACTTTGTTTTGTCAATTTTGACGTAAGCCTACTTTGACGTTTTTAGACAAGTGTGCGTTTTGCTTACCGCGCGTTATAACTCACTTACTAGACATGCAGGAAGGGTTTGACGTGATAATTTCTTTATAAAACCGTGCTTTTTGCTTACCGTGCGTAAGGACCCACTTACTATGCATGCAAGCTGTACGGTAAGGGTCGGTAAGTGGTCGTAGGAAAAAGGTAATTATATTACCTAAGTTTTAATTAATTAAATTTTAATTTCTTTTAATATAAAGATATACATTGCTTGAATTTTAATGATGAAAATTAAAATAAAATAATTAAGGGTAATTTTGTATTATTTATAAAAATTGAGGTTTACAGACTCCAAATATAATTTTAGAGTTACAAATTATATTTATTTTTATAAAGTTATACAGCATTCAAAAAGTATGCAACAAATTGACAAGCGTTTTATTATCGGTTTCTCAGAAAATTTATTTTTGATAAAAGTTGACGCTGACCTAAAACTAGTTTTAATATAAAAAAAGTTCAATAAAAGTTCATAGGACACTGGATTTTACCGATTTTAGAAATATTTGCAAGAGTAAGGTGCTCTTATTTTAACAGGTATAAAAAAACTTAAAGGAACAAGTTTTTTAAAATTACAAAATATTACTAATCACGAAATTTTATGATAGTTTTCCATTTTTTATTCTATAAAAAGTCGATAACAAAAACTTTTATATTATTCGTTTTTATTTTTATTAACAATTAATTTTTAATACATTTCCATTGATAGTTACCGTATAATTTTTAAGATTTGATCGTTTTTTGTTATGTTAAATAGACTGTTTGCAATAATTTAAATAAACTTTGAACTGATTTTTCTCGAAAATTTTCTTATGTATGCATACTTTTTTAATACATGGTCGGATTAAATTCTTTATGCGAATCAACAAAAACATGTATACTACGTAATTTTTAAAAAAAGTTGCCTATTGCAGATTTGACATACGTCATCGTAGAGATAACAAATGCACATCACTTAATAGAAAATTTGTCGCCGTTTTCAAAAATATGAGGTGTTGTTTTTTTTAAATAATTATAAAAGGTCTGTTCCAATTATAGTCTTTAATGGCACGCTATATCGATAGTGCGCAGAATCCTGATAGTTTATTGGATTGTTATAGCCCTGTTGGAACAGACCTAAAGTTATAGGGGTGCGACAGTCAAACTGGTATAGTCACCCGGTATAGTCAAAAATAAAAAATACTTTTATCTTAATTTTTTGTATATTTGCTGATATTTTTTCATTAATTAATGTGTATTCTTAGTGCACTTTAACCCAGCACTAACTATCTTTATTATTTTTCTTGGTAATCTAAAAAACCGCAGGTCCAACATTTTCATTATTCAAAATAAATATCTGTGACAAGTAACTTATGCTGTGTTCTATTAAAACGAAATAAGCAGTAATGCATTTCGGTGTGCAAAAGCTCGAGATAAATTTTTCGAATGAGCAATTCCCATGATTCTTCGCTGCCAAAATCTTATCTCCAATATGTGCGCAATGGTGTAGGTGTAGGTATATATGTGACAAGTCGAGGACGAATATATCTTGCGGTAAATGTAACGCGTTAGATAACCACCGCGATCTCAAGTTCGTTGCCTGGCAACGACGACGGATGGTGTGACGGAGAAAGCAGGTCTCAAATCCCTCTCAGCCTCAATATCCAAGCCTGATCTTAGTTTTTACTGCATGGCCCAAATATCAAAATAAAACAGGACGCGCTCGTATGCGCGCATTGTATACATGCATTAAGGAGATGATGAAAATGTAATCCTCTCTAGATTATTGTCGTGAAAAAAAGAGGCAATAGAACTGAAGTTCATATCATCCGAGCTTGTATGATGTTTCTTTATGGGTAGCAGGTGTCATTAAAATGCACTGCTACTCACATAAACACATTCTTTCCCATATACTGATATCCGTAGACGGTAATGCTCGCAACTTATTTAAGGACAAGCTTTATATCTTCGGTGAAGACCCGTTAATAAACTGAAAGGAATCATAATCCAAACTCGAACATATGTATGTTTCACTGTAGTTTTTCTGTTTGGGGTTTCAATTATTCTACGAATGTTAAAGAGACTTTTTTAGATCATTTTTTTAAAACCAATTTTCTTATTTAATTGAAAATTTTCTTGGTGTTTCATATCACAACTATAACCAGTTTAAAATTACACTTTGCTATTAAATTCTATAGCCATTAACCACTTGCCTTGCAAAAGAGATTCTCCATAAAGAAGATAAGAGATTTTTATTTAAATTTATTTAGATTAATAGTTGGATTGTTTAAGTGGTTCGGTGATTATAATAAATGAGAGACAATTAAAAATCTAGATCCACTAAAAAGCTCCTAAAAATTTTAATTTTGTAAACTAATGAATAATATATCATATCGAATTATTTTAAATTAAATTTAAAATACACTATAATTTTTAAATATTTTACATATTTAAAGTTCAGAAAGTAAAAATAATGTCTTAGCTAAAGTTTAAGCCAACTATGGCAAATTTGGTAAGTGGATAATAGAAATGCGATGAAAATTTGTTTTTTATTGCAGTTTTGTCAGAAAATTGGTGAATCTAATTGTTTTTTTTAAGTCTCCCAACATTTCTTTAGTAGTTTTGCCGAACTTTGCTAAATATTGCCAAAAACTAATAAATTTAAGTTGGGTCAAAAGCAATTGTACGCTATATATTTGACTGGAAAAGTTAACACTTCTGGTGTCGTTTTGTCCTCACGCGCTAAAAAATACCGTTGTTTCAGAAGCTACGCGTTGCTAAAGTTCTTATTGATCAGCAGAAAGTGTCAGCTTATTCTCAGCAACGCTGAAACAAGAAGGAAACTTCCCCTTCCACGGGTTTATCTCAGTATGTGGCTGAATCTTATCGTTACATTGATTGACAGCTGTAGCCGGAAATTCGAACACATTGCGACGTTCGGATGTTCCTCCCCCCCAACCTGTTCGCAATATAAAACACGCCGCTGCCACCATTGTTACTGAAATGACGGTTTTATCTAATTTGCCAAGTAAATTGCAGCAACAAGTGTTCTTTAATAGCTATCTTATTGCCGCTGCATCCCATTCGGCGTGCTCTACATTATACGATAATGTGGCGGCATCTCGTTAGCGGAACCTCGACCCGCTGACTTCTTTTTTCATTGTGCTTTATATGAATTCATAAACAGAAGCGTTTTAAAAGTTTGTAAGTCGTTGCTTTGGGCTTGTAGATAAATACGTGTGCTTTGATTTAGTTAGTGAAATACTCTATCAGTAATCTGGTACCCGTAAGGGTCGACATTTAAAATTCATTTTAACTAAATCACAGCATTATAAATTTACGCGGTTCCTTTCGGTTTAATGCCATCACCTTCGCTCCAGTCCAGGTTTTCCTTTTTTTTTGTGAGTAGCTCATTCGCGCTCATATTTGATGTTTTTCCAGGTGGTCTTCTGTTTTTCCCGAACGACTTAGCTCTTCATATTCTTTTGGCTTGTCCATGGGCGTCCACAGGGGGGGCAAATGGGGCACTTGCCCCCCCTGGAATCGAGTAAAAATAGTATTTGAAAAAACAAATCATAAAAATTAAAAAATTAATTAACAATTTATATATATTATTGTTTGTCTCTATGCTTTGCCCCTCCCTGGAAAATTTTCTGCTCACGCCCATCGGCTTTTCTCTTATCGTCCATCCCTCTTATGTCTAAAACATCTGATTTCAGTTCTGCCACTTCCAGTTGTTTTATTATAGTATTATTCCTAATTTTGTCTGTTCTTCTGATTACAAGTGCTCTTCTTAGATATGTACCTCTGAGGTTTGGATTCTTTTTTTTTATCCGTCAGTACTCAATTCGCCTCCATAGATTAGTGTGGTGTGGTTATAAGCAGTTATGTTATTACCTACATTTATGGATTTTTTAAAGAAGATAAGTGTTCGTTTATTTAAACTTTACCCAATGTATGTTTAAAATGAGTCATTTAAGTAACTCAATAATTTAGTAAAGTGTTTATTTTATAGTAAACCCTAAAGAGTTTATAACAGTGCAATATGGTCTTTGAGACCAGTTAGCAGTGTAGTTTTATCCTAAATTAATAACGGTTAAACTTAGTTAAGGTTTACCCAACAGTAGTCTTTAGTTTGCTAATATATAAGTACCTACACTAATTAAATTATTAATTTGCACACCACCGCACAGTCTACTTTTAAACAATGACTTAAACTAACTTAAAGGGTTTTATCTTCTTCTTATTAATCTTGTAGTGTCCAGGAGCAGGATTGCCTCGACATTTACATGTTCATGGAGCCTTTCTTCGTGGCTTTTGGCCAACTTCTTAATGTTGAGATTATAGTGTCCTCGTTGAGGTCCCCATGTATATCACTATTTCTTCAATACCAAGGTGCATCAGCGATTTCCGTAGTGTTTGTTCTGGAATCTTTGGATGATCTGAATATGACTCTGTTTGGTGCAACCCCATAACTGTATCCCATATGTCCATACAGGCTCTAGGATTTGCTTGTAAAGCAAGAGTTTATGTGTATTATGTAGGGATCAGCCAGTACATATTTTTATGTCTGATACCTATATCTTCTCATTTTTTTGACATGAGCCTTCCAGCAGTGTTACATTTGCCTTAGTGTTTTGCTGTGTTGGCGTATGGAATTTGTCTATTATTTTATTGGTACATGTTCAATTCTCTTGTTGGTAAAATTAACATGTACTGACCTAGTCTCATTTAAGTTTATACGCTATCTTTTTGTCCAGTAAACTATTTTATTAAGAAAAGCTTTGTTAGAATTTTTTTTCGCCATGATATTATGCATGTGCTTTTCTCACGTCTTAACTAAAAAAAAAAAGGAAAAATCTGCTTGACAGAAAGTTTGTCTGGCTCGATAGAAACTAGCAAGTATAGAATTTTATATTCTTCGAAATTTGAATACGAAATGTTATTGGAATGCTCTCACTTATCGCAACACATAAAAGTGCGATATTGGTAAAATGTTTAACATAGATGCGGGATCGAAGGAAACTTCCGCAGTTTATGCAAAGTTGGCGAACCTGCAGCACAGAGATAGTCCAATCACAAGATGGATTGCATCTGGCATGGGGGTAGACTTTAGACGTAAACACTCTCAGCAAAAAATAAGTTGAACGATTTTGAAGGTTCATTTCTCATAAATTTCACCCTCGAGTTGTGCTCCGCATTTATAATACAGAAAGTTTACACAATGATGGACAGAACTAGCGAACTGCGTAAAACGTATAGAAATATCTTTTTCGATATATCTTTTTGTATATGTATTTTTGTTTCCAACAAACTCCAGGAGACTTCGAAGTTGGCTAGATGTTTCAAACATAAATCTTGAAAACATTCGCTACGTTGATGTAACCTTCATTCGTCAGCAAGGTTTTGCTTATGCAGAACACAAATATTCTTCATCTATAATTTAATATTATTGATGTTGGAAAAGCTGCTAACTTGGTTATTACGAATTGATGACATTGGCACACTTATAAATTTCAATTTAATATTCATATGGGAATTAAATTGAGCGAGTTTTGCGTTTAGTAAAACAAACGAGACCCTTTGTCAAAACAAAAGTGAATCTATCTACTTCAAAATAATGTAACTACAGTTTAAAAACCAAATTGTTAGAAAATTGCTTTAGGTGTAAGCAAAATTACTAAAGAATTATTTATAAATTGCACTTGTGTTTAATTTATTTAAAAAATATATTTTTCATTTAAAAACATTTAAAAAAATATTTGAAGCTTTTGTTGAAATATAAAATATCGCATGTCTTCCTAAATAGATGTGAAAACTTTATTTTATATATTTTACCTTCCAGCTGTGATGATGATTCCAATGGTTTATTAAAAATACCAGTATACAGGGTTCTCGTTTTTCGCGGCTCACTATGGGGATCTCGTAAACGGTAAGAGTTACGACTTCGGTTAAATTGGGGCAAAGTTGTATATTCAGGTGCTTAATAGTTTGACGCAAACAGAACTTATTTATCTTTTTTAGTTTTTGAGATATAGGGAAAAAAGTAAAAAAGTGGATTTTTGTTTTTGCCCGTAACTTTTTCATTTGATGTCGAATTTCATTTCTGTAAAAACTTTTTCATGGCCACTTTTTGCAAGGAATCAGAATCTCCAATTATATTTTCCATGCGACGTTTCGTTTTTTTTAAACCATCATCAGGTCAATTTTTTCTTATGGACGCTCTTTCTGATTTTAACGCCAGTTTGTAGAGAATTTTATTCTGAATTCGAAAATGTATAACACTTGGCACTTTTTTGAAACCATTGTTGTTAAAAATGGCTAAAACAAATATTTAATTTAAAAAAATATGAGTGACTTGAATTTTAAAGTGTTTAAAGCCTTCTTTATGCAGTACTCTCCATACTTTATCTTTGGAAATGTTTATTGTAGTACCAATTTGAGAAGTTGAAGCTCTAGGGTTATTTTGAACTTAATAATTTTAAACGTAATCGTTACTAATAGTTTTTTATTGGTCTATTTTGTAAATGAATGTAACTCAACTTACTTCTTGTAACACATCATCCTTTATTTCATCACCAATTCGATCTCCATACGCTTTTCTCGGTATACTAAAAGAACCGTACTCCATTAAGTTTTGATCAAGCCTTTTAAAATATGTTCTATGAGGCTGTCGTCTTTCTGGATAGGTCGCCTCATAATTCCTTAATGCTAAGTGTGCATTGTGATGATTACCATAAAATATTTTAACCATATCTCGTTTTTCTTCATTTGTATACATATTAACGATTTGAACAATGATGACAAAATATATTATGCAATTACTACAGTTTAGACCAAATACAAGCCGTTTTGACGTTTCACGCGCTTTTATTTTTTTTTTTAGATGTCAAAAAACATGGTCACCTGATCTGATTCATGGTGCTAAAGAAAAAGCTTAATTAAACAATAAACATTTTGAATGAAATAAAATTGACATTTCATTAACAAAAGCAGGTAAAATACACTAATACATTTAATCCCTTATTTGGCATATAAAAATGTGCAACAAAATTTTCGTAACCAAATATAAGTTTTCATACTTTTTAAAAAACGTCCAAAAATCTGTTTACCTATTAGAAGCCATTAATGCAGATAAAGGGCATAACTCGTTAAAGATGTAACCAATGCATTCGTTTGACAAGTTAAGTTTGTTCTTGGTTGGGTGACCGTGCATGGGTGGCACAGCTGTCTTTTTTTCGTGTCCAATAAATAAATAAATACCTACCTATTTTCTTTTTGTGTTAAATATTTAATTAAATCCCTTTAATAGTAATTTAATGCGGTTTAATTACCTACTTCCAAGAAAAAAGGGACAAAGAAAATTATTTACCATGCCGATTAGGATTTGTTTTAAATTAAATATTTGTTTTAGCCATTTTTAACAACAATGGTTTCAAAAAAGTGCCAAGTGTTATACATTTTCGAATTCAGAATAAAATTCTCTACAAACTGGCGTTAAAATCAGAAATAGCGTCCATAAGAAAAAATTGACCTGATGATGGTTTTAAAAAAACGAAACGTCGCATGGAAAATATAATTGGAGATTCTGATTCCTTGCAAAAAGTGGCCATGAAAAAGTTTTTACAGAAATGAAATTCGACATCAAATGAAAAAGTTACGGGCAAAAAACAAAAATCCACTTTTTTACTTTTTTCCCTATATCTCAAAAACTGAAAAAGATAAATAAGTTCTGTTTGCGTCAAATTATTAAGCACCTGAATATACAACTTTGCCCCAATTTAACCGAAGTCGTAACTCTTACCGTTTACGAGATCCCCATAGTGAGCCGCGAAAAACGAGAACCCTGTATAAACAATAATTCGCTTTTTTAAAATTATTTATCAGTACCTAATGTTGTTTATATAATTTGTACAATTCTTTGTTTCGTTTCAGGTAAGTTGCAGTTCCTAGTTAGATACTTCTATCCTTCTCAAAATCTTAACACGCTGTGGTAAGTGAACAACAATCAATATCAATGATGTATAGTTATAACTGTTGTGTAGCATGTTATCGTGTTGAGTTGTTCAATTATGTACTGTTTTAATATCATCTGTTGTGCACTTGAAGATGTTGTTTACCTAACAACAAAGGTTTTTCCGGTTTTTACGCCCTGCTAAAAGTCTTTTTTAACCAAAACATTTTAGCTCGAAGTGAAATTGTGTTTGTGTCTATTCCAGACGTATCAATAAAATAGTGACTAGATGCAAACGTAGACATTAAATAAATTTTGGCAACAACACTAGTAACAGAGTGATATGTAACGGCCGTTATATATTCCGCACAATGGAAAGCGATATTTTTGTTTTAGTAGTGCAGATAACACACAAATCAAGCATAAAGGCGGTAGAAATACGGAGCCGCCGTTTCTACATATCAGCCCGAATAGGTGTATATCACAAATAGTGTTGCCCTGGGGTGACATGCGTTTTATTTCCGCGGATAAGAATTGATATGAGATATGGGAACGAACACGTGTGTTATATTTGAAATTCCTTGGATATTTACTGGAGATCTTACATGGCACGATATTTACAAAATGGGTATTGTCAAATATTTACTTCCAGCGAGAGCAGAACTCTCCTGACACATTTTATAAGAGAAACCAGAAAGCCGATAAACTCCGCGTCGTTATTTCGCACATCATTCGACTAAAAAGGTACAATTTTCGTTTTTCTGTCTCGTACGTTAATGCCGTTACAACAATTTGCTTAAACCAAAATATACTTACAGAGAAACTACAATACCAATTTTGTTGCTTTCGTGTCCAAAAGTAATGAGATTTTTCGGGGTCGGAAAATATATTTTGTCGAAACAGAATCACATTAAAGTGGTTTCGAGTTGATGGGTCTGAGAACCGTTTTTAAAAAAGTCGTCTTTAATTTTTTTTGCACGCTGTACAGAGTGGACCAAATTCGAATGTTTTACGGAGGGGTGGGTATCTTGGTAACCGTAACAGTCTAACAGTTAACGAAAATCTGATATGGGTCTCTTGGGCTCTTTTTTTTTTAGAAAAGAACGCCTGTGTAATCAGATTTTTTATATCGCTTTCCACTTTGGCTCTACAAACGAAAAATAAAATTTCATAATTTTTGAAAATTAACTATAACTTCTCGATTTATTGATATAGAACAAAGGGTTATTGAGGTTTTGTATACGGTTTCTTATGCTTAATTTAAAAACATAATTTACATACCGGGTGTAAATGAAGTGTGGTACACCCCCTTTTTTTCCTTTAGTTTTGATTTTAGATAAATGAAATTTTAGGTATATGATATGTGCAAAATACCGGGCTATTTGAGCCGTCGCACACATTTGTTTCACTTCCGGTTTCGCCGGAAATGACCCCAACTTTGTTATTTTAAATGGAACACCATGTATATTTTTACATTTTTGGAAAGAGGAAGCGATTTTGGATACAAATGCACTATTTTGGTTAATTTTTATAACCTCAAATTTTTTTTTAACCAAAATTTAGTTTTATATTAAGGGTGCCGTGACCTGCACAAATAAATTTTTATTATGTCAACAATTGTCCAAAAAACGTTTTTGTAAATTTTAAATGACATTTAGATTACTTTAATCGGCTTTGAAGGTTGCTGACTCATGCCACTTTCAAAATAAACGGCTCATATAATTATACTTGTATAATTTCATTCATTTATAATGAATATGGTTTAAGTTAATTTTGCGTAGTACAATTAAACACTGGGCAACATACAGTGTAAAACCGTTCCATTTTACAATAAAATCGTCATGTAATACGAAATTTTACGATTTTATAATATAACTTAGAAGCATAATGTAATTTTTAAAATGTATATAGGTACTTACTAAAGTAGTGAAGTTAAACAATAGTATTCTGTTTCACGTACAATTCAATAATATTAGTTTATAAAACTTTCAAATAATAAGTTTCTTCATAAATAACGTATATTTAAATTAATAGAAACGTGTGGGCAAATTTATTAGACTTTATCAGTGTTTGTAAATTTATTAAAATGCATTCCCTTAAACATCTCAAAACAAAGCACAATTGACTCACTCCACTTTCATACTAATTAATTAAAAATAATTATTAAATACTTCATAAATTAGTAATTACTTTCATGAAATATCGATCGATTAATTAATAATTGACTAATGGCAATAGTTGTCGTAATTAAATATGAATGGAATGTGTTTAAAATTTTAACCCCACAGATAATTGATTTCGGGGATCAGTGTTGGCGTGTTGCAGTAATTACATAACAGAAATTGTAAATCTAAAAATACAATTACTAAACGCACTCAGGAAAAAAGTTCAGAAGCAAAATAAATATTACACAGCTCAGTGGCATGTAACCCTATTATCATGTATCCTTGAAGGTGCCGCTTTTCCCTCGGGTAGGGAAGCTTCTAAATAACTGAATGAGAGCAATCGAGAAGACAGGAGGACGGTTCATTTACACTGTGACTCAATTGACTCACGCCACGTCTTGTTAGCTCCACTTCGCTCGCCTGATCACATGTCGTAAGTCTTCCGATCCCTGTCGCCTCGTATCACTGATGTGATGTGTTGTGTAACGCTAAGAATTTTCTTTGACGCGAACTTAAAATTCAAACACATAACATCCAACGAGAGCCTTTATGAATTTCGTTAAGAGATATATGGAAATTGCATGGCGAGATTCGCATTTTTACTTGAAAATGTGTGCATGAAATGTATACGTAAACTTTCATACATTGATTTTCTGCTTTATGTATCAAACTTTTAATTTAGCCATGCCTTTTGAGGCTTGAACCTCATTGGTTTCAAAAACAAATACCTTTACAGATTAAGAATTTGTTAGTATTAAATTACAAACGGTTATACACAGACTAGCACAAAAGTAGCGCTTTAAGTAATAATCTATAGCACAAATTTAATTCAAAATCATTGTAAATAAAAATTGTGTTCCTGAATTTCCGTAATTTTTGACTATAATTATTTATTTAGCTTTAACTAACTAATTATTTGCCATGACAACCAACTTTTTTTAAGGTTACCTTTATCGTCGCTTCTTGATAATCTTGGATCTTTTTACCTGTGGCTGGCAATTGTAGAATGAGGTTTGAATGCTTTAACTAAATAAATTAAATAGAAATTTGTCCAATTTATTAAGAAGCATTATGCTTTATACTGCAAGATTTTCTGGATTAATTTTTTGGTAATGGCGTTATAAACCTACAAATCACTTTCCATTCTTAACCTTTTACAAGTATACGTAAAAATAAGCATATCTAAGCTATCAATTGATTAACGAAAATAGTGATATTTTTTTATATGTACCTACATGAAAAATATAAATGCTGATAATCATTATTTAAGCTATAAAGTCAGTGTGTTCTAGGTTTAAAAAAAAAAAAACTAAGTTATTCTTAAAAAAAGTGCAATTTTGTCGTTTGTTTGAAATTTTTAACATCTTAATTTAAATTATTTGAGGGCTATTAATAATTATCAAGGCCATACTGAACGGGTTTAATTGACATAACAGGCATAAAATGAACCTTTTAAGAGCTTTTACATAAATGTGCAACATTATGTAAATAATGTTGGCAATTATTTGAAAAATTTGGGGTAAATTTATATAACTTACTTTATATTTTTAGCGAAGCATGTGGTATTTTAAAAGTGTTATTGGTATTTTTCGAGTTTATACCTATATAAAAATTGCATTTTATTGAGAACTAGCTGACCAGACGATATATGGGTGAAATTTTACTGGAAGTTTAGCAAAACAGTTTTAGTCCAACCCTGTTCCTTTCACTTTTTTCACGACTGAGCAACACAAAAGCCAAACTTTTTCTAAAAATAAACAATTTCTTCTGTATCTTTTGTAGTACTGAACATTTCCAAGAATAAGCATTGCTTGAAAAGCGTGTTGTTATGAAAATTCGTATTGTACAGTATTTTCCAAGAACATTATCGTTAGCGACGTCACCTTTTTTTTTATCTTGATGTCGCTTACAGTTGGTATCGTAGATTTGGTCGGGTCCTATCTCGAAGCTCTGCATATGACAGGCGCTTAGTGTTAGCTACTGATATTCTCACATATCTATACGTCTCACATGAACTGTAATCTCTGACACCGCATCCGCGGATCGCTATAATAAATCATAAGAACCCCGTTCCGACTATCATCTATCAGCTCTCACGACGACAGTTAGGTATATCCTCCTCCGTCCTCGGATCATTGCTTACTATACCTCCATTATGTTATTCCTTCTAGTAAGAGCGATGACGTTTTGTGCTCGTGAGAGCTTTTTTAGGGAGTGTTAATTAAAACGACTTCCTAAAATTAGATCCCAATAAAGAAAGTTTAATAAAACCACTACTTTCTTATTTTTAATTTCGAAAAAGTAATTCGTATGCACAGATTTGTCGATAAATTATCGGTAATCGGCTCTTTTTTCGATTAAAAATTTAGACAAATGACTCAAAACTTCTTAAGAAACCCTGCATAGCAATTAAAGCAAAATATTGTGTAATTCGATCGTAAATTTTTTTTCAAAAAACGGAATTAAAGGTGATTGAGTTTGAATAGATCTATAAGCCTAATCCTTGCTAAGGGAGAAAAAAAAAAGGTTGACACAGAAAATTATACCCAAATTACAAGCGTAATTTTAATAAGTTTTATCAAAATTTTGAACGGTTTGTTATGAGAAATATAAAAAGTAATACAATTAAAGTATAAATCTTACCCTATTTAAATTTTAGTGAATATGAGATGTGTTTTTATCCCATACCCTTATTAAAGGATTATCAGACTGCGCCCAGTTACCTTTAGAGTAAGTCCGGGCCTCACTGCAGAAATTATGAACTGCATCAATTATACCGAACAAGACAGACACATTCTATTCACGATTAAAATTACATTACTAGGAAACTGTTGTAAAGTGAATAAAGCAATAGAATCCAATTACCACTTTAATTTTTGTAGTAAATTAATTCTAGCCAACTGCCATAAAATCCTGATTAATTTTATAGATATTGGATTGGTATGAAATAGCTGCTGATAGAGGTGTAGTGAACATTAATATAGAACTAATTTATTAAAGCTATTATCAAAATATTTATAGGCAATAAAGTAAACTATAAATTCTATTTAAACCTTACAATTGTCGAGAATGTTATTGATTACAGAAATCTTGGGGTACCAAAGGCCAAAGCTATAATAATAAATTGCGAAATTGATTAGGAATATACATTTTGTTATGTGTGAAGTTGCGTTTACTTTAAATTAATTTTAAAATTTATTATTGCATCCTTATAGGATATAGTTATACACATGTGAATTTTTGATTTTCTAATTAAACGAATTAATTATTTAAAAATTTTGCGAGTAAATATTTTAAAATATGATTCAACTTTATGACCAACAATAGAAAATCCTAAAAAGTTTCTTAATTGCAGCTGTTGGCATTAACTTTTAATAAAGAACGCATGCGCGGTTATAAGCGTTTATCAAATTCTATGCGTGCTTGCGGCTTTTGACATTTCACGTTTCAACGTTTAATTGTGATTTTAATGTTATTCTTGTTAATAAAACTTAATGTGACTGTACTAATTACTCTGGACATGTTACACTGTAGACAGAAACTGTTTTTTATTCTTAAAATGCACCGAAAATTGCAATTTATCTACCTATTTAAAAGATGGAAGTTCGACTGGCTTATGGATGGTGTTTTTCGTGTAGCTAGCGGGCAGCATCACACTTTTATTGCTAAACAAGATAAGCGGTAGGAACAGTTTGACAATTTTACATTATTATTTTAAAGCGAGTATGGTATTTGCAGCTCATTTATGTACAATTAGCTGTATGTAAAACTCTGTTGTTTGAGAAATATTTCGTAAATTTAATGATTTTATAATTAATACAGGGTGTTTCTTAAATATTGCGAAAAAATCGGTAGGCAATTCCTTATCGAAAATTAAGGGGGGGCTTTTATATATTTTTTTCCCTTAAACGTCTTCATACGGAGTTACACCTCCCTAAACAGCAGCGGACAATGTAGGAGAATGATATTTGGTAGATATTTTGTCCTTATGAAAGTTTTGTATAGGTTTATCTTTGTTCATCTCCCATCTTCACAAGGGGCTGAAAAGTGCGACCCCTGTTGATTTTTTATCAGAACTTTTTAGAGACTTGAAATTTTGCAATTAAATAAAAATCCCCTTGAAAGCTTACTATATTTAGAAACTTTTCGTTCTTTAACTTTTCCTGCAAAACCTACAGTTTATGAATAAACAAATAAATGAGTGAACATAAACTATTAAATATTCTAAAACAAAACGATTCATTTTGGTGGTTACCATGGTTTGTTATCGTTCATATTGGGTAGAATTGCCGGGTGTAATTAATTCATTTTGAAGTTTAGGAGGTGCAGAAAAAGCTAAAGAATGAAAAAAGTTTCTAAATATGGCAATTTTTCAAAGGATTTTTTTTTAATTGCAAAATCTTAAGCCGGCAAAAAGTTCTGATAAAAAAAACCAACAGGGGTCGCACTTTTCAGCCCCTTGTGAAGGTGGAAGACGAATAAAGAAACTATGGGAAACATTTTAATAAGTAGAAAACATCTACCAAATATCATTCTCCTGCATTTATCCAAATTTGTGAAATAAAATAAAAACCTAATTTTACCGCTCCTCTTTAGGGGGTGTAACTCCGAAAGGAGACGTCTAAGGGACGAAAAAAAATACCTGAAAGCCCCCCTAAATTTTCAATAAGGAATTGCCTACCGAATTTTTCCGAAATATTTAAGGAACACCCTGTATATTTCCAACTTGTTACACATAACAGTGTAAGTGAGTTCTAGTACACCCCCTATTTTTGTATGGATTTATATTTATTAGGTGTATGATAGGTGTAAAAAACAGAAATATTTGAACATATTATTTCACTTAGGTTTCTACAGAAATGACATTAACTTTGTTATTTTAAATAGAACACCCAGCATACTTTTACATTTTTGGAAAAAGGAAGCAATTTTGAATACAACTTTAGGTTAATTTTCATAACTTCAAATAATTTTTGGACGAAATTTAATTTTTTTAATAAGTGTGCTGTGACCGGCATAAATTTAATTTTATAATATCAACAAGTGTCCGAAAAACGTTTTTGTAAGTTTTTATTGACATTTAGGTTGCAGAATCATTTTTTTTTGACAAAAAGTCAATTTTTTTAATGGAATAGTAGTGGTACATGCGGTTATTTAAAAAGAGTGTTGTCTTATGACTTTAACAATACCAATAACTTATATTTGTGTTGAAATATTGCCTCAAAGACTTTAAATTTTATAAATCTTATTAGGATATCCTGTTAATCGCAGTACAATGACCTTAAAAAAACATGAAAAAATACAATGAAGTCTGAATTTTTTAAGGAAAAAATCTTTGGATTTGTAAATTATAGCAAATGCTTTAAAACACAGTATTTGTGGCTAAAATAATGATTATTAGCCCTCTAAACATTTAAAAACAATAGAACATATCCATGAGAAATGGGAAAATAGCAAATGATGCTAACAGTCTAATTTTTTTTTGTCCAGCAATAATTAAAAAATCTGTAAATCGTAGCAAATGACTTAAAACTTCAGAGACGTTATTTACACACAAAATAACCGTAATCTATTCCTCCTTAGGTAAGTCTAACATTTATCAAATGTGGTAAATTTTACCGTGTCAAACAATCTATAAGTTTGTTGTAAAGAATTTTATTACGCATTATACTGTGAGCGTTGTATAAGCATTTACATTTTGTGTATCCCAGTACTAAACCATGCACTATGGGACATTTATTATTCATTGTTATATACAATTACAAAATGATGAATGTTCGAATGCCATGCGGAGTCGCTTTGGACTGACAGGTGTATTACCGTAATATTAATTTCTTTTACGTTTTTTTTGTCACCTTTTACGCGAGCTATTAGTGATACAAATGATAATTTATTTTCAACAACTCGCTAAATGCTGAACTAATGCATTTTACCTTTCTCGCATGTAAATAGGACAAGTCACAAAACGTCTAACAATGGTATATTCTCGTATAATTTTAAAGAAAAATGAAACGTAGGAAGATATGTTTGTTACAGTGGGTATTCTGAACGGAACGCAGTTTTCAGCTCATTTGTACAACAGACACATGCGGGGGCATATAAGCATGTTTGTTAGCGTCTAAATCCGCCATTAGCATGGCTTGTCTGCACAGCAAACTAGCTATGATAAAAGGATGTTTTCGAGAAAAGTGGAAGCGGAGTCGTTTGACGATTCTAATAAACCTTTGTCGATGTATATCGTTATTTATACGCAACCATATATGATGGATGCATGCTGATATTTTCGTTTTCCTTTTATACAGTCAGGGAGATCTAAACATAATTTGTGACGCACGAACATTTTGTAATCTTAAAAAATATGAGCAGGATTGGGAGTGAAAATACAGCATTCAATGTTATAAATTTTCTTGCTCCTAATTTGACAAAGTGAAAACATTTTAAATTTTTCTAAGTGAAATTTGAATTTATTCACAAAAAACGTTAATGCGAAACCTAACTTTTTGTTGATTTTTAAAAATCGGTCAAACATTATCCCAAAAATTACTTACACCCTTAGTTGGGCCGTTTATTGTATAAGTGGCGTTAGTACCTTTTATGTTATTTTAAGGTATTCATTTTTTTGCATTTTGATGTGCATAGAATTTCTTATGCTAATTAATAACTATGAAGAAATTTCACTTATATTTGTTATCTCGGTTACTGAAATTTTTCTCAAGATACATAATTTCGCACAGACCTTAACGAATCGCCATTATATATTACTGTAAAGTGACTTAATCCACTTTCAAAGGTAATAGTTTATAATAACTGCGGCCTTACCTTGATTTTGTTCGATGTGTTTTACTAAAATGATGTTTGATAAGAGTAATTTAAGAAAATTAGTAAGTAAATTAAATAATATTTGTAATTTGTTCAATGTGTTTCATTAAAAGCTTATTCAAGTATTTTTTCATTATCACGACTATTTATAAAATAGACTAGTAATAAGTTCAATTTGAAAAATTTAATTATGTATTACCTAAATCATTCTCATTAATAGGAGTGATAAAGTCTTCGGACATTTCACTATGTTTTAAATTTTTAAAATAACTGTGGTAAATTGTGGATATACAAGGTGGTGCATTTTTCGATGCTCACCATTGTTATCTTGGAAACGGTATGAGATACAAGTTTGGTTAAATTAGAGAAAAGGTGCACATTTTTATGGCGATTAAGAATCTGAAAAGAAATCCTGGATATTTTAATTAGTTTTTGATTTATTACAAAAAAGCTGAAAAATGTGATTTAAAAAAATATTAGGAGTATAACCTAATGTTGACTACCCTAGGTTTGATGACGTTAACAGAAATTTTCTAAGCTTTCTAGATTTTAAGTTGCGATAGTCAACTTTTTTTTTTCTTAAGGCCGCCATATTGGATTTTCACACCATCAGACAGATAAAAAAAATAAGCTATCTACATTGGTAACCAACATAACATTGTATATTGCAAAAAGCTTGTTGAAATTTGAAAATGTGTGTAACTAATTTATAAAATCGTGAATGTTCTGAAAAACAATTGAAACTATGATATTAATAAAAGTGACAAAACATTTTATTGGTTTAATGATAACAAATGACAATAAATTGAAAACACCAGATAAATAATTATTTAAGTTGTTTAAAGTGCGCGCCGTTATGTATAATGGAGTGGTACCCCTCAAATTCATTTCGTCCACTGCCTTTAGGATAGTCTGTCTCGGAATAGAGTCGAATGCATTTTTGATTTTATGGCGACGATGTTCCAACATTTTTCGTTAGGGTTGCATAAACAACATCTCTTACATTGCCCCACAAAAAGTAGTCCATAGGCCTTAAACATGGCGATTGTAGAGGCCAATGAACAGGATCTAACGTACGAAGCCATGAATTTTGAAAGCGTGTATCTAAATATTTCCTTACAATTCGCGCGTTGTGAGGAACAGCTCCATTTTGCTGAAACTACTGATGATTTTGAATTGTTAATAATGGCAATTCGCTTAACATATCTTCTTAATTTGTTTCCAACAACCTTAATTTCGTTATCATTAGACCAATAAAATGTTCTGTCACTTTATTTATCTCGTAGTTTCAATTCCTTTCTAGAGCATTCACGATTTTATAAATTATTTATACACATTTTCAAATTTCAACAAGCTTTTTGAAAAAAAAAATGTTATGTTGGTTACCAATCTAAATAGCAATTTTTTTTTATCTGTCCTATGGTGCAAAAATCCAATACCTATGGCGGGCATAAGAAATAAAAAAGTTGACTATCGCAGCTTGAAATCTAGAAGGCTTAGAAAATTTCTGTTGACGTCTTCAAACCCAGGATGGTCAAAAACATAAGGTTACCAAGTTTAAATTAAATAGCGTAAATGGTAGAGAAGATAATAATATTTTTCTAAAACCACATTTTTCAGTTTTTTTTTTGTAATAAATCAAAAACGAATTAAAATATCCAGGATTTATTTTCAGATTCTCAATGGCCCTAAAAATGTGCAACTTTTCTCTAATTTAATCGACCTTGTATCTCTTAAGCTAAGGCCGCACTGCGGGATGGTTGGCTGGAGGGTAGATGGTAGATACACGCCGTCGCCTGGCGACAATTTGTTGTGAAACAAAGCGCCTGGATTGTCGCCAGGCGACGGCGTGTATCTACCATCTACCCTCCAGCCAACAATCCCGCACTGCGGCCTTAGCTTTACCGTTTCCAAGATAGCAATGGTGAGCATCGAAAAATGCACCACCCTGTATAGGGAGGGTTAGATTATTGAAGCAAATTCATCGTTCATTTTCAAAATAAATGTATTTGCACTTCTGTTTAATAATGAAATTTCTATTGCCGAAAATAGTAATGATTTTGAAAAAAAAGCAAGTAAAATGTTTAAAGAAAAAATACCATACATTTTTGTAACCGTAAACAGCTTTAATTCATTGTTAAAATTAAGTTACTTATGCCACTGTGAAAATAAATTATTTATTTAATTTTTATTGAATCTTAAAAACTGGTTTAAAGAAGGCAAATTTAAATAAGTAAAGCTGCAACTGATGAAGAGGCATACGTCTTGAAATTTATTTATACCATGAAATTCCTATTATATTAAAAGTTTTTTTTTACATAAACATACATGTTGGTAATACTGGTAATCAATCTTATTTAAAATGCGGCGTGTGCTTATTTTGGCCCCATATTAATATATTAAATAAGTTCAATTTACTTATAGTAGCATTACTTGATAAACAATTTGTTTTCTCCAAGGAAATTGAAAATAGTAATCAATTCGTTTGCGTGCATTCGTGTATAGGCCCTGCACGCATATATCGAAGCTAGCACATAGTTTATACATTGTACAGAATAAAATGTCGTTAACACACCACAAACTTAATCTAAAAGCTGTTTTACCAACACTAAACCAACAGCGCTTTAATCCAATTTTATAATTGTGAATCATGGCCTTAATTAACGAGAGTACTTATAAATTGCGTTGAGGATTCCAGGAGATCTACTATTTTTAGATTTCATGAATTTAAACCATGAATTTTTGTTTACAAATTTTAAGGTTTTTCTATAAATTACCTACTGCTTTGGATATAATTTTTTTTTTTTTTATTATAGTTAGCGAATAAATTTTCTAGATGTGAGCATGAAATAACTATAATAATAAAAATTAGTTTTAGCTGCGTGTATCAAATCAAACCAGCGGGTTTTATAAAACCTATTCAGTTCTACATGTACACGCAAAGCCCACTGTTCAATAACCAGGCAACGATTTGGAAATCGTGATACGATATAACTCGGCAGAATCAAATATTACTTGGTATATTATGCTTGTGGGCTACCGTTACTCTAGGTTTTCAGGAAAGATTAAAATTTTCATTTATCAATTGAAGGGTTTTGGGTGAAAACAAGGAATGTCAATTTGTGTTAGATCTTTGCAACTCGATTTTAATTTTATACTATTTTTTTGTTCGTAGAGTTTTATAATTATAAACCAACCTTTATTTTACTGTGGATCTATTATTATAAAGGAGTATTAATCAATAATTATTGTGAAAAATAATTTTTATTTAAACTATAATAATTAGTTGTTGTAAGTTACCTGTCAAATTTATGGTTCAAAATAAGGAATGTCAATGAAAACATACCATGTGTCAACCATTTATTGTAACTTATTTGATTCAAAAATAAACTTATTTATTACACACCCTATTTAATAATTATATTATTTATTAATAAAATTGTTTTAATGAGGTAGATTAAGGTAGAAATTCTTATTAGAATCAGAATAACAAAATTTTGAAAGATGTGCAATATCTTTGTATTTTTCTACATCTAGTGGAAGCAGTTCATAGTGTGATTGTGTTGGCAATTCAAATTCTTTATTTTTCTGATGGCCGTATTTGTCCTATTACCAATTCTCACTTTTCTGTAAATAATTTTCCTGCTATTGTCCCATTAGTCTCGAAATGGTTAATGGGATATCGATGATATATTCTATTAACTATTCTTCTGTTAATCCTTTTAGTAGGTACTTATTATAATAAGCTTCGGTACAAGTTTGTTTAAACAAATCAATTTTAAATTTTTATTTTATTTTCTATAAGAAAAAGTTGTGAGCGAACTGTCTAATTAAACAATAGTGTCAACATTTGCAATTTAACGTTCGTCCTTATTAATATAAAATTAAAAATGATGAAATATTTGAACACCATTGCGTTTTTTTATTTTGTAATTTTTGATAAAACTATTAATCAATATTTTAAACCTATTTTGTTTTTTCCTGTTCATGGTATGACATTCCTCGTTTTCTCCCAATGCCTATAGGTATTTGCATGTGGAGTTACTCTGGAAAAACTCGTATTTTATAAAACTGATTACACTCTGATGTAGTGCAGCAAAATATATATAAAATGGCATCAATATCTCATAATCTATAAAAATTTACATTTCTTGGCTTTACCCTACACCCTTTCAATTTAGGAATTTAAAAAATCGAATAATTTAAAAGCCAGTGGTACTGATACCATTTTTTTTGTTACTGCTTAGTAGTTATAAAAATCTCTTTAATGAATACCTAGACCAGTTTAGAGACTCCTGTTTCCTTATCAGTAGTATTTTTAATATTTTAATTGAAAAGACTAGGGAGGTAAAAGTGATCTATATTTACAAAGAAAATGTTTGTTCATAGTCAATAAAACTGGACCTCATATATTAAAATTATTAAGGTAAGTACTTATACGCTGCTAAAAAAGTCAATACATATTTTATTTCTATGCTTAAAGAGGTAAATATTTCTAGATAATAAAACAAGATATTGTCTTCGTAGGGGTTCGTTTTTCACGAATAAGTTTAACGCGTCTGAATTCGCTATTTATAGGCAACGCAATTACGGGTCGTTAGAAATGTTTGTAAAAGGCAATAAAGATAATATACAATTTGTCCAGATATTTACCCGCCAACCCACTTTTGCGTAAACTGTCATTTTGAACCGTATGCCCGATAGCCGTATGGGCTATCGTTGGGGTGGATTCTGCATGGGCTGGACCCTGGACACCCCTGACAGCCGGACCCTCCCTTTCATATACACACGTGCCTGTCTGATATGGGGTATTCTGAGTATTTTCCAGAAAACATCAAGTAGAGGAATATTAGCTGCACGTTCGATATAGAAAAATGGACGAACACAATAAAACGCATGAATATTTTATAATCAAAAAAGTTTATCGTTGTCGAAAGAATCGTATGAAAGTTTTTACTTCCATGTATATTAACGTTTTGTTCTGTTGCGTGCATATTATTAGTTTGGGTTATTATTCCTAATGTCGGTTTTTGAAGTAGATTAAATATTACCTTTATTTATTTGGTCTGTATTTTTAATAATTAATGGCAAGTATTTTGTAAAATAAATAGTCATTATGTATGAATACCTACTTTGGTCAGTGAAAATAATTAACGGTCGGTATCAAATCGCATTTTTTCAGTTCAATTTTGTTTGTTTGAAAGGTATTTTTTTGTTTTTTGGTTAATGCAATTGCGATTTTTAAATGGACAAATATTTTTTTTAAATAAATCATGAAAATTAAACTGATACACCGGTTTTCATTAAAAAAAGCTTTAACAGATTTTTAACCTGACCCTCACTCATTTGGTCAGTAATGCAGCTTAAATGTCGATTAAAGCTTTTTTAAATAAATAGAGAAAGATGACCTAATACGTTCGTTTTCAATAAAAATAAACTCTAACTAACCTTTAACTTGGCCCCTATGAATTTATTTAGTAATATAGGAGTAGCTTGAACGTTGGTTATAGTTTGGTTTTAAATAAATCGCGAAAATTTACCTAACACATTTCCTTCATTAAAAAAAAAACTTTAACGAACCTTTATATGCCCCTTATTCAATTGGCCAGTAAAAGTGGGTCAGGTCTTTTTTTTAATGAAATAATGACAATGAATCTCAGGAATGTTTTAATTTAAAAAAATAAATATTGCCATCTATTTAAATAACTGAATAAAAATTAAAAAATACTGACCCAATAAACAGCAGCCATTAAATGTTTAGTAAAAATCCCAGCTGAATTGGTCGTAAATCGTGAAAATCATGAAAATAGTTTTTTTCGTTAAATATGTAACAACAGTTTTAAATGGAAAATTTTAATATTTCTGCAACGAAGTTGAATAAAAAATACCGGCGGATAAATTTGTTATTAGGAGAATAACTTAAATGTAATAACTATGTATAACACGTTGTACCTTATTATGTAATGCCATTTGTAAACGATAAATAATTTATCTTTTATCGTTTCTTTTAAGTATAAGTTATCTTGCTATTGTATAATAATAATACTCTTATATGGTATGGAAGTGACTGATGGAAGTTCTCTTATCATGTGTGTTGTCATGCGAGTAAGACTGACGAGCTTTATGACATTCATACAGATAACAAGAATACGTGAAAAATGAAGTGCATGGTATCGAATAACTTATGGGTACATACAAATAATTCATTCGAACTGAATTTCTTGTTGGCGTGTAGTTGTTTGATAGTTGTTGCGTTCTCGTTTAATTTCCATTTTCTCCGAATATTTAGTGTGTAATCATTCATATTAATAAAAAAAAACTTGTAACAGCCTTATTTCGTGAGTTGTATTTCAAGAATATTGGACAAATTCGGTTTCTGAATTGTATAATTAACCCGACTATTTCTCTATTGAATATATACGCTGATGGAAATTTGAGTTCTAGCATTGGGATCTCGATTATTATGAAGGCTAGAATATAGGTTTAAGTTTAAAAATATTCAGTAGTTTTCTAGTAATTGTCAACCTGTTAAAGTCGTCAATTATAATCCCTTAAGGTCTCTTAAATTAAAGCAATTTTATTTGTCCTTCATTGCTCCTTAGAAACGTAATTTCATTATTGGCGTTCCTAACAAATTTCCATTAAAGTTTATTGCCCCAACCTTTAAGTACTACCAAATATGTCGAAAAAAGGAAATGAATGTAAACGTTAGCATTCGCATTGTCACTCGAATCTATCAGGAAAATTAAATTTCATATAAAATGAGTTTCCGAACAAGTTATTGTGAGTTTTTGTATTCATAATTCAGTATTACTATCTTATAGATTTTAATTTACTAGGCGTATCGCGTCAGAATAAAATTCTATATTCAAAAACAACATGACAAGGCAACAAAATTCTTTACAGGATAATAGGAAAGTATAGACTGCTTCAGGAATGAACAAATCGAACCGATAGGGGCGCCATAAGTACAGTTTACCAGACGTGTAGAGGTCTTAAGGCAATCGGAAACGCCACGTGTGTGTGCGGTTCTGCTGAGCAACTAGATCAACCCTGGTATCTGTATGCGTGTGTGAATCAATATCAGCCACACGCATACACTCGCACGTACACTACATATACATATGCAACACGCATGTTCCTTAGGCATGCCGAATATAGATTGGATTTCGATAAAGAAACTTTCAGTATGTATAGAAATATCAGGTTATATGTATTCATATATCCACGTTCGCTATGCCCATATATCACTCCTTTGTTTTTATTTCCCGTATATTCTAATGTGATGGATGTTAGAGTATTGTATTGATATTCATCTTAAGTATATTGAGCGGATGGGAACCCCTACACTAATCAAATTTTATTGACGTTCGCCTTTTTTTGTTTAAGCACTTTATGTAGTGTGTAATTTAGTGACAATTGCACTTTGGTTAATACCGTTCAGTGAAGTGAAGTCGGCTACAAAATTTTTATACATCATATTTTATTTGTTGATGCCAAACATGATTTGAGTTTTAAAACATTATCTTCCTCCTTTTATAGTTAAGCAACACATTACATAAGTAGAGTCTCGATATAATTACGCTCAAAACATGTATATTTAAACTTGTATGTAATATACAGAAAACTTGTTTCCAGTGAGTGATAATATAATTATGGCAATTGATTTATTAAAGACCACAAAATACATCAAATAGCGTATGAGAAATTTAAAAGAAAATGCTGATAATGTACAGGCATGAATAAGCATTAGACGCTGGAAGATTATAAACAAGGTTTGTTCCAACAAGCCGTTTAAAACAAATCCATGCATCAATGTATGAATTGTTTTATTCGCATGCGTGAACTATGTACCAACAAATGTATTGCCCAGTGTTAGCCGTTGTTGGAACGCTTTTACGATTGGCCTAACTGTAAATGAATGACATTTGCGTCTATTGGGTTCATAGAAATGTACGCATCGCTAGGGTAAACACCTTAAGAATCTAGCACTAAATGGGATTGGAAGAGCGATGCATAGCTACCTGAGCTCACGTTAGTTATGAACAGCGCATGCGTTCAAAAATTCCGGCAACAATTCGTCCTCTAGTTCAGTGGTTCTTAATCTTTTAATAGTCGCGGCCCCCTTAATATTCTAAAATATTTTCGCGGCCCCCTAGTTTTTAGTAACAAAAATGTTACGATTTATTTAAGAAGATATCTATCTCTCCGATGGTTCGAGTAAAATAAGAAGCAAAATTTATTTTAAAAAACGTTTAATATATTTTTCGCAGGCCCCCTTAAAATCTTTCATGGCTCCCCAGGGGGCCGCGGCTGCCCGGTTAAGAATCGCTGCTCTAGTTCATGTACTGTTCTGATCGTCCGCAAACCCGTTCATGTATTGTTTTTAGAGTTGTTGGAACGGAATACTGACCGTCCGGTGAACTATCAGAGACTGTGATGAAACACGATATTGATACTGCGCAAACTCGTGACCGCTTACTGGATCGTCCAAGTAGTTGATGGAACAAACCCACAGTTAAACCTACGGTATTAATTTTAACGCAAAATTGACATGGACCATAATGGGTCCACCTAGAAATTGTGTTATTTGGTTTAAAAAAATTAAATATTGAATGCGAAATGCAATACCAGTTTCGAGCCTCTTATTGTCTTTTAATTAGTTGCAGTTTATTATGTAATTATTATAATAAGACTGCAAGTGATCAAAAGACGATAGTCTTAAAACTGGTATTGCATTTCGACAAGAGAATTATTTGAATAATCTTATAATTGTATTTGAATGTTCATAATATATTTTTCTTATTCTTAATCGGGTCTTGTTGTACCTACGGTATCGAGGTATGTTTTTCTAGTTCGTATGTTCGTATGTTTCTCCATCCCTATCTATTATTGGCTAATTGTGGCACGTCTCTCCAGCTGACTCCCTTTTCTTCTAGTCTGTTTCACTTAGTTTTCCCATTTTGTTCTTGATCTTTCTCTACTTCTTTTTCCCACAAACTTCGTTTTCCATACCAAATTTGCGTACTTGCTTTCTTCATAATATTGGTGTATAAAAGTTTGTGAGGGCTCCGGCAAGTATTCGCTGTGGTGCGAGCGCTCTATTGGTGTAAAAGGTTTGGGAACCCATGAGCTAAGACATTCATAATTTTTTTTTTTTTTTAAGTAATTGACATGTTGTATTTTCCTTTTTCGGTTTGAAAATAGTAGCAACGGTTTAAATGATTTTGTGCCGGTGTTTTTACTGCTTAAAAAGGCCTTGCAGCAGTGCAAAACATTTTCAAAGTAATAAACGTTTATTTTAAAAACACCCATAAAATAATCACTGCAATTTTTACGTTACATTTTATTTCCTTCCAAAAACAGGTGTCTGTGTCAACACCTACTAATTCACGTTTGTAAATATGGCATTTCCGTTTTATAATATGTTAGCGCCACAAACGTTTGCCACTTAAATATTAGACGATGTACCTGCAAATTACCGAAGTCGAAACTAAAATATGGCGAAGCCAATAAATATCCATCTGTCGATTTAGTGTGGGAACATGCAAAGGTAGTAATCATTCGCTAAATTTTAAATTGTGGACTCCGTTTTTTATACGAGCACGAATCAGATACAACATTTTTATTAAACGTTTGAGCAGTTTCGTCTTGGAAAATAGAAAAATTCTCAGTACACAAGACAAACCAGGCTATTATTATAAAATCAATACGGGAACAGATTACGTGTTACATGTCAATACGTAGAAATTGTAAGAAGTTATAATAAACTTTAATATTGCAAGTAAACATCCGTCAATATTGATAACAACGGCAGTATTTCACGGTTGAATGGCACAAATCATGCGAGGCGCTGCACGAAGGACGCCAGGCACTGGGAAACAAATCAGAGGCGCCCGCCAATCGGGCATAGACGAAGCCCAAGGAAGCACAGTTCTACATGCAATATTCAGGATGAATACGACATAAATAAAAATTCTAGGAATCAAACCTAAAATATAAAAACGTTCATTTCAAAATAGCAAATAGATAAAAAGGACATGTTTTTAATCAATCAACGCGAACACGATTAAACAAAAAATTATGCCAGTTGTTTTTTCTGCAGTAAAATAAACATGGTGCCCAGTTCATTAAAATTATCATGGATCTTAGATACGAGGGTGGATTAAAAAGTTCACCGCTGGGCATATAGTCAAATTGTTAAATAGGTCAAAATATGGTACGCGTAACCCGGGGAGTACGTGAAAGGTTTTCAGCGGACCCTGATACTTAACTAATAGGATAACCAATCTGACGACATTCGTAAACATATTAATGACGAACGAGTGTTAATAATGACGTCACCTATGACGTCATACAAATATCATTTATAAAGTGACAGACAGATGTGTCATATGTCACACATGAATAAAACGTTCAGGTTTATGTAAATTAACCCATTTGGTTTACGTTATTTGGCAACGAATTAACAAGAACATATTTAGCAAACATAAAATTATTTTTGGTTATCTATTTAATTAATTTCATTTAGCTATACTTTGGAATATGTCATGCAACATAAAATCTAAGACATCGGTTTATACATTTTTGCGTTATTATTGCCGCCACTTCCGTAAAGCACAGTAATACGTTGTCTTATGGGAATGGGGGTTCTAGGAACATTCTTCACCCACAATTCTTCGCCCACATTTCTTTGCCTACACAATTCTTCGCCGCCACAATTCTTTGCTGCCACAATTCTTCGCTACCACAATTCTTTGCCGCCACAATTTTTCGCCGCATACAAGCATACACAAATTTTGTTTGTAAATGTGATTGTTTTTATTTACAACGTAATTTTTACAGATTATTTTACATTAGCCTAAAGTGGTTTCTTGTATATTAACCTCTTCTTTTAATATTATGTTTAAAAATTGCTACATAAATATCGTATGTTGTGATTTTTAATATTGTTTATTTTATTGTAGTATGAGTAGAAATTAAATTAACCTAACCTAACGTGATCTAACCTAACCTGAACTGACCTGACCTAACCTAAATGTAAAATAATCTGTAAAAATTACGTTATAAATAAATACAATCACATTTACCAACAAAATTTGTGACATGCTTGAATGCGGCGAAAAATTGTGGCGGCGAAGAATTGTGTAGGCTAAGAATTGTGGGCGAAGAATTGTGGGCGAAGAATTGTGGGCGAAGAATTGTGGGCGAAGAATGTTCCGGACACGAGGAATGGGCCATCCTACCTATTAATTAAGTATCCTTATTTAGGGGGTCTGTGGTAATTTTTCGGCGGTTCATCATTAACGCGTGAAATCATTGTTTAAAAAAAATACTTTAAACGTGTATGTTTTCCAATAAATTATGTTGGTATTATGATGTCTACAGACATAAGACAAGATCTTGATGAAGCTGTAAAAATCTTAAATTATATTAAAGGACATCCTCTAAATGCCTGTGTTTTCTTTTAACTTTGCAAAGATATGTAAAGTAATCATATAGGGTAAGTGTAGGAGAGATGGACTACATTTTGGAAAAACGTAAATAAAACTTTATTAAATTTCTCTACATTTATTTAAAACTATAGATAACGAAGAACATACTTTGGTAAACACTGTTACATATACAAAACAAAAAATAGTCATAACTGGGTTTAAATTTTTTAAAAAAAGGTAAACATTGCAAAAGTCCATCTCTCCTCCATACTATAGGAGAGACGGACCAAACATAGAAGGAAAGAAAGAAATATAAAATATTATTTATTTTGTCTTTGTGGAGTGTTTTCCGCACAACTGGCACAAATTTAGATATGACGTGCATCCTTCATGCAACCAACGGCTACATATAATGCACTTAATTCAATCTTCTTTCTTCTTTGTTGATCTATAATCTTCACTGCAACCAGCACATTTGTTTTCATAGTCTTCTAAATTTTCATCTGTTGTTTCGTCGTCGTTTAAATCGAGTTTTATTTTATTTTCTGATTCTTCCGAAGAAGATAAACATTGGCGTTTCGCGTTCTTATTCTGCACTACACTTTTCTTGGAAATCCTTTTTTTTCCCTTCTTCTTCTCCTGTTTGTTTTCGTCTGTCTGCCGTTGCCCTTTATCATTGATATGTTTTCTCTTTTCAATGTTCTTAACTGAATTTAAGATGGCCTCTACTCCTTTTCCGCGTGTTCTTACATTTAAAACTGTTTCCTTTACAGGTGATATATCATCCAACATCTTGCCAGGTGTATCCTCGACAGTTATTTCTATTTCTAAATTAGTTAGTTATACCTCCATCATTTGAGGAAGTCCCTGCTGCTTGTTCTGAGGGAAACTGATCATTTTTGTCACTTACGTTTTGTATCTGTGCATATATAGGTATATATACAATAGGTCCATCTGTCCTCCACAAATGTGGTCCGTCTATCCTCATGTAAGAGGATAGATGGACCATCGTATTTATGTTACACCCAATATTTTGTCAACCGGTATTTTAAGGTTATGTACATGTTTTAGAGTGTGCCTTGTCCAGAAACTCACAAAAAACTAGTTAAAACTTACCTGAAGTACTAAAATTGACAATTTACGTTTTGACTTCATAATTTTAAGCTCAGAAATTTTTAATTAAAATTTGTATTTTAGTTAAAACGTTAACAATCGTGCTAACATGGATCTTACGTATGTATTACGGTACCATTTACCTAAACATCACAGAGAAACCGCTATAAGTGAACACAGTCGAAAACTATTAAGAGTGGTCCGTCTCTCCTACCGGTCCAACTCTCCTCGACTTACCCTACGACTACTTTTCCATGCCGAAGTACGTTGGCTTTGCTTGGAAGCGTCTCTACTCGTTTATATGCACTTCGGAATGAACTACAAGTTGTTCTGTCTAAAAATGTATTCATTGAAAAATCATTAATGTAATTGGAAATTCCACAAATGATGATGTGAAAATCACTATAATTTAGAATTTACAAATTTTTCCCTAAACTGGACGTTAATATTGAGTGGATAAGATACCCTTACAATATCAACACATTTATGTCCGAGAATCTATTGCCAATAGAAGAAGAAACACTTTTAAAACTAGCTTCTGATGGTTGCGTAAGAAATAATTACAAAGGGAATAAGTTATTATCCTTTTGGCTATTAATACAGAATTAATTTCCTGAATTTGCGGATAAAGCTCTAAGCTTCATTTTTCCATTTCCAAATTCATATCTGCGCGAAGTTGAAATTTCGGCCCTTGTAGATATTAAGGGGTACTTGATAATATTAAAAATTCAAGTAACGGTACACGAATATTTGAAGTTTTGAAAACACTGATGTAAGGAATAGAGTTGTTACGAGAACATCACTTTACAATCATTATTTTAACGACTTGCAAAATATATACATTGTCACTTTATTTCACAATTATATGTGATGGCATATCTGCACCGTAATTAGTTAACCCTTTCACTGCGGGAACTGTATTATTCCGCATAAAATTTTAGTGGCTCATGTGCGGGAACCGGAATATTACGCGGGCGTGTTTTAAGCACTTTTTAAAGCGACATATCACTTCTTCCGTATTTTTTAGCATGCTATGGCATACTGTGCTTCATATTCTACGTATTAGCTCGATATATGTGTATGACACTTTTTAGCCGCAGACTGCGGGAACCGTAAAATTCCGCGCTACTGGATTTTTCAGAGCGCACGCCAAATTATTCTTACATGTTACTTGTTCATTGAACAAATATGTTTGCATTTCATAAAAGTATGCGTAAATACCTGAATATTTGGATGTGGTGACGAACAATATCTAAACTGGGTTAACTGTTGTATTAGTTAATTAGAGTTAATCCACATAAACCGGGGCGGAAGTTTAAAATTAGAATCTGTTTGCATTTGTATCAAAGTATGTGAAAAACCTGAATATTTGAATGTGGGGACGAACAATATTAAGTTGAATTCTATAATCCAATTGGGTCAACTGCTGTAAAAGTTAATTAGGTAAACCCTAATTACATACATAATCCAGGGCGGAGGGGGTAATAGAAGAACTTTTTGCATGTTTATCAAAGTTAGCATGAATACTTGGATAGTTGGCAGTTAACCTAATAATTCCAATTACTGTGTGTTAAATTTATAATAATTCAACCTAGTAATCATCAAGGCGTGTTTTAGTATTAAATCCAATTTGAAAAAATCCCTAAGTATGAGTGTGAATAACAAATTTTACACCGACGAAGAACTGTACGACATTGTGTAACAATAAATTAAAAATAAATTTAAAAAATTGTAATATTTTTTTTACGTAAAACCTATACTCTGACTGCAGGAACCGTATTAGAGTGATCGCACCCAAAAGTGGACCGCGAGATGCGCAAAGAGAGGGGATCGCGATTGATATTTAGACTTTTCTAAAAACGTTGACTTTTAGTGGACTTAATTTGACTACTGTGATTTACAGGTTATTACCACGTTGCTGAGACAGGCCAATGTTTTTAGGTAGTGCAGTAATAAACGCTTTGGACCTGTTTTGGTTTCTGCGTCACAGTCCACTTCTCGCTGCGACCACTCTAATACGCAAGGTGTAGGGATCTGACTGCGGGAACCGTAATAACACGCACTACCTGTCGAACGCCGCACAGCGTTCACGACTTGCAGAAACGAGTGCCGCAGTGAAAGGGTTAATGAATTGTTTCCCTAAGATTTTAAAATGTCGTTAAATGTTTATGTATCATAATTTTAATGGGGATTGTTTTCTATAAAAACCTGCCTTATAGCGCCGAGTTAGTATTTCAATTATAATCGCTCAATTAAGCGATTACCACCACAATGCGTGTTTGGTAATGATATAATCGCACCAGAATTAAAGTCGTTTATTACAAAGAAGCTGCCATTAACAGCAATCACTCTATAATAATTATTTAATAGCGCCATTTATTCTAACAGTTAATATTTCCTATTAGTCAATCAAGCAATGCGCATTAGCTTATTAATTTTTACGTTTTATGTGTGCATTAATTAATTTTAGTGCCTAATGATTGACGATAAAGTACTGATGTTCAAATAAACCCACCTCTTTAAAGCACATTTGTATATTAAATAATTTAAAAAAAAATAAGGCTTTCTTCAATGCAAATTTACTTGTATTGTTTTGCACTACAGAATTATGTGCATAATTTCATTGCAGTTTTTTAGAGCTACTACTGATGTGCACAGTTCACGCACGAGATTATTTATCACAGTAATATTAAGTAGTTTGCTTTTAATATACTAACAACAAATTTTTTTTTAAATTGAAATGTTTGTTAATTAATTTAATAATTATAAGTGTTTTCTTTTTGTTTACTGAAACATGTAAAATAAGCAATTGTATTCATACGAAACTCACAATTTATAGCATAATCATAGCCCTCTAATTGTCTAAGTAGTTTAATACAGTTGTAGGATGAAATTCTGCTTGTTTCACGCTTTAACAATTTCGCCGCAAATTCGCTGGTTGATTGAAATTCATGTCCACATCTCCCTATTCTCTGTAGTGGTACGCTTTTCACCTACAAGCAGTGCTTTTAGTCGCCTTTATGGCTTTACTTCTAGTTTCGCCAAATTGATACTTTAGACAGAATTAGTATACTCTATAGACTACTGCATGCATCCAAGATATAAGGTAATTTAGTCAAATATTTAAAATTTCTTGTATTATTAACACAACACTGTTAATCTAACATTCTTACATCATGATATTCGAAAATTTGATTTGTCTTAATAAGGCTTTGTTATCTTATAAAAATAAGCGTACCTAATATGTTTTTAAGGATCTCTTATCAAAATGGAATATTAAGATTCTTGTCTCTTCGTACGTTGTAGTCTTATTTAGCTGTTTTTCGAGGCACTTGTATGGATTAAAACCAAAAACAGATTGTAAATGCTGCTCTTTCCAGTTATCGTAATTATTATCATCCGTAAGCCTCTTCTACCAGCGGTTTTTGGTTATTTGTCTCATCACAAATACTAAATCATGGGGTGGTCTTCTTGTTTTGAATCCTGCTTGGAAATCTCCCAAAGTTGTATCTACTTATGCTCCGATTTTTCTAAAATTACTCTTTCGCAAATTTTTTATGTTTTACATAGCTGTGACAGTTCTTTGTAGTTGTTACAGTTTGTGCGGTCCCCCTTTTTATGGATAGGAATAAGGGCTGCCTTTCTCTAATCATCTTGTATTTAGTTTTTTTTTTTGACACTATTTGCATTATTCTGTACAGCACAGCAGTTCGATGTCTTCTTCTCCATATATTTAATCATCTCTGGTCTGTCAAATTCCGGTGGCTTTTCTACTGTGAGTTTCTTCAGGTGCTTTTATTATTTCTGTCTTTTTAATGACTTCTTCTTCATTTGCCATTTGCGTATTTGGTGTTTCGTTGTTCTGGGGTATACAGGGTATACAGGTATATACAAGGTGTTTCACTTTTCCACTTTCCACTTTTCCTCCGTAAATTATGAAAATACAAGGTTGGTTAAATGTAACAAAAGTTAGCTCTTTAGGAGTGTATTTTAAAAAAGATCTTGTTTTGTTTAAAAATTCCATGGCTTGCGTGATATAACGAAAAGACCGAAATCGATAAAAATTTGTAAACTTAAATACCTCGGCTATTGTTGCGAATACACAAAAACGCCAAAGGAAAAATGTTTTGTAGATTTGGTTTGCTATAAGATGGCGATAGTCAGATTTTTATTTATAAAATACCGTATGAGATATTTGAAAAAACAACTTTTTTTAAATGACAGTCCTAGTGGGCGATGACTTAGATTTAAAGATTATTTTTTTCTCTTTACATTGATATAATATTTTATATGTCTATATTCAAAAACAGGCGAAATAACCTAAAACATGCAAAATCTTAAGATAAAAATCAAGGTTGCCATATTTCGACCCTTGCTTGTCTATTATGTAACTCTTTAAACAGTGATATTAAAACAAATGTTATGCGAAATTAAAATAATCATACTAATAGTCATAATGTGAATGTATTTTATACCTCTTACTAACACCTGTTGATGTACATTATTTCCACATATTAACACAATTGTTATAATAGACAAACGAGCAACGTTCGAAATAAAACAATTGAAGTCGGTTATTGTTTCATTCCATGGCAACCTTGATTTTTATCTTAAGATTTTCATTTTTTTAGGTTATTTCGCTTATTTTTGAAAATAGACAAAATATTATATCATTGTAAAGAGATAAAAATAATCTTCAAATCTACGTCATCACCTACTACGATTACCATTAAAAAAAAGGTGTTTTGTCAAATATCTCGCACGGTATTTTATAAATAAAAATCTGACTATCGCCATCTTACAGCAAACAAAATGTACAAAACATTTTTCCCTAAGCGTTTTGGTGTATTCGCAACAATGGCCGAGGTATTTAAGTTTAAAAATGTTGACCGATTTTGGTTTTTTCGTTATATCACGCAAGCCTTGGAATATTTAAACAAAACAAGATCTTTTTTTAAAACTCACTTCTAAATAGCTAACTTTTGTCTCATTTAACCAACCTTGTATTTTTATTATTTACGGAGACAGCAATAGTGTCCCATGGAAAAATGAAACACCCTGTATAATAGTTCAGAGCTATTTCCTTAACATTACTTGCTCCTAGCAACTTTATGAAATACTCTCTTCATTTTCATGATTCCATATTCCTATATTTCCTTATTACGTTAATCAACATTTTTCTTTAAATACGTTGTTAATTCTCAGTTAGCTACAAAAACAAGCTATTTGCATAAGAGAGAGAGAGTTTTGATTTTGAATTTAATCATAATAAACTATTTTATTTAGCTTTATAATACAAGAAAATTACTACAAACTTTCATTTGGGTCCACAATATGTCTGCATGTTTTCATTTACATTTCCAAGAGATGTAATAAAATAGTAAAGTAGGTGTTGTCGAATGTTTTTCAATGTAATTTTAATGTTTCTTTGATTAAGTTACCACACTTACATTTAATTAGTGCTTTTGTTTCAGGATGTCGACTGGCGCTAATCAGGAAGAAAACGCCTCGCGCAAGGTAAGAGCTTTCCCTCACCTTGCGGTCGTAACTGACACCGCACGCTACGTTAGAATACGTTAACATAATTTACTTCAATCTCATAACATAATGCTATCATCAATGTTCCACTTTAAGCAGTTTTCTCGTCTTTTATAAATACCGAGACTCCCTGCACAGTTCCTCGCGCCGTGGTGCAAGGCTCTAATCGCCTGAATACATTTTTAAAGACGACTTCTCTCCGCAACCCGAATTATTAAAGGATAGACTGGAATTAAAATAATGTATCTGATGGGAATTCGTAGAGGCTTATAAATCTCCTAATGTGACGCGATTGAAAAAGCGGTTAACAGATTGTTATCGTAATTATTACTTCAGAACTTGAATGAACGATTCATTAGACAGTCGGTTCCATTCATGGGTATTGCTCGGCGCTGTTACTGTCGAAGTGAGAATTCCATTTACAAATTTAATCTCATTTACATTTTTCTTGATCTTAACTACTTAACACTATCATATCGGTAACCTAGTTCTACCTTTGACTATCATGCATATTGTAACGTTCCATAAATATTTACTATTTTACTGTATTATAGCGGTTTGATAAAGAATTATGTAAGTTTTTGCAGTGGCTGCGTTACAATATGCCATAAAAAATATTAATAAGTATTTATTTATAACGTAACGTGGTAATAGTTAAATTCATTCTGAAAACTGCTCTAAAAAATTGTTGGAAGTTTTGCATAGCGGGTCTTTAGCATTTAAAAAAATATATAAAAAGCATTGCAGAACTTACGATTTTTTTCCAAAAAAATATATAGAAATATTTTTCAAAATTTTGAAGACCTGTAAAAAATAGTTATAGTCCGTTTTGCAATAAACCAAAGGTGGAAATGCATGACTCGGGGTGACTTTAACATTTTAAGAAAATATCAAGACAATTGCAGAAATCTCAAAAATTTGCCAAAAGGGCAAGATTATATCTACATTAATAAAAAAAATATATTGTAAAGCTGTGAAAAATTGTGTTAAGCCGTTTTTAAACATTACAAAGGTGAAAATAAATTGCTTAAGGCAGTGGTTCTCAAAGTGTAGTCCGCGGACCCTTGGGGGTCCTCAATCCTTCTGAAGGGGGCCCCAGAGCCTGTATAATGTTCTAAAATCATCCAAATTTACTTGCCACGCTAAATTAACAACAAAAATTTTTCTACCAAACAATTTATTAAGGTCCTGTGTAAGCTATTAATTTTAGAAGGGTTCCTAAGAATATAAAGTTTAAGAAACACTGGCTTAAGGTATCTTAACATTTTTAAAATATATAAAGACCATTGCAGAACTTTCGATTTTTTGTCAAAGAATATTGCAAGTCTCTCACTTATCACTTTTCATAATTTTTAAAATTCTGAAGAGCAGTAAAAAATTATCTTAGGCCGTTTTTGAACGAACTAAAGGTGGAAACGCATTGCTTAGGGCGTCATCTTTATAAAAAAAATATATAAAGACGATTGCAGAACTCTTAAATTTTTGCCAAAAATAAGCAAGATTATAGGTACAGTTAAATTTGTTTTCAAATGTTTATAAATCTGTGAAAAATTTATTTAGGCCGTTTTTGAATATACCAAAGACGGAAATGAATTACTTAAAGGCGCCTTTAACGTTTTAAAAATATATAAAGCCCACCGCAAATCTTTGGTATTTATAATTTTTTTTTTTTTTTAAGATTTTCATAATGACAAAAGGAAGAATATTTTTTTACCTAAAAAATATATTTAATATTAACGAATGATACATAAATGTAATGAAAAATAATCGTAGCAACTCTAAAAAGATTTTGTGCTTCACCTCGTTTGTAGTGACATATGTATTGTTATTTGAAAAGATTTTTTTATCCTTGGAATTATTAACAAGAAACTTCTACATTGAGATTGTTGTCACCAACTTTCATGCATTGAGAAAAGTAGTTTATAGCAAATACAAAATCATTTGTTTTGGTTTTACTGTCTTTTCAGCAGACTTCCCATGTTGAACTTAAATCGAATACTTGTATGCTCAACAAAATCAGGTCCGTTATAGATTTTGTACTAAGAAATTTTGTGTACGTGCACACACGTAACTTTGTTTTATACCAGCATTTGTCAATCGTCTGTGTGCATGTTGAATAGAAACAACTGCAGCCAAGTTTAATAATTTTGTCGTGGATTGTATGGCGAAATTTCGTTGTTCGCTGTTCGCTGTTTTATCATGTCTATATGAGCAGTTTAAGACAAGAACCCAACCCTTATTAGTTATGTTTTTCACATATTCCTATTTTACTCTAATACAAGGATCATCTCATAAAAAATATTGAGTTGCTTAGTTTATATTAATTATGGCAGCTGCACAATTTTCTTTTCAAGTACAATTCCCTCTGCTGTTTTGTTTTGCCTTCGATAGATGTTTAGCGCAATGTTTTTGTGGCCAATTGTTTAAGATAACTTCAGCAACATACAGATTATCTTGAAGGTGTCATATAATTAAAGTTAATAGCGGTTGATAAAAACAAAGTAAGACTCAATTCAAATACTAATAATTATAGACTTTATCTGAGTATTTAACAAATATTTTTGCTTTTTAATTACGATAAAGCTCGTAAGCTTTAAGTGTTTCTAATTCTAGCGTGAGCAAGCTTTAATAATTATATAATCTCCACTTAACACCGTTAGTTGAATATTTTTCAGCCAACGTATTAAATTTAACAGCCCACGGTATGCTTATTACATAATTTCTTTGTTGTAGTAAATCATTAACGATTGATTAGCTTGTGGTGTGTAGTTTGAAGGTGTCCAAGGTATCATTATATAATTTGTTCACGACCCCTACCTTCCGTCCATTATTCTATGAATAAATGAATAGACTAATGTCGTTAGTGTAACACGCTTCTAGGTAATTGGACCACAAGCTGTAGGCTATAAACATATTTTAGTCTGTCATAATCCACGGATTTTATTATGTAAAAACACGTGGGTAGTGCCAACAGCCACATTAAATTATATTTAATCCAAACGAATAAAAATATCGCCACGAAAAGTTACCAACTGGCAATGTTATACCACCGGCCACTTATCGTAAAATAATATCATCCTATCAGATGAAAATAAAATAAAATACACGTTATATACGGTTTTGGCTGACCGTAAATTTTAATATTTAATGCCGGTAACTGAATACTGAAAGTAATTGGTGGATTCCCACAATTTTATTAATAATTAATTTTAAAAGCAGTCTTCCGTAGCTGCGATTTGAATAATGAAACTTTGTTGCTACATTTGTAATATCGGTTATAATTTAGAAATATCTCGGTTTGAAATAATAATGGATTTAAATTATTGAGAAGGCAATTGAAATACTTTAATAGTACAGTAAAAAAATATAACCTATGCTTAAACCATAATTTGGAACAGGAATATGGAAGTTTCACTCGACAATTTAGAGAAGTGAATCATATATTTGTTTTCGATTTTCTACATTTCATGTATTATATTAAGTGCCATAACTGTGAATGAATAATTTATATTGGTTTTATGCAGCATGCGTGTACACTCCCAAATGATTTTGTAAACCGGCGCCATTTTCTAGTTGTTTTTTTTTTCTGTTAAAACAGTTTTCGTTACTACAAACTACACACCCAGGACTAATAACATAAAATTGACAAACCAAAATATTGTAGTCATAACTTATTGGTATTGTTGAATTTTTAAAATCAAATACATGCAGCACATATGAAACATTCGGATGGATTGTAAAATGTTTGTTGTATGCTCATATTTCAAAATGATTTATGTGTTTTATATTTAATAGCATTGATCAAATGCGCGCTTATGTGTTTAAAATAAATTTCTTACAACAAAAGACATACATTATAACTTTCAACTTGTTATTATCAAGTTGTAATTTATTTAACTCTATTATTATAGAAGCAAACACAAAAAAGCATAAGAAGGCTACCTTGTAACGTATGTAGTAATTATATCAACTGTGGAAAAATTTGTGCTTGTTTGAGAATTTAAAACGAATTGCTTTTAATAGTTGAACCTAAAGAGAACAAGTGAATGTAGCGGAATCTCACTCTCACGAACTAATGACGAAATCGGTCGTAACTCGAAACATTAGTCGACGTGTAAATTACTTCATGTTATAAATTGGAAATCTATAACATTGTGTAATACAGAAGTTATCTGCCCTGGGTCTAATTTTGTGTTTTAGTTTAGTGTTGCCAGACGATTTGGCGTCACTTACAATCAATCGTACGACGTTGATCTTGAATTAGCATCCGAATGTGTTTAACAGAAGTAAATCAAGTGTTTTTTTTTTTAGGTATTTTACAGCGGGGTAATGCGGGTTTGCATTGTTAGCCTTTAGATTATTTTGGTTTTACTAAATGAAAGGTAATTAAAGATTGTGTTGGGCAATTTTCAATTTGTAGTTAAGCGACTGTATGTTTGCTTATTGCACAAAAAAATCGCGATTGCGTGAGGCCGAAACTCGAGATAAAGCAAGGTATACACAATTTTACCAAATGGTACTCGTTAATCTAATACATCTGCTGACAAGTGAAGCGTAAAAGCAAAGAAAAATATTCGTATGTGTATTGATTGGTGAACATCTACATTGGAATGCATGCTTGACTGGTTGGCATACGTATCTGCATGTCCCAACCCTATTGTGAGCATTTAGAACCAGCTAAGGGCGCTTCGACGTTATATTAGCTAACGACATATAAGAAACCGGAAATAAAAATAGAACACGAAGAAGCATAAGGAAAAATAGAACACGAAAACATTTCCAATCGCGGAAAATTTAATCTCAACCAAGAATATATTTCTTGTTATCGTTTGTGAAGTTTTCGCTTTCGTAATTTGACAATGCAAAATATTTGTAACCCTTTTGTTAAACATGAATTCACATCTTAGGTTGTACCAGCAAATGCAAACCATTACCAGTCGTACTCTTAATAACAATTCAGCTTAAACATTTCATGCTAAGTTAACATATTGTATTAATTATTCACTGAATCTAGATATCAAGTAAAACAAAAAGGTTTGCTTTAGCCATCAAATTGTAAGCAGTAGCAATTTCAAATAAGAAAGTACCTGAAATTTATAACAATTTTACCAGGATACCAACCAAATTTTTTAAACATTGCGCTTGTTACAAGAGATTAACAATTATAAGATATGTTTTTAACCTACAATAATTCAAGTTTTTAAATTATTTTCGCGTCTCATTTCTTTGTGTGAAGTTTACTAGATTGAGACTGGATAATAAATTGTATTATATTGTGTGACTCAAACTGCAAAATTGTTTTTTATATTCACATTTGAATTGACTTCAATACTTTTTACATTAATTCCAACTATAACTTCTTAAGAAAAAAAAATCATCTATTTTTTTCTGATTAACCTTTTTTCAATAACTTTCGTTTGCAATTAAATCCTAGCGAAATAAATGCATTACACGAGTTATGCAGGTAGATTTGTATTCTTCAAGCATCACTGTATATATATATATTTTTTAAATGTTATTTTAAGCTACAGCGTTTTTTAATCGAGCAAAAGCTAGAAGCAATTTCCTGTTGTACAACCAGCGACGCGCCGGGCCCGTCTAAACCGTTGGCCTCATTTGCCCATATACGCTAACTTTTATATATCACTTTTCTAAAGGATTCTATCTCGATAGATGATATATTCTGCGCTGTCATCGCGTCTTTCCAGACGTATTCATCCCTCTTGAATTATTGCCAGTGAATAAAATTTATTACAATTTTTCAGAGCATTTCAGATTAGATATGTGAAATATTAAAATCATATTAGGTCTTCTACGAAGCAATATCAAATATATTTTGCAATTTTTCATACGTACTTGTATGGTTGTCATATATGGAAAATTTCCATTACGAAAAATAAACCATGAAGTGTATTACACGTTGAGTACAAGATACGAATTTAATTTTCTTTACAAATTTGTAAGGCCAAGTTGAAATAATATTTTCAGTTTAATTTGGTAGACAAAATGTATCGAATTCAAATCAGAAATTTAAACTCTGCGACATATTACTCGTTTATACAGGGTGGTCCACTTTTTTGTAGCAGGACTTTAACAGTAAATACAAAAACTTATTTTAAAGCTAATATTCCATTATCAACATTGATCCGTAAACGCTTCATTTTAAAGATACAAGGTGTTCAAGTTTTCAAAAAAATATCGATAATTTTAAACCGTTTCCCAACCAGTTGATATATTTAAAACAAATTTGGTTACAGGTTAGCATATTTGGTGAGAATTTTAAGCCCCACAAGCAACCAGTGGCGGAGTTTTGGTGGTTCAGTTTTAATAAATTTTATAAAAAACTAGTACGGCCTTATTTAAAATCAAACTTGAACTTGTTTTTGGGTAGAACATTTTATTCTAAACAAAAAGTGTTCTTGACTTTTCTACCACCGGTTGACGCAAAATTTGATTTATTCTACTATTCTCGTGAAAAATTTGCGTTTGATCTAAAAATATCGCGAAAAGCAGAAAATTGCAGACTACAGAGTAAATGCTCAAAATGTGAATCAATAATCGTTAATTTATCGAAACTTCTTCCCTCATTATTAGCATGTTCTGTTATTAAAAGCTGCAAAAATCGGCAATTATTTCTTTATTTCGAATATTAGCGATATATTTAGATCGAATTTATGAGCAAATTTTTCGCGAGAATAGTAAAATAAATCAAATTCCGCGCCAACGGTGGCAGATACGAAGAAAAGTCAAAAGGCGCTTTTTGATTAGAATAGAATGCTCTACCAAAAAACAAGTACGAGTTTAATTTTGAACAGGGCCGTACTACTTTTTTATTACATTTATTGAAACTGAACCTCCACAACTCCGCCAATGGTTGCTTGTGGGGGGGTTGACATTCTCACCTAATATGGTAACCTGTAAGGTGGTGCTGCATACCAAATTTGGTCTAAATATATTTACTGGTTGAGAAACGGTTAAAAATTATCGATATTTTTTTGAAAATTTCAACACCCTGTATCTTTAAAATGAAGCGTTTACGGACCAATGTTGACCTGGAATATTCGCTTTAAAATAAGTTTTTGTATCGACTGTTAAAGTTTTGCTACAAAAAAGTGAACCACCCTGTATAACCATGTGAATGCAGACTTTTACCTGGGCCGTTCACAAAAATTCGGGCCCTGGGGAAGTAATAGACAACGGGCCCCTTTTTTTTCTAAAAAAGATATACATTTTTTAATGCTATTTGACATTTATAAAAATGCTGTGTGTTTTTTCATTACGGCCTTCTACGGCTAAAACAACTATTGAGCAAATAACAAAATAACAGTAGAACCTTTAACCCACCTAGCTAGCAAACAGTCTGAATCCTGCTCCCTTTGATTTTCATTTGTTTTTACCCCTAAAAGAATTTTTACTAGGATAAAGTTTTAGTCAAAAATGAAGTTATCCAAGCTTACTTTACTGCGTGTACATGTAGCCATTGGCTTCTTCCGGTGAGGAATCAGAAAGATTTCTTATCGTTGGTGCAAATGTATCCATATGCATATAGAGATTTGACCAGCTGTGTTGCATATTTTTTTAAATAAAAAATTCCTGATTAATTTGAATGCTCCTCGTAATAAAGCAAAAAAATTAACTTAGCACGACTCTCACGCCTTATTCTAAGGTGGTCCTTTAACTTTACCTGTTCATGCAAGCAATGATGTGTAAAGAGTCGATTTTAAGAGGTTTAACAGCAACAGAGTCTGTTTAATTTGTACGTAATTGAATTTGTCTTTAATTTATACCGTACGAAAAAATAATGCTTAATTTGTTTAAAAATTAAATTCTTCTCATTCTGTTCTAGTTTGTAAAAGTTTCCCTCATCCTCCCAGCTTTAGATGGTGGGTAGTTTTTAAGGCTTTTCTAATTAAATGGAAAATTGCTCTTTTTTTAAAATAGGTTACTGATCGTTTTCCTTGGCAAGAAAAATAAAGAAAGTATAGATTTTTCTTTCCATTTACAGTGTTTATTTTTCTAATATATACCTTAATGTCGAATGGTATACGCTAAATCACAATAGATAAACAAATAAATTCGTGGCATTGCGATATAAGGCAGGCATTTCGTGTCTTCATTTGATGTACCGCCTTTGCATTCGCGAGTAGTTTGTTATTTCTACAGAAATTGTTTGCCGGTACCATATAAAATACATATTTACTTTGTAAATATACGTAGCGACATATGTGTTAGAGGGAGACGTTTTTACGTGTGTTTGTATTCGACGAAGTGAAGCGGATGTAAAGTCAACCTAATGAACCTACTAGTCGTCATGGCAATGCTGAATCCCGATGTCTCGAATCAACATGCTTTTATTGAACATCACATATTGTATTTCATTACTGCTTCCTCGGAGTTGTGTTTGCATACGAGCTCAGTGGTAATGTGAAACAACAATAATGATGCTTCTTCGGTTACACGCTACACACAGCCCGTTTTTCAAATTGCTTTAGAGCTTTATGTTTAGATTTATCCAGATATTTCGAGATTATTTGCTACTTTGTTAAGAATTGATACGCGAAATCATCAGATTCGTGTTACTTTTACGTTTCATCACTGAGTAACCTAAAAACCGTTGCCAGTTTTAAAAATAAATGTAGAGTGAAATACAAAACGAAACCACGATGATAAAACTGGGCCTAGAATACCCAACCACAGAATATGAAACTACCCCTTTATAATTACAATCACAACTCAGTTTTTGTTTAATCCACAACATAATAAAATTGCCCCATGTAATTAATTAATTATAAACTTGTCTTCCTTAATGCGGTTGAGCTTTCATCGAAAATATTTTGACGTAGATATTTTTTTAATGAAAAATAATATTCATCACAAAATCAAGTATACAGGGTGTGTAAAAATTGGCGGAAGCGCTACACGTGACGATGTTCTTCGTAAAATTCTAAGTCGAAAATCTTAATACGAAAATGTTGTACCATGCTTGCTGTGTCTGCAAGAAGTCCTCAAAGTTTTGACATTCAGTCCTTTAATAAGCGTTATTATTTAATATTTTTTAATGAAAAAGCTGCGATTTGGGATAAAAATAAATTTCGAATAGTATTTTTTCCTAGATATTGTGTTCTTACTTTCAAAAATTGGTGTTGAAAATATGTAAATCACTGATTTGAATGAAAATAATACATATGGCAACATTGTCATTAGCTGCCATCTCTGTTTTTCTCGTAATTATTTCTAGTTTGTGTTTTACGATACCCAAAAGTTTGCAGCTATGTTTACGAACTGAAGGCTTTTAGTTCGAACAAAAATTGTAAATACCTAAGTAAAAATTGCTGATAAAAAAATGTCCAAACACAAATCAATGTATGCAATGTTGCCAATTTTTTATTTCTTTAAACGGTTCCTGAGGCCTCAGGAATCATGGAACAACATTTTCGTATTAAGATTTCCGACTTAGAATTTTACGAAGAACATCGTCACCTGTAGCGCTTCCGCCAATTTATACACACCCTGTATAATATAGACAGACACAGAAAGACCGGGTATAAATTGATATTTTTATGGATCAGATATGCCCATTGCTTGTCTAACGTACACCATTAACGGAAACAAGGGACAGTGCCTGTGTATCCTATTTTGTTTGACTAATACTGTGCCCCACACTTTCATTTTTTGTTTATTTAATAAGAATTCGATCGAAAGATTTTTTACATGTAAGGTATCCAATTTCCGGGGGAACAAAAAACCGGCAACCGTCGTCTAATGAGCTAGTCATAGTGCGTACCACCGTCCCAACGGCGACCCGACCAAGGGACTCCGATGAGCAACGCTCAACGTGTATGCAGATGGCCCACAAATCAACCTAAAGGCATTGTCTGCCTGAGAAGGGTTAAACTTCGACCTATACCTACCTACTGAAGCATGATGTATTTGAATATATGTCCTATTATGATTTTGTTAGGAATCTGCATATTTTCAACATATGCGCCGGCACAATATGCGTTTTATGCGATAGTTATCGGGGATTTTACGCGAATTAATGGTGCTTGTGATATTATTTAAAACATTCCTCTTTGGTTTAAGCTGTTTTTTTTCAAACCGTTTTATTTTAGGATAACCCTAGAGCGATGTCGTTCGCATATGGTGCGCCTTGATGCTAATTTATCGATTCGATTTAACGCAGATAGTAAACAACATTTTTAATATTAGTTTTAATCGCTGACAAACTCGAATTTAACAGTCGATAAAAATCAGATATTGGTTTTCTAACAAGGACTGTCAGATTTAGAGCTGACTTTTATTATTGTTAATAAATAATACTTCTGTTACATATTGCTAATTAGTTCGAACATAAAATCCATCGAAAGGCAACAACATTTTAACCTTTATGGGTTGCCAAATATATGGCTTGGATCAAGTAGCTGTCTTATTAGGAGTTAACAAAAAAATTTTGATTTATCTCGACAGTTTAGTAAAATGTAATAAATGTAGGATGATTGAGTCTTTGAAGATAAAGATCTTAATTTATTTTAAGCTGTTAATAGCGCAACTATCTAAACACTATTTATTTAGAAAAAAATCACTGGCAATTCATAAAAAATGTGTAGCATGTAAATTTATTCTACAGTGGCATAATCAAACCGACGATAGCAATTTTTTGTAAATAGCTTTTTTTTTTTTACAGAATTTCATTAGCCACAGATGAAGAAAACGAATGTGTTTGGGGACAAATGACATTTTTTTATTAAGCGAAATTTAAATAGCGTTATTCTATCCACACAAAAATGGGGTCATATTTATTTTATTAAAATGTATACCTACTGCCGGTCAATAATTTGAGACCACTTCAGCAGTTTTTTTTTTTAGAAAGGTGCAGTTAACTCAATAAATGTTCTTCAAACAATCTTGAGCTGTTTTTCTGGCCATGGAGTCGGAAAATTATTACGTATTGAAGGAGTACTAAAAAAAGGAACAGTAAAACAGTTTTAAAAGTCAACGGCTGTGCCATCTGGGCTGCGACCAATTGGTGATAAGTTCACCATGCAACAGAATAATGACATTAAACACAAGTCAAGATTGTGCAGAGGCTATTTAGAAGAAAAAGAGGCAGAAGGTCTCTTGAATAAAATGATTTGGCCATCACAATCTTCGAATCTGAATCCTATAGAACTTGTATAGAAGGAAAGAGCGCGATTGAAAGGTCTGCAAATAATGTTCGTCGTCAAAAGAAGAGCTTTGGTTCACCTTGTTAGAAAAAGTTGAGGAACAATAAAATAATTGATTGATCGCATTCCAAAATTTATAAAAAATGTCAATAAATGTTCCTGCCGCCTTTTGACGCAAAGTTAGTATTACAACTATTTTTTAGTATTCTTCCTTAATTTCATGTAATTGCAATTTTAATGTGATTAATTTATATTATTTCAAATATTTATTTATGTTATTCTGTAAATAATTTTTTTTTCGTGTTTAACTTCACTTTTCCAAAAAATACTGACGCGTTCTCAAACTTTTGAGCGGTGTATATCAAATTTATGGTACTCTAAAAAGTGCAACTGTTTCATCCCCGCCTAAGAGTGGCCAGTACAAAAATGTACATTAACTTCTTTTTTTTTTTTGAGTCAAGAAAAAGGTTTAAGCGTTAACTTCACCTTTTGGAAAAGGTTAGCACGTCAAATTTTTCAGTCTTAAATTTTCGAAAATGTTTAAAAACTAGAATTTTGGGTGGTTTCACAACAATTACAGAGTTCATATCCGATTCGCTTAGCAACGAACTTCAAATTGATTTGTACAAAATTGTTTAAGATGATGTAACAAGTGTTTTTCAATTTATACCCATAAAATCAAAATAGCAAACAGTTAATTCAGACGGGTTAATTTTAATGACGAAAATCAAGAGACTTGTCTTTTTATAAGGTCCTTATTTCCTTTCGTTGCATGCCAAACGTAGTTTAATCTCTTAAAGAAGACCCTAATTAAAAATTGTGCGTGCCTTATAAAGGTTTTATATAAAACCACTTGACCGAAATCCATCGCGATGGTTATCAGGCGAATTTGTAAAGGGACTGCGTGTTTTAAAACTACGGCCAACAGACGGGAAGCGCGAAAGGAATGAGCCGGACATCCGTAAAACATTCGAAAAATGCCTCACGCAAATGGACCTAGCACCTCTTCAACTCCGAATTTAATGAATAGACACAATTTGTCTTGTTATACAAGACCCATTGACCATAATTGATTTCAAACAGGATTAATATACCTGCACGCGTTCAACACAAATTATTGTAATGCAATGAAAATGTTAAAAGCGCTATTAATCCACAAACGTTCTTAAAATGAATTCAGGAACGTGTGTTATTGAAATGAAGTCGTTTTTTAAATGTTAACAACAAATCAGTCGCCAATAATTTTATATACCTCGTGTTTTACTTTCATAGAAAAAGTATGAGGCTATTAAATAAAATAACAATTAAGAATAAAAAGTACTAAAACCTAAACGTTTTATAGCTGTTACCGCATAATTTTACAATTACTATACAAAAAGTCGTACTATCAGCGCCATGATTTCCATTAATTTGCAAATACAATCGAAGCAATGATAATAAATTTTTAAAAGATATACTGCACCGTTCTAGATTTCATTGTTTTCAGCGCATGTTTATGCTGCAACTTTTTTTTTTATGTAAGTAAAAGGCGTTCGTATTTGCAAAAGCGTTTTTATTATCATAGTGCAGTCGTAAATTTTATCAAAATGTCATTGTTTACATGAAAGTATCGCAACATAGTTGCAAGCTGTTAAATATCACTTAATGATTAATTATACCGACCGATACTATCTCAAGTCACCAATAAAATCTAGCTTTAATTACTTGCAATAAACAGGCTAACTTTGTTTTTTTTTTATCGAACAGTTTATAGCTACAGATGCATATTTTTAAGTTAATTGTTTTTTGCTTTATAATTGTTATTGCAATTAGTATATAACTTCCTTTAATGTACAAGGTTTATCGCAAAAATAACCGAAACTCTTAAAAAGGCAATTTTTCGAGACAAAGGTTTTATTTTAAGTATTGAAAACATGAAAACACATTCCTTCAGTGGCCATACAACGATCTGCAAAGTCTATAAACAAATCAAATTGTTGCTCTATGTCCTTTTGTGGATTTGGTTCGGATTTTCTACAACTCAATAAAATTTTCGGTCACCAGTCGTTTGTGGAAAAACCGTACACAAACCTTCCCATATTTTAAATACTCGGTTAAAATGCGATAAATCGTGTTGTTTAGATAATCCCAGTTCATTTTCCAACAATCGTTTTAAAGATTTTGACTGAAGTTTTATTGTTGATGCACTTTTTCGATGTTTTCTTCGGCGATTCCTGTTCTCGGAGGACCTGGACGAACATCGTCGTTGCCTTCCCGACCTGCCTCAAACCGTTTAATTTAAACCACTCGTAGGCTTGTGTTCGAGATAATAAATGTTTTACCAAAATTGAAACAGCACTTATTATTGTTGACTCCTTGTTTGAAGCTAATTTTTCGACCCATATACAAATATTACTTTCACTCAGGGCTAATGATGCAAAAGTCGTGAAACTTTGACACGATATGAAACAAGGATGTACACAAAGTTTGCAAACAGAGCTCTACCAGGTTATTGTATTTCATAAAGTTCGGTTATTTTTGCAATAGGCTTCGTATAATCGAAGTTTTTATGTAAATAATAAAATAAAACTGTAAAGTACCAAAATGTGTGTACGGTCCAGCGGCAGTAACACAAAACCACAAACAGAGAACAAAAAATGTAACAAAAACCGATTGTGTGTAAACAGGACACTTTTACATTGCTCTCGGAATCAAGCACAACTGTATTAACCCTGTCGTACAACCCTTAAAGGGTTGCGAGTTACGTGGTGCATATGATTATAGTGTAATGGCTGCTGTTGCAGTTCCGCCCTGTACATTGTTTTAGGCCCTTCCATGCCACCCAACAATACCCAGGGACGGTCTCATGACCATTGTTGGCATAAGTGCCCAATGATGACGAAGGGTGGTGCACCGGACGCACGTAATCATGTGTGCATTGCCATGGAAACCGCGCCCCTTTCACGTGGGGTGCACGGCACGTGTGCATTTCTACAAACTGTCACTAACGGCGCTGTCGATCGGCATCGAAACGCTAGATAGGGCTCCGTATTGACAAATACTCGTATACTAGCGAGGGAATTGGAGAAAAAAATCAGTCACGCACATTGTCAAGAAAATGTGCACCGCTTGTCTATTAAAGATTATTGATTGTCGATTTTGTAATAAATAGGTAATCAGGTGAATCACGTAGGTAATTTTGGTTTATAAGCTGATGTTATCACTGATCGACAAGAAATATTTTATTACGTGGCGGTGGCGCACCGTTAGAATATTCCGGTTGATTTCGTTGTTAATAATAAAAGTAGCTATTTTACTGGTGCTACGAAATTGTGGCAATAAAAGTATGTTTTCGACGATGTATTATTGAACATAATAACCCTCGAATAAAACTGAAATTTATATAATAACGTAATTATTTTAATATGCACGTATTTGCGTCTATAAAATGTATTTCGTTTTGGTTTGGATATAATTTTCTCGTCTTTTAGTCGCCAACATTTTATTCTTTTTTATGACAATGTTAATATGGCCTAATTCCACAAACTGCTCACCTAAAATATTGAAAGCTTTTCGATTTAATAATCACTTCATAGGTTTGTTGAATGTGTAGCCGATGAGTTTAAATATGAAGTCTAAAAATTATTTATTGTATGTCTGTACAGGGTAGTCCAAATTCGATGGGATTGCATGGGTATCTCGGTTAATATTCTGGATAGAGAAACGGTAAAATTACTAAAAATGTGCAGTTTTTTAAGAAAAATATCCTATCAATTGCGGTTTTTGAGTTATTAGAAAAAAAAATGTTTTTTGTCATTTTAATGATGTGTCATATCTCCGTTATTGTTGTAAATATGGAAAAAAATTATTAAGAATATTTTTAGATATTGTTATGTAGAATTCGATTAAACTTAAAAAAAAAGATCAGTTCTGAGTTTGTCTAGAAAAACTGCAAATTTTTGGTAATTTAACCGTTTCTCTATCTAAAATATTAAGCGAGATACCCATGCAATCCTGTACACCCTGTAAACATTGGGGAGGCTTTTAAACTGGAACAATAAAACATATTTAACTATTTTCTCGGACATGTATTTTCAAGTATAATAAACGAATTATAGCCCCTACCTTATACAACATATTTATTAAATACTAAACGAAATTCTTTTACTGTTTTCTATGATTGAAGATTGAAGGTTGTCTCATCATTTCAACTGCTAAGCAGCAAAGTTATTATAAGTGAACACTGGACAAATTACTTAATAGACTAAAGAGGCATAAACCGCTGGACTTGCCTAATCGTTTTAACTAAACATTTATTTTATGTTGCCAATAATAAATTAAGTTAAGTAACTTTAAACTGGACAAGCTTATCTTTTGTGTTAAATTAAAGCCACAACAATTTACTTATTGATCATCAGATTGTATATTAATCATAGACGCCCTTAATAAATTAAAAATTCCTTTTTAAAAAGAGTCATTTGTAAATGAAGTTAAACAAACCGAACGAGTAGAAAAATATGTAAAATTGTTGTACGACTTGATCAAAATAAACTTAATTCTTGTCGAACTCATTGTAGTATGTAAATAAAATTCATGTAAACTGTCAAGCCGTTGAACATGGACACAATTAAAACGAGTCCTCGTGTTGCCACCGAAGTGGGATGGAATCGTTTTAGTGAAGTGCTTGAAGCAACAATTCTTGAATATTTTATCTAACAACGCCCGCCTGCCATATTAACAATCGCCAAGTGGGTTTAGGAATTTCGATGAAATATACATGAATAAGACTATAAATTAACATTAAGGAATCTAACAAAACTGTTGTTGGTGCAAATATAATCGGAATGGGCGTGTGTGTATATTCAGGAAGCCGCGTTTCGATTTTATACTTGATGAATTATTAGCGACCCATTAGGCCGAACACTTTGGAGTATTAGATTAATAAGTTAAATGGAAATAGAAATAACGTTGTATGTATCAAGAGTGCGTCTTACTTGTTCGGTAGGGACGTTCGGGGATATTTACGGGTCTAGCGTAATTGGAAATTCGACCTCTTAACATTTGGTGTATGGTATATCTTATTACAGATTGTTTGACTTCACAACGGCTTAGATAAAATAAACTTTTTTTTTGTGATTAGCGTTTGAAACTTATTTTTAAGTGCAAAATTTGTTATAATTTGCAGAAACTATAATTTGTCGTCGATATACTACACACTACCATACGTACTTGCATATATAATTTTACGTTTTACTGACGGGGAATAAAAGCACATGTCTTCAAGTTCACTTCCCGCCCGGTGTCGCCTGTACTCGCGGTTGTGCATACATTAACGATGCATCTGCATCCGCCCGCTGTGCTGGACCACGCAGGTGAGCGTCAGTACTCTCACTTTCCGCGCCGGCTGTGCCGCTATTATTTCCCTAAACAATGTTTCCGACATGTCAATTATAAATCACCGCGTTACGAAATTATCGACTAACGAAACATCCTACGAACCGGTAATAAATCGTGGCAATCATTTGCGATAGTCTGTACTAACGTAAAAATGTTGGAGTGAAAAGTTTACGAGGTGCTACCCAAAAGTTCGTAGAATTTTCCAATAAAAACAAAATTGCAATATCTCCTTCAAAGTATTCCCTTGGTCAAATGCCCCGAACTTTTGGGTAGCACCTCGTATTGAAACATTTTTCTTCCTAATTCTGTAGTGGAAGCAACTTTTTTTTTAAGCCATACACTTTTTAAACAGGTGGTTTTTAATTTAATTTATTTATACTGGTAAAGCTGAATAGTAGATAAAATGTTTTTTTTACTAGGGTTTCTTTCCTGGGATCTCGGTCCATTTTAAGCTATTTTATATTTCCCGGGAAATGCTTTTTGTCCCGGGAATACCCGGGATTTAAAAAAAGTGTTATTTTCGTTTATTTTGAGCTAAGATCTTTGTAATACTATAATAACTTATCAGAATTTATTATTTTCTTTACTAACAGTAAATTATGGAAAAACTTTATTTTTATTTCAAAATAGTTTTTCTCTTTTACATTTTTGCTTTTAGTCTGGCGTAAAGAAGCCCGGTCTCCATGATTAATTTCATATCTTCAAAATACTTTTACAGTTTAATTTTTGTGTACCTGGTAATGCGAAGCAAAATGGCTTATAAATGAAATTTTATAGATAAAAACGATGTTTCTTTGCTGCTAGATGCTCTCAAGACCATTTCACCTACAGCAATAGAGACAGAGACATTTTATACAGCAGGACTTTTTGTTAATAAATCAAGAAAAAGACTAAGTCATCGAAGCACAGATCACCTTTGTTTTCTTAAATTAAATTACAAAAGTACATTGCAAAAATTATATTATTGTGTTCATAAATATGAAATTGCAATAGAAAGGTTATATTTCCCAAATGTATGTTTCTCTCACCAATATTATTTAATTATTTATAATAATCATGGACCAAATTTATTACATATATGACTTGGAGTTGTTTTTAAGCAATAAACCGCTCCCTTCATTTTTTGGATTATTTATTTTAAAAATTGACATAATTTATTACATCCCGGGATCCTGGGAAATCCCGACAAAGACCGATTTCTTCCCGGAATCCCGGGACAAGCAAAATGGTCAAATATGAGAAACCCTAGTACCTACATACTTTTAAGCAGCTAAAATGACTCTGCACATCACTGTTTAAATCCTTATGTGATGTTTTAAATAATTTTAATTTGTCCAATTGGCAAAATATGTAGAGACTATAAACTAAATAAGGTGTCTTTACTTTACTTTAATTATCCAGTTTATTTGACAAAATAACAACAAATTTCAATGTATAAAAAGGTGCATACAGTGATAGCAATAAATTCGAAAATTTTTGTCAAAATTTGATAGTAAATATCTAAAACTAATATACTTGTACATAAGATATAAAAATTACTTCATTAAATTCTTTGTTAGTATCTAGAGTAGGTACCAAAGAATATAAAAAAAAATATATAAAAACCTGCGAGTACCTAGTTCTCCGAAAGATAAAATGTACTCTTAATTAATTAATTTCGTAGCTTCAATCGGTTTCGGATATCTGAGGTTAATAATTTTTAATAAGCTAAATAAAATAAATTTCATCACGCATAAGAATTAGCTCGTTATTAAAATATTTTAACCGTCTTAAAACCACGAAAAGAAATATTATCAGCTAATAATAAAATAGGTTTAAAGTACCTACTTACTTTTTGCTATTTAAAAATGAGTTTGCGAATGTTCTTTTTCTCCAAGTAAATATAATAATCTTTGCTCGTTGTTTAAAAATAAATGTGAAGCACTCAGATACACCATGGTAAAAAGGAGTCCAGTGAATAAATTTGCCATAAAATAACCCTTGCGTCTACTTATGCTTCACATATACAACTCCGAGTAAATGGTTGCATACTGTTGTCATCATGGAGGTCCCACAAAATTCTCACAAAATCAAAATTGTCACTAATCTGACCGCTGAATTAGCTAACTGTATACCTAGTTATTTATCCACATCTTGCTTTTTCTGCACGGTTTTTAACCTATAAAATTCCTTTCTCGTACGCTACCAATATTAATAAATATTTCGGTGTGTCCAGGCGTCACTTTTAGAATGACTAATTGTATTAATTAACATTTAAATTATTCTGAAGACTCTTTTAAGTCGAAAATATTCGTCTGAGATTACTAATTAAACAACTACTATAACGTTTTAGGACTCCCAAACGTTATATAATTAACACATAAAACTTCAGCAATTAATTTGGTGTGTTAAGACGGCATTGGATAGATTTCTTTGGCCTTATATATTACCACTGCATGTGATTAACATATTATAATCACACTGCGCGAATAGCAATAATTTTTAATGCCCGTTTTAAATGATTCATGTTTTCCAATTTAAGAAATAATTGTAACGTATTAATGTGACAATTATTTTTAATTTGACTTGTACAATTGCAGTTATTCATGCATGAGTGTCCTTATGAAACCTGTTTGTGAAATAATTTTGCAGTTGTAAGTATCATTAACATGCAAATAAAGTGACTAATTATCGCGATATTTTTAAATTATTGCGTTATTACTCGTACTACCAAAAAAGTAATTTTTAGAAAGTTTTATAAGTCAGTACTTTTCAATACAGGTTGAGTATTGCTGTCTCTAAATACTTAAGAAAATAAAGTGAGGTATAGTTAAAAAAACGTCTTCAGGAAAGAAAAAATGAGATTAAATAAACAAAACGAAAATTTTACTAATTATTTTGTGTTTTTAATTTTTAAAGTTCTTCTATTTGTCGTATAAAAAACGAGATATATACAGAGGTCATTATGTTATTAGTGTGGTGTGAATGCACCTATAACGCTACCTTTTTTAATTAGACCAGTTGGTCTAGCATTTCGGCAAGAGAAGACTGACTTTTTTGTGTATTTAACCTAAATTAATAAACGAATTACTTTTTCTTCCTATTCTTCTTCTTTTCTTCTATTTTAGTCCATGACCTGTTCCTTCTTCGGTTTTGCCCTCATATTGGGGTTAGGATGTCACTCCATCTTTTTCTGGGCCGTCCTGCGCTACGCTACGTCTGCTATTGAGAGATTTATCTCTGGCAATTTTGACCAACCTGTTGTCTGCCATTCGACTGATATGTTGATCCCATTGTTTCTTGCGTTCCATCAGCCACTTGTTATTTTTTTCTACCTGGCAGGACTGTCTGTCTGATGTCTATCTATGTAGTGGTGTTTTTCCTGCAATACGCCTTGCGGTTAGTATTTTCATTTCCGTGGTCTCGATAAGTTCTTCAGTTTTAGATGTACAGGGTGGCCTATTTTCGATTCCCATACAGGGTATCTCGGTTATTATCAGAGATAGAAAAAACTAACAAGGGAAGGTCACAATACGTTGTAGCTAGAATTTGATTAAGGCTGTGTTTATTGCATCAAGGACATCAAAACTAAATGTTTTCCAGAGTTATAGGTGCCAGTGGCCATTTCCTTCAGAAAAATTGGTATAAAAACGTAATTTTAGCGATCGCGTTGGCCATGGAATCGTCAGGGACAAAATCGAAATTCTTCTATTTACCAATTTGTTGCAAGTAAAATGGTGCAAAGTTTTTGAAAAAATCTAGAACGGTTCCGGAGAAAAACGTCAAAAACGAAACCCCTGCATAAGCGCTATGATTTGAGAAGTTGTGGTATATCTGTATAACTATATCTATGCGACTTACATAGGCGAAACCGTTTTTACAAAGGCCTCGTATTTGACGTTTTTGCCATTTAAAGTAAGACAGTTAGGTGTAATATATCAATATTCGTATGAGTAAAAAAAATTGAGCATCGCTATCTTATTAAGGACAAAAAACCATACCCAAAATGTATTTAAAGCTTTTCTCTATATTTTTATTTAGCGAGATATTTAACATTTTTGAAAAGTGCCAAAAATCAGTTTTTGGCTATATTTCAAAAATTAAAAAAGATTAAAAATCTATTTACGGCAATGGATTTCTCTCGAAAAAAGAAATCGAGACTACGTACTTAGTTTTTTTCTATCTCTGATAATAACCGAGATACCCTGTATGGGCATCGAAGATAGATACTTGGTCGTGTTTCTAATGTGTAGGTTATAATCGCTCTGATTACTGTTTTGTAGATTCGTGCTTTTGTGTCTTGCATCCAATATTTGTTGTGCCAGATTACACCATTGAGACAGCCTGTCACCTTATTTGCTTTCGTTACCTGCTGCCACACTTCATCCTTTATATTCCCATAGCTAGTGATGTCTATTCCAAGGTATCTAAACTTGAGTTCTTGATGTATAATTTTTCCGCCCACCTTCAGTTTACTTTTAACTGGTTCTTTGGATATGGTCATACATTTTGTTTGTTCTGCTGAGATTATCATTTTCAATATTGTTTTCCCGTAATGTTAAAAACGTGCAGTAGTCTTTGAAGGTCATCTTCGTTTTCAGCAAATATGACGGCATCATCGGCATAACAGAGGATTTTTACTTCTTTGTCGCCCATTCTGTATCCCTTACACATCCGTACTTTTTTTTATAATTTCGTCCATTACTATGTTAAATATCAATGGACTAAGCCAGTCTCCCTGTCTAATACCGCTGTTTATAGGGATGGTGCTAGTTAGTTAATGCAAGCTTGCACTTCGCTGTCATAATATAATATGTCTTCTATTGTTTGTACGATGTTTATTGGTATGTATTTATCGAGACAAATGAGCCACCTCTTCTATTTTAATGCAGTCGAATGTTTTTGTTAGATCTACGAAACACATTTATGCTGGTTTGTTGTATTCTATTGATCTTTCCACTATCGGTCTTATGGGTCGATTCTGTGTAATATCGTAACGATCGTAAAATCGTAACCTTGATTATTTACGATATCTGCTATTCCGTGGGCTTCTACGACATCGTAAGTATTTGCGATATCGGAAGTAATTGAAAATATTTTACGAGTGCCCTTGACGTTATCGAACATAACCTCGTAAGATGATTTTAAGCGGTTTTAAGTGATAATATGGAGCTGAATTTAATAATTGGACTATTATTAGAGGAAGATTAATTCATGTTTTTTTGGTTGACATTTCCAAGAACTAGTTACTGGTGACACACATAACAGACCGCCTATAGTCATACATTTGAAAAACCTCTTCGGCAAACCCCCACCCTTCAAAGTCTCGGACATTTCAAAGACTTCTCACCCCTACGACATCGAAAGGGGGTGGTTGCCGAAGGAGTCTTTGAAATGTTTGCTGGGGGTGGGGTAGTTTTTCAACAGAGGGGTTGCCGAAGAAGTCGGTGGCCGTAGTGGTTGCTGAAGAAGTCTTTGAAATGTCCACCACCCCCGGACGACTTCTTTGGCAACCCCAAACACCACACTCTCAAACATTTCAAAGACTCTTTCAGCAACCACCCTCTGGTCATTGTCGACGACCTTGAAAGACTTCTTCGGCAACACCTAAAACCACACCCTCAAATATTTCAAAGACTCCTTCAGCAACCACTTTCTGGTCATTGTCGACGACCTTGAAAGACTTCTTTAGCAACCACCCTCTGGTCATTGTCGACGACCTTGAAAGACTTCTTCGTTACCTTCAAACATCGATCATAGTAAGCTCCGGATGGACATGCCATCGAACTGTCGCATCAACTTTTATGACCCACTAAAAGCTTTATATGGCAACCACTTACACAGATTTAAAAAAACCAAAAAATATTCTTTTGAAAATTAATAATCACAAAAATTAACCCCTTGACTGGTCTATACGACTGAGTTCGGGCGTTCTTTTCGCGCTAAATACCGAGGCTCTACGATTAGTTTGGGAATTTTTACCGCTTTTGCACTGTTGTCAAATGGTATATTACAATATGTGTGAAGTTGCATCATCGTAACCATGTTTTCCTACGATCAAGATTATAGAGCTTTGCTTAGAATTGACATTATCGTAAATCTATAACTCCACAATTAACGATTCACACGTATCTTAAAATTTTACGATTTTACGACAGCGACACAGAATCGACCCATTTAGTGTTAGAACAAATACGGCATCTACACATGATCTTCTGGACCTAAACCTTTATTGTTCATCTTCTAATGATATTACTAAGTTAATTTTGTTACTGATGACGTTTGTGACTAGTTCAGTGTGGTATCCAATAAATGTATTCCTCTGTAGTTACTGGGTTCTTGTTTATCGCCTTTCTTGAACATCAGTATGATTGTACTAGTTTTCCACCGGGTTGGTATTTTACAGTGTGTCAAAATCTCCTGGATCAGGTTCGTTAGTTCTTGCTTTAGATGTTGGCCGCCGCATTTTATAGTAATTAATTTTATAATCCATCTTGTCCCGGTGACTTTCTGTTCTTAAAGGATTTTAGGGTTTGTTCTATCTCTTCAATGTGGACTTCCACATTGTCTCTTACTTGTGGAGTGTTCATATCTTTCTTGTTGCCACGTCCTTTAAATTGCTCTTTTCTATAGTTTTCCCCTTTGTTTGCAATTATTTGGTTTGTCTCCCACAAATCTTTTACGAATCACTTGAATAATTTATAGTTGTCAATAACAATTATGCAAGTACACATTTTGCAAAAAATGAACTTTCCATTTAAATAAACTTTGTTATGTTGCCTAATATAAAACTTCATTCATATTTTTTTTTTTTAAACAATGTACTACTCTCTTTGTTCTTGCTGCATTTTTAACCTGAATTTGCGTATTTGCATATAATATGAATTATGGCCATGTGCCACGCCACTGTTTGCTTATCATGCATGTGTGTAAAATTGTTTTTTTTTTAAATGTTGGCGTGTGGTGAAACTAGCACTTGACATGTGAATATAATGGTATTAGCAGGAGTTTTCTAAATACGAGGGCGTATTTTTATGTAATCTACTTAACTATGAAAACGAATTGTCAAAATGAAAATTGTCATTTTGTTAAACAGCTGTTAAATTTTGAACGTGTAAAGAAAAGTTGTGTCCAAATATATCGAGCCTGAAGAAATTCTAGACCAGTTTGAAGATTCTGATCTCTTTGTCAGTAGCAGTCATTTAATAAATAAGTTTAAGTAGCTCCGATGTTTATTGCAATTTTGACTAAATTTAAGTCGCATATTATTAGTATAAACACGTATTTTTATAATCAAAATCAAAATTTAATCGATGACTGGTTAGTTATAGTCCGAACTACAACTTTGGTTGTTGTTAACTTAAACTTGATTTGATAAAGGCCACATCAACAGCTTATTTCAGTCTGCTAAATCCACTTGTGTTACAAGCAAACTTGCTTCGGAGCTATGAGTTTCAAACTAACTTTAATTAATCCGTTTTGATCTTAAAACTGTTTAGCATCTCTAGCCTTCCTTATCTGCCAGACTATCCTAAACAAGAAGTTTATAGCCCATACTGTAGAACAGCGTTTCCCAAACTTATTTTGTCGCGGAATCCTTGGACGATTTTTCAAAATCTAACCCTATATATTTTTCTTCCCCCCTCAATTTAGATAAGACTTTAAATAAAACATACATTGATCAATATTTTTGGTTGCTAGGTTTTATTTTATTGATACAATATCAACGTAGTAAATCAAATAAAAAAATATAGTCCAGCACTACAGGCCTCCAAGGCCCATGGCTTCAAATATCTTTAATTTTTTTTTCCACTCGTTCTGGTCTTCTGCTTTTTCCTTCCAATTTTTTACCCCTAGCCGCAACATGTCTTCTTTTACTCCTACCATCCACTTCCTCTTCGGTTTGCCTATCTTCTTTTTCCCTCCGTCTCCCATTGTTAACACCTTTTTTTACAAGTCTGCTTTCTTCCATTCTTATTACATGCCCGAGCCATCTTAATCTTTGTATTCTCACCGCATGTGACACTCTGGGTTTGTTGTACAACTCCATTACTTCCTGATTTGTCCTTCTTTTCCAGCCAATCCCTTCTTCCTTTACACCTCCTAGTATTTTCCGCGGTATTTTTCTTTCCCACAATCTAATTTAGCCTTTGTTTGTTAAGTATCCACAATTCACATCCATACGTAAATCAAATATAAACAGACAACTAATATTAATGTTCATAAAAACCAACGAAGTATAAAGTTGAACAAAATTATAAACGTATATTTATTTAACACAACCGTTTATTCTTAACGAATAAAATATAACGAAATAATCACAAAAACCAAAATTTTGGGATGGCTTGTATGTAAAAAATATGTAGTTGAAGAAAATAAATAAATAAAAAGAAGGTTAATACGAATATGTAGTAGCTTCTTCGATTCCAGTACTTTGGGTCAGCAAAATCTTCGTTTCACTTTAAATGGAACGCGATTAAATCCGTTTTGATAATAATAAACATTAAAATACAATTTTCAATATGTAAGCTGAAACTAAGTAAGTTTTAAAGTGAGTGTTTGTCTGCAGTGAATGAAAAAAACAACATGGTATGATAGGCGGTCGTTTAATCCTATCCTGCTGCTGTGCGCAGTTTAATACTTTATCGTATGGCATTAATGCGACTGTGCTGTCGGGCATCCATAGGCAATTTGTTGAATGGTATCCTGTAATGTAGTAAAGCTCACGTTTTGTGCATTGCAACATTATAAGCGACTTAAGTATACCGCTAAATAACGTGAGATGTTTTTCGATTGCGGGGTAATACAAGGTGCTTATAAATTACAGTAATTCATGGCCGTTAAACGAAAGTACTCTTAACCTTATTTCAAAGCCACGCTGTAAATCTTATACAACGCTGAACATCATATATTATTATAACTAATAATGTATAAGATATGGTCATATATTTCCCAGTTCCATTTGCAGAGTAAATCATTTTATAATACGGGACTCTGGCGCTGAGCGATAAAGGCGTCGAGCGCCTCCGAACATGCAGAATTTACTGGATACGTTACCGAGTTATGGGGAGATATGCATTTTGAGTTTTATAAGCCCTTAAAGGTATGCCGATATAAGTTGAAACGATGATATATACGAGGTTAGCGTCGTTATATAGCAACTTCAGGACACATAGATGGTGGCTTCCTTATTACAAAACCAATTCTGAGACGTCACAGTCAACAATTTGGAATCTTTAATGTGCCCGGTTTATAAGAAAATCAAATCGAGCAACGACAAACACTGTTTGCACCTTTTTTTAAGGGCTTGCAGTTTATTTTTTATGCGATCGTAAATACAAACAACGTATTAACCACTTTAAAGAACACGTTTGCAGGAACGACTCCTGTATTTTTATGTTTTGCAGGAGCCAGAATTCCAAATTAATACTTTCTCAGCCAAAGATACTCAAAGAAAAATGAAGCTATCTCAACTCGCGTAGGTACCAATTAATGCTAAACGATGTATACACTTCTTGAAATAGTCTATGCACCAGAGGCTTGTTTTCTGTGGTCAGTTGCGAATTTTTACAAGAAGCCAGTAGAGCAGTTTGGACTTTAAATTCAGTTACGTTTACGTTTGGCAACGATGTGGGGCTTCCATGTTAGTCTTCGATCTAGGTGTATACCAAGATACTTTGCACTAGTTTTTTGTGAAAGCGTTTGATTATTCAACGTTATTGAAGGACAACACCTCTTTTCATCGTATCGTAAACGTAACATGTACCGATTTTGTTTCATTTGCTTTCACACGCCATTTTTTTAGCCTGTCTCGGATGTGGTTTTACTTTCTTGCAGGCGATGTGTGGCTGTAAGGGTCACACTGGCTTACCAGTATAGCAGTATCGTCGGCAAATGTGGCGACTACTGTGTTAGTTTAGTTGGTAAGTCAGCCGTGTACAATAAATACAGCACTGGGCCTAAAACACTTCCTTGATGCACTCCTGCTTTTATGTCAAATGGGAAGTTTTGTTCATTATTTAGTTTTACATAAAAATAGCTTTTGGTGAAAAAGGATTTTATAATTTGGTATTGATTGCTCGGTATGATGTGTTTGATTTAGTATTAGTATAGTACGCCGTCATGCCATAATTTATCGAAAGCGCTATATCCAAAAACGCTGCGGAAGAGTACTTCAATTTTTTTTTAAGACACTCGTTAATTACATTGACCACTCGATGTACTTGCTCGGTTGTTGCCTAACTCCGAACTGGTGTTCTGGTATTAAGCAATTTTTTTGTAAAATGGAGTTAAATCTTCTTAACAATAGTTTCTCAAAGACTTTCGACAGAATGGGCAATTAACTGATAGGGCGATATGCTTTGTCTGTGGGTTTACCAGGTTTTGGTATTAAAATTATCTGTGAAACTTTCCATTGCGATGGAAAGTGCTCAGTTTTTAGAACGGCATTAAAGATATAGGTTAAAACCTTATTGCTTCATTGGGTAATTCTCTCAAAATGTTTCCAGTAATTAGATCGTAACCCAGTGCCTTTCTAGGGTTTAGATGTCGAGCGATAACATTTCTGACTTCTGCTATTTTAATTTTTTTAATAGGAGGTGACAGTTGGAGGGGGCAGCAAGAAAGTCATGAATTTCGTCCTCTTCGTATTCCGCTATGTCTCTCTGGTAAATGGCATGAAGACTTTAGATAGGTGTTGTGCAGACTTTAGTTTTTTCGGTATCGCTTCAAACCCAGCGATTTTCACTATTTCTGATTGGGGATACAGCTTGTGTTTTATGTTTCAGGTACTTTGTGGCCTTCCATAAAGAGTAATCAGTGCTTCTGTTGCTGTAAGATTTTTCAGATATTGCTGAATTCCTTCGTTCCCGTCCTTATCCAAAAGCCTTTTCAAGTAACGAGTTGTGCGACTTAAATTAGTTTTATTTTCTGGTGACCTCGTATTTTGCCAGATTCTTCTGTGTTCTTTTCTCAGAAATATGGCCAAAATTGCATATCGTCTTTTTAATGAAAATATTTAGTAGGAGGCATATACTTTCTTATATCAAATAAAATTGTGTATTTTTTATTGCATTTTTGGATTTAACATGCTATTTGAGAGGAACTGATAGCAGCATTTCCTTTACCTAAACGCAGTAGCTTTTTCTAGATTTTTGGACTTTTTTGAATTTTTTTTTTATTTACATCGTGATACTTAATATTATCTACCGCCGCCATTTTTAAAACGAAAACACTCAAACTGTGGCTTTGGATAGAAGAAAATTTGGAGTTCATACTACAATTTTTGCACTTGATACATTACTTGCAGGGTGTCCAAAATTTAATTTTCATTTAATGCAACTTCATACCACTAAAACTCGTTTTTTTCCAATACAATTTACAACATAGGTACAATATAAGTAGACACCAAACCATATCAGCACAAACACTTGATATTCTCTGGAAGTAAATGTACATATAAACTATTTACATTTTGTTACCTAATACACGGTGAGCTTTTCCTGGAAATTCGTTCTATTTGCAAGTACAACTGCCGTGTTTTTGCATGAGCTATTGGCAATTTTAACTGAAATCTCCATTAATTATTTCGCTACCTTTAAAATGCAAATAGAGCCACTTATTATTCAATCTCTGACTTTTGTCGCTTCTTTTAATGTCGTAAAGGTGTAGAATTAATTAGTGTTTTGGACATGCGGTAGTAATAGTTACCCACATTTGCTTTAACGTAATTTGGTTAACGATAATAAATTAGGAGTTTTTAATTAAAAATTAGTGTATTTAAAGGTTTTATTACTTGTTTATAGGCAATATTGCCATTGTAATATAAATAATTTATTGGTAGTGTTTCATGTTGATTTAATTTAATGCATCCACTTACATCAAAGGGCCCTTCTAACCGCTAACTGTTCTTGTATAATGTATCTTTTGCCATAAAAATAATCTGTTAACTGTTAGTGAAATTTTTTTCGCCATGGTATTGAATTACCTGATTTGATTTAAAAAAAAATTAGTTACCATGCGAGTACCTACATATAATTGGAATTTAAAAAAATTGTATTCACCTATTTAAGGACATGGTAATACGTATCATACTGTTTCGTAATTTAATGTTTATTAAGATATTTATAATAAATTCTGAGGTGTTATGATATACAGGGTGTCTCCAATTCAAGTAAATGCGTGAGGATCTCGCTTATCTTAAGAGCTACAAGGTCGGTTAAATTAAGACAAAGTTGCAAAATCAGATGCCCATCAAATATCTGCAAAGAAAATGTTTATAGCTGTCTTAGTTCAAAAGTTATTCAAGAAAAACTGAAAAAAATTATTTTCGTTTTTTTGCCCCACTTCCTACATTTTTTTAGATATCGACAATCTGAAAGCACTTCTCCGTGGCAACTTCTTACGCTTTATATTTTAAGATAACATAAAATTTCCAACAATGGTTCGTTTCTTCAGAAACATCAACTTCATTTTTTTAAATACGGCGAAAAAATTTAAATCCTATGGCGGATAGCATTTTATCTTCTGATTTTAATAATATATGACAATTAATATCTAAAATAATATTTTACCACAAAAATTTGAGGAAAATTCATTTTGTCCAATTTTTTAATCAAATGATCGTATACAAAAAAAAAAATTAAAAACCAAACAATTTTGTTGTTGTTATGTTAAAACTGTCACTTTGACATTAATATGATCGTGATTAATTGTATAATTTGCAACCAGTTAGAATCTTTTTTTTATATGTCCTGATTTTCCATGTTTGTGAAAACCACTTATTAAATATGACAATCAACACTTTTTAAGGAATTCGAAAAATGTCATAATATACACAAAATTTTGTTTTCTCATGACATGCTATTTAATTTTCAACAGTTTATTTAATAATAATTCATTAAAATCAATTACAATATCATATTTGCACAACGAAAATTATCTAACAAAATTGCGAACAAAAGCACAAATATCGAAGAATTTCCAGCTGGTTGCAAATTATACAATTAATTACGATCATATTAATGTCAAAGTGACAGTTTCAACATAACAACAAAATTATTATAATTCTTTTTTGTGTATAAGATCAATTGATTAAAAAATTGGACAAAATGAATTTTTCTCAAATTTTTGTGGTAAAATATCATTTTAGATATTAAGTGTCATATATCATTGAAATCAGAAGACAAAATGCTATCCGACTATAAGATTTAAATTTTTTCGCCTTATTTAAAAAAATGAAGTTGATGATGTTTCTGAAGAGACTAAACGTTGTTGAAAATTTTATGTTATCTTAAAACATAAAGCGTAAAAAGTTGCCATGGAGAAGTGCTTCCAGATGGTTGATATCTTAAAAAATGTAGGAAATGGGGCAAAAAAAACAAAAATCTATTTTTTCAGTTTTTCTGGAATAAGTTTGAACTAAGACAGCTATAAAAATTTTCTTTGCAGATATTTGATGAGCATCTAATTTCTTAGCTTTGCCCTAATTTAACCGACCTCGTAGCTCTTAAGATAAGAGAGATCCCCATGCATTTACTCGAATTTGGGACACCCTGTGTAGTATTAGAAAGATCTGAACACAAAATAAACGAAAATAAACTTTTTAAAATATCCAGGGATTTCCTGGAACAATACTTATTTCCCGGAGGTAAAAATAGACCTGGATCTCGGGAACCCGGGATTCTGGGAAAGAAGCCCTAATTACTACCTTCTTCTAACTTTTCCGCGGTCGACATATTTTCATCTTCGTCTTTCTTCACGTCAGGGACTTTCTGATTTGTCGTTTTTTTTTTTTGTTTTTTTTTGGCCTTAATATAATCTTTCAAGTATCCTCCTTTTCTATCGTTCCAGTTTCGTCTCTAGGTATCTTTTTAAAATCCAAGTTTCGCATTCATTCGTTGGACGAATAAATCTATGACAATTCTTGATTTTTGCTTTCCTGCACAATTATTTCTTTGACTTTAACATGGTGTAGGGCTCCAGAGTAAAGAATATGATAAAATTGTTAAAAGTTACTTGTAGTATAGAATTCTACTGTTATCGTCTTTAAAGAATCTAGTCACATATTGTATTTTAACATGTCGAAATACATATTTCCGTGTCATAATTTTTTAAGAAGGTCATCAACCTAAACAATAAAGAAACAATAAATGTATTAAGTATGAGAATATGTAATTTGCAGTAGAGGTGTATGATACAATGTACATATGGTCGTGACTCCGGTGCCGTGCGCCTGACGGTGGCAGGACGCGTGACTTCCGCTGGCGGAGTGCTTTACCTCTTGGCCGTGGTTCGTGATATCCCATTGGCAACACCAACACGTTGTATATTACTCGTGGATATTACGTTATAGAATGAACCCATACGGAGCATTTGTCGAAATGTCCTCTGCGTGATAAGTAACACAATAAGATTCACACACAATTAGACTCCCAGGGTTACCCAACATTATTTAGGCTTTGAATATTTGAGCTTAAACTAAGCTTTTAAGACCATCTGAACATCTTGAGACATAAAAAATTGTACTTAGTAAAGCCCAGTGATCTTAAATTGATTAACTGAATAAAAACTTAAGGGTTGTCTTTCAGAATCTTGGATATTTTCGCAAATTGCAATATATTTATGTGGTTAACACAGTTCGCGTGACTTTTGAAAAAGTTGATAAACCAAAAACACTGTTAAGCCTTGAAATTACCAATGGTATATTAAAATTACGGACGTCATATTTTATAAAAGTAATATTTAATTCATGCCCAGAATTCTGGAACACCTGTTGATCCTCATCAGCGGAAGAGCAAACATTAATTCTCAAAGCACCATTTTAAATTGTATTTGTTATATTTTTTACGTGCTTTAAGAAAACTCTAACGTTTTTACTTCTAAATTCATATTTAAAGCTATTCATGTTTAGTCTATTTAATAGTTTTGGAAAAATTATAAAGTGAGTAACCAATAATAAATACAATTTTTAAATTAAATATCTTAAAAACCATAGACCGTGTATGATATTTAGTTACCTATTGAAAATGTCTTGTGACGCGTTTTATATTTTGTAAGAATCGCCAAAGCTTTATCTTTTAATGTAAAAAAAATCACAGAACTTGTAAACTCTTATGTATATTGTATTCTATAACTGAGTATTTATTATTTTTGGTGTTATTGCAATGTCTTTGAAGTCTTTATTTCATCAATAATGTCGCAAGAACCCAATTTTTTGATAATTACCAAATTGGGATAAACAGGAAGATCAAAATTTAATAAAGCAGTATTGTGACGGGCCGTACTGTACAAAGGCCGCACTGTTGGAGAAGAGTACTTATTACTCTTATATTTATTGTTGTTAATTATGGCTCGTGAACGTTTTTGTAACGTAGTTGGACCCTCAAACGTTGTTCTACGTAGTACACAGGTCTAGAGCTATTAGTATACAGTAAGAAACAAATAAAACACAACAATTTTAACAACAAACTCCTTTATTTTTCGACAGCTGTACATTTCTCGGTGGTTGATTCTTAACTACCCCAGGGCGACTGTCCAAGATTTTAGGTTCCCTGTTGCTATCCCTTTTTTATTGTAGTTGCATCTTTGTCATTCTTTCCTATAAACCAGGGTTGTGGAGTCGGAGTCGGAGTCGGAGTCGGAGTCGGAGTTGGAGTTTAGGAGGAATTTCTGGCCAGTGGAGTCTGAGTCGGAGTCGAAAAAACTGTACCGACTCAGACTCCGACTCCGAGTACAAGAAAAAATTGCGAGGTGGTTCTTTGCCGCAAAATTTAAACTCAAATTTTAAATAATTTTTTTATATTCAATTTTTTTTTTCTTAGCTATATTACTTACCATGAAATGTCTTATTAATTTTGTCAGAGTCGGAGTGAGAGTCGAACTACTATAATTATCAGGAGTCGGAGTCGGAGTCGGAGTCGGAGTCGGAGTCAACTTTTTTTTACCGACTCCGCAGCCCTCCTATAAACACATATTTGTGCTAGAGGTCTTTCAACATAAACTTAACTGTGACGCAGAAACCAAAACTCGTCTAAAGCGTTAATCACTGCACCACCTAAAAATATATGTCTATTTTAACAACGGGGTTATAACATAACCTATAATAATATAACGTTTTTAGAAAGGTCTACATTTCAACCGCCATCCCCTTTCTTTGCGCATTTCGCGGTTTAGTTTAGCTTGAAAGACCTCTAGTAGTTTGTTTTGTTCTACTTATGATGTACAACTTTATCAACAAATCGACTGTTGATTGACGAAATCCAATTGCTGACGTTATAGGACCCAAGTTATGACCGTAATACTTTAACGTGAATGTGTTTTTCTAAAGTTAAAATCTTCATAACTTGGCCCTTTTGAAGTGTTACATGTTTTACTAACTGATGCATCAGCATTTGTCGCATTGTTATTCATTTAAAATCAAAGGAAATGACATTGAAGTAAAATAAAATAACTGATCTCAGGCGGGGTGTTCAAAATTAAAAACTTTGGTATCCTGTACATGATTTTAAATAGTGCGGTAATATCAGGACTATTTATATTTACGATTATTTTACGGTTGGCTATGTTTAAACAAAGAACTGATCCTCAAAAATGTCGGTCGAGACAAAATCAAGATTATTTTCATGATTATCATGAATAATTTATAGCAGTGTCAATATTTTACAGTTGATGTCAAAAGCAAGAATTGCGAGAGCCGAAAAGAAAACTCCCGTACACTCCCAGTTTCAATCTCGCCGCAAAATTATGTTAAGTTTCCAAACACTTAAACAAGGCTAAGTTGGTCCGCTTCTCAAAGAAAAATTGAAATGTATGCAAATTATGACTGCGAACTTGTGAAACTTTGTAAATGTTAATCCAACGTGAAAAAACTGTTAACATGAATGGCAAGATGGATTATGTTGTCTGGAGCAGAAACGCTGTGGGGTTGGCCGTTTGCAAATGCGATACGCCACACGTCCTGGGCGAATTATGCTTTTTACGGGTTACGGGGAAATTGAAATTGAAACAAAGTAACCGGCGATAAAGACCAGATGATAGTGTATTTAGAAAATTGCGTTGAATTCGTCCGAATCGTATTTGGAACAACGAGTCATTGAGGGCTGAGTGATAAAACTATTCAGAAACCAAAAGAATCATTAAACTGTGTAAATGTAATAACACAGGAGCCGAAATTTTTTATTAGATTTCTTTGCCGTTCTCATGGAAACTTCCGAAAATTTCGCAAAACAAAACCTTATCTGAAAATTCCATGATATGAAGTCATACAGAATTTTTTAGGACGTGAAGTGAAATTGGCCAAAGATTCCAGAGAAAAGACGATAAAATTTCTTAAAATAAACTCAATAAAAAAAGGAAAATACTCAATTCTTTGCAAAATTACAACAAAAACATTTATTTCATTTCATGAACAACTAAACTGTTGTATTCTAAATTGTTTTTTCTACTACCACTAATGTAAATTACTCTTACAGTACAGCTTGCATGCATAGTAAGTGAGTCCCAACGCATGGTAAGCAAAACGCACACTTGCCTAGAAAGATTCAATAGCCTACGTCAAACCCTGCCTGCATGCATAGTAGGTGAGTTATAACGCACAATAAGCAAAACGCACACTTTTCTAGATATGTCAAAGTAGGCTTACGTCAAAATTGACAAGACAACGTAATTGCTGGGTATTAGCAAAAAAGCCGTTAAAATCGTATGTATTATGTGATCGTAAAAAAAGTATGCTTCATAACACGAGTTGTAAAGCAATTACGCACTCGTGGAAATACGCACTTGCCGCTAGGCGCGGCTCCGCGCGTAACTTTTCCACTTGTGCGTAATATGCTTCTTACAACTCGTGTTATGTAATATACTATTATTACCCATTTCTTGTAATTCGTGCCACTCTTCTTATGCATAGTCGTGTGCCACAAACATCATTTGCTAACGAAGTGGTGACGATTAAGGGGAAAAGGTTACACATCTGATTCAAAAGATAATGAACAGTACCTAGAAAATGATAAATTACATCATATTCACTGGTTTCCGTTTTGTTGCGGCGTGTGTATTGTACACGATATGTTTCTTTTATTTCATGTTATGAACAAAATGTGCACGGTTTTCTCAACCCATTCGACCTAAAAAACAAAGCTTCAACGTGTTGAGCGTACAGAAACATTTAATTATGTACCAATATTTCAACAATAAAATTATATAACTCGTACATTTTACTGTTATATTTTAATTAAACTAAATTATAAGTTTACCCGTTGAGTAATTATTATTAAAAATTGTTTTTTTAATTGACAGTACGCATAATTGTGTTAATAGTTTCCTTGTCACGGAAATGGTGTAGTATTTTTCATTGTTAAAGTGAATGATTTGATTTTCTTAACTTGAATGTAGAAAGAGACACTGATATTCGCTTTAAAATTAACATTTTATAATGTCTACACGCCATCTCTTGTAGTAGATTTAGAAAAAGCCAGAAATAATACAGTAATTTTTATATTCCCATCTAAAGAATGTACCAAATAGCAAAATATTATTTTAAACCTGCGACAGTTTAGCTTTCAAATACGGCAAAATTCGATTACATCTGAGATGTGCAGTAATATTTTCCAGATGAAAAGTTCACTTATTGATAGTGGTTCGAAACAGGGATATTTGCGATCGGAGACACGGAAATGGATGTTAGTTTTATCCGCTGTAGGGTAATTCGATTATTGGTGCACTTTACTACACATAGAAAGTCCCCGTTTTTAGTGATTTCCTAGAAAAGTCGAGTCGTATCGTAATTTCAATTTGTTATTTTGGAGTTTTTGTTGCCCGACTCTCTGTTCTTCTCGGCGAATGGAAGAAGTTAATTTGGTTTTTCGTTTTAGGAAGCATATTTGCTTGGGTTACGTTAAATCTAAAATTTTTATGAGGGTATAGGAATAAATTGAAACGTCCCCATATAGATCCGTCTAAAAGCAAAACATGCTATTCTGATATTTAATTTGAACAGTTTTTATAGTACTCTAGATGAACGTGATCTTTGTCGTTTTTCTTGTATGTTATAGATTTTTGTAAAAATTGATGATACTATGCTTGTATACGTGGAACAAAATAAATAATTAATTATTGTCCAGCTGAATCAATAGTGTTGTTTGTATTGTTGCTTTAATTAGTTGCAAATGTTGTGGTGAATATTTATTGATAACCATTTCATCGTAGAAGTGTTGAAGTATCAAGCGCCAATTTTTCAATTTCAAATTTTTAAAGTCTTTAGTCAACTATGACATAATGCAACTCACCAAACATAAAACATGTTTCTAGTTAAATTGTAAAATATCAAGAACCATGAGTGTTTCAGTAGAAATTTTAATTTTACATTTAATATTGTCATTATTATTATTAGTAGGCTTGTGGTACAAAAATTGTCGGGTTCTCTTGTACCTTTTGCTGTCGAGGTATTTTCTTTAGTTCTTAATTATGTTTCTCCATCACTGTCTATCATTGGCTAACTGGCACATCTTCCAGCTGGCTACTTTTTCTTCTAGTCTACGTCTCAATTCGTTTTCCTTTATTCTTGATTTTCCTCTACTTCTGTTTCCCTCAGACTTCGTTTTTCATCCCATTTGTGCGTACCAGCTTCCTGGAATTCTACATCCTTCTATTCTTCTCGAAAAGATCATCTTCTGCATCTGTATCCTTTGCTTTTGCTTTCTTGCTAATGGCCAAGTTTCTGAACTGTAAGTGAGAATTGGTACGTAACTGCATTAAATACTCCCATCTTAGTTTGTTTTGAGATCTACTTCTTTCTTATCAAACATTTATTTGTGGCTTGATAAAATTTCGTTGCTGCAGCTATTCTGTTATTCAGCTCTTCTTCCAACTCACCGCTCTCTACAATTATCGTTCCTAAATTTTAAAATATTTTACCTTCTCTAGTATCTTCTTGGTCTAGCCTGATTGAAGTTGTTTCATATTTCTTCGTTATAACCGTAATCTTTGTATTTTGTTATATTGATGCTCATATTAAATGGTCTAAATGCAAGTTTCCATACCCATAGATTATCTATCTTGCAAGTCCGTTTTATGAAGAATCATAAAGTTTGTTAAATGCAATAACTTTTTGTTCTGAGGTTTATCCTTAAAGAAGATTTTTGCTTCTTTCTTTGGTACTACTAATATGTATCTATTCAAAGATTTTAATACCATTATTTTCAAAGTATGAAGAGTATTTTGGTTATATCTGGACTTTTTCCATGTAAAATATTAATAAAACTAACGGTTTTGTAAAAACGGCCCTTTACACCGTTGGTGTTGGATGAGGAAATGAACAGTTTCCCTAAGACGCCGGGTGTTAGTAGATGGCGACAGCTGCACGAGTCGCGGCGTCATCGTCCAATCGCCCCAATTAACATATGACTCCACTACCAATTACACAGAAAAAAAATACTTAACCCATTATTTGAATAATTGTATGACCCACGCAGCGTTTTAAGGTTTTTGTAATTAAGGCGCAACTGTGGCTAAAGAGGCTCTACTTTCCTTTTAACAACTGGTTATTGAATAATTTACTGTGACGGCTGTAGTTCGTTTCCAATTCTTAACATATCAGCTGCATCAATGCATAGTCAAATATTTGTTTAATGAAGATGTCCAGATGTCTACAAATGTTTCTTATTTACATATATATTTGCTCTGAATTCCTAATGTACCCTTATTACATGGAGTTGTTTTGCATTAACAATTTGAGAAGATTAACATCGTTGGTTTTTTAATGTCATTGGTATTGCCTGAATATTAATTTTTGTGTCTTATTTTGATATAAGATTGCACTGATGAAGAGACGTGTACCTTAAAACTGATTTAGCATTAAGACATAAAGAGCTTTATAAATATATTGTCTTCTAACATCTTCACCTTTTAAAAAAACCGTTACAAATTTAAAATCATCCCCTTTATAGTAAATTTACAAAATTTACTTATCCAAATTTAAGAAACAATATTATTCTATGTATACCTATTTAATCATTTAAACTGTCATATATTACGAGGTAATTCAGCTTACCAAAGTCTCTTAAACAACTATATTATTAACAATATAGTAAAAGTTCCTCTTTTCGTCTCCAAAGTAAAGTGAATTTATTTTTTCCATTTATTTAATAAAAGCCTTGATTTATTGTGTTCCTGATTTTCAGAACAATAGCGATTATTTTTGTAGTTGTTAATTTTGATAATGTGTCTTGTAGATACAATATTTTCTCTTATAATCTGTCCCTGGTCATTATATTCGTAGGCCCACTTTATACGCTTGTGTAGCCAAGAAAATGAAGCAATAAAATAATTTTGTGCAATTACTAAAATTGCATTATAACGATTTCAATGGGCGGTAATGGTTTAGATGTAGGATACGGTTTGTATTTTGATACGCCCACATCATGAGGTAAATTCTTCGGCTAACTTTGCTGCTAGTTCATTCATTTTTGCTCTGTGTTATGTCGGGTGAGGGTTATGTCAAAGGTCTTAATTAAGTATTACAAGGTTTGTAAAAGTAAGTTATGTGTATTACTGGCAAGAAAGATCGTATCTACTGACTGCAGATAATGGAAACAACAGTTGCATTCGTCAATAAATTATGTTTCCTATTTGTATCCTAATGTAAAAGTTTTAATTTACAAATTCCTCAATAAAAAATGTTTTAATTTATATAAATATTTAGTACGTATACGGTTTTATCCCAAAACACAACTGTTTTCTGAAACCTTTATATATAATAATCCATTTATCCAAATCACTCACTTAATCTTGATACCTACTCTGCAAAATTATAATTTACAGTTCTCGATTTATAACTTTAAATTTATAAACTTACACACTTACAACCAGGACATTGTACTGTTTCATAATCTGCTGCACAGCCCACAACATGTCATTATCATCTTAATATAATGTAGATAGAGCGTTGAATGCAAAACAGGATAAACCCTCGATTCAATTTTAGACAAGAATATTGTAATGATGTTGATTAGTGTCAGTAAATACTCGACCAGCAACATACAACCTGCTAAGTTACGGCTGTTACGATAAGACTTGGATTCGATCACTTCAAACAAGTTTATATATTATTCTGATTGTGGTATATTCAAGCAATTTAATAGATAAAACAACCCAATTACAGTATTACGAATTAATTTAGATTGTAGAGTACTAGATTTATAGACCTGTTAATATCTCAGCTATTTTAAAACCAACATAATATCTTTAATACACTGGATTTAGCAAGAAACAATTTTTGTTTTTTTGTTGCTCCATGTAGACACAGTTGTGCTAGTCTTGAGCTGTGTGGAAGTATATGGATTCCCGTTTAGATCTCTTCATCATTGCTGTAATCATAATAAAATACTTTACTTTTTTTGCCTGAATTATAACCAATTAATGGCATAATAAATTCTTGATAGTGGCTTATGTGGTAACTTAATCTTCAATAAAATGATCGTATGTTATAAGTATTTCCTAGACGTTTAGTCTTTAATTGCAATTTAACAACCCGCATTTATGCCTTATTTCATGTAATTATAAGTTATAACTAGGCGCGTTTTATAATTGCCGCATTGTATAGACCAGAGGCAAATTTAAATTGTTTTGATTGCTTGGTTTCCCTGAGAAATTCTCACTGTCTGAATAGGTATTAAAACACTTGATTGTTTTGTGCTTTTTATAATTGTAAATAAATACTTTGAGGGGCAATAATTTTTATTTAGGCCAAAAAAAGGTGTAAGGAGTTTAAAGCCATGTCCATTAGTTTCAAATTATTTTACGGTGAAATCCACTACTGGGTAATTTATCCAATTTATTTTTGGGCCTTACCCGTTATTTTATGTGTCTGATATTATAGTACTTAACTACATACAGTAAACCGTATGTAACGTTGTTTTGCTTAGTGCCTATAACGTTAAGTATAGGTGGCAAAAAATATTTAAATGCAACTTTTAACTTAATTGCTACCAGTTTATAATGAACTACGTATTTAATGTAAGTGTTAAGTGATGTCCAGCGCACTGACTGTTACGTTACGAGTTTTACAGTAATAAACGTTGCAGTTTAGCAACATCCTGCATAATAAAATAACTGTGATTTCGCTGCACATCTGTTTTGAGCCCATTTATTGTTATATTACAAGTTTTGCCGGAGTTGCTTCCAGTGCTGCACCGGTCCATTTAGCTAACACCGGAGGTTATTAAACAAGTTTAAATGTTTTATATTTAGAGTAAACTGTTTATAAAGCCACAAAAAAAGAAAACGAAAAGGTTACTCTACAAAAAAGTCCACTTTTTATGCAGTCATATTGTCTCATTGTGATGTAAAGTCTACAACAAAGGTTTCTTTTTTGTCGAATTTTTACAGAAACGGACCATGAAATATACTAACTATAATCGCCGTGCTCGAATTTAAAGGGGTGCGAAAAATTGCTCGAAAACAATTGCTCGAAGAATAATTGCTCGAAAAACAGTTTCTCGAATGGAAAATTCCTCGAAAGGCAAATTGCTCGTATAACAATTCCTCGAAAGGAAAATTGCTCGAAATAATGAAAAAATATTAATTTTTTTTAAATGCAAAATAATTAAATGTACTAGAAAAGTTGTTTACATTTGTTTACACTTAGAAAAATGTATTTAAATTTATTTACAAAGACATGAAAATATTATAAATGCTACATAACTGCTGATTGTGACTATATTGTTGTTATCTTATGTTCAAATATTCATAATGTTTATCTCAACAACAAATTAAAACACTTTCGTAACATGTACCAAATGAGTTTTAAAAGGTTTTTCACCTTGTTTTTTTTGTTTTCACAGCTTACTATGTTTACATAAAAAAAATAATAAATTTGTAACTTGCGCATTATTGAAAATAACTACATCAACAATTACATATTTTTTTAAGGGTAAACAAATGTTACCAACTTTTCTAATATATTTCATTACATATTTTGTATTCATATACATCGAATATTTTTTCATTATTTCGAGCAATATTCCTTTCGAGGAACTGTTATTCGAGTAATTTTCCTTTTGAGGAATTTTCCATTCGATGAACTGTTTTTCGATCAATTGTATGCAAGCAATTTTCCTTGGACCAATTGTTTTCGAGCAATTTTCACCAAACCGAATTTAAATCAGTCTTCATAAGCACTAAAAAATAATAATTCAGACTGTCCCAATCTTACTAACTTCACTTGTATATAAAATTCAACAAAAAAGATAAATCACTTGGGGTTCTTTTCCTGCGATTTCATTCTCTGTTTGTGGCGGTTATTCGTTTAGAATTACAAGTAAATCCTATTGGAATCTCTGATTAAGTTACACGGATTCCAACAGTCGCTAGTTGCCGTTTAAGCAGTGTGCTACAAGCACACGTAATGTAGCAAAGTAAATTGCATCGCCAATAAATAATTTGCGGTGTACTAAAGTGTCTTGTAAAGTTACTTACTGAAGCAATTTAAACCAAACGCACTCACTCAGCTATTTAGCATACCACATTATGCCTCTTTACCAGTAATTCGCTAAATATCTAAAATGCTAAACCGTTCTACAGCCACGAATTACCAGTGTGTATGTGTTAAAACCACTGCCAACGGTTGCACATCCTCATTCCGCTAAACTCTTCGGCTGACCGTTTGATGATGTAATTATACATTACGGCGGATTTTATTACAACTCAGCATTCATAACTGACAGGACAAAGTAATAATTTGATATTATCCTTCGGCTAGGAAATATTTATCGAACAGTTTACATATACATGCGGTATTTATGTATTAACATCACATCTACAACGTAAGGTAACTAGCAACAAATGGTATTAAGTTAGGAGCAGAAAATGGAATTTCTTTGTATTCTTACTGTTTCACCGTTGCATATTAGCTTAATTTATGCTAGAGTTGTATTTGCTAAGTATGGTCTAATCTAAAAGTATATGCGAGAAAGTTGTTCAAACACAAGTATACATTTGAATATTCAACGGAACTAGAACTTAACAAAGAAAAATAAAGAAAACTAAAAGAAGTAGTTTTTAAAACCATATATAACTCAAATTTTCTGCTGTTTTGGTTATTAATAACACTAGAATCCTTATTTTGAAAAATGCAATTTTGTTATTTAACATAAAATCGAATAGAGGTATAGAACAATCGATATCGTGGTATTACTATTTAACAATTGTAGAATAAAAAACTTTTGTCTGTTTGTCAGTAGCAATTTTAAAACTGGTGTAGCATTTTCACAATTTTGGACAATTAGCAAATCGTCCTCAAAAAGAAATAGGTCCAGTAGTGTGGTCCTTATTTATATAGGGATTTTATTTTTGTAAATTTCAATGGTAGGACCAGGGTTGAGCAGATTTAAATCAGTTGATTTAAATCACGATTTAAATCATGATTTAAATCAACTGATTTAAAAAAAAAATTATCAATTTAAATCATAGATTATATGAGTAGATACAATGTAATATTTATAATAAAACAAAATTGTATTACTATTAGTAATTAAATACACGATATGATGAATAATCCATATTAATTTGCTCTTGTAAAGTAATATTTATTGTGGAAATGCAATAATTCAAAACATAAATGACAAGTTTTGACGTTAGTGAAGTGAACAGTCAGTTTTTTCAATTTCCACGGCACTCTATTGCTTCAATAACGATTTGAAGAAAAATGTTGAATATCTCGAAAAGTATGAGTTTTGGGTATAGGACATACTTAACAAAATATGAAGCTCTTTTAAAGACGAATTCGATGACATGAAAAAATTCAGGAGAATTTTTTAAATAAAGACTTAAAACCTTGAATAATTTAGAAAATTATTTTTTTTTTTTACAACGCCGTATAAAAACCTGTAGTATTTTATATTGATGCAAAGCTAAAATTAGGGCGGTCAAAAATATTAAATAAAAAATTGGGTGTGGTATTTGAAATATAAAAGTTGCTATTAGTTCCAGAAAGGTGACTCACCCTGTATATTTGAAAATATTTTTATTGTTTAGAAAAAACTGTATAAAATAGCATTTGATTCAACTTCATATCTCAAGCCGTTTAGCCACAATCGACCGATCCCGCACTAATGACTCACCCTGTATATAATTAATTAAACATCACCATTTAGCACTGATTTTTTCAAATTTTTTTATCATTACATTTCATTTTTCATTTTGACAAAAATTCACCACTGAATTAAATATATTGGTTATTAAATATATTAGTACAAAACAGAAAAAGCATGTGAATATGTCACTAAATTCGATAATATGGTACATTTGATTTAAATCAAAAAAATCTGATTTAAATCAAATAAATCGATTTTTTTGATTTTTTTTTTAAAATCATGATTTTTATCCACCCTGGGTAGGACCCCTCAGTTCTCTTCTATTATACAAAAAAATAACACCTACAAAGTTTGTCATCGATTAAGTAGATACCATTGTTGCCTCATCGACCCTAAATTCAAATAGATTTTTTTTTTGCTAAAACCTATGCGTCAATTATAAATACCAATTTGGTGTAGGTGTATATAATTTGTTTATTTATTTTATAAGTTCCAAATTTTATATTTCTTGCGGTAATCTTGCACAGTGTGAATAAAAAAGAAAATTCAATTATAAAATACAAAAAATTAATTATACGATCGACGACTAGCATACCTGTAAAACTAATTGTTTTTGAGAATCGTGTTTTGTAAATTTAGAGTAAAATTTTTACATTAATTTCACAACTTCTTCAGCTGTGTCATTTACCACTCTTAAAGATTTCATGACTACCCTTCCTTTTACATAACTTTCTTGATTTTTCCAATGCATAGGATCTAGTTGCAGAAAGTCTAAGAAATTTCAAACCTATCAGGTAATTTTTTCAATTTATTTGTAATTATGCATAGGGAGAGATCTTTAACAATTATAAATAAAGATCTCTCCAAATCTTATTTAATAAGTAAGTTTGCTTTTGGTGTCTACCGCTTCTTCTGTTTCTCCGGTAAGCAGTTTCTTTTCTGCTATATTTCTTCCCCCTTCGTCACTTGTTCTTTCATCAAACATAGATTTTTCGCTCAAATACCATAAATGGTTAATAAATTTTTGGATTTCCATATCTGCAACCAATTCGTCGATTTTGTAAACTACCAATTTTTTTAAACTGATATTGATATCGTTAAGAGGAGCCTTAATCGCATTTGCAGGCGAAAACCACGTCTTTACATTTTATTATGAAACAACAATTTCGCAGCACGGCATTTTTCTCGCTTTTGGTCAATTAGAATTTATGTCTGAATAAATATATTTTTAAGCAATATGTGGCTTTGGCCATCCATTGAACTGAAGATATGCTCCAGGTTGGCAAAAATGTATTCCTCCTAACGGCGACTTCCCCAAGAATATTATAATTAATTCCAACAATTCTCGATAATCATCTCGAAGAAAAATCCGCATTTGATTTTTAGTATTAATGTAAAATTCCAGTTGTATTATCTGTCAGTATTTCGATAACTCTTAGCAGCTCTTCTACGTAAGAAGCTGTAGCTATGACTGGAAGTGGATCAAAATTGTTTTATCCAATAATGTCCGGAAGCGTTTTGGAATACTTATGGATGACCACAAAGTTTAAATTAAATTCGTTGAATTTTGATTTGACATCTTGTGAAATCTTTTTACGAAACCTTTACCGAGCTCTCTTAATGAATGTACAATTAATGACATTTGGATTTAAATGAATGGCATCCCCATCACTGACATTACACCTGTCTGGAGCTGCTGAGAGTTAAGTAGTCAACATACCTTTTCTAGCTCTTCTGTTTTTGACACTTTACTTTCTATTTTTTTTTTCTTTACTTTCCTCATTGTTTGATGTGCCAGGTTGACTAGGTAATGAAACAGTTTCGATTGTTGTCTTTCAGTCGAAATCGTTTTTTTTTATTCATCAAACCAAATAATGAAATTGAACTTATTTACAATGATTTCAGATTTTGAGCCCCGTGGGGCACGGTTTAATATTTACTAAGTTGTCTTTAATTTTATAGGAAGTAATTATTTACATAAAGGAACAAATTGAGAGGGTCCTGCATACAAAAATGTGAAGTTCAATAAGGACCACCCTAATGTCCAGATATGTATTTCAAAATATTTAATTATAAATCAATATACATTTTAGTCACGTATCTTTGTAGAAAACAATTAAGTATCCTTTTCTCAGTTCGTCGTATTTGTGAAAAATAAAATGTTTTAGCAACCGCTGCAAATATCAGGGTAAATTATTTCTGTAAATAATATTACGGCAGCAGTAATTTGTTTTCCAAGCGACGTTGTGTTTACAAATTGCCGTCTTTTCAACTTTAAATATAGAAGTCACATAAGGCTAAATCAAACAAGTGTGGAGTATGCTTTATGTTATTACATGTTGACTTATTTCAATATTTCTTATTACGAGTTAAGAAATAGCGTGGGAAAGGGACACCAGTATAAAATGCCGTGTTTTCTTTGCCGCAATTTTTGATTGAATCCTATTGTAGCATGTGGCATATGTATATATGCAAATGCATAACGTATTTCGAACTTCTGTATCTGGAAGTACAACGTTGCACTGATATTTATTTAATAAGAAAATACCCGATCTATTAACTTTAATCTCGTCATTTATGTACAGGGTACAGGGTGGGGAAATTTCGATGTTTTCATAGGGAATCTCGGTAACTGTAAGAGGTATCGAATAACGGACCTCGCATCCTCAATCTGTTTTTTCGAGAAAAAATTAATGGTGAACTAAAATTGGTTATCGTCTTTTGTTTTCGAGTTATAACCAATAACTCGATTTTTCGACTTTTCGTTTTATGACTATATCTTGCTTGTTTATGAAAATAAAGAAACGCAATTTTATCGTTCTGCAGGCAACTTTTTTGATAAGAATGCCGTGGCGCAGACAATTTTTCAAAAAAAAAAATGGAAATTCGAGTTTTGACATAAATTCGTATTTTTTTAAATAGAACCCATAGTTGGCTGTGTCATTGCGAGAAAGAGGATTTTTTTCCCATTCCAATGATATTTTTCATGTGGGGTCGATTTATTCATTTTCCTTACATTATAGCAACAATTTGGTAATTTTTCATGTTTTATTTTTTTCTAGTAGTAGGTTATTTATGTCATTAGGAATATACCTGGTAAAACAAATTGTCATTGTTATTTTAACGATAATGTGACAGAAACAATCACATTTAATTGTTGATTGTTTTTATTTTTGTACCTTATAAAGGGGTATTACGAAAAGTATGATATGTTAGAATGTTCTATTCAAAGTAATAATAATTTTGAAGCTGCAAGTGAACCTTATTTTAATCGTTACCCAAAAGAAAATAACCTAATAAATCTATTTAAAAAAAAAATTAAAACAAAATCTCATTTTGGGGACACATTAAAAGACAATTTATGTAAAAATAGTAATAATAATATGGATGAACTAAGACAAAATTTTAATTTAATTAAAATAAGTTTCACTTGCAGCTTCAGAATTATTATTACTTTGAACAAAACATTCTAACATATCATACTTTTCGTAATATCCATAAGCCATTTCGTGTTTTTAAGTTACAAAAATAAAAACAATCAACAATTAAACGAGCTTGTTTTTGTCAAATATCGGGGGTAATTACACGAGGGCTTTGTTTTTAGCCGGACAAACTTGCGTTGCTACAAAAGTTTGGTTGCTAGGAAAGTCGACGTGACGTCGACGAGACAAAACTGTCTGATAAAACAACGAGTCCGTAGGACGAGTGGTTTTATCTTTGACAGTAAGTTGTCGAGTCAAGAGTTGCCTAATAGCAACTAAACTTGAGTTTAATAAAAGCAAGTTTGTCCAGGATAAAAACAAAGCTCGAGTGTAATTCGGTACGAATAAATTATAACTATGTTCTGTGATTATAACCTTCAAATAATAACTAACAAAACGTCAAAATCTTTTGGTTAGTTACAATCACATAAGTCGGTTGCATGGTAACAAAAGTTACATGCAAAAATGCAAGTGGATATTTTTTAATTAGGTACCTTTTTATCCGCTGTCATAACGACAAAACGTGACGTCATTATGGAGAATTTAACATATGAGTGCAGTTATCGTTAAAAAAACAGAATGACAGTTTGTTTTACCAGGTATATTCTTAATGACATAAACCTACTTCTAGAACAAAATAAAATATGAAAAATTACCTAATTTTTGCTATAATGTAAGGAAAATGAATAAATCGACCCCACATAATGTCTATCATTGGAATGGGAAAAAAATCCTCTTTCTTGTGATGCCACGGCCAACTATGGGTTCTATTTAAAAAAATATATACAACTTTTTGTCAAAATTCGAATTTCGATATATTTTTTTAATTGTCTACGCCAGCGGTGGGCAAACTTTTTTTGAAGCGGGCCACTTTTCGCAAAAACTGTGACTAAAAGGGCCGCACTAAAAAAAAATATATAATAATAACAACTTATTAATTATGTGTAAGTTGGAAGCGACAAATATTTAGGTATAAAAAAGCTTAACATATATATGTTTACTAATATAGTAATTCATGGAGGGCCGCATGTAAGACTATCAAGGGCCGCATGCGGCTCGCGGTTTGCCCACCGCTGGTCTACGCCACAGAATTCTTACCAAAAAAGTGCCTGTAAATCGACAAAATTATCTTTCTTTATCTTCATAAACAAGCAAGATATGGTGATAAAACGAAAAGTCGAAAAATCGACTTATTGGTGATGATAACTCGAAAATAAAAGACAATAACCAATTTTAGTTTTCACCATTAACTTTTCTCGAAAATAGAGATCGAGGAAGCGAGGTTCGTTTTTCGATACCTCTTATAGTTACCGAGATTCCCTATGAAAACATCGAAATTTGCCCACCCTGTACCCAAGGTATAAAATACAATATTAATTAATCTTCAAAAGAAATTTTAAGTGCACTTAACATATAGAAAAACACAATTAAGTAATTAATCGATTGCAGATAAAATTTGGGCTTTTGAAAGATGAAATTTATTCTCATTTTTTTTTTTAAATAAAAGCAATGTAGATACTCAAAGGCGATATTGTCTGAAGTTCCACCCAACTTAATACTGTGATGGATGTGAGTTTTTATTCACTCCTAAAAATAATAAACACACAGCTCCGTATACTGTTACAGCTTTTTTTTCTAAAATTTCATATGTCATCTGATGTGCGACACAAGATAAACACATGGCACATACATATATCTTGTATATTAAAATTCATTCTTCTTTTTTCTGTCAGAATAAAGTGTCGCAGTGAACTTGTGGAGGGCAATTCAAGGCTGACTTCATTGAAACAATTTATGTTGTTACATGAAAGTAAACTAGTTTTTATGCACCGGTATCTCCCCATAAGTTACAGCTCAAACAAGCTTGGGCGTCTAATTGTCGCACAAATAACTGCATAACCCATTGTTCCAGACGTGTTTCTTCGTAATTCAAGTAGTAATAATTTACTAAACCAGCTCATATGTTTAGTACGCTATGTACAGCGCACAGTTAGGTGCATTAAACACAATATATCACAATTAGACACATAAAATAATAGATCTGTCGTGTATAGGAATATGTAACTAAAATATAACAGTATTGCAATTAAAAGCCGCCAAAATAAGTATGAAACGGTATTTCTCAAACTGCAAACAGAAAGATATTTTTATCATTGTGCCAAATAGTCTTTATCCATACGTGATTTACACACAAAATAAGAATAACCTATCCACAAATAGTTCAAATTGGGGTCATCAATTTTCATGAAAAACGGAATATTGAATTACAGTAAGTTTGAACACTACTTTGAATAATATTTTATTACGTTTTTGATTTCCACATGATACTATTGTATACATACCTAAATTTTGTGTTTCGTTTTAAACATTGTACCAGATAAACTATTCTCGCTTGACTGTTTTTGAATCGTCATATTATGCCATTACAGAACTCAACAATTTAATGAATAAATATCAATTGTTTTTATAAATAAATAAAGTTCGAATGATGAGGAGGTATGTGCACTTAAAAAGTTGTTGTAATGTAGAAACATAAATGCTACGCATTTTTACAACTTATTCGTGACAAAAAAATCGTCTGGTGAGAGCATTGGCTAGAAAACTGCACGATGTAATACCCCTTTTGGTAACTTGTATCATATTTATCATAAATTGTAGCAGATGTGAACATATATTACTGGAATAGAAAGAAAAAGTATATCATACATTACAACAGTATTTACTTTGTGTATACATTTAAAGGAACTATTCAGTCTAAAAAAAAAACGTAATTTATCTAAAATATATGAAATAGTCCTAAAAATGACAATTATCCACCTTGGTACATGGGTAACAGGACGTAGGTAGTGATAAATAGCTATATTTTTAAGTTGGGTGGTCATTTTAGTTTTTCTTTGCTATATCTTTTAATCCTACTTTTTATTAAATATGATCACTTAGGTTACAGCATTATGTAAAAAAAAAAATGTAGGCTTCATTAGCGAATATAAACGTCTGGATTTAAAAATTTTCCAGACTATTAACTTTGGTTAACGTTCATAACAGGTGCTAATGTGACCATGCTCAACTACTATTAATTTAACATGCAAATATAACCATTTATCATATTATTAATTATAAATATTTATACAGCATTTAGTGCTGCATTAAAATGTGACTACTGTATATTTTTATAATATTGCCGACAGTAAAATATGAATTTAAAAATAATTTTATGACTTGATTTCTCGCTATCAGTTTTTCAATCTCCAGCTAAGGTCCATTAATTTTTTATCAAGTACCATAAAGATTAGTTATGCGGTGGTAAAATGTGTATTAAATGGTAAACACGCGCGCTTTATAGAATTATAATCATAAAAATTATTTTTGTAATCGCCTCTAACTGCAAGCGTTTCGTTACGAGGTGTTATAATGCCCACATGTTTATAAAACTCTGAGGGTAATCATAGATAATTCTACCCCGATAGACAATGACGAAATTGTTACAAAACATGCCCTGTTTCTAAATCAACGGTTTTCAGTAGCATAGGGGTTTAATTATCAACAATTATTGTTACTTCTATGGGATTATAACAAAACACTTTATTTCCGTAATTACCATGAAATGGTTATTGCAAGAAGCGAAATTTTATACGTCAGTAAATGCCATTTTCTCTACATTAACCTCGTTATCATTAGATATTTAGTTTTACTCTAAAATTGTACAATAAATCTGATATATGTAAAAACGCTTATCATTAAACAAATAGCTTGATAAAGGACAAATAAAACAACGAAAACGTCAAAAAAATTGTCAAAAAGGCGAGCTAAATAATACTTAGAACACTAGAAAAGAATGCAGAAAAGAAGACTAGCAGAGATTTGTATGAAAGGACGACCAGGAGAATTTAGCCGTCAACAACTTCCCAAGAAATAGGTGCAGAGCTAGTTTCTTAATACACATTCTGATAAAACGTTTGACAAACAGGAAAACCTCTAGTCTAAGCAGAAGAAGAAGTTAAGAACTATAAATTAATCTTAATAACTATTGTTTATTTCAAATCACTGGTGTCATTCCTTTATTTGGCTGCACCACGATTGAGCAGTCCGGTACAGCAGGTATAACTCTTGAACTAACACTCTCTCTGGAAATAAAAAAAATTGTGCTAAAAAACAACGGTTATAATTATACTCCTTATCTTGCAGACGAAACAAACGAATAATATGTTTTTTCAAAGCGAAGAAAAAAAGCGTGTTTGGGTAATCCGCAAGCGAATTCTGGTAAAATTAAAAGACCAAAAAATTCCAAGCAAAAAAATAAGATGCATATTATTTAAGATTTAGGTTCAATCTAGAGATGCGAATTCGAAACAAAAGTAATCGAAATGTTCCAATTCAGATAACGGGATAAGTCTCCGAGGATGTGTAATATTGTTAGAGCCAACAAGCATGGAAATCCTCCGCCGATGAATGAACGTCTGCTTTAAAGTGGCAGGTAGAGATAAGTCCTTGCAGATTGCGTACTAAATCAAGGAATCTATATATCAGACTGTTGAGCCTTTTGATATTAAATATATACGCTGTTTAATGTTTTAAATTTATGCGATAAATGTATTAGATATGATTTTAAGCACGTTATAATGTCTGGATTTGAGAACTTTAGTTACTTAGCACTTAGCAGTAATAATAAGAGTATAACATAAACTTAAGATTTATCAGTTAAATTAGCACACACACGGTGGCAACTCTACCTTGTAGAGAAAAGTCTCCTAACATGAGGATGGCTCCTAATATGGAGTACCTCTATTTCTGCGCTTGTGTTTACTCTTTATCTGTGGTCAATATTATTAAACAATGTACATACGTTATGAAGTTTTCTGACGTAGTTTGAATTTGATAGGTAACTTCACTATCAAGAAACATAACCATCAATTATTCCTGCGCTATTTCTAGCGATTCCACAGAAACTGTTATTGAATGTTCTAACGGTAAGTTGTCAAAGTTATTTTTACATCAAACACGGCCAAATGGTCCATTTTAAGCATAATACTTAATAATTTCTCGTGCAGTTTTTTATTTACAAAGACTCTAATAATTTGTTAAAACCCTATCATCTGGTCCTAATATAGGGTATAGACAAAATGCTTTATTTGTACCTACCCCATATTAGCTTGTAAATAAAATATCCAGCAGAATTAGTTGAAATTTTAATGTTTATAGTGTTCAAATGAAATAAAGTATCTGTTTTACTGATTTTTCCACTTTGTTCTTTTGCTACCACAATAGAATTTGTCTATCCCATATTAGGCATCTGCATTGCCTAATATGGAATTCAGCACTCCTATGTTTTTTAATTTTTGAGTTATTCTGTCATCATACATATAATCTGCTATTGAAATTAACTTCTTGAAATATAAACAAATATATTTCTCTAAACATTTGTACCACCAATCAAATTGTTCTTTTTTTTCAACCCATTACAAAAAGTACCCCATAATAGGCGTCTTTCGTCTAGTTATCTAGTAAATACAATGTTTTTTTCCCCCAATATAAATAAGTTTAATAGAAAATCACGTAATCTCTTGTCTAATTGCAATACCAGTTTTAAATAACAAATAAGCTGCTGACGATGAGACGATAATCTTAAAACAAAATTTTTATAAAAATGTCCATATTTTAACTATTTGAAACTTTTGGTTTTCGATTCTGTTTATAGGGACTGGAATGATCAAATTATCTTTAATTTTCGTTATTTTGATTTCGAAATTGGCCCAATCTTTCTATATAATAGATTCCCTTAGATTAAAAGCGAAGCGATTTTACACTAAACACATTTAAAAGGAATCACATGAATTTTAAAACCCTTATCAAATAATTTTGTAACTCTTCATTATTTTGCACACCCTTTATGTACAGCGTCATTCAAAAAGTCTGCAACAAATGGAAAAGTTTTTATTATTAATTTGTCAAAAAAATGTATTCTTGATAAAAGTTGGTGCATGATCTAAAACCAATATTAAGATGAAAAAAAGTTTAATAAAATGCCATAGAACACTAGATATAAGCAATTTTTGGGATATTCGCAGGAGTAAAGTGCTCAAAATTTCTTAATAAATACAAATTGGAATTTTACCGTCAAAATTTAAATTAAGCCATATTTTTAGATATTAAATAACTTTTTCCATACACCAATCAAGATTAAAATTGTCTGAGAAATCAATAATTAACAACTTTTTTATTTGTTGCACACTTTTTGAATGTTAAAATTTCTTAAAAAATAAATATTGGATTCTGACCGGCGAAAGCTAAACCTAGCCTTATTTTTAGGTTCTAAATAACTTTTTCCCATATTTTTTTCTGTATTTCTTAAGGGCTTTTTACTCCTGCGAATATTTCAAAAATTGCTAAAATCTAGTATCCTATGACTTTTTATTAAACTTTTTTTCATCTAAATATGAGTTGTAGATCATGCATCAACTTTTATCAGTGATAAAATTTTCTGAGAAATAATTAATAAAAAACAATTTCCATTCGTTGAAGACTTTTTGAATGACGCTGTATATTATTGTTGTTTATATAATATTGTGAGACGTAATTTTGCAGTAATTTATCAGTGACTGCTGATTGATCAAGCTGTGCAATCAATCACTTACGTACAATTACAATTACCTACAGCAATAAAATAAATCGCAAGTCGTGCAAAACAGTTTATATCGTAATTGGAACTATTAAAAACGTCCAAATTACTTAACCATTCTATCCTGTATGTTTTTATTGTACAAAATATTATAATTTTAAAAGCATCGATTCTTAAATTACTCCTAAATTGCATAATTATTGTCAATTTAATATTTTATTTTTTTCACCTGTAATGTGCACGAAAGTGCATGGTGGTTAATAATTTTCAGTGTTGCTAAGGTGCCGGTATGTTGTTACCGCATCCATTAATCATCTAAATAGCAAATTAAGATGTGCCTCCGGGACACTCCTACATTTACATAAAATAATTAATACGAAAGCAGTGTTTTTATTTTTGCAAGAAATATGTAGATGATGGCTGCCAGAGAGGAATTTCTAGCTTTGAAATAATTTTGCAAACACCAAAGGAGATTGTGCAATGATAATAAATCACAGAAAACTGAAGCTGACAAGCTGTATTTGTTAATGTGTGTTGCTGAGATGTTTATTCACATAATAATAATAAAATTATTAATTAATACAGTGCATTTGTGGAATAAATGAATGTAAAACGTGGTTTTGTCAAATAATACCCGGACTTGCGCCATTAAGCTTTATTTATTAAGTATTATTTTAAATCAAAGTGATCACTTTTAAGATAGTTTCAGCAGCAGCTATACACTGCTCTGTTAGAGCGCCGTTTTAACTTCTGCAAACACTCTTTGTAGGCTCTTTCAGTAAACACTCTTAGGTCAGCCTAAAACTGATATTTTTTTATATCGTAAATCATAAAACGATTTTAATTATACGAGCTCTTGAGTGGTGGAAACAAAAATAAGTCACAAGGGACCAACTAAGATGAATATGGAGGACGGGGTTCGTTTTTCGCCAAATACTGCCTAACCAAAAGGGAAGAGTTTCTGGTCTTCTGTCAAGAGACGAGAAATAAACTTTTTATCAACACGACTCATGCCTAGAATATTGGTCGGAATCTCTTGGCAAGACCTGTATGATATTCCCAGTTCTTCTGCCACCCCTTAACAGTCAGTCGCCAATTTAAACGAGTCAGTTCAAGAACTTTAAAAATTTCTTCGCCTGCAGTAGAGGTTTCATCACTTTGATTGAAGTTTTTGCTTCTTTAAAACGTTTAAACCGCTCCAAACACTTAGTCTGACTCTGGGGAACTTATTCTAAGGTCGTTTTTAAAAGTTCATCTGCTTCTGTCGCTGTATTTCTACGTCTAAAACAAGAAATGCAGCTGGGCCGGATCGGCAACATTTGTAGAATGAAAGAAGAAAGCTTAACCAGGAGATCCTACGAAGCAAGGCGTTAGGGAAAAAACAAAAAAGGCAGTCCGAGAAAAACCTGGCAAGAAGAAGTTAAAAAACCAGAAAAAGATAGAAACAGAATGGAAAGAGATAAAAAAGTTAGCACACGACAGAAAAACGTAGAAAAAGTCACCACTGCAACAGTCCTGCAGATAACAGTAACTTGGGCCTAAATAAATAAATAAATTTTAGGAAATATAAACAGTTAGCAATTTTAATGACAATTCCTAATATCAAAAAAAATTATAAGAAAAATGATGCGGGATTTTGACAAAACACAAGTGAACAATCTTAAAGCTTGTGGAATTTTTCTCATGACTAAGTGTGTGGTTCATAATTATTCATTAACAAACACTTTTACCCCAGATAAAAAAAGCCACACTGCACATAATGATTAAAGCGATTCGCGATGTTTGCTGTAAGACTCCATGAGGTAATTTACGGTCAGTTACTGACAGTGACAAATGGATGGACAGATGGTCAAAAACCACAACCTTCTCATTACTACGCGTTCATTTGCAAATTGTTCGCAGCAAATGAAATTACCGCTAATAATGAGAAATTAACAACCGCGTTCTCAATTTTAACAAATCGCTGCAATTTCAAAATATGTACATGTTTCTCTTGGACGCGTTTTTGTTTTTTGTTTTTTGAGTAAGTTGCACTCGTGCTGGCTACACCTTTTACAGGACTTATCACACGTTGTTTGTGGCAAAATATGTAATGAAGTTGTTGCAATAAATATAATAAGGATGTTATTTGCTTGTCATACTTAATTACAAATACATATATGGCTTGACCTCCTAGCAGGTTAGGAATGTGTATTGTATATTTTAATTTATTATATAGCTCAGCATGTAAAGAAAATTGGTATTTGCACAATATTTTATATTTAATTCATTCTTGGCTATATCGAATTACACATTTTCGCAATGCCCAACTGTCGGCATTAACCAGTGAGAGGTAAAACGTGTCTTTTTTGTTTCTTTTTTTTTTATCTTTAAAAAAAACATCCGAGATAACTAATTTAAATGATGCAAAAAGCTTCTGGCTTTTAAAATACACTATGTTATTATTTCTAAAATGTAAGCTTTGAAAATTTGTTTTATATCTGCAAGATCAGTTAAAAATACGCCAAGTTTTTAGTACGGCAGTGTAGGTGAACTGGGGATTTTTTTTTAGGTCAGAAATTAACAATTTAAACAATGTTACACTTTCTAAGACATATTAAAGTACTAAATGTCTGAAAAATCTATCGAAACAGATTTATTTTTTTCACTGTTTGCACTGGAGTGATGGAATTATTTACATATGCATTTGAAGATGTTTTCTATTAAATAAAAATCAAATAGTTTTTCACATTCGCTTAATACATTACTATAAAATACATTAGAAGAATAATTATTATATATTGCGAGTCACTGCAGTGTTACGTAGCGAACAGTAGTCAGCCCACAATGATGCAGCAGAATTTTTAATTTAATTATATACACTTCTTAGAAGGTGTCTTCGTTTAATATGTATGCAATGGGACGATATTGTCTCTTACAATTCTTTACACGTCCCAATTTTTACTTAGCAATTTTTTCTACAGGGTGTTTCTTAAATATTGCGAAAAAAATCGCGAGGTAATTCCTTACCGAAAATTTTCTTTTAAAGGTTGATTTATTTAGAAACTCTTTTATTGTTTAACTTTTCCTGCAAAACATACCATTTTTTATTAAAAAATAAAATAAGTGAACTAGAGCCATTAAATATTTTAATTTCATTTTATTTTGGTGGTTACCATGGTTTGTTTATGTTCATATTAAGTAGAATTGACGGGTATTTTCGTGTTGTAAACTTTTGTTCTTCAAAATGAATTACACAAATGTTAAGATGTGCGATATGCATCGTGTAATTTATTTTGAAGAACAAAAGTTTACAACACGAAAACCCGTCAATTCTACTCAAAATGAACATAAACAAACCATGGTAATTACCAAAATGAAGTACATATTTTATCTTAAAATATTTAATGGTTCATGTTCCGTTATTTTATCTTTTCCTCGAAAACTGTAATTTTGCAGGAAAATTTTACCAATAAAAAAGTTTGTAAATAAATAAGTCCAAAGATTTTTTTTTTAATTGCAAAATTTTAAGGAGTTTAAAAGTTCTGATTAAAAAACCAACAGGGGTCGCACTTTTCAGTCTCTAGTCAAGTTGGAAGATTAAAAATATTTGTATTGGAATTACCTCCTGAGTTTTTTGGCAATATTTAACAAACATCCAGTATATGCAATTTCCTTGATGTATATGCCACTCGTGGTTCGCGAAATTCCTCAAAAAATAGTAAAGGTGAGTATGTACTTCACTTGCAAGAAAAATAACATATTTATTGGATCAATTAGTATGACTGGCTATGCAATATAAAATGAATTGGCAGAACTAACGGTGCATTGTAGTCATAATCTACAGTGCAGATACTGTCATTAATACAATTAGTTTGACAGTTGTAATGGCAATGTTGTTCTAATCTTCTAATCAAAGCTACATCGACCTTAGTTTTCGAGATATCAAGAAATCGATAAGAACAACTGTTATTGAATAGGTTCAGGCAATCTAGGATTGAAATGTTTTGCTTTGTTTTTTTTTTATATCACTTTGTTTTTGTTTACCTTATAAGGAAAAACTAGGAAGTTTATCAAACAATTAAATAACTTGTTAAATTTAATGTTGGTTTTCAATAATTTCTTATTTATATTTAAGAAGTTTCACTCCAGTTGCTATAGCTAAAAACTCTTTCGATTTCTAATTTCTTGAAGAAAAAAAAATGACTTTAATTCCTGCACTTTTCTCATATTCCGTGAAAAAAAAGGTAATTTTGATTTAAAAAATTTGAAGTAATTATTTTTTCCAAAGAACTCGCAGCATGGAAATTTTTTGTATCAGTAGTGAAAGGATTTCTTGGAAAGCGGAAGGAAAGACACTACCAGCTTGCAGTGGAAAATCTTTTGCAAATCTACAAGAAATTACGATGCAGAATGTCATTGAATATCCATTTCCTGCATGTCACGATGACTTCTCTCTACAAAACTTGGGCGACGTATGTGATGAACAAGGGAAGAGATTTCATCAAGATTTTGGAATTATAGAAGAACGCTATACCAATTAAGATGGGATCCTGGCATGATGAGTGGTTATTGCTGGTTCTTGCAGAGAGAAAATACAACATCGCATAAAATACAGAAGAAATATATAAAGCAACAATTTGTTTTCGCATTTTTAATTTTGATATACCTACATATCCACATGAGCGCTCCAAAATAATCAAGAACGCCAAAAATTATCCATATTATTAAAAAAAGTGAAAAATGTCACAAGGTGTTGCTATAATGTTCATAAAGCAGAACTTTTAATTTAATTTGTTATTTTACTAATCATAATAAAAGTGACATAATAATAAGAAATTCTCTATTGTTGTACAGTAATACTCATAATGATGAATGGAGTAATATGTCAATCGTGCGCACAATATTATTTTACCGCAACATTAACACTAATGACCAATTGTGTGGGAAACAGACGCGCATTTTTTTTAAACGCCGCGCCGGTCAGTTTGCGAAATATTATAGATTATGCAAAGATCTCATTATCACATCGTCAAGGTAGTCGGTACATGTTACAAGTAATTCGTGAACATTCTTAGACACATTCTGCAATTATCATAGAGTATGATTGGAGTTGAAATAAATAAGACGCCTCTTATTCCTGATCGTATTGTTATTGAATTCACAATCGCCACACCTATTTTTCTTAATTAGATTAGATTAATAACCTACGCCTTTTACTATTCTTATTGGGTTGGGTAAATATTCATAATGAACATATATCACTTGCGTCAATACAACATTACTTATGCAACGAGTTGGAGATAATACAGCGATAATTCTATGTAAAGCCCACTAGTCTCGTGCAAAAATTTTGAAAGAGCCGATAATGTTAGAAGACAAAATATTTTTTTACAATTTCAGCAACAAACAAATAGGGTAAAATTATTGTATACAATCGCTGTTTTTCGCAGCCTAGTTTCCATTTTTTGTAGTCCATTCAGACATCTGTTGTGAGGTCTTTACTTTCCATTGCTTCTTCCACCTCGTTTTCCAATGTTCTTGGCTTTCTATCTTTCTGTGATTTGGTAGCTGCCGCACTTCAAATTTTGCTTGTCCATTTTGTTTCATCTATTCTCTGGACATATCCGTACCATTTTAATCTTTTAGCTTTAATGAATTTATATTAGATCAATATCAGTTCCAATTGTTTGTCTAATTTCAAAATAGCTTACCCTATTCTTTCTCGACATCTTCTCCAATAGTTCATTTCCATCGCCAGTATCTTAGAATCGTCCTTTTTATTAATTATCCACAGCCCGGATCCGTAAGCAGCAATGCTTTCTACAATGGTTTAATGCATTCTTCTTTTTGTGTTCCTGGTTATAACCCTAAAATAAATTAAAACCAGTTTTCGTAAACTAAAATTTTAAAATAAAAGAAAAACAGCAAATAAACTTTAGTTGTGAAAGACTGCTTTATAAGATTATTTTGTAATTAATTGTTTAGTTATAAAAATCTTAATATTTTACTGGTTTTTGTTTCAATACAAGTTGAATAAGTTCTTATTCCGATATTAACTTTATGCTTTTTGATTTTCAGAATTCCTCGACACCCAAACGTACAAGAGGATCCAATTAAGAAGCTTTTGCGTTAAGGAGCTTTCAATAGTTTTCTTCAAGACACTGGTGAGTCCCAATTTTTTTTCTTACCCAAATTGACCCTAAAACAAAATTTAGTAATCAGTTAAAACATGTTTACAGAGTTGTTACTTTTAGTAGTCATATTAGATATTAAAGTATTATCAAGTTTTCCTCTCTTGGAAAAGCTGTCGCTAGTTTTAATATGTTTTAGATGTTGTAAATAACCTCTATAAGCACCATGATAAATAACAGCTACATGTGAACAATAGATGGCTGAATGTATACATAAAACTTAATGCTGTAGACTAAATAGACAACCACAAAACACATATATTCAAGATTATCCAGCATTTCGTTGCCAAAATTGATTTTAAAATGGTAAACGGCTCGTATTTGAATAAAATGATGTAAGAGTTTGCTCAATGGGGCTTGGTTCTTATACTTAAATTCGCTCTCAAGTTAACATATTGCGAGACACCATAGCATGATGTTACTTTAATAATTTTTAATGATTTCTGTCCGGATTTGGCGAAGAAAATTGGTGTTATACGAACAGAGTGAATCACGCGAAAAACGTCCGTTAATTCATTTCCTTCTCAGTAAGAATTCTCGGAATAGGCACCGGAAACAGGTACTTTGTGGTGGTTTCTAATTTAAATTTCTTGTCATAGATGTTCACGATCTTTCCAATAATTATGAAATTGATTATTATTTAGTGTAGAACTTAAGCCGCAAGTATTTTATAATGATTGTTGCAATTATTGCGGCTCTTCTTCGTAGGTAGCTTAGGTCATTTTTACCCTGAAGCTTTAACATTCGTCATGTGATTACGTAGATGGAATTAAAAGAATAGCTACAACAATCAGATGGTCCAAAAAAAATGGAAATGGACTATAGTATTTTTTAAACTAATTTAATCGGCGTAGGACTTTGTACGCACATTTAATACACCATAAATAATAGGAGTAATTAATAACCCTCAGACTGCTCCAATTTTAAATAAAAATTCTTTGTACAAAAAATCGGAAAAAAATAAGATTATAGTCTTGCACTTTTTCAAGAAACATCAAATATTTTTTATCTAAAGCAATTGACGTAAAACTTAATCCACACATTTTTTACATTATACATGAGCTGTTTTATTGAAAGTGGCTCACACTTCTATATTTTTGAGGTATGAAATTTTTTTCATTTTAATGAGCCACTTTTAACATTAACAGTATAAAAACTAAGAACTTATGTTGTTTTTGTCCGATGTGTTTTACTAAAGTGGTGTTTGATAAAAAAATCACTTTAAAAAAATTATGAGTAAATTTTATAATATAAGTAATTTATATAAGTATATCTTTATCAGTTTAAAAAAGTGTTTTTTAATTTTAATTTATATTAATAAAATACATAAGCAATTAATAAATTCAGTAGGACATTTCGTGATATAAGGATAAGTAATTTATATAGGTAACGTATTTAATATCAAATTTTATTCGTGTGTTGAACCATTGTCATGAACAGGAGTGATGAAATCTTTGTAAAATTCACTTGGAAACCAATTTTTAAAATAACTGTGGTAAATTGGGGGTGTACCGGGTGATTTAGTTTGTCTGTCGCAGCTCTATAACTTTTTAAATATTGAAAATAAACCCAACAAACCTTATATTTTTGGAAACGGCGACAAATTCTCTATTAAGTGATGTGCATTTGTTATGTCTACGATGACGAATGTCAAATCTGCGATAGGCAACTGTTTTTTTTTTTTTTTTAATTACATAGTATACATATTTTTGTTGATTCGGATAAAGAATTGAATTCTGAACCCGAACATGTATTAAAAAAGTATGCATACATAACAAAATTCTTGAGAAAATTCAGTTCAAAGTTTATTCAAATTATAGCGAACAGTCCATTTAACATAACAAAAAACGATCAAATCTTAAAAATTATACTATAACTATCAATGGAAATGTATTAAAAATTATTTTTAACAAAAATAAGGACAAATAATAAACGTCGGCATAAAAATAAGACTTTTATGTATTCACAGTGACCGCCCACCGCTTCCAAACACAGTTGTCCTCTATTTGTAACTGCCTGAATACATAGTCTAATGTCTAATATTTATGTCAACGTTTATTATTTGTTTTATTTTTATTAAAAATTAATTTTTAATACATTTCCATTGATTGTTAATGTATAATTTTAAAGATTTGATAGTTTTTTGTAATGTTAAATAAATATACTGTTTGCTATAATTTGAATAAACTTTGAACTGATTTTTCTCGGAAATTTTCTTATGTATGCATACTTTTTTAATACATGATCGGGTTTAGAATTCAATTCTCTATCCAAATCAACAAAAATATGTATAGGTACTATATAATTTAAAAAAAAAAAAAACCTATCGCGGATTTGACATACGTCATCGACGAGATAACAAATGCACATCACTTAATAGATAATTTTTCGCCGTTTCCAAAAACATAAGGTTTGTTGGGGTTATTTTCAATAATTAAGAAGTTATAGGGGTGCGACTGAATCACACGGTATAGGGAAGCAAATTCATGAGTATGCCATTGTCAAAATAAGTCAATTTGAACTTTTTTAACAATTTTTATTGACTAAAATAGTAATGATTTTGAAAGAAATTGCAAGTAAAATGTTTAAAGATAAAAATACTATACATTTTTGTAATCGTAAACAGCTTTAAGTTATTTTTCTCAAAAATTGCCACTTTCAAAATAAACGGCTTAAATAGTTCAAATGTCAATTAAAACACGTTTCAGAGAAATAAGATAGGTGCAAAGACTATACAAAAAATTAAGGAACAAAAATATGTACCTATAAGAAGCAATTTTTAAATGGAAATTATCTACAGTTTAACCGAAAGTAGGATATTACAGACTACATAATACGAAATATAGCTTATTGTATATAATTGTTGGTATTTTAAAACACTATTTTTTGTCGTTTATTGTATAAAATTATAATTAATAAAATTATTCTTTGGTTAAGAATTCTTTAGTACCCAGATATGCTTCTGTTTGTGCATGTAATATATCATACTACAAATAATCATGCAATTGGAATTGTCTTCCGAAGTCCCACATCCTGGAAATATCAGTATCGTTTTTCGGTATTATAATACGTTAAGTAAAGAACCAGTTCATGAAAAAATAGAAATCGTCCTTAATTAAATTTAAAGAAGTAAGCACCTGGCTGCGATAAAAAGCGAATTATAAAACATAACACAACGTAATTACAGTCTTCATTACAATGTTCGTATATTATTGATTAAAAGTAAACCAGTCGGATTAATAACACACCTTAACGTTATCCTACAACTGGCGGAAGTAGCCAAACCACGTAAGTGTGCGGAAATCCTCGGATTATGATCTACATGGCGAAAAAACATACCAGGATCAGACCTGATTAGAGCAAGGCCTGTCTAAACGTCAAGTGAACATTGCTGATAAATGCAGTCTGGTCCAAGTTGTACCATGTACCTCGGCGGAAATTAATAATTTTCTCAGGCAGCCGGGTTGTCAGTCAAAATATGCATTTTTTTTTGTTAAATTGTATTACGAAAAGTTTAACTGACACTTGCTTCCGAAAAAGGGTTTTTGCGAGAAAAAATAAGTTATAATCGATGCATCGCAAGATAAGCAAATAAATGCTGGGTATTATTAAACCCCTCCATTATAGCAGCCTGAATTGGAATAACTGCGAGATCTCATTTTATCAGTTGCATTAAATAAGTAATAAAAAATTTGTCCCTATCATTTAGGTAATAACTTTGTCTAGGTTTTTCATGAAAATTACTGAATTATTAGATACTTTAAACCTAAAATCCGGCAATAAAAATTTTTTAAATCGAGCAAATATTAATCAAAAGTCTATTTCAAAAATGTTAAAATAAGATACACAATCTAAAGTCTGTTTTATACTACACTATTTTTTCGTTTAAGAAAATCGTATACGATTTTCTAGTACGGTGTCAATCAGAAATTACAAATCTTGAACCAAAAATTCGTACGAAATTACTGCATGCTCTAAATGCGTCCTATTTTAGAATGGGCGTGTTCTTTGGCCTGGGCGCATGCGTATTCTACTGCAACTGTATCTGACCGCATGTCATTTGTGGGTTAGGTTAACTGAAACAATCAAACGATGTTAAATACTACTTATTACCGTTATATCCCTCACAATTTATTTTGTAGGAATAAATATGTAGAATGGAACAAGCGTTAAATTTGAAAATAATTCGCTTTCTGTTGTGATCAAATTGAACATTTGACATGGTTACTCAAGGTGCCAACAAAATATGATAAAAGTTACTAAAAAGTAACCAAAATATATTGGGGTTTTCGTACCAAAAAATAGTACAGTGTAAGAGGTTCATATTTTCCATGCTAAATTCTTGAACGAAATTTTTGTATCAAAAGTCGTATACGATTTTCTTAAACGAAAAAATAGTATAGTATAAAACAGTCTTAAGGCACATATTAGCAATATTTTAAAAATATCTTATACCTTAGCTCATCCCAAGGTGTACCTGTGCTATTTTAAATTAACTAACAGCATCTAATAAGGGCAATAACTAACTAAAAATAGAACTGACACTAAAAGATTTCCCTAATTTATTTAGGAAGTGTTGACGATATCAATTATTTAACCATTTCTAATATCCGTTATGATAAAATCCAGACAATTTTTTATGCATCTAAACTAATTAATTAAAATACTAAAATTTAATTTATTTCTTCTTCCTGTTTTTTATTAACTGCTATTTAATGTTTTTTATTCTGTGACTATTTCTTTCTAACAATTTTACTGTGGGAACATTTTAAAAACGGATCTGCTTGTAAATGATATTCCAAAATCGCTCATTTATCCTCTAATAATATAACGTCTGCGAATGCAAAAATTCGTCTATTTTTTTTTAAATTTCTTTATTCCACCTTCCGTTTGCAAAAAGAATCTTGCATCCGCGAAAATCGGAATGAATGGCTAATGTGTGACCGAATTTTTTAGCAGATTTAAGTAGAAAAATATATATTTCTTTGCGGTGATCAGACAGAAAAAGATTTCCGTAACAGCTGTAGTTTTGTTTGTACATGTTCAAGACAAAACGAGTAAACAAAATTATAAATAAGCTAAGGTTGGACAAAAATTGATAATTGGTTCCAATAAAACGTACCTATTGCAATTAGCAAAGCCATAAAAAAACATTTAAAAATTAAAACTTTTAAATGCGCACATTATCTTAAACGAATTTTTGGATGCATAAAAACAATGACACATCTTAAAGTTAAATTAATTTAATGATTAATTTTTTAACTCGACAATTGCTTTTTGTGGAAAATTTACCCTTTAGAAATGTAGTGAAGAAAAGTTTTTTTCTACTCATGTATGTATATGAAAATTGTCATTTTCTCACTGTCTACCCTACCTGCAAGTTTTACTTTCGTCTCTAGTGGCGAAATTAATGTCACTGTCAATGTCAAAATTGTAAAATTTACTATGTTTTTTAACTTACACTCATAATTAACTAAAATTGCGTTATTATTCTTATGAAATAGTTTAATTTTAATGTAGCATTTTATATAAAAGCCTAAGAATGGTACAAAAATTAACATTACATATACATATTTCTTTTGCAGGTTATAATTTTATTTATATCAATGTCAGTGTGGTGGTGTCGCCATGGAAATTAAATGATTAATTAATACTTTATACATAATAATTGTCATTTAATTAGTTACATTAGCTTTTGTTCTATAATATAATATTAAATTCGTAAAAAAAATAGCATTTACGACTTGAGATGAAATCAGTTCTTTTCGTTCGGGAGATTTGCTCACTCATCGCTTCGCAGTTCGTGAATAAATCTCACCTCACCAAAAAAACTGGACTTTCATCTCTTGTTGCAAAATATACTATTATAGAAAAGCAATTCTGAATTTTCATGGGGTTTTCAAATCCCATGAAAATCAAGAATTGCTTTTCTATAATAGTATATTTTGCAACAAGAGATGAAAGTCCAGTTCTTTTCGTTCGGGAGATTTGCTCACTCGCCGCTTCGCAGTTCGTGAATAAATCTTACCTCACCAAAAAAACTGGACTTTCATCTCTTGTTGCAAAATATGCTATTATAGAAAAGCAATTCTTAATTTTCATAGGGTTTGAAAAACCTCAACTCACCAGTTACTGTCCAGTAAAATTCTGTACTTTTAAAAACCCTTGATATAAAGCTGCTAATTTAAACCTTAAAAACTCTGCAATTCTTGCGTTGCTATTCTGTAAATAAAATCGTATTATTATGCAAAATAACCTATTAAAACTTTATAAATTTCGTTAATAAACAAAATAATATGGTGTTCGATGACTCAGCCAGCACGTATCGTACCATTAATCCCTAAATATGGATAACTAAACAGATTTCAAGATCAACCTGCCTCATTATTTCGTCTTTCACAACACGGTATTCAATTCCTCTCCAGGACAATATGTGCAATGGCGCCCACGTCTGAGTGCATAATAATTTTTACGTTTATCGCGATAAACAAATTGCAATATTACGAAAACGTCAATGTGTAGGTAGGGTCGTCCATAAAATAGTGCTTTTATGAGACAAAAATGTATTTATTTATATTTACGGGTAAAATAATGTTATGAAAATTATGCACGGTGGTGTAACACATAATAAATACATCATTAAATAATGTATACGAGGGTGAACTTGAATTTACTGATAATAAAACCCCCTTTTTTAATAAATTTTTTTTAAGTTAGCTTTATTTAGCAATTGCTATTACATTGTAACATAATTTACATAGGTAATAGTAAATATAATAAAAAAAAAAAATGAATTAAATAAAATAAAAATCTAAAAATCTTCTAAATTCTAAATATCTAAAATAATAGTTTAATAGCGTTCTAATAAGTACTCCTTAATTAATTTAATAGGTACCCTTCTAATAATTATTACATATTTTGAATTGATGCGGCATATTATTAAATATTTTAAAACCTTGATAAAATAACGAACGAGCAGTTTGACTTTTAGTACATTTCTCTATAACGAAATCAAGCCATTTCTAGTTTTATAACTGTTGATCTTATGGACTAATTTTACGTGTTCATACAGATACTTTGGTGTTTTTTGTAATTTAATTATTAAAACTAACGCTAATGTTCTAAATAAAATACTCTGATTAATACTCATAAATTGAAGTGTATTTAACATAACCTTGATAGGGGAATGAACTTTAGCATAGTGCGCATGGCGCGATTTTGTAATTTCTGTAATTGTTGAAGCTCATTTTTATTTATTATTAACGTGTTTAATGTAATTCCCTTAGACAATAGGCATTATACTTTTCACTTCTTTCCCAAACGATCTTTTCGGAATACTTGCAAAATAATCGTGAAGAGCAGTATCGATAATCTCCTCAAAATAGATTTTTTTCTACCTCAAAAGTTTCTTTTAAGGCCAAAAAATAACCAAAAGTTGAACACTGCTAAGTCAAGTTGGTACAAAGGATACTCTCCTATATTTTAGTCAAAAACTTGACTTTCACATTTCGGCCTTAAATTATAAGTAAAAAACTAAATAATTTTGAAGGTATGGATTTAGTTTTTCACGGCCTAATACTTTTTCTTTAATTCCCAATAAATTCAGCTTGGCCCCCGTATGTGATGGATACCACATATCGCATGACAGTCGAGGCTGGGATCTTGAGTATTAAAGTTGATTGTTCCGCTTTAATAGGGAATAACTCACGTTTAATGAAGGCATTCTTTGTTTAGTTGCAATAGTTGTGGGGGTGATCGCCTACAAATATTAGACCACAACTAGGTAAGGTGCGGTTTCTCCAACGTGACTGCATAACCGAAGAAATAATTAACAAGACTTGAGTGACTGATTTATACACGAGATGTGCCAAATCCTCTCATATATTATTAATTACTTGTAGGCGTGGGTTTGATAAATAAAATGCGTTTTATTAGAATAGGTCAAGCATTACGGCCGTGTATATGCGACTTGCGCAAGTGAAATAAGAAATTAATGAAAGGAGTTTAGGGCACAGTCTGTAATTAATATTGGTAGTATTCTGCAGTGTATGGGAAACACATCGCATAATACGTTGAAATAAAAAAATCTTGCTTAATACCCAGATCGTTACTTGTCTATTTCACTTTCTTAATAGCGTTAGTAACTTCTAGAGGTAATTAAAACTTATTAAACCCTTAAGCCAGGTTTACATTAATCATGTGAGCTGATCAACTCATTTAAATTCATGTGATATGAAATCATTTGTATATTTACACGCTTCATTTGATATTGTATTGTGTTAAATGATTCAAGATGGCGAAAGTGGTAGTACGAAGAGCTATTTTTCAAACCGTTACAATTGTAGCTTCTGTATTAATAAACAGCTCTCCTAAAAGTAATCGCCGAAAAGGAAGAGTTTGGGTAGAACATTGGATAAATCGGATAACGTGCCTCTAATAATCTAATAGACGAATTAAAATTATAGGATCCAATAAATTACAAGATTTTTTTGAGAATAGATGAATATATCAATTCAGAAATTTATAAAAAATAAAGTTGCAACCAAGATTAAGAAACAAGAACAGCTATGCGTAAGGCTATTTCACTTCAGTTAAAGCTTGGAATAACTATCTGTTACATCAGAAGATTCCCTTAAAATTCCTAATTGTTCGATTTCATCTTTTCCAATAGAGACGTTTGGATTGTTTTCTATTCGGGTCTTATCTTCTTCTTTGCCCATTTCTACTCCTAATTCAGCCATGTCACAAATAAATCTACGTACGTATAGCAGTTACCCTAGTTCCATTGTTTCTATATTTTTTCCATTGTGGGTTCCATAAACACTCATTCTTTTATAAACACATTTTACAGATTTTTCCACTGAAAATTTCTTTCACCTGCCAAATTTGCGTATTCGACCAATCACTAACCTTAAATTTTCTAGAGACCAATAGGAGAATTATTACACGGTAATAATTTTACATTCCCCTGTCACATGTTGATGCTCCTGTCAAATTTGCGTTTTCGACCAATAACAAACTCAGATTTCCTAGAAACGACCAATAAATATAATCATACACTGATAATATCATTTTCACAATTAACAGATTTTCATGCGTTTATTGGTCGTTACAAAGAAGTCTAAGTTTGTAATTGGTCGAAAATATACATTTGGAGAGGGAATTAAATATTTTGGTCTTGATAATTTTTTGACGAATTTCGGCGACCAGTAGCGTTACTTTAATATAGATAAAACCACACCCCTGACGCGTCACTATGACGGAACTTGTAAAATTTGACATAACATACTTTTAATTTTACAGGTAGTTTAGGTGAAGGACATTTTCTGACAAAAAATAACTCATGCATGCAAATAATCTATAATTTTTGACAAATCTTCACTCATGCAATAAGAATCAGAAAAAATCAATCATGCACTTCGTGCACTCGTGTTTTTTTCAGCTCAACTTGCATTCGGGCATATTTATCAAAAATTATTGATAATTTTCGATGCACTTATTATATTACTACTGACAATCTGCCTTTGCCATTTTGAAACAATGCAATTAAATGAAAAAGTTAAACTCGTTTTAACTAAGGAATGATTCCTTTCGGATGAACAACTGACAAGAATTACTAGATTTAGACGGTCATTTGGCGTTCATGTAACATGATTTTAAGTGTTGATCAGCTCACATGACTAATGGAAACCCAGCTTCAGTGTTTTATATTGTTGTTGGTATGTTATATTACGATTAAAAAACGCTATAGTGGCTCTAATCGCGGGTATTACTTGTAAACATTGGTTCTACTCCGTAAATGCTAAAAGAACAGGTTATATTCCAATACATAATTGCAAGTTTAGTAGTTAAAATGTCGATTTCTTTAAGAACACATAGAGATCTAAGTTTTATACAACCTAGATATACTCATTTTTGTTTTATTCTATTGCATTATCAAGCATTTTTGTTTAAAATCTTATAAATATCTACAGTTTTTAACAAAGAGGGTGCTTCCCATTACACATTTTATAAATACAGCTTTGTACACCTAGTTTTCAATTAAGGCAACATTTTAATTCTTTAATAACCTGTTCTTTTCTTCTGTTACCTACTTATTTATACTAGTTGTGACATATTGTTCTTTATGAAATATCGTAGGAATATTCATAACCTGAAGAATTTAGTGTAGGTAAGGAATGCTACCTTGATATCCAAAGATCTGATTTCGAAACCAATAATTGCTTGAAGTTGAAGTTATTGCACTGCACACCCATCAAATATACTCTACATTATTAAATGTTTTTAGCTCTGATTTGAATGCACCACAAACTAGATAAAATTCTGCTGGGGTATTAAAAACTGCATTGGTTGCCAAATGTGACACCTAAAACTGTGTTCGTATGGTATTAATATACTCATAAATACAGCTACGAGGTTGTCATAACTCAATAAAATATTATACCACTATATTGTCAAACGTGTTATTTGCATTGCATTAATGAATACGTTAATAAATTACATCGAACACTTTCCGATATAATGAACATATAAAAGTAGCACACAACTGTACACCATTAATTAAATTTAAAAAAAATATATATTTTTATTTACAATGCGGGACATAAACGCTAAGGTTTAAACGGTTCGTCTTTGTATTCATGCGCCTAGTAAAATTTTTTGATGCCGCAGACAGTAAAATGCTGGTTTTTCAATTTAAAAAAAATTAATAACCATAAATTTCACCTATAGTGTTAATACGACGATAAAAAATTAAACAGTCGTTAAATTTTATTATTGGTTGTTTATTATTTATCTACAGTTAAATGTTATATTTGTATGTACAATGTATTTAAATTCAAATGTTAAGTTTGTAAAAAATAAAAGCTGTAAAAAGATAAATTTAATTGATTTTTGTTGGTTTATAGTGATAAGTTAGTATTTTAATGAACAATAAATTAAACCGTTGCCTCTTGGATGTCGGCAATTTTTAAACACATGAAATTATTTTTATGTTTGTTTGAACGAGCATCCAAGCAAGGAATTTTAATTTCTCGTACACTTTATTTGAAATAAAATAACCAAATAGACATGTGATGAGCATCATAAAAAAATCTAGAACATAAGTTAGAACAACCTTTCCCAAACTATGTTCCAAGGAACACCGGTGTTCCGCGGAAAGTGAGTAGGTAAGTATTCCGTGAAAAACTATCAAAATTAATATGGACGAAACCAGGGATTGAAACCGAAAAAATTTTGGTTAACGGATAACCGAAATCGAAAACTTTATTTTTATAACTGTTTTTTGTTTCTGTAGAAACCGATTTAACTTATAAACAAGGCTTTAAAAAGCGGTAAAAAACGGTTTTTGACATTATTTAGTTTAGGAATGTAAATGATGGTAAAATATTATTTATTTATAACTTTTAATAAACAGTGTGACCCATTTTAAAGCGGATCACCCCTATAAAAAGTTTATTTATGATTCGATAAACGATAAAACATCAAAAACTGCACTTTGACACACTATTTTAAAATTCAGTTTACTCTTACAAAGTTTACTATGATGTTTTTTTTCGATGTCAAAATTGGCAAAATTTGTTTAGCGATTTTTTAATCTAAAATCTGATCACACTACTAGATTCGGGATGCTCTCAAATGGGTTTGTACCAAATTTCATGAAAAAATATTTATTATTTTTTCTTTGTATTTTTCTATTTTTTTTCTTGTAAATTAAGTTGTTCACCCATCAAAAATTCAATCAAAGTTGCGATTTAAATACTGATACGAATAAATTGTTGCTTATATAAACGATTTTACGTCAAATTTTTTTTTTTAATGCCAACTCTAACTTTTATTTTTACATACATTGCCAATTTAACCACAAATATTAAATTAATAATTAATCACTTAATAATAAACACTTTTTTATGAAATTTGGTACAAATCCATTTGAGGGCATCCCGAATCCAGTAGTGTAGTCAGATTTTAGATAAAAAAATCGCTAAACAAAGTTTGCTAATTTTGACATCGAAAAAAAAATCATAGTAGGCTTTGTGAGTGTAAACTGAACTTTAAAATAGGGTCTCAATGTACAGTTTTTGATGCTTTATCGTTTAAAAAAAAGTTCATGAAAATCGAATCATAAATACACTTTTTATAAGTGTGATCCGCTTTAAAATGGCTCACAATGTAGCGTTTAGTAATGACTTCTGGTAAACTAATCCCATTTAATACAGATTTTGTATTTTTTAAAGTAATTTTCATTTAAAAAGGATGTTAAAAAAACGGTTTTTAATTATTTTGGTTAAGGCTTAACTTTTTTTGCCATTCAAAATGACGGTTTCGGTTAAAAATCGCTTTTACGGACAAAAAATAACGGTTAATAGTTTTTTTTTACCGGTTTAAAAAACCGGTTTCGTGCCTTGGGCGAAACAGGAAATCTGTTGGTAGAAGTGTATTGATATTTGTACAAATGGTGCTTAAGCAATAACGGGATAGATAAAGGGACGTGTATCAAGTATCCAGCAAGTACCTACAAGAGCCACCAAAAGTCATTGCGTTTTGCATAGACAAGCACCAGTAGCAAAAAAATTACATATTTAAAAACTGTATTGGTTGAAGCCTTAAAAATTATCAGCTATGTAAAACTCGAACGCTTCGATCCAGATTTTGTGCGATAAAATAGGTAGTGCACATAACGCACCTTTATTACATGCTGTGTGAGATACCTAGCTAATTGAAAGAAATGTACTATAAAGGCTTTTTGAACTTCGTAGTCTTCTTAAGGTCACATAATTTAGGACAACATTTTATAGAATTTTTAACAAATTCTTCGTGATTGATCTTGCGTATCATCTGGCAAATATTTTTACAAGGAAATTAATCTATGATTTACCTACAACACAAGAATATTACGATTTATAATATAAGAGATAAAATTGCATCTTATAATAGAAAGTTATACTTCTGGATTTCCACACTTGTATAGAATAATTTTGATTGTTTTTCCGCCTTGTATGCATTATTGACTAAAATAAATTTTTAAGTGGATGAAGAAGTTTCTAACGTAATTTTAGAAAAATTGCATGACTTACAATAAGCAACTCCTTTGCAATAATTTTTAAAATGCAATGAGTACTATTTCTGGGTTCTGAATCTATTACCAGTAACAGCAAAGCCAGCATGCTTCAGTACGAATAATTATAAAAATCTAATTTATTCAATTAGATGACAATTAAAACAAACATGCAAGGAACTGCCATTAAATGTTTAATTTTATAGTTACTCCTCAACAGTTTTGCTTCCTGAAATATTTACTTTTTTTATACTGTTGGAGATATACAATGGGGCGCCTTTTTAAGAAGGTCTATGTAAATCAATCGGTGTTGTAAGGTATCTTATTGAAAGTTGAAAATGCAGTCAAATCAAGACCGCGCATTGCTGTTGCTAGATAATAGTTTGTTCGAGCGTCAAACCGATAATTCAGTTCAACCAACATTGCGATGTAACAATTGTTGCAACACTTTTTGTACTAAGATCGTGTTACTTGTTTATAAAACGTAACAGCCTTGATTCTGATATGGAAATGAATGTATCTGCAACCTATTATCATCATTCATTTACCATCATAAAGCAGTAGGAGGCGCGCAGTGAGCTTGCAATACTATAGATTTTTTTTTTAATATAAATTGATTCTTTACACTGAATGTATACCCTTTATAAGCAACCCAACCGCCTATAAATTTAAATATTATGTACTTGCTAAATCGCTGCTACCTGGTATAGCAGGCTCTTGATTTATTGTCGAAATCACTGTTGTATAATCATATTAATAACAGGAAAAGATACGAACATTTTTGTACGTTCCACTTCATTAATTTCAGCTTGCAGTATAAATGATGTGAGGAAATCTTTAAGTATTGCATTATGATGCCCAGATTTATATTCTTAGCCTTCTAAACATTGCTGAACGTACACACTTTAACAAAAATTTGTATAATTCAGTTTAATTAAAAATCACACGTTTTATCTATGAAGAAGCTCTTTTGAAAAGAGACTACTAGTTTCAAGAATCTACTCTACTTCAGTATACATCCATTTAAAAATAATAAAAGAAATCAATCATTTATTAAGTAATATTTTTTTTTTACTGCATTTGATTTAATTGTTTATTTTATTTAGTAATAAGCGTTAATTAAAAACATAAGTCTTTATTGGCTAGTGTTATTATCATATCTTTGTTGTTTTCTGCGAGATGTTTTAACTTTGCACATTCAAAATTATTGTTATCAAAAATAATCGTGTGCAAAAACATTAATTCAAGGTAAAATCCACTTTGTTTTGGCGCTGTTTTGATGGATCCTACGATAAGATAGTCGTTACTTAAGTTTGTTGCTTAATTCTATGCTGTATCTTGCGCGACTTTTTTTAAAAATTAAATGCATATTAAAAATATTACCTTGCTGATCGTAATGATACACCAAACTGCATAAAAAAGCGTCATGTGAGATTTTATCAAGTGATAATCGGCTGCATGCGTCAAAGTTTAACTTATAAGTTTACAATCTGAATTTTTCATTTGCGGTTTTAACGGTGTGCAAGCAAAATTTTACGTAACTGGACAGTGGCGTAGCCAAAGTGGGGGTTCAGAGACCTAAACACTTTATTTTCAGATTTGTTGCATTGAGGGTAGTTCACACGGTGAACTTCATGGCTTTTAATGTCATGACATCGCTTGACATTCGGTGTCACGGCACTGGGTGTTCACACGTAGTTAATATGATGTATTTGAGTGTCCCGACATCAAAATAAAAATGGCCGCGCTTTTAACTGCAGCCGCGAATACTGTAGAGCAGTGGTTCTTAACCTTTTGGTAGTAGCGGCCCCCTAAATATCCTAAAATATTTTCGCCGCTCCCTAGTTTGTAGTAACAAAAATATTACGATTTGTTTAGAAGACATCTTTCCGATGGTTCGAGTAAAATAGGGAGAAAAAATATTATTATAAGATTCCAATATTTTAAAAAGTAAAAACGTTTTATACATTTTTCACGGCCCCCCTTAAAATCTTTCACGGCCCCCCAGGGGGCCGCGGCCCCCCGGTTAAGAATCGCTGTTGTAGAGCAACTAATTATTTTGAAGTAGCTATATTCGGGAATAGATTTGTCCCATAAACAAGGATATTGTTGATAATGCTCTTAAAACGTTAGAACATCTATTGAGGACATGATAAATTGGAAATCGATGACAAATAAATAAATAGTATTTGTCTATTGTGACAAATACGCGTTTTCAAAATATAAGTGTATGGACAGGTACCGCATTTTTTTAATTAAAAGTTGGCAGTTGATGTCAGCGTCACGACATCGCTAGTGTCACGGCACTAGCGTCATATCGTGGCATCGCGACATCAGGCTGTTCAGACGACGACATTTGATGCGACAGCACGTAATGTCACCGTTACTACGTTTACATGGTGAAATTAATACGCATTGAGTCAATTCGCATTACATTAATTCGATATGTAAACAGTTGATAATACGCATTCTGTTCGCTAATGCGCATTTCACTAATGCGGAAATGCGCTTTTCATATGTGGCCTAGCGCGCTAACTTCGGGTTTAATTTTACATGTAAACAGTTAAACCCAGTTTAACCTAAAAATTTCGCGGACAGCCAACATTGCAAAAATAGTGACATATACTTTGTTTAAAGTGACCACACGTCCCGATTTTGGCGGGACTGTCCCGCTTTTTGGTGGACTGTCCCGCGTCCCGCCGATTTTTAAAAATGTCCCGCTTTTTAGAAAATATCTGCATTTCTTATTTTAAATGTACTGTAAAAATATATTACCTATTATTTATTAAGTATTATGGTGAATATAAAGAAATAAAAAATACATTAAAAAAAAACACATAAAATGCATGCAGAGTAAACTAAATTAGGCAATGTACCGAGTTAGATTTACTCGGTGGTGTTCGATCATTGTCGTTACGTCTCGGCTTAATTCAGATTAGTGCAGACAGTGCGGACTGCCTTTAGACAGTGCGGTTTGTTGTTCTCAATTTGACGTTCGGTTTGACTCATTATTTGATTGACGAAGGTAGAGCAATAGTCGCCACAACGTAACGGTCAATAAGGTAAAATTTAATACTCTTTTTTAGCCTTTGTAGTAAATTTTTTATTTATTTCTAGTATTTACCCACAGAATAAAAGATGAGTAAAAAAAAAATAGTACAAGTATATGAATGTACCTATACAATAAAATATATATAACTAAATTGTAATTCTCATTTCATCCCATTTGTCCCGCTTTGTCTCAATGAAAATGTGGTCACTTTAACTTTGTTGTGTGTAAAAATTATAAGGAACATTACATACATGGGAAGTACCCTGATAATACTCGCCGGTTTATAAAGTTTACCGCTTAGGTTGGCAATACAAACCTATTAACTTTGGGAGTTAGTACAAATGCGCATTAGCGCTACATATAAACAGCTCTCGATGCGTATTGGGGTAAATGCGTATTAACAGTCAATGCGTATTAATTTCACCATGTAAATGTAGTACGTGTGAACTACCCTTTATGCAGTGCTTCTGCTATTTCTAAATTATATCATGTCATGGTCGATCAAATGATACAAAAGTTATCTATGTTAATAAAAATACGATCTTGGCAGTGCTTCGTATTTAATGATCTAGATTTGTTGTTCAAACATTTAACAATTAACCTACAAGGCGTCGGATTTTAAAAGCCAGTGATCACCATACAAGGTGCTTACAATATTAATTTAAATCTTACTACAATGCTACGCCACTGTAGCTAGAAAAACATTCTCAAATCTTTCGATTGCATCATCCCAAGCTGTAATTTTAGCGAAGCTAATATTAAGTGTTTTCGACTTATTGTTCACTGGTATTAATTACTCCGAGTTTTATGAATCTCAAACGACACGGACACTAAAGCATTAAAACTTTATGTTTTTATTGACATATGCGGAATTATAATTGGACCCTTACATGTTTTGAAGGAGAAAGTCTCTTGGTGTTGCTAGGCTGGGCGTTCACAGACGTTATTTTATCACAATTCTCGGCTTTGTGAATTTTATTTGTTGTATTTGTCGTTATTTTTAAAAGATAATTCAGTTATTTTCCACTATCAGACGCAAATACGTTTCATGTTTTGACGTTATACTTTATACATCAAGCAAATAGATTGTTTTTGTAGTAAATTTTTTGTATTATTTATTGTACATTTGTGACTATAATTTCTGAGCTTTGATGCTAACTTATTGTTTATCATACCTATATTAAAAAAAAAGTTTTTGAAATATAATTTAATCTAAAAATAGCACTCATTTTTACAGTAATTATAAGTTAGTATTTTTGTGCAACTTATAAACAGAAAATATTTCTTTAAACACTACTCCATGTATACGTGTAAGCTACCTGACAATATAAAATACGTTGTTATAACATTTACAAACTTGATTATAATTAGGGTTCATTTAGTGTCTGTTCATGGTGCAAAAACTCTTGAAATATAATACTCTAACAATAAAATGTAGCTTAAATTTATGCAGGTATTGAAATGATACCATCACATCAATGTTGTTAATTTTTAAGCGTATATAATCGCTGCGTAGCTGATTCACCCAAACCTCACAGGAAATGCTTAGCACTAGTGCAATCAAAATAATAAATTCAACAACGGATGTTTACCAACACTTTTATATGTGACGAAGTATGCAGACTCATAAAAAATATTGCTTTATTAAATAAATATTTTGGCAATCACTGTCGCAAAATAATTATTATTCATACAAACCTTGTTCCGTTGCTGTTATGCACTGCAAATATGGTACGATGACTTTTAGCATTCGTCCAGTGACACCTTAATTATTTAAAAGAGCCACGCAAAATATTTGATGCGGTATACAGGGTGATTGAAATTCGAGTTTAAGCATGGGGATCTCGCTTATTATAATAGCTAGAGTATAGGTTTAAACTTGACAAAGTTGCTAAATTTGGTGCGTATTAATAATCCAAAGAGAAATTGGAAATATCTCAAACGGTATTCGAGAAAATTAGGAAAAACTGGAAAATACGATTCTTAAAAATTGTCTATAACTAACTCCTTTGGAGTATGAAATATTTCAAATAAGTAAAAAATTGCCCAAACAACTTTTTAAGCCGAATCGGATGGTGGTCACAAACTTTTCCTAGATCGATTCGTTTTTGTTTTATGACAACCAACTTTGTTTTTTCTTTAGGGCGCACTTTTCGCTATTTACATAATCAAATAGCATTTATTTTTCTAAATTCATTGATGTGTCACACATGGCGTTTTACTTCTTTATTGATTGTCAAATTTAAAAAAAAAGGTTCAAACAATAACCATTATAAATCAGATAGGCCGGTCGTTGTAGTTATGTTGTTTTCATGACAATCAATTAACAAACCAAAATTTTTGAAAGCCTATCACTTGTCACATTAAAAGATTCGTTAAAATGAACTTTAATAATGAAGAAAAACGCGATATACTGCGAATTTTTTATACAGTTCTTTTAAGTTTTGTTGTACGTTATCACCTGCTTTATACAAATTAACTTAAGTTTCTGTTTAACGTAGAAAAATAGTGTTTTTCCGAATATGTTTGTAATAAAAATGTTTTTTTTATTGTCATCTGAAACATTTCTGCCATATTTTTCTCCAATTTGGCAAAAGCCCAATATTTACCCAAGTTTCTGTCTAACGTACAAAAATTTGTTTGCGAGAGTTGTCTTCTTTCTGGATATGTTTCTGCATATCATTGATTTGCTGCTGTAGAATATCTATTCAATAAATAAAAAATTGGCAGCTTATCGCGTTTTACTTCATTATTGAAATTCATTTTTACGAATCTATTAATGTGACAAGTAATAGGCTTTCAAAACTTTTAGTTTGTTGATTGGTTGTCATGGAAACAACATAAACTACAACGACCGACCTACAGGATTTATAATGGTTATTGTTTAAAACCTTTATTTAAAATTTGACAATTAATAAAGAAGTAAAACACCATCAATGGATTCAGAAAAATAAATGCTATTTGATTATGTAAATAGCAAAAAATGGGCCTATAAGAAAAAACAAAGTTGGTTGTCATAAAACAAAAACAAATCGATCTAGGAAAAATTTGTGACCACCATCCGATTCGGCTTAAAAAGTTGCTTGGGCAATGTTTTTACACATTTGAAATATTTCATACTCCAAAGCAGTTATAGCCAATTTTCAAATATCGTATTTTTCGGTTTTTCCTAATTTTCTTGGATACCATTTGAGATACTTCCAACTTTTCTTCATATTATTATTGAGCACAAAATTTAGCAACTTTGCCAAATTTAAACCTATACTCTAGCTCTTAAGATAAGCGAGATCCCCATGCTTAAAATCGAATTTCAATCACGAGGTGTGCTTTTTATACTCGCCGAATGGGGTAGAAAGAGTTTGAAAGGTTCAGCTTTTATAATTCAATTTTTTAAGTATTCTTCTTAAAAATGTCTATCTTTGTCAAAACTTTCAATTAATTTTTCTAAACCTTTATAAAAATAGTTTCGCGATTTGCCTTCAAAATGTTCATTTATTGCTGCTTTCAATCATTGGCGAAATGCTTTCCACGAAAGTTCTTTTTCAAAATGGAACAGACGAAAATTGCCGTTTTTAATCCTGTTGACAATGTACACTAGAATAGCTCCTCTACACAGCTCCAATAACTGCTTTTAACGTTTTAACATTGAACTCAGTGTTCTTTTTGATACGGTGTAAGATTTCTCGGCAACCACCTTGCGCTGACTTTTGTGGAGGGTTGTTTCGGATATTTTGAGTCGACCATTTTTCATGAGGACATCTTCGACTTTTATGACCATTTCATGTGTTAGGACTTCACTTGGTCTATCACTGCGATCATCGCCTGCTAATAATTCTCTACCATGTTTAAATAAACGTGAACACTTATTAACCATAGTTTTATTAGATATAGGATCTCTATTAATATGATAATTGGACTTGAAAGTAATGGCATAGAAAGGGAAGAACATATTAATCAAAATCCAATATAACAAGAAGAGACACTTTGAAAAAGTAAGAAATTTCATTTATCTGAGGTTGCAAATTACTGATAACTGCTACAATGAGAAATAAATTAGATCGAGACTTTCAAAAGGTAATAAATGCGCGAGGTGTTTTGCAACAATCCTTAGATCAAAAAATATCTCAACGAAGGCCAAAGTAAGATTGTACAAAACAGTATTAAGACCCACTGTGACTTACGCTTGTGAAAGCTGGTTAATTAACAAAAAAAAAAGATCTTGAAAGGTGGGAAAGGAAAATATTGCGGAGAATTTACAGAGGAGTAAAAATAAATACCAGAAAATGAAGAAAAAGAACAAACGAGAAAGTAATGGGATAGTACAAAGAACCGTCCATAACCGAAGTAGTAAGGGCCCAGAGAATAAGATGGCTTGGGCATGCGCAACGTCTCTCCAACCAAAGAAACACGAAGATTAAAGCGAGGAGAATGGGTATGAGAAAAAGAGGAAGACCTAAGAAAAGATGGCTGGAAGCAGTCGAGTATGATTTAACAAAAAAATAGGAGTAACGAACTGGGCAGAAGCATAGAAAAATAAAGTGGAGGGAGGCAGCAAATCGAGCCCTAGGCCTAAATGGCCTGTAGCGCTTTTTATATACATATATATCTCCATAAACTGCTTGCATTTCATTCAGAATGTTTTTCACCATTGTTTTTGTTTTGTGAGGAGTTTAATTACTGCACAAAACTCAGAATTTGACTTTCTGATCAATGTTTACTAAGGCAGGTGTATCATTTGTGGGAGTATATTTACTTTTTAATATTATTTACTTCTATAGCTCACTTCACCGATAACGCCGCAAAAATTTTATGCAAAGTTTAATATCATATTAATCTAAACAATTTTACATACCAGTCGGTAACATTATGAAAGATAAAATGCTTATTGCAAAATAATACTGTTGATAGTTATTTACGTCAATACCATTACTGATTGATCAGTTTGTCCAGCTACAAACAATTTCATAATTTGACTTGTACAAGCATACGTTAATAATAGTGTGGCTTTGTTGTTAGCCGCAGTAGATATATTATCAAAAGAAATATTTAAATTAATTGCTGCTCAGATATGTATCTTCATTCACGCTATAATTTTAATCTTTATCGTGATATTAAGACAAGATCTTGTGTAGTAAGAGCGTAGTCTAGGCATGTATGAATGCTTTGCAACGGTAGCTAGATAAATGATACGATGAAATGTTACAATTTGCTGCTGATAGAAGCTTTTTGCTGGCATTCTTAGGACGTTTGGGTGACAAACATTGTAGTTTGTAATTAATAAACTTTATAAATTAGAAGATAGCTCACTACGATTAAATAATTAGTGTAGTCGTTTATTTTCCATTAATATTTATTTACTAGCAACTGTTTGTAGGGTTCTTCGAGTCATTTATACTTAATATCGTATGGTTAATTAAAAGAAAATTAATAACAGGAAATACAGTATTTTTTAAGTAAGTTACACTTACGAGGGGTTATTAATAAGTTTTTGATCTAACCTAGAAGTTTTATTCAACAGTAAAACTACGAAATTAATGTTTAAAAATCAACGCTATCATGTCTTGATGCAGCCACTGGTTTTTGTTAATTTTAATATATTTTATGATATAAATCTGCATTCAAGTTTAAATTTAATGAATGCACAATTTTAATTGTAACTCGCACATCCATCATTTTATCTTGAATAATTTGTATATAATATATGTAATTATAAAGATAATTGTACGTTAAACTTAACATGATATAGTTCACCTCAGTTGGTTCATGATTTATTTCATGACACACTTGGTTATTCTTAAAAAATGTATAATTAAAATATTTAACCATCCCTATTCCTCTGTCATCCATGTAACCTATGAAATGACTAAATATTGTAATTAAAAAAAAAAAGACATTTGTGAGTCAATGTTTTTGCGCTGTTTTTTTTATAGAATATTACATCTATCTAGATATTTTAAGTTTCTCCTGTTTCTTGATATATAAGGTTAATTTAAACGATTGTTTACTAGTTTTCAAACAGGTTTAATATTTTTTACTAAACATCCTACGTCTTTCGTTAGTTTATTTTTACCAACATCCTCAGCGCTAAAAAAATGATTATTTTTTCCAGTTTAATCTGTACAGAAAATGATTTTGTTTTATAACATAGTCAAAGAAACATTATTATTAATACTTAAAAGTTAAGTAAAAATAATAAACGTGCTTGAAAACCAGTAAACCATCGTATAATTAAACCTTATATTACATCTAGAATAAGTAGTTTCTTTTTTAAACTGTTTAGATTTAAAGTAACCAATAATTAAGGCATTTTGATGAAAAACCCTAATCGATTTTGGCACAAAATTCTTAGACAAAAAAGCAAAATGCAATTTTGATCAAATATCATCCATCAGATTGTAAAAAAACGCAATTAATAGTCATGCATTTGCATCAAAAATGTCTCTGCCAACTATCATTATTGTAGTCGTAAAAAAAACCACAATAGGGTGGTGTCTGCTTCGGTACCTAAAAGAGAATGCAATAGCTTCGTGTATGTACTTCATACAATAATTCAGACGTAGTCAATGCCCTGAGTTATTGAACTGCTTTATAGAGAAGCCGCAACTATTGTACGGTCTGAATGTCCATTGATAGAAATATAAATCTTGTAACTTGTGACTAATAGATATTCGATTGACGTCCGTTTCTTCCGCGTAACAAAGTGCACTAGGAATATGAAATTTCGAAGACGACCAGTTTTTTATTCACTGCAAAGTGCAGAATTATGTGTGTGACTAGGAGACAAAAGTTCCGTGAAATACTTAAATTTTTGTAGTCTTAAGCCCCGGAAAAAAGAAGCCGAGACGTAAGATTCAATACAATTTTTACAATTTTTAAACTTTCAAAATTAATATTTTTAATACCTATTTTGAATTTATTGAGACATTTATGAGACCAAATAATGAATTTTTAATGTACAGGGTGGACCAAATTCGAATGTTTTACGGGGTATCTCCCTTACCGTAATAGATAGCGAAAATCTGATTTTGGTCTCTTGGGCTATTTTTTTGAGAAAATTACGCCTATGTAATCAGATTTTTTCTATCGGATTCCATTTTGGCACTACAGACGAAAAATGAAATTTCATCATTTTTGAAAATTTGCTGTAACTTCTTTATTTATTAAACTAGAACAAAATGTTATATAGGTTTTTTATACAGATTTTTTTGTTTAATTCGAGCATTAAATTTTGCCATGATTTCGTAAACAAGTGATGTTTGCTATTATTATACAACTAAACGTCATTTCGAAGTAAACTTTTCATTTTTAAAGCAAATCCGTGTATTATTTTGTATTTTATAACTGTTTATTGTGGCATTGTGAACATGGCTTTTGAATTCTTTGAAAAGTATAATATGTTAGAATATTACTTTGTAAGTGATAAAAACGTAGCGCCTGTTTCAGAATTTACTTGGCAAAGACGTTTAGTTGTTTAATAATAGCAAACATCACTTGTTTACGAAATCATGGCAAACTTTGATGCTCGAATTTTTACAAAATTTGCCATATCTTGGTTATTTTTTGCAAAAAATATATAAAACTATATATTTTTGAAAAGTTAAAAAAATACTCTTTCACATAAAGTCATGGCCAACTAGGGTTTCCATTTTAAAAAATGTAAGTTTACTTCATATCTCGTCAAGGTGGCTAAGAAAAAATTACTTCTGTTTTTAAATTAAGCATCAAAATCTGTATAAAAAACCTATATAACATTTTGTTCTAATCTAATAAATAAAGAAGTTGCAGCAAATTTTCAAAAATGATGAAATTTCATTTTTTGTCTGTAGTGCCAAAATGGAATCCGATAGAAAAAATCTGATTGCACAGGCGTTATTTTCTCAAAAAAATAGCCCAAGAGACCAAAATCAGATTTTCGCTATCTATTACGGTAACCGAGATACCCCGTAAAACATTCGAATTTGGTCCACCCTGTATGTGCAATACTTTTTCATGTTTTTATGGACAAAGGTATGCTCTTTCAATAAGACCATCAACATTTAGAATTGACTTCACACTTCACGATTCACAATTTAACTCATTTATCAATAAATAAAATGAACAATCATTTTATATACAGCGTCATTCAAAAAGTCTGCAACAAATGGAAAAATTTTTAATTATCGATTTCTCAAAAAATTTTATTCTTGATAAAAGTTGGTGCATAGTCTAAAACTAATTTTAAGATAAAAAAAGTTAAACAAAAAGTGGTAGGACACTAGATTTTAGGGATTTTTGAAATATTCGCAGGAGTAAAGTGCCCTTATTTTAAGAGATACAAAAAGATTGTATGGGAAAGAATTATTTAAAACCTAAAAATAAGGCTGAATTTCAATTTTTACGGTAAAATTACAATTTTTATTTGTTTAGAATTTTTAATCACTTTACAATTACGAAAATCGCTAAAATCTAGTGTTTTATAACTTTTTATTGAACTTTTTTCATCTTAATATTAGTTTTAGACCATGCACCAACTTTTATTAAGAATAAAATTTTCTGAGAAATCAATAATATATTTTTTTTCTATTTGTTGCAGACTTTTTGAATGACGCTGTATATTTTTCTATACGTAGTATAGATAGATCTATAAATCATTCAAGTGTTGCAGTTGGCTTATAATGTATATTAAAAGTCGATCGTGAATTATTGTTTTAATTACGATAGCACGTAACTTCCTCAACGCCTCTTTAACGTTATAATAAATCACGAATTATAAAGATACCGTTAATTTACTTGTGGCATCGTTTACAAAGGACGTGTGTCTTTATAATTCATATTAAAAAAGAAAATCACGTCCGGTACTTTCAACAAGATTAATACTTTGTCGTTTAAATTCTCTATGAATAATTTACATGAACGGAGAAACTTTAATTCATAAATAATTAATTAGTGTTTTAAATATCTCAGTTTATTTCAAAATCACATATTTAATGTAAAAAATGTCTTTCAAGTATAGTTTTGGATTAACGTCGTTATTAATTATGATCGTTGCTACTAGGGTTTCTCATATTATACATTTTTGCTGTGAAGAAATTGGTCTTCGTACAGGGATTTCCCGGTATTTCCCGGGTTCCCAGAACGTAATAAATTATATCAATATTTTGAAATAAATAACCTGAAAAAGAAAGGCAGCGGTTTATTACTTAAAAACAACTCCAGATCAAATACCTACGTAAGATATTTTGCTTCATGATTATTGTAAATAATAAAATAATATTGGTGAGAGAAACATACCTTTCCGAAATATTACCTTTCTATTGCAATTTTATTTTAATGAAAACTAATATAATTTTTACAATAAATGAAATTGTCTTGAGGGCATCTAGCAGCAAAAATACATCTTTTTTATCAATAAATTTCATTTATAAGCTATTTTTCTTCGCATTACCAGGGTACACAAAAATAGAACTGTAAACGTATTTTGATGAAATAAACAGTCAAGTAGCCCGGAGTTCTTTACACATACCACGGGTTAGGGGATCCATTACTGGTAAACGGTTTACCGGTTAACTGGTTTTACCAGCCAATATGATTACCGAAATTCGGTAAATTTTGAGTACAAATACCGGTAATTTCGGTAATATACAATCACCTTCTCACAGTGGAACCCACAACTGTCCATACAAAAACAGTATTTTCTTCTGCAGGGGCAATATGGTACGAAAATTCGAACAAGTCTGAGGGATGAAACATGATACGATTTGTCTACTGGGCACACATTTTAATTCTCAAAAAGAACTGGATCTGAATATTTAAAAAAGTGTTTACCAAGTCTGGTCTTATAGGTACATTAAGAATTTGATTATTGATTTGTTAACGTGTTAAACTTATTTCGTATTGGTTATTGTTAATTATCTCTTTAAAATAATTAATTACAACTTAATGTTATTGTTAATTATTATCTTTGAATGAATTTTGCTTTGTTTATTAAGAAATTATGTATATGTTTATTTGTTAAAGTATTAAACTTTTAATAAAACTTAATAGGTTATTGTTAATAAATATTGCTTGTTAATCAGTAGTAGTACTGTTACACAAAATTTTCAGTAGTAATATAACAAGTGCATTGAAAATTATCGATAATTTTTGGTAAATATGCCCGAATACAAGCTGAAAAAATCACGAGTGAAGATTTGTCGAAAATTATAGATTATTTGCAATGCACGAGTTACATTTTGTCAGAAAATTTCCTTTACCTAACCTATCTGTCAAATTAAAATGTTGTTTAACTTAGATAAATTAAAGTATACCTACTACTTACTGCGATTGTTATTATTAATAAAACATTTATAACTAATTTTTAATATCAAGAAATATATTTTAATAAAAATTAATGAACCAAATAGTATTTAGGTACATACATAATCTGTTATGTCAAATTTTACAAGTACTGTCAGAGTGGTGTGTCAGGGGTGTGGTTTAATCTATATTAAAGTAACGTTATTGGTCGCCGACATCTGTCAAAAAATTATCAAGACCAAAATATTTTATTCCCTCTCCAAATTTATATTTTCCACCAATCAAAAACTCAGATTTCTTAGAAACAACCAATAAACGCATGAAAATCTGTTAATTGCGAAAAGTAAATTATCAGTGTATGATTATGTTTATTGGCCGTTTAAAGGAAATCTGAGTTTGTTATTGGTCGAAAACGCAAATTTGACAGGAGGATCAACTCCTGGCAGAGGAATGTAAAATTATTACCGTGTAATATTGTTCCTATTGGTAGTCTCTAAGAGATTTAAGATTAGTGATTGGTTGAAAACGCAAATTTGACAGGTGAAGGGAATTTTCAATGAAAAACAATTACCGGTAATTTTCCTGTTAACCGGTTTTTAATTAAAATATTTACTGTTACTGGTTAAAGAAAATTTTGGTAATTTTGAATGCCCTCCTACGGGTAAACATAATTTGTTATGCTAAAGCAGAAAACTATTTTAAAATATCAATAAATTTTTTCCATATTTTAATGTCAGCTAGGCTAGGTATTTATGATAAATTATGATAGTATTACAAAGATCTTTACAAACAATATACACATTTTTTTTTTCAATATCCTGGGATTTTCCGGGCACATAAGTATTTCCCGGGAAATATAAAATAGGTTAAAATGGACCGGGTTACCGGCATCCCGGAAAATAAACTTTAGTTGCTACGTCTATTCTATACTATACGTAGACAGGATTACAATCTACAGATGAAGAGATGGGAGTCTCGAAACGAGTAGATATTTTCTTTGAGAAGCGATATATTTTGTAAAAAAAAGTTTTTTTTTTAAACCAACCATCCATTTATAAATATTTAAATGTTCTTATAGTACCATTATGCTTATTCAGAAGTTTATAAGTAGGTACCTACTTAATTCACAAATAATATATTAATTTGTGCAACGGAGGTATCGTTTCCTTAAAAAACAAAAAATCCCGGTTTTTACAATCATAGAAAAATAAAATTTACTAAGTTTGTAACTCATGGCTTGCAAATTTTTGTTTATGCCACTAGTTATTGCTACTAATTCTGTGAACATGTAATTATCGTTAAGTTTATTACACCTAATTAAATTTTATAACACTATAATCTCCGAAAAATAAAAATCGAGGTAAATAACAGAGTAATTTATTTGTTTTAAAGCTGCAACACAATTTTATGGTGTAAACATATCCTTTTCGTGGAAATATGTCAGTAGAATTTAATCATTTATTGGCACTATACTAAAGCAACTAATTGTGAAATTAAATTCTGGCATTGGACGTCTATCCACATTAGGTATATGTGAATTTGTGTCGTTTTTGGTGTCAATAGTCAAATAAAGTGATTTCACACCATGACTAATCCACCCAAAAACTAAAATTTTAATGCAGTATGGATTGTGTTTGAAGTTAAAAATCTTTTTCTTTATTTGTCTGCAAGGGTAATGTAAAGTTAAAACATGAAGCTTTCAGACAACGTCTACCTACAAAAATATGTTTACTGCAGTAATGAACGTGAATAAAAATTTAGGAGCTGGATAGGTTCCAAAACTTTTATTATAAAATTGGAACTGAAACGAACTTAATTACAGAAAAAACTACAGACTTTAACTTCATTCAACAAATAATTAACCCACTTAATATTGTGAATCAGAGCAATTTTTAATATTAAAAGTTCTTTTAATTATTATAAATTAGAAACGGATATGGACATTATTATTATTAAAAATGGTTCTCTGGAAATATAACAAAGACGATTTAAAGAAACAGTGTCATGCTAATTTGTAACTAATAAAATTGTTTAGTGGTCTTTAAATTTTATAATATTTCATCGACATTTCTAGATAGGATCCAATTTTAATTCAGCAACCAAATTATCTAATTGTTTATTGAAACTTTGAATAATAAAATTCATGATATAACGTGATCGTTTCCCTTCTTGAAAGTCTACCAAATTTATACAACCACTTAAGCCAAAACGTATTCTATTTCGCTTTATATCTAGCAAATGTTTCTGTTCCTAAAAGTAGTGCTGTTGTAACGGGTAATAAAATTAATGTGATCTGAAGTTTAAAGTGGGTAGAACTTACACCTTACGAGCGTGTATGTCTTTTTGGAGCGTGCGTAGACTAACGGTTTACTGATTACCATCTCAAATCTCGATCACACATGTATACAAAGATGTTCAAGTTGAAATTGCATGCGAAATGTTTGATATTGTGTTGAGATACTGATGAAAATTAATTCAAAGGACGGCCAAAGTATGCTTTATAATAGTAATCACTGGAAATTATTATAGAGAACAAATTATTGCTTGTTAGAAAAGTTCAGGAACTGCTATACCGGGCGATTTAGTTTGACTGTCGCACTATTTTAAGAGAAAAACATGTTAACGTCATTTCATAAAGAATTTCTTGCGATTTACCAAAATAAGAGTTTTATTGAGGTTTCCTCTTAAAATAACAAAGTAATAGGGGTGTGACAATCACACCGAATCGCCCGGTATATGCTAGTTATCTATTGCAAAGTTCTGTTGCATGCAACGGATATAGATCATAATTAAACAATACCAATACAGAACAGGGTTGAGCAAAATTTGATTTTTATTGAAAAATCTAAAATTCTGGATTTAAATTTAAAAAATCACGAATTTTTGATTGTTTTTAAGAAAAGAAAAAAATTGGCATTTTTTCTTTTTAGAACTAATTTATTCATTATTCACACCACAATATATCTTCTATACAGCGTCATTCAAAAAGTATCAACAAATAAAAAAGATTTTTTACTAAAAATTTCTCAGAAACTTTTATTCTTGATAAAAGTTGGTGGATAACCTAAAATTCATTTTCAGATGAAAAAAATTTAATGATAATTCATAAGATACTAGATTTCAGCGATTTCAGAAATATTTTAAGAGTCTTATTTAATGAGTTACAAAAAAAAAACTTCATAGACAAAGATTGTTCAGATTTCAAAATGGTGAAATTTGTCATTAAAATTTCAATTTTCATTTTTATAGTAATTTTAACATCAAAAAGTCTGCAAAAATGAAAAAAACGTTTTATTATTGTTTTCTCAAATAATTTTATTCTTGAGAAAAAATCGTGCATGATCTAAAACTAATTTTAAGTTAAAAAAAAAGTTCAATATAAATTCATATAACACTAGATTTTAACGATTTTAGAAATATTCGAAAAGAGTAAAGGGTACTTATTTTAAAAATTTTAAAAGGTGTAAAAAAAGTTGTTTATAATTTAAAAATAATATCAAACAAATTATCGTTCCGTTTTCCCTTGTTTTTTTTTACTCCTCAAACAAGAGCACTTTAATCTTTCGAATTGTTCTAAAATCGGTAAAAGCTAGTGTTGTATGAACTTTTTTAACCTTAAAATAATTTTTAGACCACGCACCAACTTTTCTAAAGAATAAAATTTTACGAATAAACGAAAATAAAAAACTTATCAATTAGTTGCAAACTTTTTGAATAATGACACTACTATAAAATTTAAAAAATGAAATTATAACGTCAAAGTTTGCATTGTCATATTTTCGGTTTCTAAACAATTTCTTCTCATGAATTTTTGCGTAAATTTTAAAATAAGGGCACTTTACATTTGCAAATATTTTCAAAATACTTAAAATCTGGTGTCATATGAATTTTCTTCCATCTTAAAATTAGTTTTAGGTCATCCACCAACTTTTATCAAGAATAAAATTTTCTGAGAAATCGATAATAAAAAACTTTTCCAATTGTTGCAGACTTTTTGAATGAGGCTGTAGATCTTCGACTAAAATTAATTATTATTGTGAAAATTTACAAAGTAAATCTAATGGAATGCGTCTCTAACAAGAAAATTCCTGTAGAGACTTTATTTCTCTCTGATCTATAAGAAGCCAATAGGTAATATTTCCGGCGGTTGTTTCAGCGGGTGGAAGTCAAACGTGTGCATTTAATTTATGTGACGTGTGACGTTGAATCGTAAAAAAAAGGTTTGAGTTGAATCATGGTTTTAATTTTTAAAAATCAGCTGATTTAAATCATGATTAAAATCGTGATTTAAATCAATTGATTTAAATCAGGCCAACCCTGATACAGAATAGCCTATTTAAATGTTTTGAAATGTTGGAATTGTACTCAACATTTTCTTTAGGTACCTACATACAGTGCTTTGTGATTTTACAGTTGGAGTGCCATAAAATCCATTTTACCTGTTTACGGAAGTTCCGATACTGTACAGGGAAGTTTTACACCTTTCTAAAAACCACTTAAGGGTACCAGTATAATGTATCCACTTAGCTTTACCATTAGCCGTACTAAAGCTAATAGTGTTAAATTCCTTACGACTTCTGTTTGCCAACAATCTGCGCCAGACATTGAGTCAGACACCCAAACAAACCTTTATTGCGGTAATGCCGTTCCTCTTTCTCCTACGTAAAGGCACTGTGATGGAACAACCAACAAAGAATTCGAAATATACCTGGAGATTACCTGCCGGTAAAAATCTCTTTTAAATTACCAGACGGCGTGGAATTTGAAGAGGCCTATTGTAGGTATTGAACTGAACTATATTTCACTTACCATGTTGTTAAGACAAATTGATTGTGACATTATACGGAAGAAATTCTAAGCAGTGAGTTCGAATATCGAATGGATGTGCTCCTAGCATTAGCCATACATATTCTTACTAATTTAAAATATCTGTTCACTAGATATTTGTTTATTATTCTAGGAATATACAAAAACGTCCCTATATTTTGTTAAATAAAGACATAGCTAGTCACAAGTCTAATTTAAAAAAATTGTTTTACTAGGTACTATTAGATATTAAAATATGTACATTTATTTTTGAAAATTATGAACCTCTTAGATTTTTAGTTTAGAACTCTGACATACCAATGAAAAAATAACAAACATAGGTAGAAAATGCTACAATTTTCAGTATTTGTAAAATAAAAAACCAATTTAGTGTATCACCTAGAGTTTATAACTAATAACGAAGTTGGCAATACTTACAACCTTACAAGTTATATTTACCCAGAAATTTTGGCAAACTTTTTAACGTAACATAAAATTCGTACTTTCTACGATCTAATACATACACAGTCGTTATTTGTATATTTACATCGCTTAGTTGTAATGCAACAAATGTATTATAACAAAAACAATATTCCCTTGTACTCCAACATATTTTAATTTAAGTATCTGGCAACCAGCAACGTTAAATACTTCTTTATTCGTAATCTGTTCTTTGTTTAGGTTTTTTGTCCTGGAGAATCTGTATATAATTAGTAACCGCTTTCGTGTTCAACTTTTTCTTTGAAGAATCTAGAAATCCTGTAGTAGTTAGTAAACATTCCGATGTTCAACTTTTTCCTTTGACAAATCTAAAAGTGTTGAATTTAAATTGTGCATGGCGCATATCGTGAACTAATGTATGTAGGTTTCGCTTGGTAGTTTATTTTTTCGTCGTAGTACAACCGCAATTTATCAGTTTCAGATCTTTAAACCATGCTTGCAGTACGGTACTGGATTTGCTATATTTTTTTCGGTATTATTTTTAGTTGTAACGTTACATACGCGCGCACGAAAGATAAATTACCCATATTAATTACCTTTGTGCGCGTTATAAAGTTTAAAGTTAATCAGTTTTGATTTAAAATTGGGATGCAATGCATGCAATAATTAGCAATAAACATGGAAGGAAATCGTTACTTTATATAAACATTGAAAAACGATACTTCATTATTTTAATTTTTTTCTTTAAAAAAAAATTGCTTGCTTATAATAATATATAATAAATTATATACAGGGTGTTTCACTTTTCCATGGGACACTATTGCTATCTTCGTAAATAATGAAAATGGGTTAAATGGGACAAAAGTTAGCTATTTAAGAGTGTATTTTAAACAAGATCTTGTTTTGTTTAAAAATTCCATGGCTTGCGTGATATAACGTAAAAACTAAAATCGATTAATATTTTTAAACTTAAATATCTCGGCTATTGTTGCGAATACACAAAAACGCCATAAAAAATGTTTTGTAGATTTGGTGTGCTAAAAGATGGCGATAGTCAGATTTTTATTTATAAATTACCGTGAGAGATATTTGACAAAACTACTTTTTTTTAAAATGGCAATTGTAGTAGGTGATTACTAAGATTTAAAGATTATGTTTTTCTCCCTACAATGATATAATATTTTATAGGTCTTTTTTTTTAATTCGCGAAATAATCTAAAAAAATGCAAAATTTTAAGATAAAAATCAACGTTGCTATGGAAAAAACAATAATTGTGTTAACTGGATATAATGTAAATCAACATATGTAAATATTTTAAATTCTTTTTTGCTAATGTCTTATTTAGAGGTATAAAATACATTCATGTTATGACTATTAGTATGATTATTTTAATTTCGAATTACATTTGTTTTAATATCACCGCTTAAAGAGTGACGGGATAGACAAGCAAGGGTCGAAATAAAACAATTGGTCGGTTATTGCTTTTTTCCCATGGCAACCTTGAATTTTATCTTAAGATTTTGGAATTTTTAGGTTATTTCGCTTATTTTTAAAAATAGACAGATAAAATATTATATCATTGTAAAGAGAAAAAAATAATCTATTTATGTAAGTCATCACATCCTAACACCGTCATTTAAAAAAAAGTTGTTTTGTCAAATATCTTGCACGGTAATTTATAAATAAAAATCTAACTATCGCCATCTTATAGCTAACTAAATTTGAAAAATATTTTTTTTTCGGCGTTTTTGTGTATTCGCAACAATAGCCGAGATATTTAAGTTTAAAATTTTTTATCGATTTCAGTTTTTTCGTTATATCACGCAAGCCATGGAATGTTTAAACAAAACAAGATCTTGTTTAAAATACACCCCTAAATAGCTAACTTTTGTCCCATTTAACCAACCTTGTATTTTAATTATTTACGAAGATAGCTATAGTGTCCCATGGAAAAGTGACACCCTGTATACTTCAAACTAAAATTATTTTTTCATATTTAATTGTTTTCATCTTACTTAATGGCTATTTTGGGTTACATTTGATCAATTTAAATAAAACCATCAGACAGAATCTAATAATTAACACATTATCATAGTAAACGTAGATAAATTGCTTAAGTTATTGGATAAAATAGAAAAATGTCTTTAATTCAGTAACGTTTGGCTACTAATATTAATAAAATTTGTCTGTGTTCTTTGTCATTTGCATTTTACCTAAAGTTCGGCGTTATTTTTTTTTAGAAAATGAACTCGTCATTCTTTTACCATTTGGCAAAAAAGGTCAAAGTATCAAGTTAACGCAAAAAGTAAGATAAAATTGACACCAAGACTTGGACTAACTACACCAAGTCGAATACCGCCGGTCAATTTTGACTATGTAGGTAGGTAAACAATATTTATAATTTTGATGAGTAGGTACTTCATGCATCGGAATTATTAAGTGATTTTAATTAATTTGTACACGATCAAATTGTATTTGAAAATGTAGCTCTCATTTTTTTGTGCAACTACTGATGTATATTGATACTACTACATGAATTTTCAGACACACATAATGCACACACTATGACAGCTATTTCATTTCAACAACATAGATTGTTATTTTAACAGTATATAAAACGCCGAGTGGTCACATCCGTTTATTTAAAACCTACGGATGTAAAACACGATTACCCAAATATTTAAATCGTACACCATAAAACTCCACTTTATTGCAACATTATGATAAACAGTGGCTAATGTACGGGCCTTTGTACAAAAAAAGAAACATCGTGTGTTAAGCTAATTAAATATATTTGCTAGGATGTACAAAAAACAGCCATTAATTTCTTGCATTGTAAAGAGTTGAAAGCGTCCCACTGGGCATCTCCCACAGAGCAACCCACGTCCCACCTGACTACCCTTTGAAACCGTTCTGCTATCCACATGGCATAATAAAGGAAGTGATCTTATTGTTTTCGACATTGTTCGAAAGGGTTGGATGTAAACGATTTATTTTTTCATTTCCTTTTAATTGTAACGAATTTTCTCACCATGGTGCACCATCAGATGTAAAGCGATTGTTTTAGTCACTGAGCCATAAACAAAACAGAATCGAAATATCAAACATGCAATCATACCTTGCATAATTAATAATTTACCGGCTAACATTTGTTGAAATATAAACATGTGTATAGGTTGCTCCACCTAATTTGGGCCACTATGGATGTCTCGTTTAGCAAATGTAAACAAATTAAATTAGTAAGAATTCATCGGTAATAGAGCTCAATTTAAAGAGATTTACAAATATTTGAAAAAATTCATCGTTAGCGTGTTAAAAGCTTTTTGCTACTTAAAAAGAGCTGAATTTTGTCCTTAACGATGATTTCACCTCACTAAATTTTGAAGATATAATAGTAAACGTTTGATTTTATTATAGACGCCATATTTACTTGAATAGTTAGCACTTTCCCCTCTATTTATCAACTGCCGTAAAAGTAAAAAAATTACTCCTTTAAATTTACAACTAACTTACGAGTACCAATTCATGTAAAGTCTTATTGGACCTACACATTTTCTATTCGCCTGCAATGAAAGTTGAAATGATTATTTAAATAACCTACGAAGGTCTGAATTATGACATACACAAAAGGAAACAATAAAAATATGATCGATAAATATGCATGGCAAAGTCAGTTTTGTTTTTTCTAATGTTAATAAATATTCCCCCGTCACATACATCCCAAGGAAACATGGTCGGATGTTCTTCTTTTAACAGTGACAGTTTGTTTTTTGCGCAGACTGTTCTCAAAACAATATATTTGTGACATGCATTAGAAAATGTTCATAGACAATAAAATCTAAATCGTAAAACTGTTTTTTTTTTACGATTGGTCGTTGGTGAACCGATGCCAGCCTTGACGGTTAAAGACCTTGCCCGGTTGTCGCTGACCAGTATTTTAAAGTTGACTAGCGTGTTTAGTCTAGACTGACGTTCAGACTGGTATAAATTTGTTTTTATGTATTTTGTAATGTTTATCAATTAAATTAATACTTTTCTAGCTTTATTTAAGTGTATTATGACCACTTTAGCACAAAAACCTGTTCTATAATTTTTTTGCAGGTGTACCAGTAACTTTTATCCAAAATTTTATTCGAAAATAAATCTTTATGGTGATCTACCATAGGACATTACATAGCTAGTGCAATTAATCTAAGGAAGTAACTAGAAGACTTGCGATTTAATCGAATAAGTACCATTTTTTTCTGTCGTTCAATCATTAAAGATTTTTTTTTTAAATTCTATATTTTTTTACGCAATATTTCCTAGCGACCTATCGAATCGGAAAACTCACAATTTTTAAAGTTGTGTAAGACATAAAAACGAACTATTTCTTTTTTGATATAGATACTATTTTTAAACTTTTTAAAAATCGATTATTCTTTTATTCCATAATTTCAGAGCAAACCAAATATTGATTAAATTTTGATAATCTTAGAATTTTTGTACACCAAAATTCTGATAATTCTTGCACCTATTGCAGTTAATAAAACACACATATTTCAAAATACTTAGTGAGGTCAATGCCTTGTTAATATTTTATTTCTGGTTTCAGGGCGAAAATGAGGGGTCCAATCGAAGCATCCAAATAGTAAGTATTGGCCTAATGTTTAAAAACAAAATATCGTCTCATTAAAATGCACCCAGATTCGATCTGCCCTTAGACACTAGCGAATTAAATTGCAACACAATGATACTAATATTTCATGTATAAGAAGGCAATATATCATCAATTTTGTGAAGGTGGACCTCTTAGTAGGGTAGCGTTAAATATACCTGTATAACATTCAAAATTTCTCCAAGCCAATGACCTAACCGTAAGAGGGAGACATGTCGTAGATTTAAGCCGTACAAGTTTTATAATTTCGACTAATCTTAACTTTTTTATTTGTCCTGGTTCGGACCTGCCAGGTCAGCGTAGGTTGAACAGATATCCTCAGTTATCGTCTAGCCACGCCATCGTTTTAAGGTTAGTGTTTTGAGTGCCTACCAAAATCGGGCTAGTGAACGAGTAAACAATTGAACAGAGTGATTCATCAACTGTTTTTTTTAAGTATTTTACGACTTTTAGAAACAACCTGGTGCTAGACGGTGCCATCACCTGATTAAAATTTGGTAAATTTGCAGCAATACCTGTACTTTAAGTCCATATTACATGTAGATCTCCAATAATAAATAGCCTCAAGCTGTTAGATATTCGGCAAATCTATAGATCAGTTTTATAAAATCACTTTTCTGCAGTGATGCACTATGCACTATGCTCTCTGAATTATTATTATTAACATTATTGTTATTATTATTATTATTTAAAGCACTTTCAAAATCGGAGGTGCAAACATTTCGGTGGCCAAAATAAAATGTTGTTGGTTGATTAACTTATAAACAAGGCTGTAGTTTAGCGCGTGTTATTTGGATAAATACAAATTTTGTCAGCAGTTGCTGTTGGATTTTACATTTCAACAAGCTTATAAATCTTGTAACACACGACATTGTTTTGACGGTATTAAAATAAAAACCACATGACACATAATAGCAGACTACTGCAAGTGCCCACAAACATTGCTAAACATCCAAATTTTGGCATTTAGTTAAAGATGACAAACTAACTAATTACAGGTTTTAAATACAAGCAATATGATTATTGTTCGAAGTCATTAATACGAGTGTCGTACAACTCTTCTGATAATTTTAAAAGTCCTGATGGTCGATGTACAGTGTGTATTTTTACAATAAGAATGCATACAAGTTTATGATCTCAGTTAATTATTTATTGCTGAAATTAAATGAGCGACGAATGTACAGCACTAAAAACGGTGACAAGATTTTATTAATCCAAAAGAATGCTTGTAATAAAATTTTAGAGTTACTACTTAATTGCTAAAACAAGCTATGTAAAGGTTGTGCGTATCAAAGATATTTGTTTAATAAAATTCAAGTTCATTGCTATTTTTTTTAGAAGATGGTAAGATACTGCTTTCATTTTTTATTTTTAATCATACTTTTATTTTCTATTATTCTGTGGAAATATTTTTTATCATTGAAATTGTTTTTTAGAAAGACAAGGAAACAGTTTAAACAGTTGTTTACAATATCTCGACTAGTGTTTTTAAGTTTTTAATATACAGTGTGTACAAAAAGTAACGGATCAATAACTCGTCTTGGCACAACTTTACAAAAAAAAAGTTTGGGATAAAATTTGTTTGTGGTCATTTGCTACATAACCCTAAATTATTTTCAACTACACACTGTGTTTTGTTTTTGTGCACCGATACGTCACTTAGTTTTTTAATTAGAACTTCCAGTACATTTTATTATTTTTAGATGCAAAATCAAATTCTCTTTAAAAAATATTTAACTTTTATGTATATACAATTAGTCGTTTTTGAGTTATTTTAGTTTTTATAAAAATATTGACAGAAACAGGAGTAAAAAAAAAGATATTTCACAACTTAGCTGTCAGAACGAATTTCCTTGAAACTTTGTAAGACAATAGTGTGGTAGTGATTTTTGGCTAGCGAAAATTTTAAAATAATACACAGGGTGTTTTGTATGCCAGGTCCATTTAGTCAAACTTCAAACACGAATAAGTCAGTTTTTCTTAAATAGAACACCCTATATATTTTTAAATTTTTTTATTGTTAATGTAATTATCTTCGAAAACTTTTAAAGGTCAATTACGTCTAAAATCAGTATTTTTGGGGTTATTGCGGTTTTCTTGATTTACGGATACAAACACAATATTTAATCGTATTAAACTAGTAGGCTTTGAAAACATCTCGAAAATTTGTTTTAAATGTCAAATGCAATCTCTATTTTTATCTTTTGTCTGTATTTTGCATTGTGTTTTTAAATAATAATTTAAAAGAAATACAAATTTGATACATTTTTGTTTTTGTTTTATTGAAAACGACATAAAAATTATTAATTTATGGGACTAGTCCGAAAAAGCAACTACAAAATCGGTTAATTGTATATTTGAATATACGTATGGCTAATCCAAGTCATGTTACTGAAAATGTTCTATTTATAGGAGCAGTAGTTAGTAAATATTAATAATATTAATAGTTTTTTTTTTTAATATTAGGTGTGCATTTCATGTATATTTAAAAAAGTTATCATGCAAATGCGTTCTAAGCAGGTATTTTTGTCATATTAGCCTGAAAAATAAAGCTGTTTTATATCGATCAAACTTTAATTTGTATGCAAGTTTTTTTTCCAATAATTTATAATCTCCAAAATCTTTCAGTTTAAAGATAAAAATAGAGTTGTATTTGACATATAAAACAAATTTTTGAGATATTTCCCAAGGCTTCTAGTTCAATGCTATTAAATATTGTGTTTGTATTCGTAAATTATCAAGAAAACCGCAATAACTGCAAATATACTGATTATAGACATAATTGACATGGGATAGTTTTTGAAGATATTACATGATTAATAAGAAAATGTAAAAATTTGTAGGGTGTTTCATTTAATAAAACTGTCTTATTCGTGTTTAAAGTTTGACAAATGGACCGGGCATAAGGAACACCCTGTCTATTATTTTAAAATTTTAACTAGTCAAAAATTACTATCATACTATTGTCCTACAAAGTGCCAAAGGAATTCGTTCTGCCATCGATCAATATTGGTAGACTAACAGCATAGGTAATTAGAAAAAAGTTTTAGCTATCTTTCGAGTAAAAACTAAGGAAATATTAAAATCATATTTAATTACTCAACGTTTTTTCATTATGTATTTAGGAACAAGTATTACAATATTCACATTGGTTCGTCAGCAAAAATAATCCTTAGTTAAGCCCTCTCCGATTTATGAAAAAGTATTCGTTATAAAGGTTTTACTAAAACTTATTTTAATTTTTCTTTCAACCTAAAATGTTCTCTTCAATTACAAGAATTTTGTCCACCACAGATGAATAAGTAAGAAAGTGGACAATTTTACGCAAATGTAAAGAGTTTAATGCTGACATTAATTTGTTACTGACAATAAAAGCACAGCTTACTTTACGCTGATCTATTTATATTTAGATAAGTATGATTTTAAGCCTGACGTGCTTCTACCCATATGAAAATGAAAGCTGAAAATGCATAAATATAATTTTCTCGATAAGATGTTTGTATTTTTAAGAGCGGCAACTTTTTTTCTATAAGAGGTAAGAAGACGTCCTGGCTTTTTTTGATGCTAAATAGAACTCCTTTAGCGTTCAAATTCCTAGCGGTAAATTGTGGCCAAGGAAGACCAAGCGCCGAGTTAAAACTTTCCTTGTACTCATGACCGCCTAAACCCTTATTAAAGTCGTGTTTTTTTTTACACTGCTTCCACAATTTAAAAAAAATAATAATAAACTTTGCTCTTACCAATTTAACATTGAGAATTAAACTCCAAATGATAGGTAAAGAAGTAAATAATGTGAGGATGCGAATTTTATTGTCACTGACTACTAGTCTTTTAATTTCTCGATAAATTTAGCTCGACCCTCGTATAATTTAGCGCGTGTTTGTTTTTTTGGTATCGAAAATCAAATGTTATTGTAGGGAAAGTACTAAAAGCTTTGCGTACAAACATAAAAAAACTGTTGAACAAGTCACATTTGGCTTAAAAAATTAGATTTGAACGGGAATCAGCGCGCGTAGAAAGCCTTTCCTTGTAAATAAACGTGTATGTTTATTGTAGTGTGATATACGTTTAAAAATCAAATATATTATTATTTCAAAACAATGATGTAACGTAGGAAGTTGATGATTTACTATGTTATTATAAAAGCTGCAGTTCCAATTCCATTTCGTTTACTGTGTTGTCCTTTGTAGTTTAGCCGTGAGTCATGACGAGCATTCCTACGTCTTCGCTACAATTTATGACAAAAGATTCACGAACTTGCATTGTAAATTTAATTACCATTCCGCAAGAATTTGCCCTCTTCCACGTATTCCATAAATCAGCGTATAAGAGTTTATTATATCAACACGTTTATTTTATTTATGTTTAAAAATTGTTGGTTTCACATACGTAAATCACTAATAAAATCGTAGATGTGTTCTTCGTCATTACGGAATGTTTTTATATGGACATACCTGCAATTAATGGGCCGCAGTAAACACGAAATAGCCTATACGACTTGTCATTAATTATTACCCACGACAAGTTTTGCATTTAAATTGTTTTTTATGTATCATTTTTGATTGTGCTCGTTGCTATCCGAAATTTCTGAAAATTATTATTATTATAATTATTATTGTGATTATTATTATTCTTTTTAATTTAAATTATGGTACGATCTGGTGTTACACTAATGAGTAATTTAGTTCTATTCCTTATACAAAAAAAAAAGATTCACCTATTGAGGTATTCTAGCTATTCTAACATTAGGCACTCTATTTTTGTGCACTAATACAAGCACTGATTGCTTTTTTTAAAACTCTTTAAAACACTTTTTTAAACACTTATAATATCACTTTACACCAACTCAAAGGGTTTTTTCCTCTTGAGTCTTCTTAATTGATTCGTGTTATCAAAAGCTGGATAGCCTCGATATTTTGGATTTTGTTTATTTTAAATATTCACATGCTGCAGTGGTATCTATTCCTTTGCGACTTCTCTGAATTTCTCTGTCCCATAAACTCCACTCGAATGTCCCTATGGAAATCGTCATTTCTAATGTACCAGGGTGCATCTACGAAGTTCCTTCATACTTTGTTTTGAAAAGTTTGAATTATCTGTTGTTGCTTTTTTTGGTATAACCCCAGAGCTGTATACCGTACCTCCACACTGGTTTTAATATCTGCTTGTGCAGTAGAAGTTTATTATGTACTGTTGTATTGACGGAGTTTCTTCCTAATAGCCAAATACAGTTTTTGATGTCTGATACTCACCTCCTCTCTTTTTTTTCTGACATTGGTTTTTCAACGAAGCTTAGTGTTGTGTTAAGCCGAGGTATTTGGCTGTTGGTGTATGGTTATATCTGACCATTTATGGTTACCGGAGTGTGTTCTATCCGATTGTTAGTGAAGTCACTATGAATCAACTTGGTTTCTTTAAGTTTTATTCTTCACGTTTTTGTCCAGCTTGGAAATGTATTGATGGCTGCTTGCTCTTCTTCGTTGCTTTTGCCGACAGCTAGGACGACAGAATCGTCAGCAAAAGTAGCTATTGTGTTGTTTTCTAGTACTGAGAGACTACAAGAGAAGAGTAGGCAGAGAACTGAACCCAAGACACTAGCACTCCCGCTTTAATTTCTTTAAGATCAGAGTAGGCATCATCCTGCCTTTTCCTAAAATATCTCCCTGATAAATAAGACATCAGAATTTCTGCGTATTGTTTGGGAAGGATATGTTTTAATTTGTAATTCAGTCTTTCGTGTCAAACCCTATCAAATGCTCGCGCCACATTCAGAAATACTGCGGAACAAATTATTTTCTCTTCTAACACTTATTCAATACTACAACAATAATTAGTTATCCTATGGACTTGGTCAACTGTGGTTTCGGTATCATAACAATAATATCTCTGCCACTTGCTACAGTTTAGGTACATATTTAAGTCTAAATGCAGCACTGGAAATTATTTAATAATACGTACAAAGACGGAAAACAATTAAGAATTTTAACAAGTTACCTAATTTTTCCTGTCACTAAATTTATCAGCTGTAAGTTTAGCAAAAATACGTTCTCTATGTTTAAATACTGGACAATAGTTGCTCATTTAGTCTAACACAGCAAATACCACTTCCTCAAAAATTATATTTTTTTTAAAATATTAAATCGCTTGTCATAGTTCCAATAAAACCTACAGCCAACTAAATAATATAAATGGTACAATGATTATGTATAATAAGCTATAATCACAAATCGAAAACAGTTATTGGTTAACCAAAATTAAGGGTTTGTCAGGGAATATAATTACATGTATTAAATTGCTTCATCTGCATAACGTATTCTATGTCTAATTTATCATTGTTTGGGTTTAAATTATGCTGAGTCATTTTTAAACAACCGTTTAAGTATTGGTTTTGCATTTAAACAATTCCTCCCAGACGATTCTACATATTAGACTTTGCAAACAACTCTTTTTTCTTATGTTTGATCGTAGTTGTGAGATGATTTGATAGATAAATTAAAGTCGATATGCTGCTCACATATGGAATCTACATATGTTCCACAATTCGGCACAGGTCCAATTTAATCTCCTTTTTGTGAGTGACTGGAAATAAATATTATCAAGAACTAAGTATGTTGTCCAACGATGTCATAATTATTTCTTTAAGTTTGTGTAGTAAAATCATGCGGAAAAAACCAGGGGTTTGGAGCAGTTTAAAATTGCTCCGCTCCGGCATCAAAATGCCTGCTCCAGCTTCCCTCCATGCTCCAAATATTGTTAACATTTTTAAAATATTTTTTTAAATTAAACAATATGTTTTTAAAAACAAAGTTTTACTTTTATCGGATAGGTGTAAGTGGGCCAAAAATTACAATATTTAACCCTAACAAACAAGTGAAGTTAAATAAATTTTTTTAAAAATAAATTATTAATCTTCAAACGTTAAACAATTTTTAAAAAAATTTATATAATAACGTGGAGCTGTGGAGCAATCAACATTATTTGCTCCGGACTCTGGACTCCGCTCCAGCTCCGGGCAAAAACCCATTGCTCCACTGCTCCGTGCTGCAGCTCCATGCTCCGCTCCAAACCCCTAGTAAAAACAATCTAAGACAAGAGTGGGGCTCTTATTTATAGATATAGTTGTGAATATTGTATTACTTAAGAAATTGTTTGTAAGTAGGTAAATGTTGTCTGGAACTATAAACATAACAAATTATTTTTGCTCCAACTCGTTTAACAAATTTTATCGTCAGAAGTTAAGCCCTCATATTTAAAGTATCGAAAAGTTAGGGTTTTTGTAGGAATCCGTGATTAATGGCTATGACTTTTAAAATTAATACAGTAAATAAGCGATGAAAGTTGGTAACAACATAATTAGTGCAGTTTGCTTCTACTAGTTAACTAATTTACATTTTAACGAACCAATGATTTTTTATTTTTCACATAAATCTAAATAAAAGACATTTAAAAATAGTGTAAAACTAAAACTGTCCGCTTAAAAAGTGATAAAACTAATTTACCGCACAGAAAACTAATATCGCTTAAAAGCACTATTGATGTCCGTATTTTATCGGTCTTATTGGTTCAGGAACTTAAGGTCTGTGCTAATTATTAAAGCCGCGGATTCGTATGTAAGTCCATATACGGAATGTGATAATGCATCGGTTCCTTATTCAAGATACCGATATCCTTACTGCTGATCCTAAATTAATTACGCCGACCGATAAGCTAATTAATATTCATAAATTAACGAGCGGGCGGCGATAATCAAACGTACTGCATTTTTAAGTAATTGGGCTAACTAGATTTCTTACGATATATGCAAATAACGCTAGATTTTAATAGTATTACTGCGTCATTACATGTGGTACAGGTATTTTATAAGCTTCATGAAGATAATGTTATGCGAAACATTTTCTTGAGGGGCTTATTATTTATTTTTAATTAATACTATGCAAAGAAGCATGGGAGAAACAAGAAATACCCAGGGACTGGAAAAACAACCTACTAATACCAATATACAAAAAAGGAGAACAGTCACAATGTGAAAACTACAGACCAATCTGTTTAGCCCTAACTAGCAACAAACTTTATACAAAAATTCTAGAAAAGAGATTAAGAGAGCATGTGGAATTAAAACTTGGAGAAGAACAAGCAGCTTTTAGACCAGGAAGACAGACAAGTGATAACATATTTAATATAAGGAATATAATAGAAAGAAAAGTAGAAGAAGGAGAAGAACAACTCTACCTAACATTTATTGACTTAAAAGCAGCCTTCGATACGGTAGACAGAAGAGAAATATGGAAAACCCTGAGAGAAATAGAAATACCTAACATCTTAATAAACGCAATTAGAAGCACATATCAGGCAGTAAGAGCTAAAGTACAATTTGCAGAACAAAGATCAGACGAGTTTAGAATGAACAAAAGAATAAAACAAGAAGACAGTCTAAGCCCATTATTATTTATAATTTTCTGGATAAGATAGGTAAACGAATTAAGGAAAAACATAAACAACTGAACACGGCAATTGGGTACAGAAATCTAGAAATAATTACACTAAATAGCCTACTATACGCAGACGACGTGGTGCTTATAGCAAATACCAAAAACAAAATGCAAAAACTAGTGAATGCATGGACCGATGAAATAGAGAACATGGGAATGGAATTGAATATAAATAAAACAAAAACTATGATCATAAACGAAAAACAAAAAGACTTTCAAAACATGAACAAAATTAAATGTAAAAACAATGAACTAGAAAGAGTAACAACATATGAATACTTGGGAAGTATAATAAAAGAGGATGGGAGAATAGACGTCGAACTAACAAATAAGGCGAACAAATCAACAAAAATTTATTATTCACTAAACAAAACAATACTAGGACACAAAGAGATAGACATAAAAGTGAAAATGAAAATACACAATATGATAACAATAATAATAACAACATACGCAGCCGAAAACTGGACAATAAAGAAAAAAGATGAAACTAAAATAAACGCCATGAAAATGAAACACTTCCGGAAAATAGCGGGGAAAACTAAATGGGAGAGGATAAGAAACGAAAACATTACAGAAATGACAGAACAAGAACCACTAATAGAAAAAATAAAAAAGAAACAACTAAACTGGTATAGTCATGTAATAAGAATGAACCCAGACAGATTTACGAGAAAAATTATGGAAATAGGAAAACCAGCCAAAAAACAAAGAGGAATACCAAGAAGAAAATGAATGGTTCAAATAAGGGATTGGGGAGCAGAAAGAGGAAAAACACCAGAAGAAATGAAAACACTTGCAAAGGATAGAAGGGCATGGCGAAAATGGACTCGGGACGCGAAACCAACCTCCGACGCCTGAAAAGGCAAAAGGAGACGAGAAGAAGAAGAAGAATTAATACTATGCAGTTGGGCGACTTCTGCAGTAACTAAAAAAAATGAAGGGAGTGGAAAAACAGAACCCACATGCATAAGAAGAAATAAAAATCTCACACCTAACGTTAGAGAGGCCTAAGATTAGAATAAGGTAGATTTTATTTAATTGATGGTTTATGTAGTTTTGGAAAACTCTTATGAGTTACTATTGTAATACTTGTGGTAATAGATAGCACCTGGGGATATGCAAAACAACCATGGCTAGCAGATCATTTGAGCACAATCATATTAATCTGTTAGCTTCGCTGCATCTCGGTGATAATTACTAGCAATTGCATCTTTCGTCGTGTACGTTACTCCGGGGGCAGCCCGACTCCGCCTCGTGGTCGCGAGTGTCTCTCAACCAGTTTACCTTGGAAACTGCATCAGCTATTTCGAGAGCGAGCCACAAAACAGGAAATAGTAAAATACACTTGATACATTATGCTATTTTGTTGAGTTGAAGCCAAGACATGTATGTGTACTCAGCTTGTTATATATTTATATGCGCACAAGTGCAGTATGCGTTTATCTCGTGAATTCCTTGTGTCCATCGGCTAAGTCCTTGCATACATTTCAACTTGATTAGCGTTCGTGTGACATAGATTAATCGCTCCTTTCGTCATACCCTGAAAATAAATCCAGAAACATTTGGTGTACTGTGTTTATTGTTAGCTACAGAATAAGTTATTCACCTAGAACTTTGATCTATTTAATTCTACAAAACTCAGACTAATTAAAGCTTTATTTGTTTAATTAAATGGGTTTAGTTTCATCCAAAGCAATTTACAAAAAATTACAACTACAGAACGTTTACGTTAATCAATTTATTATTATTTGTGTTAAAGATAGTTCGTATATTGATGAACAAATTTAGAAAAAAAATTAAACAGAAATCTCTTGCAAGAAACGTGAAAGTTTATTCGTTAATAAAGACTTTGTTCTTTAATATTTTTTTCTAAATCTATACATACATTTCTGGAACATCGTTGGTAAACAGCCTTAATGGATTTTTCTTGTAAAAATTCTTTAACAAACTTTTACCTGCGTATAGCACAAAAGTGTACATGTCTTTATTTGTTCTGAAAAATCCAAAAAGGCGTAGAACATGTCACAATAATGATAATAATAATATACGTAAATACGAATATATACAACACAAAATTATATTTACTTAAAAGATGTGGGCGTGTGTGTGTCTGTGTGTGTGATGGTATCATTATATAATTTACTAAAACTGCAACAAGCAGTCTTTACTTTAAAGATGACTGAGAGAATTAGTATAATAAATTTAGTAATATCCTTGAAATAATAAACATTGGCAAATTATAAGCAATTAAATAATATATCTTTATGATTTTTGATAACCAACAAAACAAATTTCATGCAATTGAAAAGATGTAAGTTATTAATGAATAAATTTCACAGGTAGACACATCAACTAATGGTTGTCCACAAGAAAATTGTAGTTTTAAGATTGTTTTCACTTTGTTTAAAAATACGTACTATCTGAAAAATGTTTTTTTGTGCGATCGTACTAGAAACAGCTGTTTGACGGACGCGTTAGCAACCATAAAGTACTGCATTACCGGCCCTATCCTTAGAAACGGCCGTAAAAGTAACTTTCACGGCCGTTGCTAAGGAGAGGGCCGGTAATGCAGTACATACGCCGTCATCTGTCAGTGACAGAATGTCACGTAGTTTCTAACCTGTAATTTTGAAAATTACTAAAAATTGAAATTGTTTTTAATTCGATCGCACAAAAAATGTAATATGCACCTCGGCCAAAATTTCCTTTTTCGGCCTTGTCTGTTTGCTGGCCTCGACTACGTCTCGGCCAGCAAACCAGACGCGGCCGAAAAAGTTACACTTTTTGGCCTTGATACATAAATAACTATTAAATAAAATCAATTCTCAAATAATTTAGTCGTCCTTCGATATAGGGTTCAAAATTATATCAATATTTTCTAGAAATAAACAGTTAAGAAGCAGCACTTCTTCATCAGACATAAATACAAAAAGACATCAATTTTCTAGGTAAATTAGGACAAAAAGTAACGGATAAAAATACTTCAAGCATCTATAATTAATCGGAAACATGAAAACGTTTATAAATTTTATTCAAAAAACTATAATTCTGAATAAAAAAATTATTTCATCGGTAGACTATAGATTTATTATGATTTTAGATACCTAGTTGTTACACCAAAAAATTTGCAACTTTTCTCTAATGTACGCGTCTTGTTATCTCTAATCTACTATGTACTTACTAGTAGTTGCCAACCGAAAATTACATTTTAAAGATTTGACTGTATTGATTTGTGTTGATAAAAGAGTTTTTATTATATACTCAACCAATACGAAATGATTAAGTAGTTATGCCTGTTGTTATCGCCAAGAAACTTTCAACCCACAAGAAATATCATACGAGCGTACCTATTTTTAATGTCTGCGTTTGATTTAGGACCAATTTAGCATTGCTTTTATAATTAATAGCTTTTAAGTAATAGTCGGCGACAATCCTTACTTTAAACTGTTGCCTACGTCATGGCAATTAGTACATGTCTTATTATTGGCAATAATTCATTGGTGGTGTTCCAATTTAGCCAGCAATGAACTAACCTAAATGGCCCTATTTCCATTTTATACAAAGCAATCTGGTCTAATTAACTTGAAAAGCTGTCAGGCAGCGGATATATCAGGACAACCTGTGTAATAGTGACAACCAAAGCCAGGATTAGCTGCCTCTGACTGAGCGAACACTAAATTTGCATGTACCCAGTTTGTAAATTAAGGCGCGTGCAAATAATGACTTCTTTCTTCGAGTAATCGTAAGGCCGCACTAAAGACTGTGTGCAATGGAAGTTACGTAGATGACATTCCCTGCAATTAAATTCAAATTGACACATAAGTTATCAAGAAAAGCAATTTGTTTTGGGAAGTTTGTATACATTTACGTCCGTTCTTCTGTATTCATTATCTGATAGTGAAATTGATTATTGCTTAGATCTGTGCTGATTAGTGATTACCATAATTAAATCTGGCGTCAAGTCTTTTTTATGTAAAAATAATCCTAAATCAAGAGCATGTGGTTTAAATTTATATTAAATGTTAACAAGAAAAATAGAACTAGTACATGAAAAGTGGTTTTCATTTCTGAATGCTTTAAGTTCATTCTTGCAGTTCGAATTTGATTCCTTTTGGGCAATTTTATATCTGTAAAGCAAAGTAGTAAGTTTAACCATAAATAATTTTAAGCATCATTTTATCTTGAGATTTTTAGCAATACTCACAACAGTTTCATATAAATTGCTTAGTGTCTTATCATATTTTAATTTAAAGAGTTAGGCTAAGAATAAGAAGAATGTTTTGAAGAAGCTAATTACGTTATCATTGTGGAATCCAATACGTAAGATCAAAAAACAATTCGGCTTGTTGCACTTTTATTCACCCCGAATTAATGAATAGAGGGGTTAAACTTTTGTAGTCGACATAGAGGCCGCTATGTATCTCATGTGCCCTATTGATTTTTTTTATGGTTCGGAACGGGAATGTTGAACTGAAGACATCCACCAGAATCAAGCTAACTCCTCATATCTTACTTCGACTACTTTACGTTCGGTGGCGTTGCAACCATAAAAACTGTGCGACTTTTTCAACTCCCTACTCACATTGTATTCCCCTCTAGTAGTAAAGAGTAATAGGCGTGGTTACAAAAGAATTGCTAATTTTTTCAGAGGTCTTCTGGCGAGGCGGAGTTTAAAAAATGAGTAGCGCATTATGGATCTGGCATGCGTCGGGGCGGAGCGCCGGATGCGCATGCCGGATATTAGTGGCGTCGCGGTAGAAGGGACTTCATGCACTTGCTGTTAACGTTCCTCAGTATGCTGCTGACCACTGCTTTCGGGAACCAGAAAAGCTGGAGAGTAGAGTCTTGTACTTGAAACAAGTGTCGATACACCTGTGGTGGTACTGGGAGTTCAAGAGTTCAAAAGAAACAATCGTCAGAAGTCAGGTACTGCTATTTATTAAGATTGAAACAGAATTTTACATTGTGTGAGAATGTTTGTGCGAAGCGTGTGTTGTGTACAGAATTTTTTGCTTCTTAATCTAAAGTTAAAAATATTTTTTAATAATAGATATAAGTTGATAAATTTCTAGTTAATTTTTGTAAGGAGTGCACTTTCAGTGCTCCAAGATCATGTAACCACATAAGTTTGAGTAAGAATGTTTAAACTTCGTTCGTGTTTGAAGTTGAAATTGAGCACGTGTGTTCCTCTATCGTAGATAGTGTATAATGATATAAAAAATTGTGTTGCAACTGATTCTTCCACATTTCTTCAGATACTCGCTCCCCCCCGACGCCGTCTTACTCCCCACCACCGTCTTGGATCTTGGCACGCAAGTCCGCGCTTTGGACGCCACACCGCTACTGAAGGCATCAGTCGAACTCCTCGCGTCGCAGTGCCTGGTCAACTCCTTTAGTTGCATTGGAAGCAAACATTCCACAACTAAGAGTCGACTTTCTTAAGTTTCGAAATATACGATGGAAACTTCAAAACATTTTCAACGAGTGGTTCGAATGTAATGAACAGTTCTAAACCGACGCAGTTAAAATATTTTTAGTGCTTATAAAAAAAAAACATGCAAGTGATGTGAAAAAAAGTGTGTTAGCGTCGATCAAGTCCAAGATACACCGTAACTAATCTCGCCACAGATTTTGTAAGTTAAATAATATTTAATATATTTTCGAGTTCCAGGTATATACACCTGTTCCGCTTACGACTTGCGTCCTGGGGCGCTTTTAAAATCGCATTATCGGCGTTCGCCTTTTATTCTTTACCTCTACTCACAAGATTTCGTAGTGTTTACGGTAATCGGTGTATTCCAGTATCAACAATACAATTGTCCGACGGCAACCGCATTGTTACCTTCTGCAAAACCGCAAATGAAAGGCATACCCGCCCGTGCTTAACACAAGTTGTATACAACAATGCTCTTTTATTGCGTGCCCCCGAAGAATACCTGCACTCACTGATGTGATTGAGTAAGAAACTGTCGTGCGTCGACCCGATTGTTAAGTTCCCATACTGACAGAACTGAGTGACGGATGTATGGAGACGGTAGAGGTAAAAATTCCAAAGGTCTACGCCTAGGCCAGCGGGTGCGGCGGAAAGGCATCCGCTTGAAGTTCAGACGGACTTCATCTCGACTAAATTGACCTGCCGCGATGGGATTTATTTCGAGACCCGTTTAAAACCTTCACGTTTTAAGATAAACGCCCGAAAATTATTTATTCATGCACGTGTTTAATGGGGAGTTAAAAATGTTTCGTGTCCAAGAAAATAACTTGGAAAAATCGCTTTGAGCGCGTAGTATTTTGAACGAGCTACAAAAGTTATCGCAAAGACATTATATTCGCTTACTAAGATTGATATTTTCAACATTTAATTTAGCAAAAAAAATGAACGTTGATGAATTGGATGAATGTAAAAATCGAGTTTCTAAAAAATTTTTGACGCGGCATAGAGTTCAGTGGAGAACGCATACGGCGTCTTCTAATCCAACGATTCTTAACCGTGGGCCGCGGCCCCCTGGGGGGCCGTTGGGGATTTTAAGGGGGGACCTCGAAAAATTTATAAAACGTTTGTACTTTTTAAAATATTGAAATCTTTAAAAAAAATATTTGTTGCTACTTATTTTACTCGAACCATAGGAGAGATATCCTCTAAATAAATCGTAAAATTTTTGTCACCACAAACTAGGGGGCCGCGAAAATGTTTTAGGATATTTAGGGGGCCGCAACTACGAAAAGGTTAAGAACCACTGTGATAAGAATCTTATCTAAACAGCCAAGTCTAACAGTTAGCGTTCAAGTTTCAATGATTATATTTAACGGTTTTGTAAAGATTTGAAACAGCATTTTAACGGATATACATGAAAACTCTGCTTGAATTAATGCCGTTCCTTACAACTATTTCAAAATTTAAACATCTCGTAAATTTCAATAACCATCAAGTGACTACGAATTTTTCACATAAAGGGTTCGGTTCGGCATATTTTATCATATAAAATAATGATCGTACCGTGTTCTCGCATAAAGGGGTTCAAAATCTCACGTACACAATTCACAGCTCGCCGATTACCTGTGAATAAATCCACACCTGAACAATCCTTTTGCCATGCAACTATATAAGATGCAAATAATGCGTTACCTGCTTTTTAAAATAATCTTGATTTATGGATTTCTCCGCATTTCCATATTTTCCGTTGGATGGTAATGTCTTACCCGTGTGAAAAAAAAAACCTTTCATGAAATAAATCGGGTTACGTTAAGATAACTTTAGGTAGTTTGCAAAAAGCAACTTGTGTAGGGATTAGAATCAATTTGAATAATCTGATTATGGCGTTGAAATTTTAAAAGTTGTATATTAAATACTGTTCGAGCATTATCATGTCGACGCTTTCAGTTAACCTTTAACTAGTCGCGTGTACTGTGTATACATAACTACTCGCATGGCGCCTCAGAGGCACCATTGGGGTTTTATAACAATATTTTTGACTTAAAATCTTAAAAATGTGTTAAACTGCTTTATTCATGAAATATAAGCTAAATCTTAAAAAGAATAACAATGACTAAATAAATTATAAGATATAAAAAATATATATCTGTATATAAAACATGACTGTAAAAACAGATTTTTTTTTTTTTTTAATACGAATCAAACATTGGATGCAAAGCATTCACTGCACAATTTTATTGTATGCTCTGAACAAATATTTTTATGGCATTGCGAACAAATTTGTTGCGAATGTCGATTTTTAGCCCTAGGGCATAAATGATAGCGTTCATGCCGAGTAGCACATAATTGCATTTTACGGACTGTAAAATAGAGAAATATGAATAATACTATATAATTCGTATTCCTAAAAGTACAATTGAGGAATACATAAACAGATATTAGTGACAAAAAAATTATTAAAAATGTAACAACGATTTAAAAAACGCTTGGCGCCTCTGCGGCGCCGTGCGACTACTTAAAGGTTAAGTGCCGTTATTTTGTTCGCGCGGCTCGCTTTGCGATCAAAGTGTGCCGTAAAGGCGCCAAAGGTTGTCGCGCAAAAAGAAATTGTAAATATGCCGCCATTATATCAACGGAAGACAATGAAACCCGCGATTTATAACCAGTACCTCGTGTTATCTCCATCGTTTAACACATCGCATGCTCTATCATCAAGTTAGATAGTGTTTTGTTTTATCTAACTTATTTATGCTGGCCGTTGTCCATAAAGAAGCATTATCTTACGGTTTAATCGTAGTAACTATATCAGGAGACGAATGGATTAATTAAATTTGATGGTTTGTACCGAAAGTTAGTCCGTTTTTGTTAATTAAACAAACGAATATGCAACGATTTTTAGCGGTAGGTATAATCAAGTACGCGTTTTTGCGATAATTAATTACGTGTAATAACGTAGTCCGTGTAGTCAGCCCTAATTTAAAATGAATAATTCGTTTTAATAATTTAAGCCATACGCTATTAATCGCGAATATTTTTACATACTTGTAAGCGCACGTAGTTTTTTTTTTAAATTTTAAACATTGCGTCAGCCTGTTTACAAAATAAATGTTACCTACATAGTTAATTTGCCGATTAAAAGCGTGCGTAGGTGATACAGGTATTGTTAATAATTATAGTTCTTAACGCAGTTTTTCGATTGTTTTTAATTGAAAAAGAACGTGAATATTTAAAACGAATATTTTAATAAACTTCGAAGCTTTATAAGCAGTGTGTAAAAAAAGTTCTTAAAAAAATTGTACGTGGCTCTTTGAGCTATTGGCTAAACTTGAGCACGAATATTTGTGCAAAATATACTTTAAAAGTAAGTAAACATTTATTTTAATGCACTAACTTTGCTGTTTTTACACCAAAACCTTTTACTTAAATAAATATTTTGTTAATAATGTTACATAGAATCAGGTAAAATGTATTTGTTGTGTCACAAAGAATCGTCTAAATTTTTTTTGTCATGATCTTTTTGGTAAAATTTTCTTAAAAAGTGAATAAGTTATTTTAAGCTATCCAAAAATTGTAATAATGGACTTTGTCAATTTTTGTAAAAATTTTCGTTTGTTTTTATAAAAATTTAAATACCACTAGCTCATCTTACTAGACTATGTTTTAAATTATTTCGAATGGTACAAATAAATACCCTGAAAAAGTTGCGCGAACCGTATTTAACTCTACATTTTCTCGTATTTGCTGTTTACTATCTCGCATTTGTAAATGTAGTAAATTATGAAACTGAATACGTTCTTAAACGCCTACAAAACTCTTCGGAAGAATTGTAAAATATTAAAAATTACTCGAGTCCTAACTATGTTTGAATTCTACAAAAAAAAAGTCATAGGTAAGCTTTTTGAGTGTTAAAATTTATTTACAATAATTTTTTCGAGTAGGTACGAAAAATCAAGTTTTGTGTATTATCTTTGTATTTTTTTGCTAAGATTCGTATGTTAATTGCATTAGTAATTAGAAAATTATATGATAAATTTTAATTTTCGCCAAGTTGATTTAATTTCTTTTGCCGCTCGAATATCGTGGCGTTTGCAGTTGTATTTGTTTTACGTCAGCCAAGTAATACCGGTAACCAATCGAAATTGCAGGCACACACGTTCGAATTTAATTTTCCGCACGAAGTGTTAATCGAAGTAACCATGGATATCGGTTAGCATTCACATAAATCTAACTTGATACGATGCACTGTGGGTGGTTCCTGACGCACTCATTATTTTCAGCCCTTGGGCAGTCCGTGTAACCCTTGAGCTAGACATAGTAACAGAGCGGTAAAAAATGTAGGACCGGGCTTTCCCTATCTCTAATTATGTAGGTACCATTCTTGGACCAAAATCCCTACCTTCGTACCTTAACCAGGCAGATGGCTGATCGTGATGCATTTAGATTAGTGATAAAAAATCATGTCTCGACTGATTTTGTTATACCTGGCGATTCAGTTTTGCATGTTTTTAAAAATATTTAGAAAATTACTCAAAATTCTTCACAAGATTTTTTATATCCTATTTCTACGATGATGTTAACCCTGCGGTAGTCAACTTTTTTTGTAAATTCCATAGTATACTTTTTTCCCGATTTTGTTAGAGAATTTTATTCTGAACACGATAATTTAAAAAAAAAACCCACACATCAGAAAACTTAAAAATAAATGAATTTCGAAAGCTGTTTAGGACACTTTTAAAAATCAACAAAATTTGCGGAATTTCACAAAATAAAACAAGATCGCTTTTGGAAATGAAAGTTATTATTGGAGTCTATTATTATTTTGTAAAAATGAAATTAAAAATTTAACTCTATACAAGAAATAAAATTTAAAAGTATACGGGGAGTGCCCCAAAACGATTTTATGGTGGTTTTTTTCAATAGAACGCCCAATTGAATATCATTTTTGTGTTACTGACAAAAAATTTAGGCTCTACTGAAAAATATAGGAAGATTAAAGTTGCAAGTTGGTGAAAATCTTAATTTGAATTCATGTAGATCCACCAATTTCCAATCGTCAATTAGCTATAGAAACTGTAATTTCTTATTCGTCTATTCAAAACATTTTAGAAGGCATTTAAATGCGAAAGTATAATAATACATTTACGCCAGGCGATGCTTCTTAGAAATCACAAAATTTCGTTGTGTAGTTGTCAGTTGCTTAGGACTTGGCTGTATTACATAATATCGTCAGATGAGGCTTAATTTACTAATAAAGGGGATGTTAATTAATAGGTATAATTGGCATGATTCATCTCACAGCATAAAGAAACCAATTTTCAACATAAAATACACATTTACCTTATAACAAATAGGAGTAATTTATAGGGTTGCACATGCCGAACGAATCATTCTAGTGGACTATAGACCGAAATGACCGAATTAAAGTGTCATCAAAAAATTTCCTATAAATATTCGGCCGATTTGTCTTTGGCTCCCAAAACTAATTCATATAATTGTGTATTTAATGAAAGTTTTGCCCGAATTTATGTAATTGCTGAAATGATAACTTGCAACAACACGAGTTCGACCTAAAAACGTAACAGGACGAATTCCTTTCTAGCATAATGAAAGGTTTTCTATGTAATTTACTGTTTGCAATAGCGACTACGGCACCTTTTACCTGTTGAGACATCGAGTGTCGCGCAAGAATGTGTCATTGATACTAATATTTACCTGTTTTTTTTTTTCATTTTGCAGGTAAAAAATGGCAGGTGTGTCTTTGTTATTGATATCCTGCGCTAAAATCAAACAATCGATAATATTTTTTGTTCTTTTTTTTATTTCCACCCAGTCATGATCCAAACCTCGTATAGATATTATTTAATTTGTTTTTTTTTAATTGGATGAAGTGATCCATCATTCTATACGCAAATGTTGCACGCGTTCTGTAAATAATTAGCTCCTAGTTCTAGTGCACAATTATTGTGCTAAAATATTGCGTGGCGAATTTTGCGAACCACTAACGAACTTAATAGCTGTTAAATGGCTTTGTGGCAATTAATATCGCACGTGTGTCGTAAAAACCTACAGCAAATTCGATGCGTTCTAAAAACAATCGCGCGCAGAATTATCCGCTTAATTCTGTATAGGATTACGTGTGGGAATATGCATTGTCCGTTGTAAAAAAACTTGAAAAAATTGGAAATATGCGAGTTTGATTGCGTCATAAACGGTAAAACTTAAAACTGTAATTGTACGATAGTCGTTTGTTAATGATCCAGGGCATATCTAAAAATAATTGAGCTTGTCGCATCACAATTTCTCAAGTTCATTGCTTCGGTATTTCGCCTTCGCGGTAAACGAGGTGCTTAAAAAAAAACTCGTGTATTTTTTCTTACATAATTGTTCAGTGAACGAGTAAAAACAAATGAACTAAACTTCTGTCAAAAGACTAGCAACTGTAGAAAGTGTAAAATTAAAGAGCACAACGAACTAGCAACAATTACACCTAATTAATGCTATCGATTATCATATCTCGCTGAAGCACTTATTCTAGCACTCAACTGATAACTAACAATATTTCGTTTCGACTTTGCTTGGTAATTATTATTCGCAAAATAAAATCGAAATTGCTTATTTTGGAGTAGAACAAATTACCCTTAAATGTATCATAAAGTTGGCATTGTATCTAGTGCATGGCATTGCATAGACGTCGTTAAATCTAAGGTTGCATGTACCATGCAAACTCCGGTAAAGTAATCCATGATATAGTAGGACGGGGCTACGTTCCTTGTAGCTTTACGTTTTGCATTTTCGTCGGATCATTTTTATGATTTATAACATGTTAAAAATATGTACTCGTCATCGTCTTGGTAGAGTACGTCCCTCGAAAGATACGCACCGATGAAAGTAAAAGCGGTGGTAAAAAATAAAACTCGAATGAATGGACCTTATTATCATCTGAAAAGTCGGATGGTAGCTTATCACAAAGAAATATTCGTGACACTGAGATATATCTCCCGCCTGTCCACTTTTTGCATGAAAGACCTCTTTGAAAAATCCGTTAAATATTTATTTAAACCATTGAGAATAAATACATTACGATCAGTCGCATTTCACACACCGACATGATGAAAAATTGATATTTCCCTATCACCTATAGTGATTTAGAGGCCTGGGATTATTTACATGTCCTAAAAATACCTGATATATGCACGCATGTAATGGGACTAAAAGCAAAGGGTATTTTATTGGTATTAAAAGGGTTAACCTGAGAAATGCGGGTATTGTGTTGAGGTTCTATGTACCAGCCTGTCTTAGATTATAATTTGACTACAACCCCAGACGGTTTTCAATCTTTTTTAAGGAACTGGTTGCATTCGAGGTCAGTTTTTTTGTGGTTCTATTAAGGAACAGATGTCTTGTGATACAAGGAAGGTATGTTTCGGTAATTCTTTAAAATAATTTTCAAAACGCAACTCCTAATTTAATTGGTAATAAAAAAATTCTTAATGTGTTAATAAATCTCGCTTAAAATCTAATTAATTTGCAATTTTAAATGAACCTAAACAAAAACACCATAAGGCTTTAAAGTTCACACAATGGGAACGTAAGATTTATTTAAATTAATAGAAATTATATAAACGGAATTAAATTCATATTGTAACAAAAAAAAATCGCTCGTGTAAGTACACAACACTATTATTTTTAAAGTATTTTTGGACAATTTTAACTTGTTAAATCTATAGCATATTATATTTGTTTACGTTGGTTTAACATTTAAATATTCATATTAAGTTTAATTATCTTGTTCTCCAAGACTGCAAGCGTATCTAACAAGAATAAAACTCTTAATTAATTGTTAGTAAATATTAGTTAGTAAATTCCTTTATTTAAATATTTAATTTATGTTTGCTTTACAAATTTATTTCGGTAACTTGAAAAATGGCGTTAAAAATCTCTTAACACAAAATTTCACTAGGATAAAACTGTTAGTAAAAACGTTTGCCCAATAACAAAACAATTGCAGTTTTGTCCTTGTGGATGTTTGGGTATATCTATTAATTTGAGTAGAAATAATCAGTTCTTTAGCTGAGAGTGCGTGCATTTTCAGTGTGTTTAGTTAAGAGATTCCTGCAAAATTAGTGTGGAAAGCAAATTTTTTGTATAATTAAGGACTCTAATAATAGTTGCTTGTTTGAAACAAATATGAGTGTATTTTGTCGTTTTTAACACATACATTTTATTAAGCTTGCTGTAATGGTTGACAAATAATACACATCGAACGTTATGACGCTTGTTTTTCGAAATATTTATGTACTGGTAATCAATGCATCGGTTGGATTTACGTGGTGGAATGAATACCAAGAATGTACACAATTTTTGGGGGCGGTTAACAGCTAGTCGTTACAATATGTATGAATTTAAAATACGTTCAACCCAGCAGTTACTGTACTGTTGTACACACCCAATAATGTCATGTGAATACACGTAATGAAACTTTCCAACAACTGTTTGCTTTCAGTTTTTCTAGTGTTATTAACATGTTTAATATGGGATTTTTTGAATTATTAACGACTTAGCTACTAAAGGTTTTACGTACTTCGAAAAAAAGTACTTTACTTAACAGTTAACTATAGATAAGCTGAACATATTTTGCTAACAGCCTTTTTTAAGTTGTTTGTCGTAAAGTTCTTTATCCATAATTTAACAGACGAAAATTACTTGTTTACTTTGTAGAATATTCAGGCGAACAATATAGTTTCATTGGAATTATGTATCGGAGCGAAGTAAAATAGTTTAATAGATTCATGCGATAAAGATGTTTCTGTGCACATAAAACTCCAATTAGTTTCAAAGATGTCTAAGCCAGCCGTTAAACTAACTGTGTCTTCAACTATTGTACGAATTAAGCGCATATTTAAGTTGCATTAAAACTATTAATATGTATTGAGTTGTTATCGAATATGACTTTTATTATTATTACAATTGGTTATAAATTACTGTCATGAAATAGATTTCTTTATTATTCGTAGCGTAAATTCTATGAGTAAACACCGAATGAATTGTTCCGCGGAATATTAAAGCCCTTTTTTAAATCCACTAATTACAAATTACAACACACTTGATTCAATTCCGTTCCTACACTTCCCTTCTTTTGTTTTTTTAAACGCGCGTTCGAATCTCAACCGTTTTTATGGGTGGTAATAAAAACTCGGTGAGTGAACGTTCAACGACATTCATTTTCAGTTCTGTTAAGGATTTGTTAGCATGCTACTAAACATTACTTACTGAAAGTAACAGGGAGTCGTAACACTTTATATGTATCTTTTGAAAGTGAAGTGTTGTTAAAAAAAAAAACAAGGTAATAAGTAAAATTTGTAGGCGTATTGCTGCAAACCTTGGGTTGAGTAATTATTTTGGTTAATTGGTGTCTTAAGCTTGTTGCTAATCGTTGAGAAAAATCGTCACTTATAGTAAATATTTATGTGTGCGAATTAAAAAATCAGTTTTTTTTGCATTGCATTCTTCGCGTACATTCTATAGATCAGTACTTGACAGTTCATTCACTGACGTTTTGTTTATCGATTTGTACGTCCGTTTCAAGTCTTCTTTAAAAAAATGCTAATGCATGCAAATTCCGTTTTAATGTTTATTCAGCGCCGATTCCAAACATTTGTTTTTTTTTTGCTATTATTGTCTAAATTTAGATAAATTAATGAATTTTAAAAACTAGTTTACATGGTTAATAGGTTCTTTGGAGATTGTTTATCTGTATTAATAGTTGAAAATAGCATAATATCGGCGTATTTTACAAAATTGGCTAGCAATTAAGTTTAGCTTAATTAACGGGACATTTACTATCAGACTACTACTAGTTTTAATTTTTAAGTAATGTGGTTAATTCCGAGAGGTTTTTGATTATGGAAACTGGCGATTATAAATATGGAGATAAGAGTTTGTCGATTAAAAAACGTTTTTAATAATTATTTCTGCGAAGTTATTCCGACTTCGTCCTTCGTGATTGTGTATCATGGTCTTGCGAAACATTGTGAACATTTTGTAATTATCTCTAATCGCAGGTAGCACCTATTAACTCCACACAGAAAGAGAATGTTTTATAGATTGTGTTTAATAGTTTAATAGCAGCAATTATAGTGCAGGGAGCCGTTTTATCGGTGCATCACAGGTAGCTTGCCAGGATGCAATCACGCTCTCTCGTGACCATGCCATCATAAATTTGTCTTGCATCGCGAATTCGCGTCGAGGCTTTGGGGAGAGGGTCTCTCCATTAATCGCAGTCTTAATCAATTTATAGGTTTGTGGGTTTGTAGTAGCGATGATGATTGCGCGAACGCGCGATTAAATTAACGCCCGTTTAAATTAGCGGATTAAAAATCGGAACGGTCGTGATGTTGTTGCAGTGAACTTGGTGTCTTTGAAATCTCAGGAGCACTTTGATATTAAATTGGTTTGATTGTGTTGGGGGTTCGAATCAAAATGGTTGAAGTTTGTTATCGGTTTCAGTGAGCGGGCGGTATTACTATATACGAGGGAAGCTGTACGATCGGGGGACAGAGGAGTTTGGATCAAGGGCCAAGGTTAGCTAATTGACGACATATCTCCCCTAGTCGCGGCTTAGCAACTCGTGTGGTGACGTCACCCATCCATCATGGCCGCCACCACGCGTCTGACTCAGGATGTAGCAATCGCAGCATTGGCGGGAAACGCGCAGTAACCAGATTTGTACGATTAATTATTCACTGCATTGCAGGAACACACCATCATCAACCGATTTCTAAAAAAAAAAACGCACGCCTACCGCTAATACTGCGCGTAATTCTCATTAATTACCGATGACTGCGGATTGTAAATGTCCATGTTAATGATAATTTCATACCCACCTAATCGTGTACGCCAAGTGCGATAGAAAATCCCGAAGGCGCTTTTTAAACACTGCATTTAAACAACCTTGGAAGCTAAATGCATCGACGTCATTAAGTTAACACCTATTTTAAAACCAATATTGCATAATTACGGTGCATAGGTAATCGCTAAAATTGTCAGTAAGATCATGCAACAACTGCCAAAGACAGAATTAAAGACGCCAGCCTCCAAGTAACACAACTTTATTCCTTTGCAAATTAAAATCCTCAAAGATATTTTTCGCAACTATAAAAATATATTAATTGTTCACATCAATGTTGTTTTTTTTTTAACGAAGTGACGTTCATACTAGCAAAAATATCTGTGATAAAATCTGTATGACGCTATTCGTAGCAAATTAGCGATTTTGATTTTTATTTACTTCCTTCCAATTACAATAGAATTTACCGTCATACACACTATTAACATTAACTATTGCATTTTGAATTTTGAACACAATTATTTCCCGTAATTAAATCTTTTTATTAGTTAATAAAAGACGGGCAAATTAAAAAGTCGACAGATTCCCAAACTTTGTCGTTTATTTAGCTAAAATTTGTGCTATTAATTACAGTTTGAAGTTGGCATTTTTTCTCATCATTGATTTTGCGTTCGTAAAAAAATTACGTCGAAATTGGTTCATGAAAACTGGTTTGTCAGTTATTAGTAAGAAGTAACTGTTGGGATGTTTATTTGATTCGTTAATTAAAATCGAAAGTTTTATTGTCGAAATGCAATACCAGTTTCAAGACTAGCAGCCAATCATTGTTGGCAACTGCGTTTATCCAACACCATATTAAGAGGGAATGGTTATTACTTATCTGCATAATTTTCTTGGTGTTATTAAGAATAATAATCGAAAACTCTGAAAAAAGGTGTTTTAGTTATGCTAGAGTCAATGTTTGTTGTAATGAAGGTTTCAAGAGTCGAATCAGTCTTAAATTCAACGACTAGCTTTTTAGAAAATAACCTTCAGTTAATTTAATTTGCTTCAATGTTGTGTAGTTTAACTTCATCGCTCAATAATTAACTTTCTCACCAATGTTTTGCAGTAACAAGATTTTTACGTTTTCCGTGAAATATTCCACTATCTATGGTATTCCTTTCTCGGTATAAATGACTTTTACTGCCTCTGTTAAGTGGTAGGTGTTCAGGCATAGCTCTCAGGTATAGAAAAGGAGGGCCATTGCCAATAATTTAAATGCTGATCATATTATTACTAACCTAGGTAGATTTGCGACCAACATCAAAATGTATTATTCGATAAACTGTAATTTAGTCGGCGTATTCTTTTGTTAAACCAGCTTAGTCAGGCCCACACTTCGTATACTTTGAATAATGGTTAATGCCAAATTTGAAACTCCGAACATGTGTTGTTGTCAATGCAAACCCAACTTCACAGGCCCGTCTCGTCAGTTCACTTTACTTGTGGTGGCTAATTTTAGCTTAACAATCTAGACGGCCTGGCGAACAAAAACCGTGAATACAATTTTAACAAAGTTTGCTGTGTGCGTATGTAAATTGTTTTACATTTCAATAAGTCGTAAAAAACGCAATTGTTTCAAAAGCTGTAAATAAATATTCAATACGATTTCTGAGTCATTGTGTGACAAAGCGACGACTTTTATGCATTATTTGCAAATCGATGTCCTTTTCTCATTCACCAAATGGTGCGAGCTTCGGTAAACAAAATGAAAATACTCTAATAAGTAACAAAAATTTGGCCATGGTTTTTCTTATACATTACCCGTTTCTTCATTAATATATTCTAAGGTTAATAAGGTTCTCATTATATCTGCGCAATAAAACCTACATTTTATTAACGAAACCTGGATTACTGCCTAATTTTATTTATCAAGGAGGCTATTAGCGTTTTTATTTTTATTATTTCCAAGAATTATTTGTTTTAAGTCGCGTTTTTTTTTATGTTCGAATAAAGTTTTATTTGTTTAATGGCCATTTTCTGCATGGAATTTTATCATTTGTGCTTATAAAAAATACGTGGAAATAGCTACTCACGCATGGACCTCCGATTTCAACAACATAAAAAACATTAGCCCAGCTAGTTGACTCTGTAAACTTTGATATTTGAGATATCTTTTGTGTGTGGGTATTTCGTTCGCTCAGTCGAGTTATATTTTGTTATCTTTAGACTTTTTATCTGTTGTAAAGTCTACATGACACATGTTTTTTCCCGTCACCACATGTTTGACTAGATCATACGTCTTACCAGCTTCAATAATATTACTAAAAGTGTTCTAAAAGGCATTGAGATCAAGTTACCATTAGTAACTATGGCATTAAATCCACTATGTGAGTGTTTTGTTTGATTTCGTTCGATTTTGTTTCGATTTGCAAACAGTTGGTTCTGTAAGACTACTGAGGCTAATATCGTTCAAAAAAATTTGCTAAACTTGTTTTTAATCACGAATTTAAACCAAAGAAAGGCTGATCATAAATGTTTAATAGTCACAAGCCTTGCACTCTTAAAAATGTTTAATCAAAACTAACAAGTTTTATTCCAGTGTTAAAAATGTGTTTAATTAAAAGTGTAGTAATTATCATGTGTATGTTACCAACTGCATTAATAATGAATAAATTAAAATTGTTCCCTCATGACCTTTTTACTGAACTGTCCGTCGACGGATTTTAGTTACCAAAGGTCGTATAATTTCAATCAAGTATCAATTTCACTTCCGGCATTTTACGTATTGGCTGCCTATATGTTGAGTCATTCGAATATAAAAATAAATTATGCTTAAAATAAACTACGGTGTTCCAGATTTATTAATCAGCGTCAATTAATACGCTTGCGAGGGAAGCCAATAAAGACTTTTTTTTTAAGTAAACACAACGCTTCATTTGATCGTTTACTTTAACAGGCCGTAGCGCGGTGGTCTATAATTTCACTACAACGTGCGCTTATGAATCGGTTTTAATTAATTATTAAATAATAATACGATTCCATATTGTGCTGACGAAGGAAGTAGTAATTTTTTAAAAGAAGTGACCTTTCCTTGTTCATAGAGTTGATTGACGCAATGTTTAATGAAATCATTCATAAAGTACGACTGACAATGAGGCAAAACGAATTATGGATTTTTTTATTAAGTAACCCTTCATATTGTTAGTTTTAACCTGTAATTCACTGATTAGTATTATGTTTGAGGGCAAGAAACTTATAGTATTACGATCACTAATTGTTATTATATCTAAAATCGTTAAATATCGCGATATAATCATGCACAATAGGTACGTAATTGTTTGCTGATACTGAGTGAGGTACAATTAGGGAATTGTAGATTTCCTAATTGCAAATCACCGCTGAATAGTTTATTTTGAAAAAGTAGGATTTAAAAGGTGTGTCCAAATTATTGTATTGTTCGCAAAAGGCGTCGAAATGCTTAGCACCAATGAGCTAACCCACTGTTCCAAGTGCCATGTGCTTCCAAATTGAAAACGCGATTGTGCAAAATTCAACCTTTTGCAACGACTGCTCCCCGTAAGCCAATAAGCCGTGAGATTTTTAAGTTAACGAATTTAACTAATTGGCTATTGGATATTTTTAGTAGCTGGTTGCTTCGATTAGCTAGTTTCAGTCGAATTTATTCCGAAAAAACTAGAAATCCCCAAATAACTCGATCGTTACAGCGTGTGGCAATCTATAAAAGCAAGATATTGACTGGCTTGTAACAGATCTATTTTAAATTTAACCAAAACGTGTCGTGGAATATAAAACGTGGGAACGGATGGACGTCTTGACAGATGCAAGCACGTTAAGATTTCAACTGTTTGTCAGGTGCTACCTATATATATCGTAGTGCTTTTTTAACACTACATCGTTAGCAGGTTTTTGTTTTAAAGACATGGTTTTAACGCAGTTCTTGTTGGTTTTAAATTTTCTTATAAACCAATTTTTAAATCTTCGAATGATACGTCGATTTAATTAATAAATTTAAAATTCTTCGAAGCAACGTAAATATATGTATACAACAAATGGCATGGAAAAGATAAGATAACAAACTGTGTGTTTGTATATGTGTATGCGTTCTTATCTATAAACGTTACAGACTGTGTAGACGACGGTAGTACCGTCTTCGGTTTTTATTTTAGTATGAGCCAAGTGTTTAACACGTGTGTTTGCATTCGGGTTTAAATAAGTAATAACTTTATGCTAGACAACGAGAGTAGCATTAAACCGTTTCGACTGCAAAAACCTTTTAACAAGCTTCACTTCCGGTATTTTTAACGTTATCTTGTGACGTTTACTTAGTATATCTGTGCAGTCAGCCCAAGAACTAGAAATAGTAAGAAATTAGAAAGTAAATTTTTAACATCTTCACATATACTCAAGCAGAAAAATTTTAATTTGTTTTCTGTGGATACTTTCCGAAAAATTACCCTCTTCAAATATGTTCGCGTCTGCAAAGACTTTCGTGTGTCGAGTATTTGAACGATGTAAAACAGATTGTAGCGATGATTTGGCGGAATGTCTTCTTCCCCTGTTCCATCCTTAATCCTAGATAAAAAATTTCCTTCGTCCTCTCCCAGCAATTGGAGCTGTACTTCGCTCAGACCCTCTTAAAACCCAGTTTATTTCATGACTTGCCGAATGTTGTAGTACAAGGGCGCCGGATTACAAACTTAATGAGTATTTTGCCACGATTTACTACAGTAAAAGTTTTTTTTCCGACAATAAAGTGTACAAACGAGCTGCGAACTGTAATGTCGCATCGATAACAAACACGTGAAGCCTTCGCATGTCCACTGTCTTTCACAGTTCAATTGTTTCATATTCGAAAAATGTTCTTTTTTCCTGTTTCATTGTTTTTAGATGTGCAAATAGGAAGTGTGTTGAACTATTTTGCAGTAACAATTGTTTGGTAGGAGAGTGGATACTAAATTTTATTCTCTAAAACGCAACTATTTTTGTAATGTAATTTAGAAACACGAATTTGAAGGCGGCGGAACAAAGTGGATAATTAACGTGGAAGTCAACGTTTCTCGTACAAGAAGTTATTTAATACTATAAAATTACCGAATGCCCCAAAGGGGTCGATTGAATGTTAAAAGACGGCCGCGGCAAATGGCTAGGGCAGATGCAATCGCCTTACTAATTTGATAATGTTGTGTTAACTAAAAGTATTTCAAGATTTTTAACTGCGACTATTATTTTCGTTGCCGACTTAGTAATTATACACTATTTCCCGGCCGGTCCCCGTTTTTAATTATTAGACGATGTGTAATCTTGACTTTGAACGCCACTTCAATCGATGAAACTTATCTCTTATGACGTTTGCTTGTTTATATTTAGTCTTTCAAAAGCAAATATATTCAATTCATGTGCTTTAAGAACATTTCTCTGTTCGTTTATTATTGTTAGTTTACTTATTGATAAAATGTTAATAATAAACTCGTATTCAGCGATAACTTTATCGAAATCCGTAATGACATACAATAAAAAATTTATATACATTGCATTGTTGTTAGCAATTACAAGAGATATCATCATTGAGCGTTTCAATTGGAAACAAGACAATTATTGTTGATTTTTTTTGTAATTAGTTTAACGAGATATATTGGAATGAAAAGAATCCGATTTTTATTTTTAAATGGCAGGAGCATTAACATTTTACTAACGTTTAAGTATTGATCGACAAAATTGTAATTGTTATTAATATAAATCAGGTTAATTATAAATTACTCTTCTTTTCTTTAAAGGATCTCTGGTGTGACGTCAATGTGAAAGCAGTAACGATAGTGATTTGGAACTGTTTATAAAAAAGTTAGTACTTGATATTTTTGTGAATAACGTCAAATATAATTTTATTGAATTTGAATAAATATAATTTGTAAAGATTAAACCGACTACATATCTTTCGTCGATATGCAGCCAGACTTGCACAGAGTTGCATTCTGTGCAAGAGATATTTGAAAAAAGATAAGTGATTTATAATAAACTTATTTAGATTAGTAAGAATTGGATCACATAATCCAACCATTTAATTGCTATTTTTTAGCAAGTATTTTTGAGATGATGTAATTTACTGTTAATGTAATATTGTTGCTAGGAAATGTTAATCGATTCGTTTGTTAAATTATGAACACTAGATTAATGATTTAATGTTAAGTCAGCACATGTCTTGGTGCAGTTTTCTTAGGGAAAGAAATGTGAAGCTCTTATCTTATTGGTACCAGGGTTTTGTTACACTGCGCGCATGTGTCTTATCTTGAAGGTGTTTTAACTGAGTCTATTAGCTTATCTAGCTTAATGAGTAGGTTACAAATGATTTTTAGTGTATATAATTGATGTAGGTGGGCGATGATGTAGATAAACGTTCTTTCGCAGTTACTTCCAGTTTGAAAGCAGTTTCTAATGATATGGTTGGTAGGCAGGCACCAAGGACCCTCATTTCGGTGACAACGTGCCTTCCATCTATCGCTCGATGAATGCCGTTAGGATGTGGAGGAAAAGGACGCTTCACCGACTTCTTAAATTTCTGGTAGACCACTAGCGAGGTATAGAGTTCCTACGTGATATCCATGGTAGGAACTTCATACCGTGCTCTTGGATCTGCCATAATACAACACCTTGTTGAAGATAACACAAAAACTCGTTACTAAGCTAATAATGGATTAGTCTTGGCTGGATATTTACCATCTTTTTGTCACTCCGACATAATGACATGTCACGCTTGTTTATTTACTGTAAAAACAACGTTAACCATAGTAAAAGAAAGATTTTTACTAGTTCTTCGTTGCTGCGTGACAGGCCCCACCTTTATTTGCGTACATCAACAATGTTTTATTTTTCTTTCTCCGATTACTATAAACTTATTTTAATAACCAACGCAAATTACCGATTGTATTAAATCTAGCCTTTTCGTATGTAAATTCTTTTTCTCACAATTAAAAAATTACGAGCTCTGGAAGACGACCAATAAATCGCTGATTACAACGCATCCAGTACAAGTTCAACAACCGCCGTAGCGTCATCGTCCATTATATCAATTAGCGCGCACAGAGAAATTTTCGGTAATTTTCGCGAATCCGCACACGTGAAAGTGCAGTTACGAATAATTAGCTCGCATGTGAACAAGTGGTTTAATTTTCTGTCAACAAGATCACGGAATATTCGTGAAAATATGCACCGTTCAGTTGGAGTCCATTTTGCCACAGGACACATCTTATCCTTAAACAGCATACGCAAGCACGAAAAGCCATGTTAATTCTTCAGATCTCAGATATTTAACAGTTTATTATCGCTAAGAACACGATAAACTCAAAATGAAAACGATTGTACTAAAACTTACATCGAGTTTTAGATTTTTATAGCAATTAATAACGCGATTGCAGCGTTAAATATTAATGGGTTTATAAAATACGCGGCTGGAATAAGGCGTTTAGAGGTAAATACAGAAAAATTATACTAACACGACCAACATGGACAACATATAACTACAACGTGAATCCGTCAATAAAATATTCAAGGGCTATTACGTATGACAGGAGTAATTTTACAAACTGAAATAAACGCGTCAAAAAAGACGCCCTATGTTTTGGACCATTACATAAAAAAATTAACTCTTAAGATGAGCTTCATTGGCGGGAGCGAGGCTTTTCAAAAGTATCCATTCCTGTACCGTTAAGTCAAGGGCAGTTAATGTGCTTGAACGCTACACGAGAAATTAACTCAAATAAACAAGAGGATTTTGAAGTTGAATGGTCTTTTAAAAATGTCCTGTGGCTAAGTTAGAGAAATAGGAATTTGTGGTATTTCCTGTGTAGGAATTTGTTACAACAAATGTAAAATTTGTATTGTACTCTAGTCGCTTTGTTTGTGTTAGCAAAAACATTCCTTACATAAGTAAATATTTACGCTTGTTAAGTCTATTTTTTTAAATTATTTGTAAAAAAAAACATTCCCAATACGACAAAATGTACGTTAGCTGGATCTTCCTGAAATGCACACCACTGAATAAAACCGTTACAAACTATTAGATATGTAATGTACTCTATATACAGGGTGTCCCACAAGGTATGCCTTCGCTAATTTTTGCACAAATCGAATGTTTAGGACCAAAATAAAACGTTTTCACCTATTAAAAAAAAATATATTTCTCCCTTCATATACAGGGTGTCCCAATTATCGTGAACAGCATGGGATCTCGTAAATGGTAGAGATATAGATTGAGTTAAATGAGCCAAAAGTTTTTGCGCTATTGATAAAAAACAAAACACTTCAGGTTTTTAATTTTTCCTTATAACTTGCTTACCTATTTGAAATCATAATCAAAATATTTTTCGACATTATTGAAGCACTTTTTTTGCGTAGACTTGAAATTTGTCAACAACTTCTACCTATCTTCATTTGTTTTTGTTATTTTAACATCAGCCCTATTTAAAATAAGAAAGTTGATGTAAAAAAAAGCAAAAACAAATGAGGATAGGTGAAATTTATTGAAAAAATTCAAATTTACGCAAAAAAGTGCTAAAACAATGTCGAAAAAAAATATTTTGGCTGTGATTTCAAATAAGCAAGTTATAAGCAAAAATTAAAAATCTGATGTGTTTTTTTAACAATAGCGCAAAACCATTATTTTTTTTCTATTTTTTTTTGCCATGGAACAGTTGCTCTTAAATCATAGATCATTATGGCTTGTTTAACGAACTCTGTATCTCTTACCTTTTACGAGATCCGCATGCTGTTCACTATAACTTATCGCTTATAAGCACAGTCTCCATTTTACTTTTAAGCAAAGTTGCAGAAAACTGCTATTCTACTATATTTGAATTTAGTTTGAAATGTTATCACCAGAGGGCAAACCCCTCCAAGTGACGTCATTATTCCTGCTGATCCAAGATTTGAAATTTTTAACCGAAATTTTTTTGCAAACATTTTTATCAACTGAAAATTTGTCCTTTAGTATCAGGATCACAAAAACTAAAAGAGGGATGGTGACTTAAATGGAGAAGTATGGGCCCTGGTGTTTTAACTCCTGTGAACCTGGTCCAAGAATTAAAATTTGCGGACGTAAAATTTGTTCAAAATAAAATTTTAACCAGAGAAATTTTAACTTTTAGTATCAGAATCACAGCAATTAAAAGAGGTATCGTGACGTCACGTGCAGAAGTTTGGCCCTCTTGGGTTTAAAAAGCAAACTAAGTTTGAATTTAAATATGGCGGGAACAGTAGATTTTAAACGTGGGTTGCATACATTGGAATTAAAACACAAGATTTTGTTTAATTTTTATTAAAACCTCAATAGAACAATTAACACAATTAAAACAAAGGTTGTAGGTAATATTTTAATAACAAATAACATAAATAACTTATGTAGAACACTGTTAACAATATTTTAAACCTAAATGTTATCATTTTAACATAACTAAAATTGCTGTTATGGTTAAAATTGGTAGCAGCTAATAATTAGCCTTTTATTGTAAATTTAAACAAGGACATATTTATAAAACAATATATACACAGTATTAATAAATCGTAACATTAAAATATTGGATTAAAAATTTTTAAGGCACACTACAACTGAAAACATGCGTATAATTATAATACAATAAAATATTACATTTAAAATATATTGTTGACAGTTTTAGTAATAAATCAATTTACCAGCATTTCAATTTCGGTATAAACTGTATCTAACAATTAATTACGTTTAAAATATTGGCTAGAGAACTTTTTCTTTGATCCGAGGTAGGCAACCAGGCAACTAACTTACGTAAAACACTATTATATTATATATTTTAAACACAATTTTTAACATAACTTAACTGCTGTTGAAGTTATTAAAATTGCCAACAGCTAATATAACTAGCTTCTTAATATGAATTTTAATACAATTTTATACATAAAATTTTTAAAACAAGCTATAAGTATATCAACAATATCAATAAATCGTATTATTAACATATTGGAAAATAATTTTTAAGGAACATTACCATTGAAAACAACCTTATAATTATAATACAATAAAATATTACATTCAAAATACATTAATGGCAGTTTTAATAATAAACAATTAAACAGCAATAATTCCAGTTTAGTGAAAACTGTGACAATCACATTTAAAATATTGTTTATAGAACTTCTACTTTGATCAGAGGCAATTGTGTTATGTAAACTATTAGATGTACTAATTCAGAATTACACATTTCATGTAATTTTTGTTATTCGTTAAACTGTATGTAAAATAAATTGTTTGTAAAAATAATTTTGTAATACTTAAAAGTCGAGTTTTGTATTGTTTTTATTGTATAAGTATTTTGATTAAGATAGTCTAGTGAATAAAAAAAGCTGTTTCATAATCATTAAACGAAAATCTGCTTTTTAAAAATTAATAAATTTTGGTTTATTCTTGATTTGATGTGTTTTACTTTTACATTAGTAAAATTTGCGTGAAATTACCAAACTAAATTGTCTTTTGTTTCATGGCACTCTTTAGCTTCACAGGGACTTTTTGATGAATTTAATTTGTTTTAAGCCTAAATATCAAAATAAATATATTAAACCTTGTATTATTAAAACAGAAATTTTTTTTTATGGGATCATAGCCAACTATAGTTTCCATTTAAAAAAATGCAATTTTGTAATTTATCTAAGAATTTAAACATATTGAAACAAATGAATGTTTTCATTTTATGGTGCGTAAAAAAATCTTCAACTGTTTCCCCAAAAATATTTTTGTACCATCAAGTATAACCGAGTTATATTAACGATTTAAAAAATAGAGCTTATTTTGGTTTTTGTTTATTATCTAGCGTGTCATGAAATTTTTTAAAAACATTAAAGCATCACTGAATAGGTCCCAGAAAGGGGAACAATTTGTCTAATTTAAACTTCTTTGTAGTTCTTACCGTTTACGAGATCCCTTCTATGTGGACCACCCTGTACATAGCCTTTGCTTTTTTTCCATATGTTATGAAAAATTTAAAAATCTTACGCCTTTATATGATTAAGAATTTAACTTGAAATAAAGTATTCAGTGTTTTAGTTATAAATATCAGCATTTTTCCAGTAATTATTACTCTTAAAATTTATCTTTTATAATAATAATGTACTATGCTATAAACTTTTACAAACAATTTAGATTACAATATCTATTGGCTGTCCTCTTGCTCCATGGATCTTGAGGATGTACTGAAGAATCAAGTTTGTTCTCCTTTGTTCGTTGGAGATTCTTAAACAAAAAACCAAAAAAAGGTGACATTAGACAATCATAAGAAATAAATAATATCTAAGAAGCAAAAGATACTTTTAAAGTAAACTTGCTTGCATTCATAAGCCGCATAGTACAAAGCTATTTTCAATTATACTGAGTTTTTTGTTTCCGAGAAAAGAAGATGACTTCCTACTATCACCCAATTCAACAAGAAAGTATTAAAAATAATAAAGTCAAATAATTTCTTCTACACAGCATAACTACCTCTTTAAAAGAAATAATTAGATACATGCTTTGCTCAACATAAATAAGCTTAAATCTAAACCACTTAAACTTCAACTTTAAAACTCTAGTCTCTCATTTAATTTGTTTAAAAAAATCAACTGGTATTTTTTTTACAAGAAATACATTGTAACAAATACGAGTGATAATTTATTTAGTTTATTAATACCTTATTTCTTCCATATTCTACCAATTCAACAGGCAGTTCTCATTAATTCCAATAAAGTGTTTGACCTACACTTTTGCTTTTTCACAAGAAGGTCCTACGAGTTCTTATTGCCATTCCCTTATGTTCATCAAAATCTGCAACAACAATCATTACTTTATAATAGTAAATAAACTATTCGGTTAGAGCTTCACACCTTTACAATAACTCATACAAAACACTTTTCTTTCAAATAATGATACAAAACTTACCTTTCGTTGTCCATTAGCGGAAACACTTCGCCGAGCAAACTGCTGAACTACGATGGTAATGATAGATGTACACCACAATCATCCAAGTTTTAGTAAGAATTCCAAATTATTCTGTGAAGACTAGAAGACTGCTAAGCAGAAGACTGATGGAAGATTGTAGGCAAAATAAACTCTGAATGTTAAATTTTAACATGTTTAACGTTATCTGTAAACAATACATTAGAATCATTGTTCATTCCAACTTCTAGTTTATTACTAATATTTATGAGTAAATAAAATAATTTCCTTTAGTTTTAAAACTCAAGATTAGAATAGTTTGGCATGCCTATCTAGTGGTCTGCCAGTTCGAATGTTCATACCACCGTTTTACAGCGAATAATGTGATATCTAATCACATACACGTTTCAAAATATTCTACAGGAAAGTTATACACAACTGAAACAGTGTTGTAATTTAATTTTGCATTTTATTACACACCCAACCGATAAATCATTAACCTGTATTAATACCAAGCAAATTGATTAAGTACCAGAAATTCTCGACCACCATGTTAGATAGTTCGGCATGGTTTTGTGAGTACATTAATAAAAATTAACGATAATTTATTTAAAAGCACGTTCACTGGTTAAAAGAAACGTTATAATTTTCATAAAATAATGTTTGAAGAATTTATAACAGCACGCTGGCTATTTAATTGCTTACCGAGAAAAACACTCAAACATGTATTCCAGGAATTAAATTGCAATTTTAAATTAGACACGTAACATTATCTTTACGTAAGTATATATAATTCAATAAATTACACTGTGTATCATTATATAACAGAGCTGTATCTATATTTTATAATCCAGTTCAGTCTCCTAAATACAAACACAAGATCTGTTGTACCATTTGTGGACAGTCGTTGTAATTCTATTTCTGTGGTTGTAATAACGTAAGTTGTTATACACATACGTGGTGAGAAATACAAACAATACCTTAGAAACGCAACTAACTACCTAATAATTTTAGTTATTATAAGTGCAGCAAGTACATGTTATGAACTAATTTATTATTTAATAGTACAGTGGTTTGACATTTACAAGTAAATAGCGTGGAACAATGTTTTTCAGTCAAACCTCTATTTTCATTCCTTTTTTACAAATTCCCAGAGTTTGTCAACAAATGCTTATTACGATTTGATTGATTTCTATGTGCTGCAATAACTTAGAGTGAATCCAAATATAAGATGGTCGAAGAATAGACCTTTTTATTTTTAATTTATATCTGCGAAACAATTAAGAACAAAATTAAACCCTTACCATACGTACTAGATTAGGAAAAAAACGCTTGTGCTATTATTAAGAATAAAGTCTTTATAAAGAATCTTTTTATTGATGGATTTGTTATTTATCATAAATAATCCCAAAACTACAAAACTAATCAGAAAGTTACCACGGATTAAAAGTGTAGTCTTGAAACTTGAAACTGGTCGTTCAAGTCGAATTTCTTCTTAGAAATCAGTGGTGTACTTTTGTCACTAAATTTATGTTGTTTAATTACTTCTGAGTCTCAATTATCTATTTTTTAATATAAGAAAGTGTAGCACAAATATGTCGTCCGTCAATATTTTTTTCACTGGACTCTTTCGTCATCTAACCTAACCACAAACCGGATTCTTCAGCACACCCTTCGGTTACTGTACACTGACATTGTTAAAAGTATCGTATGTTGCTATTTGAAAAAGGTTTGATAACATTCCAGAGAAGAGCACCTTTTATCCGAATAAATTATGGTACCAAGTCGAAGATTTTTTATTAGAATTGTTTCAGCAGATTTGACTATATTTTTCAGATAAAACTGAATCGGTTAAGTGTTCTAAACAGAGACCCAGAAATTATTTCTATTCCACTATTTTTAAATACTTTTGGGTTAAAATACGTGTTGAGGTACAAGAGCGAGGTATTGTTTTCCCTTAATGCCATGATAATAGAATCATGTATCGTGAAAAATGTCGTCAATTATGGTAAAAAAAATGTCAACTTTTTTCAAAAAGCAAATTGAAAAGTTCTGCTGACTTATCTAAAAAGATCTGAAGTTTATTCAACCAAGCCTTTTTTTAATTGCATTCGGCTTCGTCCTTTAAATTATCTAAAAAAAATTAATAATATTAGACTACAATACAAAAATTAAAATATTTTTGTAGAATGAATAGTAGGGTTGGTACACACTGTTTTCATAATTATTGCAGTGTACAATTGTGACGAAATTAAATTACCATTTAAATTTAAAAATATTGCTTAGGATAGCACCTTCAATTTTTAACTTTCACAAATATTTCAGCTATTTGTGGTCTTAAAAAATAAATAAATACATGGAAGGTTAACTATTCATTTCCTTAAAAGTATGTATGTGATTTTATGCTAAACTTATATTTGAATGCTACTAACTTTTCATAAATTTTTAAACCCGGCTGTCATACTTTGTACACCTACGTGAATAGTTTTGTAACAATTTGTTAAAGTAGTGTAAAATTTTATCATTAGATAATTATTAGCGAGCAAATTTTATTACTGCTAAAGCAAATAGAAGCACAATTTATATCAAATGCGTAATGTTCTTAATTTGCAGTCAACTTCTAGTACTAGTTCATTATTGTCAGAAATAATAGCTCGTCAGAATTAAAAGCTTTACAAATGCTTATTTTTTTAATATATGATTGCTATTCATCAGTATTATTGCAATCACCATCAACTGCCCATGCATTTCTCCCATGCGTTATTAAAGTGCCGATTGATACACAGTTGCAGGGAAAAGCGGTCGATTAAATGTTTTAATGTGTATTCGATTTATTTAAGCGTTTCGATAAAATGTATGTCCGTGCATTTTGCAAATCATTCCCCAGAAAAAAATTAATAGACATAATTAAAAGTCTGTTTTAAACATCGTTATTTGTAAAACTTTTGGTTAAAGAAGTCCAGATCTAATTAATACGTAAAGCAACCTTGACAGAATCGAAGGTCATGAATAAGTTTTGGCAAAGTTATAAAAAATTGTTTTAAATTTTGTTTACGTTACTACTAAATGAATGAATATTCGAATTTGCAGAAGAATGAGATGTTCGTTGTAGTAAATAACTAAATTATTATTGTTGAAAGGTAATTGTAGTAATAATTTTTTTTTTTATTTAAAAATAACTTTGCCTATAGAAAATGTTTACTGTTTTTAAAAAGAGCTAAATTTTATCTAGGTAATTGGAGGTTCTTGTCTTTAATTAGTGATGTACTATGCGATATTGTGCAGGGTTGTTTATTATAAGTGACAAAAAGTCCACTAACACGACTAATTCATATACAGGGTGGTCCACTTTTTAGTAGCAGGACTTTAACAGTCGATAGAAAAACTTATTTTAAAGCGAATATTCCATATCAACATGGGTCCAAAAACGCTTTATTTTAAAGATACAGGGTGTTGAAATTTTCGAAAAAATAACGATAATGTTTAACCGTTCTACAACCGGTGGATATATTTAAACCAAATTTGGTATACAACACCACCTTATAGGTTACCAATCGGTGAAAATTTCAAGTCCCACAGGCAACCAGTGGCGGAGTTCTTTGGGTTCAGTTTCAATAAATTTTATAAAAAACTAGTACGGCCCCGTTGAAAATCAAACTCGAACATGTTTTTGGGTAGAGCATTTTATTCTAAACAAAAAGTGTCTCTTGACTTTTCTTAGTATCTGCTATCGGTTGGCGCGAAATTTGATTTATTTTACTATTTTCGCGAAAAATTTGCTCCTAAAGTTCGATCCAAAAATATAGCTAATATTCGTAATAAAGAAGTAATTATTGATTTTTGCAGTTTTCAATAACAGAACATACTAATAATAAGAAAAGAAGTTCCGCTAAATTAACGATTAATGAGCATTTACTCTGCAAGCTGCAATTTTCTACTTTTCGCGATATTTTTAGATCAAACTTGGAAGCAAATTTTTCGCGAAAATAGTAAAGTCAATCAAATACCGCGCCAAACGCCGGCAGATACGAAGAAAACTCTAGGCACACTTGTTGTTTAGAATAAAATGTTCTACCCAAAAACAAGTTCGAGTTTGATTTTAAACAGGTCCGTACTAGTTTTTTATAATATTTACTGAAACTGAACCCCCACAACTCCGCCACTGGTTGCTCGTGGGACTTGAAATTTTCACCGATTGTGGTAACCTGTAAGGTGGTGCTGTATAACAAATTTGGTTTAAATATAACCACTGGTTGTAGAACGGTTAAACATTATGGTAATTTTTTTGAAAATTTCAACACCCTGTATCTTTAAAATGAAGCGTTTTTGGACCCATGTTGATATGGAATATTCGCTTTAAAATAGGTTTTTCTATCGACTGTTAAAGTCCTGCTACTAAAAAGTGGACCACCCTGTAGAATTGTGGTATGCTAGAGGTACGTCACGCAAAAATTGTCATGTGTAATTTAAATTTCTTATGATTATGGTTATCACATATTCCATACAAAAATTAAAGCTCTGCTTGATAACTTAAAAATTAGAATAGCCATAAAAATAGTTTATTAAATTCAACTTAAAAATACCATCATAAACTTTTATACTATTTTGTTCCATTTTAATAATAATGAAGTTATCGTGAGTTTTCAAACAAAAAGTTGTAGTTTTCATCCACAGCGAAAAAAGAAAACCTCTACTAATTATTTATAACAGGTTGGTTTATGTCGAAAAAATAGCCCTACACACACTTATACCAGATTTGTATCAACTATTTTATTGTTACTGAGCTACACTACCAATACATCGGGTTCGACCACTACAAAAGAATTTCCATAGACATGCCAAGGCATACTGTCCTAAATAAAAGGGTACAAGCCCCGTCAACGCTAATCGCCACTAAGTAGGTTAATTGTACCATTTATTCCTATTTCAGGAAATAATTCAGTGATGCTCGTGTTTAAAAAACGAAGGTATTTCGAACCTTTTACTGTAAAACGTCTTGTTTGTATTTAGTTTACATACTACAGCAGAAAAAGCTTGAGAAAGTTATTTACTTTGTTGGCTTAGCTTGAACACAAGTTGATTAGTTGATATTATAATAAACCAAAATATTTTATCAATTTTTTCTTACAATGGCATAAAGACTTCAAACTGAAATTAAAAATATATGTAAAAGAATTAAACTTAATAAAATTTATCTATTTAATTTTAAATTGATTATTAGACATATATTTTCTTTGATTTATCTTTAAAAAAGTAGGTTTTATTTACGCGGTTGCAAAATTAAAAATTAATAAGTTATTTTCTATTTTCTACTTTTTAAATATACAAAACATAAATGTCTCAATTATTTTTAAAAGCCGATTTTTTTGTGGGTACATCGTTCATAACAAATTTAATTTGGTTTATTTAGTGACGTGTCAAAACGTTTTTGTAATAAATGCATTTTAAGTACAGGAAATCAGCAATTTTTAAACGTCTGGATTTTTTTTGTCCTCGGAAACATTGAAAAAATTGTCCGGAAGTTATTTTAAACGACAGTCTGCAAATCAGAGGGTCTTTAATGGCTTTATTTTCCGATTTTATAATAAAGGAAGTCATTTACATGTATTTAAGAAACGAAACCTACAATTACCAGGACATCAATCAACTTGGGCTTTTTATTAATTGATGTATTAAATTTTATGTAATACTCTATATTTTAAATAAATTCGAACACCTTGACTGCGCAATTTTTAAAATAACTTAATTTTGCTGTGGTCAGACGCTTTACATTTTACATTTATAAGTGTAATGTACTTATACCTCAAACTAATTAGTTTAAAAATATACTATTCGTCCAAGTGAAACATGTAAAATATCGCAATGTACAACAATTTTTTTCCGATAAATTGTTTGTTGTTCTTGCCCTCTACAAACTTAGTTAAGCGACTAAATATAGATAGTCTTTGACCCATGCACGTTAACTATAAATTTATCTCATAATTACAACTAATTATGTAAACAGTAAAAACTGTTGACGTCAGCCATACAAAAAGGTACAGTACGTTTATCACAATAATTCTAAATTAAATAGCTCTTGGTTAAACATATCTTAATGTCTAGATTTTATAGTGTTTAGAACGAAATGTTTAGTAAAAAGTAGTGTATATTCGAAATTTCGTTCGGGTGGTTTAAATTTTTGATAATTTAAATATTTCTGTACAAAGAACTTAAATAAATTGTTAAATATTTCAATTTCCTGGTTTCTTCTTAAAACTTATTTATTAATGACCACACTAAAGCCGTTGGTGAAGTTAGTGACTGCTGTATAAATGAATACCATCATATTTAATTAATTCCATTAGCAGAAAAATTTGTTAATGATTATTCAAAAATCCATTTATCACACCTATTGTATTTTCTGTGTTCGGACATTATGTGATTATAATTCATTCCCATAGCGCCTATTAAATAAGGCAATTAATTTAATCTTGACGCCTATTTTTTGTTGCTATAAATATAAGAAAAGCTCAGTGTGATGTTCGTTAGAAGTCACATTGCAAAAATAGTGATGATTGGTTACGGTGTCAATTGTTAAATAACACTTAATCAAAAAAAAGTGTGGAAAGATGCCTTAGCATGGGTTAGGTACAAAAAAAACTTTTTTAATCTCGGAATTTGAATTCGTACATAGCGTGTAAACGAATTGCTAGTTAGCTATTTTGTATCTATGACGTATTTCAAAATAACAATTTTATAAACGTTTTATTATGGTGTAGTTTTGGTGCAAACTGTTACAAATATTTGTGATCGATAAGTTTTACTGTTAAATTAGTACACCTTAAAATTCAGTGCCATACTTAATCGGAAATGTACTTACCTGTAAACATATTACCGTATTGTTTTTGATTCTGTATTTTAAACTTTGTTATATTCAGTAAAATTTTGCATGTGGAAAACGTTGGAAGAACAGAATTTACAAAAATTATGAAGAAATTCTCTAAAAGCTGTCCGTGTGAAGTCAAAAACGGGAAAAAGAACATCTTTTGATTCTCTTCCTTTTTTAAAACAGGACAGGTAAATAAGAAATCTTAGTATATTTATATATGAAGCTACAATTGTAGAAGAAATAAGTGTCCAAGAAAATTATATTGTTCAACCTTTTAACACACAATCCCTTTTTCTTGAAATTAAGTCGCTTATGTTTGAATGTACCTTATTTTATTGTTGGGCGTCGTGAATGAAATAAGTTTAAACTAAAATAAAGCAATTTTCTTCGCGGTTTCCTCGCAAAGGCACTTGTACAATACTTTCTAACAGTTTAATGCTCGCCAGTAAAACAAATTTAAGCATCGTGTTTGTGATAATTGGTTAACGATAGTAAACAGAACGCTTACGCCTTGCAAATAGCTATAATCCTTGCTTGTAGTGGTCAATAACATTTAATTCCCCCTCAGCTATACGGAATACTGATTTAGTGTATAGGTAACAGCTATCGGCATTTACAAAATATCATTCACCATAAATCATTCATATCAGTGGTAGCAGCTCGTAATCACGTTGTCCTTTACATTCTCAGGTTGTTGGGTTCGTTGCAATAAAACACTAAAAAATTGTACCTACTGTACGAAACTATTTCAAACCTGTCACGCGATTGGCGTTTCAGAGCCGGATTATCAAATTTTATGCCCCTGGTTAAGTCGTTAAGATTTAAAACCAGGAACTGAAAACGAAAAATTGTTCGTTTTTGATCGGAACGAAAATGAAATATTTCGTTTTCGTTCTTTACGTTCCCATCTATCACATATCGTTTCGTTTTTGTGAACCGAAATTTAACAACGGTTAACACGAATCAAGGACCTATTGTATCTTAGTCAACACCCTCTTTTTACAACATTCAGAGCAAATAACTTTCTAAAGAACGATCGCCAAATGTCAAAATTACTGTGTTGGCAATCCTATTAATACGATTAAACTTACGGTCTACTACACAGCTACACAGATTGGAAAACTCCTATATAGAACCGATTGAGTCCGGTAACTAATTCCGTATATCCCACAGATGGCGAAAAGTCTAAGAACCGTTCGCCATAAATTTTCGCTAGATGGTGATGTCTAAGAACCGGTTCGTGTACAAGATTTTGACATAGTCAGCGAGATTTATTAGCTTTTGCCTTAGATCATATAAACTACATGTACATGGATATCACAACACCATAGGAATATAGTTAAGACAATGTTGCCGACATATACAACGTGCCTTTTTAAACCTATCTCTTTCTATATTATGTGGGCCCAATATACGCAATCTTTGTTTTGGGCCCGGGCCCGCTGTCATCGTAGCGCAACCGTGATAATAACTGTAACATACTTCCTACCTAGCCTATTTTTCTAGCGACTGACGCGTGAATGATATTTAGAATTTTTTGCTATTAAAATCGTCATTTAATTGAATCAATTGATTCTAATAAGCGGTGTTTACTGTACTTCAATAAAACTTACTAAGTCTGATCCAATGTTATTGTATCCTCCCATATTTGACACAAAAACATCCGAATACATTGCATCTACTAGTAGTTCAAATAAACGCTTTAGTTCAAATTTCGCGCGTAACCATAGTAACGCACACGATTTGCTCGGTGGGCCCGGAAAGCAAGATAGAAATATACTTTCATATGTGTTAGAAGGAGATGCAGTATAATTGTACACCTGGGATATGTGTACAACATAGTTGCATTGTGGTAGTGTTATCCATGTAGTTTATATGATCTAAGGCTTTTGCTAAAAAAAAATGCTAAATTCGAATTAAATCAATCAGAAGATGTGTATAAAAATGTTTTACCGAATTTTAAGTCAGTTTTGTTCAAAATTAAGATCCCACCTAGTGCAAGCACAGGTCTTAGACTTATCGCCATCTAGCGAAAATTTATGGCGAACAGTTCTTAGACTTATCGCCATCTAGCGGGAATTTATGTCGAATTGTTCCCAATTTTTCGACAGGCTTTCTAACCTGTGTAGTAAACCGTGATTAAACCCCAATTATTCGAATATTTGATTATTCAGATTATAGATACTTCGTTATGTAAATCAACATAGTTCGCCTTTAATTAAAAACAAATTTGGCGTGCTTATTTTGTACTTTTGGTAATAAATGTGAGATATCTAACGTTTGTGTTGATTTACATTTTTGTTTCTGTTTCTTAGTAAGCGTTGGGCCCCAGCTAAATTGTAAACGGCGATATGTTCGGTTTTGATCATTATGGACGGCATAATTTAGACTAGCGAATCGCCATATTAAATTTACCAAGTTGTTGAACACATTTAACATATAACCAAATAAATGTAGTGCATTTTATTTAGTAACCATAGTAACCATAGTAACGCACACGATTTGCTCGGTGGGCCCGGAAAGCGAGATAGAAATATACTTTCGTATGTGTTAGAAGGAGATGCAGTATAATTGTACACCTGGGAAATGTGTACAACATAGTTGCATTGTGGTAGTGTTATCCATGTAGTTTATATGATCTAAGGCTTTTGCTAAAAATAATTGCTAAATTCGAATTAAATCAATCAGAAGATGTGTATAAAAATGTTTTACCGAATTTTAAGTCAGTTTTGTTCAAAATTAAGATCCCACCTAGTGCAAGCACAGGTCTTAGACTTATCGCCATCTAGCGAAAATTTATGGCGAACAGTTCTTAGACTTATCGCCATCTAGCGGGAATTTATGTCGAATTGTTCCCAATTTTTCGACAGGCTTTCTAACCTGTGTAGTAAACCGTGATTAAACCCCAATTATTCGAATATTTGATTATTCAGATTATAGATACTTCGTTATGTAAATCAACATAGTTCGCCTTTAATTAAAAACAAATTTGGCGTGCTTATTTTGTACTTTTGGTAATAAATGTGAGATATCTAACGTTTGTGTTTATTTACATTTTTGTTTCTGTTTCTTAGTAAGCGTTGGGCCCCAACTAAATTGTAAACGGCGATATGTTCGGTTTTGATCATTATGGACGGCATAATTTAGACTAGCGAATCGCCATATTAAATTTACCAAGTTGTTGAACACATTTAACATATAACCAAATAAATGTAGTGCATTTTATTTAGTATAACACCCGTCAGACACAACTAGTTTGTACAATCTTCATCAACGTCATATGTCATATTTTTAAACTGTTAAAAATTACATGTTTATTAAGCGCCCTTTTGTTGTCCAATCTAGTGTATTATTATTTATTGATGATCCAATCAACAAATTAGAAAGAGAAAATATTTGTACCGTTAGTTGTGATACACGAAATTGCAAGTATTAGCAATATAGTGGTTTATACCTAATATGGAGTAAAGTGAAGCTCACTTATTTCAAGTGAGATATTTTACTGCCTTGTGGGTGTCTTTCCAGTATAGACGGTAAATTCGCGTTTGTGTTTAACGAATATACACTAAGTAGTGATAAAACCGGGTTTAGCTATCATTTATTTCGTTTTCGTTGTTGAACGAAAAATAATAATTTCGGTTCCGTTTTCGTTCTTATAAAAATTTCGGGTATTATTATTTCCACGGAGGTGGTCCCCTTTCGGGTTTCTGTACTGTGACCTTTTGGTCTGTTGTACCCTCTGGTGTTGGCCCCTTAAGGAATTTAAAAAAAAAATCGGTTAATTTCGTTTAACGTTTTCGTTCCGTTCCGAGTCCCTGTTTAACAAAATGTAACCTATTGGTAACTGTGTTTTTTATTCCGGATAAATTCAGCTTGGCCCTCGTATAACTTATTTTTTTGTTCATTTAATATGACAAATGTTATAATGTGATGTGAGATAAGCATGTTTGGAGCGAGGGCGTGATCTAATTAGGTCAACGGTTACGGCATTATTCAGAAGCTATTGAGTTCCGAAAACAGGCGACAACTTCAGTAGAAGCCCACAATAATTTTATACATTAACGGTTATTGCGTTCGCTGTCATCGACATCGTGGACTGCAGCTCATTATTTCACGGACTACATACACTCACGCCTTTATTAACATAATGTCGTAGTTGCCTAATCTATTAGCTATTTTTATTCTATCGTGAAGACGATAAGGGTACGTACGTCAAATACTCATATAATTGCCAGTTACGTTATCAAGCCGACAGCGAAATATTTGTAGATGAAGATTACCTCAATTAATAATGGCAGGTGAAGACCCAATCGTTATTTCCCAACAAGTATGCTAATTTTGAGCGCAACCCTTCCGTGAGAGTGCAGGGTTGTCGGTTATGTCATCTTTAATCGATTAAAATGAGCGGAAGGAATTCTGAGACAGCAGTAAATTAGACGAAAATTCATTAAGTTGAAAATTGAAGCAAAGTATAACCACGTTTTGGCTTATGAAAACCAACTTAAATTGAATTAATGCGAGTATTACTCGCATATGATAAAACAAAAAATTAAAACACCATTGCATTTTTATTGCCACAAAATTTTATTTGTTAGACAATTTATTTAAAAAAATCCAGAAAATTGTCTTGCAATGGGAACAAAATGTCGATCCAGGAATCTCTAGAAGATATAAGTAGATATTTGATTTTTGTATTGACCAACCAAAATTACTTAGTACCTAGTATTAGGCTTTTGCTTGCTTAATTTTTGTAGCAAAATTAAAACTTACTGTTTAAGAATAAACCACAGCTTTAGCAGACTTTTCATTGCGATAATATGTTTAATAGCATAAATTGCTGTTAGCAATATACAGGCTGCCCATTTTTCTAATCTGTTGTATGGGTAACTCCGTTAATGTTAGAGATACAGAAACGTTTAAATTAGCAAATTTGTGCAGAATTTAAAGGGAAATCTGATGCCATTTTCTAATTTAACCTTTGTCATCAACTTTTTGAAATATTTTGAAAAAACTGAAAAAGGTCGATTTTTTCAAACTTGAATAATTCCGTAACCATATGAGTTAGAACAAAAATGAAAATTGGCTTTTGAAGATATTTTTACGTAGATTTTAAATATGTTGGCTGTGGTCTTATTAAAAAGGTTATTTTTTTCTCTTTTCAATGATATAAGGTTTGTTATGCTTTACTCTTGTAGTTTTTCTTTAAATAAGCAAAAATCATTTTGCATGTTCATTGTTCACTGCCTGCTAATGGATGGGAGTTGTCCCGTGTTGATGTTCTTTTTTTTTTGATGTGACATTTAAGAGTTGTCTCTTATTGTTAGTGTAGCAGTTATCAGCCAGTTACAAATTTTAAAAACAAAACCTCAGAGTTTGTCAAATAAAATGTATTGTTTGTTATACTTACGTATAAATCTCTCTCTCGTGTTGATCAAAATTTTTGTTTGAATTTATTATAAATTTCAAAAAATGTTTTTTAATGAAGAAATATTATCAGGCTTTTTGGTATACACCTTATCTTTATGCGTACCCCACAAAAAAATCAAGTGGTGTTGAATACCCCATTATTTGTGACTTTGGCTTCATCAGTAAATAAAATTGTGTGAGTAAAATTTGGGTTAGTATTTGTTTCTTCTAAAAACTATCGGACGAAATTTAATCTTCTTTGTAAATCATTAGGATACAAAGTATTGCCAATATGATATGGCTATTATGGGTATTATATGGCTTAAATTAATTGTTTTAAAATCAGTCGAACCTTTTCAGTTGACACCACATTCAAGGGACAACTCCCGGGTAGATGATGTTGGTTTATAATTTACGTATGCCAGGACTCTCTCTTTATCTTCCTTAAATTTAATTTTCAAACCTTTGGATTTTGTAAATGACCCGTATTTTTTTAAATTGGTTTCTAATAACGAAAATAATTTCTTTCTTGGTTGCCTCCTTTCCATAAATCTTTGCAAATACATTTCACTTGAATTTCTACTATTTCTAACACAAGCGTAGTAATGGAAAAGCATGTCGTTTTTTCTTCATTAGAAAACATTGTTTTTGAAATTTATAATAAACTCAAACAAAAATTTTGATCAACACGAGAGAGAGATTTATACGTATAACAAACAATACATTTTATTTGACAAACTCTGAAGTTTTGTTTTTAAAGTTTGTAACTGGCTGATAACTGCTACACTAACAATAAGAGACAACTCTTAAATGTCACATAAAAAAAAAGAACATCGACACGGGACAACTCCCATCCATTAGTAGGCAGTGAACATGTAAAATGATTTTTGCTTATTTAAAGAAAACTACAAGAGTATAGCATAACAAACCTTATATCATTGAAACGAGAAAAAAATAACCTTTTTAATAAGACCACAGCCAACTATGACTTCCATTTAAAAAAATGCAAGTTTGTGCTATAACTCGAAAATCGAGAGTGCTATGAAAATTTCGTTAACATATTTAAAATCTACGTAAAAATATCTTCAAAAGCCAATTTTCATTTTTGTTCTAATTCATATGGTTAAGGAATTATTCAAGTTTGAAAAAATCGACCTTTTTCAGTTTTTTCACAATATTTCAAAAAGTTGATGACGTAGGTCAAATTTGAAAATGGCATCAGATTGCCCTTTAAATTCTGCACAAATTTGCTAATTTAAACGTTTCTGTATCTCTAATATTAACGGAGTTACCCATACAACAGGTTAGAAAAATGGGCACCCTGTATATATAACTTTAGGGACTAAACCTTAAGTACTTTAGAATAAAATTTAGCCAAAATGTATGACAATATGATTACTATTTTAATTTTTGCTGATTTTTATAAGCAACTTTAATTGAAAGTATTCATTAAAACAAATTCCAAAATTTCTCCCTCATCAACTTCCATCTGTATTTGTGACATTCTCGAATTAGTATTACACACGATTTAAAGAAATACCAAAAACTCAGATTCGATTAAATATAACCTTGACATTTGCGGTGTAAACAAGTAAGAAACAGAAAGAATATGGTCAGAATCGAAATTTAATTGCGCCTGGAATAACAACACCAGCGTTAGTATACCAAAATTTTAACAAACACAAATACTTTTATTATACGAGTATAACGCAACGACAGAAAGATAAAAATGTGTTTTGTACACAAATAAGTAGTAAAATGATTCAAATGTGACGTTATTTGTAATTTCGTTTTTTTTTTACAATAAATTTCTGCAATTATTACAAAAGTATTTACAAGTCTTATATAATTGAAGGCCACAAAATTGTTGAGAATTGACATTTAATCCGTATAATATTTTCTACTGATTTATTGTTACTGCAGTAAATAAACTTCTTTAAAAATAATATAACAGAAAAATTAAGTAAGATTGATTTTATAAAAGTGTCCCAGTAACAAATTCCTAGTCCTGTAACCTTTTATTTTAAGAACTGGTACGTTGGTCTTCTTTATAAAACATTTAAAGCTTCGTAAAGTTTTTTTCTACTCAACTTTATCAGTAATAATTAAATAAAATACCATTATTTTATGCCTTTATAGAAATGTTATTAGGTCGTGCAATGAATCTCAGAATATATTTCATATTTAAAAAGTAATACAACTTTGCACTAATAACTTGTAATTACAGTCTATCGCATATCCTCATTAAGAGCTTATTTAATTAAAGGCATTTGACCTGAATATCACAAATAACATAAAAAGTAACGCACCATTTCGTTTCTAAATGAGAGCTAACGTATTTAACAATTGCTCTAGTAAATAAAACATAAATTCATACCAAAGAAGCTCCATCCCAATAAGGAGCAACAGGCGTTTGACTTTTTAACGATGTAGTTCTTCTTTCTAATGACATTTCATGGTAGGAGATAAATTGATAACAGTTAAATTTTGCATTAGCTTAATCGATAGACACGAGCCTAATTACCATATTTTTTGTAGCGTTTTAGAGAGTAAAAAAGACTCCCGTGAATGTTGATTAATAAAATGTTGCCAATTTAATTATTATAAACAGCAGTTACCGTGCAGGGTCGGACTGACTATGAGGTTCAACGAGGGAAGTCCAGGGGTTCCATGTTGTTAAGCTTTAGACCACAAGGTAATACGGCAACATGATTAGGTTAGTAAGAAATAAATAAATTGCTAGTCTCAGAAAATTTGTGAAAAATAAATGGATTAAATCTAAAAGTCTTTAATTTTATTGTTTTGTGAAACTTAAAATGCATGGGGATTGTTTGCCAAGGTCAGCAGCAACAAGAAACAAATTTAGTCCGTTCCTGTGTTCACGAACAATAACTTTCAACTAATTTAAGTAATAATTTTTATTAGCTTAAAAAACTTGTAAAATATAAATGGCATGTTAAATAGGTAGTTGTGGAGCCTGCCTCAGTGTTGACATCATTTATTAACAGAGCGTAAGGTCATAACAGAAGTGCAGACTGCGCCTCTAATTATTACATCCGCTTCACCCTTTGTCATTTGCTTAATTAGCAGAGTCTAGCGGATCATTATAAAACAATTACTCTCACATTGCGGATTATTTTTATGAAAACATACGTCCACATTTTATTTTTCGAGTCAACAACTATTGATTAATGAATATTTGTGTCAAAAAGAAATATTACAAATCTTTAACCTCTGACAGTTAGGAGCCATTATTTTATTTCGTTCATGATTAAATTTTAGGAACCGCGTAAGGGTTGAAAAAACATGATTTGACGTAGACGAAGCTTGTATCAAATCCAGTTTGTAAATAAAAAATGCTTAATGTAAATAGTGTCGCAGTAATTGAAAGATATGGACCTAAATGTTTTCACAGATATAAGGAGATGAGGACAAACATATTTCTTCTTATTCTTCTAATAGAATCTATTATTAGAGGATGGCTATCGGCGAACAGGGGCATATTTTTATGTAATCTACCTATCCATAAAAATGCAATGTCAAAATCAAAGAATGACTGACGTGTATGGAAATGAAGTCCCATTTTTATTTTCCAAGTAAAATTGTGGTCTAAGCAACAAACAATAGATGATTTGTCCAAATCCAAGCCACCCTTATAATATTTAGTAATAATTTTTGTTTTTTGCAAATTTTAACAAAAGTAATAAGAAAAGATACCGTTTCACCTAGGCAACTGGAAAATGGAAAAAATTAACATAACGGAGCTAATGTTCGCAGACGACATAATCTTAGTCGCGGAAACAAAAAAGAATCTGCAACATAATTTAGAAACTCTAAACCTGGAATTGGAAAAAATTAATATGAAAATAAATACCGAAAAAACTAAAACTATGATCGTTACAACAGAAAACAAAGGGCATACCATCACTTTAAATGGGCTTGGGTTAGAACAGGTAGAAAGCTTTAAATATTTACGAGTGATCTTAGAGAATAATGGAGGAATGGACAAGGAAATAAGCGAAAGGACAGGAAATGTGGGAAGAATATTTAACAGTTTAAGAACAACATTTTTTGGAAATAGAGAAGTCCCAAAAACAACAAAAGTAGAAGTGGTCAAAAAGCTAGTAACTCCGGCACTTTTATACGGAAGTGAAACGTGGGCACTAACAAATAAAAATAGTAGCCGAGTGAATGCAGCTGAAATGAGATTTCTAAGAAAAATCCAAGGAAAAACAAAAAAAGACAGAATCAGAAACGAAACATATAGAGAACAATTAAAAATAAAATCGGTTGAAACTAAAATACAGGAAAGGCAGCTGGTATGGTTGGGTCACATTTATAGGATGAAAGAAGAAAGGTTAACCAGAAGAGCATATGAAGCAAGAACACAGGGAAAAAACAAACGAGGTAGACCAAGAAAAACCTGGCACGACGAAGTTAAAAAAGCAGCAGCGGATAAAAACATCAAATGGAAAGACATAAAAAGGCTAGCACAAGACAGAAAAACATGGAAAAAAATCAGCACAACACAACTCAACAGTCCTACACCTAACAGTAGAAGGACTCATGACTAAATAATAAAATAATAAGAAAAGATATGACAACCCACACCTCAATCAAACGAGAAGAAAAATCTCTTTTAATGAACCCATAGCCAACTATGGTTGCAATTTTAAAAAAAGCAAGTTTGGCTTATATCTCAAAAACCGAGTGTGCCATGACTTTTTAAATATTTTTTTCTTATTCTACGTAAAATTATCTACAACAATTATTTTACAGTTTGGTTTTACCATAGGTGGCTATGGAATTATTAAATATTGAAAAAATCACCCGTTTTTAGTTTTCTCAAAATATTAAAAAAAGTTGAAGGTGTAGGTGATATGTCAAAATGGCTTTAAATTTGTCTTGAAATTCTGCTCAACTTTGTTAATTTAATCGACCATGTAACTCTTATAATAACAAAGATACCCATACAACACATGTAGATTATGACTACCCTGTATACAGGATGATCCAGAATCAGGTCGACCAGTTGAGGTTTGGTAAGAACTGAAAAAATTAAAGATTTCGTGCTGTCAGATGGTCTTTCATTGCCAGGGAAATTGGTGTATGCAAAACCAGGGGTTTGGAGCAGTCCAATTTTTTAGTTGCTCCGCTCCAGCTCCGCTCCGGCATCAAGATGCCTGTTCCAGCTCCGCTCCCGCTCCGCTCCGCGCTCCAAATATTAATAAAATAAGTTTTTTTTAAAATTTGTTTTTAAAAACAAAGCTAAAATTTTATGAGGTATGTGGAAATGGACCAAAAATTACAATATTTGACCCTTAGAAACAAGTGAAGTTAAATAAATGAACAAATTATTGATCTTCAAAAGTTAAAAAAAGAAAAAAAAGTTCTTTAAAATTTTTCAAAATTCAAATACAAAATAATGAAAATTAATATTCAGAAAAGTTCCATTATAATAATTTTACTTTAAAAAAATCAAATTTAGTTTATTTATAATTTTATTAAATACCTACTATACCCATGAGAAAAATTCATTAAAAAAAAAATTGTGGTTTATAATAGTAAAGTGGAGCAGTGGAGCAATCAAAATTATTTGCTCCGGGCTCCGCTCCCGCTACGGGCAAAAACCCATTGCTCCACTACTCCGCGCTCCAGCTCCGCGCACCGCTCCAAACCCCTGTGCAAAACAACTGTTTGGAAAGTTTTGCAGGACCATTCGGGTACGAAAAAAGTATCTGCGCGTTAAATTTCAAAAATCAAAAACTTGCCAGAAAAGAAATTTCTCACAAAAAATGTATCGCTTTACAGACTGGTGAGAGCTTTTTTCAGAAGAATTGTTAGCGGGGATGAAAAATGTATTTATAGTTATGCGTGAATACGTCACATGGGAATTGTGAAATCATAAATATTGTTTAATAAACAATAACTAACAATAACATAAGTGACTCATCGCCAATTACAAACAATTATTAATAAAACTAGTATCAAAGGTTTCTTTTACAATTGCATGTGTTGATAAATATTCAACTAAAATAACCTAAGGCCAGACTTTACCTTTAATTTTTAATATGGTGTGCATATCCCATGTGCTTTATTTAATTAGACCATTAATTTTAAAATACGATATAGCAGAATTAAAATACTTATTTTTTTCCAACATTATTTTATGCAGTCTTAAATATTTTCTTAAATAATATAAATACACTAAATTAATAATCCTTATTTTGTTTCTTGGAGGAATTTTTTGTCTAAATGCGATAACAGTTTTAAGACTTTTTCCTTCATCATTTTTAGTATTATTTATTTATTATTTACATAATAATATAATATAAATAATACTTAAACTAATGAAGAGACAAGAGATTCTTAAAACCAATAAGCGTTTTAAGTTTACAAACCAATAAACCCCTGAAATATCTCTACAATTTATCATCTATTTTAATAACCTTTAATACCCAAATTTCTATTGTTTAGTAATTTCTCTAAAACTGGTAATTTTTAAGTGCCTAAAACTCACTAAGTTGTGTACGGTTGTCAAAAGTTTGAAAAACATGCGAAAAACTATATTATAAGCACTATCCAGGGCCAGGTTAACCAATAGACAAAAGAGACAAATGGCCAAGACCCGTAATTTAGAGAGGCCCGATTCGACCCCGGAAAAATTGTAATTAATAATAAAATCACAAAATTCGCAAACGCCCTCTGTGCATGGGGCCCAAACGCTTAATTTTGTCTAGGGCACGCTAAAGGCTTAATCCGGCACTGGCAGTATCAATTATAAGAGTTGAATAATTAAAAATTATCACCACTGGTTTAATATAATTACTACTACAAAATATTATCTGCAATCTTAATTGCACTTTAGCAATTTTATAAAAAACACAATTACTTCGAAAAGCAAACACTTTTATTTTGCCGAGCAAGAAGCTTATTCCCACACAGGTAAAATATTCTAGGAGCTGTTTCTAGCCACGTACAATGACCACTCTTACGACGTTACCAAGAAAGACAATAAAACGTCCGTGAAAACAGGCATTAACTAATAACAAGTATAATTATAAAATATTTTCGTTGCAAAAATAACGCACTTATGGGAATTTCAAGCTTTGTCTAATGGGGTATCATGAACTCGCTGCAATTTTTCTCTTTGAAGCTGTAAAAAAAATTCTGCATCCGCCACAACAAGGTTGCAGTTGAAAAAAAAAGGATGCAAGAACTTAAAGGTGCGGTAGATTAAATTCTTAAAAGAGGAAATTGCTTAAGTTCGAAATGAATCATATCACTATAAGCGATGTTTATATTGATAGGTTTCCTTTTACACACACACTTGTCATGAAACATTCATCGAATGGGCAACCATTAGCCATGAACACACTTCGCAAATGGCGGTGATATCACCAACACGTCAACCACACATCACTTGCATTTAGTTACTTAAATTAACTTAACATTTAATATCTGCATAATAATTACTCGAGGCTACTTATCTAATTATGCAGGTAACTTTCCTGTTTGCAGTTCTATTTGCTGATCATTATCAACTTGTTTGAAATAAACTTGTACAATTGCCAGTCATAAGTGTCAACTTGTGATGTTAATTTTTGCTTTTGATAAAAAACGTTACTTGTAGCTTCTGAGGTGTGTTATGTACGTACGAGGGTCAAGCTACATTTATTATTAATAATATTAGTAATAATAATAGTAATGTAATTTATTTAGCGATTTGCTAATTTTGTTTACATTTCTTAAGTTTTGCAAAAAAATCGGGAGGTGATTTCTTATCGAAAATTAAGGGGGATCTTTCATATAAAACTTGTTCCTTAGATGTCTCCTTTTCGGAGTTAGGGGTGAGCGGGGTAATGACGCTCAGTGGGTAATTGCGCTCACCGTCATTTTGCGCCAGTTTTCAAATATTTTAAAGTGAAACGTAGCAGCCACCTAGCTCTTGTTCTAATAAACACAATGCCGTAAGTAAACAAACGTATTTCACTATATAACGTAAGTTATTTGAACGTGTGCCATTTTTAACATTTTCTTATAAGAAATCGCCGACCAAAAAATCCTTTAAGTAGTTCAATTAGTTTTGTTTGAGTTTGTGCTTTGGTCTCCTATGAAATTTGTGTCATTTTTAGCAGGAGTGACCATATAAAACTATTTTTTAAATTCAAGGCTAGTTTAGTAAAATACCGAATTTAGACAATTGTGCAAAAGGGGGTAATGGCGCTCAATGATGACACGATAAATCACAATAAAACCAGCGTTTAGTAATTTAAATGTCATAATTACTTTGTTGGATCACCATTACCCGAAGCGTTGCATATGTGTAATAAATTTGCAGAGAACAAGGTTCATTTTGTTTATTTGTTTCCATTTATTATTTTCAATTAATTCGTGGTAGCAAGACTGGTATTTCAAGGTAATAGGTCAAAAAGGAGTTACAAATGTTAATTTATTTGAGCAGAAAAAAGTAAACTTTCAAACACAATCATGAAAATATCACAATCGCCGCATATAAACCGTTTTAACTCCTTCGCAACGATTTTAATTCTAAATTAACTACTTAACATTTGAAATTCAAAATGAATAAAAAGAAAATTTGCATTATCGTATGTTTTGAAATCAAAATCAATGTTGAGGTCGTTTTTTGTACGTTCCACCCATCATGCTATAACTGCATTTGTATAATAGAATGCACATATAAAATGTCACTTTTTTGCTGTAAAAGATATGCATACTTTAAATAAGAATGACGCATACTGCTGAGGAATGTAATGACTGCCACATCTATATCTAGTTAGCTTTATATTCCTAAGACAACAGGCGGAAACTGTTACTGTAATCTTAAAAGTATGTATGTATGTACGGCTGCGTGTGTGCATACCAAATTTGTGATTTTTATCTTTAGTTAGTACAAGAATATCGATGGATTAACTAAAAGCAACTTTAAACCTACTTGAGTAAACACATCATTTAAAATTCAGGCTTCACGTCTAGTACTGTTGTAGTGTTTACTGTACGAGATGTAATTTCATAGAAAGGTTCCGAATTTTAAAAAAAAGTTGAATAAATTTTTCTCCACGTTAGAAAATAACGAAAAAATTTACCCGCATTACACAGTATACTGTATACTGAACTTCAATAAGCATCCGAAAATATTTTTGACAAGCAAAAATAATTTACTGTAGTAAGTAAAAATAATGATTCACAAATATTTAAAAAAGCAACAACTGACTCATTACATTGGACACTAAAATTTTATTTGATTATTCGCTACGGCCGGAGATGACGTCAATATTTTTGTCGTAGTTGCATGGCAGTACAGCTATAAATATTTTCAATGTTTTTAATTGTGAAAAGACAAGTGTATGCCAAAATATAATTTTGCTGTTTATCAAACTGACAACAAAATTGTACTAAAGCGATGTAAAATTTCTGTCAAGTATTCACATTTTATGACACAAAAGATTGGTAAATTTTTTAAACAAGTTACAATTTTACTGATATGATAACTTTATCGCCTAATAAAGTGTGCAAAAAAATGCCAACATTATTATCTACAAAGTGTAGATCTCAAATTTGTATTGCCCATGGAGAGTGGACTACAGTTTAAACGCCTGTTATAATTTATATTCAACAGCAATACTAACTAAAAAATAATAAATTATAATGAAATGTAAAAAATATCTCAAACTATTTAAGTTTTTTTTGTGATTAATTATGTACAGGGTGGGCAAATTTCAATGTTTTAATAGGGAATCTCGGTAACTGTAAGAGGTATCAAAAAACCGACCGCGCATCCTCGATATCTTTTTTCGAGAAAAACTTAATAGTAAAATCTAAAATTGGTTATCGTCTTTTGTTTTCGAGTTATCGCCGATAACTCGATTTTTCGACTTTTCGTTTTATGACTATAACTCGCTTGTTTATGAAAATAGACAAAAATAATTTTGATGTTCTACAGGCATTTTTTTGATAAGATTCCAGTGGCGTAGACTATTTAAAAAAAAAAAATCCAAAATTCGAGTTGTGACATAAAGTTGTATTTTTTTAAATGGAACCCATAGTTGGCTATGACTTATTTAAATTCCTTATTTTTTTGTCATTCCAAATATATAAGGGTTGATGTATTTATTTTCAATAATACGCAAGTTACGGAGGTTTTTTAGTTTTTTTTAAAAACAAAATTATAGTAGACTGTGAAAACAAAAACAAAACAAGGTGTAAAACCTTTTTAAACTCATTTGGTACAAGTTACGAAGGTTTTGTAATTTGTTGTTGTAATAAACATTATAAATTAAGGTGACCATTTTTTTCCCCGAACTTTCGGGGACACTAAGTTGGGGTAACAAAAAAAGGTCCTCAACTAACTTTCGTAAAATCTATTTTCCCGTTTTCTGTACACCACAAACAACAACTTTCAATTGTTTAATAAACAAAATTCAAATTAAAAAGCATGAATTAAAACCCACGCATTTTTGCCATTACAAAAAAAGAGGATATGTCCAGGAGAAAGGATGTGTGGTAACCTGGTAACCCGAAGTAACATAACCTAATCGGACGACACTTTAATTACCGGTGATGGCTGACAGCTACGTGCAAAACTCCTCCTCAGTCCAGTTTTCTTGGCCAATAAGCGGTTACACTGTTACAATGTTGCCAGACTAACAGATTTGCATAATTTGGCAACAGCGAAAGTACCATACATTCGATATTTTAAATGTCTATGGGAAAATTATGAAAATCGGGGACAAGAATAATCCGGGACTTAAATCTTGTTTCGGGGACTTTACCCGAAAATCGGGGACGAATGGTCACCCTATTATAAATATATAAAAATAAGGAAACAACGATATAGTCGGAATCTGCAGTAATGTAGTTTATTGTAGTTTATCTTATATTCAAATATTTGTAATGTTTATCACAACAACAAATTACAAAACCTTCGCAACTTGTACCAAATGAGTTTAAAAAGGTTTTACACCTTGTTTTGTTTTTGTTTTCACAGTCTACTATAATTTTGTTTTTAAAACCTCTGTACCTTGCGCATTATTGAAAATAAATACATCAACCTTTATATATTCGGAATGACACAAAAATAAGGAATTTAAATATGTCATAGCCAACTATGGGTTTTATTTTAAAAAATACAACTTTATGTCACAACTAGGGTTTATACAAAAACCGACTTTTGAAAAACCGGTTTTCGAATACCAGTTTTTCCAAAAAACCGGTTAAAACCGGTTTTCGAATAGTTTTAAAAAAACAATTAAAACGTAATAAAATAATTTATATTTCATAATTTTATAAAATATAAAACCAAATAATAAGATAACAAATAAAAATAAAATTCTAAACTTCCAACAAACCATAAATAGCATTTTTTTAATTTCCTTTTTTTTTTAGAAAACATGATTTTAAAAACACAAAACATTTACGGAATCATGACTTAATCTGGTTCGTATTTGAGATACAAAATTACCAGATACAGAAAACACTGGTTCGCTGACTATTGAGCTGAGTCTTACTGTTTTTAAAGCTTCAAACAGTGTGCCCAAATTCTTTATTCTTTTATTAGTTGATTCAAATACTGCAAATTCTGCCTTTAATGAAAAAAACAATGTCTTGAAAGAAGAGATGGAGAAATCAATTCTTAGATTTATCGAGGAACCTTTAACAAAAACAGCAAATCCAAAACCCTTAATAATATCTTCATCTTCATCGAAATTTGTTTCCAATTCTATAGCAGAATTTGGTTAAATTCTAGATAATATTTTTTCCGATAACTTGACTATATCCATCGGTTCTTGAAGCCAGCGGAAATACGTTTGATTTTTTTGTAACAATGTTTTTTGGATTTTGCAAATGAAGCAGAAGTGTACAGATTTTTATGTAGATATTTATTTTTTACGCGTTAAATCTAGGCTTAAAAACCGGTTTTTTAGTTAAAAAAACCGGTTTTTCGAATACATAATTTTTTTCAAAAAAACCGGTTTTTCAAAACCGATTTTTAAAAACCGACAAACCCTAGTCACAACTCCAATTTCGGATTTTTTTTTTGAAAAATAGTCTACGCCACTGGATTCTTATCAAAAAAGTGCCTGTAGAACGTCAAAATTATTTTTGTTTATTTTCATAAACAAGCGAAATATAGTCATAAAACGAAAAGTCGAGAAATCGAGTTATCGGCGATAACTCGAAAACAAAAGACGATAACCAATTTTAGATTTCACCATTAAGTTTTTCTCGAAAAAAGATATCAAGGATGCGCGGTCGGTTTTTTGATACCTCTTACAGTTACCGAGATTCCCTATTAAAACATCGAAATTTGCCCACCCTGTACTTTACAGCTACTTTATTTATGTGATGTTTTGTTTTTCAATGGCCACTTTAATTAAACTTAATAAATACAATAATATTGTAATAACTTACTCATTTTAAAAGATAAACCTAGCAACCCATACCTCAATGAAGCAAGAAAAAAAATTCTCTTTTTAATGGTGTCACAGCCAACTAAGACCTCTATTGTAAATAAGAAAGTTGATGTTAAAATAACAAAAAGAAATGAAATAGATATAATTTAATAATACATTTCAAATCTATACAAAAAACTGTCTTGATAATGTTGAAAAATATTTTGAATATGATTTCAAATAAGCAAGTTAAAAGCAAAAATCGAAAACATTTTTTTTTTTGTTTTTTATCAATAGCGAAAAAGCGATTCGTTTTTTTAAAGATTTTTCTTCGTAAAATTGTTGCTCTTAATTCATAGATAATTTTTACTCATTTAACCAACACTTAACCGTTTACGAAATCCCCATGCTGTTCACGATAAATGGGACACCCTGTATACGTAAATTACATGAGTAAAATTTTTCTACTTTATAATAGAAGTTAAATTTACAAAGCACTTATATAAGCTTAATGTAGGCATTTTTTTGCGCACTTTATCAGATGTTTTATAAAACTAGTTGGATCGTTATTGTCAAGGCGAAATCATTTCTCATACAGAAATTATCTAAGTAAACCGATTAACTATGTATATTATTTGTAACGTACGTAAATTATTATTGTGCTAAGTTCTACACCTTTTTTGGGATATTCAGAACAAATAAAGATTATTATTATTATTACTAGGTATTTACCTGTTAATTGTCTCATTGGTTCCATTCTGCTTACTAATTTTTGCGTTGTTTCTTAATTTCAGTGAATATCCAGCTTGGCACAACCTGAAAATTAAACCTAATAGAAATTTTTGAAGAATAAAGTAGTAAATAATATTTAGAAAAAGTAAGTGAATGCAGTTTTAAACTTTTTCAATTAACCAAGAGAGTAATAATAACTATAGGGTAGGTGTAGTGTAATTTTTTTAATTTTTCCTTTTGAGTTGAACTTGTACTGTCCTAAACAAATTCTTGCACCAAATTTATTTCTACTATTTTAATGATTTAAATTGCCTGTTAAATTTTTCTACCAGTCAAATTTTATCAATGTTTTTTGAGCCCGTGTGACACGATGAAAGATTCTGTATAGAAATTTATACCAAATGCTATACAGAAAATCTTATATCGTGTCATACAGGTTTTTCGTACAAATTTCTGTATAGTTTCTTGTATGTACAAGCGTTCCATGCAGTTTCTTGCACAGAAAATACACGTGTTCTATTTGCAAGCAAGTTTTGATACAGAAAGTGCGTGCTACAGATGCGCATTCAGTTCATGAATAATGGTGACTAACAGCTGATTTTGAACATCTGCAGCTAAAGGAAATATAAACAAAAGAAATTTATGTTAACAGTTAATTCTTGGTAATCCAAAGCAGGATGTTGTTATTGTTTAAAATGTCAATTACAAGGGATAAATACCTTGTTTTAAGAGGGAGTGTTTATACTGTTTAGGCGCATGCGCATGGGCAGTAACTTGTACGTAAAATTGTATCCGTGTCACACACAGTTTCAAACGAATAGAATTCTGTACAGAAATCTGTACAATAAACACAATACAAGATATTTTGTACACAATTTTATACAGAAATTTACACCGTGTCACACGGGCTTTACAGTGTTTATATGCAAAATAATGTCGTTTTGAAACGTGAGTATAGAAACGCACTCTGCATGTTCTTCAATTATTATTTCTAAATAAATGTCTGAGGAAATGCATTTCCCAGCATTGATTTATTGGCAAAAAATTAAACAAATGACCAGTAGTTTCCATGGAAACTACACGTGTAGCTAAGCTACGGACTTGTATTACAAGGCTTGTAAGTTTCCAGAAACAGGGCCCTGCTCTATCTACACTAAAACGTAAAAACATAGTCGCGGAAACACCCTGTATAATAATCCAATAATTGCAACCGTTCTTAGCGACTGTGTCTTATTATAACTTATAAATCTGTTACTTTAAAATAAATGGTTTAAACTTTAGAAATGCAAACATTTTAAATGTGTCGGAATGACGTATTGAAAAAAAAATGTGCATGTGATCTTAATGTTTATTTATTATCGTTTAATAAATCCTCTCTATTGTTTGTTTATTAATTTTTGTGTATATTTACTTACTGCGCTATTGCAGTGATATAGTTATTTTAACAGTTCTGCTTAAAAAAAAAAACTAATAATGTATGCACCGATGACAAGTTTTGTAAGCAAAAAAATAGTTTTATTATCTGAGTTCCATGTCGAATGTTCGTAACGTTCTCGTTCCATTTGCAAAGTTTTGCATTTCATGTGTAAATTTAAAGGTGCTGCAACTATAAAGATATAAAAGGCGAATGTTTATGACCAAACATTTTACATGTAATTGACGCTAAAGACGTAACAGACTGCTGAGTGGTCAGTAATTCCATCAGAATAGCTTATTATGCTGGACTGTTACCATTACCATCAGTTTAAATTGTTGAAATTGCGAAATTTCATTTATATTAGTTCGAAAGAATTTTTTAAGAAATGTGCAACTTGCACGCAAGACTAGTTTTTGCATACAAAGTGCCAACAGCAGTATCTGTTAGTTGACGATTTAACATGTTCAGCTGACTCAGCCAGTCGTTCTTGGTGTATTTAAGGTTACACAAATAAAACAGAAACCTTGGTAAAGAGGAAATTACTAATAGGAACAAACATGTGTGCTTATCAGAACATTGTTGCTTTGTTGTAACAAAATAAAAATTTACGGCCAAACCTTTCTCTAGAGGCACATAACTCTTTGACTTAAAGTAATTATGATAAACAGGAACGTGGTTTTCACTCAAACCGTCAATTAGTCTTACACGTAATGTTAAAAGTTAAATTAAATCTTTTACTTAAAAAATTGTAAAATTCTCTACAAACATCCTTAGAAAGATAAAATTCATGTGTATGCCAGTAAATAGGTTCGTAAAAGTGGAATAAGGAATTAAGATTTAAAGTAGAGAAGTAGTGAAGATCAAGGACAAAATCAGGGCTCGAAACCGAAAAAAATTTTGGTTAACGGTTAACCGAAATCGAGAACTTTATTTTTATAACGGTTTTTGTTGAAAAACCGGTTTTATTCGCAAAAAACCGGTTTAGACAAAACCGGTTAAATTAACCGGTTTTTAAAATTATTTGGATCAGGAATGCAAAGTATGAAAGGATATTATTTATTTATAATTTTATAATAAAGGTACAATCAAGAGTTCAGTAATGACTTTTGGTAAACTAATCGCATTTACTATAGATTTTGTATTTTTCATCGTAATTTTTATTAAAAAAAAGACGTTAAAAAAACCGGTTTTTTATTATTTTGGTTAAAGGTTACCGTTTTTTTTGCCTTTAAAAATAACGGTTTCGGTTTTGGTTAAAAATCACTTTTTCTGACAAAAAATAACGGTTAACCGGTTTTTTAAACCGGTTTAAAAAACCGGTTTCATGCCCTGGACAAAATGTAAAAATATAGGAAGGCAGAAACAAAAAGTAAAAGGCGTAAGGTAGAAGTGCAACACTAGTCTCGCCTATCGAAAAACAATCAAGAATTACAAAGATATAGACCAAAAGATATAAAAACGCCATATTAAGAAAAATAAAACATGGACTTGTAAAATTGTACATTTAACACAGATATCACAAAAAATACTCCTAATATAAATATACTAAGTTTTATAAAATTGCATTTTCTTGCTGTTGATAGGTATTTTAACTATAGGTACTCACCAATCTATTTAACCAGATATCTACTGTTTTAGATCCTTTTAATAAAATAAGACATGATTTGTTCGTTTTAATTATAGGTTAAAATACAGAGTTTAGATTGTATTTCTCAATATAGTTGGAGAATCCTACAAGAGGCAAAAGTAGAGAGAGTGTTTTGTCCCTCTAGTATAGCGGACAGTGTGGTGATTTGATAAAGTAGCATGGGTTTGCTACAGACCAACAGCGAGGAGAAATAAGATTTGTGGTGCAACCGTTTCAAGTTATAAATAAAAATAGGATAAAATCAGACAAAAATTGTAAACTTTCTCTGAGATTGAGGTTGGCAGAATTAAAACCAATGAAATATGAATTACACCCGATTGTTTCTTTTACATTATTTATTTTTCCACATACCGGGTGTAACTCAGTTCTGGGTTCTGGTACACCCTCTTTTTTATCTTTAGTTTTGATTTTAGATAAATGAAATTTTATACGTATGATATGTTTAAAAAACCGAATTATTTTAACATATATCTATACCATAATTTTATTCCGGTTGCAGCAGAAATAACTAACTTTGGTATATCAAATGGAACATCCTGTATATTTTAAAAATTTTGAAAAGAGTAAGCAATTTTGAATACAACTACATCATTTTGGTTAATTTCTATAACCTTATTTATGAACGAAAATTTGTTTTTTTATTAAGTGTGCCGTGACCTGCATAAAATGAATTATATGTCAAACAAAGTGCCAAAGGTTTTTGTAAATTTGAATTGACATTTAGGTCTCTTAAATGGGCTTTGAAGGTTGCAGAATCGGTTTTTTGACAAAAAGCCACTTTTTTTAAATGACACAGGGTCGTCCAAATTGGATGGGATTACATGGGTATCTAGCTTAATATTCAAGATAGAGAAACAGTTAAATTACCAAAACTTGGAAGTTTTTTAAGCCAAACTTTTTTTGTTATTTATTTATGATGTGTCATTTCTCCGTTATTGTTGTAATTATCGAAAAAATTAAAAAAGATTACTTGTAGTGTAGATATGTTTTTGTAAAATTTGATGATACTAAAAAAATCTTTTACACTTTTGGTTAAAAAGTTATGACACAAACTAACATTTTCTTGAAATGGAAGCTTTAGTTGGCTATGACTTATTTAAAATTCTTATTTTTTTCTCATTCCAAACATATAAGAGTTAATGTTATTATTTTCAATAATACGCATTTACGAAAGTTTTTATTTTTTTTTAACGAAAAACATAGGCTGTAAAAACAAAAATAAACTAGGTGTAAAACCTTATACGACTCATGTGGTACAAGTTACGAAGGTTTTTTAGTTTGTTGTGAGATAAACAATATAAAGATTTAAACAAAATATCACAACAATATAGTCGAATCAGCAGTTATGTAGTATATTGGTGTTTATCTTATGTTTAAAAATTTATGTTCACCAAAACAAAAAATTTAAAAGATATTTGTAACTTACACCCCATGAGTTTTAAAAGGTTGTACACGTTGTTTTTTTCTTTGTTTTCACGGCCTGTAAAAAAAAACCTTGGGACTTGCTTATAATTGAAAATTTACTATTTAGAATGAGAAAATAACAAGGAATTTAAATAGGTCGTAAGCAACTATAGCTTTCATTTAAAAAAAGGTAAGTTTGTGTCATACCTTTTTAACGGCAGGCGTAATATTATATTTTTTTTGGATCATCGTATTTTACATAAAAATATCTAAAAATAATCTTTATACATTCTTTTGATATTCACAACAATAACGGAGATATGACACCTTATAATTATGACAATAAAACAGTTATTTACTAATAACTCACAACCGGTAATGATGAATATTTTTGAACACGGTTCTGAAAAAAAAAATGCACATTTTTGGTAATTTAACCGTTTCTCTAAGTCGAATATTAAGCGAGATACCTATGTAGTCTCATCGGTTTTGGACCACCCTGTACATGCGGTTATGTAAATAGAGTATTTTTTGATGAATTTCACAAAACCAATAACATATCTTAGTGTTGGAAGGCTGCTTCAAAGACTTAAAATGTTGTAAAAACTTATCAACAGATCCTCTTAATCGCAGTACACTATGCCTAACTGCAACAAAATAAGTTATCGTTCTTTTCTGTGCAACTAATAAAGTTTAATTTTAATTTAATTAAAAAATCTTAACTTCTTCCTATGAAGTAATAGTTGCAATTAACCACACTATATTACGCTTAATAGAATATTTAAATAAGTTTTTATAATATTTAAAGTCTTTGAAGCAGCCTTCCAACACAAAAATGAATTATTGGTATTATTGAATTCGTCAGAAAAATTTGTATCGCCATTCCATTAAAAAAAATTGACTGTCAAAAAATCGATTTTGCAACCTTAAAAGCCGATTAAAGTAACCTAAATGTCAATAAAAATGGACCAAAACGTTTTTTGGCCACTTGTTGACATAATAAAAATCAATTTATGCAGGTCACGGCCCACTTAATAAAAAAATACATTTTCGCCCAAAAATTATTTGAGGTTATAACCAAAATGATGCATTTATATTCAAAATAGCTTCCGATTTCCAAAAATGTAAAGATATACAGGGTGTTCCATTTGAAATAACAAAGTTCGGGCCATTTCCGGCTAAACCGGAAGTGAAAAAATAGTGTACGTTCAAATAATCCAGTTTTTTACACATGTTATATGTATAAAATTTCATTTGTATAAAATCGAAACTAAATAAAAAAAGGGGGTGTACCAGAAATCAGTTACACCTGGTATATTATTTCCTCTCTCAGAAATCAGTCAAATGAGCACAAATTTATTAGTGATTCAAAAGAAACTGTAGTTATACACAGAGGCAAGCGCTGGACAAACACAGAATTTATGAGTATTAAAAGATTGTACACCTCTACCTAGAGAGTTCATTAAGCCAAGATAGATTGGTCGATCAGTAATTAATGAGCAAATATCGTAAAAATAGTTCAGTCAAGAGGAAGCGAATATAATAAAAATAATGAGTTTTTGATTTGGAATGCTATAATATAATTATTTGTAAGTTGATTACATTTCAAATCGCCTCAGCGGAATATGAAATGAAGGGCAAAAAATCTAGTAACGTACGATACGTGGTGTAAATCCACTTTTATCTTGTTTCTTATGCAGCTGTGCCTTTTCAAGAGATCGGTCAACTAATAATAAACTAATGTATTCTCGATCTTCCCACACTGAGTTTACCACATTTGTGTAATTAGCTATAAAAGTTGATTTTTATCGTTTTTAATTAATTGAATTTTTTTTTGATATTATAGTGAGCAATAAATCGTTCCAGATTCTTGTCAGTTCCTTACAAGATTTTCACCTTTATAACGTTTTGTCAGGTAATCGTGTACCAAGTGAAACCGCTATTCGGAACCTAATAAAAAAATTCAAAGAGACCGGTTTATTATGAGATCTAAGAACGCCAAAGCGCACTCGGGTATACTGTTCAGTCAAAAATATTGCCGCAGTAAGTAAAAGTGTCAAAGAAGGCCCAAACACATCAATTCTTTGAGAAGGACTTGTTGACCAACTTTTTGTGACATGAGCTGGAAAATAAGGATATAGCGGACCCCTACCTCCAACAAGACAATACCACGTGCCATAAAAGTGACCAAACAATCACTTTATTGCGTTCCAAGTTCCCAGGAAGTTTAATATCGATAAATAGCAACATCAATTGGCCACCCAAGATGATGCGATTTGAGACCATAAATGCTTCATTTTAAAGATACAGGGTGTTGAAATTTTCGAAAAAATATCGATAATTTTTAACCGTTTCACAGTCAGCAGATATATTTTAACCAAATTTGGTATACAGCACCACCTTACAGGTTGCCACATTCGGTAAGAATGACAAGCCCCACAAGCAACCAGTGGCAGAGTTGTGGGGGTTCACTGGTTCACTTGCAATAAATTCTACAAAAAACTAGTACGGCCCTCTTTAAAATCAAACTTGAACTTGTTTTTAGGCAGAGTATTTTATTTTAAATAAAAAGTGTCCTTGACTTTTCTTCGTATCTGTCACCATTTGGTGCGAAATTTGATTTATTTTACTATTCTCCCTGAAAATTTACTCATAAATTCGATCTAAATATATCGCGATAAGCAGAAAATTGCAAGTTGCAGAGTAAATACTTAAAAGGTGGATCATTAATCGTTAATCAAATGAAACTTCTTTCCTCGTTATTAGTATGTTTTCTTATTAAAAACTGCAAAAATCGGTAATTACTTTTTTATTTCGGACGTTAGCGATATTTTTAGATCGAATTTATGAGCAAATTTTCGGCGAGAATATTAAAATAAATGGAATTTCGCGCCAAACGGTGGTAGATAACAAGAAAACTCAAGAGACACTTTTTGTTTAGAATAAAATACTCTACCCAAAAACAAGTTCGAGTTTGGTTTTGATCAGGGCCGTACTAGTTTTTTATAAAATTTATTGAAACCAAACACCACAACTCCGCCACTGGTTGCTTGTGGGGCTTGGCATTCTCACTGAATGTGGCAAGCTGTAAAGGCGGATCCACATCAATAAAAATTTATGTTGTATGTTGTATTTTGAAATTCAGCAAAAGTATTTGCGACGCAAATTTAACTCTGGTTAAGTATTTTACCACGTAAATATTTATCTTGTGTGTTGTACAGCCGAATCCACATGTTTGTATTTATATAAAATATTATTTTTTTTTAAGTAACATTTCATTATTTCGAGCAATTTTTTTTCGAGAAATAGTTATTCGAGCAACTAGGCTTTCGAGGAACTTTCCATTCAAGGAACAATTTTTCTAGCAATTGTATTCGAGCAATTTTCCGCACCCCGTGCGCATTAGTTTACAACTTGAGAGCCTGTTATTATAATTAATAAACACTTGTCGGGAGTAAAGTAGTAATTTGCATAATAAAATAACTAATAAACGACTAATCAAATAAATACAATAAAAATATGGAATGAAGGAATGAGGATTCCTTGCACCTCATTCAGGAATATTCAAAACATGACTTGTTATGGAATTCCCGGGACTTTCTTAGTCTCGAGTCCCGGGACATTTAGTTCGAGACTCGAGACGAGACTAAATGTTACAGAACACTGAAATTAATTTTTTGTCCCTCTAATTTTGAAAAAAATTTTACTGCCACGAGTTTAGCAAAAATATTTTGTTTCATAATTTGGTATGTTTATAGTTTATACCTACTAACAATCAGTATTTACTTAATTTTATTTGAATTTGTTGCCTGCCATATTTAATTATTCATGTTTATTTCTTGTCTGCTTTAAAGCTAAAGGGTAATTGTTAAGTTTCTTAGTAAACATTTATTTTACTTATACTTGTTATGTTTTAAAGTTTAATGAAAATTGTTAAGTTTATTTAAAATAGGCATTTACTTGGAAATATATACTTTATTTACTGTAGAATGTAAACTTTATTAAAAATAATAATACTACTCCTACTACCATACTTTATTTATAAAATAAATGCTTTAAAAACTAAATCCGTGAATTTGGTTTAATTTAAAAAAAATATTCTGTCAACTGTCACGACCGATTCACGATCACGATCCGTGCAAAAAAGCAATTTTAAATATGTAGCGGGTGCTTTCAGACACAATGTCACTGTCAAAAAAACTTATTTTTTACAGTCCACACTAACAAAAATTTCGACGAACACGAGAAAATTTGTGTCAAATACAACGCCCAACGCACATTTTTATTGATGTAGATCCGCCTTAAGGTGGTGCTGTTTACCAAATTTGGTTAAAATATATCTACTGGTTATGAAACGGTTAAAAGTATACAGGGTGTCCCAGCCAAGACGAATTATTCGATAGCTCTGTTATTAGTAATAATATTAAAAAAAGTTAAATGTAAAAGTTGTTTGTAATCATTTACTACATAACCTAAAATTATTTTCAACTATACACAGTGTTTTGTTTGTGCGCTCTGATACCAAACATAGTTTTTTTTATATGGAACACCCTGTATATTTTGTAATTTTTGGATGTAAAAATAAATTCTCTTTCAAAAATATTATGGGGTTGTTTACGTCTAAAATGAACCGTTTTTGAGTTATTAACGTTTTTTTGAAAATTTTGACAGATGCAGACCTTTATAAAAATATTTATATTTATTTACATAACAACACCAGAGCAATTTACTCTCGTAATTTATTAGACAATAGTGTCATAGTGATTGTTGACTAGTTAAACTTTTAAAATAATATACAGGGTGTTCGTTTTACTCGGTCCATTTCGCTAAACTTTAAACGCAGGTAAGTCATCTTTTTTAAATGGAACACCCTATATATTTTTACATTTTCTTGTAGAAAATTTAATTATCTTCCAAAGTTATTAAGCATGTTTTATGTCTAAATATAATATTTTTGAAGTTATTTTGTTTCTTATGATTATTTGCGAGTATTTTACCTAAAATATCGGTAGTAGCCTTTGAAAATTCAAAACAATTTGTATGAATTGTCAACCAAAACACTTAATCGGCACAATTTTCACTATTATGCCACTAAAAATCCATATATTTTAAGAGTTGTAGATACACAGCATAAATGGCAGCAAATAACACCAGAATGCTGTGTCTCTACAGTTCTTAAAAAATATGGATTTTTAGTGGCATAATAGTGGAAATTGTGCTGATTAAGTGTTTTAATTGACAGTTCATACAAATTGTTTTGAATTTTCAAAGGCTACTACCGATATTTTAAGTAAAATACTCGCAAATTATCATAAGAAACGAAATAACTTCAAAAATATTATATTTAGACATAAAACATGCCTAATAACTTTGGAAGATAATTAAATTTTTTACAAGAAAATGTAAAAATATATAGGGTGTTTTATTTAAAAAAAATGACTTACATGCGTTTAAAGTTTAGCTAAATGGACCGAGTAAAACGAACACCCTGTATATTATTTTAAAAATGTAATTAGTCAACAATCACTATGGCACTATTGTCTAATAAATTACGAGAGTAAATTGCTCTGGTGTTGTTATGTAAATAAATATAAATATTTTTATAAAGGTCTGCATCTGTCAAAATTTTCAAAAAAACGTTAATAACTCAAAAACGGTTCATTTTAGACGTAAACAACCCCATAATATTTTTGAAAGAGAATTTATTTTTACATCCAAAAATTACAAAATATACAGGGTGTTCCATATAAAAAAACAATGTTTGGTATCAGAGCGCACAAACAAAACACTGTATAGTTGAAAATAATTTTAGGTTATGTAGTAAATGATTACAAACAACTTTTACATTTAACTTTTTTTAATATTATTACTAATAACAGAGCTATCGAATAATTCGTCTTGGCTGGGACACCCTGTATATTTTTTTTTTTAAATTTCACCCGGTATCTTTAAAATGAAGCGTTTTTGGTCCCATGTGGATATGGAATATTCGCTTTAAAATAAGTTTTACTATCGACTGTTAAAGTCCTGCAACAAAAAAGTGGACCACCCTGTAAATGTCTCCACCCTAAAACGAAATTTAAAAAATTTCGTTATCGTATTTGTTTGAAATATTATTTAAAAAACAAATCCTACAGCTCTTGTTAAAACACCGTTTATAAGCTATTTTTTTCCCAACCGAATACCCTCAATTAAAATCTATTTATCTCTTCGTTACTTAAGATTATTGCCATTCGTAAACCTGTGCGACTTGTTATTTATTCGGTAGTTAATATTGCCTCACACCAATCTTTCAGTAGCAAACAAATCAACACTTCACAATTAACACCAGTTAAGATACGAAATTAAACGTTCGCTTGTTTGAAATTTATCATAAAACTGTTGATAGTCGAGGAGATAGTGCAATTAATGTGTGTTATTTGGTTTGAAACTAACACAACTCGTTTGCAAATGTATTTCACTGTGGTACTCAAAGAGGGTACTGTGTTTTGCAGACTAATAAAAAAAACAACAGAATCTTGATGAAATGCTAAATTCATTATTAATTCCTTTTGATCAACAGCTGCAATATTATTTGTCTTCCATGCAGATTAAACAGATGACAGTAATCTTTGGTTTATAAGTGCAAATTTGTGTTATAGAATCATTAAGAAGCGTATAATAACTTTTTGCATTTTATTAAACTCTCATCAGAATTGTGTCTTGTACTTAAGTAAGGAAATATAAATACATATTCTGTTTTTACACATTGTATAAGATATTTATTAAAAAAATTACTTGGTTTACTTTTTTATGCATCTTAACTTCTTAACATAAGCGCACTTAAGTATTATAAAATAAATACATAGGTTCTTAAATTAAATTTAAATTTAAACGCAAAAGTTTAATCGTATGTATAGGTACAGATACTGTATTAATTAATAAAAATTGAATGTCTTTCTGCGTTTAACAATATTGCATTAAGTTATTTGGTACACGAATTAAGGACATTTGCAGTTTAAGGATAAATACCAAATTCTTGCAATCCCTTTTTCTTATTTATTTTTAAAATTAAGTTTCTTAACTATTATAGCCTTTCTAATTAAGTCAGACCCATTTAAAATTTAAAGAAAGTTGACGTCATATTTAGCTAACAGTTAAAAACACCCGTACATTATTCTTTTCGTGGTTAAAATCATGTAAATTCATGTCTGTTTAGGGTTAACTACGTCCGCTAATCTCACTTAATACTTATAACAAATAAAGATTTGGGACTTTAACAAAAATATATTTTTGGACAAATAATGAACCATTTAATATTTTAAATAACCATTGTGTTTATTTTAAAAGATAAAAAATTGTTTGATTTATAAAAAAAACACCATACCGTTTGATAAGTTGATAGTTTTCAATTTTTTTCCACAAATAATACATAATTGGAAATAAAAAACATATGATATACAGGGTGTCCCAGATTACATTTCCAGCATGGAGATCTCGCTTATTATAAGAGATACAGGTTTGTTTAAATTAGATGAATTATTCCTTGGTATGAGAAGAGCCACAATCAATTTTTAAAAGTACAAAATTCCTCGTACTTCAGATGTTATAGCAAAAAAGATGAAAATGTCGAATTTCTTTTTTCTCTCATAACTTTTTTGTCTTAATCATTAGAACAATTTTATTTGAACTTTCTTACGGCACTTTTTAATGGAGAACTTGACTGTTATTTTACATTATTTTTAACACCTACCATTTTTGAGATATTACCCCTAACTTCATTTTTCCTTATGGGCCGCGAAATTGGCTATGAAATAGTTGAATGTGCTTTTTTTTTTCTCTTTCAAATGAGATATTACTTAATACATTTATTTTTGAAATAAGTCACAAAATGAAGAAAAATCGTAGTTTACCCATCACTTATCAAGCTATCTATGAAAATAAAAACAAAAAACAGCTAATTAAATGTCAAGTGACAGTTACCATTTGTCTGCGGTACCATTTATTATAATTGTTTAGTATTTGTGGTAATTGTTATAATTTACATTTACATTTAAAAAAAACGAAAAATTTGACGTTGGGATGCTACATGCTTTACCATAAAAACTGTGTAGAAGATGAGCGAATATACTTAGAGCTATATCCCGAGAAAAGCCAACGAAGGATGCGTAATTACAAAAATTTGGAAATAAATTTAAAAGAATATGGTTTTTTCGACAAACCAACCAAAAGTCCAAAACAAATCAATAATTAATTAGAATTATTTATTTTACACAGTTTCTATTGCAAATAATGTAGCAATTCAACATATAAAATTTTTAATTAGTTGTAAAAGTGCCCATAATTATATGATAACAAATTTGCTAAAAAGACTATCGAATTACACAACAATCCTAAACATTTCTAATAAATGATACCGCAGACAAATGGTAACTCTCATTTGACATTTAATTAGTTGTATATTGTTTTTATTTTCATAGATAGCTTTATAAGTGATGGGTAAAATACGATTTTTCTTCATTTTGTGACTTATTTATAAAAATAAATGTATTAAGTAATATCTCATTTTAAAGAGAAAAGAAAAACACATTTAACTCTCCCATAGCCAACTTCGCGGCCCATAAGAAAAAATGAAATTAGGGGTAATATCTCAAAAATAAAAAGTGATAAAGAAAATCTAAAATAACAGTTACATTCTCCATTAAAAAGTACCTTAAGAAAGTACCAATAAAATTGTTCTAATGATTAAGACAAAAAAGTTATGAGAGAAAAAAGAAATTCGACATTTTCATCTTTTTTGCTATAACATCTGAAGTACGAGAAATTTTATACTTTAAAAAATTGATTGTGGCTCCTCTCATACTTAGGAATAATTCATCTAATTTAAACAAACCTGTCTCTCTTATAATAAGCGAGATCCCCATGCTGGAAATGTAATCTGGGACACCCTGTATATTAACGTTAGTAATTAATATATTCTAAAGTTATCTATTATATTGATAACATTGGTTTCTCCTGTTTCTTGATTAGGTTAAATTAAACTATGGTTTGCTGGTTTCTAACAGGTTTTTTAAAAACGTCGTACATGTTTCTCCGAAATTAGGCTTTTTTTCCAGCATCCTCAGGGATGTTTTAACGTTATGAAACTTTTTTTCGATAATGTTGAAATAATTGAAGTTAAAGTTTTGTTAATGTTGAAAAATTTTACTTAATACAAGTAAAATTTTGAACGGGTTGTGTTCGTAAATTTGTGGTTGTTTTAAATATATGTAATTTTTTAAAATTTTAAATACCTTTGTGTGCTAATCTTCTTTAAGAATATAATATCTAAATCATTTTAATTTTCAATTTCAACAATTTTCAACCTTAACAATATTTTTGAACATTAACAAAATTTACCTACTTATCGATTATTTCAACATTATCGAAAATAATTTTTTATCACATAGAACATCCCTGAGGATGCTCAAAAAAACCTAATTTCGGCGAAACATGTAGGACGTTTTTAAAAAAATAAAAAAATTAACCTGTTAGAAACCAGCAAACCATAGTTTAATTAAAAGTTATCTATTATACATTGATAGCACGGTTGGGCAAAATTTCATTTTTATTAAAAAAACAAAAATCATTGATTTAAATTTAAAAAATCAAAAAAAAAACGAATTTTTGATTTTTTTTTAAGCAACTTGCCTGTTTTTTTTTTTACAACTAATTAATTTATTATTTACCCTTCATTATATCTTCTATACAGCGTCATTCAAAAAGTATCAACAAATGAAAAAGTTTTTTTATTAAAAATGTCTTAGAAACTGTTGTTCTTGATAAAAGTTGGTGGATGACCAAAAATTAATTTTAAGATGGAAAAATTTCATAAAAATTCATACGGTAGGTTAGATTTTAGCGTTTTCAGAAATATTTTAAGAACCTTATTTTAAGTGTTACAAAAAAAATCTTCACAAACCTACATTGTTCAGATTTCAAGAATACGACTAAAGGTGAAATTTGTTGTTAAAATTTAAATATTTATTTTTTAGTAATAATCAAAATGCAAAAATGAAAAAAACGTTTTATTACTGGTTTCTCAAATAATTTTATTGTTGATAAAAGTTGGTGCATGATCTAAAATTAATCATTCGAAAAGAGTAGTGCCCTTATTTTAAATTTTTTTTAAACTTTAAAAAAGTTGTTAACAAATTAAAAATAATTTTAAATAAATTTTCGTTTTTCTTGATTTTTTTTAACTCTTTAAATAAGAGCACTTTAATCTTGATAACTGTTCTAAAATCGCTAAAAGCTAGTGCTGTATGAACTTTTATCGAGCTTTTTTAAACTTAAAATAAGTTTTAGACCATGCACCAACTTTTCTCAAGAAAAAAAATTCCGATTAATCGATAATAAAAAACTTATCTATTAGTTGCAAACTTTTAGAATGTTAACGCTACTATAAAATTCAAAAATGAAATAAAACATTAAATTTCGTATTGTCATATTTTTGATTTTTAAACAACTTCCGATGAATTTTTTTTTGTGAGTTTTAACATAAGGGCACTTTACTGTTGCGAATATCTTAAAATGGTTAAAATCTAATGTCACATGATTTTATTAATTTTGAAATTAACCTTAGACCATGCAACTTTTATCAAGTATACAATTTTCTTGAAAATCGATAATGAAAAACTTTTCCAATTGTTACAGATATTTTGAATGAGGCTTTTGACTCAAAAATTAATTATTGTGAAAATTTACAAAGTAAATCTACCGGAACAAGAAAATTCCTTTAGAGACTTTATTTCTCCCCGACCTATAGGAAGCCAATAGGCAATATTTCCGGCGGTTGTTTCAGCGGGTGGAAGTAAAACGTGCATTTAATTTATGTGACGTGTGACGTTGAATCGTGAAAAAAAAGTTTGATTAAAATCGTGATTTATATTTTAAAAAATCACCTGATTTAAATCAATTGATTTAAATCTAGCCAACCCTGATTGATAGCCATACACCTTACGCTAGGGAGGAGTAAGAATCAAAAGAAGTCATTGGTTACCAAATGTGATATGTAAAAATTATACCAAAAGCATGTTTTACAATGTGAAATTACTACAATGCCCAAAATTCAGATTTTATTTTGAGAACTGAAAAAATATACCTATTCATAAATCTCAAAATTAATTTTGTTTGTGTCATCTATTTAACTCTGCATTTTACTAAAATATTTAAAAATCACTACATGTTTAGCACTATTGCAACTTTTTAATAGTTTTTAATAACAATTTAACCCTGATTTTTTTTTAAATTCAAACAAAATAGACAAAAATTTTTAAATACGAAACCAATTTAATCTTGGTTAATTTCAATAAAACACCATTAAATATCAAAAGTTAAACAATTATGTTGTAGTAATGTACAGCCTTGACTTCTATAAATAAAAAAAAAAAGAAAATGAAGTGTAGTGTTATTTATTGCCGCCAAAGCAATTATAAAAACGTTAAATTTTTTTACATTAACCAAGAATTTGATGAAAAGCCTGCTTCATTCGAAAATCATTTAATAAATAAGCCAAAGTAATGTTATTCAAGAAATATAGTAGGCTCTACGGATAATAAAGTAGCAGTTATCTGAAATATATTTTTAAGCTTTGGGTTCACAAAATATCTTTTAAATCTGCGTTTATTGGCAGCTCCGGGCGAAATAGAATCAAAATTAGAATAACCAGTTACTCCTATAATATTTAAAACAATAGCTTTTGGAGAAATCCGGTTTAAAAAAGGTTTACCGCTTCAACACGTGTGATCCATCAACATTTTTACAAGTTTGTTAACACATTTCCTATCGAAATATAATCATGCGTAAAAATAATCTCCCGAAGGCCACATACCACATAATAAAAATGCAGTTGCATAATACGACGACTGTAATAACTTACAACTCATCATATTAACCAACTATTTAAGTGAAGTATTTTGTAACCCACAATTACGTGCACAAAATAAAATAAATATATTTACCAGTCTCGTCAGGCTCAAGTTTAGAAAAATTTGGAAAATACATCTGAATTTCTTTTCTTACCTTGTCTAAACAAGTATAATTTTATAGGAGCAAGCATAAAGTACTAATAAGTATAAAATTATTTAAAAAAAAGGAGTTTTAAGCATTTAAATTGGAAGTATACTATTAAGTATTTTTTTAAATTATTATGTACCTTTTTAAAATATAAATTAAAGTTGTCTTAAGTTTAATATTTGTTTTACTCAAAACTATTAAAAATTCCGCTCTAAGCTGCATACATTTCGTTTTATATAGTTTTTTTGCATTTTTAATAACATAAATTGTAAAGCTTATCTCGTAATATTGTTGCTAATTTTTTATGTCTAATTTGAATTAATATTTGACTATATAATTGGCAGATGGTTTCAAATTTTATTTTCCCCAAGTTTTTGAAATATTCTAACGTTATGTATCGTTAATATATGTAAATAGTTGGCCATAATGTTAATAAGCAAAACATTTTTATTGTTTGGACTTTATGATGTGTTCTGTCTGCGTAGCCTTTATTATATTTTGAAGTGGTCAAATACACAAAATATTTTAACAGCTAGAGCCAGTTTTCCGTCAATATTTAGATAAATATATATAACGAAAAAGTGGAAGTGCCTAATTTTTATATTTGTCAAATACTTAGATAATAATAAAGATAATCACCAAGGTTAAGGTAGAAACAGACCAATAAGTAGATAATATGGTTAGTGACTTGTCACGATGTGTTTTAAGCTTTTAAGTAAACATGTGTCAACATTGGTTCAGATAATTACGACTTTTCTAATAATTATAGAAATGGACGACCTGTCGAGTATTCGCGCGCGATCATTGAAGTTTGTTACAAAAAAGCTTGCACTCTTTCACGCAGGAAAGCGTCCAACTGAGAAATGCACGCGACAGAACGTACGTGCAAAGCTGAATCATTTTTTTTTTTAGCGAAACTGAATCCCGTGGAGCGCCTGCAAGTTGCACACTTTAAGCTGTAGTGGGAGGTTTTGTTAATTTTTCTTTACGCAAGAAATACGTTCAAAAGAGAATTATCGTGGTTTTTGATGGTTTGAGTGGTTTTAAAAAATAGAAGACAGAAACAATGGTTTTGGGTCAAAAATACAGACGACGATTTGGTCACCAACCCTAAATTTATTGTGTTAAAATCATGATGATTTTAAAATTTATTTAAGAAGGATATACCTGTATCTTTAGACCCACATCCGCTTCGTTGGCTTTCACGGGATTTTTTTAATTCGTTTCTAAAGGACCCGCTTAGACTATGAATTCTTTTGACAATAAAATCACAATTTGCGTCGTGAAAACCTTGTGCCTTCCAAAATTCTATGATTTTACTGTAAGCTTCATCCTGCCAATTTCTATTTTTGTATTCGTCGCTTATCGCTTTCCATAACACGGAATGGATTAATATCAATAAATAAAATCTGTGATTAGGTAATCCTTTTGACCACAAGCGGATGTCCATGATGCCAGTATACTTAATTACTTACACTTTTGGAAGGGTTTGGTGAAAATTGCACTAAAACAATTGCTCGAAAAATTGTTCCCTGAATGGAAAGTTCGTCGAAAGCCTAGTTGCTCGAATAACAGTTTCTCAAGAAGAAAATTGCTTGAAATAATATAATAAGTTACTTTAAAAAAAATTCAATTTATATAAATACAAAATAATTAAATGTACCTACTAGAAAAGTTGTTTACATTTGTTTACACTTAAAAAAATGTAAATTTATTTACAAGTACATGCACGCTTACTCAATTTGTTGTTGAAATAAACACTATAAATATTTGAAAATATTATATACTACATTCTAACTGCTGATTCTGACTTCTTATTGTTGTTATCTTATGTTCAAATATTTATTCAATATTCATAATGTTTATTTCAACAACAAATAAGAAACCTTTGTAAGATGTACCAAATGAGTTTTATAAGGTTGTACACCTTGTTTTTTTTTTGTTTTCACAGCCTATGTTTATCTTTTAAAAAAAAACCTTTGTAACTTGCGCATTATTGAAAATAACTACATCAACCCTTATATATTTGAAATAAGAAAAACAAAAGGAATTTAAATAGGTCATAGTCAACTATAGCCTCCATTTAAAAAAAGGTAAGTTTGTGTCATAACTTTTTAACGGCGAACGTAATTTTTTGTTAGTATATTCGAGTTTTACAATTTTTTTAAAGTAACTTATTTCATTATTTCGAGCAATTTTCTTTTCGAGAAATTGTTATTCGAGCAACTAGGCTTTCGAGAAACTTTCCATTACAGGAACAATTTTCCAAGCAATTGTATTCGAGCAATTTTCCTTACCCCGGTTTGAACGACTAGCTGTGGTGGGTGAAGCGCGCCAAGTGAAATAAATTTTGTGCACAGACATACTCGCACAGTACGCGTACACGATTTCCAACACGCTTTCATTTGCCTTTGCACTCCTTTTTAACACACAATCTTTCTCGCGCGAAAGAATACACGCCGCACAATCGCGCAGGAAAGCGTATATGTCTAAAGGCGGCTATTAGGTATGCATGTGGCGGAACTGTTCTGAGTTCTGACATAATTGCTTTCGAATTATTAAAATCTTGGAAAACGGTTACTGCAGAAATTATTGTAAGCAACGATAAGGGCCACGAGCGTAACTTGTTGAAAAAAAGGCATCGCTATTTAACAAAATAAGATATACTTCTCGACATGATAATGCTACACCACATGTAAGCAATCACGCAAAAAATAGGCAGCTTGGATAGGAACTTCTGCCATATCCATTATAACTAAAAGACATTGCTGTATCCAACAATTGTATGTCCAGGTCCTTGAAACTTTCCTTGGAAAGTAAAAATTTCCAATCTGCAGCTGATTTCCCAAGTTCCCTAGCCTAGCGTCTTATTTTTCTACACACATAGTTTTACATGAAAGTGTAGTTGATATTATAGCAATTATGTACTTGTTTAAGAAATAAAAACTATGTTTTAAGAAATCAATTTTTCTTGCATATTATAATAATATTTGATTACACCCTTAATATAAACGTTGAATTTATAAACACCCTTCATAGCGTTATGTGTGTGAATAGGATATTCATATGCGTCGGTTCGACGGTGCTACGGCATTTTTATCGGCTCTGCATACAACAAGGACCGTTTGAGTTTGCAAAACATATAACAGGCTGACGTCATGCGTCAATGATTCTCTCTATGTATATGCAAATAATCGCATATCGTATACCAGCAAGCAACGTATGACAGTCACGAGGCGGCCGCGGTACTTCCGGTGCCCCCTGTCAATGATGACGATGCATGTATCCTTTAGTAAGCCTGATCTACCGGTTGGATCACTTTACCGTACGTTCTTTAGATCTACAGCTTACTTAAGATCAGACTGCTTCACTTGCCGGTTTCTTGTTCGTTTTCTGAAACTACTTTTTACCAATAATTAAAATAGAGTTTAACTTCTCGACCATATTCGACCTGAACAAGCAACGCCAAACGTGGTTTAAATGTACGATTACCTTCATAATTATTTAGATGTTCGTTGTTAAAATTAATAATGTAAAACAAGCATTAATATTTATAAATAAAAAGCCAACCTCCTTGCTTTAGGCATACGTGGAAGCAGAAACGTGCACATGTATGATACAGGATGTTCAAGATAAGCGTACAATGCACAGGCATCTAGTGGATGGTAAGAAAAATAGATTTGATTAAATTAAAGAACTTGTGCATAATTAAGTGAATTACTAATTAGCCTCTCACGCTTCTTGCATTTGCACTTTATTTTAAGTAAGCTATAAAACAAATTATCAAACCACTTTACTACAAGAATTTTTTATCTTTTATCAACTTTTATAAATTTTTTGAAATATTTTTATTAACTTAGTTATTTTTACTACAAGTCGTTAAAAGCCATGCTACCAAAAAAAAAGGAAGTTTTCCTTTCCAATTAATATGCACAATTGACGGTTTACTGGTTGTAAATTTGAAAAAAATTGCCAGAGTACAACCTAATATTTTTTTTTTGCAAAAAATTTAAAAGTTTTGCGATGGTCTTCATGTTTTCTAAAACTGTTAAAGATATCTTAAACAACTTACTTAACTTTGACTTTATTTATAAAAAGCCTAAAACAATTTAATACAGTTCTTTAACATTTTTGAAAAAATGTAGATAGTAGGTATAACTTTTCAATTGTTTTTTTCTTTTGTAAAAACATGAATGTTATTTAATATTCTTTATATTTTTAAACATTAAGAACAGCCTAAGGCCTAAGTTATGAATTGTCACAGTAGGTTCTTTCGTAAACAGCCTAAAACAATTACTTACAGCACTTCATAGTTTTAAAAAAGTTCCAAAGTTCAGAAAAAATCGGAAAATGTTAAGAACCCCATAAGCAATGCATTTCCGCCTTTGGTTCGTTAAGAAAAGGTCTAAAACAAGTTTTGTACAACTCTCCAAAATTTCTCAAAAGATCCATGACCTCGCAATTTTTTTCTGAAAAAAGTGGATTGTTTTGGGATGGTCTTTATATTTTCTGAAAATGTTAGACACCCTAAGCGGCCTAAGCAATGAATTTTCACCTTTGGTTTGTTCAGAAACGGCATAAAACTTTTTTTTACAGCACCTCATAGTTTTTAAAAAGTTCCCAGTTTTAATTTTTTTCTGAAAAAAATCGGAAAATGTTAAGAATACCAAAAGCAATGCAATTCTACCTAAGGTTCATTCAGAAAAGGTCTAAAACAATTTTTGTACGACTTCACAAAGTTTTAAAAAGTTCCAAGACCTCGCAATATTTTTCAGAAAAAAATCGATTGTTTTGGGACGATCCTTACATTTTCTGAAAATATTAAAAATACTTTAAGCTCTAAGCAATACATTTACACCTTGGGTTTGTTCAGAAACGGCATAAAACAATGTTTTAAAGCTCCTTAAGTTTTTAAAAGGTTCCTAGACTTGCGATTTTTATCAGAAAAAAATCAATTGTTTTAGGGTGTTTAAATACTTTCTAAAAACGTTTAAGACGCTGTAAGCGATGCATTGTTACCGTTTTTCATTCAGAAACGGCCAAGAATATTTTTTTAACAGCTCCTCAAAGTTTCTAAAAAGTTCAAAGATTGTTTATAACTTTGCATATTTTTTTTTTTAGATATAAATTGATCAGTTTGGATTAGTCTTCATATTATTTTTTAATGTTAAAGACACTTAAGCACTGCATTTCTACCTTTAGTTAACTTAATAAAGGCCTAAAACAATTTTTTACAACTTTTAAAAATTTTGAAAATGTGCCAAATGTATTACTTTGCATTTTCGTGGTAAAAATATAAACATTATTTGTCTTCTAAAATTTTCAAAAAATTTTAAATATACCCTAAGTAATGCATTTTCACTTTTAGTTCGCTTAACAACTTGAGCCTTACACAAATTTTTAGCTGTCGATGTGTCGCACATTTTCTCTAATTTAACCAATTTTTTATCTCTCAGCTTTTAAAAAATCTTTATGCGTTGCACGCTCTCCTTGGATACTCTGTATATCGATCGTATAGCTCTGTGTTTGACGTTAATTGCTAATGTGTATCGACATTTCTGAACAACATTTGCAACGGACAGTAATCCCAAGACACTTATTTCGCCAAAAACTTCATAATGTACGCGAAAGATTCATCAAACGTGCGGATCATGTAATGATTATTGCCTCCATCAACAGCATTTTTGCATAATTTTAAAATAAACCTCTTTTTATTGCAAATTGTCCTTTAAAATGCTGAAATTACCGTCTCGACAGTTGTTTTCAAGTTTAAAACGCGAATGTAGTAACGAAACGCAAGCAAAAGAAACTCGAGTCTCACTAAACATTAAATAATTAAAAATTTTGATTAAAGGAAATAAATATAAGCATTTTTTTAATATGATGTAATCGCAAATTTAATTGTACAAGTCGTTATGTTTTCACTCTGACGTTGCACCTGCCTTATTGACTTCGTGAAACGGCCGCGCAATGTTATTTCGAAAAGAGCCTTTACAATTTTAAATATGCAATTAAAAATACATATCTGCGGATACTGTACTACATCTGTCAAATTGAACCTAAAATAATTGGCGGCAACTCACAAGACATTCCTCGTAGTAATATGCTAAGAACAAAACAGCTGAGGCCCAATTTCAAATAAATTATGTCAACTAGTTGCAGTAAGTTTTAATTGAAAAAGAAATAAAAACAAAGATAGTTTCGCAATTGTTTTTCACACAAAATGATTATTAGATTATTTACTTGAAAATCGTAATTTTAGGAAATAAAATATAAATACATAACCGAATAAGACACAAGCTAAAAGTAGCCAATATAGGCCAATTAACATAACTGCAAAAGGTTACCTAGGATAACCTGACAAGGCCTAAAAGACTGCAACAGTTGTTTTAGAAAGCTTTTGTTTTACTTTACAATGAAAACCATTTCTAAGCAAGCAAAAATTAAAGTTACATTTCTCACAAAAGTGCCAATTTATTGGCAAAAATGAAAACGTCCCAACAATCGACAAATATCATGAAACAAATTCATGCATATTAATTTCGTCAAATTAAATAACACCTCATTCTTTAACAAAAGTGACCTTTGTTATGGTTTCTGATACAGCGATGGTGGCATCAAATAAGAGTTAACGCCTTCATGCGGTAATAAAAAATATTTTTACGACCTATTAAATTATAAACAATGCTTCTTTGTTTAAAATTTAAAATTCTAATAAATACCAGAAGGTGAGGAGCTTTGGGGGCCCCACCAAAAGTATTATTGCTGAATAAAATATTTTTTTAGTGGTCCATATATTTTTATTTAGATTTAAATTCAGCACCGGATTTTGTAACTTTGACCCATATTAAACGACAAACCTAACAAGGGAGGGTCACGATACGTTGTCGCTAGAATTTGATTTAGGCTGTGTTTATTGCATCAAGAATATCAAAACTAAATGTTTCCCAGAGTTATAGGTGCCACTGGCCATTTTCTTCTGAAACCGTCAGAGACAAAATCTAAAATTTTGTATTTACCAATGCGCGCATCCTTTGCAAGTAAAACGGTGCAGAGTTTTTGAAAAAATCTTGAACGGTTTCGGAGAAAAACGTCAAATCGAAACCCCTGCAGAAGCGTTATGATTTGAGAAGTTGTGGTACCTAATCTGTATAAGTAACTATATCTATGCGACTTGCACAGAGGCGTCGAGAGACGTCGCCGGGCCCGGGGAAAAAATTTACATGGGCCCCAAATAAATAAATTATTTGAAAATTTATTTAAAAAAAAAAACGAATTGTGAATTATGAATATTTAATACACCATAATTAAAAAAGTATGTGGACTCCTGGGCCCTTAAATTATCTCCGGGCCCGGGGCTCAGAGACCCCCCTGCCCCACCCACTCATCGGCCCTGGACTTGCATAGGCGTTTAACATAGGGAAACCCGTTTTTACAGGCCTCGTTTTTCTCCGGAACAGTTTAAGATTTTTTCAAAAACTTTGCACAATTTTACTTGCAAAGGATGCGCGCATTGGTTAATAGAAAAATTTAGATTTTGTCTCTGACGGTTTCATGGCCAACGCGATCGCAAAAATTATTTTTATTATTCAGCTTTTCAGTTTTTCCCTTATTTTTCCGAAAAAAATGCCCAGTGGCACGTATAACTCTGGAAAACATTTAGTTTTGATGTTCTTGATGCAATAAACACAACCTTAATCAATCGTGACCTTCCCTGGTAAGTATCTCTTAAGATTATAAGATTGGCAAGATACCCATGTTGAGTCTTGAATCAAGAAAAAAATCAAGTTGTGCATGAATCCTGGATTTGAATATTTACGTACAAAACTCAATAGAATGCGAAAGAATTTTTTATATTTGAATGTCTATGGAGTGCGCTCCATGCACGACTGTTCCGACGCTATTAACCACATGCTGTGTCTCTATGGGTAACGATAAATTTTGGGTTTGTACATATAGAATGCGGTGACGAAGTGTTATTCACGAAACAGTTCCTAATCTCGATTTTTTCTATATAAATTTAGTGTCCATTTTACTATAATCCCCCCGTCATCAATGTGCACCCTTGCATATACAAACGCCTGCGCGGAGACGCCATTACAACTACCGGCGCCATGCGTCGCACACGTGTCGCTGATCTAATACGCCCCCTCGAGGCGACGCCTTCAACTTCTTTCTTCTGATTCTTATCTAGACTAAAAAAGTGCCTTTCAGATTACAATTTTTTCGGTTCGTTACTCGAACGCTTCTCGTTATTAAGATTGTAACAATAAATCAATGCACGCAACTCGACGAACGGACGGTTGAAAATGCCAACAGGCGGCTGTGCATGTGCAACCACAATTTAAAATGCGTCGGACATTATTTGTAGCTGGTTTGCAATTAATTTCGTAATTTGATATCCTAATCAGTTGCAAATGCATAATTGGTTATTAATTTTACACCGGTTGTGAAGCATTCGTTTAATGAGAATAATTAAAACAAAACAGGCGCCGACGTGACTAAATACCATCGCTGTGGGTATAAATTGTTTGAATGCCATAGAAAATATAAGAGCACGGGTTAAATAAATTATAACTCCCAAATTTATGCAAAAGAAAATATTTAGGAAGTGTGTCATCTTGTTGCTTTTGTATATTATAAACTAGTTGGTGTCAACACCAAACGACTTTCCCTATACATGCGTGCGCGCCAAAAATAATCTACAACAAATAGTAAAAGTTAACGGCCCCACGATACTGTGTATGATTTTGACCAAAGGATATGGTAGACCCTAAATTTACCAAAAATGTTGAGGCGAATTTGTTGGGTCTAGGAACATTCTTCGCCCACAATTCTTCGCCCACAATTTTTCGCCCACAATTCTTCGCCTCCACAATTCTTCGCCCACAATTCTTCGCCCAAAATTCTTCGCCCACATTTCTTCGCCTACACAATTCTTCGCCGCCACAATTTTTCGCCGCATACAAGCATATCACAAATTTTATTTGTAAATGTGATTGTCTTTATTTATAAATTAATTTTTACAGATTATTTTACATTAGCCTAAAGTTGTTTCTTGTAAAATAATTCTTCTTCTTTTAGTGTTATGCTTAAAAATTGCTACATAAACAGCGTATGCTGTGATTTTTAATCTTCTTTATGTTATTGTAGTATGAATAAAAATTAAATTAACCTAACCTTACCTGACCTATCCTAACCTAATGTAAAATAATCTGTAAAAATTACGTTATAAATAAAAACAATCACATTTACAAACAAAATTTGTGAAATGCTGGTATGCGGCGAAAAATTGTGGCGGCGAAGATTTGTGGCGGCGAAGAATTGTGGCGGCGAAGAATTGTGGGCAAAGAATTGTGGGCGAAAAATGTTCCGAACACGGAATTGGTCAATTAAAAACAATGCCGTTACATGATCTTAGTAATATTTCAATAAAAGTAACTTTTGATGTTAGTTGCCAAAAATAAGTTTTTAGTATGTATCACTAGGCTTCCGGTAAAAAACTTTAATAAGATAAACATTGATAAAAGTATCACCGTAACTATGCTATGAATACGGAATCTAACGAATATAGATTTAACTTTCTCCATAGGAATTCACCAAAATTGGAATTAATCGTTCCCAGTCCTAAATCTAACACATAATAAAAATTTAACAAGAACATTACTTTAACTGAAGAGCAATGATGGAAAAAGTTGAAAAGAAGTCAAGAATTATTGTTTAGAAGGTGACTCACCTTTCATTAAAACATCATGTAGATCCAATTCTTGTGATCGATGTCTATTTTGTCCCTTTTCTGAGGATTCACTAGCACTCGGTTTAGCTAGGATGACCATGTGGTATGTGATGAATATTGGTTTTTTGAACGAGTATTGAAGCGTTTTTGTCCAACAAAAATGTGATGAACATTAATTTTGACGAATATAGGAACTGATTAATATAAGATGTACATAGATGTTCCATTTACTCTGGAAATAAAATTATATTGGTTTAAAAAGGCTAAGCAGTAAGTTTATGATCAAATTAAAGCAATTATTAAACATATACAAAACTATCTTTTCGGTAACTGCTTATTAGTCCAATAAAAGAAAATCGACTCGCCCATATTTGTTGGTTTGATTTTAGTCTTGGCGTAATCTAACATAGGAAGTTTAGGCTACGATAAGGATATCAAGCGATAAATATAAAAATTTGACTGACCGCTCAACTTGATAAAGAAACCATTTCCTGGAAATATACCGCTGCTACATATTTATGTGATCATTATTAGCAGAGTCTCAAGTTATAAATTATTTAATACTCGTGTCATCTGCAAATTTCAATTAAAGCACACCGTAAGAAAAAAATATGATAAGGTAATATTATTCAACTTGTTATGTTAAAACAAAGTATTTCTTGCCATTATATATTTAACAAAATATTATTATAATAAATATGTACTTTAATTTTAATGAAATTAACAGTAAGTTTCAAATGAAACTGGTTATATTAAAATAAATAAAGTGAAGAAGAAAGTAATGCCCATATATTATCAACTGTAGGTCTTTTGGGCCAAGAAGGCCCTTTTAATACACAGTGTGCTCCATTTCAAAGGGGATCACCTCTATAAAATGTTTATTTATGATCGAATTTTCATGAACTTTTTTTTTAACTATAAAGCATCAAAAACTGTACTTTGGCACCCTATTTTAAAATTCAGTTTACACTCACAAGGCCTACAATTTTTTTTCAATGTCAAAATTGCAAAAATTTGTTTAGCGATTTTTTAAATCTAAAATCTTACTACACCACTGGATTCAGAATGACCTCAAATAGGTCTGTACAAAATTTCATGAACAATTTTTATTATGTGTTCTTTGCACTTTTGTATATTTTTTTTTGTAGATTTAGTTGTTCACTCATCAAAAATTCAATAAAAGTTGCGATTTTAATACCGATACGAATAAATTGTTGCTTATTTAAAAGATCGTACGTCAAATTATTTTTTTTTACGGCAACTCCAACTTTTGTTTTTTACTTTGTCAATATCGATATTAATTGAATCACAAATATTGAATTAATAATTAATCCCGTAATAATACATACTTTTTCATAACATTTGGTACAAACCCATTTGAGGGCATCCTGAATCCAGTGGTGTAGTCAGATTTTAGATTTAAAAAATCGCTAAACAAATTTTGCCAATTTTGTCATCGAAAAAAATCATAGAAGGTTTTGTGAGTGTAAGTTAAATTTTAAAATAGGGTGTTCAAGTAGTTTTTGATGCTTTAACGTTTTGAAAAAAGTTAATGAAAATCGGACCATAAATAAACCTTTTTTAGGGGTGATCCCCTTTGAAATGGGTTACACTGTATATTTGCAATATGTTAAATAAATTAAAGAGCACCATGGGTGATCTATGATTGGGGATCACCAAATTTAATTTGCGCCAATGAAACTAATTTCTGACTTTGAATTTAAGACCTTATTGAAAATATTTTTCTAAAATAACAATCCAGTTTAAATATACCTATTTGGTAAGAACACAACACGAGAGAAGAGCTTTATAATGTAAAAGGTACATGTCAGTTGGTATAAAGGGTTAAAAATAAACCAAATTCGTGAAGAAACGAATGTTTGGCAGATAATGCAATGATTTAAAAAATTCTTATCACAGCAAATTATTTTTTTATCACATAGAGCAGGCCTGGGCAACCTTTTAAGCCAAAGGGCCAATTGCAAATTTTATGAAATCGTAACGGACCCCACCACTTTCTGGTGGATATGGAGATTCTTTTGAGTGCGAAGGGTCTGGAGAAATTTTGAAACAGATTTCTCTTTCCGCGTAGATTTTCATTATGAGCAACGCAGTGACATACAAAGAATTCCCTAAAAAAATCAGTTTTAAATTTCTTAGTCAGAAGCGTAGTTAATTCGTAGCGATTTCCTAATTTTTTATTTCTAAATCAGTTTTCAATTCAAAAGAGAGTTTGTCAGCTGTTGTAGTTCCTTTCATCCTTACCAAATCTAATAATTCTTCAATAACATTTAACTTTAAATCAACTCCACGAAAAAAATTACAAGTTGAGCAATATCAGATACATCCGTTAATTCATCAAGACAAGAAAAATAAGATAAAAAGTTATTAAAAGTATATTTAAGAGTTTTCTGCCATTTCATTAATTTATCTTGCCACAGTAAATCTAAATAAAATAATATTAGAAAAAAACCTTTTTTTTAAGGGCAAATATAGCTCACAACATTTTAATACATTCTTTAATTAAACTACAATTAAAGAATGGTTTCAGATGTTTAGCTGAAATATTAAAAATGTTATTGTTGTGGGGTCTTGTTTTTTATACGTTAAGTTTTGTTGTCCCCCCATTTCCATTATTCTTTCTCTTCTTAGATCACCTGTTAATTTATCCTATTTTTTAAAACTTTCTGATATGTTATGACTCTTAATAGTCAACTCTTTAAAAACAGTAATGCTTGTAATATACTACTGGGCCGAGGGCCGCATAAAAATGTCAGAGGGGCCGCATGTGGCCCTCGGGCCGCAGTTTGCACAGGCTCGACATACAGCGTTTGTAAACAAATTAATGTTATAAACCGCAAAGTATGTTGTTTGTTACAACTTTCCATTGTTTAATACTTGCGAAAACCTGTGTACTAAGCTGCATAGCGTAACATAAGCATAATTTTCTTTGAATAATTAACCCCGAACCTCTTTGGATAACAGAACTTGATATTTCAAAAACAGTTGTTGTAATATGATAACCTCGGGATTTTTTACCTACGAATCCTAGACGAAAACATTATTTACTACTTCGATAAGACGTCATGCACTCCAAATATCGATTACCATCAACAACAAACAAATAACTTCTGTTTTTATAAAGAACTGGTACCTACATTACATGCAAATTTTGAAGTAAATAAACATAGATATCAAAATGCTGAATAGAAGCAACCTTCGAGTCACGTTACAATTTTTATTTTAACGACAAAGGACACGTGTTATGATTTCATTAATAATATCAATTATTTTAGCCGTAAATGTCACGTATTATTTGTTAGTAATAATATTTTAACAATAACAGTCGCTCCATTTGTCCCAATTTAAATTTTTTACGTTAATTGTTTTTTTTATAAACAATTAAATGTACCTATAAACGGAGTTTCAAGCCTGGTGCAGCCTAATAATATCTATGGAATAAAAAACATCTGCATACCTAATAAAAATATTTGGAATTAGTAAGCCAGTTTTGGAACAATAAAGTTTTATCTTGATCTAGAACAAGCAAATGTGTAGTTCTAAGTTGTTAGATTTGGGTTAAAGGATTTTATGTGTTTAACAGGCTGCTTGTGGCAATTTTTTTGAAGAATTCAAAACTATCAGGTGCTAGCCTTGGCGAACAATAATTGTATCCTCATCCTAAGATTTCTAAATGAAAGTAATAACTTACTAAATATAAAATTTTTCGATTTGTTAAGGACATGTAGTGTTAATTTTAGCTCTAGTTTTACAAATAATCTATCCACAACATCTAATAAGTTCGCAATTGGAAAATTTCCCCATTCATTCGATGTTTTTTTTTAATATACAGGGTGTCCTACTACTTTGATCTCTGTAATAACCTCAGCCATTTAATCGTTACTTAATAATATGCGTTTGACGACTCCTGAAAAACTATTTTGTTGATAATTTCCCAACAGTTAATATAACCTAAGAAGTATTTCAACGTTAAAATTCAAGTAATTTAAATACCGTGCATTCCAAGATACTGTAGCGGTGTGTTATTAATTAGGATGTATTAAATTACGTCGCTAGGATGAATAATAGATAAGTTTTAGGCAATTAATTTTCATTAATAATACTGTTATCAAGTAAGAGACTTTTTATTATTAATAATAAATTACAACATAGCCTACGCTTTCTCATAATAATTATTGATGTTACTAATTATTAACATACCAAACAGTTGCATAAGTTCCATAAGTGCACGTACATAGTGAGGCAATTCATCTCGCCGCGCTTCTCGCCGCGCTTCTCGCCGCGCCTCTCGCCGCGCTTCTCGCCGCGCCTCTCGCCGCGCCTCGCCAGGATGCTATCAGAATTCGTAAACATTTTAATTAAATATGAACGCAATGTTTTTAAGTTCAAAACGCAAACTGACATAAACCGTGATTTGTTTGAATATTTGCTTGGCCAGATACGAATGGCGAGGTGCGAACATCCAAGCCAGCATCGCGGCTAGCATCCTGGCGAGAGGCGTAGCGAGAGGCGCGGCGAGAAGCGCGGCGAGATGAATTGCCTCACTATGTACGTTCCAGGCTAAACACATACTGGAACGGTGAGCAAAGCAGCGCTGTTATTTAAGAGCAAAGCGGTGAATCAACAGCGAGTCTACAAACGAGCACTATACACATACTAAGGATTTAGTCGATCACAGTTTTCGGTCCGAAAATCATAAATAAGATACTAACTAAAAATTCCGCCTTAAAAATTTGGTATTTATTAAATTTAAAAAAAAAACTAGAAGCTGTAGTGTTCATACAATAAATAAAAGTAGGCATGAACTTGGTGAATTCCATCACTTATATGAACAACTTCGTGAACATCAGGAAAAATTTCACTTATATTTCAGAATGAGTTTTTCAACCTTTGATTACATTTTAAGAAAAATACAAAATAAAGTTGAATAAAATAAAATAAGTTGGCACGCTTGCTTTAATATTGTTCTTGATTTATTGGAAAAAAACTCCGCCTGCATGATCGTTGGGTGGATTGAGTAGCTCAGCGGTTATGTTGCCGGTCCTAAGCCCGGATAAAGGAGGAAGGTTCTTAGGTCAGGTTAGCTCCCTACCTGAGGTAAAAAGGTTAAATATGCTCACAGAACCGGAAACTTGCCTCGGACCAGGACTGATATACCTATGACGACCCACGCGAGAAAACGGATAGCGAGATGGAAAAAGAGAAATCTATTGCGCTTTGCTACTTGGAACGTAAAATCATTTAACAATAAAGACCAAGAAATAATAAAAGAACTAACGGAGAACAAAATCGATGTCTGCGCACTACAAGAAACCAAAAAGAAAGGGAGAGGCCAAAGAATGTATGCAGAATACATAGTAATCTATAGCGGAGTAGAGAAGCATGAAAGGGCAAAAGAAGGAGTTGCCTTGGCAATCCATAAGAAATACCAAAACTGCATACAGGAATGTAAATACATATCCTCACGAATACTAGTTGTTAGAATGAAATCAGAAGATCGAAGAATAAACATATTGTCAATCTATGCACCTGAAGATAATAAACCGCAACATCAAAGAGAATTTTTTTTTGACCAACTTCAATCCGCAATGGACTCATTACCAAACGATCAACCGATCATCATTCTTGGAGACTTTAACGCCCGTATCGGAACTGAAATAGTGCCAGGAGTTAAACAAAGATTTAACGAAAATGTGCTTAACGATAATGGAGAAATGATGATAAATCTGTGTGCCTATAACGAATTGCGTATCAACAACACCTTTTTTGACCTCAAAAATCAATATAAGTACACATTCGCAAACACCAGGGGCCATAAATCAACAATTGATTATATTGTCACTAATAGACACTTTCACCCGCTTCAAATACTGGAGGTTAGAACGCTAAATTCAGCAGACATAGGGAGCGACCATAGTCTTCTACTTGGAAGAATAAGAATGAACTTTAAGCCACCAAAAAAATCAAGATCTACGATACAAGAACATAAAATCAATGTAGAGTCATTATGGGACTCAACAATAAAAGAACTCTATGATAGAAGACTACAAGAAAAAATCAAGGTAAACTCAATCACAGACAGGGATGACGTCAATCTAGCGTGGGAAAAAATAAAAAACAACATTAAAACTGCTGCACATGAGGCACTGGGAACTAGAACCGTAAAAAAGAACCACATAAACACAAATAAAACACCATGGTTTTGTCCAGAAGTCAAGGAGAAATGCAAGGAGAAGAAACAAGCTTACCTCACATATCGAACGCTAGGTACGCCACAATCATACAACAAGTATCGACGGATCAGGAATGAAACCAATGAATTAGTAAGACAGACCAAAAATCAATACTGGGAAATCTTCTCAAAACGCTTGGAAAAGGACTTTTATGGACTTCAAAAGCAGATTTGGCGGCTCATCAGATCACAGAGGAGAGAGGTTAACGAGTTGATTGAAATAAACCACATAAAAAAAGAGGATTGGGTCAACTATCTAACGGATCTATACAGAGCACAAAACGAAGAAGAGGAACTAAACACACCAGAAATAGCTATTAATGAAAACGCCCAAATTTGTAAATCCGACGTACAACTAGCTCTGCAGAAGTTAAAAAACAGGAAGAGCGCTGGACAAGACGGAATACCAAACGAACTACTTAAATACGGCGGACGAGAACTAACACAAGAATTAACAACTCTAATTCAGAAGATACTATATCGACACAGAATCCCAGATGAATGGCGAACCAGCACCACCATTCTTATGTTTAAAAAAGGAGATAAGAAAGTACCCTCGAACTACAGAGGTATAAATCTGCTGAGCACAACATTAAAGCTAACAACAAAAGTGTTAACGAACAAAATTAACAGTTTCACTTCGCTGGCAGATGAACAACAAGGATTTAGATCAGGAAGATCCTGCACGGATGCCGTCTTTGTCATAAGACAAATAACAGAAAAGTCAATTGAATACAACAAGCCAGCCTATATGTGCTTTATTGACTTGACCAAAGCGTTTGACCGAGTCCAACTAAAAGATGTTCTACACATACTTTATAATAGACAAATCCCATACAATATAATTAAGACTATAGAGAACATGTATGCAGCAAACCAAATACAGGCAAAATTAAATGAAGGACTTACCGAACCAATACCAGTTGGTAGCGGTATCCGCCAGGGGGAGTCATTAAGCCCACTTCTCTTCAACATCATAATGGACGAAATTATACAGAAGGTCCGATCATTGAGAGGATACAAAATGGGAGATAGAGAGGTAAAAATTGTATGCTATGCCGACGATGCTGCACTCGTTGCAGAGAGTGAAGACGACTTACAAAGACTCTTACACTCGTTCAACTGTACAGCTAAATCACTTAACATGACAATATCTTCCACAAAAACAAAATGTATGACAACTTCAAAAACACCCTTGAGGTGCAAACTAGAAGTCGATGGAGAGGTTATCCAACAGCAAATGAAATTCAAATATCTCGGGATAGAACTTTCGGGCTTTGGCGATGTGGAAGCAGAGGTAAGGGAACAAACAACTAAAGCAACAAGGATAGCAGGATGTCTAAATAATACAATATGGTGCAACAAAAACTTGGGAATTGAGGCCAAGTCTAGAATCTACAAAGCAACAATTAGACCTATCATGACATATACAGCGGAGACCAGGCCAGAAACGTCAAAAACTAAAAGACAACTAGAAACAACAGAAATGAAAGTATTGCGCAGAATTACGGGTAAAACACTGCTACACAGGGAGAGAAATGAAGAAATAAGAAAAACGTGCAAAGTAGACGATATTAATAACTGGGTAACAGACAGAAGAAAAGAATGGAATGAACATATTAATAGAATGGACGACGGGAGAATAGTAAAAATCGCCCGCGATAAGTCTCCACTGGGACGCAGGAGCGTTGGACGCCCTAGGAAAAGATGGAGCGACAACCTCAACGTAGAGCAATAGGCAAGTGGACGAAGAATAAACAGGCGAATCGCCTATAGTCAAGAAGGAAGAAGAAGAAGAAGAAGATTTATTGGAAAAAAAGTTCATGGAATTAAATAATCTTCAGTTACTTAAATTAAGCTAAGTACATAAAAATGAAATATGTTTAAACTTAATTTTGAAAACAAACCCTTAAAGCATAACCACTGATTTAACCAGAATATTAAACCATTTCATTTTTTAAAACTATATTTTGTGCATTTTTGACAGTTCCTGGAAGGCTCATGTCAAGAAAAAAAAAGGGAAGAAATAGGTATCAAATATAAAAAAATTTACTGGCTAATCAGGAGAAATTCCTCTCCGTCCCTACATAATAAACTTTTGCTATACAAGCAAATTTTAAAGCCACAACAATAAATTACAAAACCTTCGTAACTTGTACCAAATGAGTTTTAAAAGGTTTTACACCTTGTTTTGTTTTTGTTTTCACAGCCTACTATAATTTTGTTTTTAAAAAAAAACTAAAAAACCTCCGTAACTTGCGTATTATTGAAAACAAATACATCAACCCTTATATATTTAGAATGACAAAAAAATAAGGAATTTAAATAAGTCATAGCCAACTATGGGTTTTATTTAAAAAATACAACTTTATGTCACAACTCGAATTTCGTTTTTTTTTTTTTGAAAAATTGACTACGCCACTGCATTCTTATCAAAAAAGTGCCTGTAGAACGTCAAAATTATTTTTGTTTATTGTCGTAACCAAGCGAGATATAGTCATAAAACGAAAAGTCGAAAAATCGAGTTATCGGCGATAACTCGAAAACAAAAGACGATAACTAATTTTAGTGTTCACCATTAATTTTTTCTCGAAAAAAGAGATCGAGGATGCGCAGTCCGTTTTTTTGATACCTCTTATAGTTACCGAGATTCCCTATTAAAACATCGAAATTTGCCCACCCTGTACACTATAGGATTAGTAAGAAGAATTAAAATGGTTAAATCTTTTGAGTTACTTTAAGCAAAAGTTAAAAAGCAGAGACTGTGCGGTAGTGTACACGTTAATATGTAATTAGTGTACCCATATTATATTAGCAAACCAAGGACTACTATTGGGTAAACCTTAGACTAAGTTAGAACATTATTAATTTAGGCTAGAATTAAACTGCTCATTGGTCTCAAAGACTAGATTGCATTGTTATAAACTCTACTAGGGTATAAATTTAAATATATTTTTTTCCTAATGAAAATAAAACTAATAACGACAATCTTTAAACAAATGTCAGTGATTCAAATTTAACTTCTATTAAGTATTTCACAAAGGCATTAACGTAAAAACTCAGAAACTTTTACTAATAAACATTTCCTTGAAATAAAGTACCTATTTTAAAATTAAACAAAACTATTGGAATAGTTTTCACCCCGTTTCTATACTGAAAAAACTTATTTGCAGCATAAATTCAGTCAGCTAAAATCAGCTCGGGATACATCTATTATTAAGCCATTCAGTAAATTCAGAGAAAATCTCTAATAACCCGTAAATAAATCATAATCTTATTATTTTACGGTGAATAATTGCTTTTAATGGGTGGGATGGTAATGTAAGGTTGACGTAAGTATAATGTATGTGTAATAAATACCAGTATGACATTTACACATATTTTATATAATAGTACAAAGTATTGCCTTTGTTTAATTTAAAGAGCGTATATTAACATTCATATAATAGTGCGTTACGAATCGTGGTTGGCGTTGTGCTCGAAGCTGAATTCCACTAACACATAAGAACTGTTTTATTATTTAAATCGATGACTTACGGTTAATGTTGTGATTTTAACACCTGTGCTTTGTGATAATTTTTTGAAGTATCTATTCCATTTTCATTCCAGCAAATATTATACCGGGTGTAAATGAAGAGTGGTAGTTTTGATTTTAGATAAATAAAATTTTAGACAAATTATATGTCCAAAAAAACGGTTTTTTTTGAGCACATGCACACAATTGTTTCACTTCCGGTTTCGCCGGAAATGATCCCAACTTCGTTATTTTAAATGAAACACCCTGTATATTTTTACATTTTTGGAAAGAGGAAGCAATTTTGAATGCAACTGCACAATTTTGGTTAATTTTGATAACCTCAAATAATTTCTGAACCAAAATTAAATTTTTTAATAAAAGTGCCGTGACCTGCATAAATTGAATTTTATTTTGTCAACGATTGTCCAAAAAACGATTTTGTACATTTTAATTGACGTTACTTTAATCGGCTTTGAAGGTTGCAGAATCGGTTTTTTCACAAAAAGTTAAATTTTTTTAAATGGAACTATGGTGGTACAAGCGGTTATTTAAATGAAGCATCTACTAACGAAACCATCGACACCGATAACTTGTAGACTTTTTATTAAGAGTCCGCTTCAAAAACTTCAAATTATTGTGAAGGTTTATTGAGAGATCCTATTAATCGCAGTACACTGTGCATAACTGCAACAAAACAAAAACAAAGGTGCTACGGAAAATCGCTGGGGAAACAAACAAATGCTTGTTTACGTGTTTATATGTCATTGCAGTGGTAGAAAAATGATTACAAAGTCATTAAATTAAAACTTAATAATCAATTAAATTTTGGTTCAAAAATTATTATTGGAGGTTATAAAAATTAAGCAAAATAGTGCAGTTGTATATCCAAAATCGCTTTCTCTTTCCAATAATGTAAAAATATACAGTATGTTCCATTTAAAATAACAAAGTTGGGGTCATTTCCGGCGAAACCGAAAGTAAAACAATTGTGTGCATGTACTTAAACAATCTGGTTTTTTGTTCATATCATACGTTTAAAATTTCATTAACCTAAAATCAAAACTAAAGAAAAAAAGGGGGTGTACCACACTTAGTTTACACCCGGTATGTTTATTAATAAACTATTATTAAAACAGCAATAACTAAAGAGATATTACCTGATGTAAGCCATAAAACATACTCAACTGTTTTTTTAAGATAAACGAACTAGTTGTAGGAAACTTTGAAAAAGCCAAGGTATTTAATTTAGAAAAATTACTTTTCATGTTTAACGTTAAGCTAAATTAAAAGAGTTATTAACAAAAATTACTTTTCACTGGCACCGTTAAATTTTCAAAGTTCTGTGCCATTACATTTTTAAATCAAGTTATTTAAAAACTATTGATTTTAGGTTCAATAAACCTTATCTATACATTTTTGAAACTAAATTAAAGAAAGATAGCGTAATTTAATAATCGAAGGATCTTCTTTTAAAATGCAACAAAAGCTTTAAGACTTTTTTTTTTTATCAGTTGCATTCTTCCACATTTATTTTTTTACACAAAGCTCGACCACGATCTTTGCTATGACAAGATGTTGTGTATAAATAAATAAATATGACTACAGCTGATAAACTGGTTTAAAAATGATACATGTTGGTACACCTAAACAAAACACTCGGTATAGTAGAAATAAATTTTGTTTAAGCAAGTATTTGATCTCAAAACTTTTGTTTTTCAACTTTTTTTCAATGTGAAATAATAAGTAAGACGTGAAGGAAATACGCACTAGGAGGACACTAACGTTTTTATCCCGGAATGAATCTGTTTTTTATCCCGGAAAATACTTGATGTCCCGGTAAAACCCGAGATGTTTAAAAAAGCTTTTTTCGTTTATTTTGTATTAAGATCTTTACAATATTTTTATACCTTATCAGAATTGATTATAAATTAATGTGTTTACTAACTGTGAATTATAAAATCCTTTGTAGTTATTTCAAAATAGTTTTTCTGCTTTATGTTAACAAATTATGTTCACCCAGAGTATCGGTAAGGAAGTCCAGTTTCCATGACAAAGTTTATATTAACAAAATGCGTTTGCAGTTTTAATTTTGTGTGAAAATAAAATGTTGTATGTAAAAACGATATGTCTTTGCTGCTAGATGCTAGATGCTCTCAAGACGATCCCACCCACATCAATAGGGTCTGAGAGAGCATTTTATGCGGCAGGACTTTCTGTTAATAAATTAAAAATAAAACTGAGTGACCGTGAGTGACTTTTGTTTTATTAAACCATATTACTAAAATTCAATGTAAAAATTATGTATTTGTGCTCTTTAAAATAGAATCGCAATAGAAAGATTATATTTCTCAAATGTATATTTCTCTGACTAATTTTACTTTATTTTTTATAATAATCATTGAGCAAAATGTACGTACTACATAAATGATTTGAAGCTGTTTTTAAGTAGTAAATCGTTCCTTTTTAGGTTATTTATTTCAAAATATTGAAATAATTGATTACATTCCGGGGTTGCAAGTAATCTCAAGAAGAAATCCAAGTTCTTCCCGGAATCGCGAGATAATCAAAAATTTCAAATATGAGAAACCCTAGTGGACACCGACAGTGTAGAGTCGTGTCAAAACATCTGAAGTAGTAAAACCGCGAGTGTTATTTTATTACTCAAGTTGGTACGGTAGCAAATCCACTTGATACCCAATCTGCTGTAGAAAGTTAAGGAAAAACACATGTTCGTGCGATTTAAGAACACGAAAATTCTTTGGTTAACACGCTCATCGCACTTTTTATTGTCGGTTTTGTTGAATCAAGGTGACGCCGTTTGTTCGGTTCGAATTATATTGAAGTCGCAACTGATTATTACATGTGTCGCGTCCACCTACTTACAACACCAGAATAGGTCGTAACTATTGTTAACACACGCAGTATGTAATTTGAAGAGGTTTAGAATATGGGGAAAGTTGGGAGCGAGGTCGTGGTTACTCTGGAGAAACCTATAGATGTAGGACGGCGCATTCCAAAGGCCCGGTTATGGTGGCACCGCCTTAAAACACATGGAAGAACTTGCGCAATATCCTATACGCTATTTCAATGAAAGTGACCTACGAAAGGATAATTAAATAGAGAATAATTCCAATAGCTTACCAAATCTGCAGGTGAAAGTAACAATTAACACACCAACCTTAAGAAATTGCAGCTGGTTGGGTAAATATTTAACGGTATTTACATTGCCTTATACTCGAGAACGGAACTTTTATAGGAATTTTTATTACTTTCCCGAATTACTACGTAAATTAAAAACGCGTATGTGTCAATAAAAATATCACGCATTAAACGCATCTTTCATCTAACGCACAAACAATTTTTATAGCCTAATTACCAGACACACAGGAATTAAGTAAAGTTTTATATTTCGGTCAAAGCAAGTACTACATCAATTAAAAAGTTTCACATCAATGTACAGCGATTTAAGTTTTTTGTAGTCTCTCAAAAAATTGTGTTCACTACATAAAGCCTCTAAAAAGAGTACTAAAAGAAACGAACGATTCGGCAAATATTGGGAGAAAAAAAAATACAACATTATCATAAATATTTACCAATTTCAATTATGTTACAACAAGGTCTAGGAGTAGAGCAGGTAGCAAGTTTTAAATTTTAAATATTTAGGAACAACAATTGCCGATATTGACAATTTTGGGAAGAGTAGAGGGATATAGTAGTCTAATTGATAAGATCATTAATGATAACATTAGAAAAACATCAGGAGTGGAAGATATAAAAAAGAAGATGTAGTCAACCAACTAAGATGGCTGGGACATCTGTTACGCATGCCAGAAAGCAGGGATGCAAAAATAGGAAGAAAAATAAAGATTGAGGCAAAAAGAAGTAAAAGAAGACCAAGAATAAAATAGATACCAGGTAAAACAGATACTAGAAGAAAGCGGAGTCAGTGGAAGAGAGGTGACTCAGTTAGTCAACGATAGAAAGAGCAGGTTAATTAAGAACTTAAAAAACTTACTTCAACACCGAAAGGTACAAGAAGATTAAGACAAAATTAGTGTCATTTTTAAATATCTATAAAAATTTATTAGGTTAAAGTTAAACAAAAGGAATGTACCTACGTTAAGAATGATTTTACGTTACAAACGAAGGAATAGGAACGAAAGTAGTAAAAAGTAATTGATATCTTAAATAAAACAAAAAAGGACATTATAGGGCTGAGGACTTATATCTGGAACACCTTCCATATTAAGCTTGAATCAACAATAGCAAGACTGTTGATGACGAAGGCACCATATACGAAATTGTATAGTTAGGAAATTACTTTCTTTTGCGACTAACAGAAACGGACACCATTTCTTATTCAAATTTCAGGTCAATTTAATTTATTTATTGCTACACACCTATATCCTAAGCAATCATAAACCCTTCAAAAAATCTGCACGAAAAACCCATTAACAATAATTTTGAAATTAACATGTGTTACACACTATATTTTTGTACACAACCGTTAGCTACAAACTGATCTTTTTTTTTACGAGAACCTGCGTACAAGATAATCATATGAATAAACAGACGCGCTTTCTATGATAATGCAAATCATAAACTAGAAAATTTATGAATCGAGAAAACTAGTATAAGACGCGGTTTATTTTAATATGCATATTATTCAAGTTGATAAAATTGGTAATGACAGGTGTAGTGTTTCACTGTAACATTCTTCCGAGAAGAAGCAACGTTGCATCACCATAGCCATTCACAACCAAATCTACTACAAGCTGTCGTAGAAAGCGGATAGTAATATTATAGTATAGTAGGTCAAATTTATCATGAATAAACCTCACGTACACTAACAGGTTTCACAGTATATCGTGTGAAATTTGTGCCATCTACCTACCACCAAGTAAATATTGTCGCACTTTACAACCTAATGCGTTAGTTACCATTACCATACATACTAAGATCGAATTACGAGCATCCGATAATAAAAACTATAGTATTCTTTAATTATAGTACACGAGGGTGTTTTAATAAATAGTAGGCCTTGGTTATTTCCAAATAACAAAAGCAAATGTCGTCACCATGAAAACAAGTACAAATGCATTTGATGAGATCAAAAAGTCAATTTCGAATTCATACTTTTCTAAAAAGCTGGTAAAAAATTGAATTTTAACCAAATTGAGTAAGTAATAGTACTTTTAAAATTTAAAGGGAGTATTTGATAAAAAAATTTATAATGACATGTTGACAATATTAGCAGATTAATGTTCTTTCTATTCTGCAATAAAACACAGGGTTGCGAAATTTAAGCAGGGTAAAAAAAATATTAAAAACGAACTGAGGGCTGAAAGATCGATTTCTGCATCATCACCGAAGAACATCGATGCTAATCATGGTATGATTTTGAAAGATCGACCAATACAACAAATAATAGAGACTTTGTCATTATAAACCGTTTTCATATCGTTCATAACGAATTCGTCAACCATCCATCATATTCTTTCGAGCTGGCCATTCCGAAGTATAAATTTCACCATAAACCAAAGTGTGTTTGCTACTACAAAGGATTCGTGCTTTTAATTGTTAGTTCATCAGATTACAAGTTTATGTTCGAGTGGAAATAAATTTAACCTAGCAAAAACCGAATAAGCGAAGCATTAATTTAATGCTCCTATATTTTAAGTTTTATTTACGAGACTTACTGGAATAATGTTAATGTGTTGAGATAATTAAAAATAATAGGCATGTTTACTTACTGCTGCTATAAACGAATGTTATTAATTTGATTACAATAATAAAATTGACTAATTAAAACTGGCATTTAAAGCTACTTTACTTTCGTAAACGATAATGCAGCAATGGAAGAAGCTGACATACCTTCCTATCGAAGATGCTGTATTTATTACTCACCCAAACTAACAAATTACAGTGTTCATTAAATGATAGATTTTTATCAGACAAAAATAATTTCTAAATGCATAACTAGAAAGTATTTGTATGACTTATTTATTGTTACGATAATAAAAGAAGCTGTCTGTGTGTGTTTGTGTGTGCAGTTGCCCGTGGCTTCAATATATTGTTAGAAAGCTGTGCAGCTTCAATTTTTGGTAACAAAGTGTATTACCAAACACTATGCAGAAACTATGAGCAATTTTTGCATTTATACAGGGTGACAATAATCTACATGTGTTGCATGGGTAACTTTGTTATTATAAGAGTTACATAGTCGGTTAAATTAACAAAGTTGGGTAGAATTTCAAAACGAATATAATGCAGTTTTAACATTTCAACTTTTTTTGAATAAACTAAAAACAGACGTTTTTTTCAACAGTAAATAGTTCCATAGGCACCTGCGTTAAAAAAAAAGTGAAATGATTCTTGCAAATATTTTAAGAAGAATTTAAAAAAAAAGTCCAAAAAGTGATGGCATACTTACTTGATTTTTGAGATACAAGCCAAACTTGACTTTTTTAAAATGGCAACCATAGTTGACTATGGGTTCATTAAAAACAAATGTTTTTCTCGTTTCGTTGATGTATGAATTGTTAGGTTTATCTTTAAAATTAAACAAGTTATCACAATATCATTATTTTATAAATTATAGTCAAAGTGGCCATGGATTATAAAAAACAAAACATTATATAAATAAACTAGCTCTACTTAATTAAATACATATAAAAACTAAAAACTTTAATAATTTAAGATAATTTTTTATATTTCTTAATAATTTTCGAACTTTTACCAACCTAATACTATTAAATCTAAAAATAACTTGCTTTCAAAGTGTGACCCCTTCTCCATGGGCAATACAAATTTGATCTGCAACTTGTAGACAATAATGTTTTCCTAGACGTATTTCGTTTGATTTGATGAACTGTCCTCAAAATAGCTAATCTAAAAAACAGTTGAATACAATTGATGACTTAAGATTAGCTATCTAAAAACAATTCATCAAATAAAAAAATATGCTCACAAAGCAAAACATTATTATACACTATATACAGGGTGAGTCACGATGGACGCCACGGAGTTTTATGGCCAAACGGTATATAATTTCAAACTTTTGTCGCGGTTAGATTATGTAAGTCAATAAGGGTTACATTTTAAAAATATTTTCAAACATACAGGCTGCTCCAAAAAAGAGTGCCATATCAAAGTTATACTTTTTCTTATGAAACACCCTTTATATTTTTACATTTTTGGATTCCTCTTTAAATTTACTTCAAAAAATGTAAAAGGTTGTGTGGGTCTAAAGTCAACCGTTTTCGTGAAAATTGCATTTTCATGAATATACAGTACTTTCAAAATTTTTGAACATTTAAAAACTAAAAAGTCTGTAGAAATTTCCTTGGAGATAAGATTGACAATAGATTATTTAACACGTTGCATTACCTACATTTTTAAAATATTATACAGGGCGTTTTTTACGTTTGGTCAAACCGGTTAAACTTTAAACATCGATAACTCATTTTTTTAAATACAACACCCTAGTTTTTTTTTTACACAGTCTTATAGAAAATTAATTGTCTTTCTAAAACATTAACATCACATATTTTATTTAGTTCTTCGTAAAAATATTTATAGGAATCATTTCACATTTTGATTTTAAGGTAGGTAGGTGGCTTAGAATTGTTTACCGTTGAAAAAATCGTGTTTTTAATTTTTTTTAAATATTTAAAAATGTCGAACGTGTAAGTCATATGTCAAAATGGCATTCGTCTAATTTAATCGACCACATAACTCTTATTCTAATAAAGTTACTCATACAACGCATGTAGATTATTTTCACCCTGTATACTATTTCACTTTTTCTCCAAAACCGTTTAAGATTTTTTCAAAAACTTTGCAATATTTTACTTGCAAAGGATACGCGAATTGGTAAATAGAAAAATTTCGATTTTATCTCTGGCGGTTTCATGGCAAACGCGATCGCAAAAATTATTTTTATTATTCAGCTTTTCAGTTTTTTCTCTATTTTTCCAAAGGAAATGGCCAGTGGCACGTATAAATCTGCAATACATTTAGTTTTGATGTTCTTGATGCAATAAACACAGCCTTCATTAGATTCTAGCGACAATATATCGTGAACTTCCCTGGTTAGTTGTGAATTACTGAAAAAAATTGAAAGAATTTACTACAAATAAAAATCGTTTGCTCAATTTAAATAAATAACGAATTTATCTATAATTTTATATATCTTAAGTTTTAATTTTCATCTGCAGCAGAAAAACTAAAACCACTGTTACAAATATCTTTGAACAAGGGAGTTTATTTCAAAAAAGTAGCCCTAGAAACTTAAATAAAATGTTTGCTTACTATTTTGGTTACTTTGATGCCATGTAAATACTTCATAGTCGGATAACCCGGTAAATACAACATATTTATTGTACATTATTACAATAATTAAATTAGATAGCTTAAATGAATCCTTTAAAATACATAGCTGGTAAAATTTCTGGGTAAATACATAAAAAACCACTTTGATGGTTGAATATTTCGAATATTCCTATCAAGTCCGATCGCAGTCCAAATGAAGACTACAGTAAAATGTTTTCCAAATCCAGCTAAGTGTATGTATATATCTGTTTCCTATTCCAACTAAGTATTGCATTATTGCCTCATGTTCAGTCAACATGGCCATAAGTCCGATTAAGTGGCCATTAAGATGCCTTATGTAGGAACAAACACAAAACGGATTACATAAGTGAAGTAAGAAGAGATACGTTACATCATTAGTGTGACATCAGCATTATCCGTGTGTAATGAGCTCGGTTAGCGAGAAATGACCTATATTTTCCCAAATTACTTGTTTAATATCCCGACAGGTATATTAGCGTAGCCGTCATTGCCAACTTTACAATTTGAGAACCTAGACACGCTATCTAAAGATGGAGACACGCGATTGCTAAAGTACCTTGTCGTTAGACAATTAACGAGTTTAAAGCTACATTCAGAAACAAATTTGAAAGGACAGTTTACATAATTTATACCTTTACTTAATACAAAGTATCCCATAAGGATTCTGCATGAAATTTTTGGAAGTAGACTAGTTAGGTAAATACTGTCAACAGGTTTTTAAAATGCACGCATTTACTTAAACACCAAAACCTAAAACTTTAATTCTAAACATGTAAAATTCATGCGGTGCGAAAATTTTTAACCACTCCGAGTATCCTTTATTTGTAAGTTAATTGAATAAAGCTTATCAAAAGTGCTAATCAAAAAACTTAAAAAAATATTTGAAAACCTACGCTTATACAATAAAGAATAGTCGTAGCTAAATTTACAAAAAAAAAACTGAATAACGGTTCTAGAGCAATATTTCATGTATATTCTCTAAAATATAGGAATTTAACGAAATCATATTTGCCACTCTCTAATATTTACTTGATCTCTGACAAATTTTACAGAAAATAATGAAACATAGCCAACACACTACACACTTCAAACAACTTTTTTAGACTGTAATGTCAAACATGTTTGCTTAGTTAAACAATTTGTGATTACCAAAACATTTCAGACAATTTTTTCCCATGATTTTAAGAATTTAACTAGTACCCTAGAGAAAATGTAAAATGTCGTGGTAATCAAGAACTATAATAAGGATATAAATGTTTAGAATTCCCTTGGATCGTGACGAAATTTGACAATTTTGTATCATCACTTCTGAATAATTGACATTCTTTTTTTGTGGTCTTCTAACTAATTTCATTCTCATGAAATTTGTAAAAAAAACCGCAAAGGTTTGCTAATTTGATTCGTAAATTAAATAAGGCTAACTTGAGATTACACTTGGTATTTTTAAGTGAAATTTTCCAGTTAAATGAAATTAAGAACAAGCAAAATGTTGGTTTTACTAAAATAAAATACGTGAATTATTGGTTTTCACAAACTAAAAATGCAAGGAATATTATAAAGGGTGTCCAGTTTAAAATGAAGTACATGGGTATCCCAAAAACCGTTTATAATTTATAGAAACAAGTTTTATAAAGATTTTAATATATAATAATTAAACGAGAGTGTGTAACTACTTCCTTTGTAGTTACTTTAACATTCAGGAACGTAACATTTAACAGGCATTTTTGTTATGTAATTATTAAGCATTCTGAAACAACAATGTAAATTTAGAAACATGAATGAAATTTGAAATTATGTTATCATCTTTTAAAGTTGCATTGTTGAATTATCTCTTATAAAGCAAATTATTGATTCACTGTAATTATTATAATTTAACAAAAGCACCTCACCGCAATCGATTGTCGCCATTGAACGATGTTCGTAATGAAGAGAACTTAGAATGATTATAATTGTGAGGGTTCACAACTGTATGATTTGCGATTTATCTTACAACTGTTTTTTAAATTGTATTACAAAAAACACGGAAGTAAAGGGGGCTATTACGAAGCTGCGATTGGTCAAGACCAAAGGGCTCTCAATCTAAAAACAAAATTTAGGAGTAAAAAGGGGTTTAAAAAATATTTTTTAAAGGTCTTGAAGTGGTTAAAGCTGTAAACCAATATGTATGAATAAGATTTACCGCATTTCTTTTTTTTGTATTTATTTAAAAAAGATCTTTGAAGATTTACTGTGCTAGTTCAAAATTGCACAAAATGTATTTTACAATATGTGGTGTTGAACCCCATCATAAAAGTCTGACTACTGACCTAAATTTTGTAATACAAAGCAGGGTGGATAAAAATCATGATTTTTTTTTTAAATCAAAAAAATCGATTTATTTGATTTAAATCAGATTTTTTTGGATTTAAATCAAATGTACCATATTATCGAATTTAGTGACATATTCACATGCTATTTCTGTTTTGTGCTAATATATTTAGTAACCAATATATTTAATTCATTGGTGAATTTTTATCAAAATAAAAAATTAAATATAATGATTAAGAATTTTGAAAAGATCAGTGCTAAATGGTGAGGTTTAATAAATTATATACAGGGTGAGTCATTAGTGCGGGATCGGTCGATTGTGGCTAAACGGCTTGAGATATGAAGTTGATTCAAATGCTATTTTATAGTTTTTTCTAAACAACACAATAAAAATATTTTCAAATATACAGGGTGAGTCACCTTTCTGGAACTAATAGCAACTTTTATATTTCAAATACAACACCCAATTTTTTATTTATTATTTTTGACCGCCTTAATTTTAGCTTTGCATCAATATAAAATACTACAGGTTTTTTTTTATACGGCGTTGTAAAAAAAAAATTATTTTCTAAATGATTCAATGTTTTAAGTCTTTATTTAAAAAATTCTCCTGAAGTTATTTTGAAGTACAGAGTTGTAATTTGGTATGGACATGCAGAAAAAATTTCTCTGTTCGCTCGATATGAAAAAATTTGAATCACACATACAGGGGTGTTTATAAATAGGTGGCAACTTCCATGATTTTCAAAAGCTCGTAACTCGGTTTTTTTAAATGCAAACCCCTGTATTTTTTTATGTCATCGAATTCATCTTTAAAAGAGCTTCATATTTTGTTTAGTATGTCCTATACCCAAAACTCATACTTTTCGAGATATTCGAATTTTTTTTTCAAATCGTTATTGAAGCAATAGAGTGCCGTGGAAATTGAAAAAACTGACTACGCTAACGTCAAAAACTTGTCATTTATATTTTGAATTATTGCATTTCCACAATGAATATTACTTTACAAGAGCAAATTGATATGGTTTATTCACCATTTCGTGTATTTAATTACTAATAGTAATACAATATTTTTTTATTATAAATTAATATTATATTGTACTCATATAATCTGTGATTTAAATTGATAATTTTTTTAAAAAAATCACTTGATTTAAATCAATGATTTAAAAAAAAAATCACTTGATTTAAATCATGATTTAAATCAATTGATTTAAATCTGCTCAACCCTGATACAAAGTAATGAAGCTACTTTTTCATTTTATTTTGAAGTAAATTATTTTAACAAGTTATACAACAAATCATTTACAAAAAATACTGTATATAACAATATTTATATGTTATATAAGTTATAAGTTCATGCTAGTAAACATACAAATATCAACTAATGGCATAATTATTTATTACTTACTTCAAAGTAAAAATTTAATTACTAAAAAAACACAAAACAATTTCGTATTAACAATCAACCTGTGCTACGTACAATAGTTTATGGTTTTTAAAATAACTGCAACTGCAACAAAATAACCTTTTAAATGTCAATAAATTAAAAGTATGTGTAAATTATTAATTGAACTTTATTTATTATTAAGTTATTAAAACAAAATATTAACGGAAATGACGGTTATTTGAAGTTATTCGTGTTGAAAATAGACGAATACTATTTGTAACCCATAATATTCATGAAAAAATTGGATATCTTGTGGAAGGAAAATTAAAAGTAAAGCAAAAATTTGCAGAAAATGACGTAAACAGTTAATTGATATTTTTGCTAATGTACCTCACCGTGAAGTTGGAGGTACAAAACTTTTTTTTTAATTATCCCATATTAGAGACCAGCAAGAAATTTAAAAAGTATAAGGCAAAGATTAGAAAAAAAGAGCTAACAATGATGACGTAAAAAGTTTTTACATTTTTAGCAAATGTACTTCACTGTGAAGTTGGAGATACAATTTTTTTTAAATTTATCTTGTATTAAAGACCAGCAAATAAATTAAAAGGTACAGCAAAAACTAGCAAATAATGAACGGTCGGTTTTTATCCCCACCACTTTTCTCGCATCTTGCTGTAAGGAGTCGGCCCGCTAATAACGATGGCCCCGTTTATAACCCACAAAATTTTACATGTACTTACCTTTGTCAGATATTATTCATGATGATTTTGTGTAAATAATTCAATTGTTAGTTAATAAGGGAATTGCGAAAATTATTTTTATAAAAAACTTACGTTTAGTAGCAAAATACTTAAACAGGTAATTAACATTTTGTTGTAAATTTGCACATGCAATTTAAGTGGCATTTAGAATGTTCTCTTTGCTTTTGCTATAGTACGTTTCTAAATTAGGTAATCGTTTTAAAAAACAACAATTATATAGTGATTCTGAATTGCCTTTATGTGAGATTTAAACACGTTAACTTCTAAAAACTTAAATTTTATATTAACATTCCCTAACATATCATCTGAAGAAATGTTCCCAAATACCAAAATCCAAGGTTCAAGGATTCCAAAATTAATCTAGATGAATTTATAAAATGCTACTAATTATAAACTGGCAATTAACAACCTGTAATTTGCCTATAAATAGCTGATTATATCAAAATTACTTGGCTATTTATTCCAAAATCACAGCTAAATCCATTATAAAGATAATTATAGTGGTTAGTTTTTTTGTGGCGCTTTTTCTGGTGAATCAAACAACGGTTAAATTTAAATAATCGGTGACACAGGGCAATATATTTTGTAAATAATGCTGCCGGCAGTACAATCGTATAATAACTTTGAGTAATCCAGCTAAGACCCGGTAGAAGCGATGGGAGTGGTCGTTACATCCGTCCAAAGTGAACAACTTCCTATGAATTCACACGAATATCAGAGGTTTAAGTTGGTCGAGCTGCTACCATATTAAAACGACCTGATCGGTATTAAAACGAAAATATGCACGACACGGTGCCGCATATTTCAACGGGATGTTTAGGCTCGAAACAAATGTAGCAACTATAAAGATTACAATAACAACTCGACCCTTTTAAAATAAACTCTTAAAAAATGCCATAAAAAGTACCATATTCTTGACAAAACGTAGGGAAAGAAGCAACCAACTGAATTAATCAATTAAGAATTAAAATAATTAAGTTTATTATTAAATGTATTTATAACAGAATATAAGAAATTGTTAATGGTGCTTTTTACTCTTACTATATTTAGCTTGCCCTCGTATAATACGGCCCGTATTTCAATTCGGTGGCGTCTATCTAAGTGGCCTTACCATAAGTAGCCGGTGGCATCAATCACAAAGTTGGCTTGCATAAGTGAAGTTTGATTACTTGTACCAACTCCCATATTTTTCATCAAGGCGTGCTCATGCAACACAAAAAAAAACATCAACTGTTGTAAAAAAGTGCAGTTGTGTGTAGCTTGTTTGAAGACCTTGAAAGACCTTAATCATCTAACGCACTCAACCTAATCAAATTTGATACTGTCAACTGTTTAAAGTGAACTTAAGATCTCATGAACCTTGTGCATAACATGAAAAAGTGTGGGAAGGTTTACAAAACGACTTAAAAACAATTACTAGATCAGATGTTGTCTCGTATTATGTATGCTTACTTGACGTTTCCTGGCATAACTCATTTTTAGCTGAAGAAAGGTTTTGCTTCAACTTAAAACTACGTAAACAGTGCAAAAATTAATTTTGTTACGAATATTAATGAAACTAATTTACGGGTAATGAATAAGGACTTACCTTGCTTGATATAGGTACTCCTGGTAACATAAAATTTGCACTTTCAATAGTTTTTAAATGTACAAATACCATAGTTAACAAAAACAACGATATAAACAAGTCTGAAATCCACAAGTTGAACTCGAAAGAATGACAAATACAAAAAATGTTCGTGACCAATGTCTTAACAAAAAGTGGACAATCTGTTAAAGGCCGTTTACACACACAGAGCTGGGCAATGCTTGAATGCTTACTACTTGCAATAATTTTTTAAGCACTTTTAATGCTTTGAGCACAATGCTTGGAGCACTTTCTAAAACAGGTGCTCGATGCTTAGAGCACCAAGCACTTTCATGAACACTTGGTACTTATTAAGCACTTTAGAAGACTTAATAAGCATTTTTATTTTTACCGCGCTCATTTTTGATTTTAATGAAACAGATTTTATGAATTCAACCCGTGAAAATCTATTAGCCATTTCTATCCATGAACAAAAAACAACGATAGAGTTAGAATTAGCTCAGTATACCAAAGATCCTAGAACGGACTGGGACATAACTTCCCTACAGTGAAGAAATTATTTTTGAGATACAATACTCCTCTGCCATCAAGTGCTTCTGTTGAGCGATTATTTTCTTTCGCAAGTATAATAAATGCACCTAACAGGCATGTACTTTCAGATGATAATTTTGAAAATCTGGTACTTTTAAAAGTAAATTCGAAAATTTAGACCGTCAATGTTGACATTAGTATCTAGCAAGCATTATATGCATAGGTTCAGGCACTAAAATTTCTAGTAATACCTACTTATTTAAGTAAATGCAAAACAGCCTTATGTTTTGCAATTTTTTAAAACGGAACGTGATATTTTGTTTTTTTGATCTCTACTCTAAACTCTACCCGTGTTAATTTATTATTGTTAATAAATGATTATGTTCGTTGTGTTTTAATATGAGGAATTTATTTTTATATCCTACACCTACAACTCAAAAATTTTATTGTTGCGGTATTCATTTTTCTCAAATAGTAAATAAGACACACCATCGATGTTTATTAAATTTTAATCTTGCATGCTTCCATCCAAAATTAGATACAATGTTTAATATAATGGGAGTAGGTACTAGGGTTTCTTCCGAGATCCCGGGATCCTGGTCCATTTTAAGCTATTTTATCTTTCCCGGGAAATGCTTTTTGTCCCGGGAATTCCCGGGATTTTAAAAAAAGTGCTATTTTCGTTTATTTTGTGCTAAGATCTTTGTAATACTATCATAACCTATCAGAATATAATATATAAATATCTTTACTAACAGTAAATTATGGAAAATTATTTCAAAATAATTTTTCTCTTTTGTATTTCTTCTTTTAGTATGGCGTAACTAAGCCCGATCTCCATGACAAAATTAATATCTTCAATATACTTTTACAGTTTTATTTTTGTGTATCCTAGTAATTCGATGCAAAATAGATTAAAAATGAATTATTTTTGATAAAAACGATGTCTCTGGTGCTAGATGCTATCAATACAATTTCACCTCAATAGAGACTGAGAGAACATTTTATGCAGCAAACATTTTTGTTAATAAATCAAGAAAAACACTAATTTACCGAAGCACAGATCACCATTCTTTTCTTAAATCACATTACAAAAATTCATTGTAAAAATTATATTATTGTGTTCATAAATATGAAACTGCGATAGAAAGGTTATATTTCTCAAATGTATGTTTCTCTCACCAATATTATTTAATTATTTATGATAATCGTAAAGCAAAATGTATCACATATATGACTTGGAGTTGTTTTTAAGTAATAAACCGCTCCCTTAATTTTTTTGTCATTTATTTAAAAATATTGACATACTTTATTACATCCCGGGATCCCGGGAAAGCCCGGGACAAAGGTCGATTTCTTCCCGGAATCCTGGGACAAGCAAAATGGTCGAATATGAGAAACCCTAGTAGGTACTAACTGATTACATAATCTAATAGCCTATATTATTTATTCTCTATACATATGTATAACTACTCGTATTATCTAGGGAGGGTATAAATAAAAGTTTTAATTTTATGTATGCTTACTGCATAGTATTTATGTATGCTACATCATGGAAAACTGTTTAAATTTTAAATTTCTCTTAAGCAGTTCCCAAATGCTCAATGCTTGCTGCTTAATTTTTTTAAGCACTTTGGTCAGTGCTTGATGCTTTTAAGCATTTTTAAAATCCAAAGTACTTACTGCTTAATTAGATCAAGCACTTACAAAAGTGCTTGAATGCTCGGTGCTTCAAGCACTTAGGGTCGGTGCTTTGCCCAGCTCTGTACACACACGGTTTTGCACATGGTTTTCATGTGGTTTTGCACACTGTTTTTGTGGCTTGGTTTTAAAAACCAAGAAATCTAGCAGCGCTAGATTCACTTGTGCAAAACCAAGGTCAATAAATTAGCGTTTACACACACGGTTTTGCACATATGCAAAACCTAAGTAGCAAAACCATGTGCAAAACCGTGTGTGTAAACGGCCTATTACACATAAGACAAAAAACAATTAGCAGATGTTTGTACATTATAGGCCGTTTACACACACGGTTTTGCACATGGTTTTGCTGACTTTGTTTTGCATATGTGCAAAACCGTGTGTGTGAACGCTAAAACAAAGCGATTTTATTGACCTTGGTTTTGCACAAGTGAATCTAGCGCTGCTAGATTTCTTGGTTTTGCACATGTGCAAAACCGTAAGTGTAAACGCAACTTGGTTTTGCATGCTTGGTTTTGTTCACTGCGCATGAGCTACTTTACATTTCAATCCATTGTACATGCGCATTGTCACTTGTTTGTTTAATTCTTGGTTTCGTTGACTTCTCAAGATGCCGGGCGACGACAAGACATGTTAGCAGACAATTCATGGTAGAAATGATTTATATATTTAAAAGTTAACCCTGCCCGTGGCAAGTAAAATCCCTGGAATTTCGAAACAGAGTTTCCAGGGAGCAAGCCTATGAAACTTTAATAAAGAAATTTAAAGAAGTACTTAGATGTAAACTCGACAAGAGCAACTGTTACGTTAAAACTTAACAGTATGAAAAGCAATTTTCGGAGAGAGTAGAAGAAATACAGATAATCTCTGAAGTCTGGTGCAGGAGCAGAGGATGTTTATATTTCAAAGTTATGGCACTACGACCTGCTTATGTTTTTAGCTGACCAGGAAGCACCGAGGCAGTCGGTGTCAAATTTTGATGACGTAAGATTATTTGTTACTGCTTTTAATTTTATTACTGCCTATATTTTTAAACTACAGTTATGTTTGTCAGTCATACTAAGTTATACAATAATTGCGTTAGTTACAAAGTTATATTTGAAATTGTTGCGTTATTTTCTTTCTCGACACAACGTTATAAATAACATTAAAAAATTGAGGTGTTATAATATGTAGGTATAACGGTATATTACGTAATGAATATACAAGCGAGCTAGTCACTCAGCGTTTGACGACAAATGATTACAGTAAAACCATGTGCAAAACCGTACGTGTAAACAGTACGCGATCATGTGCGAAACCAAGCCGCAAAAACAGTGTGCAAAACCACATGCAAAACCATGTGCAAAACCGTGTGTGTAAACGGCCTTTTATGAATAGTTGCTTTGCAAGTGTTTTTTGGCAAACAAGGTGGCATTTTGTTACCTTCCGATGTATTAAAATAAAAACGTTTTTTGTAGATAAAAACTTTGGTGTACCCTCAATTATTATTATTCGAGGGACAACAAGTGTATTGCAAAAATGGGGAAATGGTTACTATAGAATTGTGTTATTAATCGTTACTCTTGTAGACGGTTTGTAGACTTTTGATTGTAAATACTATTATGACACAGATATTGCAAAAATTAACCAATATATTTCTTGCATAGTTTTGTACATTTGTATAGTCATAAGTTATGTAGTCAAAAAAATGGTTGGTTACGAACGCCGACAATTAATTGTCACATCAAAGTTAATCTAATTTCATTATTATAGATACAGGGCCGTGTGGAGAGGCAGGGGCGCCAAAATTCCAATTTATCGACAACACTGAGTCAGTTATGTGCTAAAATTAAGTGGGAGTCTAAATTCTTTAGTAATTAAACTTTTTTTTTTATCTGATTTGTTTTACTTCGGCATGCTTTTGCTGCTATGGCTAATCACCGAAGTGAAGGAGGAGGGAACTAGGATTAGGTGAGTTAGGGTAGAGGGTAGGTGGAAGTACTGTCACAGCATTTGCCTATAGTAGGTAGAAGAAACCATCTGAAACCCCTACGATGACAGACGGCCGCGGGATTCGAACCCACGCCTCCCGACTTTACTCGCTAGGTTGCAGACCAACCAGCCACCGAGCTCAGTAGTAATTAAACTTGAAAATATAATTAGTACTCTGCAAACTTGGCAAGAAAAAACCTAAGTAAAGACCAAAAAGCGCGTTTTTTTGTTAAAGAATATCGATTTTAAGTTTGTATGTTATTTGGTAAAGTGGAATCGGATTTTAAGTCATATCCATCGTATGTGTTTAACTCTTTAAAGTCATACTTTATCAATAGGTAGATTATGCAGTAAAAATATATTGTTTCTCGAAGATATAATGCAAGAAATGCGACAAAGTGATGCAAAATTGATAATTGAAAAAGCGATACAAAAATGTAGGTACGTCACTGCAAATAGTTTCTGATTTTCATTGTACAAGACCACATAAAATTAAGAAAATGAATGATAATACAACTAATGATGAATTGTCATCATTTGATTAGCCCAAAACATTGGATATTAAATATAAAAAAGTATTAGATTCGATCATATCTGCATTACATTGGCGATTTTAAACATTAAAAAATATTTACAATGAGTTTTCATGTCTTACTGGCCCTGATTTTAAAATATATTCTATAGAGGAATTAGAAAAACACGCAAATGATTTTGCTTGAATATTTTAAAGGATGTGAATAAAAACAAACTTGTTAGTGAAACTAAAACTTTTAAATATCAAATTAATCAAATTATCCCGAATATAACAGATACTCCAAGCTTCAATCCTTGACATTCTGGTCTAAATGTCCTGCACAAATGAAATATTTACGAATCATATCCGAATATATGTACGACTTGCAAAATATTTTTCTCCATATTTTGTAATCGTGGCATCAGGAGAGGAATTGTTTAGCAAACTTAAATTAATAAAAAATTACCTCAGATCTACCATGGGCCAAGAACGATAAACTGGGCTAGGTTTGTTATCGATTGAGAGGGATGTAGCCAAAAGTGTTAATTTTGATGACATAATTTACCAATTTGCAATAACAAAAGCTAGAAAAATCAAACTTTAAATTATTCGTTCTACTCCTATTATTTTAAAGTACCTTTTAACGAATGTTTCTAGTATTATTTAAATTTGTAAATAATATGTTTTTTTTTAAATATTTTTAATGACACAGACTAATCAAACACTGCTATGATTTTTTATTATATCTTTGAACTTTTTTTTGTTTTATAGAAACATAATACTCTTTATATTCATAAAAAGCGTTTTTTATGATTCTTTTATATGCAATAGAGAATAGACTATATTATCCAATAGGCACCATATTAAAGTTTGCTCCTGGTGCCAAATGCTCTAGCCACGTCCCTGAGTAAGATATCAGTGTATTTTACATTTTTTTGGATACTGCATTTTTTTTTTTTGTGTTATTTTAATTGTTTATTTGTTTTATAATGTAATTAAATTTAACTCATTTGACAGGGTTGAAAATTGCGTTAAAAGTATAAGAGTGTATTCCTTGCTACTAATTTTTTTACATAAGACTTTTGTTTTAATTTCAAGTTAAATTTAAAATAGAAAAAACGGAATTTATAAAAATATTTTGGCTTATGCAAAAATGTACCTAGTCCATGTAAGGGTCTTTATTAAACTATACAAAATTCCCAAAAAATCTTGTTTGGACAATTTTTAATGACAAAAAAATTCTGATTATTGTTGAGTTACTTTAATTGTTTTTTCTAATGTGATTTAAATTTGAGACGTTTGACAAGGTGGGAATTTGAGTTGAAAAGATTAGGGAACGACTTTATCAATATCAACTATTAAATATGGACTGTAAAGTTAAATCAAACCAAAATGACGGTCGTTATAAGTTGTAAAGTCAGTTTTTGGCCACCTGGTATATCGTACGTGAAAAAGGATCCTAAATTAATTTAATTAAATTCAGTTTCTAATAAATTTTTGGAACTTCTTCACTAACGACTAATTTCGCTAAATATTTTATCACAAATTACTCTTTAATTATTGGCACAGTCTCCAAATTCCATTGAGCTAAAACCTAAATCATTTCAAAATCTGGAAGGATCTAATTAGTACCATCTACCTAAACTCAGGAGATTTTTATAAATTAAGGTATTACAGATATTTTACTAATGAATTTGACATTTCTAAGAAATATTTTTGCTTTATTTATTTTATGGTTATCTTGGAGGTAACATATTTAAATAACACTGAACCGTTGTATTATTTTTTTCAGCTGCCTGCACATCTCCACTTAATTCGTATCATTGATAACTGGTCCGCCTTTTTGGGTTCTTGATCGATGTACACGCAACCCAGCTAAGGTTAAAAATGCTTTGTCTGACGATATACAACAGAGGGGCACAACTCGATCTGACTTCACGCGCTAAAAAAAAAACGACCAGGTGATGCGGACCACTACGAAATGATATGCAGGTATGCAGATAGAGACGAATTAAGTACACGGGAATGTGAAATGATTTCCATCAATAAAACAGTAACGGTACAATGTGTCGAATGATTTTCAACACCTTGCTGTAGACGTTTGAGAATTTTAAATAAAAAAACATAATAAATTGAGCTTTCATTACCCAACTCGTTGATTAAGTCACAACAATTTTAGCGAATCAATAGACAACCCAAATAACAAGAGCTATTAAGTCTTATTAAATTAATTTTTACCATTATTAAAAATGTACACTTAAACCAGAAACGCAGTGTTTTGTATAGAAATGGGATCGTTAATCTCAGCAACTTGTTTACATAATTGGGGATGAACTAATACTTAGGAGACACAGACTGGAAATTAATTGACAAATTATAATACAAAGCGATTGGTAAATTATAAATTTATAAGCAATCAAACCCAACAATAGAATAATTTAAGTAACATTTTTAATTAATTTTTCTTAGGCTCGTGATGTTATGTTATATATTGTGTATTTCTCGGCCCAACCAAACAGCCTGCCATTCGTGAAGGGTTATACTAAGCGCGACTTGCCGGCTATTTCCGTAAAGAGGCCCATAGGCCTGTGTACTTTATACCCATCTTTATTTGTGTTGTCTATGCTGCGTAGGTATATACTCGGTGAAATCTGATTTTAAGAAATATAATTATTAATTTAATACGTTCAGGGCGTCGCTACTCGCTACCACTGGAGCAGCTCGAACAGCACTTCGTAGGGGCGGTAAAATTATTAATTAGAACAATTGATAATAGAGTTGTGATAATATTAATTTTTTTTTTAAACGAAAAAGTATATGAAAATGTTTTGGATGTTAGTAAATTTTGATGACAACACCGGAAAGGGCCGGGCGGCATTGAAAAGTTTAACTGAGGCACATTTCTTCCCCGGGGCCCGAATTTTCTGTTAACGGCCCTGGTCACAGATATTTTGTTACAATTAAGTTGTGAAATTTGTTTCTGATTTATTCCTGGTGTTAAAATAGTTCGAACTTTTTGGATTTCTGTACTTAACTTTTGGTATAAGATAACGCACTTATTTTTACTTGCTTTCCAAATGTTATTTCAATCTCTTGTAGTATTGTGTAAGAACGACATAATTTAAATTGAATAATTGTTTCAGTCACGAATATACATACAATGATAGTTTAAAAGTACTTCCAGTTATCCTTGCTACATTGTAGAAATTCTGGCACGCAGTTTCAAGATTATAACGCTTCTACAATGCCTGCATATTTAAAAAATCTCATAGTAAATAATTTGAAGGTAAAAAACAGTATGTAAAGTAGTTTTACCTAAAAACTATTTATTATTTTAACGTATTTAGGAAAGTTTAAAAATATTTAAAAATAAAGCAAATGTTTTTTTTAACACATAATAAGCGCAGTAGAGGGTACGGATAATGTTTTTCACGGTCTGCTAGTTCCTTTTTTTTTTAATTCTCAATAAATTTTCCTTGGCCCTCGTAATATTAGACACGAAATTTCAAAACCATCTTAAAAGTAATAATTCTCTTTTCAATCTATTTCATCTTTATGATTCAAAATTAAAGTACCGTATGGTTCTTTACCGCATTTCCCAACGTGTACAATCGAATTTATGTAAGAAGTACTTTTATATTTAATTAACGTAAAAATTATAGCGGTATTTCAATAGTGGCAAAGATTTTATTACACATACGGTAGTGTGTTTAGATTCTAGGTGACCTCGCGACCAACAAGTATAGTGTTACGGGCTGGTCACAAGCAGTACAAAAGAGCTGATTTTTTTCTTATTCCGATTGCATAAGCTCCTTTCTCTTATATGCCCGTACAGTTAAGTTTTATGTGTCAATTGTGCTGTGTAGTTGCTTTCGTTTGTTATCACATTCAGCGTATAACAAATGAACGTTCAGTTTTTGAAACGGTACTAGGCGCTTAATAAGGAATGGAGCGCTTATGGTTCAGGGCTGGCTCTAAAAACAGAGGAAGTATCGCATGGCGGCGTCTTAGGATCAAGCGCCGGCAGTTGTTTTTTTTTTTTAATGGACAGAATTTAAAATGCGCAGTTAATAAAAAAATGACCAATAATTAAAGCGACATCAACTTTTAATACCGGAATCGACATCAATTATTTATTGAATTTAAATATCGCTGACGACCAAATAGTTCTGACTCAGGATGGCTTTAACCCGGAGATGATGGTAAGATTTTTAAGAGGGATTACAAGTTAGCTTAAAGGAAACAAAGTAGGTACCTACTTAATGGTAAATAGTGAACAGAAATTTGAAGTGCTAATAAACGATAAAACTGCAGTGGTATTCAGTGTTTCTTAAACTGTAGGTCGCGAGAATTTTATTTTGGGTCGCAAACCATATTGTAATGATTAATAAGGTTTTTATTTATTTAATCAAGCGGAAAATTATTATTTAAGTAATTTTAAAGGTAATGTTTTGTGTAATGAGATTGAGTTTTAGTTTATAAATAAATTTAATAGCAAATTCAATATTTGTGTTTTTATAATTATAAAAATAATAACGGTTATAAACAGGGACCCAAGATGCAAAAAAAACGGTTCAGTTCCAGTTACCGGTTCGATAAATTTTAACTTTTTATTTTATAATGATTCGGAAACCGGTTCGGCGCCAACGGTTCATTTCCAGTTCCGGTTTAATGCCTTTTATTTTTAATAGGAAACGTTAAAAAGTATACATTATGTAAAAATGTTTATGATGACGATGCATATGTATCAATTAAACTGTCTGAAATTTTTCAATTTTTGGTCAAATGTTATCAAAATTACGAAAATAAAAATAATGCAGTGTCATTAAGAAATATAATTAATCCGAAATGATCCGGTTATAGCGGTTTGAACCGGTTTACACCGGTCGGTTCAGTTCGATTTTGCGTTTTGTTGTTTTTTAACTAAAAGATTGGGTTGGAAAGTGGGTCGCGAAGAAATACTGGTATAGATAGATGAATTTAAGTAGTGGGGTGCTATTGTAGAAATGAGAAGGTTTAAAGAGCTGTGAAAATTAGATAAACACACGGAGAAGTGGCTCAAAATAAAGAGTGGACAGACTTGGCGAAGAAGCCTGGAAAAGCAAAAGTCAAAATTTATCAAACCGGTAACCGGAACTTATTGTTTTCAGTCCGAGTCCTCGGAATAAAAGAATCACATCTAACAGTGGAGAGACGTAGGTTTTTTTTTTTTAAGCAATGTTAGGAAAATAGTTTGTGCTCCTCAAATAACATTTGTGTACATTTTAACAAAGAGTTGTTTATCTTCAGGCATATACTGTCAAAGTTAGAACACCTTTAGGCTTAGTTTAAGAGTTACATGTTAGATATCATTGCAGATTAAACAACAATACGAACAAACATGTATCTTGTAAAACAAATTACAAACATGTTTTCGATGATTATTCAATGGTATCAAAACACGATAAGTATTTTGCAATTTTTTTTATACATAAAGTCTTTAAGCTGTCCGCCTTTGAACAAATATGCAGATAAGTATTGGCATTGCTGGCACCGAAGAAAGAAATTAAAATTAAGCGATTCCTCGTTATCCCCATAAAATAGTAAACTGTGTTATAATTAAACTTATTGGTGGTTAGTAATTTTACATACTAAATTCGCTACAATTTCTTTTAAATATCCAATTATAACTTAACGAACTGCCAGTCTGTTTAAACTGTATGTAAATAAATGTAATGTAAATTGCATAGCTGCATGTAAAACGCATCAATTTAAGCTGTCTTAGGTCATTACCATTAAAGCTCATTGATAATTATCAAGTGAATTATAATTATTGTTTAAATAAACGTCATATATCCTCATAAATACACTTTTTGAGTTAAATAAAAAACATTTATTTTATTTGAGAAAAGAATCTCTACTAAAAATATCAAGACAAGTTTCAAATCTTAAAAAATCAACGCCTTATAGTTATAGTATAGAAATTGAACGATATTTTTGCTGGGAAATTTATTGTCGTACGGATTTAGCTAGATAAATAATGATATGTGAACCATATAGGGGACTGAATACGTTGTATTTCTATTTAAATTATGTATCGGTCACCAAACAATCGAAATATGTGTATGTTATACCGGTTACTAATTTACAAACCTATTCACCAATATATTTTTCGTTTCCTTAGTTTATACAATATGGAAATCACATTTATTTTGCATACTTACTTTTAGAAGACGCATGGTCTTTTTCACAGACTAAGTTGCTTAATCTCCAGGGAAAGGACACCCCTCCGTGGCACTCTTTCTCACCAAGAAAATCTGAAAGGGGAACTCATTTGAATTTCGCAGAAGCAACCGTATGCAAAATAGTCTACATCATTCATGCTCAACTCAAGTGAAGTAATGTACTAAGGTTTGATTTAACCCTTTCAATCTGATTTCGTCTAGGCTAGACGAAGCTATTCAAGTACCAATATGCAAAGTAAGTTGGCCGTGGGAAGGTAAATATAGGCCCGAGGTGTTTCAGGCCCACTCGCTGGAGAATGTTTATCACAACCGATAATTGGTCAGGTGTGGCTTGTGTACCCAACTATAGCCAGCTACGACAATTGACGACTAACAGAAAAACAGTTGAATATACTAAAACTGTTGGAATTTACGAGGGTCAGGCTGAATTTATAGAAAATAAAATACACGATTAAAATTTTGCTGGAGTTTATTTTAAATATGTTCAAAGCAATTCCATTCAGAAATAATACAATTCATCAACCTTACTTTCCACTCTTAAAAACTACCAACTAATCTTTAATCAAATAATCTTAAACTTCAGCATCAATTTATTTCTCAAACAAAACCCCCGAAAATTTGCAAAAAAAATCATCTATTGCCACGTGAAGTGAGGATGTGGATGCTCTATTACTTTTGTCGTTTTTCTACGCCAAAACTGGAGAGTTTAAGCTGCCATATGAAATAATACCTACATAAATAAATGCAGATGATTGTGGAGGATGGTTCACACACCTGAGGATCCAATCTTAAGGTGATACTCTTCACCGCACAGTTAGTTTTACTGTCATCTTCAATTATTGTTTTAATATCAACGTTTTTTTTATTGCTGAGCAGAACTCATTACGCGTTCAAATACCATGAAGGTGCAAGTGTACTTTTTTACGAACTACCAGTTTTTCTAAAATTCAGAATAAATTCAGACTGACCCTTATACTGGTCTTAAGTCCCGCTTACTGTGAAATGCATCGCATGTTTGAAGACACCTAAGATCAATTATTTTATTTTACTTCAATGTTATTTCATTTACTTTTAAATAATTAACATTGCAACAAATGCTGATGCATCAAGTTCTTAAATATGTAACACTTCAAAAGGGCCAAGTTATGTGGATTTCAACTTTAGTAAAACACATTAACGTTAAAATATTACGGTCATATCTTGGGTTCTACAGCATTTGGGTTTCGTTAATTCACAAACGATTTGTTAATAAAGTTGTACATCATAACTAGAACCCACTCAGGGGCGCATCTAGGTTTTTCGGGGCCTAAGGCTTATTGAAGTCCAATTGGGCCCCATTTTTTTTTTAGATTAAGAATCTTTAAATTGGGGTTTAAAATTCATTTTTAATAACATCAAAATCGGAGTTGAAATATTTTTATTTATGAAATGGTGTTGAATGACAAACATTACCTACATCATTATTATTATATGTATTATTCTATTATTAATATTAACTATTTTTTACTATACGATAAGTGCTTATTGTTAATTAAATAGTATTAAAAATGTATGATAAAAATTCAATTTTTGTGGGCCCTTGACACTTGGGGGCCCAGGGCTTAAGCCTATTAGTCCCTATGTAGATCCGCCCCTGAACACACTACTCGCAAAAATATGTGTTTATAGGAAAGAATGACAAAGATGCAACAACAATTAAAAAAAAGCCTAACAGCAGGAACCAAAATCTTGAGACAGTCGCTCTTAGGTAGTTAAGAACCAACCACCGAAAAATGTACAGCCGGCGAAAAATAAATGAGTTTGTTGTTAAAATTGTTGTGTATTATTTGTTTCTTACTGTGTAATATTTGCTCCAGACCTGTGTATTACGTAAACAACGTTTGAGGGTTCAACCATCATACAAAGACGATCACGAGCCATAATTAGCAACAATAAATATAAGAGTAATAAGTACACTTCCCCAACAGTGCTACCTATTTACAGGGTGGGCAAATTTCGATGTTTTAATAGGGAATCTCCGTAACTATAAGAGGTATCAAAAAACGGACCGCGCATCCTCGATCTCTTTTTTCGAGAAAAAGTTAATGGTGAAAACTAAAATTAGTTATCGTCTTTTGTTTTCGAGTTATCGCCGATAAGTCGATTTTTCGACTTTTCGTTTTATGACTATATCTCACTTGTTTATAAAAATAAAGAAAAATAATTTTGACGTTTTTCAGGCACTTTTTTGATAAGAATGCAGTAGCGTAAACAATTTTTCAAAAAAAAAAATCAAAATTCGAGTTGTGACATAAGTTGTATTTTTTTTTAATGGAACCCATAGTTGGCTATGACTTATTTAAATTCCTTATTTTTTTGCCATTCCAAATATATAAGGGTTAATGTATTTATTTTCAATAATACGCAAGTTACGAAGGTTTTTTAGGTTTTTTTAAAAAATAAAATTATAGTAGGCTGTGAAAACAAAAACAAAACAAGGTGTAAAACCTTTTAAAACTCATTTGGTACAAGTTACGAAGGTTTTGTAATTTGTTGTTGTGATAAACATTATAAACATTTCAACATAAGATAAACTACAATAAACTACATTACTGCAGATTCCGACTTCATCGTTGTTTCCTTATTTTTATATATTTACAATGTTTATCACAATAACAAATTACGAAACCTTCGTAACCTGTACCAAATAAGTTTTAAGAGGTTTTACACCTTGTTTTGTTTTTGTTTTCACAGCCTACTATAATTTGGTTTAAAAAAAAACAAAAAACCTCCGTAACTTGCGTATTATTGAAAATAAATACATCAACCCTTATAAATTTGGAATGGCAAAAAAATAAGGAATTTAAATAGGTCATAGCCAACTATGATTTCTATTTAAAAAAATAAAACTTTATGTCACAACTCGAATTTCAATTTTTTTTTGAAAAATTGTTTACGCCACTGCATTCTTATCAAAAAAGTGCCTGAAGAACGTCAAAATTATTTTTGTTTATTTTCATAAACAAGCGAGATATGGTCATAAAACAAAAAGTCGAAAAATCTAGTTATCGGCAATAACTCGAAAACAAAAGACGATAACCAATTTTAGTTTTCACCATTAACTTTTTCTCGAAAAAAGAGATCGAGGATGCGCGTTTCATTTTTTGATACCTCTTATAGTTACCGAGATTCCCTATTAAAACATCGAAATTTGCCCACCCTGTACAGTACGGTCCGTTACAATATTATCTAACTTGACCAACAATTAGGACGAACATCAAATTATTATTAGACATAACAATTCGTATCACAATAATGTTTGTATGAAAGCAGAAGCTAAAATACGAGTCAGATAGCGTTAGCATAATCAGATAACGTAATAAAGTATAGTTATAGGGTATTATTTAAAAATTAAGGTGGGTAATTTTGTATTTTGCAGCGTTTTTGTTAAAATTAGGGAGATTTTTATCAAGGCGGATAATGTATATGATATGCTGTGGCACTTAAGATTTTATCTACACACAAAATTGCAAGAAAGCGGGACTTTTTACAGCGTACCATGCCACTTTGTTGTAAAATTATTGTACATAAAACAATATTGTAAGTTGTGTTGATCGTGGGTCACTTTGAAATCGTTAATGAGCGTTGAAAGCAATGCATTCATCCACTTTTTTAATTACTCCCCTATAAATTTAAAAAAAAAACGTCATGTTTAATCCACACGTACCACTATTCCGCGCATGAATTAGGGTGTGGATAGTTGAACACATATGCCATATTTCATATTTAAATTGAAGGTACAGTTGGTCAACGACTGCACACTTCCCATGTGCTCAGCGCTAGGCGACTTGAATTAGCGGATATCACGCTGGCTGTTCCCTCGTTCAACTTACCTGACTGTATTACCGTCGAGTTGACATTTCACTAAGTAATTAACTCTAAGTGCATTTATTCATTTATATGTTAATTCGAGAAGGAAAATTAATACCAACAAGAGCTATACAAATATAACTCCCACTAGGTGTATCTATCTGAATGGTCTTTGCCACTGTCCACTTCGATGTTAATTTCTTTCGCAAATTTGCATTTTCAATCAAGCAGCAAATAGTGGGCATGTCTTGTGCAATTAAAGACTGCAAAAAACGTACGGGCGATAACAATTAATGGGAGAATATTGCGCAACGTAGTTTGATAATAAAAATAGTTAGCTAAATTAGCAAAAGGTTCTTAATTGGTACTTAGATACTCAAATTACATCGAGCAGTTTTAATGGTCGCCACATGAAATTGAAAAAAAGAACATACACAGACGTTCTAGTACGCCAGCATGCGGCAAAAAAATCTCATTAGCATTATTTACAACGCGTAATCAATCTAATCGACCATTTAGAAATTAACAAAACAATTTTTAAAAAACCGCTACATTTAAACTATAAATATACAAGGAATATGTTTTAAATTAAAGAATATGCAGATCTCAGAAACCTTTAGAGACAGAATAATGGTTATTCTAGCAAAGCAGTGTATTTTATGTGCAGTGGCGTAGCTAGAGGGTGGCGAGGGGGGGCGGCCCGCTCCGGGCGGCAGTTTTAGTCTACCGAAATTGGGTAAAAATGAAATTCTCGGGGTTTATCAAAGATCAGTAGATATAATAAACAGTACCCACACTAGCGCTATTAAATTCATAAAGATTCATTAAAAAAAAAAGAAATTCTTATCGAAGTTAGAGGACGGGCTAATCGACCTGACTACACTAAAAACCCGCCCCCTTTTAACGACAGAAATTCCAAGTAAGACTTATGATAGGGTACCAACCATTCAATAAAATTATGAAACATTTCATTTATTTTCCATGCAGTTTTAAATTCTATTGCAATAGGGATTTTTCACTTCCGTTCTATTTCAAACATTTGGTTTGAGGTATAAATCCCCTTCTATATTAACCAATCGTCGAATAGCAATAATATTGGTCTAATTATTTGTAAATGGAGATGTACAAAACTTTCGAACAGTGGTAAGAGAATTTTCAAATCATAGGGCTCCAGAAACAGACTGACGATTTTTCATTACTTGTACGTTTTTAAATACAATTATTTTTTGAAGGTTTTTAAGTACGTGATAAAAATATCGGTCATAAGCGATAGGGATTCTGAGTCTCGACAATTTTTAAAGTCCCGGGACTCGAGACTTTTTTTTATCAAAGTCCCGGGAATTCCCGGGACTTCGAGACTTTTGCGAATTTTATTTACATACTAAAAAATAGTGGTTTAACCCGTCAAAAATGACGGAAAATTTAATAAGGTGCAAGAAAAATGATGATATATTCTGTACTCAAAATTCGTCGGCTATTTTTACTGTAAAAAATAAGTTTTCTTGACAGTGACTGTTTCTGAAAGCACCCGCTACATATTTAAAATTGCTTCTTTGCATGTATAGGTAGTGATCGTGAATCGGTCGTGACAGTTGACAGATATTTTGTTTTTAATTAAACCAAATTCACAGATTTAATTTTTGAAGCGTTTATTTTATAAATAAAGTATAGTAATAGAGGAGTAGTATTATTATTTTTAATTTAACCTACATTCTACAGTAAATAAAGTATATATTTCCAAGTAAATGCCTATTTTAAATAAACTTAACAATTTTCATTAAACTTTAAAACATAACAAGCCTAAGTAAAATATATTTTTACTAGTAAACTTAACAATTATCCTTTAGCTTTAAAGCAGACAAGAAATAAACATAAATAAATATGGCAGGCAAAAAATTTAAATAAAGTTAAGTAAATACTAATTGCTAGTATAAGCTATAAACATAAAAAATTATGAAACAAAACATTTTTGTGAAACTCGTGGCAGTAAAATTTGTTAAAAAATTAGAAGTATAAAAAATTAATTTCAGTGTTCTGTAACATTTAGTCTCGTCTCGAGTCTCGAACTAAATGTCCCGGGACACGAGACTAAGAATGTCCCGGGAATTCCCGGAACTTACGACCCGGGAAAGTCCCGGGACAGAATCCCTATAAGCGACTGGCCTAAGTGCGTGATAATTAGTGCAATTTGATAGGCACATAAAATCCTTTATCATTTATATTATATTTGAGGTCGTCTAGGCAAGGCGAAGTGCCTTTGATGAAATTCATAGTATTGTACGCTTTTTGTTCATAAGCGCTTTTGAGCTATTCGAACAAGCTACAAAAAAATAAATTTGTAGCATAAACTGATATTTAACGTTTTTTTAAATCAAATTTAGTCTAAAATATGGTGTTATTTTATTTAGAGTTTATCTAAATTTTATGTTTATATTTGTATAATTACTTTTTTGTAATTTTGCTAAATATATTATAACCTAAATGCAAACCATTGGTGAACGTTTTTACGCTGATTAAAAATAATTTCGCCGGGGGGGGAGGGGGCGATCTGATAAAAAAAAATAAAAATCATGAAAGGTTCTACCGTAAAACTATAGTTCTGGAAGATCGACAAGTACTCTGAATTATCTAACTTTGCATTCAAACACGTTTGAACACCTGAAATTTAAAAAAATCGCCTGCAGCGCATTTTATCGCTCCCCCCCGCTTTTGTGTCGATCTCTGTTTGCTTTTGAAAAAATCAAGAGTTGGCATCCCTTATTCAGAGGGGCAGCAAATTCAGGGACCGCCCCAGGTGGCACAAACTATAGCTACGCCACTGTTTATATCTAATACACGAAATTCCACCGAAATCCACTGAAAAAACTAAAAATCTGCAATTTAAAATTTTAACATGATGTTCTTATTAACAATATCAACATCATAAGTTTTAATTTTTGTTAGCCAAAGGCTTTAATCCTTTGCCTTTGTCAAACTTTTTTATTTCGTATTAGATTTCCTAATACCAAAAGCAGGCGTGTTTAAAACAATACCACCTAAATACTTATTTTAAAATATAACCGATCTAGAAACAAATAAATACAGATCAAAATGTATACAAATTCATCTTGGTTCCGACCTAAAGATATTTACCGTCCAATAATATTGCATTCTACACACCCCAAATCTAAGCTCCCCTCCGGAAGATCCTTGGAATCACTTCATCCGAAAAATTTAACTTTCTTTAGTCAGTATCAAACGTGTATCGAACAAAAATTTAACTCAAAGTTAAAGTTCTATGAAGTAGTGGCAACTCCTGTTTCTGGTTATGTGAAAGCAAAACGTGGGCCTCAAGGAACATAATGGAAGAATACAAGCTCCGGTTATTAAATAAGTAAAGTGATGTACAAAACTAGAGAAAATAAGAAACAAGGACATAAGAAACGAGCTAAACACTGATCGTTCAAACGAAAGAATCTTGAGAAATAGAAAGAATTAGCAAAAACATCTAAAAAGAATGCATGATCTCGACTACCAAAACAAATTTCAAATAAAAGGCCAAATGGTGGACATAGGCAGACCAAGGAAAAATCGACATGATAACTTATGAAGACGGAACAGGTCATTTAAGCCTAACCCATGAAGTGAAGTAGAGGATTAAACCAGTAAGAGTTAATAAAACTATGGCAAAAATAAATGATACGAATTTTACCAAACTTAAGATAACAAAATCAATTAAACTACTAAAGATATGTAAATGCTTTTTTAATGCATAACTATTAGTGTTTAGCCATTGGCAATAGAAATTTAAATAAAATATCATTGGCAGATGAAATTATTTAAGCAACTACATTACTTGTAAGGCTGTTACATTAACAAAACGAAATAATTAACAAATTATAATATTCAAAACATAATGTTCTTCATATTATATTACACTTCATTTAAAAAAATTGATGCTGCAGCTGCTAGAAGCATCATCCATGCAAGCTGTCCGCTTTTATCAGATAAACCATAAAAAATCTGCAGAAAAAACTGGGACAGTTGTACATAATTCATTTCTATAATCCAATATTATAATTAAAAGCAAAAACTACATGCGTCACGGTACCTCAGGACTTTTTATGCGTGTTTTTTATCAAGCTGTTACGCGCTTTCTGGTGAACAAAGAGGTATGGACCCATAGAAAAACAATAAAAAGCATGGGGAAGGATTGAAGTGACATAAGTCTTTTTGCTTTTTTTTTCCTACATAGCAGATGTAAGAAGGGTGTGAATAATATAATTTTTTACAGCTCTCCCTTCAAGATTAAAAGTAGTGATTGTTATTACAACTTGTATGGCAAATATTACTTAAAAGCACTGCACTTTTATTAAACAATTAAATTAACCGATCGAAAATATAAGGAATTTTAATTTTCTCCTGCTCAGGTAAAGATTACAGTGTTAAAAAAAAATTCTCAAAGTTATTCAAACAGTCATCCAATTAAGATTTTGCATATTTCCTAATTAAATGATAATTGCGATAACTCTTATATTTAGGTACTTAGACACAACGGGTGATTCTGCACAGAATTCTGTATTAATATTTGTGTATATCTAAATTTAAATGTATACTGTTTTTCATTTATTGTTGGATGATAAGCTAGCAAAAAATTGTTTGTCCTTCATGGAAACTTTGGCCAATTTTACGCCACGAAACTAAGGAGAAAATTTCACTCAACCTCGTCTCGTTGAATTTTCAGGTAACTTTATTTATTGTGATTTTTTTTTATACTAGTTATATTACTTACTAAAACTTTGTTAAAAAGACATATCTATTTATTTTTGACATAAACACAGAGACAAAATTGCAGTAGTTCAAATACAATCAATACAATGTAAATTAGACTTATTTAACAACAAAAACTTGGATTTTCTAAGGATGTAAGGAATATTTTGCATCGCTTTGTTTGTCCGTAAAAGTGATTTTTAAACGAAAAAGTTATTTTTAATTGGCAAAAAACGCCAACTTTAACCAAAATAATTAAAAACCGGTTTTTTACATATTTTTTTTTGATAAAAATTACTTTAAAAAAATAAAAATACATAATTTGTATTAAATGCGATTAGTTTACCAGAAGTCATTACTGAACGCTTGATTGTACATAGGGTGTGTAAAAATTGGCGGAAGCGCTACACGTGGCGATGTTCTTCGTAAAATTCTAAGTCGAAAATCTTGATACGAAAATGTTGTACCATGCTTCCTATGGCCTCAGGAACCATTTAAAGAAAAAAAAAAATTGGCAACATTGCATACATTGATTTGCGTTTGGACATTTTTTTATCAGCAATTTTTACTTAGGTATTTACAATTTTTGTTCGAACTGAAAGCCTTCAGTTCGTAAACATAGCTGCAAACTTTTGGGTATCGTAAAACACAAACTAGAAATAATTACGAGAAAAACAGAGATGACAGCTAATGACAATGTATTATTTTCATTCAAATCAGTGATTTACATATTTTCAACACCAATTTTTGAAAGGAAGAACACAATATGTAGGAAAAAATACTATTCGAAATGTATTTTTATTCCAAATTGCAGCTTTTTCATTTGCAAGTATTAAATAATAACGCTTATTAAAAGACTAAATGTCAAAACTTTGAGGACCTCTTGCAGACACAGCAAGCATTGTATAACATTTTCGTATTAAGATTTTCGACTTGGAATTTTACGAAGAACATCGCCACATGTAGCGCTTCCGCCAATTTTTACACACCCTGTATATTATAAAATTATAAATATATAAATATATCTTCATACTTTGCCTTTCTAAACTAAATAATGTCAAAAACTGTTTTTTAACCGGCTATAGAAACCGGTTTATAAGTTAATCTGTTTTTTTTTTTTTTTACAAAAAAACCGTTTCTTTTTTACGAAAAAAACACGGTTATAAAACCGTTATAAAAAAAAAAAATCTCGATTTTGGTTAACCGTTAAACCATTTGTTTTTCTGTTTCGGGCCCTGCTTTTAAGACACAGTGAACACCAGCGCGTATTATTATCGTACTAACAATTTTTTGTATTATTTACAATTTGTAGTAGCACAATCAAAATAATACCAATATTTGATCATTGATATTTTTAGGTAGTTCATAAAAACAACAGACAGTAAAACGATCAACATAAAATTGTTAATGTGAAAAATCAGGCGATTGCACTGGTTATGCAATACTTCCTATCTTTACTGCAGACAATGGTAAATTTGTTTTATATACAGTTGACTCATATGCATTGAGTCATATTTATATCTTGCTTAGTTCAAAACTAAAATATTTACTTTATCAAAGTTACGATAAGTAGTAACTCATCATTTAGGAAATAATTATACAATAATTTTGTATCAACAATCTTGAATGTATTTATAAATACACAACTTCTTCTCTTTGAAGAGTTACATGTTGATTTGATAAATAAATAAGACTGCAAAGGATGAACTGACGTGAGTCTTCAAACTGATATTACATTTCGAAAATAAATTCTTTAAACAATGATAAGTGATTTGCAATTAAGCCTATTTATATATAAATAAAATAACAAAATAGAGAAGTTTAAAAATGGTAACGCCATGGAACGTTAAAGAACGAAGCTAGCTAAATTACAGAAGTAACGTTTAATACAACATTGTCAGTACAATCTATAGCACCTGTATTCTAAAGAAAATATACCAGTAGAGGATTCACAGAAATAAGAAATGTAGGTAAACCTAGGAAAACCTAATAAAATAAAATGCTATACCAGGCACATTAGGTTAATACTTGTAGAAAAAAAGAAGAAAAATAACAAAAAACGAAGGTGAAGCAATAAAGAAGAATTAAACCATTGTAATAAATAGCTTATACCTGAATAGAAAAATAAACCCTTGCACTCTGAAAGTACAGCAGCTTACGTATAATAATATAGAAAGTTTTATTTACTGTCGTGCCCTGGGGATATTTTTAATTGTAAAAGAAACCTTGGCGTGCTACTCTATATACAAAAAAAAAAAAACGCAAGTGACCGCACGTTTCATACATGTTTTAATAATTATTTCGCGGTTACACAAATTTTTACCTTGAGTAATGGTCAGCCTGTTCGTTATTTTATAGATCACAACAAACACACGTTTCGAGTCAGTCCTCAACCATAACTAGATTTTTTTTGCCACATGATTAACGATTGAAAACTTGTTTCGATGTTCCATTATTTTATGTCGTTTTTCATTTGTTTAAGTAGAACTCGCGTATGAGACTCCTTGCTTTTTATAATAGAATCTACCAACACGGTGAATATTATGCTTAAATGATTTTTTGGTTGATTACAGCGGCTGATTGATGACCCTCTTAATAAATTACATCGGTTGTTGTTGTTTTCTAATTTTAACAGGAAAGGTTCCAACAATGTTTTTTGTGTGCAGAAAGCTAACGGACTTTTAGCGTATGCAATTTAAGACGAGTGTAGGCTGTAACAGGATTTTAGTGTTTTTCTTATGTTTACGTCCAAATAATTACGTTAAATAAATTTACTTTGACTGGCTGACGTTCTGTGTCATTGACATTTGCAATTTGATGAATACAGCACTAAAATAAGCACGTCAGCGTATGATTTCCGGAAAATTACCTGTTATTTATAGCAGAGATGCAAAATATTTCCTGTACCTATTCATAAAATAAACTTACTAACTTATTTTAATAGTATTTTAGCTACTTATGCAAAACTCATATTAATTATTAATAATTTCTAACAATTAACAGTAAACTTAAACATATACTTTCACGTAAAATTGTAACGCAGTCGTGTATTCGTCAGTTCGTGTTTTTACAGAAGCAGATAAAAACCCAAAATAACTATTAAAGCATTGGTTCCATAAAATTTTTCAATACACTTTTTTTTCTACAGGCTTATCGTCACTCAAAAATCGAAAAAAAAGAGACTTATTTGTTTGCATATTAGAATTACAAAAATACTGATAGTTTCATATTAACCAAGTTTTAAAAAAATTTCATTATGTAGATTTATTGAAAAATTTTAATTACGGTTGAAACTAATTTGACGGGACAACTTCACCCTTCAGCTTGGATAAGCTAATACCAATTAAGAAAGATCATATCTGGCTCAGTCTAATCTACGCATCGCTGTTTGTAGTTGCTTTTTCTTGTAAATTATTTTGCCAAATAAATAGCCTCAAAATGAAAAAGTAGGTTCATGTAAGGCAAAAACTATTTGATGGCCAAATAAGATAGTTCATCTCTTCCTTAGTCAGAATAGTTTATTATTAGTACACCCACGTGTTAAAAAATATTTAAAAGTTCAAAGCAATATCTCTAATTTTTACATTAAAGATCTTATCGTGGATGGAATTTTAAAAATATTACACACACTTCTTTATCAAAAACTTATTTAAATTTAAAGGTGATAGAAACGACAGAATGTTTTGGAAATAAATAATCATTGCTTATTTCATAGAGGAGTGTTGTGTGTTGTGTTATTACATTTCTATGTCATGTATTTAATCAACAGACAATATAGTATTTGTTTTCATTTATTTTTAGACATTACACTCCAGAAGATACAACTAGTAGATAGTACATGAAATAATATTACCTGACAAGGTATTGCATGTACTACTAATTACATATTGCCGTATGCTATCGTAAACGAAATATATTCTTATTAATAAAATTTATTAAAAAGATTACAGTGAAAATTTCCTTCGCCTTTCAAATTTGCGGTTTTAACCAATCACTAATCTTAAATCTTCTAGAGACTACCAATAGGAGAATTATTACACGGTAATAGTTATACATTCCCCTGTCAGATGTTGATCTTCCTGTCAAATTTGCGTTTTCGCAAACAAACCCAGATTTCCTAGAAACGACCAAGAAACATAATCATAAACTGATAATATCGTTTTCGCAATAAACAGATTTTCATGCGTTTATTGGTCGTTTCTAAGAAATTTGAGTTTGTGATTATCGAAAATATAAATTTTGAGTTAATTAAATATTTAAGTCTTGATAATTTTTTGACGAATTTCGGCGACCAGTAGCGTTACTTTAACGTAGATTAAAACACACCCCTAACGCACCACTCTGATAGTACTTGTAAAATTTGACATAAGGGTAGGTTAGGTGAAGGAAATTTTCTGACAAATTATAACTCGTGCATTGCAAATAATCTATATTTTTTGACAAATCTTTACTCATGCAAGTTAAACCAGAAAAAATCACTCGTGTTTTTTCAGCTCAACTTGCATTCGGGCATATTTACCGAAGATTATCGATCATTTTCAACGCGCTTTTTATATTACCTACTGCTGATAATAGAAATAGAAAAATTAATATCTAGTTGTAGTAAAACTTAGTTGACCCTTAATAATTTAAGCAGCAAGTCCTTTCTTTCTTGGCCATGTTATTTCTGTCTGTTAATACGTCTACAAGTTTTAAATAAAAAAAAGCATATTTAATGCAATTATAAAACAATAACAAAAGATAAATAGTCAGGAAAAGAAATTTTAAAAAAGAATGGAATGTAGATTAATTAATAAGCTTGGCAATCTTTAAATTTAAAAGAGGCTAGGAGTAGAAGATGTAAAGAAATAGATCAAAACGCCAATTTTAATGGCTAGAAGATCTTTAACGCATGCCGGATGAAATTTGGATATTCAAAAAATATAAGTAGGAAGAGACAAAGGGTTCAAATGGGAAAATGAAGTAAGGCAAAGACTAGAGAAATAGGAGTCTGCTGGAAAGATGTGCCACTGTTAGCTAACGGTGGAGAAACATAATCAGGGCTTGAAAAACATATCTTGACACCGAAAGGTACAGTAGAGCCAAATTAAATAAAAATTGTGATCCTAAAGCGTCTAAAATTTTCATCTTTTAGATTAAGAACTCAATAAATATGAGAAATGATTCTATATTACAGCAGGAATAGTTAGTTGTGGGCAGTAAATGGTTATAATATTACAACCAGTAGACACCTAGTCAGCGCATTGTCTACCTATGACCTCTGCAATGGCATTTTATTTAAAAACTTTGACAAATTGGCAATTTAATACGTTACGTGACTAAGTCACTTCCATGGAATAATTATCCGTGAGTCACTCAGTGCGCTTCTTTAATGTAGACCTATCAGCACGTGGTCGCCCCACGTGGGTGGACGCTGACATCACCCTGGCAGCGAGTCTTATCAAACAAATTAATAATGTGTAAAGAGAACTCGTATCTTGGTTTCTTGTATAATTATTTCATTGAAGGATCAAGCGCCTTTATCACAGCAATTGGAGCTGCACGCCAACCCACGACACCAATTATTGTTCTCGACCGAATAATAGATGCAATTGCAAGCAAAACGTAAGTGATACCGTCGGCATTTAAGTATTCCACCCAATACCCAACGGGCGAAATAAGATTAGATGATTAATTCAAATACATTTAGTACTCCGAATTAAATAACACTAATTTCTGGCCCAATAATTATTGAAATTCGTATAATAAACTAATAACAAGGTAAGTTAGAGGCGTAAACAGTCAACAAAATTAATTAATGAATGGCAAGAACGTTGAATGTCACCGGTTTATTACTTTCTAATTTGTAAGAGAACAAATTGCTAAATATTACTTAAATTTACTTAATGAACTGTGTGTGAAATTTCGTTATTTTAAAAATATTGTTTAGGCAACTTTTATTTTTATCTCATACGACATAATATATCAACTTAAGGTTTTTTTTCTAACACCGACTTAAACAATTTTTAGATTCTTCACACCGAATTCCAACATTCTGCAATAACAAAAAAGGATACAGAACGGAAATAAATAAAATAGCAAAGCACACGATATGTATAAAATATGCAACCACATATTTTTCTTCTATTTAATTTAGAATCGTTAACCAAAGACACTTTCGTTTTCTCAACGGTGTTGACTTGATTATATAAACACACATAATTAAAATAATTGTCTAGCAAGTTTTTTTGTACTATTGGTATTGTTTTTTATTTGTCTCGTTTCAAATTGTGTACAAGATTTTTAAAACCATATATTTCATCAGGGGTTTGGAACAGTCCAATTTTTTAATTGCTTCGCTCCATCTTCGCTCCCGCATCAAAGTGCCTGCTCCAGCTCCGATCCAGCTCCGATCCAGCTCCGCTCCAGCTCCGCTCCAGCTCCGCTCCAGCTCCGCTCCAGCTCCGCTCCAGCTCCGCTCCAGCTCCGCTCCAGCTCCGCTCCAGCTCCGCTCCATGCTCCAAATATTGTTAACATTTAAAAGAAAAGTTTTTTGATTAAAAAAATTGTTTTTGAAAACAAAGTTTTAATTTTATCGGATATGTAGAAGTTGGTCAAAAATAGCAATATTTGACCGTAACAAACAATTGAAGTTAAATTAATGTTTGAAAAAACAAATTGATGATCTTTAAACATTGAAAAAAAGAGAAAATTAAATAGTTTTTAAAAAAATTGTACATAATAAACTGGAGCAGTGGAGCAATCAAAATTATTTGCTCCGAACTCGACTCCGCTCCTGCTCCGGGCAAAAACCCATTGCTCCCTCCACTGCTCCGTGCTCCACCTTCGTGCTCTGCTCCAAACACCTGTATTTTATGACATCTTTTTTTTAATTCTTAGCCTCTCTACCGTTGTGTGAGGCTGTTGTTAACTTTATGTAAGGTAGTCTCTTTTTATATGCCTTTCTCCATCTTTGTCTATCTCTTCTCTAACCTTACTTCACTCAATCCCTCTGTTTTGGGTAGCTTCTTTCACTTTCTCATTTCAAGTTTTCTTTGGTTTTCCTTTTCGTTTTGTGCTTGCGTTCGCGCATTATATTCTTCCATGGGCATTTATGTATCAATGTATCTATCTTTTATTATTCCATATACATGACCTAGCCATCTTAGTTGTGCCTCCTGGATGTTTTGTTCTATTGGTTGTACTTTTACGCATTCTCTATAGGTTTCGTTTCTGATTTTGTCCCCACGCATTTTTCTTAAAAAACTCATTTCCATTCTTCAGATACGCCTTTTTAATTTTAAAATAACCTCAAAAACCAATACGTTTTTCTTAAAAAAAGATTTAATTTCAAATAATGTATTTTTTTTTCGATAATTTTGTTAAAAGTTTCTCATACATGCCGGCTATACATGTCATGTGCGTGTACTTTGAACGTGGGAGGAGGCAGCTATTGTGTAAAACAAATATTATGCGAGTTCAATGCTATCAAATATTCAAAAAACATTTATGCTATGAAATCTATAAAAGCTCAATAACGAAACATTTTTTGTTAGTATAAAAGTAATAGGTTTATAATGGATATTGTTAGGAAATTATGGGTTATTCAAAATAATTTCGTTTATTTTTTAGTTATTAAGTTTTACGATACGTAGCTGAATTTTATTGACGTTGTAAACTATGCCAGGGGATTGTCTTTAATACGACCATTACCGATTTTCTGTAGTCGTAAATTGCAATTAATGCTGTAAATTCCACTCGTTAGTCGACAAACTCGCGGTTTAAACTAAAAAAGTCTAGTCGCCGGTAAATGCTTACGCCAAGATAGTTCTACACTAAAATACTGCATTACAAAGGAAATCAATAAAATTGGAATGCGCACTTTTTTCCTAGTATTACCATTAAACTTTTCGTTTTATGTGTCCGACTGAGTCTTATACATCATTATATTTTTAATTAAATAAAGCAAATATAAAACAGGTCCAAATCATTAACAAATATTAGAACTAAATCATAATTTCTCAATTTTCCCTGTAATTAATTAATTTAGAAAAAGCATATACTGCATATTTATGTATGGAAGTAAACTTTTTGGTTGAGTATTGACATTATTTGACTTTTGCTACAAACTTAGAAACAAAGGCAACCCATAAATATGGCGGTATTGTATTTTTGTAAAAGTTGTTTGAAGTATGTGGAAAGCACATGAGTAAAATTGCACGAAAGAATTTCAACTTAAACAAAGACACTTGTTTAAAATATGTTATAAATTTATCAAACGAAATAAGTAAATTATCCCTCATACTCACAATCAAATCTCGTTTATTTTATTGCAATATTGGTAAATATTGAGATGAAATTTTTAAACGAATAATACAGTGAACACACTAAGGAAATCATTAAATTTAGGAAATTTCATTGGTATGTAAGGATTTTGATAAAGCAAATAATTTAAAAATTACCCCAGCTTTAACTAAGAATATTGTAAAGGATTTGTAATGCAATCCTTTACCACTCCTTCAAACCGCGAAAATATTTTATTTAGATACTATACCTGTCTTAGGATTCTGAAAATAACGTAATCGGGCTTTAAACTTCTACGAAGGTTGAAGACAATTAAATTTTTTGTCTAAAATCTTTGGACTTAATGAAATGACAATAAAGCGACTGACCGCTTTGGCCGTATTTTTTAGCATACTGTAGTATACTGCGTTCATATATAACGTGATAGCTCGCTATATGTCTATGACACTTTTTTTGCTGCAGACTGCGGGGACCGTAAAATTCCGCGCTGTTTATTTAGGCTTGATTTTTCAGAGCGCACGCCAAGTATACGTACTACGTACATGTTACTTGGTCATTGGCAAAATCTGTTTGCAATTTATAAAAGTGTGAATAAAAACCTGAATATTCGGTTGTGGTGACGAACAATACCAGTTGAATTTTATAATCTAAACTGGGTAAACTCTTAGAAAAGTTAATTAGGGTTAATCCACATAATCCAGGGCGGAAGTTTACAGTTAGAATCTGTTTGCATTTGTATCAAAGTATGCGTAAATACATGAACGAAAATGCCACTTTACCTTTTCGACTTATTGAAAGGCATTTTCCATCAATCTATCCAACAAATGAAAAAATATTCCATCTTAAAGGTGCACTAAGCGAAGCGTTCGAAAAGAAACGCGATTCACCTGCAAAAATTGTAATGTTCCACTTTGCGTGGTACCTTGTTTTAAAAATACCATTCTCAAAAACGATTTTAGTTCTTAAAAACTAATTTTTTTACAAAATTTTAGCATTGTGCATAATTTTATTTTAGTTATTATTTTTTGGTTTGCCCTAACATCATTTGTATAGTTTATTTATGTAATTCTTTGTGTGCACACAATAATTTAAAATAAATTAAATTTTTTTTTAACTATTTTTGTTTTTTACGTCAAACCTATACTCTGACTGCGGGAACCGTATTAATACGCAAGGTGCAGGGATCTGACTGCGGGAACCGTAATAATCCGCACTAACAACCTGTCGAACGCCGCACAGCGGACACGACTTGTAGAAACGAGTGCCGCAGCGAAAGGGTTAATTTTTGTTATACATATGTTGCCCTAAGCGCTTTAGCATTGTTCATTTACATTCACCTCCCTACTTACATTGCTAGTTTTCATCTGTCATAGAGGTTGTTTTTCACAGCCAGAGTCATTATTTTCCTCCTAAAAGTTAATGCGTTGTATCACCGGTCAAGCGCCTTTTAGGCACTAAAAGATCTAGATTATTGTTCTAAATTTTATTGGCTATTGGTGGATGCAATACAATTTGACGTTGGAATCGTGGTTAACTTTGGATTCCCCCCAATTGCTTTGTGTACACTTGGGGTCAAAAGTAACAGTGTTACAGCCAACTCCAATCAATGGTTTCATTGCAAATGTTCACTCTTAGCACTTAATTGGTGGTTTTCTTCGTAGATAACTAGTTGGATTAATTTTCAAATTTGTTGTATTTTTTTTTTCACTTTTTTTTTAAATTTTGCTTATGTATAGTTTGGATTCAAATATTAATTTTGTTGATGAATACTAATATATTTACTTACTTCTTATGAGCTGTGTAAATTATTTTGCCATTACAACTTATCTCGATCATTGTTACTTTTAGCCCCAACGTGAGGTTGGAAGTAACAGCTGTTTTACTATAGAAAAAAACAAATTTCACACATATGCTTCACGAAATATATGAAATAAACATCTTGGAAGGAAGAAAAATGTCCAATCTATCGTTAAATCAATTGGGATGTAAAAAACTTGGTATACTCTATGAGAAATTAAATAAAAACAAAAAAATATTTACTTTCATCCCCGGTCTCCCCTAGTATTTTTAAAGTTCTTCGTTTCCAAAATCATTTTCTTGGGTTACTGCCTCTTTTTATAAAGCATTCTCTGTATGTTGTCTGAATTGAAGGTATTTACTACTTAAGTACGATACTTCTCGTCTGTAGGCGATCAGTGACCGCGGCAAGTGGTGACGAAGCACCCGCGGCTGAGGTTTTGTTATTGTTTCAGGCACTGACCCCATCCCATCCGAACGCTGCTACATCCAGGCCTGTCCATCACTTACACCACAAATTGAGGTCGAGTTATAGGAATATTCTTGGCAAACCAGCCACAAGAATTCTAATATTTTTTATTCAGTGGTCATCAATTACACTTAAGTCCTAACCTGCATTCTTATTAGACAAGAACTTCATCTGGATATATCAAAAACAATTTATAAGAGCCGTTAGACACGATATTCCTTTGTTTTTTTTTTGGTCACTTGCTGGTTCAGTTACAAGAAAACATGTTTTTTATTACTCTGTTTGTTAACTTTTAGAGTTACGTACCAAGCGCCATTAGCATAATATCGTTGCTCTATGTTAAGTAATAAACGGCTTACTACATGTAACCATATGTGCAAGGTAAGAATTTACAAATTTGATACGTGTGCCATTAATCACCCGTTCCTTTCGTTGTATACTGAACCTTTTACTTTAAGTCTCGTGGCTAGTTGATAACCTTGAAGAGCCTGTTGATAATAGATGGTAAATTTAAACACGCGTCACAAACTTTTTAACGCAATCAACTTCTACTCTATTGGTTTAGAATAACGTATTCTTAACAACCATACACAGAACGTGCCTTTTTTTTTTTTTTTTACAGAAAACCCATAGAATATTTAAAAGAACCTACACAGGGTGTCAAAAAAATAAGGTACATCCGTTTTATTTTCTATAATATTGATTTCACGAACAAATGTTTGCGATAAAATGTTTTGCTATTTTTGAGAATACCCGATTTTGTTTTGTTTCTTACAATTCCGTTGCTGTGACAATTTTTTTATTTTAATTAGAACACCTTATACCGGCTGATTCAGCTTGACTGTCGTACCCCTATAGTTTAAGTAATTTAAGAGATACCAGCTAAACTTATCAGATTGTTCGAAATGACATTGGAAGAGACATCAAGCAGCATTCAGATCAAAGGGGAAACGGAAGAATTTGAGATAGGAACAAGACTTAGACAGGGAGACCCATTATCAGCCCTCATATTCAACGTAGTTCTGGAAAAAATAGTAAGATACGGAAGACTGAACAGAGAGAGAACAATACTAAAGAAAAGTCGCCAACTCATAAGTTATGCCGATGATGTAGCTATACTGGCAAGAACTTTGAAGGAACTGGGAGAGATCACAGGTAGAATGGCACAAGCAGCACAAAAATGGGATTAAGGCTAATATAAATAGGACAAAAAAACAATAGAAGTCAGGCTACTGGTGGGGGAATTTGAGAAAGTAAATGAATTTGTGTACTTGGGGACACTTCTCACAAACAGAATGGAAGAAGAAAAAGATGGAGAGAAGCTGTGGAGGCAGAACAGAGAGAAAGACATAATGAAATGGAGGAAGACAGCAAATGAGAGAAGCGTGTGGAAAAATATAACCAAGCTCTGGGCCTAAGCGGCCTGCGAAATAGCTTTTATATATGTAATAATTTAAGAGAAAACCCAAATAGACCTTATATTTATGTAAAACGCAAAAAACTCTTTATAAAATGATGTTAAAATGGGTATTTTACTATGAAATAAATGTATCAGACCGGCGATAGAGAGCTTTATTTTTAATCACACATTTTACTGCCATTTAATATAAAATTTTAAGCGATTTACAAATATATAAGGTTTATGGGGGTTTTCTCCTAAATTTAAAGGGGTGCGACAGTCAAACTGATTTATTTAGTATACTCTAGCTAAAATCTGAGTCGATGCAATGAAAAATTAAATGGTCTCCTAAATGCGTGCCGTATTCAAGGCATTTATTTATTAATTTAAAAAAAGGTTTGATTAAAAATCACATTTTTTGTGCGAGCACTCACCTGCAGAAATGTTTTTAACACAAGTCTTGAAGCTGGACTAGCATTTCTACTTGGAATCCTTTTTAAAAAAGATAAGTGACTTTTAATTAAACAGATATTAATATTAAATGGGCTTACATTTGTGGTAACTAAAGCAAAAACGAATATTTTGTTTCTCAGACGCTAAATATTAATTGCAAAAAATCCATCGTTTCATGTTCGCGTGTGATCAGTTTTTAATTAGACGTGTGTATATTTATTTTCAAATTTTTAATGAGAGAAATAAATAATTCATGGACTCAGTGGGATGTGCCAAAAAATATATTTTGTGGAAGTATACTTTAGATAGCCACTTATCGTGTCCTTTTAAAAATGTTTCGTAAAAAATCAGAGCAGGACGAAAGTAAAAAATTGATTGGTTGAAAACAACATGTGCATCTTTTAATATAAAAATATATTTAAATTAAAACCCGTACCTTTTTAAATCTTGAACTGATGTATTATTACATTTTTAATAACACTTCTATGCTAAAGTAATTTCTGTTTTAAATGTCTCACTTTGCCGACTACAAGAAAGTGTTCAAGCAGGTTTTTGAATTATCGGTTCAATAAATAAATCGACTACCGCTGATTGAAAACAATTTGAACTGTAATTAAAAATAAATGACAGGAAACTTCGAATTAGCTTCTAATTTATTTATCTCTACGTTCATGTTCTTAACGATAATGGCATAATTTATTTTTAACACTCCGTAAATGGCTCGAGAACAGAGGTGTGGATTGTTAATAACAAAACTTTTAATTTTTACTACTGCCCTCAAGCTGAATTAACTCTTAAGGCTAATTATAGCTCAAGTACTAATACACTTTTATTTACTTAGAGGTTTGGCTTTAGTACATAGTTAAAGAATGTCCTTATTGTCTATATGCAACAACGCCCTCAATATTATTAACAACTAAAGTCCCAGATAAGCAAATTGATGTTTTAAAATGTGTAATGCTTAACCATGATAAAAAATCATGTCTTATGTCTAAGTAAATACATTTTTTATGCTCATAGTCATTATTAAATATTAAACATTCTGATTGCCAAGACATTATTTCTATTTTTCAGTGCACATTTTTTTACAAAAACAAATTTTGAATGCACATTTAAATACAACGTAATTTTTATATTTAATACCATTTACACTAATCTAATGGTGTTCGTTTAAGTGTTTATATAAAAAGGTCTGTTTTGTAACATGCATTTAGCAAATAGCAAATTATGTTATTACTACCCAGTACATCTATTACATTTGTAATTATAGTAAAAATACATCGAGTAAGCCGACGAAAACAAATCCAACATGATGACATATTTTTTATAACTTTATTTTTCTTCACTTTTATGACGCATGTAACATTTTTTAATTTAAAAAGCAATGAAGTATTAAGTAATTTAAATATAAAATATTATAATCAGGGACTAAAAACGAAAAAAATTCCGTTCGTTTCTGTTCGGAACGAAAACGAAATATACCGTTTTCGTTCTTTTCGTTCTACCCGAAAAAATTCTTTTTTCGTTTTCGTGAACCGAAATAATAACGGTTAAAACCGTTTTACAATATTTTTTTGTCGTCAAAAAATCTTTTTTTTTTTCAAGTCACTACAACCCTCTATAAATACGATAACTACACTCATATGCTAAATTCTCCATAATGACGTCACGTTTTGTCGTTATGACAGCGGATAAAAAGGTACCTAACTAAAAATCCACTTGCATTTTTGCATGTAACTTTGTTACCATGCAACCGACTTATTTGGTTGTAACTAAGTAAAAGATTTGACGTTTTGTCAGTTATTATTTGAAGGTTATAATTTATTCGTGCAGTTATCGTACCGAATTACCCTCGAGCTTTGTTTTTATCCTGGACAAACTTGCTTTTACTAAACTCAAGTTTAGTTGCTATTAGGCAAATCTTGACTCGACAACTGTCAAAGATAAAACAACGAGTCCGTAGGACTCGTTGTTTTATCAGACAGTTTTGTCTCGTCGATTTTCCTAGCAACCAAACTTTCGTAGCAACGCAACTTTGTCCGGCTATAAAAAAAGCTCTAGTGTAATTACCCCCGATAACAATATTTGCGTCTCAACTAAAATATAAACGATGACGATGGGGTTTGATGCTCACGGACAGCATATTTTAGACTGGCGAACCATCGCCATATTAAATTTACCAAATCGTTAAACACATTAACATTTAACCATTTTATTAAGTTTAACACCCGTAAGGTGCAAAAACACAACGTGATTAGGTTAAATTAGACACACGATCTTTATCTAAAAATATGAAAATATAGCAAGTGCTGTTTTAAATTGGTTTTAGTAGTAAAAATCTATGCATTTGAATTAAATAAGATCCTTCCGTAATTATTTAAAAAGACAAAAGAATGAATTCAAATGGATAATTTACTAAATGTTATAAATAAAAAAGATATAAAAAAAAACTTATATTAACTTGAAATATACTTTATAGTTTGTACATACCATACAATATACATTTTCACATTCCGTTAAATCTTACTAGCAACACATCTTCCAATAAATCTTCTTTTACATTAGTCCTTTTTGAAGTAAAAATAAATTTTACTATTATTATGTCTAAACGCAAATAAAACATACACATTGATAATATATATCCAATCAAGTGTATATTCAGGGGTTTGGAGCGGAGCGCGGAACTGGAGCGCGGAGCAGTGGAGCAATGGGTTTTTGCCGGAGCAGGAGCGGAGCCCGGAGCAAATAATTTAGATTGCTCCACTGCTCCACTTTACTATTATAAACTACTTTTTTTTAAATGAATTATTCTCATGGGTATAGTATTTAATAAAATTATAAATAAACTAAATTTGATTTTTTTTTAAGTAAAATTATTATAATGTAACTTTTCTGAATATTAATTTTCATTATTTTGTATTTGAATTTTGAAAAATTTTAAAAAACTTTTTTTTCTTTTTTTAACTTTTGAAGATCAATAATTGGTTCATTTATTTAACTTCACTTGTTTGTTGTTTCTTAGGGTCAAATATTGTAATTCTTGGTCCATTTCCACATATCTCATAAAATTTTAGCTTTGTTTTAAAAAACAAATTTTTAAATAAAAAAACTTATTTTATTAATATTTGGAGCGCGGAGCGGAGCGGGAGCGGAGCTGGAGCAGGCATCTTGATGCCGGAGCGGAGCTGGAGCGGAGTAACTAAAAAATTGAACTGCTCCAAACCCCTAGTATATTCTATATTGATGATCTAAAAAACCGTTAATTGTGTAACACGAAATTGCAAGTATAAACAATAAAGTTGTTAATACATATTCACGTAAATATATATATGGAGAAAAGTGAAGCTCACTTATTTCAAGTGAGATTTTTTACTGCCTCGTGGAGTCTACCCAGCACAGAAGGTAAATTCGCATTTGTGTTTAACAAATAAAATTGAAATAGCGACAAAACCGGTTAAAACCGGTTTTGGAAAATATTTATTTCGTTTTCGTTCTTGTACGAAAAATAATAATTTCGTTTTCGGTTTCGTTTTCGTTCTTAAAAAAAATTCGGTTAATTTCGTTTAACGTTTTCGTTTTCGTTCCGTTCTCAGTCGCTGATTATAATAAAACATTTAAAGTTGATAAATTAAATGCATTAAAATTTTAGCTCTTAAATATCCGTAAAAAGAAGGGTTGCAAATTATACCTACATTGCACGTTTTCTTCGCAAAAAGTTTAACATTTAAAAAATGGTTTACCATTTGCTTGTTACATAGTTTGGTCTCTAGTACAAAATTCAAATCTTAAATTTTTTTTTTTTGTTATACGCCCTCAATGAATTTTTAAACCCGTTTGTTAGAATAAGATGAGGTGAATAAAATAAAATAATTTCCCATAGAACACGACTTTCATCAACAACATGTTAAAGCTAGATAAAATCTACAACTTCTTTGTATAGTAGATTCTATTCAATCGTTTATGCAAGTCAATACTTAATTTGATACAATGAAGCAACTTTGGCACAAAAATGGCTTAAAACGATTACAATTTCGATGTAATTGACTTTCAAAACATCTTTAATGAAAGTAATATTCCTTAGCAACATAATTGTGCAATAGTACAGGCTTCTTTTTGTTAAATCTACGTCGTCTAGCGATACTGGACTTTGAAATTACTTATATTATTTTACGATTCCTTTATAATGAACACAACTTGAATTATGATTTGTAAAAAATTAAACTTACCTTATTAATATAGAGTTGAAGTTAAGTGAAGTTCATTTCGTCTTTGTCTTGGTGTTCCTCTGCTTTATTTATGCTTGTTACACCTTGAAAAAGAAAAAATAAAGCGATTTGATAAATTAAAATATGTGTTTAAAGACGTATTTATTGCATTTTGAACTTTGATCAAGGTGGGAACAGAATTAAACAGTATTTCAAGCGAGTTGTAAACAATAATTGCAGAAATTGAATATTACTTTAGTTAATAATACAATTAAGAACGGTTTTTACTGCAATTTAATTGCAAATGAACAATAAATTGTTTATTGTGTATAAGTAACCTTCACGAAAGTGCTATAATTTTTAACTTTATCGCTAAAGAAAATAAGTAAAAATATTAACAAGCTTTGATAAATGGTTAAGATGTTTAAATGATTCATCAAACCAAACTAAAACGTGAGTTTAATTAATTACACAAGCGCTAGCTTTTTTAAAATTATTTACGAGGTTATAAGACTGCCGTCTCTGCATTACTAGATTTTTAATTAAACTTACTATTTATATCATAATATATTTAAAGATTGGACTTTTTTTGTACGATTTTATAATGTAGAATTGATTATATGCGTGTTTATTTTGGATTGTCTTGAAAAGCCGGATAAATAAATTATAAAAGTGTCTTTCATATTTTATTGGAATTATTTTTTATCAACAAAATTACGAAAATGGTGTACCAGATAAGAAAGATTTTGCTGGATATAAAGCCTGTTGCAAACGATAACTATTTAATTATAAAAGTATTATATTGCTTTGCAAATTTATATTGGTCCTCTTAAATTTTTTCGTGTCCGGAACATTTTTCGCCCACAATTCTTCACCCACAAATCTTCGCCTCCACAATTCTTCGCTCACAATTCTTTGCCCACAATTCTTCGCCGCCACAATTTTTCGTCGCATATAAGCATATCACAAATTTTATTTGTAAATGTGATTGTTTTTATTTATAACGTAATTTTTGCAGATTATTGTACATAAGCCTAAAGTTTTTCTAGTATATTAATACTTCTTCTTTTAATATTATCTTTCAGAATTGCTACATAAATAGCGTATATTGTGACGCAAATTAAGTAACAATATATTCTTCTATAGATTTATTTAATCGTCCTGACAGCCTTCACTAGCCTACCAAAAAAACACAAAGAAAAAGAGATTCAATCGCTTATTATTAGTTTTACTTTAATATCACCAAAATATTTGTTAATTTAATTTTTATTTATACTATAATAACATAAACAAGATTAAAAATTACAACATACGCTATTTATGTAGAAACTTTTAAACATAATATTAATAGAAGAAGTATTAATTTACAAGAAACAACTTTAGGCTAATATAAAATAATCTGTAAAAATTATATAAATAAAAACAATTACATTTAGAAATAAAATTTGTGATATGCTTGTATGCGGCGAAAAATTTTGGAAGCGAAGAATTGTGGCGGCGAAGAATTGTGTAGGCGAAGAATTGTGGGCGAAGAATTGTGAGCGAAGAATTGTGGAGGCGAAGAATTGTGGGCGAAGAATTGTGGGTGAAGCATGTTCCTAGACCCCAATTTTTTTTACTATGAATTGACTGCATAAAAATCCTATGGAGCAAAAACAAAAAGTCGACTGTCTCAACTTCAAAAACATTCGATTAATGCCTTTGCGTACCCTAAGACTACAAAAAAATTTAATTTTTCACATTGACGCTAAGAAATATCCATACATGTAGATTAAAATTAAAATTTAAACTTTTTCAGTTTTCTTTTCAGGATATTTCAGAAATTGTATAAATATTGCAAATTTTCAGTTTGTATTCAATCAAACTGAGCACACAAAAACATACTGCTTTCCTAATTTAACCATCCTTTCTTTATGTTGAAACACAATATACCATCACAAGTTAATAAAAATTCGTTTCTTGAGCAACCAATCAATGCAGAACTATGCGATTTTAAAATTGGTTGTCAATTTGTTTTTGTTAGCCAGCGCTTTTGATCCATAAACTACATTTTTTATAAACCCTTGTTTAATAATTTGGTATTATTATTAAAAATTATGATTTTTAGTCTCTTATCCAAGTATTATACGCTTAAACTTCCTGCAAATTTTGATATTTCCTGCAAAATTTACAGCTATAAAAATATGAATCATCACCTTACATGTTAACGCGTTGCCAGAAAGGTCAATAACATAAGCAACCCCAGCCGAACAAGACTTGTCAGTTGTCACATAATGTAAACATGTCATATAAAGAAATGCATTCCTCATAACTCCACCTTGTCCTTGGAACTGAAACTTTCTGCATACAAAATCATGAACGTTTATTATCCAGTGATGGCTAAACTGTTCTTTAAGGACACATTAAAATTGCAGCAGGAGTGTTGTACTCAGGACCAACAGTTTTGGTCGCGCAATTCGTTCATTATATTCATACCAACAAGCGTCAACACTTAAAAGATAGGTGTCTCCGCCATTATCATACAATAGAAACTTATTACTAATCTACAGCTGCACAATACATTACGTTTTAACTTTGGGTTTCCTTGGAATACATAGCTTGTTTTTACGGCCAGTTTTTTAAGTATATTTAACTACAATTTATACGAAAATTAATAGTACAATTCAAACTAAAAGCTTCAGAAAACGAGGTTTAAAAAATTCGAATATTAAAGATTAAATCGCCACCTATAAGGGGTAAATTTTTTTAATGAATACAAATATTTAGAAGTAATCTTAACTTCTTATGGAATGGACACAGAATACATGTTAAATAAACTAGAAAAAGGGAGAGAAAAGAACTTGTTGTTGTGAAGCAAAAGCATATTCTACTTGAATATGCTACTTGGACAAAATTCTAGAGTCTACTTTATTTTACAGTTCGTATTAATTTGCCAGTTTTTTTTTCAATTAGACAAATTTTTAGGGTGTTAATTTCTCAACGAAGAACACTGAACATTAAATACATTGCACATGACAAAAAACGCCAGCAAATTCTATCGATATTAGTAGCAAATCGCCACGGAATTAGACATCAAATCTGTGTATTTTATATAAAAACTTAAGCTTTTTATATAGGTTTTAATTATTAGTGGTTTAAACCAAAACACTGCAAATTCAGCACAATTATTTTAACATATTATTAACTTATTTTAAAGGTAATTTGTCAACAAAAATTATTAAATTTGACTAAATATTAAACAAAATGTATGTAACAAAAATGTTAAAAGTTGACACACAATGCAAGGTTAATTATATTTAATTATTCTCTACATCAAATAAAACAATTTTAAAGTGGATACATTTTGTCCAAATTGTATGTGATTTTGGTGTTTAAATGACACTGTGTACGCATGTCAGATGTAAAATGTTATTATTATTTCAAAATCATAAATCATGAAAAGACCTTTAATGCCTTTACACTAAATATTTCTTCCAATAAACTGCTTTTTTAACGTGCTATTTGCATAATATATGTGATAAATAATTGCATAAATATGAATAATACCATTTGTTCTTTGTGTCTTTTTAAGGGTTTGGTTCAAAAGTTAAATGTCAAAATGTTTATGTAATGTTAGTTTTATTAGTCACAACCGATTTTAAATATGAGCGAAGAATTTTTTTGAATTGGTCTCCATACAACATACTTTAAATATGAATGAAAAAAATCCATAAAAAATTCCTTTTTTTAAATATAAGATACCGCGACATTTTTGAAATGATTTTTATAACGCTGTAAAATTTTTGCCGTTTTAAATAGCAACATATAAAAAAAAATGCAGTTTAAGGTGTGGTCTCCATAATTTTGTAGCTTGCTATGATTCGTTTAAGCGTTTTAAATAATTTACTGTTTTATCAAACTATCAGCACGTTTTTATAAGTAGGAACCGTCTGCTAATTTATACTTTGACCATTACGAAAAACTGTTTTGATTGACCAATCAATCAAAAAATTAAAATTAACGCCCCATGGATTTAAGCAAACACATCCATCAAAGACCCATGCGATGATTTCATTTTAAAAAAATGTACCACAGGCATCCATTAGTAAAGACACAAAAAACGTTTTCTCTAAAATTGTTTTTTACTTTAAAGTTTTGCAATAACTTATTAGACAACTCTCTAAATAACACAATTTATAGTATTTTTTTCTGGTGACAAACGTTATCACAATGATTAAAAACTAATCATGTCCATTTTGATTATTGCGTTACTCTTTTATAGGTGTGTATGATTAAATACAAACATACAGGGTGAGTCATTAGTGCGGGATCGGTCGATTGTGGCTAAACGGTTTGAGATAGAAAGTTGATTCAAGCGCTATTTTGTACAGTTTTTTCTTCCGAACACGATAAAAATATTTTCAAATATACAGGACGAGTCACCTCTCTGAAACTAATAGCAACTTTTATATTTCTAATACAACACCCCATTTTTTATTTAATATTTTTGACAGCCTTGATTTTAGCTTTGCATCAATATAAAATAGGTACTGATAAAGTTGGTTTCTCCTGTTGTTTGATTTTAGGTTAAATAAACGAAAAGTTGCTGGTTTTCAAACAGGTTTATTCGTTGCAAATTTTAAAAAAGATCCGACATGTTTCGCCGATGTTATTTTATCGGCATCCTTAGGGCTAAAAATTATATTTTTTTGTTATTTTTACAAGTTTTTCATTACACATTAAGTTTACAAAAGTTTATAACATAGTTTATTAAAATTACTTAATACTACTTAGATGTTTTTGAAAAGTTGAAAAATGTTAAATTATGTTAAAATTGTTGAACATTTGTGAAAAATTGAATTATCTGTTGATTTTAAAACAACGGTGAAAAGTAAAAACTTGAAATTATAATTATATTGTATACAAAGATTAGCGTAGGTATTGCGAATTTGAAAACATATTAAAATTGTTATTAACTTATTTTTAGACGATACTTTTAGACAAAACAAAATGACAGCACAAACACGTTAAAATGTAACTGTTAAATGAATAGATCTCGTTAATAGGAACCGGTTTGCGAGTTTAATTTTTGATAAACCAAATATTTTTTTTTTCGATAAGATATTGTTATCCATATAAAATAAAGATGTCACTACTTAAAAATACAAAGCTTAGACAAATCAATTGAAACATAAAACTAGTCTAAAAAACTACATTAGAGTACTATATATTATAATGAAAATAGGTACTACAGGTTTTTATGCGGCGTTGTAACTAAAAAAAAAATATTTTCAAAATTTTTCTAGGTTTTGTCTTAATTAAAAAAAATCTCCTGACGTTATTTTTTGAAGTACGCAGTTGTAATTTGATAAGGACATGACTTTCATGATTTTCAAAAGTTCGTAACTCAATTTTTTCAAATGCAAACCCCTGTACTTTCTTATGTTATCGAATTCGCCTTTAAGACAGCTTCATTTTTTGTTAAGTATGTGCTATATCAAAAACTCATACTTGTCGGGATATTCGACATTTTTTTTCTAATCGTTATTGAAGCCAATAGAGTGCCGTAAAAATCGAAAAAACTGACTGTTCACTTCACTAACGTCAAAAACTTGTCATTTGTTTCCTGAATTATTGCATTTCCACAATGAATGTTACTTTACAGGAGCAAATTGATGTGGTTTATTCACCATTTAGTGGATTTCATAATTACTAATAGTAGGTACATACTTAGCCTCGTGGATTCACTTATAACATAAGCAATAAATAAATTGGCAACCAAATCAATTTTATTATTTTACTAGTGTTTCTAAACCTGTGTGGGGTTTGACTTAACTCTAATTGGTCACTGATTTTTCTAGTGCTATTATGGGAATCTTCAACAACACTCGTCAACATCAAAAATTCATTTTCTTCATTGGAAATATTCTTCCTGCGATCAGTTTTTTTATAATCCACATGCCAGGTACGTACAAATCTCTCCTTCAACTTTTCAAAAGCATCTCGTTTTGGATAGCGTCTATCAGGATATCGTTGTGCGTAAATCCTTGCCGCTAGCAAAGGATCTCTTTCACTTTTTCCCAGGCAATAAACCATATCAATTTGCTCTTGTAAAGTAAAATTTATTGTGGAAATGCAATGATTCAAGAAATAATTGACAAGTTTTTGACGTTAGTGAAGTGAATAGTCAGTTTTTTTTTCGATTTCCACGGCACTCTATTGGCTTTAATAATGATAAGGGAAAAAAATGTCGAATATCTCGAAAATTATGAGTTTTGTGTACAGGACATACTTAACAAAAAATTAAGCTCTCTTAAAGACGACTTTAATGACATAAGAAATTCAGGGTTGCCTTTGAAAAAATGGAGTTACGAACTTTGGAAAATCATAAAAGTTGCCACCTATTTATGAACACCCTGTACTCGTGATTCAAACTTTTTCATATCGAACGAATAGATCAATGTTTTCTGCATGTCCTTACCAAATTACAACGCTGTATTTCGATAAATAAGTTTGGGAGAATCTTTTAAAAAATGACAACCTTAAAAATTTTTGAAAATATTTTGTTTTAGTGGCAAGGCCTCATAAAAACCTGTAGTATCTTATATTGATGCAAAGCTAAAATAAAGGCGGTCAAAAACATTAAATAAAAAATGTATTTGAACTATGAAAGTTGCTATTGGTTCCAGCGAGCTGACTCACCCTGTATATTTGAAAATATTTTTAACGTGTTCGGAAGAAAAAACTGTATGAAATAGCGTTTGAATCAACTTTCTATCTCAAACCGTTTAGCCACAATCGACCGATCCCGCACTAATGACACACCCTGTATAAATGTTACTATTATTATTACGATCTAGGTTGTTTTCCGTATACCTACTAAAACTTAAATTATCGTTAGCGTATACAGGGTGCCCATTTTTCTAACCTGTTGTATGGGTAACTCCGTTAATATTGGAGATACAGAAACGTTTAAATTAGCAAATTTGTGCAGAATTTAAAGGGAAATCTGATGCCATTTTCAAATTTGACCTACGTCATCAACTTTTTGAAATATTTTGAAAAAACTGAAAAAGGTCGATTTTTTCAAACTTGAATAATTTCGTAACCATATAAGTTGGAACAAAAATAAAAATTGGCTTTTACAGATATTTTTACGTAGATTTTAAATATGTTAACAAAATTTTCATAGCACTCTCGATTTCCGAATTATAGCACAAACTTGCATTTTTTTAAATGGGAGTCATAGTTCGCTGTGGTCTTATTAAAAAGGTTATTTTTTTCTCGTTTCAATGATATAAGGTTTGTTATGCTTTACTCTTGTAGTTTTTCTTTAAATAAGCAAAAATCATTTTACATGTTCACAGCCTACTAATAGATGGGAGTTATCCCGTGTTGATGTTCTTTTTTTTTCGATGTGACATTTAAGAGTTGTCTCTTATTGTTAGTGTAGCAGTTATTAGCCAGTTACAAATTTTAAAAACAAAACCTCATAGTTTGTCAAATAAAATTTATTGTTTGTTATACCTACGTATGTCTCTCTCTCGTGTTAATCAAAATTTTTGTTTATTATAAATTTCAAAAACAATGTTTTTTAATGAAGAAATATTATCAGGCTTTTTGGTATAACCGTATTTTTTTAAATTGGTTTCTAATAACGAAAATAATTTCTTTCTTGGTTTGCTCCTTTCCATAAATCTTTGCAAATACATTTCACTTGAATTTCTACTATTTCTATTACAACCTTAGTAATAGAAAAGCATGTGGTTTTTTTCTTCATTAGAACACATTGTTTTTGAAATTTACAATAAACTCAATCAAAAATTTTGATCAACACGAGAGAGAGATTTATACGTAAAACAAACAATAAATTATATTTGACAAACTCTGAGGTTTTTTTTTTAAATTTGTAACTGGCTAATAACTGCTATACTAACAATAAGAGACAACTCTTAAATGTCACATCGAAAAAAAAAGAACATCAACACGGGATAACTCCCATCTATTAGTAGGCTGTGAACATGTAAAATGATTTTTGCTTATTTAAAAAAAAACTACAAGAGTAAAGCATAACAAACCTTATATCATTGAAACGAGAAAAAAATAACCTTTTTAATAAGACCACAGCCAACTATGACTTCCATTTAAAAAAATGCAAGTTTGTGCTATAACTCGGAAATCGAGAGTGCTATGAAAATTTCGTTAACATATTTAAAATCTACGTAAAAATATCTATAAAAGCAAATTTTTATTTTTGTTCTAACTCATATGGTTACGGAATTATTCAAGTTTGAAAAAATCGACCTTTTTCAGTTTTTTCAAAATATTTCAAAAAGTTGATGACGTAGGTCAAATTTGAAAATGGCATCAGATTTCCCTTTAAATTTTGCACAAATTTGCTAATTTAAACGTTTCTGTATCTCCAATATTAACGGAGTTACCCATACAACAGGTTAGAAAAATGGGCACCCTGTATACATCATTTTCAATCACGTAATCGCACTCTCTTTAAAAGCATTTTTAAATACAAGACAATATTTGTAGGAAATTTTGTTTTTTCACGCTATTCCTTATTTTCAGCTTTTCCGGAAGATCGTTTGATTTTCAAAAAATTTCACTGGACCAAAGTTGTAGCCCATAAAATTTGCTATCCGGAATGGGCCGTCGGTTTTTTTGTACAACCTTTCGTTTTAAAGATACAGCGGTTGCAAAGTCTAAAAAACAATTAAATTTTGTAAGTTTTTTAAATTTTTTTGTACAAACTGCTTTATAACTCTCAAACCATTGCCTGTAGACAAAAAATAAATAAAACTAATTTTGTAGAAAATTTCATGCTTTATTAAAAAGCTGCAAGGTATTTTACGATAAAATTGATATTTTCGGCGACAGAGTCTTATGAATGCAGAAGTGTAAAAAAATCAAGTAAGTGTTGATATCAGCTTAGCATTTGATTTTAGGAAAAAATTTTACTTGAAATTTTTTCTTAGAAAAAGATCCTCTATCACCACTTAAAATATTCGCGGTGATAACGGGGACACCCTGTATAACAATATTCATTTTATTTATTAATTTTGCAGGGTGGTAGCGGAGCCTTCGTTTGCAAATATGCTTGGTATATTAATTGTTGTAAATTGTATTCCAGAATGAAATGACTGAAAATACACATAGACGTTAAAATCTACGTGGCAACATATTGAACTTCACAAACTTTAGCGAGATAGGTTTGTGACCTCAACACTATTGACTTGTATGACGTAATATTTATTTAAAAGGAAGGAAATAAATAATGTTACAGCGTTTTATTGTTGAGTTGCCAGTTATTTTTATTAAAAAAGCAAATAATTTAAATAAATATGTATGTGAAAAGGAAGACGACAATACTAACGTATTTTTGTGATTTATTTTGTCACTTTTAAAAATCTATTGCTAACAAATTCTCTAATGCGATTTATTGTCGATTGTGCTTTGTGTGTTAACTTTGTGTTTCACAAGACAAGAATTTTAAGAGACCCATATCTGAAATACAATGACCTTAAGTTACTGCTAAGGTGGTCGAATAATTTGACTTTAATTTGCTACCATTTTACTTATAATTAAACAAATCAGGCTGGTTAAAATTGTCAAATTATTAAACACCATAGTTTAACAGCGAGTCGACCCAGCTCGGATAAGTAACAGGAACGACCTAATGTAATTTTTTATGCATATGTGACCGCGGGCAGTACATACACAACAATTATACAACGATCAGATACAAAATTCTGGACCACTGAAGCAGCAAGTGTCTGCGATAATAATGATTAATGTGTTGTAATGCTAATGAACAATGATTTTGTTATACCTAAATACTTAACAATAGTGTATAATGCATCGATCATTAATTATATGTGTGGACTGGAACGTTCGAATACTAGCAGGACTTGAGTAACAGGGAATTTACAATCGGTAGCAAAGTGAATAATTGTGTAATGCCGTTATTATCGATTCCTTTAATCTCAACAGACCTACTAAATTAAAAAGCAATGGTTAAAGAACTTTCTTAAATATGTAATTATATTCTTCTCGGGCGGTGCATTAACTTTTGAAATATGTGTTGTGTATTTTACTATTAAGAATCCAAGATTCCGATTGCTAATAGACCTATATTATTGTTTAAAAAAAAACATGTTCCAATTAATTTTACAACAATAGTGTTGTGGAGCAGCGATGGGCAAACTTTTTTTGAAGAGGGCCAGTTTGCGCAAATAGTGTGACTAAAATGGCCGCACTAAAAAAAAAAATTACAATAACAACTTATTAATTATGTGTAAGTTGGGAGCGACAAAAAATTAAGGTATAAAAAAAGCTATACATACATATTATAGACATTTTTAATAATATAGTAATTCATGGAGGGCCGCATGTAAAACTGCCAAGGGCCGCATGCGGCCCGCGGGCCGCGCTTTGCCCACCGCTGTTGTAGAGCATTTATTATTTAGTTTAGGTTTTTCATCTATGTTGTGTAGGTATACTTAGGGCATCCAAAATTACCAATTTTGTTTAAACCGGTAAACGGTAAATAATTTGAGTAAAAACCGGTTTACCCAGGTCTGTGCAACCTGCGGGCCAGGGGTCGCGTGCGGCCCCTCCTACATTTTTATGCGGCCCGCGGCCCAGTAGTTGTATAGGGGAAAGCGGGGCAGAACGGAACCACGGGGCAGAACGGAACCGCTTATTTTTTGAATTATACCGTGGCACTAACTAAGAAATTTTTTAGGAACTATTAGTGAAGCATAACAAACAGACTGACGATATTTTTGTCATTCTGGACAATTCTGGATAAGCGTATTCGCACGTGTCCCGTATTTGCTTGTGTTATCGTTCTTTGTTGTAATTGATTGTCATCATCATATGCAAATTAAGCAAAAACTTTAATTTTATTACATTTTTTCTTGATATATCCTTAAACTACGAGTCTTGGACTACGCTCCTGTGTATTTACTGTTGTATATTTCATCAACCATTCTAGAGGAATTTGAACTGTACCTAACTTCAACGGATGGGGCAGGACAGACCGGGGCACAACGGACCGAGGTTCCATTCTGCCCCATGTCCGATTTTTCTTTCTTATTTCTTTTCTGAATATGTTTCATTGTACTGTAACCTTCTGTTGACACTATCAATGATTTAACAGACAGAATAATGAAAATATTTTTTTTAAATATTTTTGTTTCATTTAATTAATTTTAAGTTTGTTAAGCATATATCTTTGAAAGATCTACATTATTATTATTACGTTGTTCGAATAATAAGCTCAATTACGTCTACTATGACTACTTTGATTGTTTTTAACAAATTAAACAATTTTGCAAAGAAGGTTCCGTTCTGCCCCAACCCCGGGGCAGAATGGACCGTTTGTCATTTTTTTTCTTGCTGAATTTATACTTTATAGTTTGGGATTATTTTTTATTTTGTAATTAAATTTTAAAAAACGAATAAACAGAGAATACAAATACAAAGCTTCAGATTTTTCCTACCTTAAATTAATAAATTACAACTATTTATATATTAAAGTGTCCGTTCTGCCCCGCTTTCGCCTATTACAAGCATTATTGTTTTTAAAGAGTAGGTATAACTTTAAGTGTCAAAAAAAGCTTAAAAAAATATGAAAAACAGGTGATTTAAAAAGAGAAAGAATAATGGAAATGAGGAGTACATATAAAGTTAAATGTTACTGAAAAATTATTAGATTTGGTAAGGATCAAAGGAACTACAACAGCTGAAAATCTCTATTTTGTATCAGGGTTGGCCTGATTTAAATCAATTGGTTTAAATCACGATTTAAATCAAAATTTTTCTATTTTCACGATTCAACGTCACACGTCACATCAACATTAAATACACGTTTTACTTCCACCCACTTGCCTATTGGCATCTTAGAGATCGGGGAGAATAAAGTCGCTACAGGATTGTTTTTGTTAGAGACGCATTCCGGTAGATTTAATTTGTACAATTTCACAATAATTTTTAATTTTAGTGTCTAAAGATCTACAGCAGTTCAAAAAGTCTGCAACAATTGGAATAGTTTTTTATTATTGATTTTTTCAGAAAATTGATCTAAAACTAATTTAAAGATGGAGAACAATTCATATGACATTGGAATTTAACGATTTTAAAAATATTCGCAAAAGTAAAGAGCCCTTATTTTAAGACTTACAAAAAAATTAATTGGAAAAAATTGTTCAGAGATCAAAAATATGACTTAAAGCGTAATACAAAATTTGAAGCTAAAATTTTATTTTCGATTTTTATAGTGCCTAGTTTCAACCAGGGTTGATAAAAATCATGATTTTTTTTTAAAAATCAAAAAAATCGATTTATTTGATTTAAATCAGATTTTTTTGATTTAAATCAGATTTTTTAAAAATTAAATCAAATGTTCATATTTGCATGCTATTTCTGTTTTGTGCTAATATATTTAATAACCAATATATTTAATTCATTGGAGAATTTTTGTTAAAATAAAAAATTAAATATAATGAATAAAAATTTCGAAAAAAATCAGTGCTAAATAGTGATGTTATATATAATTAAGTCTTTGTCTTAACAAGCAATAAACAGTATGATTATATTTATATTTCAAAGTGTAGTATATGATCTACAAAACCATGCTTGCTATTCATCATCAACTATATCTGACCTGTGATCGAATTCTATGCCTGAAAATACTTGTCTAAACATGCAAATGCAGTTTTGTATGTAAGGGTATCCCAGATTCTGTTATTCAGTTCATTTTAGTTAGCAAACGTGTACACATCACATAAATAAACGCAACATAATGTCAGGAAGGAAAAGGGATAGTGTTTGGCAACATTTTATAGAAAAATCAAACAAATTGAAAGGGAAAGCTGGGAGCAGAGCAGTTTGTAAATATTGCAAAGAAGAAATACAAGGTCTGGTACAAAGATTAAAAGCACACCGTGAAAAATGTCAGAAGAAACAAATGCATATGAATGAAGTTACTGAATGTAATACAGAAGATACTGACACAGATTCTAATCCTACCACCATAGAAACAAGTCAACCGAAAGAGTTTTTTGATCCACAACCTAATACGTCTAGAATGGATACAAATACAAATATAAGCTCACCAACTGCTAAAAAAAAAAAAGAAATGACTGAAAATTTATTAATGAAATCATTTGTAGTGCGTACTTCTAACGAGTTAAAGAAAAATCTTGATAGACAAATCGCAAAAGCTATTTATGCGACAAATAGTAGTTTCAGATGTATCGAACAACCAGAAGTGATAAAAGCAATCGAAATGTTACGGCCAGGTTATTCACCACCTTCTAGGTTCGCTGTATCTTCAACATTATTAAATGAAGTGTACATGGAAGAAAAAGAAAAATGTCTTGCAAAATTAACAAATAGTTCGGTTTGCCTTTCCTTAGATGGTTGGTCAAATGTACATAACGAACCGATAATTTGCGCTACTGTAACAACAGATTATGGATCAACCTTCCTCCTTGAAAGTATAGATACATCAGGACATGCACATACAGCCGATTATTTAACAAGTATAGCAATCAGTTTAATAAATAAGTGCAAAACTCAATATAATTGTGCAGTTTCAAGTTTCGTTACAGATAATGCAGCTAATATGAGCAAAATGAGAGAAAACATTAAAAATGAAGTAACCGATGTAAATGTGATAACCTATGGATGTTCAGCACACATTCTAAATTTACTTTCCAAGGACTTGCAGATACGCGATATTAAAGAAAATGTTGTGCATGTTGTTAAGTATTTCCGTAATAATCATTTGGCAAGTGCTAAATATAAAGCTGCCGGAGGTAAGGCGTTAATATTGCCTCAAGACGTAAGATGGAATACTCTTGCAGATTGCTTGGAAATATTTACACAAGAATGGCAGAAATTGTTACAAATTTGTGAAGAGAACAAAGACCAAATTGATTCTTTAATATTCCAAAAGGTGTCTAACATTAAACTGAAACGATCGGCAGAAGATTTTTTAAAAATAATAAAACCAATTTCCGTAACTTTAGACAAATTACAAAGAACAGATGCATTTTTAGCTGATGCTGTAGAAGCATGGAAAGAACTTGAGGCTGTTTTTGATGGTACTATTACATTAAATATTAAACAAATGGCTGCATTTCAAAAACGATATGCTCAAGCTTTGACACCGTACCATTTTTTGGCTTATTTATTAGACCCTAGAAAAACAAAATTTCTTTTAAAATATAATGAAAAAGACGCAGCTTTAAAAGTAGCAGCAGAAAGTTACCCACACAGTGGTTTATTACCCATAATAATAAAATTTGAAGCTAAATCTGATCCATTTAAATCTGTTATGTTTAGTGAGGAAATTATTAATAATGTTACTCCAATACAGTGGTGGAAATCACAAAAAGATGTTTCCGATATTAATAAAGTGTTGCCAATATTAACACAACTAATGTGCAGTGTAACTTCTTCGGCCTCAGTTGAAAGAATTTTTTCAACATTTGGATTGGTCCATTCGACAATAAGAAATAAACTGGGAACTGAAAAGGCTGCAAAACTGGTATTTTTATTCCAACATTACAATACCAAAAATTTATAAATGTATATTATTATATATTATTTTAAATGAATTACGTTTCGTTACGTTACGTATAAGTATGTATTTAATACGTATATACATATAAGAACTGTTGTTTTTTTTTTAAATACTTATATACATAAATACCATATACCTAATGTTTTTTTATTTGAGAAAATAAAATTTTGTTTTGTTATAAATGTTTTATTACCTACTCATATAATAAGTGATTTAAATTGATGTTTTTTTTTTCACTTGATTTAAATCGTGATTTAAATCATGATTTAAATCTGCTCAACCCTGGTTTCAACATTTAATAAGTTTGCAACTAATAGAAAAGTTTTTTATTATCGATTTCTCGAAAAGTTGGTGCATGGTCTAAAACCTATTTGTGTGGTAAAATTACTTCAAAAATTAAAATTGAAATTTTAACATAAAATTTTACCTTTGGTCGAATTTGTATATTCTAAACAATCTTCCTTTATGAAGTTTTTTTGTAACTCTTAAAATAAGGCCACTTTATCTTGTGAATATTTCTGAAATCGCTAAAATCTAGTGTCGTACGAATTTTTATGAAACTTTTTTAAAACTAGTTTTAGGTCATGCACCAATTTTTATCAAAAATAAAAGTTTCTAAAAAATTAAAAAAAAAACACTTTTTTATTTGTTGCATACTTGTTGTATAGTTGTAATAAGGCAAAATATTCAAGTTTCTTATAAAAAAATCAAAAATTCGTGATTTTTAAATATAAATCAATGATTTGTTAAATAAAAATAAAATTTTGTCTAACCCTGTTTTGTATTAAAAACTGGTTTAGAAATAAAAAATGAGAAAATCGCTTTGAATGAACTACGCTTCTGACTAAGACATTTAAAACAGATTTTTTTAGGGAATTCTTTCTATGTCACTGATTGTGAGTTTCTGATACTGAAAATTGATGCGCGAAAAAAAAATCAGTTTCAAAATTTCACTCTTAGTAGAATACCATATCAACTAAAAAGTGGTGGGGCCAGTTACGATTTCATAAAATTTGCAATTGGCCTTTTGGCTTAAAAGGCTGCACGGGCCCGGGTTAACCGATAAATTACCGGCTATTTTTTTAAATTGAAAATTTCGTGCGATTGTGCTACTACGTATAAGCAAGCAATATTTTTATAGTATGTGCAAAGTAGCGATTGTAATACCGGTAAACCGGTTTACCGGTAAATCGCAAAAAATGCTCTTCAAATTTTACCGGTAATTTGTCAGTTTTTTACCGGTAATTCCGGTAATTTTACAATATCTTTCTAATCATGATAAAAATCTAAATCAAATAATCGAAAAAAAATTGACGTATTTTCAAAGAGAAAAAAAAGGGAAAATCATACAAATGGCATATGATTGTTTGATTGTTTACTCACTACACGACTAGGGATTGTAATAAATCGCAAAAAAATCTCTTCAAATTTAACCGGTAATTTGCCAGTTTTTTACCGGTAATTCCGGTAATTTTACAATATCTTTCCAATCATGATAAAAATCTAAATCAAATTATCGAAAAAAAATTGACGTATTTTCAAAAAAATAAATAAGGGGAAAGCATACAAATGGCATATGATTGTTTGATTGTTTACTCACTACTCGACCAACAAGTGTAGTAGAATCCGAAAAAGCTTTTTCCGCAACTGGATTATTTTGTACAAAAATTAGGTCGCAATTAGGAGACGATAGTTAAGATAAATTATATTTTCTACGTGGTTATTTTTTAAGAAAAGTTTAAAATAAAAAATATTGTTAATAGTTTGACAACATAGGTACATATATATATATATATTATGTTAAATCATTTTATATTTTATGTTCAGAATAGTTTTATTTTCATGTGTTTTTAATGCTGAATTACATTTTTTGTAATATTTTTATTTTATATATTATATATTGTCATTTTATATTGTGTTATATTAATATTACATAAAAATATATTAGATACCTACGTTAATGGCTGTTAACTAATATATTGTATGAAACTGATTGATAGTTTGTGCTTCAAGTATCTGAATCAGTTCCATAATAAATAAATGTATATAAATATATTTATTTTTAATATGGTTTTCGGAGTTTATCCGGGTAATATTTAAATTAGCTCGACGTTTCGGCAAGCTCTCACTATAGGGGAGACGCGGATAAACTCCGAAAACTACATTAAAAATGTTAGTAACCGTAAAAAATCTAAAAGGAAACAATATAATATAAATATATATAATAATATGATTTACCGGTAAATTACCGGTAAACCGGTTTTGATTGACAGTTTTACCGAATTACCGGTAATTCAAAAAATCGGTAAATTTACAATCCCTAGTGCAAAGGTATTAACAATGACCTATTAAGTTTTAATAAAAGTTTAATACATTAACAAAAAACCAATAATCATATACATCATTTCTTTATAAATAAAGCAAAATCATTCACAGAGCATTAACAATAACATTAAGTTGTAATAAATTCTTTCAAAGAGATAATTAACAATAACAAATACGAAATAAGTTTTAATACACTAACAAAACAATAATCAATTCTTGTAACAGACCAGACTCGGCAAAACACTTTTATATTCAGATCCAGATCTTTCTGATAGTTAAAATGTGCAGGCAGTTGACAAATCGTATCTAATGTCTTATCACTCAGACTTGTTCAAGTTTTCGTATTTCGTATTTGTTGTCAAAATTTACCGATAATTTCGATAATCATATTGGCCGGATAACCGTTTACCGGTGATGAAACCCTAGTTGTATAACAGTGCTAAAGAAACATTCAGTTATTCTAGGTTTAATATTTATGAAGATATTAAATATTTACGGTAAGAAAATTTTGATGAATGTGTATGAATGTTTAGAATGTAAATGTTGCAAAAACAAAATTTTTAGTTAACTGTCTCTGTTAATTAGTCGCCAACTGCAACTGATTCGTGTCGTTCACGTGGCCGTAACTGTAATGTTCTATAATTATGTGTAGTACTTCATGTCCATTAAAATGACTTTTCTTGTGGTACTTGGAGCAACGGTGCGGAATTGATTATTTCCATTTACTCTACAAGATGTATGTAACGACCGAAATAGTTTTTGCACTTAAAACATTGCGAAAGGCTTTGTGTTTCTATTGTAAATCGTAAAATTTCAATGCCTTTTCGCTTAAACAAAGAACCATTTTAAAAACAATAAAAGCATTTAGGTGTCGACTTTCAAAATGGGGCGTAAAACTCACCATCTACACTCGACTATTAACAAAGATAAAAGGTAGGTAGTGGGTATTTAAATTTTTGAATGTATTAAAATATTCGTAAAACGTGTTTCGTCAATTGGTGAAGTGTGTCGGTTGACTGAAGAAGAAAATTTATGGTAGTTATTAAAAATTTATAGCAAAATATAAATTTAGATATTTATCTAAGCTTTTAACTAGATCTAAATAATTTAAACACCTCCTCTGGCGCTTCTTGTCAAACGACTACTTTTTTAACCTTTACATACATGGTGTCCCAAATTCGAGTAAATGCATGGGGATATCGCTTATCTTAAGAGCTACGAGGTCAATTAAATTAGGGAAAAGTTGCGAAATTTGATGCTCATCAAATATCTGCAAAGAAAATGTTCATAGCTGTCTTAGTTCATCAGTTATTCAAGAAAAACTGAAAAACGTACTAGGTTCATGCAATTATAAATTAAAAAATAATTTAAAAGTTATTCAAAAGTGGTTTTTGACAGTAAATTTTAAATTATTTATATTTGGATCATTATGCAAGAGTTATTTATTTTAGATATATTATTTTTCAACAAAGTAAAATGCCGTACAAAGATAATGAGATAAAACAGAATTATAATAAAACAAATCACCCTTACAAAATTGATGTATTGATAAGTCCCCTTTTTAATAATCTAATTCAATATCCCAATAAAAAGGTAAATCAACAACATGAACAAAACAAAAAAAGTGTATTTGGCAATCTGATTAAATAAAAAGAAAGGTTATAAGCTTGAATACTGTAATAGTAAAACTTATTTCAACAACTTAATGCTTAATGGCGACAGTTTTATGTTGCAATCTCTATTCTATTGTTCAAAAATTCAATTTAACACTTACATTTGTATTTCAAACTCCTTGCACGGTCATTTCTATATGAAAGTGCCTTGAAATGACTATTTGTTTTATTAATTGAATTGTTAAATGAATTTATACATCAAATAAACCATAATGAAATGTGATATAAACAAACGGTTTGTTAAACAGATAAGCAAGCCAACGTATTTTTTAATTAAGTTCCATAAAATTGGCTGCAAAGAACAAAATTTGCATTACATACTTCTGGATAAGGCTAGTGGGTGCTGTTCCCGAAGATTTTTTCAATCCCGGGAGTCGGGATAGAAATTTCGTAAAATCCCGGGATTTCCCGGGAACCGGAAGATTTTATTTGAAAAAATATTTTAATATTAAACCTTTATATTAGAGAAATTTTATTTTTTATTGAAAAAAAATTATTAAAAATTTGAAAAACAAAACCATGTTTTTTATTTCATTATTTAAAAAAATTGAAAAATCAAAAACATTTAAATTTAAAATTTAAAAAACAGGAAAGTGTTTAAATTTACGATTAGCATTCGATGCAAACGTATATTTTTAGCATTCTCATTGTTAATATTCCGTTCCTAATAATTCTTTTCGTGCTCATCAGTCTCGTGTCGTGTTTTAAAACGTGAATCTCGGGAGTCGAGATTATAAAAAGCAGCTAATTTCCCGGAAAATCCCGGGAAGCACCCACTACTAGGGAGTAGGGACCCACAGATAATTCTTTTCTAATTATTGATAGCTGCACCTGCACCTTAAACAATTCACTAGTCACGTTTTACAAACAATTGTCAGTTATAATATATTAAGGGAACATTATTTTGCCGGTAAAATTATTGACAAAAGTTTGTTACTTTGGTAACATCCTGAGACAAAAGACATTTTGTCGAGGGATGTTACCTATAAGTAACAAACTTGAGTTAAAATTTTTCCTGCAAAATAATGTTCCGAAATATATTTGATTAGACTATTTCCCAAATAAGATACCAAAAATAATTACAATTTTCGTTTATTATTTGTTAAAATTTTCGATAGCGTACTAACCTACTAACCTCTGTAGCAGCATTTAAATCGTAACTCCTTTCCTTGCAAAATTTTTCAAATTGTTTCCATATTGACGTTTTGGATGCAACAGTATTTTTGGGAGTTATATTTGCAACAGTTTTTTGTATTTCTTCTATGGAAGTTATTCCAAAACGGCTCATCTTAAAAATATTTTACAACTGTCAAACATCTGTAAACAAACAACCAGGTTGCTAAGGATATAATTGACATGACAACGGGATGTTTTCGCTATTTTGGAGGTGAAAAAAGCCCTAGGGCTTTTTTCGCTTAAAAATGAACGTGATTGGTCAAAACATTAAGGCGTGACTATAATTTGACTAAAGTGATTGGTTTCTATGGCCATGAGGGGAATAGTCAACGAAAAATAATAATTTAAGTAAAACACTAATATATATATAAATAGACAAGCATAGGTATACGTTAAATTCTTTGTATTATTTTAAAGGTAAAAATGTTACATTACAATAAAATTGATTACTTGGTAACTTAACTGTTAAAAAATACTACTGTTCTGTAAGGCTTCTAAATTTCCTTGAAACTTTTTTCTCCACAAATTTTTTGCTGTGTGTAAGCCAGTGTTTCTCAAACTTTTTACTCTGAGGACCCATTCCAAAATTAAAAGCTTACAGGGGCCCCAATGAATTGTTTGGAGGCAATATTTTTGCCTGGAAAATAAATTAAGATAATTTGTGAACATTATGAGTGGAATTGGGGGGGGCCCTTCAGTGGAATTTAGGGAGCCCCAGAGGTCTGCGAAACACACTTTGAAAAACACTGGGCTATACCATTGTTTCACAAAATTTTTACTTTGAGAACCCCTTCCAAAATCAAAAACTTACAGACGCCTCCAATAAATTTTTTGGTAGACAACATTTTTGTTTTCTTAGCATAGCAAATAAATTTGCATGTACTTCGAACGTTATGAAAAGACTCGGGGGATTCAGGGATCCCAGGGGCCCGCAGAACCCTTCTTCAGAAACAAATCATTTACAAGCATTATGTAATCCATAATATTTGGTTGAATGTAAAATTTTTTGTCTACATATTATTTATTGTTGGTAAAATAAATGAATTATTTTTCTACTTATTATTTACTGTTGGTAATATAAGTTAATTGTTTTTTTTTACTAACAAGTTTTTTTTGGATATCATTCATTTCGAATTTTATTTTAATAAAAATAAGAGTGTTACTTTATTTGTAATCACAAAAGTAATTATGAATACTTACAATCTTCCAATTGTTAATTTAACACGTTGTAGCTGGGGGTTTAATAGAAAAATCATTGTAATATAAACAATGTACGTTTTTAAATGCCTTTATCGCATTTAAATGTGAATACGGCATAGCTTATTAACCTTTCGAATATTGCATGTGGGCTGTAATGATAGTGTTTGTTGGTAGATTGCAATTACCACATACAATGAGCGACACCCTCCGCGTGAGTAAGAGGCGTTCAGTATGCTGCTGTCTGCTTTTTTAAAATTTTGTTTTATTATACCCGGCCATATCATAATTGTTCCCATACAACGACTTAACTGAATTATTGAAAAAATTTAAAAAAAAATAAATACGCAGTAAGAACAAGTTCTTCACCATTATTTCATTTAGTTCGTTGACTGTCATTTGAGGTTATTAATAGCCAAAAAATCTTCGAATACCTAGAAGTGTCGTTAACAAATAAAAATGAGGAAGAAAAAGCAATCAATAAGCGGAAGGAAAGAAAGCAAAAATTTGATTTTTTCATACTGCGATTCGTCCAATAGTTTTCTATAAAAAAAGATACTAAGAAGAATTTATGGAGGCATGTATTAATTGTGCTAAATAACATCTTTCATGCTGGAGAACTATTGGATTTTGAAAAATGTAGATGTTTTGGTCTAATTTTGAGTCTCGGCTGACTCATTTTATGTGTAGTAGGTACTTTTACTGTTCGTTATAACATGGTGGTTAGTATATTGAAGACTTTTTCGTTACATGAATGTTATAAAGAAAGAAAACTGTTGTTATTTTATTGTCACATTAATAGCTCTTTTAATAAATGTCTTGCTATTTAACAACGACTGATTTCAAAGGTTCCCTACCGAGCTTAAAGTAGAAGCACGTGTTGAAACCATTGCGAAAGAATAATAATATCGAATACAAAAAAACGACAGACCACTTCACATTGCATATATTTCTGTTGGAGTTCGCAACGGTAATACTAACTAATAAGCTACTTGTTTGCTCCTGAACAGAAGACAATGTTAATGGAACTGCACCCTGCGGTTGCGTGTAAACAATGGTACATTAGAGAACAATAATATTTTTTGATATAAATAATTATGCTGACCTCATAACCATTTCTGTAGCTACGACATGAAGCATATAGCACTCAAGTGTTCCGACCGACCACTTGTGCTGTGCTGTACAATATAACATTTCACAAGTACGTAGCCAGCTCACTATAAGAGTTTTACAAGTGCCCAACAGGGTCGTACTTCATAATTTTTGCATAATTTAGACACTTAACTAACAGTAGACATAAAAAAATTTAATGTAATTTAGTTAACGACAGTTTTTTTAAGAAAACATTATTTGCTCCATAGAAAAAGTCGATTGCATATGGAACGGCTATACAGGGTGGTCCACATAAAAGGGCCACTATTGGGATCTCGTAAACGGTGAGAGCTACCAGAAGTTTAAATTAGACAAATTGTTTTTCTTTCTGAGACCTACTCAGTGATGTTTAAAAAAAGTTCCATGGCACGCTAGATAATTGACAAACATCAAAATGCGTACTTTTTCAAATCGTTAATAACTCTGTTATACTTGATGGTAAGAAAATATTTTTCGGAAAAAAGTTGTAGGGGAAGTTGGGGTAAGATGACGAACGGGGTAAGATGACGAACGATTTTTACAGGCAATCCATCAAAAACTCAAATTCAAAATTTTTACTACCATCTGGAGGTTAGTAGACGAAGTTAATATTAGCTGATAAGATTTTAATATAGTTCAAATTTCTTCCTTTAAAAGCAATTGTTTGTCATCACATGTTCGGTTACAATATTTATTGCCGGTGTTTAGTGTTTTTTTGGAAAACTCGGGTAAAAACAAATTGAATTTTGCTGTAGGTTGTACATTACCTGTGATAGTATTGGTATTCTGTTTAAATTTTATAAATCTTTTTGTAGTTTTTTATGTAAATTAGAAAAACATTTTTAATATGTAGTGGGGTAAGATAACGACTCGTCATCTTGCCCCAGCAACCAGTAAGCACTGTTTTTGGTAATAAAATTTTATTACATCCAGAACGTCAATGCCAAGAACCTACAAAAAAAAAAAGACCAATCGTGGTCAGTGGTCTCAAGGCGCAATGATAGCGGCTATGCACGACATTGAAGAAGGAACTACATCCTGCAATGCAGCTGCTGCTGCTGAATGTTTCTGACCATATCAATGGTAACATTGGTGGAGATAGTAATGGTAATATTGGTAGGGAGATTCCTGATGAAAACTCAGATGATTCAGACTTTTCTTCAGATGGCAATATTCCGTTGAAGCAAATGAAAAGCTATGCTTTGTTTACGCCTGTAAAAAATGATGGAGAACCTGAACCTTCTTCATCATCAAGGATTGTAAAGGGCAAACTATTTACCTCTAAAGGAACAAGCCCTAGCTGCTCAAAGTCGAAATCTGACACCTCACTGTGGAAAATCAGACCCTTACCAACTATTAATCGTCCTGTTCAAAATAATAAAAAAACTCTCAGCGAGCGTAATTACTGGCACTCCCATAAAAAATCAATTAGAAGAGAAAGACAGGTTAGCAAAACAGAAGGGAGGAAATGGGCCTAATGAAAAAACAACTGAATCTTTATCCTATTATTGTCTAATCTGCCACAAACCTTATACAGAACCACCAGCGACAGACTGGATTCAGTGTTGCAAATGTCAAGAGTGGTGCCATGAAGACTGCACCACTTATAATGGCCAAGGACAATTTATTTGTGTTATATGTATGTAGGCGCCATCTTACCCCATTATGTTCGTCATCTTACCCGCACTATGGGGTAAGATGACTAAAATGACATTTTTTGTTTATGTTTTTTTATTGTAATATTGGAAGCGCTGTTTAGTTTAAAATCATAGGGAATTCAAAGGTAATTCACCAATGTATGTATTCGTCATTTTTATTTAATTATATCATTTTTCTCTTGGCCAAAACTTAATTTTCTTGTTAACCTAGTCGTCTTACCCCAACTTCCCCTACCCACTGTAAAATAAAAACTTTCATTTGTTTTACTATTGTTTAAATTCAGGACAATCTACAGCTTCATAGGGATTTTTTGATGAACACTATTTGTTTTAAGCCTAAATATCAAATAAATATATCAAACTTTTTATTATCTAGCGTGCAATAGAACTTTTTTTAAACATTAAGCATCACTAAATAGGTCCCAGAAAGGACAACAATCTGTCTGATTTAAACTTCTCTGAGCTCTTACGGTTTACGAGATCCCCATAGTGGCCCTTCTATGTGGACCACCCTGTACATAAAATTCAAGTGCTCTCTGATATATTAAATAATAAAAACATAATATAACAAATTTAAACTCTTTACAGTTAAAACACTTTTAATAGAATTTACGAATATTTACTTCCATAATCCGGAATATTTAAGATCTCTTGCTCAATGTAATTGAAACACTTTGATGATCAATCAATAAGCTGTGGACAAAATTATATCAAATGACGTCAATTAGGTATTATTAGCCAAAGCAAATCATTTGTCCTAATTGAGGTTCTTCACTGCTGGTTACTATAGTATATCTCAAATAAAACTTCCCATATCGGCTTAAGCAGTTGGAACAACCCAGGTACATACACAATCTTGGATTATAAACCTTAAATGATTTGTATGGCACAACACCTAAAATCATAATCGTATACCACATCTTCCTAATTGCTTTTCTTTGAGCATAATGACCATAATGCTGCAGTTCTAAACAAGTTCTCGCTAAAAGCCTATTACCTTATATGCGCTATAATAGATTTTAAATTATAGGAGTAATTGTTTTTAAGCAAAAACTTTTTGGAAACACTGATACAGATATTAATTTTCTTTTACCTAAGAACCCAAATTAAACCTTATTGAACCTATAATTATGGATCAAATTTCGACTGCTTGCGATAATATTCATTCAATTAGATTACAACTTTCATTGGCGTAGACTGAATTGTAAACACAAATAATATTTAAAGAAAGAGACGGAGATTGTGCATTTGTTTTCTTTAGTTCTGCCTCTTCTTAATCCGCTGTGAGCAGTTTTAAAAGAAATATGCTATACCTCTGGCTTCTGTTATGTTTTCCCAAAATTTATCTACATACATAAATTATGTCTTAATAAGGCAGAAGATAAATGTTAACCAAATAGTTTTGATCCATACACAAAAACACATTAACTTAACATATGAAGAACGAATACATTGATTTTACACGCCTTTCTGTATGCGCTAAATAAGTGTTAACATCTCTAAAAATTTAAATTTGCTAACAAGGTTACCAAAAATGGTAGTAATAGGTCTTTCATCTCAAATTATACCCTAATAACATATAAAACTTTATGGCCACTCTCAATGGCAACGTTGTAAAATGCTGATGGATGGAAATTGGTCGTAAATAACTTTAAAAAATATAAACTAACAACCTTAGAAGGAAATAAATCTTGTAGAACATTTTTTACTATCGTCATTTACAAACGCTAAAAAACGCGTTGCACTTTTATCTGAGTGTGTTCATGAATTCTTGGCAAATGTAGCTTGTTACAAATATGAAAGTCATTAAATGTTATCAGGTATAATCAGCAAACAATAACAACCTATCATGAAGAACTTCAATGAGTTCCAATTATTTTAATTGTGTCTAAATTGGCTTGCAATGTCATGTTAAATGAAATTCGTGTATGTACTTATAGCGCCAATTGTTTCCTCCGGCCAGATCATAATGCAGCTGTGTTAAAATGAATAATTCGCGGCAATTATTAATGCATTAACTGATATCACTCCTAAGGTAAGTAACAAATTTATTCAGCACCGATTTCTTGCAAGGTTTCCTTATATTGCTGACGATAGTGAGCAATGCGTTTTATTAAAACTACTTAAAGATCAATAAGCAAGTGTACTAGGGTAAACCATACGTTTTTCGTTTTTTTTTTATTGAACTTCAAATGTAAATACATATGTATTGTATATAAAGGGTGTCACACAAAAAACGCCGCAAGCTGTAATTCCGTTGTTTGTGGTCCGATTTTGGTGAACCAAAAAAGTAAATGAAATGGCTCCTCGAATACTATAAACTAAATTGGATTTCTTTTTTTTTCAAGTTGAACTTAAAATGTCAAACGATAGTCAATTTTTTTTCCAAATAGCACTTTCTATTTTTTTTTTTACTAAATCTGGTAAAAATTTTTTTTCTGAATTCAATGATGTGATCATAAGTTAATTTTAGTGCTAAACTAATAAGAAATAAAAAATAAAAGTTTAACTAAAATAAGTTAGGTTTCACAAAATTTTCAAACGTGCCGTGGAAAACAAAAAATCTTAATCAACAAATGTCATTTAAATACCACACTGACGTTTAAATGACATTTTTGTTGATTAAGATTTTTTTGTTTTCCATGCATGCATAGTAAGTGGGTCCTTACGCACGGTAAGCAAAAAGCACAGTTTTTTAAAGAAATATCAAAGTAGACACGTCAAACACTTACTGCATGCCGAGTAAGTGAGTTATAACGCGCGCTAAGCAAAACGCACACTTGTCTAGAAATGTCAAAGTAGGTTTACGTCAAAATTGATAAGACAACATAATTACATGTGTATATAGCCAAAAAGCCCTTAAAATCGTAGGTATTATGTGATCGTAGAAAAAGTAAGCTACATACCACGAGTTGTAAAGCAATTACGCACTCGTGGAAATACGCACTCGCCGCTACGCGGCTCCGTTCGCAACTTTTTTACTCATGCGTAATATGCTTCTTATAACTCTTGTTATGTTATATAATATATTATTATTCACTTTAAAAATTAGTAATATTAAAGAAATACATAAAAAACGACAAAAGTTATTGTGTTTTATTTTTATTAAGTAAGTATTTTAAAATAATTTTGCTGAATGTGTAGAATTTAAAAATTAGATGTTGTTAGTCGCTCACTGCTAATATAATTACCGCCATTAATTAGTTTTTCTTTTATTTGAACGAATCGTTTTGTAACTTACAGCAGTAATGATTTAAAATTAAAGATATTTCTCAGTATTGTGCAAGTCGTATGTAATCGTTTGTTGATGTTACGACCTTATTCACCGCATCCCGAAGTATTTCTTGCTGTTGTTTGTGCATACTTATGGACAATTTCAGGTAATTACGTATATTCAGTGGCAGTACTAACTCTCAATTTTTTGTTTCTTAACATGCAATTATCATACCTTCGTTAAAATTAATTGCACCTTTACGAGGATAAGCTACTTTGTACAATTTTACAGCCTAAGATAAACGTTTAACCTTTTGTTATCCATTTTTAAATGATGTTTAGTTACCGTTAATTAACAATTTATTTGGACTATTAGTCAGCCTATTTTTGTTGTATATTAGTAGTAGGCTAGTAGGTACCTATTAAATGGTTTATCTAAATACAGATTGAGATGAAAACTTCTAGGCTATCGCCATTTTCCACTTTTCAGAGTCTGCCTGTGTATCCAACAATTACTTAAAAATCCGAGAAAACGTTTCATTTGTAATTTAGGGAGGTCTTTTATAAGTTCGCTACTGATTTTGTCCGTGCCTGTCGATTTCTTATATTTAATTTGTTTCAGAGCTGTTTGTAATTCTATTTCTGTGTCAAAATTTGTACTTACATCATTAGTTATTCTATACGAAAAACGTTATGAAAATATTTTCTAACATGAACGTAGATCATTCTACTGCTGTAGTTTTCAACTGTACTATCCTCATCAACATTTGGAACACGTTAAGGTAATCATACAAACGCGAAGCAAGAACTGAAGCATCTTATTGAATATAATACTGAAAAACATTAAATGCGGTTAGCGTAATTTCCGTGTTATACTTTGTAACAAAACCGCACGATAACGTGTGCCGTCGAGGAATCGTTAAGCATCTGAATCCGAATCACAAACAATGTTTAATTAAGCAACCAGCACTAGTTCTGCTCGAGTAATTTTTTATCACGGCTTGTACTAAACAAAACCGCGAGTTTGATTTATGAAATCGGCGAACGGTCGTGGCACTTGCGATTGCGAGTTCTGCAATAATTGCCCATACGCTTGTTGGGCGAAAATCACGTACTTCTGTAATGGATTCAACACCAAGAATAACTAACTGGTTATCAATTCTTACAATAAAGCTGCAAAAACTTGTTTTTTGCTAGTGCCATATCCTCTGACAACTGGCGCACCCATATTCTTCAGTCGGAAGACGAGAAACAGATAACCATGAGCAGGGTCGGCCCAAGGGCTACCGGCATACGGATGTATCCGGTGAAATTTTAAAATTTTCTCTGACAAAATACGATGACAGTTAACAGTAACAAATGTTTTGCTAATTAAATAAATATACAGGGTGATTGAAATTCGAGTTTCAATGTGGGGATCTCGCTTATTATAATAGCTAGAATATGGGTTTAAATTTGGCAAAGTTGCTAAATTTGATGCTCATTAATAATCTTAAGAGGAATTGGAAATATCTCAAACGGTATCCGAGAAAATTTAAAAAAAACGGATAATACGATTTTTGAAAAAAGTCTTTAACTTCTTTGGAGTATAAAATAATTCAAATGTGTAAAAACATTGCCAAAGCAACTTTTTAAGCCGCATCAAATAGTAATCACTAATTTATTCTACGTCGCCGATTCGTTTTTGTTTCATGACAACAAATTTTATTTTTTCTTATGGGCGCAATTTTTGCTGTTTACATAATCAAATAGATTTATTTTTTTGAATTCATTGATATTTTACTTCTACATTAATTGTAAAATTTGGAAAATTGCGTTTTGGACAACAATCTCTATACATCAGGCAGCCTGGTCGATGTATTTACGACGTATTTACTGTAAAACAGCTTGTAAAACAACAAAAGGAATAATATAGAGAGACAGCAAAATACGTAAAGGACTTGAGTATATACAAGATTACCGAAAAAATAATAAGTGTTAGAATGAAATTACACAAGAAGAAATTACGCGTAATAAAATTATACAGCAAAAATTACACAGGGAAGAAATTACACAGGGAAGAATTTACACAGAGAAGAAATTACACAGGGAAGAATTTACACAGGGAAGAAATTACAAAGGGAAGAAATAACACATGGAAGAAATTACACACGTAAAAATTACACACGGATAAAGTTTTACACGGAATAAATTTCACACAGAAAAAATTACACATTTTAACAGGAGCTATGCAGTACCTAATTCTACAGAAGCAGAAGGGGGTTTCCCAAAAATGAATATACCTAATATTTTCAGATAAGAGAAGTAGGTTAATTGTTTCCAATAATTATATCCAATATAATGACTATTATTGTTAGTGTAATCGGCTTACCTCTGAAGGAATGTGTTCCTGTTCTTGTTTTTTCCTATGGGTCAATCTAAACAGATGAGTCTTCTTTAGGTATAAACACATTTTACTGTGGTTACCTTTATTAATAACAATCATAATCTTAATAGCAACAATGGTAACCGTAGTAAAATTTGTTTATACCTAGGGAAGATTCAGTTGTTTAGAGTGATCTATAGGTACCTATAGGCCAGGTTAGATTTGGTCAGGTCAGTTCAGGTCAGGTCAGGTCAGGCCAGGCCAGGCCAGGTCAGGTCAGGTCAGCTTAGGTTAGGTTAGGTAAAAGATAAATAGAAGTTGATAAAACATTTAACACAACAGCAACAACAAATTTTAATAGCAGTTTAAATAAAAGTTAAATATTAAAATAACCATAATAAAATATTTTAAATATGTAGAATTTTTAAACATAGGTGGGATTATAAATATTTTACTGTAGGTAAACTTATTTGATTGTAATTTCTGTTTTCCTCATTTTTTTAATTATTTGTGTTTTTTTAAATAAAAAGAACCCTTGCAAAAATATCGTTCGACAGTAGCCCGATCCGTCCCTGACTGTAAGTATGAAGATGCGATACACTTATCATGCCTTGTGTTGTAGAAGCCGAGAAAGGAAGCAGAATTCTGTCTGCCTTTTTGCGGCAAATATTTATACATTTTAAAGAGTAACGAACACATATTTTTGCGATGAAATCGTTCGTGAAACGTCGCTGCAACAATTACCACAAATAAATTTTAGCGATTATATTCAAAGGAAAAGAGAATGAAAGGCAACTTGCACATAACTAATGAGTTCTCGCTTGTTTTATTTTACTATTATGAGCAGTGTAACCACTACTTCTGCCAAAAATACCCTTTAAATGTTTAAATTAATTACTAAACAACTAGCATGATACCAAGTTTTGCGTTTAATGAATTCCGTTCATCTCACTTGGCAAGTTTGTCTGGTTTAATTGTACGAAGCGAATGAGAATTTAATAGAATAATAAAAAGCAAAATTAACATTTCGTAGTTAACATGAATAACGAAAAACATTTTTATTTAACCATGTGTAAATATGGCAAAACAAAAATGTCTGGTTTGTTTAACGTGTATTAATCTCTTAATTAATGTTAATAACAAATTTTATTACAAAAAGTAAATCTACAACCGCGAAACATAAAAAATGCATGAACTTGAAAACAAGATTTAATTTTGCATTAATTTAATTTTTAATGAAATGTTTTTGTAAACTTAAAAAATATACCTATAGTGATATTCAAAGTTATTAAATGTCAACAGTACGGCCACTCAAAATCCTATTGTAATAGGCCCTATGTATTGTGACGGACCGTACTGTACATAGGCCGCACTGTTGTGGAAGAGTACTTATTACTCTTATATTTATTGTTGTTAATGATGGCTCGTGATCGTCTTTGTAATGTGGTTGGACCCTCAAACGTTGTTTTACGTAGTACACAGGTCTAGAGCAATTAGTACACAGTAAGAAACAAATAAAACACAGCAATTTTAACAACAAACTCCTTTATTTTTCGACTGGCTGTACATTTCTCAGGGGTTGGAACTTAACTATCGGTGCGACCGTCTCAAGATTTTAGGTTCCCTGTTGCTGTCCCTTTTTTATTGTAGTTGCATCTTTGTCATTCTTTCCTATAAACACATATTTGTGCGAGTAGTTTGTTCTACTTATGATGTACAACTTTATCAACAAATCATTTGTTGATTGACGAAACCCAAATGCTGGCGTTGTAGGGCCCAAGTTATGACCGTAATATTTTAACGTTAATGTGTTTTTACTAAAGTTGAAATCCTCATAACTTGGCCTATTTGAAGCGTTACGTGTTTTAGTAACTGATGCATCAGCATTTGTTGCAATGTTATTCATTTAAAAGTAAATGAAATAACATTGAAATAAAATAAAATAATTGATCACAGGCGGGGTGTCACAGTATGTGTCAAATGCGACGGAACGCATAGCACCGCAAGTTGCAAGAATACTAAGGATACCCCAGCAAAATGTGCATTATGTGGAAAAGACCATCCAGCAAACTACAAAGGTTGTGAGCACTATCAAACGCTAAGTCGTAGTAACAACAACATAAACAAGGTCAGTACTATAAAAGTAACACCACCTATCATACACGGTACCCCTAATCAACAACCTAATAACTCACGCCAACAGCACAGAAGCTATACCAACGTGGCAGCCAATAATTCGAACAATAACACAGACATGATGCAAGAAACAAACACCACACTAACACAATTCCTAAACGAATTCAAGTCTATGTTTAACCAACTTATTCAACAAAACAGTATGGTCTTAAACATGCTGACAACGCTAATGACTAAACTAGTTTCCTAATGGGTAAATTTCTAAGGGTGGCATTATGGAACGCGAATGGCATGGAACAACATAAAGAAGAAATAAAAATATTTTTAACACATAACCACATAGATGTAATGTTAATAAGTGAGACACACTTTACAGAAAAATCGTATTTTAATATACCTCACTATAAGTTATACCATACAAACCACCCTGATGGTACAGCACATGGTGGAACAGCAATTCTAATAAAACAAACAATCAAGCACCATGAACTGTTAAAATATGAAGAAAGTTTTCTTCAAGCTACATCAATAACAGTAAAATCCTTGCCATAGGATTTAGTCATATCAGCGGTATATTGCCCACCCAGACATAACATAAAACAAAATAATTTCGAAGAGTTTTTCGGATCTTTAGGACAAAAATTCATCGCTGGGGGTGACTATAACAGCAAGAACACTCTATGTGAATCACGTCTCACAACAACTAAGGGCCGAGAACTTTTAAAAGCAATGGAAGAAAAAAGATATTCTTTCATCTCAACTGGAACACCAACATACTGGCCTGCCGACGCAAACAAAATACCTGACCTCCTTGATTTTTTTATTACCAATGGACTCAATCCAGCTTATACACAAGTAATACCAAGCTATGATTTAACATCAGACCATTCTCCTATCATTGCAACTATATGCGCATCAGTTACACTCAAAAAACCTATACCCCGACTACACAATACAAGAACAAACTGGCAAGAATACCGTAAAATAATCAATGAAAACATAATATTAAATGTCCGCCTCAAAGAACCCGAGGAAATAGAAACAGCTACTAATGACCTTATTAAAAAGCTACAACAAGCAACACAGCAAGCAACACCTCATATCAAACCAAGAAAAATAATAAGTGATATACCATTAGAAATTAAAAGATTAGTGGCTGAGAAAAGGCAGGCCCGAGCAAAGTGGCATCGTAGCCACAACCCAATAGATAAAAACAGTTACGAACAATTAAGTCGTAGACTAAAAACAAAACTCAAAGAATTAAGAGATGAGAACTTTGAGCAGTATGTGTCTAAACTCACCAGACTGGATAACTCTATCTGGAAACCTATTAAAAATTTCAAAAAACCTAAGCTAACCTCACCTCCACTACGAAAAAACAATACAGAACCATGGGCCAAAAGTGACGAAGAAAAAGCCAAGTTATTTGCAGAACATCTGACCACTGTATTTAACCCAATAAACAATGAACCGAACCAAGAAATAGAGCAAAATCTATCTACTCCTGTAGAAACATTACATTCTCTAAAAGCAACAACGCCAAAAGAGATAAGAGACGAAATAAAGAAACTAAATCTTAAGAAGTCTCCAGGCATGGACTTTATAACAGCCAGAATGTTGAAAGAATTGCCAAGGAAAGGAATAGTCCTTATAACATATATATTTAACGCCATCTTAAGATTAGAGTATTGGCCAAAACACCTAAAAACTGCACAAATAATCATGATTGGCAAGGCTGGAAAAGAACCTACAAATGTCAAGTCCTATCGCCCAATTAGTCTGCTACCGTCTATTTCTAAACTGCTCGAAAAGCTAGTACTCCACAGAATTAATGAAGACTTGGATCCCCAAGAATGGATTCCAGATCATCAGTTTGGGTTCCGGCAGGCCCATTCCACAATACAACAAACGCACCGCATCGCGCATGCAATCAATAAGGCGATAGAAAACAAACAATACTGCTCAGCGGTGTTTCTTGACATCAGTCAAGCGTTTGACAAGGTTTGGCACCCAGGACTGCTGTATAAGATTTAAAAAAAGAATTCTTCCTACATCGTACTTTAACCTCTTTAAATCATACTTAAGTGAGAGACAGTTCCAAACTAAAGTGGGCGAGGAAAGATCAAACAACTTCCCAATTGCATCAGGAGTGCCACAAGGCAGTGTTCTTGGTCCAATATTATACGTACTGTATACATCTGACCTGCCGACAACACAAAATACAATTACAGGAACATTCGCCGACGATACGGCTATCCTGGCAAGTCATCATGACCCTATAGTAGCCTCGCAAAATGTCCAGGAGCACTTGAGCCTGCTTCAACAATGGCTACACAGAATGATGGCGAATAAAAATAAATGAGACTAAGTCGGCCCAAGTGACATTTACCCTCCGCAAAGGCTCCTGTCCACCAGTGAACAATGTGGAAATACCACAAACAAACGAAGTCAAGTATTTGTGACTGCACCTGGATAACAGATTAAACTGGAAAACACATATCCTAAAAAAACAAAAACAAATCAACCTACGAATAAAAGAAGTTAATTGGCTAATAGGTAGGAAATCGCGAGTGTCACTAGAAAACAAGGTACTAATTTACAAAGCCATAATTAAGCCCATATGGACATACGGAATAGAGCTGTGGGGCTGTGCCCGTAAGAGCAATATTGCAATCATACAAAGGTGCCAATCAAAAATGCTTCGGCAGATTGGGGATGCCCCCTGGTACGTGTCCAACCATACCCTACATAAAGACCTTAATATACGCACCGTTCAAGATACCATAATAGAAAAAATAGCAAAACATCACCAGGCCTTGGATCAGCACGAGAATCCACTACTAGAGCCACTGCTGGAGCCTGACTGCATAAGAAGATTGAAGAGAGTGTGGCCCCTAGACGAAAGATAGGGTGTTTCCGAGGCAACGTCGCTGGATGTTGACCTCATCACGTCATTTAAATCACCAGAACCACCCAGGAATTGACATCAAATTGGCCTATAGAATTATAATAATTCTGATTGCCGATCAAAGTGTAAAAAAAAAAAAAAAGTTATTAAATAGTGATACATGACATATTTCACTAAAATAACGTTGATAAAATACAATATAATACAGGGTGGACCAAATTCGAATGTTTTACCCCGGTATATCGGTTACCGTAATAGTTAGCGAAAATCTGATCTCTGATATTGGGCTATTTTTGAGAAAATTACGCGTGTGTGATCAGATTTTTTCTATCACTCTCCATTTTGGCACTATAGTCGAAAAATGAAATTTCATTATTGTTGAAAATTTGCTATACCTAACCTCATTAGGTAATTTTTAAAATAGAACAAAATGTAATCAAGATTTTTTATACAGATTTTTATGGCTTCATTAAAAATATATTTTTTTTTAGCGACATTGACTTCTGAGACATGAAGTAAACTTACTTTTTTTTTTAATGGAAATCCTAGTTGGCCATGACTTTATATGAAATGGCGTATTTTTAGCATTTTAAAAATACGTAAAAATAACCGGGATATGGCAAATTTTGTGAAACTCTAAATAAAATAGCCCAAGAGACCCATATTAGATTTTCGCTATTTAATAGGTAACCGAGATACCCCGTAAAATTTTCGAATTTAGTCCACCCTGCATACAATATTTGGGACACACCTGTACAGTAAAACGTCTAGTTGTCCAGCAAAAACGCTTGTCCCAGTCTCTTATGAATTAATAAACTCATATAAGATATATGCTCGCTGTCAACGTTAAAAATAATGATTTAACACAAGATAAATATTTCTTAACTTTATCTATGCGTTCTAAAATTCCAATATTTTCATTTTATTAGCTATTTATTAGTTTCACTTCCCGAACGCACTTAAGATAAGCTAAAATATATTTACATTTTTACAAGAAAAACTAGCAATAAAAACGTCATAAAATAGTAAATTGAGATCAATGGATTTTAAATTTATGGTAATAAAATGAGACAGAAACTTTGTAATAAAATAAACATATTCTGTAGTGTTATAAACATGAAATTAACCACTTAACCTGCGAGAAAACGTTGCAATAAATTATACAACTAATTGCAATATTTATGTCACGAGTATTAATTTAAGTTATAGCCCAAAAATTTTGAAATTCGATATTTGTGGTGTAAAAAAAGGAAAGGATTTGTGGCTTCTTCAAGGCTTATCGCAGTGTGCGTGTCTCAGGTAAGGTGTTCCATAACGCAGGTGATTATATCTAACAAATTGCTTGCAACTGAAACAAGTACAGCCCTAGAACAATTAATCTTCGAGGAAATAGTATAATCATGGGACGAGTGGCATCCAAACAGTGTCACATAACGCCATTAACAAAAATTATTACTTCTGTGCGTCTTAGCACCTATTACATTTCTTATATCGCTACGAAATTTGATACTGAATGTATATTCATTGGATGGTGTTTCAAAATATTCAGTTAACGGTTACTTTAGAACTAATAAATAACTATTGAGTCAATTAAAGAAGTATTAAGTATGCATATGGTAGTGGAATCAAAATGGTGTCAAAAAACTCTAAACTACTACAAAGATCCGGACAACATCCCACAATTTGTTTTTTACGCTCAAACTCATAATAAATTTTCAAATAATTTATTTACTTGGTGCCATGTTATTTTTTTCCTCTGGCCCGGCGACGCCTCTCAACGCCACTGTACCCACATTGTAAAAAAGTACAAGTAATTTTTTGTACAGCAATTTTGTTCTATTTTGTTTCAGAATGTAATTATTGAACCCGTTTGAGTCGGATTCCCTGAAAATATAATAAGAGATTACATCATCCAGAACACCTGTTGACGCGGTATCACTTTATCCCATGTGATCTGCTACCCGCCCAAAACTGCTATAATATATGAAACAGTTGACCTTCAAAGGCAAAATACTTTTATTAGGAGTCAGCGGCCGCTTACGTGAGCTACCTTCAAACTCTCCAAGCTAATTGAAAATTTATAAGTTGATAACCTGGAGCCTGACAATTTGAAGTCATACATTTGTTATCTCCTACAACACACCACAGCGTGAACTATGAATTATGGAAATGCAATATGTGTTATGCAGAATTTATAACAAATGAATGCTAATTATGTTTGTTTGTCTGTGTGTACTCTGAATGATTAAATGGTGACATTAAATAATAATTAGTACTTGAAGACAAGCATAAACTTTTCGCGTATTCACATTTGTTATGCAAGTGTGGCGCTAGAAAAGCTCAGTTTGCTAATACAATTTTTCAATGCCTCTATTTACTTAGAACAGGGTTCGATTGGTGGCCTGCGGGCCGCATCCGGCCCGCAAAAGAATTTGTGTGGCCCCCGAACACCTCACAAAATATCATTCAACTTAACCCTTAACACGATCTATACATAATATTGCGTTTTATATTTTAGAATGTATACTCAGTTGGGCCCGCTACAACTTTGGAGGAAAAAAACTTGCCTGCACTTGTACTGAAGTTGGACAGCCCTGACTAGAATATGTATAAAACAGGGACTTGAACCGAACCAGAACTGGAAAAAAATCCGGAACGAACCGGTGCTTTTTTCATGAACTGTGAACCGGCACTAACCTAATCTTTCAGTAAAAAATCGCAAAACCCCAAAATCGAACCGAACCGACTGGTGTAAACCGGTTCAAACCGCTTCAACTGATTCACATAACGGTTCGGACCAATTATTTTTTTAATGACGTAAATTTTTTATTTTCGTAATTTTGATTACATTTTACCAAAATAGAAAACAATTTAATTTATAAATATGCATTTTCATCATACTTTGCATTGAACCGGAACCGTAACTGAACCGTTGCCGCCGAACCGGTTACCGAATAATTATAAAATAAAAACCGGTGGTTCGGAACGTAAACCAAAAATTTTTGAACCGGTAACTAGAACTGAACCGTTATTTTTTGCTCGGGTCCCTGGTATAGAATATATCGTTAATAAAAAGACTTGCAAAAGTTCATAGTTTTTATAGCACTCAATTACCGAAAATCACATTTAACCGCGATGTGTCTTCTTCTAAGTGAACTAATAGACGTTATTTAAGTGGATGGTTTACAGTTTTTCAACCAAAGAAATTATTTAAATTGGACTCACACAATTATTTGGGTGATTATTAATTTACATAAAAAGGTTTAATTATAAATAATCAAGCTCTTTGTGGAAGTATTGTTAATGATAAACAGAAGAGTCTTTCAACCGGTCTGGCATTTCAACTAAGGTGTGTTAAGTTAGGGTAATACCGCCCGGTCTGAAGGGTAATACCGCCCGGTCTGAAATATCGCCCATGTTTGAATTTCCCGCTTTCGAACATTTATTTTATTAGCCAAGGGTCGTGTCTGTGATTATTGAAGAATATAGTTTTTGTTTGCAGCTAATATTTTTATTTTTAATCTCTGACCACATTTTTTAAAAATATCCAGAATAATGTCTTAGGTGGGCGGTATTATTACGCTAACGCACTATATATATCTATTCTTAAAAAAACGAAAAGTAGGTACATTTCAATTAAACTAATTTTTCTTATTGTTAGCCAATTTAAGGATGTCCCTTACTGTTTTATTTAATAACAATTCAAGTAATCTAAGTTAAGTATACTTATAGAAAATGAATTAATATGAGTCGAGTTTTATTATGCTAAGTTAGTTTCCAGGATTTAAATACATTTAGGCATTACATTTAGTAGAGAATTTTGTAAAAAATTATACGTATAATATTTTACAATAAATATTGATTTTTATGGCACGTTTAGTCGCCATAATCACATTAAACAGTTTTAGTACCTACCTACACTATTTTTTCAAATGGTCCTCAAATTTGGTAATACACCTAGTTCGCACACAATTTTGTACATAACGATGAGTTTTATCAAAAACTTCGTAATTTAAATTGCAACCTAACAGCAAAATTGCGTAAGACCGTAAGAGCTATGTCCATTATAACTTAATAGTAAACACAGATGGTTGCTTCTACATTAAATAATAAACGATTAGAATCAAAACAATCAAAGAAACTCGATCGAGTTAGCACAGGTGAATTGTTTTGTAACCGTTTGTGGTCAGAGCCAGTTTGATACGGAATCGTTTTGCACGCGAAAGTGCATTTCACGACCAATTTGGTACTAACAAATCACTACTCCCGTTTCTTAACGCTGCACAATGTATGTTTGCATCTTTCGGCTCGCTATAGTGCCAACCCTGTTATTTATTATAAGGTTATTGGCCGCTTCGATGTGCATTATAGAGCTAATAAAGACTGCACACTTTAGGAATAATAATTAAATCTTTTTATACGATGCAAATATTGAAACGCCACATTTGCAAAAACAATTTGGGAGTGGATAATAACTGCCAATTTCGTAGGAAATGCTTTTTATACTTATCCGTATCCCGATATTTAGTAAGCATTTATGTTTGTGTTCTCATTATGTTATCCGTCTACTTTGATACTAGTTTCTAGCTATGTAGAATGCGTTAATTGTTCAATCATTTCACCATCCACTTCCTGCTTGCAACTAACGAAGTCTTTTGATACTGATATTGATTTTATTTTACTGGTGGCTATTTTAATGTGGTGTCTATAATTGTTCAAACCACTAATCTGAAAGCAGTGGCGTAGCTAGAGTTTGTGCCGCCCGGGGCGCCCTGAATTTGCCGCCCCTATAAATAACCGTTACTAACTTTTGATTTCTCCAAAAGCAATCAGAGATCGACACAAAAAAGTGGGGGTAAAAAAAATGCGCCGCAGGCGATTTTTTTTTAAATTTTAGACGTTCAAACGTGTTTTAATGCAAAGTTAGATAATGTAGAATGCTTTAACATCTTCCAAAATTACAGTTTTACGGTAGAACCTTTTTTGATTTTGGTTTTCTTAAATCAGATCGCCCCCACTCCCACGAAATTATTTCTAATAAGGGTGAAAAATCCTTGTTACAATAGAGTTTAAAAGTGCATAGAATTTAATGCCTAAAATAAATGAATTGTTTCATAATTTTATTGAATGGGTGGTACCCTATCATAAATGTTATTAGGTACTTGGAATTTCTGTCGTTACACGGGGGCGAGTTTTCAGTAAAGCAAGGTCAAGTAGCCCGTTTTATCACCTAACTTAGACACGAACTCCTTTTTTTTTAAATTAATTCTTTTGAATAGCGCCACGTAGCGCCGGTACTGATTATTATCCTTTAAGAGCTAACGTGCGGTCTCAGAGACCGACGGAACCGAATTATTGCGATAAATGATAGATGGATTCGAATATCGTGCTCGGTCGTTCAGTAGCTTCATATTATATGTAGATGTTGCTTGTGCCAAAACGGCAGCAGAAATGCGTGTATAGTTTTTTAACTACATCAAATTTCGGTCTCAGAGACGGACGTTAGCTTTGGTGTAATTAAAGTAAAGGTAATGGAGCTGCTGGTTTAGTGTTTTATTTTAAGTAATAATTATCCTAATAGTGTAAAAATCGATTACGAACAACAACAAAATTACTTGCAAAGACTTTTTGAAGAATTGTTTTAGAGACACTAGGTATGGAGTTACTTAAGCCACATGCAAGACGCAGAGCACTTGCAAAATATCTACCCAGGACGCCTTCAAGAAATTTTTCAAATAACACTGAATGTTTCAAATAATAAACAGGCACATGGACGCTGCTTTTACTGCAGTAGTAAAAAAAGTAGAAAAACCAAATATAAGTGCTATATATGCAATAAGTTTAGGTGTATGGAACACATAAAAGGCATATTATGTGTAGAATGCTCTGCAAATATATAGTACTTTTTATAGTGAAAAGTTACGTTATACTATAAATACTTTTTTGTGCTAAACCGGAATTTTACCTTATTTATAATGTAAATAACCTATTTCAGATGTTTTTTCTTTATTTTTTTAGTTTTTTGTTTGTTTTTGTTTTAATTAAAAAATATGGATACGTTTTTGTAAGGGTTTTTTTACATAGTTTTTTTTTGTAAAAAACGAGGGAAATAATTTTTTTTTTAAATTTAAATTGTTTTTATATACAATCTACTACATGTCTTATAAATTTCAGATTAAAATTATTTAAAAAACATATTTTTCTGTTATATTTTATTTTCGGTCTGTGAGACCGACGTTAGCCTTTATGTTCAAATTAAAAACGTTAGCCCTGAAAGGTTATATCTACTGTTCCTTCATTACCCCGAGATTTTCATTTTTACCCCATTTGGGTAGACTAAAAGTGCCGCCCCAAAAAAAGTGCCGCCCGGGGCGGACCGCACCCCCCGCCCCCCCCCCCCTTGCTACGCTACTGTCTGAATGTACGTTGCTATTTGATATCAATTATAAAACTTTTAAAGCAACCCTATACAGTATACAAGGGGACAATTATCTACATGTTTGTGTTGTGTAGGTAACTTTGTTATTATAAGAATTACAAAGTCGGTTAAATTAGCAAAGTTCGGCAAAACTTCAAGACGAATTTATTGTCATTTTTGACCTACACCTTCAACTATATCTAAATATTTAGAAAAAAAAAAAGGCGATTTTTTCAACGATAAATAATTTCATAGCCACCTACGTTAAAATTAAAATGTCAAATGATTCCTGTAGATATTTTTACGTAGAACAAGAAATAATATCTTAAAAGTCATGGCACATATTTTGAGATATAAGCCAAGCTAGCATTTTTTTAAATGGCAATGGGTTCATTAAAAAGAAATTTTTTTCTTTCTACTTTAATTGATGTATGGGTTTTTAGGTTCGTTATTAGAAATAAGTAAGTAACTAAAATATTATTATTTTTGGTTAGAATAATCAAATTCGCCATTTAAAATAAAAACAACACATTGGATAAATAATATAGGTTTATTTAAACACATAAGCAATTGAAAACTTAAATAATGTAAGATATTTTTTACATTTCATAAATAATTTATAGTTACTATTACTATTGAATCCAAATTATAACATGCGTTGGCAATACAAATTTGAGATCTGCACTTTGCAGATAATAATGTCTTCCTAAGCATATTTGTTTTTACTTCTATTTGATAATTTGTCATTAAAATAGCTAATCTTAAGTCATTAATGTATTCAGCTGAATTTTTCAGATTGGCTGTTTTATCAATCAAACAGTATTAGTTATGCTTAGGAAAACATTATTGCCTAAAAAGTGCAGATCTTAAGTTTATATTGTCAACACATGTTGTAATTCGTTATTTAATAGTAATAGTAAGTGAAAAACTATAAATCATTATGAAATGTATAAAAGATCTTAAATTATACTTCCTATATGTTTTTAATTATTTATGCTTTTAATTAAGTAAAGCCAGTTTATTTATGTAATGTTTTGTTTATCATTTCAATGACCCCTTTGATTAAATTTAACAAAAACAATAATATTGTAATAACTTAATTACTTATAAAAATAAACCCAATAACCCATACAATAATGAAACGAGAAAAAAATTCTCTTTTAAATGAACCCATAGCATTTAACAAAAGTCAAGTCTGGCTTATATCTCAAAAATCATGTGTGCCATGACTGTTACATATTTTTTTCTTGTTCTACGTGACATCATTTCACATTTTAATTTAAACGTGGGTGGCTATGGAATTATTTACCATTAAAAAAATTGTTTGTTTTTAGTTTTTCAAAATATTTAAAAAAGTTGAATCTGGAGGTCAAATGTCAAAACGGCATTAAATTTGTCTTAAATTCCACCCAACTTTGCTTATTTAACCGACTATGTAACTCTTATAAAAACAAAGTTACCCATACAACTCATGTTGATTATTGTCACCCTGTATAATATAAGTACACTGACAGGACACTACGATTATTTATTTTTATATGTGTCGCACAAAACATTAAAACAGTTTGGGAACACTACTTCAGGCAAACAACATAAAAATTAATGATGTTTCACGGCGATAATTTTTTTATATTGTTTGGTTTAAAAATAAAATTTTATTTCTAATATAATGTGTAGTTTGTCGGGTTTGTTCCATCGAATATATGCATGTTCCCACATATAAGATGATAAAATCTTGGCGATGAATTTCTTAACGGAAACGTGTTCGTTTTTATAAAAGGATTTGCGAAACAAACTGTGTCACAAGGAATTTTTTAAAACACTACGTATTTGGTAAAATATATATTAAAATACTTATTGGGATATCTCAGATCGAAAAGTTTTATGTTTTGTTTGTTGTGACTAATTAATTCGATACGCATGTGGGAAAAGTATCCTTTAAGGCTGAAACAATTTTAAACATCTATGTTTATTGTTTTTAAATATCTTAACATTCTGTTTAATAAGGTGATGTTGCCTAAAATGTACCGTACCCTAAACCAGCTTAATATTTCATTTAACTGTCGACCTGTGTATAATCTAATATTTAGATTTTTTAATTTTTGGAGGAGTATAGTCGCAAATCGCAAAACATATTTATGTTGCAGCCTAGTAATTTTTACATTGTGTAAATGATATTTAAAATCATAATGAATAAACACGGGAGAAATAATTATTTTGTTGACAATCAGGGCCGGCGCAAGAGTATCTGACGCCCCTAGGCAAAGAAAATTTGGGCGCCCCCATACATTATCGTGCAATGCAGGGGTCTCCAACTTTTTTGTATCCCAGAGCACATTCTTGAATACCGGTAGGGTGGCGAGCACCAACTATTTTTTCAACGAAAATTTAGGTATAGGTGAACATTGTTAATAATACACATAATAAACAGAAAAATAGAACAGAAACTTGTTAAATTAAAATTTTAAAAAATCCTTTTGTCGTGGTCGAACAGTGGCGGGTTCAGGCAAATGCGCCGGGGCATAAGGTTGGGGACCCCTGCTGTAATGTATTTTTGGGGATTTAGCCAAACGTTGAGCAGCGAATGAACAAATTTTAAGGCGAGTTAATTCCCAAAAACATTTATATTTCTAAAAATAATATTATTAATACATTTTTCAATATTTTTTCATTAATCAACACTAATACATTTGAACATTCATATGTATGTATATGACTACTTCTTATATTTTTAAGTCTCAAATACAAAAATTGAGAAACATTAATTAATCGGGCTTTTGCTTGGGCGAAGTTTTAAATTAATTCATTCATATCGATTGTAGATGGAATTACATGCTCTATAGATAAATTATTCCAAGACAAATGAGTCGTTCCTGATACATTGTATAGCGGGTGTACGTTTCTGTAAATTTTAATTTAAAAAAAACTCTTTTTTTCTGAAGTTGCTGACAATGTAGCAAAATTCTCAGAACAATACTTTCTTAATAATTTTTACGTCTCACAGGACATTTATTGAAAAAGTATTTTTTGGATTCGACTTGCTATTATTTGTTATTCACTACATAAGCATATTCCGTCAATGGCTCTCATAATATCATGTTTTAAATAATTTTACAATGTCAAACATGGTTTAAGCAGTTGTGCTGAATCATTTTTTAAAATTCATGCACAGGAACCAAACTTAAAAAAATTGTAGAGATATGCTTCAATTTTTGATCAACACATGCAATTTATTGCTTTATCAATAATAAAAAAAATTAAAGTCTACCTCAATTTTTGTTTAAAATCTGTTATGATTTCATTATCTGCGTTTTACAGAAGCTGTTTATTTTCTTTACAGTCGAATCTTTCATGCTCAAAATTAGGCATTACACCTTAGACCTCAGCGATGTTTCCCGAATCTGTTTTTTCAAAATGATCTTCTTTTACGGGTAAGGTTGGCGGCCCTGGGCAATTGCCTAGAGTCGCATTATGGTAAAACCGGCCCTGTTGACAATACAACTTCTTATTAAAAAGATTGCTGTGATATCTATTTCTTTATTTGCTGTGATATCTATTTCTTTACAAATATTTTTAAACGGTTTTCTATTCCATATGTAACAAATAAAATGTAAATTTCACGAATACGATAAAAATTATAAATAGAAAACTCTATAAAGTTTTAAAGGAGAAAGGTTGTACCAGTAGACAACCATTATTTACCACAAAACTATCTTTAATTTGTTGACTTGACAAAATGTGCTAATATAATAAAATATTTTGCAAAATTATAATTTGCAAAACGCTGATTGTGTGTTTACCTAAATTAACTTTAAAAAGCACGACTTTGCAACCTTGAACTGTTCTCGCTGACCGAATAAATTTCACTGCACCTCGGTCAATGGAACAACTGAGTAGTTTGGCTGGACAAGATATGCAAAAAGTTCGTCGAGAATTTTATAAAATGAGCAGGTTCAAAACACGAAGTTGAACGAACTTCGGCTGCAGACACTTGTTTTATAGTTTATCGGTGAAGTGAATCTCTTGTTACATGGTCGGTTGTTAATAAAAACGCTGATTTATCAGCCGCAATAAAAGGAAATGTTATACCTCGTGTCTTCTAGATTGTGATCTATACTATTTCGAATGCCAAATTGAATCAATTACATCGAAGAACATACGAGGTTGGCAAATATTATGACAGAAATCATGTAGAACGCAGTTTATTAAAGGAGGTTGGCAACCCTTCAACGTATTTTTGGCAATGACCTAAAACATAAACTCCTTTCATTTTTTCGGACGAAATTAGTTTAAATTTAGATGAATATTCACTGTACAAGGTTACCCACCATCAGCGCATCCCACCGAAATCGCGTCTTCTAGATAATTTCAGATGATTACTTTAATATCATGCAAATTGGTTAATTATTTATAACAGTTGATTACTACGACACAGTAATTGACCGTAAATAACGCAAGAATCCCGTATAATAATAATTTATGTAAAATACTTGACCACAATGACACAGTAATGGCCTGCAAATGACATTAGAAACCCGTAAACTTACGAAATTATCACAGTTTTGAAACAAATTGGGGCGTCTCCAATTTGTAAGTAATAAATTGACCAATCCAGACCATATACAATCTATAACTCCTATTATACAGAAGTTAGTACATTACAACAATAAGCAATTTTTAATCTTCCCAGTCTAGCTAGTCCGTCATTTAAAAAAGAAATGTTCGACTTTACAACTCACTAACTAACTCATAAGCGCGGAGTGGCCGCGATATACGGCTACTCCACGCTTATGGGTTAGTTAATCCGTAAATAAAACAAAATAATTTGGGATAATCTACCATCACAGGTATTACACTACAGTATTATGTACTTCAAGCTTCACCGAGCTCGGTGGCTGGTTGTATTAACTATCAGCATATTTTTAGCTTTTTATATATATTTGTTGCAAAAAATAACCGAGATATGGCTAATTTTGTAAAAATATCCTTATCAAAGTTTGCCATGATTTCGTAAACAAGTGATGTTTGCAATTATTAAACAACTGAACGTCATTTCCAAGTAAATTCTGCAGCAGCCGCTACAATGTAAATTTCTAACATACCTATTAAACTTTTCAAAGTGTTCATTAGCCATGTTCAAAATACCACAATAAACAGTTATAAAATACAATAGAATACACGGATTTGCTTAAAAGGTGAAAAATTTACTTGAATATGATGTTTACTTGTTTAATAATTGCAAACATCATTTGTTTACGAAATCATGGCAAACTATGATAGAGGAATTTTTACAAAATTAGCCATGTCTCGATTATTTTTTGCAACAATTATATAAAACTATACATTTTTGAAAAGCAATAAATTCTCTTTCATGTAAAGTAATAGGGTTTCCAATGAAAAAAAAAAAAATTTACTTCATATTTCGAAAGTCAGGGTCGCTAAAAAATTTAATTTTGTTTTTAAATTAAGCATAAAATTTGTATAAAAACCTTGTTAATATTTTGTTTTATTTTAATAAATAAAGAATTTATTGTAAATTTAAAAACTATGAAAATTCTTTTTTTGTCTGTAGTGCCAAAATGGAGATCGATAGAAGAAATTTTATACTCTCAATACAATAGCCCAAGAGACTGATATCAGATTTTCGCTAACTATTACGGTAACCGAGATACCCCGTAAAACAATCGAATTTGGTTTACCCTGTACAGTTTAGGCAAATGCTGTCGCAGTACTTTCCTTTAATAAGCTTAGACAAAGGAATTTTCCTCAGATCGACAAGCAAATATTTGGAATGGCTAAGGGGGATAAGTTCCTTGAAACATGCAAATTAAACCAAATTTTTTTTTTTTTACTGAGCTTGGTGGCCGGTTGTATAAATAACCTAGATCTTTATTGTGTTTCAATAAAGATAAAACGAGAAAATGGAAAAACTTTAAGGCTTAATTACCATATACTTCACCTATCATCATCCATTACATTAAAAAAGTTCCGTCTGAAGAAGTATTTAAAGGAGTAAAACACGTTTAAAAAAAATTATGAAGATATCTATGAAAAGAAAATGGATGATACTATATGAACTTTTTACGTGTTAAGTGTATTTATTTTTGGTCACCAAAAAAATTTACAAAAACTGCTTTTTTGTTTTTTAAAGTAAAATTATTAATTCGCTTTATTTTAAAAAAGTTTTTATGTTTGGGTGTGTATACGTACAGAATTGAAAAGTGTTTTAGTAAAATATATCAACAGTATTTGAAGGTAAAATTTTCGTTAAGGACCACCCACGCAATGAGTATACTTAACGGTATTTCTTAAATTAAAAGCTTACAGGAGTTGATGGCTATTATTATACTTTTTCAATAAAAATTCTTTCCATAAAAATTGTTAAACTATTTGTTAATTAAAGTCAATCTAGAAAGTAACATAGTTTGAACCCCAATTAAATAAGCAATTACTTTGCGGGTGATTAAATAGAAAGGTACCACCTTCTAATTATAAAATTTATTAGCAAATACCGCAGTACAGTAACGAAATCGATAGCTTGAATATTTTTTTTAATAAATCGGAAAAAAATCCGGTTAATTAAAGAACAGTTCTGTTTTTAATACTCAATAAAAATTCCATTTGTATAGTATAAAATGCAGGTAACGGTATTTAATTAGTAGACAATTGGTGTTATTGAACTTATTAACTGGTCTTTGTGTTTTATTTTGCAGTATCTATTAATTACCTCCTATACACATATGTAAAGTTTATCATTTAGAATCAATTTCACCATTTTATGGCATAAATGATAAGCATCTTTTTTGGATCGCACTATCGCACAACCGAATAAGTCAGTCCTGAGATAGATTTTTATACAAATAATTAAGAAGCAAGGATTTAAAAAAAAATCATTTTATATTTTATTGAAATAATCTTTGTAGCAATATGTCGATACCAACTCTTGTGGCAGTTTTTCGAACATAAAAAATTCCAACCAATATTCATCAATTTTTCAAGAATCAGCTCATACTAAAACCACCATCGAACCCATTACATGAATATGAAATGTAAATTAAAACATTCCTCCGAACTGGTTTTGAATTAAGAAGATAAAATAAAAGCCCTGCAGGTATTGAAGCCAAAACCAGTAGTCTTTTATCAAACGGTTAACAATTTACGTTACCAAATCGGAAAAAAAAGCAATAAACCTTAAACATAATTGTATGTCTTGGCAACAATTTAAGAGAGCAATGTAATGAAAAATATGATCGTGTACAGAAGATTCACAGTAATTTAAGTTGAAATCGAAAAGTTAATAGAGTAATACGGTTTAGTTTATTATTTGTAATTAACAAATGCACACTCCGTAATAGAGCATTTTATTTTGTTTATTAAAATTGTAGCATCAAACAACTAATAAAAACACCATGACTTACGGTAGCGAATTGCATCTAATTTTTGTAGATTTAAAAAAAGCCTTCGACTCTGTCCTCTTACAACAAACTATGAGAAACACTTGAAAACTAAATGTGCATTAGATATACTTAATAGCCATTAAGAAACTTTACGAAAACGCAAAGAGTTGTGTTAAGATAAAAAAAAATTACAAAAATAAATTCATTAATACTATAAGGGTGTACGTCAGCTATGCCCATTGTCTCCATTATTATTTAAAGTATATTTAACTACGGTTTTTTAATTATGGTCAAGAAGATACAACGCTATCCGCATTACAGTTGGCGAAGAACACATACACTCACTTTTGTTCGCCCACGATCAAATAATATTGTCAGTCATATACATGATAAAAAATTAATAGAAGAATTTGACAAGTGGGGTTTGAATATCAATGCTGAAGAAACGAAATATATGGTAATTATAATCCCGAAAGGAAGAATAAAATTTGTCGATGAATACAAATATCTAGGAATATCCTCAACTTCAGATGTAATGGATACCAAAGACATCTTTAATACATTGGGAAAAGGGAGAGAGATAAGTCGACAATTAAATTCAGTATTATGGAGCAAAAGTATGTCCTTAAAAACCAAAAGCCATTTTTAAATCTTTTGTACAACGCTATACAGGGTGATTGAAATTAGAGTTTAAGCATTGGGATCTCGCTCATTATAATAGCTAGAGTATAGGTTTAAATTTGGCAAAGTTGCTAAATTTGGTGCTAATTAATAAACCAAAGAGAAATTAAAAATATCTCAAACGGCATCCGAGAGAATAAGCAAAACCCGGATAATACGATTTTTGAAAATCGTCTATCACTCCTTTGGAGTATAAAATATTTTAAATTTGTAAAAACATTGCCAAAGCAACTTTTTACGCCGAATCGGATGGTGGTCACAAATTTTTCCTAGGTCGATTCGTTTTTGTTTTATGATTTTTTTTTTAATGGCGCAATTTTCGCTATTCGCCTAATCAAATAGCATTTATTTTTCTGAATTCATTGATGTATCACACATGGTAGTTTACTTCTTTACTCACTGCCAAATTTAATAAAAGGGTTTTAAACAATAACCATTATAAATCAGGTACGCCGGTCGTTGTAGTTTATGTTGTTTTCATAACAACCAATCAACAAACTAAAAGTTTTTAAAGCTTATTACTTATCACATTAATGAATTCGTAAAAATGAACTTTAATAACGAAGAAAATCGCGATATGCTGCAAATTTTTAATTTATTGAATATGAATTCTATATTGTCAAGTCAACGATATGCAGAAACATATTCAGAAAGAAGACAATCCTTGCAAGCACACATATTTTTGTACGTTAGACCAAAACTTGGGTAAATGTGAGGTTTTTGCCAAACTTAAAGAAAAATATTGCAGAAATGTTTCAGATGACAATAAAAAAAACCATTTTTATTGCAAAGAGATCCGAAAAAAACACTAATTTTTTACGTTAAACCGAAACTTTAGTAAATTTATATAAAGCATGTGATAAAGTACCTATAACAAAACTTAAAAGAACGGAATAAAAAACTCGCAGCATATCGCGTTTTTCTTTTTAATTAATGTGGCAAGTAATACGCTATCAAAACTTTCAGTTTGTTTATTGGTAGTCACGGAAACAACAAAAACTACAACGACCGGCCTACCTGACTTATAATGGTTATTGTTTAAAACCCTTTTTTTTTAAATTTGGTAATGAATAAGGAAGGACAATACCATGTGTGATACATCAATGAATTCAGAAAAATAAATGCTATTTGATTATGTAAATAGCAAAAATTGCGTCCATAAGAAAAAATAGAGTTGGTTGTTATAAAACAAAAACGAATCGACCAACCGACTCGGCTTAAAAAGTTGCTTGGGCAATGTTTTTACACCTTTAAAATATTTTATACTCCAAAGGAGTTATAGGCGATTTTCAACAATCGTATTTTCCGGTTTTTCCTAATTCTCTCGGATACCGTCTGAGATATTTCCAATTTTTCTTTTGATTATTAATAAGCACCAAATTTTGCAACTTCGCCATACCCTTTGCCCTATACTCTATACCCTTACTATACCTACCTATACTCTAGAATCTAGATATCATAATAAACGAGAGATCCCCATGCTTAACCCTAGGTTTACCGTTCAATTTTTCACCCTTCGTTTACCGTTAAGGTACCCGGGTACTTTCATTTATTTTGTGATGAAAATATAGTATTTTTCAAATGAATTGTCTCGATTTTCATTTAGGAAAATATTTATTATTGTATAAAATTTATTAATCTACCACATTTATTATTCAAAAACATTTGGTATTCAACATTTGTTATTCATAAACATTTATTATTCAACTTATTATTCAAAAATATTTTTATTCAAAAAAATTTGTCATTCTAAAATATTACAATTAAAATTATTACAAAACAACTAAAATCAACTATAAAATACCACACTGACGTTTAAATGACATTTGTTGATTTTTTTTTGTTTTCCACGGCACGCTTGAACATTTTGTGAAACCTAACCTATTTTAGTTAAACTTTTATTTTTCATTTTTTATTAGTTTTCCACTAAAATTAACTTATGATTACATCATTGAATTCAGAAAAAAAGTGTCTACCAGATTAAGTAAAAATTAAAATAGATGGTGATATTTGAAAAAAAAAATTGACTATCGTTTGACAATTAAGTTGAACTTGAAAAAAAATTGAAATCCAATTCAGTTTATAGTATTTGAGGAGTCATTTCATTTACTTTTTGTTCACCAAAATCGGACCACAAACAACGGAGTTACAGCTTGCGGCGTTTTTTGTGTGACACCCTGTATGCATACCGTTCCCGTAATGCCATACGTTTCGAATTCCCGGGAACGCTTTTATTGTCACCATCGCCATGTCTTCTTTTACTAAGGATGGAATAAATACAAGAAATCTATTTCAAAAAAACAAAAGTACACAAACAACATACCATGGCAATTGACCTGTTGCGTTTGATGGTCCAGCTACTTTGTTATCCATAATTACAAAACTAATCATTGTTCACTTCACTAATCTAACTTTATTGAAACTGAATTCTTACTCGCAACACAGTCAAAACAAATGAAAAGTGCGTCCGACAGCTCAAATACCAAGCCGCGCGACGCGGCGCCTTGTACTTAACGTTAGTACCCGGGTACCCTAACGGTAAACGGCGTATAAAAATAATTCAAAATGATTTTACTAAAAATCTAAAAACGTAATTCATTTTAATTTTTTACATTATGTGTACAATTTAAGATTTAAGATGTCAGAGACGTTCAGGGTCCTAAATCGCCCCGAACACAAAAAATCAAAGCACTTAAAACGAAAAAATTACCCGGGTACCTGAATGGTAAACCTAGGGTTAAACTCGAATTTCAATCACGCTGTACACTGAGTTGAAGTGTGAATCATGTCTAAATATTTAGCAGAGGAAGTAAAAACTATTGAAATGAACTTCTGGTGAAGGTCTTGCCAACTAATGATTATGAATAAAGTAATAAACGAAATGCAATAAAGAGCCTGGCCGATATAATAGGGGAAGAACTGATTTGGTACGGTCATACAAACATAATGTCTGCACATAGAATCCCACATCAAACACTGACATAGACTCCATCTAGAAGAAGAAAAAGGGAAAGACCGAAAAGGAGAAGGATAAATGTGGTCAAAATAATAATGGACAAAATGAACTTAACGGATAATGACTGAAAGGATATGAAGAAATAGCGGTTAGTATGCGGTAGACGGCAGCCAGCTGTATCAAAACCGTTGTATATTTTATACAATTATTATTTACACAGTCACTAATTATTACAACTTATTTGGTTAATTAATATTTGTAATTTTTGTTACTGATTAAGCAAAGAGCTGCCTGTCGTTTTTTTAAAGACTTGTTTCAAATATATTTTTTTTAACTTTAGCTACGCTCAGAACATCCGAAACTTATCTACCTTCATCGTCTTCGTTTTGTGGAACATAATTTTTTCAGTTTTTACATTTTAAATTTAAATAACTCAAATCATTAAATTACGAAATAATACGTTATGGTTATTACCTGCTTTTAACACTTTCAAATGTTTCCTGGGCGCTTGCATTACTCTTGGTAAATTACAGAAAGCAACAGGAAATATGTAATTATTTTTACTTTTTGAGTGAGAATTAAGTACACGTTTATTGAAAGATATTGCGTGTTTGCTTACGTTTACAGCACCAGCTATTTTGTAAAATGTGTATTAAGAGTCAGATTTAAAAGAGATTAAGGACAATTTTAACATACAACAATTTATTTTTTTATACTGAAAACCAAAGATGTCATTTTCATTGCCTATTTTATTTTTCATTAAACAAAATCGATTTATTTACATCACAAGTTCAGTTATGAGAATGGATATTGTTGTACCAATTTTGCACAAAAAAAAAACAATCGTAATAGATATCCTTGCTCACTGTGTGTAAGCCATAAAGCTACAAATGTGTACTCTTAATTAATTGTTGTAAAGCCGATTGCCCAACATATTTTGGTACAGACTATTTTAAAACGCAATACAGTTCAAGATTGCGCTATAATCATACGTAAACAGTATTTACATCTTGCCAAATGCCCTCGTTAATTAAATATAACTAGCAAAATACATATCTTTATACTCTGTACCGATATTTCAAAGTAAAGGCCCCAATAATATGTTCAGTTTAGTTTTGTGTTATTGAGAGAGGACGAACAACTGCCTTATTTAAGTTTTGTCGTGAGTATTGGTCTCCTATGCATTCATACCCTTGTTAATTAACCTTTCTGCGGTGTTTATACAACTGTAATAATTTAAACTCTAATGACTTGATAATGAAGACGTAATTATTAAGTCTAAAACAAGAAATGCATAGATCGCCATTGTTAAAGATCTAAATCAATTATCACCTTTAATGGTAACAGAAATTTAAACCTCTTCCGCAATTAAAGGATTTGAAAGAATTTTAACAAGGTTTTTTAGCTTATTGACTTAACGTTAAAATTCCTAATTTTTTCGACTCGCCATTACTAACGTCCAAAAACATTTAATCAAACTAAATTTTTACTAATAATCATCATCGGTTATCACATGTAGTATCTCTTGTTTAACCAATTATTGCATTCAAGATTTTAACTGGATATCGTCTGTAGACTATTTATCAATTATTTTAATTAACAAAAGTTGTGCACTGGTCGCTTTTTTGTCTAATAAGAATGTTTACAAGAAAAAAGTACAGTAGTAGGTATGATTTATTTATTGAAAAGCAAGGGCTTTCTATACTATAATTGTTGAGATTTTTTTGCAGAAACTGCTAAATGAGTCAGCTGCAGTTATTTTTCTGACATTCGCAAGCTTGCGATATTGTATTAAGAAAATTAAGCATCCTATTAATTAGCACTCTAAGTAATTTGGTAAAACGATTTGATATTTCATTAAGTAAGCCATTACATCATAGGTAAATATGTATGCAAATTGATGCGGCTTCGACACGTGTGTCTTAAACAAACCCAATTATACTAATTTAATCTCCAAATATTTAATTTTCGGGAAGAGTTTCAATAATTACGGTGTACAAAACGCATAACAGTTAAATTAAGGATGAACTACCTTAAAAACACTAGCATAATATTGTGTAAGAAAGATACAGGGTTAACTAATATATTTCACTGTTTACTATAATTTTTTTTAATATCAAATCAATGATTCATCAAAGTTAATAATAAAAGCTACTGGCAGGTAAAAAAAAAGAATATTTTGCTATTTTTAGTGCATTTTTTTGCATTAGTTAATAGTTAATACATTCTTAATATTTGGTTTGTTAACTTCTGTGTTGCTTCAGTGTGTCCTAAGCTAGAGTACATTTCGTTATTGAAGTTAAATAACTTTTTCATCGCTTTTTAATCTCTTTATTTACATGAAGCAAGACCGTATAATACAGAACTTACTCCAAAATATTATTAATCAAGTTGGAAAGACTAAATAAATATCGGTAACTTTCAATTTAACGATTATAAAGCAGTGGGGTTAAATTACTTAATTTCCTGTTAATACCATACAAAAATATAAAATCATGATAAAATCATTTAATCTCAGTAATAAAATTGTGTCCAGTTGTACAGGCATTTACTTAAGTAAACCAACGGTGGACACAAGTAGAGTTAAGACGTGTATATCGTACCTTAAGACGAAGCTTTTATCAATAAGAACGAATTGTGCAATAAGCAAGTAGTAAAATTTTATTACATAAAAAAATCTCATGAATGTATGATAATATATCGGCGCCAAACAAAAAATATTGGGTATAAACCTTCTTATAAACAGACAATTTTTCAATTCAAATTTATTATTCTGAATGTACCCTACGAGGGCTAAGCAAAATTTATTAAGAATCTTAACCTTGCATATTTTTTTTCAGATAAAAATCGATTGTTTTGGGATGGTCTTTATATTTTATGAAAATGTAGACAATTTTTTACAGAGCCTCAAAGTTTTTTAAAATGTTCAAAGACCTTAACCTAGCAACTTTTACAAGAAAAAATCGATTGTGTTGGTATGGTCTTTATATTTACTGAAAATGTTAAAAGACACACTATGCAATACATTTCTACCTTTGGTTTGTTCAATAACTGCCTTAAACAATTTTTTACAGTATCTCAAAAAGCGATGCATTTTTTTTTTCAAAAAAAAATAACCGATTGTTTTGAGTTAGTCTTTATATTATCTGAAAATGTCAAAGACACCCTTAAGCAATGCATTTTAACCTTTGGATCATTCAGAAAGGGCCTAAAACAATTTTTACATCTCATCAAAGTTTTTCAAAAAGTACCAAGCGAAAATAAACCTTTCGAAAATATTCACTGCGTTTTTTATTTCTTATAAATTCAACTTCACCCTCGTACGAAAATATATTGGCGCCAACGAAATATATTATGGACAGACGATTTTTAAAGTAAAATTTATGATTGAGAATGTAGAATTCCATTACCTGTAACTTCCTTCTGCTTTTACTGCCTTATAAATAAGATATAAAACAATCAAACAACTGCATAAATTCCGTTTCTTGAAAGGCATAAAACGGCGCCAATGAGGTTTAATATGGATAAGAAATAAATAAAATTAAGTATTTATATGCGAGTACAACAGTAAAAATGCGGATATTGTATTTAAAAAAACTATTTATATTTCATTTGTTCTATTTTGTTAAGATCGCTGTACGTCAAAATCCCTATAAATATTTTAAGTCTTGCTTATGTACAGGGTGGACCAAATTCGAATGTTTTACGGGGTATTTCGGTTACCGTAATACATAGCGAAAATCTGATTTGGGTCTCTTGGGCTATTTTTTTGAGAAAATAACGCCTGTGCAATCAGATTTTTTCTAAGATTCCATTTTGGCACTACAGACGAAAAATGAAATTTCAACATTTTTGAAAATTTGCTGTAACTTCTTTATTTATTAATTAGAACAAAATGTTATAAAGGTTTTTTTACAGATTTTTTTGCCTAATTTAAAAACAAAAGTATTTTTTTCTTAGCCACCTTGACTTTCGAGATATGGAGTAAACTTACATTTTTTTAAATGGAAACCCTAGTTAACCATGACTTTATGTGAAAGAGTATTTTTTTAGCTTTTCAAAAATATATAGTTTTATAATTTTTTTGCAAAAAATAACCGAGATTATGGCCAATTTTGTGAAAATTCGATCATCAAAGTTTGCCATGATTTCGTAAACAAGTGATGTTTGCTATTATTAAACAACTAAACGTCATTGCCAAGTAAATTCTGCAACAACCGCTACGTTTTTATCACTTGCAAAGTAATATTCTGACATATTAAAGTTTTCAAAAAGTTGAAATTTAGCCATGTTCACAATACCACAATAAACAGTTATAAAATACAAAATAATACACGGATTTGCTTTAAAAATGAACAATTTACTTCGAAATGACGTTTAGTTGTTTATTAATTGCAAACATCACTTGTTTACGAAATCATGTCAAACTTTGATGATCGAATTTTCACAAAATTGGCCATATCTTGGTTATTTTTTGCAACAAATATATAAAATTATATATTTTTGAAAAGCTAAAAAAAATACTCTTTCACATAAAGTCATGGCCAACTAGAGTTTCCCTTTAAAAAAAATTAAGTTAACTCCATATCTCGAAAGTCAAGGTGGCTAAGAGAAAAATACTTTTGTTTTTATATTAAGCAAAAAAATCTGTATAAAAAACCTTTATAACATTTTGTTCTAATTTAATAAATAAAGAAGTTACCTACAGAAAATTTTCAAAAATGATGAAATTTCATTTTTCGCCTGTAGTACCAAAATGGAATCCGATAGAAAAAATCTGATTGCACAGGCGTTATTTTCTCAAAAAAATAGCCCAAGAGACCGAAATCAGATTTTCGCTATCTATTACGGTAACCGAGATACCCCGTAAAACATTCGAATTTGGTCCACCCTGTACAAGAGATACTAATTACAGCCGAATCGTGATTAAACTCTATATTGTTCAAAAAACTCCGACCTATTTTAATACGAATAAAATAGGAACGTTTATTTTCTGCAGTTAATTGAATAATTAAGTAAATATTAATATCAAGTTTGCTGTTGTAATTGAATTTAAACTTGAAAAACTCTGCAAAAAAAGCAATACCTTATAAAGGTGGTTGGTTCTTATATCATAATAATATAATGAGCTTAACTGGATATTTACCCATATATGTACGAATGTAAGTAATCATTTATTTTATTTGCGCTTTTCCAAACGACATTCGGTTTGAAATTCAGACGACATGAAGCAAAAGAGACAAATAAATTTTAAAAATATAAAAATATTGGCGAACAAAATATAATTAAGATAGGTACTAGGGGTGGACGATATATCGATAAATATCGATATAATTTTGATATCGATAGATCTGTATCGGTATATCGAAATATCGGATATCGATCTTTCCATATTTCGATATTTTTTGAATTTTGATATTTTTCGATATATCGATATTTTTCGATATTTCGATATATCGATATTTCGTGGTATGGACACGATATTTCGACATACCGATATATCGATATATGGACATACAGGGTGTCCCAGATTACATTTCCAGCGTGGAGATATCGCTTATTATAAGGTTTGTTTAAATTACATTATTTCTTAGTATGAGAGAGCCACAATAAATTTTTAAAAGTACAAAATTCCGCGTGCTTCAGATGTTATAGCAAAAAATATGAAAATGTCCAATTTCTTTTTTTTCTCATAACTTTTTTGTCTTAATCTTTAGAACAGTTTTATTTGTACTTTCTTAGGGTACTTTATAATGGAGAATGTAACTGTTATTTAAATTTTTCTTATGGGCCGCGAAGTTGGCTATGGAATAGTTAAATGTGCTTTTGTTGTTTTTTGTTTCTATTTTCATAGATAGCTTGATAGGAGATGGGTAAAATACGATTTTTCTACACTTTGTGACTTATTTATAAAAATAAATATAGCAAGTAATATCCTCATATACCTAAAAGAGAAAAAAAAAGCACATTTAACTATTCTATAGCCAACTTCGCGGCCCATAAGAACAAATAAAATTAGGGGTAATATCTCGAAAATTATAGGTGTTAAAAATATCTAAAACAACAGTTACAATCTCCATTAAAGAGTACTCTAACAAAGTACGAATAAAATTGTTTTAATGATTAAGACAAAAAAGTTATGAGAGAAAAAAGAAATTGGACATTTTCATATTTTTTGCTACAACATCTGAAACTTGATATTTTTTTTTTAAACTTAATTCTGGCATCTCTCATACTAAGGAATAATTCATCTAATTTAAACAAACCTGTATCTCTTATTTTAATAAGCGAGATTCCCATGCTGGAAATGTAATCTGGGACAGACACACTATTTCCAAATTCTTTGTTAAAATATATAACCCAAAACGCTGATGTTCATAACTATCCGACTAGAAACTGTAGACTTTAAATTGCCATTCAGGACACGAAATTACACTCAAAATTCTCTTTTTTATAAAGGACTGAAATTTTACAATGAATTATCAAGTGAACTTAACAGTGAAACTAATGTTGTAAGGTTTAGACGTAAGCTCAGTAGTAGGGATTGTAAATTTACCGACTTTTTGAATTACCGGTAATTCGGTAAAACTGTCAATCAAAACCGGTTTACCGGTAATTTACCGGTAAATCATATTATTATATATATTTATATTATTTTGTTTTTTTTTTAGATTTAATGTAGTTTTCGGAGTTTATCCGCGTCTCCCCTATAGTGAGAGCTTGCCGAAACGTCGAGCCAATTTAAATATTACCCGGATAAACTCCGAAAACCATATTAAAAATAAATATATTTATATACATTTATTTATTATGGAACTGATTGAGATAGTTGAAGCCTAAACTATCCCAATTAGTTTCATACAATATATTAGTTAACAGCCATTAACGAATCTAATATATTTTTATGTAATATTAATATAACACAATATAAAATGACAATATATAATATATAAAATAAAAATATTACAAAAAATATAATCCAGCATTACAAAAAACACATGAAAATAAAACTATTGTGAACATAAAATATAAAATGATTTAACATAATATACCTATGTTGTCAAACTATTAACAATATTTTTTATTTTAAACTTTTCTTAAAAAATAACCACGTAGAAAATATAATTTATCTTAACTATCGTCTCCTAATTGCGACCTAATTTTTGTACAAAATAATCCAGCCGCGGAAAAAGCTTTTTCGGATTCTACTACACTTGTTGGTCGAGTAGTGAGTAAACAATCAAACAATCATATGCCATTTGTATGCTTTCCCCTTATTTTTTCTCTTTGAAAATACTTCAATTTTTTTTCTATTATTTGATTTAGATTTTTATCATGATTAGAAAGATATTGAAAATTACCGGAATTACCGGTAAAAAACTGGCAAATTACCGGTTAAATTTGAAAAGCATTTTTTGCGATTTATTACAATCCCTAGTCGTGTAGTGAGTAAACAATCATATGCCATTTGTATGCTTTCCCCTTATTTTTTCTCTTTGAAAATACTTCAATTTTTTTTCTATTATTTGATTTAGATTTTTATCATGATTAGAAAGATATTGAAAATTACCGGAATTACCGGTAAAAAACTGGAAAATTACCGGTAAAATTTGAAGAGCATTTTTTGCGATTTACCGGTAAACCGGTAAACCGGTTTACCGGTATTACAATCCCTACTCAGTAGTCATATTAAGGAAAAGTTTTAAATTTTATATATTTATATATGTACATGTTATAAAAATGTAAACATAATTAGCAAATCGCTAAAAAATAAATTACATTATTATTATTATTATTATTATTATTATTTTTATTATTAATATTATTATTATTATTATTATTATTATTATCGACATAATTTCGATATCGACAGTCGATATCGAAATTTCAACATCGCCCAGTCCAAATAGGTACTCCAAGAAAAACAGTGAATGTGGTTTGGAAATTCACGAAAAACGAACAAGGGAACTATAAACGTACAATAAAGGCAAAAATGCAAGGTAAAAGTCTGAAGATATCAGACAAAAAATGTGCAGAGTGTAAAATAATAAAACAATAAAACTGAAGGTTAAAAAATAGCTCATAGTAACGCTAATTTTAACCACGATACGGCATCAGAAGCCCACTTAACAGAAAACTTCAAATGTATAACTTCAACAGCAAAAATATAAAACGCTTTTACCTCAATTTTTAAACATAAAAAAAAAACTCTAAACACTTCTTTAAATTTTGCTTCTTGATGTAATTAAATTACCGGACCCACCTGATAAGACTGAGTTTTGATTGATGGTGGAAATGGTATTCTCCAATTTACTAGTTCATACTTAAAGCCTATCCGTAGTCTTCGTTTTTTAAACAACCGTTAAAGAACATTTTCCAAACATAAACGCGAATGCTTTGAAGCAAATTTATTAAAATTACTCTACTTACAAACTCAAGGCTACAGTGAAGTCAAGTAAAATACTTTGTCATTTTACGCTAACATGTTAAGTATAGATTATCATGGTTAATTTTACAGCACATTTCCCCACTCAAATTTTGCTCTCAACAATTTGTACACATGATGAAGTTAATAGACAATTTGTATACGTGATTAATTTTTTAATGTAGTTTCGAAGCGTGACACTGCGTAATGACAAAGCGTATTTTTTTAAAATATGATATAAGACATAATCAAGGATGAGTATAATTATTATGTCAGAACTGAAGACAAGAGAACAATAGCCCTACAAGTTAGGTGTTAAATCTTTTTTCTTATTAGTACAATACAAAGGGTTTAAGTCTCCCGTTGCCTGATCATTTACCAACCATAAAAATTAATCTAGCACACTGAGTATTTTAGACTAGTAAAAGGGATATTAAAAATCAATAAATAATAAAATTGCTAACACACACACATTATTACGGAGATATAAAACAATTCTAAGAGTAAAGGGTACCCGCACACTGGCAACTTTTCAATCTCGGTGATTAAATAATTTAGTTGCCTGAAAGTTGCTCGCTGCTCTGCCAAGCGACCACTGGCAACTAAATAGCTGCTTTTCGCTCGGTTTCTAAAATGGATTTCATCGAAACTGCATGTGTTTGTGCCTTGGTTTTAATAAAGAAAAAAAAAGTACAGAAAATTTTGGGTCCATCCATTGATTAGCAAAAGAAGGGCAATTTTATAAATTGTTTGACAGTTTGAAATTTTTCATTTATAAATCTTTCTTTTCCACTGTACTTTTAGCCATATCAGATTCCAATTACAATATCATTTATGTAGAAGTCGGAGCATATGGCTCGTCAAGTGATTCTAACATTTTCAAACGATCGGCATTTTCACCTTTGCTGATGAAAAATGAACTAAACATGCCAGAAGAAAAACGTCTTCCTAACGATGAAAATGTCATGGAAATGTCATTTACATTTGTGGGGGATGAGGCATTTGCTCTCTCAAAATTTGTTTTGTGGCCATATCCGAGCAGAAATTTGTCTGTAAAGCAACGCATCTTTAATTACAGACTATCGAGAGCACGCAGAATGGTAGAATGTAGATTTGGAATGGCGAATACTCCACAGATCGTTCGATACCAATATTGAATTTAGTGATTCCATTATAAAAGCATGTTGCATTCTACACAATTATGTTAGAAAACATGAACAACTACATTTTGAAGAAATACTTTATAATTGGTCTTTGGATGATATTCCAGCTCTCGGAGTAAAAAGCAGCGTTTAAGGATTTTCTATTAGGGATTATAGACCTAAATTACTTTATTTCGCCTAAAGGGTGTGTTTCTTGGCGATACGACCAAATTTAAAGATTCATTTTTTTGTATTGTACAATATCTATGATAACTATATCCGTTATTACTTTTAGTAAAATTATAACTTTATTACTCTCTTAAAATTACTTAAAATAACATATTTGATAAAATAACACTGAACAAATAAAAAAAATGTAAATTAATTTTAAAAAAAAAACAGTTTTCTCCTTAATATCTCTGAGTTCATCTTATTTTTCAATAAATTGTTGACACAATTTACTCCACAATTTTATTTTTAGATTTTTATCTGAATATTCCTTAATTTTATTATCATACAACGCAGGGCGTTTTTTAATTTCTTCAATAAATATTTCTATATCAAACGACATGTTTACCGAATTTGAACAAAATGGCAAGTGAGCCTTCAGAGAGCAACTTTTAAATCGCCCGTGTGCGCGGACTTGTCTACACACGCATGGTCTATTCTTCCCGGCAACAATTGACTCACCTCCAGAATCGTACGTGTTGGAATTTTTTAATCGCCGCAACTATTAATCGCTAATGTGCGGGTCACCTAGGAAATAAATGTGTTCTATTTTCGTGATTACAAAGTTGCTTGAAAATAGTTGCCAGTGTGCGGGTACCCTAAGGCCTGCACAGCAAACTAAACATTTTTTATTTAAAGAATACTGAGTTTGATATACAATCAGGTATTTAAAAATATACCTATAACACAAACCATGGAATCCAGTTTGTATAAATCAATATTGCATTAATGCAGATTCTCAACCTGTGAAGCGCACCTCCCTGGGGGGCGCGTTATATCTGAAGGAGGCGCGAAGAAAAGTGGAAATTAAAGCAAAAAAACATTAAATAACTAAAAAAGAATAACATAAAATACATTTATAAAAAAAAACAATAAATTTTAAATAAATAATTTCTTTTTAATGGTAATTAAAATACATTGTATAGATAAACGTGCAACGCTTATTGTATGGTTACATATAAATATTGCAAAATTACCGGGCAACTAAATTACATTAAAAAGTAACAATGAATTAAAAAATTAATGGCTTTCTTGTGCCTGTTTTGTAAAGCAGTTTTTCATAAGATGGCGATATACGTATTAGAGATTGACACCCTTAGTTCTCTTTGTATATCAAGCTGAGATCTGCATTTGGTTTTTCATGCAGTCAATGCAGAAAATTTGGTTTCACAAAGATACGATGATGGAAATGGCAAAAGTATGCGAAAAGCCCTCGACTTCAGTAGAACAAATTCATCATGAAAACCGGGCTAAAATTCAAACAGGGATTTAGAGGGAAGTTGTTTTCTGATAATATTTATTATTTTTGAGGTTACGCAAAATCATTACAAATCACGTCCATAGCTCTTTTTAATCTAGAAAACTATTTCTACAACAAGCAACATTGCAAATAAAATTAGCGTTACCAACTCTGATTTTGGCTCACACTTTATATATCAAATAGGATGTTTTTGAAGGATCTCGAAAAAACTTTAAGAGAGGCGCAATAAAAAGTATACGAAAAACGGGAGCGCAAATACAAAAAGGTTGAGAAGCACTGCATTATTGTCAAAAGATCGTAAATTCTAAACAAAAGTATCAAATTTCCACAACTATTTTAAACATGCACAAATTTTGACTAATTTGCGAAATATTCACCGAATACTCGTTTCCAAAAAGTCGAAGATTGGCTTTCGAACAATCTAGAAGCTGTTAAACAAGTTTTTGTGATATTCTAACTATTAGCAGTGATGTGAGTGTGTCATATGACCGCGTCATGACAGTTTGTCATGACGATCATGACGTCACGTCACAATGATTTTAAATGATCGTGACCATTCTAAGCTCCAAAATTCAAAATGACAGTTTTTCTAACATCCAAAAATGACAGTTTCAAGTTTACATGGTGGTTGTCACTTGATTTGTGTTAATCTTAATTGCAATATCGTTAATAAAAATGTAAATACCACTATATAAAGTATTCTGAAAGTTGGTAAACACAATGCGGAGAAAAGGGAAGGTATTTTACTTTTTTGTACGTTATCCTGCAAGTTCGCAGCAAAAGGTAGCTACTTATGGTTGCCAATTTTGTAGAAAGAGATACGGATTACATGCCACTAGAATGGCAGAACATTTAATTACTCGTACAACATGCAAGAAATGCCCAGAGCATGTAAAATTAAAGTTTAAACTCAAATAAAAATTTTATTAAAAAATGTTTAGCTCTCAGCATAAGTAGTCCAAAATCACCTTCAACTCCCTCGACTTCTAGAGCCTTCTCTGAAGGAATACAATACCCAGATAGAGATACTGATACTAATAATTCTGCTTTTTATTTATTATTCCTATTACATATGTATTAATTTTATAGCATTGTTATAAAAACAATCATAAATGACGGTCATTGACGTCACAGTCATAAATGACCGTCATTTCACATCACTGACTATTAGTGAATGAAACTATAGAATTTTGCAACAAGATATTCTTTTATTTTTATTCACCTCCACGTATTTTAGCAAGAATAGACATTTATTATTAACTTAGCTTTGATAGATTTAACTCGTATTCAAATCAACTGCATACTGATGATAAATAAACGACTTTAAAAAAATTAACACAGGTTTACGAATATAGTAATAATATTTTTGGCTTGTGTTATATTATCCTTTAAGAATGTTTTAAGCAGTGTTTTTGAAATACGTACAAGATACACCAGTTTAAAAAAATTGAGTAAATCTTTGTGCTTTAAGACTTCTTTGCGTTGTGGAAATAGATAGCAATCGGAAGAAATCAAACTGTAAGAACGTGGTTAATGATTTTTAAGTTGTTGTAGATATAGTGTGAACTGTAGCTTGTAGTTAGTAGTTGGTAAAAAATATCTTTTTAAATTACATCTAATGCAATTTATTAAGGAATATCACGTCATCGCATATCATATAAAGCCATAATTAACCCTAAAGCTAATTAATATCCGAGCAAGCAGCGGCCATGTGTGTGCAGCTGACTAAATGAGGAACTGACAATAAAACGAGTCATACCCAGTCGACTGCACTACTTTTATTAGTCGGCAGCTGGCTTACATTTGGTGATTATTATGAAATTGAAGCTTGCGTGGGTGTTCGTCTCCCGCTTTCAAGAAAACACCGGCTAATACTTCTTTTCATCTAAGAAACGGAACAAATTGACCGTAATTCGTATTATACAGTGAGACATAAATGATTCCTACGATGGGAAAAATGCGGGCAGCGCTGGACACGCGTGCATTTGTCGAACATGTGCGTAATAACGATGTAATTTAAATTTATTCAGTTTTATTCGCGTGACCAAACGAAATTGCAACTTTTTAATTGGAGAAAGTTGCTGAATTGATCCAACAAAGAGATGTGTCAATGAATTCTTATTCTAATTATTATTATTATTCGTAACAAGCACATTTTTAACTGTCATTGGCATAGTATTGTACTTTTATACTGAAACGAATATTACAATACAATAAAAAGCTAATTTGAATACACGGGTTGTATGTTTTAGCATTTGTTTATTATTTGAATTATATTTAAATACAACTTTTAACTTATGGTTCAAAAAGTACAACACTATGGGAATTACAGTTGGTTAATAGTATACTTCTATTACATAACAAGAGTTGTAAGAAGCATATTACAAACGAGTGGAAAAGTTGCGTACGGAGCCGCGTAACGGCGAGTGCGTATTTCCACGAGTATAAGTAATTGCTTTACAACTCGTATTATGTAGCATACTTTTTCTACGAACACATAATACCTACGATTTTAACGGCTTTTTGGCTAATAATCACATGTAATTACGTTGTCTTGTCAATTTTGACGTAAGCCTACTTTGACATTTCTAGACAAGTTTGCGTTTTGCTTGCCGTGAGTTATAACTAGGTACTGATGCATGCAGGCAGTGTTCGATGTAAGGCTACTTCGATCTTTCTAGACAAGCATGCAGGCTGTACGGTAAGAGCCATTTACATTAGTGGTCGTAGAAAAAATACATAAAATCACTCACTTCTTATCGCTTACTGGAAAGTATTACGTTGCTCTAATAATTTATAATAAAACCGGGTTATTTTCAAAAATATCAGCTTTAGGTTAATGTTTTTAAAGACAATAAAATTTTCTACAAGACTAGGTATGTATGTAAAAACATATAGGGGTTGATATTCAAGAAAATTGAGTTAACGATGTTTAAAGTTGCACAAGTTTGACGAAGCGTAAAAAGCACCCTGTATAATATTTTTTAAATGTAGCTAGCGTAAAGTGTTGTTAATTTATTGAGAATCTAATATTTCAACGAAATTCTAATGCTTTTTTAAACAACTTAAATGCTGTATCGCTCAAAATTTTTATAAAAATGTAAATTTTACGAAAACGGTTGACTTTAGACCCATATAGCCTTGTACATTTTTTAAAGTAAATTTAAAGAGAAATTTAAAAATGTAAAAATATACAAGGTGTTTTATTTAAAATTTTAAAGTTTGAGTCCGTTTCCGGTTGAATCGAAAGTCGTATTGCAACCTCAGTATTTTCATTGAATCCGAAAAATACGATAAAACTTGAATTCAACATTTTATTGTAATATCTGCAATAGTGTTCTAGATATTTGTCTGTTTCCATACTTTTGCGCATCCCGGTATAATGCACATAAGCATAAATTCGTTTTGTAAATTATACGAAAATATGTTAGTGTTAAACATTTTAAGCCAGTAGGTAATCATATAAACTTCTTGAAGAAGGTTTTATAAATTCAATGGTTCATCAGATGGCGCGGACGTTTTTGAAATTATGCTGGACCAGAGAGACACTGGCAATAATGAGATGGATCTTACTTGAAACGTTTATTGGGCGATTACGCCTGGCCATCCTGCTACTTACCAATAGATTTGGTATGCGGGAAGAGACATTGCTCATAAATTCGTTAGGGTAACGAAGTAGAACGAAAAAGAAGCTCAAGCGTCTGTCCTTTCTACCAACATATCGGGTTTTTGTACATTTTTAAAGTTAAGCTTCTAAAATAAATTTATATCTAAAATATTCTTATACACCAAATGACTGGAGTTAAAAGCGCATTTTTTTTTACAAAAGCATACAAGTGTTAATAAATTTTATTAATTACCAAACGACATTTTGAATACCCATTACTTTTTTAAATCAAATAAGTGATTCTTAGGTATTCAGTAATTAACAGGTTAAGCAAGAAATGCAAATACTTCTTTGCGAAAAAATGAAAAGCAACGTTTTTTGCTTAAACGTTTTCATTCTACTAAGTTGGTTTATTAAAATTTTTCAACTGCTACTTATTTATAAAGGATCTAATCAAATAAAATTAGTGCATAACTATCATCTCGTTATATATTTATAATTTTATTGTTTTAGGATATCCTAAATTTCTTGCATAGTTTTTTTTAAACTGCATCTTTGAGTTAAGTCGGACTTTTGCAGGTACAAATTAAATTTATCCCAAATCAAGTGTTGGCATCTAGGCATTTTTTTCGTCTTCTTCCAAGACTACTGGATCTCCGGCAAACTAAAGTGAGTAATTCTTCCGTGTAGCATTTTTTAAACCATGCATTAAGAGCCGTATTTAATTGATGTTTATACTAATTATTAATTACAGTTGTGTTTATTTCCACAAGAAGGATTAAATTTATTTCAAAGGCCTTAAGACGAAAATGTTTCCAGTAAGTATTGATCAAAGAATACTTTAATACTAGTATACAGGGTGAGTCACGACGGACGCCACGGAGTTTTATGGCCAAACGGTATATACTTTCAAACTTTTGTCGCGGTTAGATTATGTAAGTCAATTAGGGCTACATTTTAAAAATATTTTCAAACATACAGGGTGCTCCAAAAATGTAAAAATATACAGGGTGTTCCATAAGAAAAAGTATAACTTTGATATGCCACTCTTCTTTGAAGCAACCTGTATGTTTGAAAATATTTTTAAAATGTAGTCCTTATTGACTTACATAATCTAACCGCGACAAAATTTTGAAAATATATACCGTTTGGCCATAAAACTCCGTGGCGTCCGTCGTGACTCACCCTGTATATTTTCTCACAAAAAAAAAACTATTATAAATAGAAATAATTTTAAATAAACTCAAATATATATTTGTACCTAGGCCTATTCAAGGTGTAAAGATCGTTCCAAAGGCCTAAAAACAGAATAAATCCTAATTTTGCCCTCGTTAAATACATATACAGGGTGCACCACGACCCTGAGATTCTTCGATAGCTCCTTTGGTATGGGGTACATTTTTAGCCTAAAATTAAAGTTGCAGCCCTTTTTATTCTTTTGTTTAAAAATTATTTGAAAAATTACGACTTACGTCCATGGCCGACTTTAAAATATATCAATTGCCTTAGTAATAATAATAAAAATCGAGATAGCTTGAAAAATATCAGTTTTAGGTATAGGACAGGCTTAATAATTTCGAAAGACAATTAAATTCTCTACAAGAAAATGTAAAAATATACAGGATGTTGCATTTAAGAAAAATGACTTATCGATGTTTAAAGTTTCACAAGTTTGACCAAACGTAAAAAACACCCTGTATAATATTTTTAAAATGTAGCTAGCGCAAAGTGTTAATTAATCTGTTGTCAATCTCAATTTTAAACGAAATTTTACTGCTTTTTAAATAACTTTAATGTTAAAAAAAATTGAAAGAGCTGTATTGCTCAAAATTTTCATAAAAATGTAAATTTTACGAAAGCGGTTGACTTAAGACCCATATAACCTTTTACATTTTTTAAAGTAAATTTTAAGAGGAATCCAAAAATTTAAAAATATACAGGGTGTTCTATTTAAAAAAATTAAATTTTTATATGTGCCGGTCAAACGAAACACCCTGTATATTTGAAAATAATTTTAGGTTATGTAGAAAATAAGTTCGCACAATATTTGTACTAAACATTTTTTGATATTTTCATTAATAAAGGAGCTATCGAAGAATCTCAGGGTCGTGGTGCACCCTGTATTTTAAAAAGTAGTGCCAATTAAAATCAGAAACTTTCCGTTTTAAAAACAATGTAAAAATGAAATTATCTTTTTACTATCAAGATCACACTGTACGTAAGAAAACATAAAATATAAAACTCTGAACAACGGAATTAATAATATATTCAAAATGTCCTTTAAAACCTAAGAGATAACTACTTGATATGTACTATTATTATGTTATTACTAATCTATATTTCGTGCAAGTCTCCGATTAGATCTTCAAGATTCCAACCCCTTGTAAAGAAAAAATATTTACTTAATGTTGCATCTCTTACTTATACCTAATTTTTAACGGATTACATCTGTTGTCTACCTAATCGTTCGTGCATCTAATCAGTTGTCTTAGATACTCCATGACACTAACCTTCCAAGGGGCTAATCGCTGTGGACTTAATTCAACCACGGTAAACTAAATACTTCGTGATCGTAATCAATTATGGATCTAAATTTTTTTAATCATATCTATTCTGAAACTAATTAGTTTCGGGTTATCATTGTAAAGACCATCCGTTGGTTTGTAAGTAAAATCTGTGGTGTATGGCGCTTCTAGCAATTTTTACAGTTAATTAGTTTCCACGATTTTTTAATAAAGGGGACAGAGCATTTTGTAGATCAGATCTGTTCGGCGTCTAACGAGCTGCTATTTTGTTAAAAAACGAGATCAATTTATTTTAACATGTGTAAAGTTTTTGTCCGTTCATTATAATGTGCTTGGGGGTTTATATAAAAGGCAAACTGAATAAAAATTTAATTAAGGTTAATGGTATAAATCCAATCTTTTGTTATTAAATGAGTGAACTATAACGGCATTGCCATTAAAGGCGTAATTCTGCAGTTTGTTTTATAACCCAATAAAATGTACTGATATTAAATGATTCACAGGTAATATCACTAACAAAAGTCATTTATTCTCCAGCTCTTAGTAAACTAGAAAGATACGCTTTGTTTTTCTCACACAAGAGTCCATTTAAAAACCCATTCTATACAAAATTATATGTGAAACCCACCGAGGCAATAAATTTACAAATTCACAAAAAAATGATTGATGCAATCACGAAACAACAAAATAATTCCCCGTACGTCAGATTGTTTAAAATAATGAATACGTCTGATTGATTGTCAGTATGCAAGTGAACACTTCGTGTAGACATAAGAAAGTAAATTAGGGATACAATGTACAAAATTTCCGACAACTAAATTGGATGCATCAGAGAACCGTTTTTAAATTACATGTCAGGTAACGTTATTATCGCTTAGGCAAATTAACATAGAAGTGCGGTTTTTATTTGATACCGTGATCATTATCGTTATTACCAATGCACTGCAGGTGTTCTTGGGATCCAGGTAAACACTGATGAGTTAACTATTGATAAACAATCGTTATTATTATCTACTGAACCTTAAGGCATAAACATATCTAAGCTGTTGTTAAAAATCTATCTAACGGAATCTATTAATCTTTACAACAATTAGGTTTATAATAAGTTTTAGTCATCAGTCCGTAAATTTTAGGATCAATTAATTTTGTAAGTAGCTTAAGTCACTTTACAATAAAAGAATATTCGATTCGTTAACGTCTGTGCCACATTATGTACAGGGTGGGCAAATTTCGATGTTTTCATAGGGAATTTCGGTAACTATAAGAGTTATGAAAAAAAGGACCCCCGTTCCTCCATCTCTTTTGTCGAGAAAAAGTTAACAGTGAAAACTTAAATTGGTTATCGTCTTTTGATTGCGAGTTATCGCCGATAACTCGATTTTTCGACTTTTCGTTTTATGACTATAGGTATCTCGCTTGTTTATGAAAATAAAGAAAAATAATTTTGACGTTTTACAGGCACTTTATTGATAAAAATGCAGTGGCGTAGACAATTTAAAAAAAAATTAATATTCGAGTTGTGACATACAGTTGTATTTTTTTCTTAAGGAACCCATAGTTGGCTGTGGCATCACCTGAAAGAGTATTTTTCCCCATTCCAGTAATATATATCTATCATGTGGGGTCGATTTATTAATTTTCCTTACATTATAGTATCTAAAAATTAAGTAATTTTTCATATTTTATTTTGTTTTTAGTAGTAGGCTTATGTCATTAAGAATATAAGTGGTAAAACACATTGTCATTCTGTTGTTTTAACGATAGTTTGACAGAAATAATCACGTTCAATTGTTGATAATTTTTGTACCTTAAAAACACGAAATGGCTTACGAATATTACAAAAAGTATGATATGTTAGAAGGTTTTATTCAAAGTAATAATAATTCTGAGGCTGCAAGAGAAACACATTTTATTCATGTATAAAAAGGCCCTAACAGAGTGAAACCACTAGTGTATAAAGATTTTTCCTCTATTACCAAAATAATAATTTAGCCTATGCTGTTTTCTTGGCAAACTTTTTAAAATTTGCCATAAATTTTGTAAAAGCTTATACGACATATTTTATTGCAAAAGCAATCAAGAAAAAGTGTTAAAATTGTATGCTTACATAAATAAAACCTATTTCAACGTACGATCATAAAACAATTACTTAACATCTAATTTTAAATGAATTAAGTCATTTTCATAAAAAGCCCCTAATCGTTTAATTACGACAAAATCACTTTTCTTCCTTTTGCTAAGCGTTTCAAATTAACAGGTAGATTTCGTAATATCGGCAATCCACATTTAATAAACCAACTGCTTATTACAGCAGGCACAAGTAATTATTTTATATCATAAAATATCTGTTAGCAATCACGCTAGAACATAATTTCCGTATAATTATTCAAAAGATTGATAAGTCTCCGTCGTTTCTCAATATTTTTATTATGTTATTGCCAGCGTTTTAAGATTCCAAGGAATGCCACAAAAGTATGTAGACGTCTTGCATATACCTGGCGGTTTGTTACCGGCAGCAGGAAGTGAAACATCGTGCGCAAATGAACGTGACTTTGACTTCCCGGAAAGCAGGCTACCACGGTCGCACCTCCGACATGGAACAATCACCTATAGGTTTACCTATAGCATTCTGTGAGTCTAAGTTAGTCGTGATTTTATTTTCTACGAAAAAGAACGCTTTTATTAAATCCGTTTTTGTATACCGGACGAAAAATTTACATTTGAGCGATGCGACAAATAACTTCTTAAAATGCTCAGCACGTACAACGACAAAACAGCTAAATAACACTATAGATTTCCTAGTTTAATACTATTTATACATTTCATAAAAGTTTGCAAGGGTGTGAAAAATTTAAATAGTTTATATTAGCGATTTTAAAACTTTTTGATACCAAAAACAAAAAAACAAAACACACTCAAATGAAACTATTTAAACCAGTGACTGTTGAGGTAGTAGTCTTATCAGTTATCTATCACTCCACTCATGGGGTGAAGTTGGGTAACCTCTAATTTAAATTGCATGTTTTGGTATAACTGATGACGAAACCTTCCTGATTACAGCGAAATTTAACTTTTAATAAGGAATATGCTGTTATATTTTACAACAACAAAAGTCAGTAGTATTTAAAAACTCACCCCATTATTCAATTTGTTGATGGACGTTGAAGGACTACCGGTTTCACAGATAGAACAGACCTGTAATAGAACATTCAAATATAAAAACTGATAAAAAAACAGAAGTGTTAAAGACAAAAGTGATAACCGGAGGTAGGATATTTTATTTCTTAATTAAATTAAAGATTATTTCTACAGCCTTATCACGAAACTACATGCGTGTACAATAAAATAAATATGTGTATGTTTACTGTACTTAAATAATTATTATTATGTGTCTATAAGATTATTCTAATTTTCGTTAAAAATTACCCTTAAACTATTTTTTTGTTTAAATTTTCACGCACAATACGTCAGTAAGCTTCGCGTTCTGTTGATATGCTTTAGAGAATTCGAATTTAATAAGTGCATTTGGTTTATTACTGTTTACTGATAGTAACAAACAAAATTTGAATTTTTTAAACTAATAAGAAAATACTAAAATCATAGTAAATTCATTTATTCGTCTTACTTCTAGTTCTGACCGAAGTACTGTTGAACCACGCCTTACTAAGAAATAGGTTTCTCAAATAGGCAACCAAGGTTGCTTGCTTGTAATACTGTATTTCGTTTACAATAATTTCGATTAATTGCCTATCATTTATGTAATAGCAATAACAATGTAAGGTCGTAAGGTTTAGAATTGCAATTTCTATAATTTTATTGGATTAATTCTAAAAATATTCATTTAAATATGTCCACATCAAAAAATGGCACATTAATATAATTTAATAAAAAGACAGTTTGTTGATGCGCCCTATTTAGTTTTTACATCGTTTCCCTAACTAAATAATACACTTTTAAGTTAAAAGATAACAATTGGGACAATAATGTAATTTGATGCACGCAAAATTCATTGAACAAAAGGTTATATTTTGTTTAAAAAGATAATGTAAAATACGATTAATTAAGTGACAATACAACGAAAAAAAAAACATACTAATCAGCTTTATTATGATTTTATTTTGATTCATTGTGAAATAAGCATAAGTTACTCGAAAACTGATCACTAGATTTTCACAAAAGTCGTTTCAAAATTTATGGCTACCTATAACAGGAAATTTGAAATTCATCTATGAAATTAAATTTTCAGAAATGGCTCTATTGTAGGAGTTAAAATCGATAAATTATTTTCCAACTAAGTTATTTGTTAATATTCGTCGTATTGATTTTATTTACTAAAATCCCATTATTTATTACATATACAGCATAGATCATAAATATTAGTAATAACTAATAAAAGGTGATATACACATAAATCTAAGATTAAACTAATCTTTGATTAGTTTTAAGTTGTAGTATATGGAAACTAGTTAGTTAAATGGCTATATTTTTGGGGCAGCATTATTGTGTATTCATGAAATATTGCAAAATAGTCACGGTTTCAATATTTCTTTGGTTAATAGTTATTTACGTAACAGGACTGGAAAGTGCTACTTTACTGGACGAGTAAGCAGTTCTTGGACGAGCCGTAGGCGAGTCCAGGAATTATACGAGTCCAGTAAAGACACTTTCTGGATGTATTACGTACAATATTTTTTCTGCATCCGCCAATGACACCAAAATCACTTTCATCACTATCCATAATAAAACAATAACTTAACAAACTACAGTTCAAAATGCGCTTATTTGGTTAATGACGTTTGTTTGACAGCGCAAATCAACAAAACAACTCATTGCCATGGCAAGCAGCTACTTTCAGGCCTAGGCTGGTAAAGACAACTTATTACCATGGCAACCAGTTACTTTCTGGCCTAGACCTCTAAACATGTATTTTTCAGCCTGAAAATTGATCGGAAACAACTGATTTTCTGGACGGACCCAGAAAAAGTTTTATTTTCCCACCTAAAAATTAATCGGAAACAACTTATTTTTTGGAAGGACGTAGAAAAAAATGGATATTCTTATTTTATAGATACAGAAAATATATTCAAGATTTAGGAAAATAAGATTTTACCTTTTTTTTATTTGTGTTATCAGACTTTTTAAAACGACTTTAAATTTAAAATCAGCTCAAAATGTGATGTATCTTTGCCCAGTTAATCACCTCTATTAATGCTTTTCTGGGTTTTAAAAGCGAGAAAACATATTGCAAATACCTATATACTACAAGCATGAACTACAACTTCAGCATCAATATCTTTAGCAATTTATTACAGGAACAATATTTCTATCTGTAAGTGGTTGTGTCTAACACGTTTTTTTTTTGGGTTGTTTAGTTAGCCAACTCTTTCTTTTTGTTGGTATTGCTACCGAGAGGAGGGACCTAAACTAAAAAATGTGAAAAGGGTCAGACAGGCTTAATTTAATTAGTATTACACGAAGCGAAATTATCTGTTGCATAAAAAAGATTAAAAAATGATTTAATGAACTACGGCACGATATGTGCTGGAAGCAACTGTAAAAATAAAACTTGGACAGGATGTGTCTACAACTTACATAGCCAGCTAAGACAGCCATATCACATATTTAAATAATTTCTACATTTCCATTGTGTTCCCGGTTAACCACGACTGGAAACCATGTAGAGCGATTTGCAACAAAAACAGCAAATTAATATACATTATGAATAGCATAATATATCTATAACTTATGTATATAATTAATTACATTTGCGAATTTAGGTCAAAACAATTGTAATAATAAATTTTTTGTGCACAATTTACATTAATTAACATACTAACTTTAGCTTAAATTGAAGTAATGTGTAATTAAATAATAAATAAAATACGTCCATGCGGATATGTTATGTATTCATAAAAAAATACATTTTATTTGTTTAGAGTTGAAAAACAACAGTTTTAAAAGCAATTTAAAAAAAGTTGATACATTTTACTTTTTTACAGGACAATGTTACTAGGACGAGCATCGACATTTTTATTGGTTGTAATATTTTAAGTCATTTGTCTATTAAGAAAAAGACAAATAAATTATTAATAACAAAAAACATTCTGGCTAGAATATTACAACTAAAACATAATAATCTACAAAAATTGACTACTACGAACTCAATCCATTAAATAAAGTTTATTGTTACATTGTATTTTATACACTTAAATCAGGCCTGTGCAACCTTTGAGGCCAAAGGACCAATTGCAAATTTTATGAAATCTTAACGGGCTCCATCAATTTCTAGTGGATAGGGAGATTCTTTTAAGTGTGAAGAGTGCGGAAAAACTTTGAAACTGATTTTTTTCCGTATACATTTTCAATATGAGTAACGCAGTGACATACAAAGAATTTCCTAAAAAAATCGGTTTGAAATGTCTTAGTCACAACCGTAGAAAATTCGAAGCCTTTTCCTTATTTTTTATTTCTAAATCAGTTTTTAATACAAATTAGAGATTCTTAGCTGTTGTAGTTCCTTTCTTTCATCCCAACCAAATCTAATAATTATTTAGTAACAATTAACTTTATATTTGTTCCGCGAAAAAAAATTACAAGTTGAGCACTATTAGATACATCCGTTGATTCATCATGACAAATAGAATAAGATAAAGAGTAATTAGCAGAATATTTAAAAGTTAATTTTACGTTTTCTGCCATGTCATCAATTTATCTTGCCACAGTAAATCTAAATAGAATGATATTAGAAAAAAACTTTTTCTTTACAGGGCAAATAATGTTAACAGCCGTTTTAATACAATCTGCTATTAAACTTCAATCAGAGAATGGTTTCAGATGTTTAGCTAAAATATTAAAAAAATTATGTTATGCTATTGTTCTGGAGTCTTGTTGTTTATACTCATTTTTGAATAAGTTTTGTTGACCCGCTAAGTTCTATTTCATTTCTATTATTCTTTCTCTTCTTAAATCATCTGGTAATTTCTCCTATTTTTTTAGCACTTTTTGACATGTAATGACACCTAATTTTATACTCTACAAAAACAGCAATGATTGTAATATAAAACTACTGGGCCGCGAGCCGCATAAAAATGCCAGAGGGGCTTCCAAGATTTTTTCACTTGTTACTTATGAGATTTAGTGTTAGTTAACGTAATGACGAAATTCTTTCACTGTCCAAGTGAAAAAAGAACGTAATTTTTAATTGTTACTTCTTGACGTACTACTTAATTGAGTGAACTATGGCTCTAGCCTTAATTTTTTTGGCATGAAATGCAATCATTGGACAAAATTAAATATTTACCTCGACATAAAAACTGCCGCACTCAACATTTAATGACTACTGATGTAAAATATATCTAATAATTTCGTTTTATCTTAGGGAGGTGATAGATAATATTAACAGTAGTGCAAATCTTAATATATGCAAAAACCAGCTAAATGATTGTTTTTTTTAAACATTTAAGTAAAGACCCGATTTGCAGACCAAGCAAAGGTTTTTTTTCTTTCAAAGAATTGGAGTTACTTCATGAAGGGTCAGTATATTGAATAAAATTGTAGTACTTTGTATATATACATACACATTTCTAGGCTAGGCCGAAAACTTATCAATATTTTCTAATAGTTAGCAGGATATTTTACATTATAGCTACTAAAAATTTGGAGCAGTCTGTACAATAAACGCAAAAAAGGACACAATGAACTTCAGAATGTCACAAACTACAGTTTATGTTTACTTTGCTTTGGTGTTAATTAGGAATTTTTCATTCTTGCATCAAGACTACGTTTTTTCTTATACAAGCACTATACATTTATTAAAACAACATTTTATTGCTTTTTTGAATTTTACTGACAAGATCAAGTTCGGGAAAGGTCATCGGCGACATCTTAATGGTAATTTCAGTTATTTAACTGCCTACATTAAAATCCACGAGGCACAGTTAATAATCACTCGGTTTCAACAATTGCCGAATAGATTAACTAATACGTGCACAAAGTAGACCTATTAGAAATATTTAATTAGCAGCTGTACTCAATTTGCATTAATTGATCCATCACTTATTTCATGAAAGTAGTTATTATTGAATTTTTCGCAATTTTATTACTGCAACTACGATGAAGCGTAAAAAACTCTGCTAATTAATATAATTCGCTCATGCATTATGCGAGTTTTAAAATACAATTTAAATATCTGAGCAAGATCATCTTAGAGCATTTTCTTAATCCGATAATCGTTGTCAGAAAGACCGCATAAAATTAAATGAGACTTGCAACATTTTTAGTACAATTTAAGCTTAATTAATTCTCAATCTAATAACTATAAAAATGCTAATACTGCAAGCGAGGTCAACAAAATTAAATTTAAATTTGTAATGAATCTAAACTCGTAATTCGAAGCAGTATTTTTATGTAATTAGTAATAATCTTAACTGGAAGTATTAACCAGTTAGTAATAAACTTAATATGGACTATACCTACAAGCAAAATGAACAATTCCGATATCAATAAACAATGCCAACATCCCACATTGCGATACAGCAAAATACTTGGGTATTAATCTGGACATTCATATTCGATGGAAAGAACACATAAAGAAAAAAAAAATATTTGACTTAAAAAAAATACTTTCTCATTGGAAGAAAAACACAATTACTCGTAAGTTGCTACTGTATAAACAAATCTTAAAGCCAGCCTGAACTTATAGGATTCGGCTCTGGAGATGTGCAGCCAGAAGCGCCATAGATAACATCAAGGTCTTTCAAAATAGAGTGTTCCGAGATATTGTCAATGCCCCATGGTACTATCCGAATGACCGCTTATACAGAGATCTGAAGATCCCAACCGTCAAAAAAGAGATCAAAAAGCTTGCGGAAAGAGGCAAGACCCCACATCCTCGGCGACACAGAGGTGCTGCAACTTCTAGATAATGCTGGTTTGAAAAGAATACTCAAAAGAGTTAAACTTTTTAAACTCGTGTTATGTATAGCAAAACAGTGCTAAATCAGAGCATAGCGATTCTGTGCATAACACGTCAAACTTGTACTTATTTAGAAAACTTAAAAACACCAATGGGGACATCTTAGATAAGCACCTAAACTTTTAAGAATTTTGGATTAAAACTGTAGGGTAGTCCATATATTTTTACTAATCTATAGATTAGTAAAAATACTGTTCATTAATTTAAAAATAAATACTGTAACATTAATAAGTGTTTTGGAAAGAAAACTTCAAGAGTAATGAAAAGAATCTACCTTGTTTAATCCGAAAATAAAAATAAAAAACTCATTAACCCTAGAAGCCCAATCATATTTTTGAGGCTATAAAGCCCAATCATACGTCAAAACGACGTACAATTATAAAAGAGCTCTATCTAAATAAACTTTACTGCAAATACTAGTTTTTTGTATGGTTTATGTGAAATACCTACTTACTTTCTATGTAAATAAAAAAACAGAAATTTAGAAAAAATATTGTTTATTTAAACTCTGAAATGTTCACTTTAATTAAACATACAAAAAATGGCACGACAACTGAGATCCTAGTAATTTTTTCTTATATACTACAAATTGTTTACAAAAATCAACTATTTATATTTTTTTATGAAAAACTAATCAACTCTTATCAAACATAAATCACTTAAGTCAAATATAATTCAGAAAATTCGAAAAGTGCAAAAGTTAACAAAGCCCAAACATACGTCATAACGACGTGAACATTGCGATGACAACAAAATGGCGGCACTTATCAAAGCGAGACTGCTGTCTCCTGTTAGCTCTGGACATGTACCTAGTTGGCTCGAATGGTCACGGCGATCTAAGCAAGCATGCGAAAGAGATCGCGAATATGTGTTGGAGTGTACGTCAAAATGACGTAGATTGGGCTTCTAGGGTTAAAAAAAACATAATGCTGCTTCATATAAGGAAGGAGCACACATGACCCAGTTTTCATAATGCGAACAATTAAAACACCATGTGGAACGGATGGGAAAAATAGTCGTACTTTTGAAACGCTAATTATTATTCAAGTGGATAAATGTCATATTATTTTCTAGTGTCAGCTTTACTTATTCACCACGGTCTACATTATCACAAACACTAAAAAAATGTTGCCAACTATTTGTCAAGGCCTACCGGGCAAAAGAGCAAAGTTCCAATACCACCACTGAAAATCATTCAACAATGTTGACAAAGAATTTATTTAAAATTTATTATTTTGTTTTAAGAATGTAATTTGTTGTTTTTTGTTGTCCAATAATTTTTTTGTTTCTATTTCCACTTTTCTTCGCGCTCCCCCTTCAGATATTTTACAACCCCCATAGGTTGAGAATCACTGCCCTAGAGATACAGTTCACGTCAAGTCTAAAGGCGAGCGGTGGGGGTTTTCGCACAGAAGACGATATAATATTGTCCGCAGGTATATACCACTGTATACCGATACAACTAAGTAAGTAGGAGTATGGTAGGAGTGTTCAATTCCAATTGTGTTTAGTACCGTTCCCCTCCGCTCGCCATAAGACTTGACGTGAACTATAGCAGAGTGGAGGCCAAGAACACCGAAGGTAAAGAGGAAGAACAAAGAATACATTGAGAAAGTACTTACAAAAGCAACGAGTGAACCATGAAACAATGGAGGGAAATGGAGAAAGAAAGTAAAAACAATTTCATAAATAATAACTTGACAATGTAAGACACTTTTAAATAGTTATTTATGTATCAAGTCCAAAAAGTACGTTTTGGCCGAGGTGCATATTACATTTTTTGTGCGATCGAATTAAAAACAATTTAAATTTTTAGTAATTTTCAAAATTATAGGTTAGAAACTACGGGACGTTCTGTCACTGACAGATGCCGGCGTATTTACTGCATTACCGGCCCACTCCTTAGCAACGGCCGTAAAAGTTACTTTTTCGGCCGTTGCTAAGGGTAACGGCCTGAAAAGTAACTTTTACGGCCGTTGCTAAGGATAGGGCCGGTAATGCAGTACTTTATGGTTGCTAACGCGTCCGTCAAACAGCTGTTTCTAGTACGATCGCACAAAAATAAATTTAATTCAATTATAACATGGTGCGATGCTGCATGGAATTTCATATAATACTCGTAATTATTGTAAACCTATCCAAGCTTTATTGGTATAAATGTAAAAAATTACGACTAATTAAAAATATTACCCTGAAAATGTAGTTAATAGAAACTGATTTTGCCAATTTTTGCCAATTACATATCAATTTGTTTATAGACTGATAGACAAATTACTAAAAGTCGTTTTAGCAAGGAATTTGAACATAAAAAAGCCAAGGTTTGTGTAACACAAGACAGAGTTGCACATAAAATTATTTGTGAAATTGTCTGTCTTGTCATAATGCCTTAATAAAGTATAAAAGAAAAAACTATGATCGCCGTTTTTTAATCCTAAGCAATCATTCTGTGATAAATATTTGAATGATTGCGTTTATAAACAATGATTAAAAAATCTGTGTAGCTACGCAAGAACCTTCCTACAGAGTATATTGAAGCAATTTAGCATGGGCGGGCTCTTAAAATGTTTGCACATGTTTAATAACGCGTAAGCTTGTAAAATTATCATATAATGGTCCCATAATAAAATGGCTGCTTATACTTTTTATAATAGCTGCGTATAAAAGTTTATTGCGGATACTAAACAATAGCCCAAACGGAGCAAGCCACGAGCTCTGCAATAATTTTTAAGGAAGACGCATTTGATCTACTGTACAGATGAATATTTAAGTTGCAAATGCAGACACTGCATTATGATCTGGCTTTGTCCAAGGTGACAATGAGTCAGTAGCTATTTAACTAATTAACAATTATTGGACCAACTGCGTCAGTTTTTTTGTACCCAAGTACAACGTAAAAGGAGCTAAACGTCATAAAAGTGTGATTTATTGTGACAGTTTCATAAATAACGATAATTTATAACTTATATTTGAATTTCAAAATGATATGTGTTAAATTATGAATTTAAAAATCTTGAAAAACACAGTCTATGCTTTCCTACAATGGTGATTATATAACAACGTTTACCAAACTTTCAGACAGCGAATCGGTGTTTTACGTAACTTTTTCGCAGCCAACTCTAACACACAAAATAAAATATGGCTTACAAATAATGATAATAACCCTCTTATCAAAAAGTTCGTGGACACCATAAAAGGAAACTTATTTTAAAAAAATATTCCGTAGTATGTATGATGAAAGTTATTTGTAGGCCACACCAATATATTTTTGTTTGTTGTGCCCTTTTACGTACACAGAATACCGCAGAGATCAAGACTATCTCTACTATGTCGTTTGCTTTCAAAAATAAAATCAAGCAATGCAACATTGCTTTAAAATAGTAGGTGTCTTAAAATTATATTATTTATGATATTTTCATTAAGAATTGAAAAGCGAAAAGGGTGTTTTTGTATACTGGTACGTGAAAACGAAACACTCGGTATAGATTAAAGATAATTTCAGATTATGCAACTAATGATGAACAAGTTTTGTAGAAAGTTTTTTTTTGTATCTTCACTAATAACGAAGCTGTGGGATTATTTGTCTTGGTTGGAACTTAAAAATGTAACAATTGTGAAGAGTGGGTTTATTTTTTAATCAAACACTGTTGGTTTTGTGTACAAAAACTTGCAAAAGTATTATAGAAAATATGATTTAGCAACGAAATAATACAAAATGTACAGGGTGTTCTGAGTATTTGCTCATTGTTCAGGAAAAATAAAACATTTTGCAAACTAAATCAAATACCACATACAAAAGTGAGGTTACTTAATTAATGCCTGTAGATGAACTTTTTATACACACACTCCCACATCCATGGTCTTTATGTTTTCTGAAAATGTTAAGACACCCCAAGCGATGTACTTTTATATTTAATTTGTTTTAAAACGGCCTAATCAATTTTCTCAGCTCTTTTAAAAAATAACCCAATGTTACAGCCTAGCATATTTTTTTTGTTTAAACGTGAAAAGACTTTTAATTAGCCTCTGTTTTTTGAAAATGTTACAGACATCCTAAGCAATCCATTTATAAACTTTTTTTTTTTTAATTATTAAACTGGCCTGACAATTTTTTACAGCTCGTTAAAATTCTAGTGCATATGTTACGGTCAGTTTGATTATTCAGGACAGTTTTCATAATGCTTGGTCATTATAAATAATGACCGATAAAATCGTTCAATTTCATAATTTTGTATTTGTCTACGACAATCTAGGATAATTTATTACATTGCCCGGTCATTATAAATACTGCTATTATTTCTCTGGTTACTTTAATTAATTGACAGCAATTTGGCAACGTGCGTATGGTGTGATTCTCGCTGGCCAATCAGCAACCATTTTCGGTGGCTTGTCGCTTGTACCATCTTGCACTTTAACGAGTTCAAGATTGTTTTCAGTTTTTTGCTGCTTTAAAAAAAAACCGACCTCTAACCTGAACCTCTATGTCCATAAAATAGTGTTGCGCAAACGCTGCACCTCATTTTATTTCGAACTAGTTCGTTTTAGCGTTTCTCGTTATTCTGCTTTAAAAAAAAACTTTACGGACCTCTAACCTGACCCTCTATGTCCATAAAATAGTGTTGCGCAATCGCTGCTCCTCATTTTATTTCGAACTAGTTATTTAAAAATTTGTTTTAATATAATATCCTCTTATTTTTGTATGTAGAGAATTATGAATAAAAATTTTCTCAAATTGCCCACTCGATTTCCAGCATTATTCATAATGCCCGGGCAATGTAATATTATCTATATAATTTATCATTTTGTCACATCCCATTGCGCACTTTTTAAATTGCCCGGGCATTATAAATAATGCCCAATTATTTACATTGGCCGTAACATATACACCGGATGTAAATGATTAATGAAGTGTGGTATACCCCCTTTTTTCTTTAGTTTTGATTTTAGATAAATGAAATTTAATACATATAATGTGTGCAAAAAACCGGGCTTTTTGAGCACATGCACACAATTTTTTCATTTCCGCTTTCGCCGGAAATGACCCCAACTTTGTTATTTTAAATGGAACACCCTATATATTTTTACATTTTTGGAAAGAGGAAGCGATTTTGGATACAACTGCACTATTTTGGTTAATTTTTATAACCTCAAATAACTTTTGAACCAAAATTTAATTTTTTATTACGCCTGCCGTGACAAGCATAAATTGAATTTTATTATATCAACAATTGTCTAAAAAACGTTGTTGTAAGGTTTAATTGACGTTTAGGTTACTTTAATCGGTTTTGAAGGATGCGGAATTGGTTTTTTGACAAAATTCAATTTTTTTTAAATGGAACTATGGTGGTTCAAGCGTTGTTTAAATGGAGAATCCGTCGATACCTATAACTTGTATTTTTATTAAGATTCTGCTTCAAAAACTTTAAATTATTGTAAAGATTTATTAAGAGATCCTGTTAATCGCAGCACAATGCCTAACAGCAACAAAACAAATCATTCAAAACAAAAACAAAAAAAAAAACACAGAAGATCGCTGTGGAAACAAACAAATGCTTGTTTACGTGTTTCTGTCATTGCGGTGGTAGAAAAATTATTAAACAGTCATTAAATTAAAACTTAACAAAAAATTAAATTTTGGTTCAAAAATTATTTGAGATTATAAAAATTAACCAAAATAGTGCAGTTGTATCCGAACCGGAAGTCAAAATTGTGTGCATGTATTTAAAAAATCCGTTTTTTTTCACATATCATATGTCTAAGATGTCATTAATTTATAATCAAAACTAAAGAAAAATGGGGGCGCACCACACTTTGTTTACACATGGTATAGCCTTGCATTTTTTATGGCTTTCTTAAGCTGTGTAGAACAAATTCGCAACTTTAGTAAAAACAACTTTGTTATTAATTTAAACTTATAAATAATACAAAAGAAAATTAGATATTCTTACCTGCCGGAAAGAATTTTTGTTAACTACTTCATTAAGCCGTTATGGCCGAATTAAACCTAAGATTCTTTATGCACTATAACTTCACGTTTATTGCAGTCATTTCAAACGAAAACGACATTTATTAAGAGTTAGATCATCCAGATTATCTTAATGTCTCTAGAAGATACCACATAAGCAACCAATACAAATCTAAAAAACATACGACAAGCTGTTAACACACTGACGTGCATGTCGTATATTTTATAACGACATCTAATAAAAGTTTACAACCCTTATTTACACAATTTACATATTATTTATTATCAGGGTTGTATAGAATACGACATAAATGTTCTTTATAAGTAAAAAAAAAACAATTATAATTTACCCCCAGGGGTACCCGCACCATACCTTGGTAAACACTGGTCTAGATGGCAAAATTATTTTTAGTTTTCTTTTAATAATAATTTTCTTCTAATAATTCAAAACAAACACTTCATATCCATTAATAGCTTTTTAACTTCCACGTTATTACAAACTTTACTTATTTATTCTGAAAACATTATAAAGTAAACGCCAACATTAAACAAGCTTATTATTTTCTAGTTATACTTGATTTATTACAAGTTATATTTTGTTTTACAAGCGTTAGTTATCGCAAACGGAATGTAGAAGTGCAAATGAAATTGCTGATTTTCTGAGAATACATGCAAAACGCTGAAATGCCATCAACCTTACTTAACTAACGTGTCTTGCAATTCATTAAATGCTCTTGTTTTTCAGTTGCAAGTTTTTTAGTGCAAATCGTTCGTCATGTCGTTATCCCATTTGCGTTGTTAAGTTCTGAGAAAATTGTCGTTGTGTAAATTGATACGTTCGTACACAAGACTCGTTTAAAATTATTAACAAAAATTATACTCTGATTACAATTTACACACATGAATACAAGATTGCAATTATTGTTATCAAGTTAAACTGAATTTGGTGGGTAATGTTGTCAAAAGTGAAAACAAATATCTTGTTTCAATTAAATCGTTTTCTTGGGATGTTTTGGTAGTCACTATGTAGGTAAGTTCTTAAATTTTTTTTTGGTTCATTTATAATCATAAATTAAGTACCATTTTGGCTATCCTAAAGTGTTTGTATTGACTCTTTGCATTAACTGTAAGTTGGTGGTGAGAATAAAAAGGTATATTTTCATTTAAAACTATGCAACATATCTTTGAAGCTAATTTTGCATTATTAATTATAACAAAAATATTTTTGAGAATTTTTAAACAAAAAAAATTATCATGAAAAGCCATTTGATCTCAATGAATATGAAGTCTTGTACACACTTTAGATATTATGAATGAAGATGACAAGCTTCGGAAATAAAATTCTTGAGACATTGGGATGTATAATATTGGACATAATAAAAAACCAGAGCATAAGGAACGAGCTAAACATTGATTACATAAACAAAAGAATCTCAACAAATACAGCGTCATTCAAAAAGTCTGCAACAAATGGAAAAGTTTTTTATTATCGATTTCTCAGAAAATTATATTCTTGATAAAATTTGGTGCATAGTGTAAAACTAATTTTAAGAAGAAAAAAAGTTTAATAAAAAGTCATAGGACACTAGATTTTAGCAATTTTTGAAATATTCGCTATAGAGTAAAGTGCCCTATTTTAAGAGAAACAAAAAACTTTTATAGGAAAAAGTTATTTAAAATCCATAAATAAGCATAGATTTGAATTTTTACAGTCAAATTCCAACTATTATTTTTTAAGAAATTTAACATTCAAAAGTCTGCAACAAATGGAAAAGTTTTCTATTATCGATTTCTCAAAAAAATTTATTCTTGATAAAAGTTGGTGCATGGTCTAAAACTATTTTTAAGATAAAAAAAGTTAAATAAAAAGTCATAGGACACTAGATTTTAGCAATTTTTTAAATATTCGCTATAGCAAAGTGCCCGTTTTCAAGAGATACAAAAAATTTTAAGGGAAAAATGTATTTATAATTTAAAAATAAGACTAAATTTTAACGGTCAAATTCCAATTTTTATTTTTTAAGAAATTTCAACGTTCAAAAAGCCACTAAAATCAAGCGTCATATGAATTTTTTTACACGTTTTTCATCTTAAAATTAGTTTTAGTCCATACACCAACTTTTATCAGGAATATAATTTTTTGAGTAATGGATAACAAAAAACTTTTCTATTTGTTGCAGACTTTAACCCTAGTATGCATAAACTGGGTCAATTTGACCCGATGTCCGTAAGATTTTGTTATTAGACGATTGAATCTTGTTTTCTTGTCCTGAGTTTCCTCGACATCTTCTGTTGTTCCTTTTACAATACTTCTGTACACAGTAATGAGAAAAATATTTTTATAATTAATAATTATTTGAATTTTTATATAGCTACCCCTCTAATGCATAAGGTGGGTAGATTTGACCCGTATGCTAAAGTGTCGGCGTTTGTCAGTCAAGTCGCATGTGCGAGACATGTTTCAACTTGTCATCAGTTGACTACGCGTTCCTTGTCGTTTCATATGTTTTAGTCATTCGTCTTTCAGTTGTTGATGCAACAATAAGTGAATTGTGAATTTTGTTTTTGGTCTTTTGATTTTTTTATACAAAGATAGGTAAGACTTTGCTAATGTATTTGGTAGATATAAGTTAGTAATTTTTGTCTTTGTCAAATGCAGTCATGAGCTATCAGAAAAGTCTTTCTGAGGAAGAACTCAAAGCCCTTTTGGAAGATTCTTCCGAAAGCGAAAATGAACAAAATATATTTCCTGATCCTGATGACTCCTCTTGGGTAGCTAGTCAGTCTTCAGATCAATGTTCAGATGATGACGGCGTAGAAAGGGCCATCACACTAACAAAAGCTCCACCAGCAGTTTCCTCAACGGTTGCAATTAGGTCACCTTCACGAGTTTCAAAGAGTGGCATATATTGGGATGATAGTCCAGCAACCTCAAGACAAACGGCAAGTCGGAATATTCTTCGCTTTCACCCAGGTCCAACAATTTCCAACAAGGCAACAACAAAGAAGGAATTTTTTAGGTGCTTTATTTCTTCTCATATCTTGCAAGAAATCTGTATTTGCACTAACAGAGAAGGTCGTCGTGTTACACTTGAGAAAAAACTCGACTGGAAAGATATCGATGAAGAGGAACTTGAGGCATTCTTAGGTTTGCTTCTTCTGGCCGGTGTTGAGAAAAACTGGGATGTGCCTGCTCGAGAACTATTCACAGATACTAATGCGAATCCTTATTACCGAGCCACTATGTCGATAAATAGATTCGAAATTATCAGACGATTCCTACGATTCGATGATAAAAGGACGCGAGCGGTTCGTCAGAAGGATGATAAACTAGCTGCATTCAGTTATATTTGGACCCTTTTCATCAGCAACTGCCAGAAAAACTACATTTCATCAGCCAACGTTACAATATAGACGAACAACTAGTGAATTTCAGAGGCCGATGCCCTTTCACCCAGTACATTCCCAGCAAGCCTGGTAAATACGGGGTGAAGATATTTTGGATGTGCGACTCAAGTTCCTCCTACGCAGTCAATGGCAAGATTTATTGTGGACGTCAACCAAATGAAGAGGTTCAAAGAAATCTGGGTTACACAGTTGTCACAGAACTTACAGCAAATATTGAAAATAGTGGAAGGAATGTTACCATGGATAATTTTTTTACTGGCTTGCCTTTAGCGAAAACGCTTCTTGAGAAACGCTTAACATTAGTTGGAACAATCCGACAAAATAAGCGAGAAATTCCCCCCTGTATGAAACCAGCCAAGAATCGCGAAGTTGAGTCCAGCTGCTTTGGTTTTCATAAAGAAAACACATTGGTTAGCTACGTTCCTAAAAAAAACAAAAGCGTAGTGTTGCTAAGTACTATGCATTCTGATGCAACGGTCATGGAAGAAGGTAAAAAGAAGCCGGAAATAATTATGTACTATAACAAAACCAAAGCAGGCGTCGACACAATGGACCAGATGGCTAGGACCTATACGTGCAAACGGCAGACTAGGCGATGGCCACTAACGCTTTTCTTTAATCTTTTGGATGTAGCTGCCATCAATGCGTACATATTATTTTTGGAACTGAATCCAACCTATACACAGGACGAAAAGACATGAGACGGCTTTTTCTAAAGGATCTGTCAAAAGAGCTGCTTATGCCTCATATGCTAAAGCGAAGTGAAACAACACAGCATCGTCATGTCAAAGAGGCCATGAAGTTATGTGGAGTGGAGTTAGCCAATCCAGTAGTGCCAACGGAGAAGCTAAAAAAAAGGATAAGATGTGCCGAATGTCCTTCAAACGCAGACAAAAAAACTCAAACTGTGTGTTTTAAATGCAAGAAACCAATTTGTGGCGCTCACACAGTCTCCATTTGTCATCAGTGCATCTAATATGAATAAGCAAAAATGGCAATATTTTGTACAAATATGTGTGTAATAGTCAATAAAGTCAATATTGAGATTATTGTTATTTTTAAAAAAGCATAAATAAATTGAGAAATTAGTGCGGGTCAATTTGACCCGCTTCGTGCATTAGCGTGAGAAAAACTCGTCATGCCTACTAGGGTTAAAAATGTTAAAATTTCTTAAAAAATAAAAGTTGGAATTTGACGGTCAAAATTTAAATCTAGGCTTATTTATGGATTCTAATAGTATATTATATACCAAGGTAGAGAAGTCAACTATTATAGCTATAAGACTTCTCTACCGTGGTGTATATACTATTTTTTTCACTACTAGTAAGACAAACCCATTTATGTTATGTACGCACTTTCTAACCTAAAATATAAAAAGTTAAGTACCTATCTATTCTATAGAAATATTGAATCTGCGTGTTACTCATCTTGCTAAATCACTATTGTTATTAAAGAACATTGTTTTTAAGCGATGGTTTCATCTAAAATACTGACAATATTAAAACTTTTCTCTTTTTTACGTTGTCAATCGACGGTGTGGATATTGACAACCGTCATTTATTACGGCGCGAAAGTCGTGTTATTTAAATACACCAAAGTTTTTAAAATTAAATTAATTTATTTAAACAACGTTTTAAATGCTAAAATACCAATAAAGAGAATTTCTCCATCATACTAAATCGTCCTATAATTTTTTTTTCTTTAAAACTACAACAGCATTATCAAAAAATATAAATTTGTTCATTATTCACCAGTGGTTAACAATGAAAAATTGTTTACCTGTAACCATGCATAGGTAGAGAAATTGAATTTCACGGCATTCTAATATACGTCATAATGCTACGCTATATTACTAGTAGTGAAAAAAAAACTTTTTCCTATACTTTTTTTGTATCTCCTAAAATAGGGCACTTTACTCTTGCGAATATTTCAAAAATCGCTAAAATCTAGTGTCCTATGACATTTACCGAACTTTTTTTAATCCTAAAATTAGTTTTAGACCATGCACAAACTTTCCTGAGAAATCAATAATAAATTGTTTTATATTTGTTGCAGACTTTTTGAATGACGCTGTAGAAGCAATAATTGGAAAAAACATTTAAAGAGAATGCATAATTCTATAGACTACCAGACAGAGCCCGTCCTAGGGTTTGCGGGGCCGTGTGCCAAAATAAATGCGGGGCCGGATATTTTGATATAGGGTCAAGTTAAAGTAAAATGTTACTTTCCCTCATTTTGTCCATACCAAGAAAGACCCAGCGGGAATCTAGCGCCGCGGGACCGGCCTGCCGTTGTGCGTAGATCCCGCCCGCTAGGCATTTCTTGAATGATGAGGGTGAGGTGCATTTTTATTTTTTAGGTCACCAGCCTGTTTTTTTATTTTCGCACACGGCTCTGCAAACCCTAAACGGCTAGCGCGGGGCGTGTGCGGTGCACACTCTGCACACCCCTATATCCGGCCCTGCTACCAGAACCAATTTTTAATTAAAAGCCAAAGAGTGGATTGTTCATAGGCAGATCAAGAAAAAATAGCAGGATAACCTACGAAAATGGAAAAGTCTTTAATTTCCAATGAACTTTGTGCGATTTGTATGTTCTATAATTTGATTTAGGTCAGGTAAATTAGTTTTACATCAGAATTACTCGAAAGCAACTACACCGGAGCAACCAGACCAAATTTTAAACCTCTCCTGTTTCCTAGCACAGTTTAATTGACTTGACTTTCTGCACCCGTTTCACGAAGAAATTATAAACCGTAATACAATATATTGTTCGTTTTACGCAAGTCCTGATTGTCAAACATATGGCTTGTCACAGATCAAAGTATTACAAATCTAATTGTTGGTGACCTAATCTGCTATTGATCCAGTCTGACGTTTCATTAATCTTTCGTGATCTAATGTGTCGCAAATGTACAATGCGTGGTAGTAAATCTACTGTTGACCTAATCTTCAGTTAACAGATTCAGTTCTAAAGCTAATCTGTTGTAAGTCTAATTTATGTTAGCTTAAACCTTTTTACGACAGAAGTAGAAGTAGCTCCAAACAGTAGTCAACTAACATAAAAAATTGAGATTAGCAGCAAATTCAAGGAAATACTAAGCACAGTATTTAGAGGTCCTTAACCGTGGATGCATTACGGTTTCTTTGTGTTCCTAAAAACCGCGTTTTTACTTTATCTATACTTTTGAAATATTTTAATATTAATACATCAATATTTCCTAGAAAGTTAAGAACTATTTTTTTGTCAAACAAAGTATAAATAACTAAACAAAACATAATTTACGATGCTACAATGTTTCTATGCTATGCGGAGGTTACTAAAAATGTTATTAATAAAAGATTATAAACCTTTGATGTATGGTGCAGAGGGAAAAAAAAATTAAAATAAAAATCATAATTATCATTTCTTGATGTCTCTAAATAGTTTTACTTTTTGATTTAAATCTGCAAACAGGATTTTTTGCTCTTTAGTTTTCTGTAAAACTTACTTTTAATAGCATACAATAAAAACTAGTATTGCTGACAAGCATAAGTAATTTAATATGCCCATAAACCTTAAAAAAAAATAAAGTCGTAAAATTTAATAAAGGAAATATGCAATTCATTAAATGGTATCTTTTCATATAATGCACAAGGTGTGTCAAAATTATGGATTTACATTTAGAAAAATATAATAACCCATTGTATTTGTGCCAAGGTTGTGTTGTGTAATAAAAAAAAGAAAAAAATTTGAAGTGATAAAAATACGTTTTAAAAAGTGGCGTTTTTGCGATGCGAGCAAATTAAAATTATGCATGTAAATATATTTTGCATACAAAATAAATATTGTTGAAATAAACTTACTCAACAACCATTTATCTAATTGCATGTAAATTCAAAATAACATAATCCGAATTTCTTTCGACACTGTATTCTCGGTAACTTTTAAAAATAATAAGTAAGAAACGTCTCATACAGTACAACAAGAAAATAGAGCAACTAACATTAAAATTTTAAATGCAACAAATAGGTTATGCATGAAAAATTGGGAAACTTTTATGGTTCTATATCACGAGTTAAGACAAACAGAATTCGATTACATTTATTGAAAGTGTCTTTAGTTATTGACTTTTGTTCTTGATATTCCAAGATGTTGTTCCTTATTGGGAGTAGAAGTTTAACCCTTCGTCAGGCGCAATGTATAATTATGTAAGATACGTTGCACTGATTTTTTATGTATTTCGTTGGGCGATTCGTGTCAAAGTTTGAGCATCCAGCGAATCCCTCTCTGAACTTAATTGACCTGATGATGGTTAAAAAAAAACGAAACGTCGTGTAGAAAATATAATTGGGGATTTTAATTCCTTACAAAAAATGCCCATGATATTTTTTACAGAAATGAAATTCGACATCAAATGAAAAAGTTACGGGCAAAAAACAGAAATCCACCTTTTTACTTTTTCCCTATATCTCAAAAACAAAAAAAGCTAGCTAAGCTCCGTTTGCATCAAATTATTAAGCACCTGAATATACAACTTTGCCCTAATTTAACCGAAGTCGTAACTCTTACCGTTTACGAGATCCCCATAGTGGCCCTCGAAAAACGAGAACCCAATATTAAAAAAAAATAACTTTTGTTTAAACTTTTGTAGTCCAGCAAAAGTAAAACATTTGAAAATATGGAACAAATCCCTATTTATAACAGGCACTCCATGGCTCCATTTACGCGGTTTTAATTTACGCGCTGTTTTTATGGAACCAATTACTCGTGTAAATGGACGGACTACAGTATAAAGCAAATATTATTTTCCAGCCAATTTTGTAGTGAATATTATTGCTTGGAACATGCATTTATGGTCTGCAAAACCTGCTTCAATGGCAAAATGAATGGTTATAACGCTTATGTATGAATGTAAATAACTACCAGTTTTTAGATATTTTTGGACTAATTTTATTATTTATTGCGTTTCATAAAGTGATTCCTATTTGATTTAGTTTAAATGCTTGATGTTTTGTTACAGTGTTTAAAAAAATATTAAAATAAACCTCCTTATTACCATAAAAAAAGTTTCCTTTACATTACAAAGTATTTTTTTTTTGTAAATAAATAAATCATGATTATAATACGATATAATACGCAATGTGTCTTCTACCAGATTGCGCCTGACGAAGGATTAAAAAATGATAAAAGTATTTGATTACTAAAGTTTTTTGTTTACCTAAAGTCTATTTTAAATATATAAAAAGGCATAATAAAAGCCACACAATAAGAATTAGGGGAGGTATTATTAAACAAAGAAAACTATTTTCATCTCATAATTCAATATATTCTACTGGCACAAAGTTTTATGAAAATCGATCAATCGGCCAAAATGCCGATTACGAATTGTTAAGCAAAAAAGACAATTAATCGACACCTCCATTTGTTGATATTAAAAGTTAAATTAATAAAAAAATCAATTTCGGTCAAAAAATATTGAGGATTTAAAACGTTTTAAAAATAATATACTTAATTGCATTTAAAATTCCCTCTTTTATTTAATATGTACAAATACACAGAGTGTTCTATATAAAATAACGAAGTTACGGTCATTTCCGGTTTGTCAAAGTCTGCACATTAGTAGATAAACGGATCTTATGCGCATATTACTTTTTACAATTGTATTTGTTTAAACAAAAAACTAGGAGTTGGGCCTGATTTCCTTTAAATCCCAAGTACACATTAAATACTATCGATATTGGAACATGAAACTTGTTTTAAGTTGTTGCTTCACAAGCAAATAAAAGTTTTGTAAACAATATGCTACTCCACTCAACTGCTATTAATTCAACAGCGATTTTCATTAGCAGTTAGTTTTATGTGCACATTCTCGGTAGTTTTTGCGGTTTGAATATTATGCAGTAATTATCATAATCAAATTGCTATATTTCGCGATGAATACAAATGTGCATGTTACATGGAACGGCAAAAAGATTGTCGAGGAAATAAAGTGAACGTGTTAATATGTAGCTGTCGTCAATGCAAGGCCATGCTGAGCCCCTAGCAACCATGGATTACATATAACATTGCACAAGTGAGCACTTTACAACAATAAATATGGCATATTTGTTTGGACTTAATTAAAATAATATATTACAAAAGGCGATCTAATAACTTTTTTTGAGATTTATGACGACAAACAGTAGCAACATTCAATGGGATTTAACGCCTCCACGACCTATCTCCGTCTATGCGGAATATGCAACACACCTGCTTATCTGCATAATTAATATTTATTGGTACGTAATAAAATATCACTAGCAGCTGATTGGCTTGCAATACAATTTGCTATTTAAATGACAAATTGCAAAAATTTTGATTGGTCGGTAATAAACCTACTGCGTGGCAATAAAAGAATCGCTAGCAGGTGTTGCTCGCTGCAGCGACCTGCAACCGTTTGCAGTGTTGTGCGAAATATTTTTTCTTTTATCCTGTCTGGTAGCGTGCATTTGAAAACACGAGATAAAATATATTTTTTGCCGGCATAAATCAAGGGGGCACATACTTTTCCAGGATATCCAACCTACTTCGAAGCAATTATAAGAAAAACCTAATTTAATCGGCAGATTTAAAACAAACGTATATAATCACTTCGTATTTCATACACTCTACACAACTCAAGTTACTTTTTAGCCCACAGTTTGAAGGCTATATATTACGGTTTTAACGATATATTTAGTATAAAACAGTCTTAAGAAAAAATATCATTAATAGTGAATACAATAATAAATAAAATTAAATAAACTTTTAATTAATTTTTGCTACCGTAGCTGGATAATACTGAATAAAATACGAGAATCGTACCGAAATTTTTACGACTCGGCATTAATTAATGTAGAAAAAACAACTACATCATCTTAATATACAGACTTTGCTTGACTTTTCAATGTGGAGACTACATTTCTCTGCACACCTTTTTTCCATCGTTCTGCAAGCTTGAAAATTCCCTTGCGGTAGAACTCCGTTTCAGCTGCCCGAAGACAGACCCATTGCTTTCTGGCCTCGCATCTGTTCCTTTACAAAACTGAAAAGATAGTAGTCAGGGGGTGCCAGATCGGGACTGTTAGCAGGGTACGGAAGACCTTTCCAACCCATTTTCTCAATTTCCTCCGTGGTCAAATAAGCAGGATGGGGTCGCGTGTTATCGTGTTGCAGTATGATTTTCTTTCCACGGCGTTTATCGCGCAATTCACGATGAAGCTTTTTTAAGTGTCTTCACATAACGAGTAGCATTTATGGTTTCCTTCCGATCAAGAAATTCAACTAAAATACATTTCTTCGTTGCATTCCAGAAAACGGTGCCCAAAACTTTTCCAGCAGATTGCAGTGTCTTTGTTTTCCATACTCTGCCGTTTATAATGATGGAACCAGCCTATCACAATACTTATAAATGAATCATCTCCTCTTCGATATCTCTAAAGAAGGTCTTAAATGATGACTTTTCTTTAAACTTTGTGGCCTTTTATCAACAAACTTGAGACTCATTGGACACAAAATTTTCGATAGACTAAGCTATATCGACTTAAACTTGGCCTATATCAAGCAGGGTTGGGCAAAATTTGATTTCTATTAAAAAAATCCAAAATCATTGATTTAAATTAAAAAATCAAATAAATCGCGAATTTTTGTTTTTTTTTTAAATTTATTTAGGAAACTTGACTGTTATCCCTTTTCACAACTAATTTATTCGTTAAACATCCTGCATTATATCTTCTATACAGCTTCATTCAAAAAGCATCAACAAATGAAAAAGTTTTTACTAAAAATTTCTCAGAAACAAAAGTTGGAGGATGACCCAAACTAATTAAAAGATGAAACAAATTTCACAAAAATGTATACGATACCGGATTTTAGCGATTTCAGAAATATTCGCAAAGTAAAAAGGCCTTATTTTAAGAGTTACAAAAAAAAACTTCATGGGGAAAGATTGTTAGGAATTCAAAAATACGACGAAAGGTGAAATATGACGTTAACATTTTTATTTTTATTTTGGAAGTAATTTTAAAATCCAAAAAGAACCCTTATTTTAAAAATTTTAGAAAAGTTAAAAAAGTTTAGAATTTAAAAATTTTACTCAATATAAAGTATCGTTTTCGTTTTTTATACTCTTAAAATAGGGGCACTTTAATAATCTTGCGAATATTTCAAAAATCGATAAAAGTTACTGTCCTATGAATTTTCATCGAGCTTTTTTTTTTAACTTAAATTTAGTTTTATTCCATGCACCAACTTATCTTGAGAAACAAATTTTCTGAGAAATCGATAATAAAAAACTTTTCTCTTAGTTGACGGACGCGTTAGCAACCATAAAGTACTGCATTACCGGCCCTATCCTTAGCAACGGCCGTAAAAGTTACTTTTCAGGCCGTTACCCTTAGCAACGGCCGAAAAAGTAACTTTTACGACCGTTGCTAAGGAGAGGGCCAGTAATGCAGTACACACGCCGTCATGTGTCAGTGACAGAATGTCATGTAGTTTCTAACCTAAAATTTTGAAAATCACTAAAAATTTAAATTGTTTTTAATTCGATCGCACAAAAAATGTAATATGCACCTCGGCCAAAACGTACTTTTTCGGCCTTGCCTGTTTGCAAACCAGACGCGGCCGAAAAAGTTACACTTTTTGGCCTTGATACATAAATAACTATGTTTTGTAAGTCTTAAAATAGGGGCACTTCACTTTTGCGAATATTTTTAAAAACGTTAAAATCTAGTCATATAATATTTTTTTCATCTTTAAAATTAGTTTTAGGTCATGCATCAACTTTTATCGAGAACAAAACTTTCTGAGAAATTGATAATAAAAAACTTTTCCAATTGTTGCAGACTTTTTGAATGAGGCTGTAGATCCTAAAATTAACAAATTTACCGGAATGCGTCTCTGAAATGAAAATTCTTGTAGGAACTTTATTTCTCCCCGATCTATAAGAAGCCAATAGGCAACATTTCCAACGAATTTTACTAGCAATTGTTTAAGGGGGTGGAGGTAAAACATGTATTTAATTTATATGTGACGTGTGACGTTAATTTGTGGAAAAAAATAAAGTTTGATTTAAATCATGATTTAAAAAAAAAATCAGCTGATTTAAATCATGATTTAAATCTTGATACCCTGATAATAAGGAAGCTAAGACAACTGATTACCTACCTTAAATGTTTTATTTTACCAAGTTCAACTGTACCTATAGAATTTATTACATCTAGTTTAGTATTGATAGAAATTAGATGCATAAAAGCTAGCTCTTTTTTCAAAGTTATTTATTATGGTTTAATGTGCTAAATAAAGATTACTGTGGCGTAATTGAGGATTAAACCCGTGGACTACCGCACCGATTAGCAATATATTTAACACAAACACACGTTATATGCAATACAATTAATTATATTTATTATGACAAATGCACAATTTACTTTTAATGTGCACTTAGCAACTCGTTAATCTGAAGTCTTGTTAAGGACAACAGGTATAGTTTCCGACATCAATTATACCTTTCTATTTCCTGGACACTTTTAAATTTACAACTCGGTATTTGTATTACTCAAGAAAATAAAAATCGGCTTAAAAGAATTTGCGAACGTAAATTTGTTCAAGGGGAAAGTAACAAGTGAAGGGAATCAATTATTCTAAAACTGATTAATATCCGATATAGGTTTGCAACAAGTAGGCGCAATTATTTATATGTATAAATATTTATGTCTAACGGACTCACAAAAAATGTTTTTTATCGTAGCATTTTTTTTTTGAGTTATCTATTTTTTCAAATTCCTCTTTTTCTAAAAAAAATGACCATTTTCTTTGCTCATTTTAGTAGATTTTGTAGGTGTCTGTACATTGTACTTATAAATTTTCCGAATTTTTAGGCTTCCTTCTTAAAATAGAGCAAGATAAATTGTAAATCGAATACTTTCAAGAAAAGAAAAATTCTTGCGTTAATTAACTTTGATTTGCGTATCCAATGAAGACAGGCATTAATGTACAAACAAAAAAAAAAGACAATTTATGTGTTGCTATTTTGTGTTTAAGTATCTCCTGGCAATTAAATGTCTAGCAATAAATTAGAAACACATCATATGTGCTAACTTTATAAGCTCCTGCGTGCAGTTTCTCAAGAATTCAACTTCACCTGTGTAATTCTATTCTCGGCGAGATGTTATATCTCGTTATTGCTTGGCAGGGGGTAGCTACTTGCCGAAACAAACCACATCTTTTTACATTTACCACAAAAACGTACCTTGATTCGATTACGAATGCAGTTTAATGTACGTTTATTTTATTGCAACGTTTGATGGAGACGCCGACCAACAGGTTTAGAATAGATTGTGGCTAATAAATGAAAATAATTGGCAGTGTATTCCTAATACCGAATGAATCAAATTACTTTCAGTTTGGTTTGTAGCCGTGCGTTTATAGGTGAACGTGTATTTTTATAGGTTGGCGGAAAAAGTGTGTATTGAATGATGTATGTTGCTTGATGTTAAAAAGTTTATCTTGTTGTGCTTGTAAAACGATTTGTTGTAGACATCTTGTACTAGAGTTTTTAATGAGAGTAATGACAAATGATTTCAACGACAATGTTCTACAATCTACATGATATCTTTTCGTAGATAAAAAATATGACGTGATATGTTTCTTAGCAATGCGATGTCAATTACTAACTATAATTTTATATTTGTTTAATAGTAATTAAAAGTATTAAAACGCATAAAAACTCTGTCCCATGAAAAATTATAATAAAATGTTAATTTTAAAACTTACTTGCGATGTTAAGAATACGGTCTATATCTCAGAAACGAATTCAAATGTGTCATTTCCGTTTGTAATATTAAATTTCTTTTATACATTTGAGTTTTTTATTTTTAACGGCATTGATAATCAAAAAATGTGCCCCTTTACCCATAAAAAATAAAAAACGTCACTATCGAATGTTAAAAATTAAGTAGAGTGGGTGATTTTAATAATGCCTCTATTCTAACCCTGAAATACCAAATTACTGATTTATATTTTGAAAAATGAGGAACTTATTAAGAAAACAGAAAAATTACAGTTTTTACAGCTTTAGTTTAAAACACTAGAACAGCGGGGGGGGGGGGGCATTGTGACCCTTAAGTAAATTGTTAACTTGTTCATTTTTTAGATTAATAACTTTTCGCAACAGATTTTCAGGACTTTTCCTCATTTTTCTAGTTGTTGCTGGTGATAAATAGATAATTCATATGTTTTTACAAATAACCAATTGTTGATTAATTATACCTAGAACGGCGGAAGGGGTCAAAATGACCACTATTTTGTCACTACCCTTTATAAACATGTCTTCAAATTTCATGCTTGCTCAGGTGTCGTAATTTACGGTGTACTTCTAAACATGCCTGACCATGTTTGAACATATCCTAGTTAGATTTTCTGGACAGCTGCTTAACCAGTACGACAGCTAGTTCAGATACGTGAGATCGTTCGTATTTTCGCTGTACGTGTTCTGTTTCTTACGTCTGCAATGAGTCGACAATGTAGACTTGTTGAGTTGAGAAACCTTTTAAAAGATTCCAGCGGTGAATTAGATGGTGATATGTTTGAAAATTCAAGCTCAGATGAAGATTTTGTTCCTGGGATATCAACCGAGGAAGACGACGAGTGTGGATCTAGTATCAGTGATAATGAAAATAACTTAATGGGCACAGCAAGAGTTACGGATAATGTCCATCACAAAAATCTCCAGAGGCCGAGAGCGTTACACCGGTGAAAATGGTTTCAAAAGATGGAACTGAGTGGCATGTGATTGACGCCAATACTTTCTCTTCTGGAAAGAAAACTGCTGTAAAGTCCTGAAAGAACAAGGAGGGCCAACAGTGTTTGCCTTCCGCCGAGTGGGCGACTCCACCATCAGTGCCTTCTGTATGCTTGTCGACGAATCAATGCTTCGCATCAGTATACTCATAGAAGCTCAGAAGCAATTGAAAAATAACGATTGGTCAGTGTCTTTAGAGAAATTAGAATGATGGGGATGATGTACTCCTCGAACGATCTCTGGTCAGGATACTAGGGACCAATCTTTATCAAGAATACAATAGCAAGGAACAGGTTTCGTCAGATTATGAGATTTCTTTGCTTTAATGAAAAAAGAACCGATTTCAGCGCTTTCACGATAATAAGTTTGTCCTTGTATCCGAATTATGGAACAAATTTGTGGAGAACTGCATCCGGTGCTATGAGCCTTGTGAAAATGTGACAATCGACAAGCAACTTCTTCCAAGTAAAGCAAGATGTAGGTTCACTCAAAACATGGGTAACAAACCCGACAAGTATCTGACAAGTTTTGGATTACTGCTGAAGTGGAATCCAAGTACGTTTGAAATGCATTACCGTATTTTGGAAAAGATGATGCTCGTCCGACGAATCGGCCTTTAGGTAAATATGTTGTCCTATGCCGTATGGAGCCGTTCCTTACTCAAGGGAGAAATGCCTCGACAATTTTTTTTACATCTTTTCAGCTTGCGCACAAGCTACAACAGAAGAAAACGTAATGACGTTTTTTTACCAAAGGGTAGGAACGATGAATAAAATAAAGAAGGAGATCCCAGATAAAATGAAGAAGTTTGGTGGAAAACTGCACTCCACCATCATTCTGAGACCTTCAGGAGAACCCAACTGCACTATCACGTTGATCCAACGAAAAAAGAAAAATAATGTAATTCTTCTCAGTACCCTCCATCAAGAAGTATCGGTGGAAAGATAAGGTAAAATGAAGCCGGAAATTGTGACGTTTTATAATTCCACTAAGTACAAGGTAGATGTTGTTGATCAAATGTCCAAAACATATACCACAAAAGTGGCTAGCAGAAGATGGCGAATGCATGTTTTTCATAATGTTTTGGATTTGGCGGCTATAAATACTTGGGTACGGTAAAAAAAAGTTGCAAAAAAGAAGATAGAATGACAGAAGTATTTTCTTTAACTGGCAACAGTGCTCAGAAAAAGTCTGATAAGTGAAAAGAAGTCAGAGAAACAGCAAAAAGAAAAAAGGAAGAGGCTGAATCAAGCAAGAAAATAAAAAAGTGTCTGGTAGGCCAATGCGAAGGGCACAAAACTTTAGAAGCTTTATCAAATGCCAGAAACGAGTTTGTGGAAAGACAGAAAAGAAATGTGTCAAGTGCTCTTAAATTAACGTTGTATGGATTCAGACGTTAATTTTATAAAAAGTTTTATAAAATAATGCAATGTAACATTATCTATGTTGAATAAAATATATTATTAAATATGTAAAATATACTAATAGAATAAAATTAAGTTTGAATGCTTTGTCCTGTTTCAATAAATTCCTTATTAAAGGTCAAAATGACCCCTTCCGCTGTTCTAGGTATAACCGATATTCCGCCGTTCTAGTGCTAATTCTTAGTGGGCAAAAATGCCTTTCTTAGCTAATTTTACCATCCTCCTATATTTACCGGTTTCCAATATTCACATGGGGTTCATTACGTTGAAACGTATAATTAAATTTAAAAAAAAAGTATTCGATGATATTATAAATAAGCATGGCCAAGCCTAGACCAGGCTTCATTCAACTTATTTACGCTGATTCTACGTTGTGTGGTATATGATATATTTTGTTCTATTACAGCCGTTGCCTCCCAATTTTATCATTGCACAAATCTATAATTGCATATCTGTTTGCTCAATTGTGTGTAGTATATGATCTTGCCAGCATCATATTAATTCGATTTATGAAGCTGGTCGCTAGCGCACAAAGTAGTAATAACGAACGAGCCCTCTACCCGCAGGGCCTGTCCTGTCATAACCCCAAATATGTGCTGGCTATGGGAAGATTGATTACAGCCCGCAGAGTTCATTCCACGACACCTGTGCCTCAGCATCGCCGCTTGAATTTCAATGCAACGGATACCTTCCCCATAATATTTGTTTCATTGTGGTATCAAATATCCATCACTCACTGAAATTTTTCATGCAGGAGATTAGTCACGTTCTTAATACCAAACGAACGTGGACTACTTACGACCCCCACAAACTTTTAATCAGTTTTACTTTTGGATGAACAAAATCGACCGCTTAATGCATTTTAGTTATCTTAATGCTGAAATATTATGAGGGACAATGCAAATCGACGTTAGGAAAATTGCATTCTTGTGTAGAATTGTAAGTTCACAAGGGTTAAAAGAATAATTTCATATATAAACTCCAAGGAAACCAAATTTATGTGCGTTGGAAATAAGCCAATGACCTACATTTCAAAAAAGTGTGATGAGGATGTAGTGAATATAAAAATCAGAAACTTTTAATAACTAATTTTGGAAAAGTTGATATGCAAACGTAATATTTATCCAAAAAAATATTTACGCCATGGAAAAACTTTATATTTACTATTATTTATATTGAGGTTAATAAACAGGATACAAACGATACCTAAAATACATAGTAGTATAATTTTTTCCTCAAAATTTATAACGTAAAACCATACTTTTTTTAAAATACCTATTTTCTATAATTCAAACCCATCTTCACAATGTTTTTAAATTATTAAAAACTTGTTTTCGAATTTTGCAAAGATGTTTTTGAAACTTTAAGCATTAAAGTATGTTATCCTGATTTTAATTCAATAAAAAAAAACTGTAACAGTTTTGATTTTATAAGTTTTATAATAATAGTGCGTTTTCGCAACTTTGCGATCTTTAGCAAAATGTGTAGAAATTGCCAAATTGGCAATGATATGCGTAATACGTACTACAAGTTAGAATATGTTAGTTTTATCAATTGCTTATTATCTGTACGTTCTTAATTAGTTGTTTTGTGTTTTATTGCACAAAAACAAGAAAAATTGGGTAATAAAATCGTGCAAACATTACGTTCTAATATCAATTACTTAAAAGCAGGGATGAGGCAGAAAAATAACCGACTCCGACTCCCGACTCTTTCATTAAAAAAAACGTAATTAGTATAATTCAGTACCGTGAAAGCCGTTTATTTTATTTTTTCGTTTCTTAGTGTATTTTATTATGGTGAACAGAGTTTATTTTCGTATGTTAACTAAATGATGAAAAAATATTAAAAAATTAAGTTCTTAATATAAAAATATAAAGTTTTCAATAACTCGTTTATACCCCGGTTGTCATATAACGCGGGTTTGCAAGATTGTATTTAACCCGCGTTATAAGCGACTTCCATTGTATTTGGTATTTTACCAAAAGTAATATAATACTGTAGTCGTATACTGTTAAAGGTTAAAAGTGAAAAATGAATTAATTATAATTTTATAACACGGCAAATTTTAGTGTAAAAAACATGTTATCAAAGATAAATACGTACAAGTATTTTTAATGAATCATATTTCTGCTTATATTTACAGTAACATTTGGCGGATAACACAAATGTTTGATTTAGCCCAAAATTTTCTGGTAAAATGGTTATCTGTTTATAATACGCACCATAACTTTTCAACATATTGTGTTATGAAACGTTTGTTAAAAAACTGAAAGAATAAAAACAAACAGAAATAGGTAAGCAAAAAAAATAAAACAACCCATTTTCACACTTAACTTTAACAAAAACTCGACAGATAGAGTTTATTTTCGATATCAAAAATGATGTAGGTATTTTTTGTACTTTCTTATTATACGCAATACCATATTTCTACATATTATCTTGACCTTAAAAACTTCAAAAGAAAGGCATTATCAGCTTTTGAAAACTTCTAAGGTCAACACGGGGTACGATTTGGTTGACTACAAAACTAACCCTGCCGTGTATCAGACGAATCATCCGTTTTGTATTCTTGCGCTGTCTATCAACCTTATCCAGTCAAATATTTTTTGCAGATAAAAAATTGACGTCCACCTACAAAACTAGTTTGTGTCACTTTAAGCGTTTCCGATTCCGTTAAAAAAAATCGATTGACATTGTTATTTAGTTTCTCCCGACTCCGACTCACGACTCGCCAAAAAAACGTCGACTCCTCGACTCCCGACTCCCGACTTCGACTCCGACTCCTCATCCCTGCTTAAAATTAATATCAAGTAATAAAAAACCAAGTAATATCAAGTAATAAACACATATGTACCTAACTACAGATAATTATAATAGTAAAAGTCAACTGGATACAATTAGATTATCTTACCTACATCATTAGGTTATGCCGAACAATGTATAAAACCACGGATTAAAAGCTGGCTGCACTAAAAGATGAAGATATTGTTACTGCTGAATCAGCCGATGTACCTATATTCCGTAGATGAATTAACAGATTAACACCTGAATGACTCATGGAAGATAAAAAATATTGAAAGTAGCTTTTAAAGATGAAATAAACATACCTGAAGAGCATGTTGATGACGAATAGAAGAAGAAGAAAAATAAAAGCACTGTTAAGAATTTTTATTCCTAGCAGTCCTTTTATTTTTTAATCTTTAAATATTCTATGCTGGAAAATAATACATCCGGCCTACAATTTTTCACCTGAAATTGTAGGAAAAGCCAAGGTGGAAAAAATAAAAAACTAAAGCAGTTATTTTTTTTAGGTTTTCCTCAAATATTAGTTTGTTGATATATATTTTACAGCGAATAACCAATAATAATAAAAATCATGTTATTTGAGAATTTACTAAACCAATATTTTTTTGGGCCATAAATGGGATATATATAAATGGACACCATTTTCATTACTATTAAACTGAAAAAATCATTCAATTTCAGCTATTTTAACCTCAGTTTTTTTTTTTTTTTAAGAACCAGAAAGAAAAGATCATTGGCTTTAGAAAAGTTATTAATTATTGTCATAACATAATAATTATAGAATCCTTTTCTAGTTTTTCGCACTTCCAGTACTTCCAGAATTGTCTATGACATTGGGTATAATATTTAATTTAGAAATGACGAAAAATAATTGCAGGTTTATTGCATTTACATATTTAACAACTGACTGAAAACCGATTTTGTAAGTCCAGGTATAATACAATAGGACTAAAAAGCCATTAAATTACTGATTCTCAAAACTCCTCGAAAATCGTGATAAAAGTTTTAAATTATTGTCTCATATTAAGCACCAATTACTGTTTTAAATTGATAGGTTTCTTTCGTGCAAACTGGATATACGGTCTACTACATTTATTCATTTTCATAAATCTGAAATACCCACCTACTGTCAACTAAACGTTACGAACAGGTGAACACAAAGAAAAAATGCCAAATGCGAAGTAAATAATTAACCCTCAACATAAATTTAATTAATGGTACCCGAATTATGTGTCAAAACAGGAAAACCCAGTTTATCAGATTAAGTATGTTTTTAATACTTTATAGCAACGAACTATCTTTAAGATGGGTTTAATTTCATAAATATTTATTTTAAATATCTTCACTGAACGATAGGGTGGATCGAATTTTATTTTTTTATTTTTTTTTCTGGCGGGGTGCGGAAAAGATGCTTTAGGGGAATACAATCAGAAGTCATGAAGACAATATTTTGATATTATTAGTGCAAGTACTGCCCCAAGCCTGCTGAATTTTGAACAAAATTTGCTGAATGTAGTTTATAGTTTGTGCCCAATAAAAGTATTCAAGGTTAGGCTCCAAAATTTTTATAACTTTTTTGGACAATTTAAAGAATAAGAAAATAGAACAGAATGTAAAATCACACAAAAACAGCTTTAAAAAAAATTAAGATCACTCCAAAATTAAGCTAATAACTTGGTTTTGTAGTCTTTCTTGGTATGATACGACAAGATTCTAATTTTTTTCTGATCCGTCACCAATTTGACACATCTTTCAGTGGTTTGTGTGTGGCAAGGCATCAAACAAAATTTAGGTAAAATATCAGTTTCGACTTTGTCCAGATTTGCGATAGCTTCGGAAATGATGCGAACAGTCAATTGGCAATTGTTTTTGCGTCACTAGATTTCATAGAAATATGGTCAATGTATTGTGAGCCAGGTTTTTTCAATAAACTAATGTGCTCTTCGAACACAACTTTTCTGCGATAGTCCTCATTGCTTTTCATGCATATCAGCATTTGCTTTTAAGGGCTTAGAATTTGAACCCTTAGTTTGAGCCGTGGATCTTTGGGACTTTGATGTTTGGGAAGCTTTTTCATAAAAGTTTCGTTACAATTTTTTGGAAATATTGGTTTCGTTTTTCCTTGTAGTCTCTCTATCTAAGGAACACATCATCATTTTTCTTTGACCTCGCTAGTCTAACAAGAATTCTCTTTCTTTAATGAGTATCTTTCGCGATTTGTCACAAGAACTAGTCTCGAACGAACTACATTTGCGTGGCAATGTCAAACAGAGTCCATTTTGAACTTCTCCAATTTGTTTCTGTAGTTGTCACTATTCTTTCTACATTGATAGGGCTTTAGGATTGCACGGTATTTGACGTGATATGTTTTTATTCTCGCTAAGATTGTTCGATGCTCTACTGTAGGTAAGGACGCTCTTCTCCAGATTTGTTCTATGTCAGTAGTAACTATTTTACTAGTGTCTCTTACCAAATCCTGGAATCGTTTGCTGAGGTTTGGAGACGTAAATAAAATATTATATCATGCCTTCATGCCTTCATGCGTCGGTAACAAACTATTCGGGAATTCTTTGTCCACACCAAATATAGGACAGTTTGTATCACTGCTACGTAAACGTTTGTACTTTTATTACAAAAAAATCACACTATCAAATCTCAAATATTCGAAATCAGAACGAAACGTGATCTCTTCCTGAAAAAAAAATTGAAACTATAAAGCGAAGGGACGCTAAATGACATATCCGCTGCACTACCCGTGCACACCACGCGCACGTAACAATAAAATTGCTCGGGAAAGTAAGAAAAACGGTGTGTTACATTGTTATTTTAATAATTAAAAGCATAAACTGTGATAATGTTGCAAAAAGTCGTGAAATTCGTTGTTAAAAATAGAACAAAGACATTTTAATTTAAAGTAACTTTTTTTAAATTCTCGAAAACTTTGACGACTTTGGGGCAGTACTTCCAATTATTATTTTTGTAAAATATTTTGCATGATTAATCAAAAGATACCAGGGCATCTATCGCGCACCCCCCGAAATTGAAATTCGAAAAAAAAAATTCTCCCATATAAGAGCGATCCACCCTACTGAACGACACACTTAGTTAAAACCAAGAAAGGAAGTTAAACTTATGATTCATTTTGCTACATTCGTTGTCAGAGCAAAAGTTATAAGGTCATAAAAAATGAAGCATTGTGTTGAAGCTTAAATCAAACGTTAATCTCATTACCATATGTTTACATGGAATACACCACACTCAAGGATTTTTTTTGTTATTAAATAGATTTCGTTAAACTGCAAATCATTAACGCATATTAAAAGTTTTGAAAGTTGTCGACAAAACCAAAGCACGAGTTACAGCGAAGAACCATCCAACGGTTTCAAGTACGTTAGAACAAGCAAGGATAGAGCAGGTAGCAAATTTCAAACATTTAAGAACAATAATTGCAGAGATTGATGACTACAAAACAGATGCGCAAATATGGGATGAAAACTCATAATTTAGAGGGAAAAACCCAAAGTGAGAAAACGTAGTGAGGCAAAGAATCTAAGAAACATGAGTCAGCTGTAGAAATGTGCAATAATTAGCCTACGATAGAAAGAGTTAGATAAACATTATCAAAAATTAGGAAAACGTTCCTCGACGCCTTAAGATACAAGAGAACTCGATTGAGAAGAAGAAGGGGATGAAGAAGTTTGAATAAAAAAGGTGCTTTGCATATTTATTTAATGTTAACGTAAGCATAACCTTCCAAACATTATTTTGTATTCGTTAAAGTCTAATATTTCATGTAAAAAAAAACATAACTTTAAACACTTACAATTTATGTGTAAGTTTCAGCTCGATTTAACATACCTTGTAGTAACAAAGTCATTACAACTTAAATTATTGCTATTTTGTTTAGCAAAGCGTAATTACTTACTTATATGATGGCAATTAATGTTTAATGGCCAGCAACTATATTTGCATAGTGGTTGGTTAACTGAATCATAGCATTGTTACGAAACTTGCAGTATATTTATTGTTTTCTGATTAATGAACTTGTCCACTGAAAGGAAATATGCTAAACGGATATAACATTTTTGTTGGCTCTTTCGATCAGATACGATTAGAATGTGATACAATAAATCGCATTATTCAAGTGATAGATATTACCAATAAGCAAAACAGCTATAATTACAATTTTATCCTGCAAAATTTACTCTACAACTTATAATTTAAAGAGGTCGGTGAAGTTAGCCCGGACTTTAGAAGCACAAATGTTGCTATATTTTTTTTACTTAGTGCTTCGTTAGTGCCTGTTTGTGCTTCAAGAAATTTTTAATTTCGTTTAACCGTTGTCCCATTACAAATAAAAAACTGAACTCCGGGGCAACTGCACGCCATACCGGACTTTTTCACCAAAATTTAATTATCTTGATGCCAATCCGTAGTGCTTCGTTAGTGCCTCTTTGTGCTTCAAGAAATTTTAAATTTCGATTAACCTTTCTCCCGTTATAAACAGAAAACTGAACTCTGGGGCAATTTCACGCCATCCCGGACTTTTCACCAAATTCGATTATCTTAATGCCAATCCTTAGTGCTTCGTTAGTGCCTCTTTGTGCTTCTAGAAATTTTTAATTTCGACTAACCGTTCTCGTATAAATAAAAAACTGAACTCCGGGGAGACTGCCCATCATCCCGGACTTTTTCACCAAAATTTAATTATCTTGATGCCAATCCTAAGTGCTTCGTTAGTGCCTCTTTGTGCTTCAAGAAATTTTTAATTTCGATTAACCGTTCACCCGTTATAAATAAGAAACTGAACTTTGGGGTAACTTTACGCTATCCCGGACTTTTTCACCGATTTGAATGTTTTTGGTGTCATTTGATAGCGCTTTGTTAGTGCTTCAATAATTGTTGCTTAATATTGAAACATTTTTGTGCAATGATGCAATAATTGAACTTCGGGGTAACTTCACGTTGTCTAATACCTAACTTTTATACAGATTTTCATTCAAATCAGTGATTAAAATATTTTCAAAACCAATTTTTGAAAGGAAAAACACAGTATCTAAGAAAAATATTATTGGAAATTTATTTTTATTCCAAATCTCAGCTTTTTTATTAACAAATATTAAATAATAACGCTTATTAAAGGACTGAATGTCAAAACTTTGAGGACCTCTTGCAGACGCAGCAAGCATGGTACAATATTTCTGTATAAAGATTTTCGACTTAGAATTTTACGAAGAACATCGTCACTTGTAGCGCTTCCGCCAATTTATGGACACCCTGTATATATTGCAATAATATACAATATGTTAATACATAATTTACTGAGGAAGATTCGATAATCTCGAGACTGGTATAGATTTTTTTAAAGCGCGATTCTTAGAAATAATATAAGTTTTTTAAAACTTAATCTTACATACTTTTTATATATTTTAAGGCCAAAGTCTTTTTGTCAATAACAATGGCTAACCAACAACAGTTCGCAACAGGCCACAACATTTAAACACAAAAAGTGAAGAGGATAAATTATTAAACAAACGTTTGTTTATATTTTGATTTTCATTTTGATATTATTACTTTATCGTTTTTAAATAAAGCGAATAAAAAGTAAAATATTGTATAAAACTTCACGGACCTAATTTTAAGAACATTTTACTACTTGCGAATTAACAGTAAAATGGTCATTTGTTATTCTTTCTTTTAAGTTTTTTCACGCGTTTAACTGTTTTAAAGTTTAAATTTCTAAAACTATTCATTGAAAGAGAGAATTTTTGAAAAATTGTAGTTTTTAGAAAAAGAATCAAATTTTGATGCCCAAAAAAGTAACAATTTTGGATTTTCTAAGACCTCCAAATACAAAAAAAAAGGCAAATCAAAAATTTTGGTTCAGTGATTCGTACTGCTAAAAATAATATCATGTAAAGCAGCTCTTACGAGAAATCAAAAACTTAAGGTGCTTTTATTAAGAATTTATTTTTTGTGAGGGATTTAAGACTTGTTCGACATTATTCACTCTCACATATTTTAAATACCTAACCAAACTTAATTTAATATTTGTCAACGATCCCTTAGCTTTCTTACAAATCTTATTTTAACACCATCCTGCAAGGAAAAAATTTAATTTTTTAATTTGTTGGAATATTATTATGCATCGTTTAGAAATGCAGCAAGCGCATTCACAAACATTGTACTCTGCCTTAAAGCAATCGCAGCTTTTCTTTGCGAGTGCCTGAGCCTGCAAAGGCATTTCATCAATCTTTCACAGAATATAAATGATCGATTAAGGACGCGTAGGCAAAACTATATTAATAATTAACGCGCATTCCGCAAGAGGACGCAGGCAATTGCAATAGATTTGCAAATGTGACAAGATAATAACAACAGGTAATGTTTTATCTAAGAGGTGTGTGCTATACTTTATTGCTTATATAACCTTAGTGTTAACAACAACTACTATTATTACCTATCGGATCTATCAAGAAAATAGATAATTGTGCGTCGTATATTGTTATTCTGTTCGCTATTTAGATAACTATTTGCTAACACTATCGGTAAAGGCTTTTAGTTATAGACAATACAAATGTTTTCACACGTTTATGCAAATATGTACAAAAAAATGTTCCATATATGGTAACAGATAACTGACTCAATTAAGAAGTGATATAATACTCGCAGGTTGCTTTAAAACCATTTAATGATTCGCAGCAACATAAGGATAATCGAAGTGAGTTAAAATATCTTACAAAAGAAGGTATTGGGCCTTGATTTTCATCAAAGAAGGATCGACGCGTATGGAAATAAAGCCCCATCTTTATTCCAAGTACAATTTTGGTCCAAACAATTTCGCTGTGGTCTGGACAGGATGATCCAAAATCAGGTCAACTAGTTGAGACAAGAACTAAAAACATGTTTAAAATATTGAAGATTTGGTGCTGTCAGATCGGCGAAAGAAGTTGTCTTTCATTGCCAGGGAAGTTGGTGTATACGAAACAACTGTTTGGAAAGTTTTGTACGACGATTTGTGTACGAAGAAAGTGTCTGCGTGTTGAGTTCATAAGCCGGAGCAAAAACTTGTCAGATAAGAAATTTCCCAAGAAAATTATATCGCTTCACAGGCTGTAAAGAGCTTTTTTTACGACTTGTTACTGGGGATGAAACTTAGGTGTATCATAGGGATCTTCCTCCAAAACATAAATATATGCAGTGGGTTTGCAAGGGTTCGCCTTCCCCAAAAGAAGCCAATACAGTCTTCGGCCTGAAAACTAATGGCAACTAATTTTTGAATCGAGGAACAGTTCTGCTTATTAAATATATGAAAAATTGCACTACAATCAACGATGAGGTCTATTTGAAGACGATAAAGCTTGCAATGTTACTGTGCTGCGTGATCCACCTTAAAGCCCTGACAGCATCCTGCGACTTCTGTTTGTTCAGAAATCTTTAAAAAAAATTTAAGGGCAGAAAATTTACCGTCAATTATGTGCTGAAGATAGCCTATTTTGCGGAGTTCCGGAAACAATTTTTTCTTGAAGGGATGCACCAACTCAAGAGACGTTCGGTTAAATGCATGAGTATTAAATGAAGTTATGTAGAATAACATTTTTTTGGTTCTTTGCGTGCCTTCTTTTATGGCTAGATGAATTTATAAAAATACGCCGTCGCAACAATAGCAAAATTTCATGACAACTTCTTTCATGTTCTGCTTTTTAGAACTCGAAGATTTGAAAGAATACAAAATGACTGGCTTCTTTTTTAAATGCAAGAGTTCAAGGAGGTTTGTTATATAGTGTGTCCAGAATTCGAGGCTCACCATGGGTAACTTTTAAACCGTTATAGATACCAGTTCGGTTAAATTACCTACTTCATAGAGCAATACAGCGATGGTTTTGTTTTTGAAAAACAATTCAAGGCTAATTCGATATTGATGAAAAACCAAAAATGTGTCATTTCTTTACATGAATTTATCTCTGATGCTATGAGATATAGCAAAAATAGTTTTTTACAAAAGTGGTAGATATTTTTAATCGCTATAAAAAGGCGGCAATGAATTTTTTTTACATTGCATATTTTACGAGATATAGCATAAACTTGCATTTGTTTAAATGCAAACCATTGTTGATTTTAGTGTCATTCGAGAGCTTATATTTTTCTCTTTTCAATGATGTGCCACATAATACATTTATTTTGAAATTTGTCAGCTTTAATATTGAAAAACGATTTTGATAAAAAAAAAAAATAGGCATGCTTTAAATTAATAACGTCAAGTTTCATCTATTAGCTGATCAGAAACAAAATAAAGCCTGATCAAAGCAAACAACAAAATATTTATTAAATAAAATTCTAAATCGGAATGGTCATAATATTCAGTGAAATGGGTTCAGTTTCAACAGTTGTAGCAGCAAGTACCTACTTCTATTTCCTGGATCTCTTTGTTTTGTTTATAGTTTTAACGTGGTTTTTTATACGAACCAAACTGTCTGAGTTTTTTTTTTCCAGTTTTGAAAATAAAGTTCTGTGAGGTTGTCGTATCTCTAGATACAGTGGCGTAGCTAGGGTAATTTGCGCCCGGGGACAAGACACAAAATCTGCGCCCCTTCTCGTATAGAGAGTCTGGAGACTCACTGGGGCCGGAGTCCCCCAAAAAATTGTAATTTTCAGTTTATATTATAGAAGAAAAAGAACTAATTCCTTCCCATCAATTTGGATTTAGAAATAAACATTCAACTATTGACCAGGTACACAGAATTACGAATGTCATAGAAAAAGCCCTAGAAGAAAAAAAAGTTTGTTCTACCATCTTTCTAGACGTAGCGCAGGCTTTCGACAAAGTGTGGCATGATGGTTTAAATTATAAACTAAGATCGCTTCTCCCAAAACAATACTCCCAAATTCTTCAGTCGTACATCTCTGAGAGACACTTTAGGATAAAGCAAGAAGAATCTTATTCAGAACTTAAAGAAATTAAAGCAGGAGTTCCACAAGGAAGCGTACTAGGTCCGGTCCTATACCTACTGTATACTTGTGATATTCCAAAGCTAGAAAACAGTACCATAGCGACCTTTGCCGACGACACGGCTATTTTAGCAGTAGGAAGAAACAATACAGAATCATCCAAGAAATTACAAGCAGCTGCCAACCAGATCAACAACTGGACAAAAACATGGCGTATAAAGTTAAATGAAACAAAATCAGTACATGTCAATTTCACCAACAAGAGAATTGAACATGTACCAATCAACTTAAACAACAAGCAAATACAACACAGCAAAATACTTAGGTATTACATTGGACGCTAAGCTACGCTGGAAGGCTCATGTCAAGAAAAAAAGGGAAGAAATAGGCATCAAATATAAAAAAATGTATTGGCTAATCGGGAGGAATTCCCCTCTGTCACTACATAATAAACTTTTGTTATACAAGCAAATTTTAAAACCTGTATGGTCATATGGGGTACAGCTATGGGGATGCACCAAACAGAGTAATATTCAAATCATCCAGAGATTCCAGAACAAAGCATTAAGGAACATCGTTGATGCACCCTGGTACTGCAGAAACAGTGACATACATCGGGACCTCAATATGGACACTGTAACCGACACAATTAAGAAGTTTGCCAAGCGCCACGAGGAAAGGCTCCATCACCACGTAAACGTCGAGGCGATCCAGCTCCTGGACACTACAGGACTAGTAAGAAGACTCAAAAGGGTTAAACCTTTTGAGTTAGTTTAAACAAAAGTGAAAAGCAGAGACTGTGCGGTAGTGTGCACGTTAACAATTAGTGTACCTATATATTAGCAAACTAAGGACTACCATTGGGTAAATCTTAGAATAAGTTTGAACATTATTAATTTAGGCTAGAATTAAACGGCTTATTGGTCTCAAAGACCAGATTGCATGTCATAAACCCGATAAGGGTTATTAATAAAAAAAAAAAAAAAAAAGTTTATATTATGGTTCATAAATAGAATAAAGACTAAAAATTCTTTTTATGGATTGAAACAATTTATTTAATAAACACTAAAATACTAAAATAAATACTAATTAATTATTAAAATTTCGTTTTAAAATGCATTAATTTTTATAAAATTAAAATACAAAAGTTAGTTTAAATCGATCCTCATTTTGGCGCCCCCTAAGCTGTGGCGCCCAGGGACATATGTACCCCCCTGCCCCCCCTTAGCTACGCCTCTGTCTAGATACAAATTCATGTAATCAGCACATGCTCGTTTTGAATTCCTTGAGCTTTTAATGTACATAGAAAACTTATCTGTTTTCTTCAGAACTGGAAAAAACCATATTATCGTGGTATTATAAAACATTTGTTTTACAGCCTACGTAATTGATTTATTATCTTTGGTTTTGCTATCAAAAACTGCAAAATAATATTACCAATATTGTATCGTTTGCTTTGTTTAGGCGTTCTTTTGTTTCTTATCAGCTAATAGATGAAACCCGACGTTATTAATTCATGGCTTGCTTAATTTTTTTTTTTATCAAAATCGTTTTCTAATAGAGCCGTAAAATTTCAAAATAAATGTATCATGTCGCACATCATTGAAAATAGAAAAAAATAAGCTCATTTAAAAAAATGCAAGTTTATGCTGTATCTCGTAAAATATGCAATATTAAAACAATTGATTGCCACCGTTTTATAGCGATCAGAAATATCTACCACTTTTGTAAAAAAACTATTTTTGCTATATCTGATAGCAACTGAGATAAATTCATGTAAAGAAATGACACATTTTTGGTTTTTTATCAATATCGAGTTAGCCTTGAATTGTTTTTCAAAATCAAAAGCATCGCTGTATTACTCTATAAGTAGGTAACTTTTGTCCCATTTGACCGACCTTGTATTTATTACGGTTTAAAAGTTTCCCATGGTGAGCCTCGCATTCTGGACACAATGTACCTATAGCTGAGGACCCCATCTTAACTTGAAAATGCTCTCGGATTAACACAATATTTTCCCCACTTCCACTATTTTAAGAAATTAACGAACCTAAGCAGGTTCTCAAAGACAAGCTGTTAAATAAACCTCAAATTCTTCTAGTACCCGGTTGGCTTGTATTCTGTACAAACTCACAACCTATTACCGTATGCAGTTATAATAGCGAGATGCACATTTTTAAAAACACAGTTAAAGTGCCGTTGAACTCTAGTAGCAGGTTAATGTTGTATATACAAGAATATTCAAGTACAGGTGTGGCCCCATTCATTTCTGTATTTTATGATCAGTATGCGCAATCAATAATTCAATTGGTAAATTCTACTAGTCCCCGAGGCGCCAGGAAAACACATTTGTCCCGTCACTTTCTGATAAATGACGACCGAGAACAAATCCGCGGCCTTCCTTCAGTCAATAACTCCTCTTCATACAAAAACATATTATTGCATATGTCGAAATAATACTAAACGAAACCTAACTGACTCGTCTATTATTAGAATGGCAAAAATTACGGAACGAAGCGCCTTTGAAGTCGCACAAAGCAAGACTGGTGCGGATAAAAAAAAATAATTAAATTAGATTTATTCCTGTCAGGTTATCAGCTAGAAGTACTAATGGTTTTGGGTACATATATTTTTAGATGATAATTATACGGCTACCTACATTAGCACAGGTGAAATGTTATTTAAAAAATTTGACAGTATGAATATTAATCTGGTAGTTTGCAAGTAAACGATTTTAATGAGTTTTTTAAATTCTGTATTGTACAAGTTATTTAATTAATTGATTTAGGAAGGATTTAAGCTACTTCAGGTTCTTAATCTGTTAAATTGCTTCCAACAGCTTCTTTGGAACTGAAATTGTATAACAGGATTTTGTCATTATAAATCATTATCAGGAACAGTTAGAATAGTGAATTTATTATATTACCTAAAAATAGAGGCAAGGTATTTTTGTGTTCTTAAAAAGAAGTTCATTTAACCCTTTCGGTACGGATTTTATTTTTTTAAATTAAAAAAACGTTAGTGGCAATTTTGCAATATATATCGCATAACTATGCTTTTACTTCATTTTTGATTTTTTTGCTTCACTCATTTTTCAAAAGAATGTCCCGGACGTATATGTCCCAATAGGTTTTTTCCTGGAACACATATGTCCCGATAGGTTTTTTTGTGAGACACATATGTCCCAATAGTACCTAATATATCAGGAATAAAATCACTGTCTGTGGCAAATGGGTCATCTTCCGATTCAACGTGGGACTAATGACCCACAAAATACTGCAATTCTGATGCCGACAAAGGAGTCCTTTTTCTAAAAGTAATTTATAAAATTACATTACAGAACAGAGCATATTCATTCCAAACAGAATAGGCAAAGCAATTTATATAAATAAAAGAATACAATAGAGTTTCTACACTATATACATCTCATTTAACAACAATCTAACGTAACTGCTCATATTTACAACTTATTTCATAAAACAATACACAAAACCATACAAAACGCGACGGCAGTTACACTAAGTTAGCTTAAAACTGCAGTCAGCTGATGAATTTCAATTGCAACGACTTAAAATACTACTGGGACATCTTATAAAGCAATTTTAATGACTTTAATTCCTAACAGTACTTTTTTAACACCTTGTGGGACACCTACGTTCCGTCAGAGTGCCGAAAGGGTCAAGTACTTCAACAGTACTTAAAAGTATAATATAATAGAAACTCCTAAATATCAAATTAAACATGTAGTAGGTACTCAACTGTAAATCATACAATTTAAGAATTGAAGAAAGTAGCTACGCAAAAATGGGATGGAAAACGAGGTTTGAAGAAAAAGAAGTAGCGAAGACTAAGTTCAAAATGGGATAACGAAGTGAGACATAGATAAGACGAAAAAGAAGTCAGCTGGAGAGATGTGCCACAATTAACCAAGGCTAGACAAATATGTAGAAACATAATCAAGAACCAGGAAAACATACCCCGATACCGAAAGGTACACGAGCACGAGAACTTCATTACGAAGAAAAAGAAGGACAAACTAAACAAAATATATAAACTCGGATCAAAGAACATATTACATAGGTATATAAAATGAAACCAAACACTTGTGGAACATTCGTTCTACACAAAATATGCATACGAAAGTCAGGTTATTCAAATTAGAACAATTTTTGTCCAAAAAACTTAGTTGGTCAATAAAGAGTCATCGCTGTGTTAAATACACATTAGGAAATACAATTATAATTAATTTACGAAAAAGTGATGGAAATGATAACCGCTGTTCTAAAGATTGAAATCTTCAAATAAACTAAAGATTTAATAAGCGTTTTGATGTATTCAATTAGGCACTTTTCAATCATAAATAACTTTTAAAAGATGCATAGCACCTCTTCATATTTAAATTATTAAAAAAAAAATGCCATGAGGTGTGTAGATAACTAAGAAAAAAGCAAAAAACTATCAACCTTAAATAATAATTTGCGGTTATAAACGACTTTTTATCCTAAGGCTGTTTTAACTCTATTTAAAACGTTAGAAGTTAGAACCTGATATTTTGCAGCTCCATGATTGATTTTGGATGCATTTTAATTATGTATTAGTATCACTGTATAAAGTGCTCTTGAAGATCAACTGACTATTTTATTTGCATATGCCACTTTACAAAGAATTTCATGGGACGTAGGTACTTATAAATTATTAGAAAACTAACTGGTATCGAAACTAAATTGTCAAAAAATAGTTTTCGACAGGGTATAGTTTTAAAACTGAAGATATTGGTGGTGTCAAATTTGTACAGCATTTATTATGTACCATGAAAAAAACAAGAAATGATTTAAGAACAACATAAATTTTATAACTAGTCAATACAAGAAACAGTAATAAGAACAATATAATTTAAATTGGATTTTTGTCGTTATCAGTTAACTGTATAAAGCATGACAGATAAAATCTTTACTTTTTCAGACATACATGTTAATAACCAAACACCTGTTATCTCTTGTTTATGAACCAATAAAACTTAACAACATGTACGAGTTTAATTCCGTCATTTAATATTTGCTGATAAAACATAATTTTCTTGCCTTATTGTGTTTGTTAGAATATGTAAGATCCAACGATTGTGTGTTTAATTGTATAAATCTTCATAATTATTAGCTTCAAGCCGATTGTATTACAAATCAAACTGTCATCGTTTTATATTTATACAATTATAGAAATTTCATTTCCGCCAAGTGCGTGATTACAGCCAAATAAATTAATTATAAGTGTAGAAGAGATGATAGTTCCTTCATAAATTAACCCGTAATACATAGATTTCATAGAAAATTTATTTCAAAATTTGTGACGGCATGCAATTACTTCCTTTTGTTGTAAAATTAACTGTATAAATAAGCCCTTTAATGGACTAACAAAAATAAATGATTTTAAATTGCCATAACTAAAAATAACGAAAAACTTTCTTGAAATGTATCATAAGATTGAGGTTAAAAAATATATTCGATATGAATAAGCTTAATTAAAAATCACAGCATTTCTTAAAGTATGTATTTCTTGTTTAAATGCAAAATTAGTTTTAAGGCTTAATACGTATGTAAATAAATAAATAAATAAGACTGTAACTGATAAAGACACGATAGCATAGAAACTGGCATTGCATTTTGACAAGACATCCTTTACAAAAAGATTGTCGATTTTAATTAATGAGTGAACTACTTAAATAATCCAACAACTTGGCAAATACTACGATAAAGTTGCTAAAAATACATACTTTTTACAAACTCTAAGAAATCGCAATTGCAAAAAAGATAACTAAAGTTAATTGAATATCACAGAGGTATCACTTTCAAAACCGACCAACCACCCTTCAACATTAATACCTTAGTTTATTTCCCTATCTAACCTATTACGAGTGAAAAATTCCACTTTTGTGGAAAGCAAATACCATAATGGCCCTAATAAATTGTATTGTCACTTGTCACTACATTTTGTCATGGGGTGACCGCTGTTCAATGTCCGGTCAAATCCGAGGGTTGACACACCCCAGCGTGTTGTTAGTCTATTCAAAAACAACTTTTGTACACCGCAGCAGTCGACAAGTTGATAATAACACATGTTTGCGTTTTTTAGAGCTTAATTTATTATTTTATTTGTCGTTGATGATGTCAGAATTTAGAAATGAGCTGTCGTAATTTACTCAAATGAAACGTGTAGCTAGCTCATCTAATGAAGACTGACATGCGTGTAATATGAGATGTACTATTATTACTGTAAATGAGCAATGTGGTAGCTCTTGTAACCGATTATTTAATTCCAAAATGACTTTCAATTGTTTATTTTAAATAACTGTACATAGTTAAAAGAAAGTGTAAAGTATTCTAACAAATATTTCTTTAGTTCATAATACAAAAAATTCAAACACATTTTTTATTTTCAATATAGATTAATAACTAATACATTTTGATGTTAAAAGTTTTAATTAAAAATTTTGATTTACCGAATTTATTCTGAAAAATGTACAGGTTTCATAATTTTAGGAATACATTTTCACCATTAATATAAACAGCACAATTTACATCGATAACCACGCCCGTGTTAATAAAATATATCTTTTTCTAGAGAACTTTCCTGAATAATAATTAAATAAATTTTGGCTCTACTTTGTTAAAGAAATAATAATACCAGGCATTATAATTTTAATATGTATTTGTTTAAATAAAACATTGTATTTTAAACAGGACTTGAAACCGAAAAGAAAACTGGGTAACGGTCAATAGAAATCGAGAACTTTATTTATATAAATCGATCCCACATGATATACACTATACAGGGTGTCCCAGCCAAGACGATTATTCGATAGCTCTGTTATTAGTAATAATATTAAAAAAATTACATGTAAAAGTTGTTTGTAGTCATTTACTACATAACCTAAAATTATTTTCAGCTATACACAGTGTTTTGTTTTTGCGCTCTGATACCAAACATAGTTTTTTTTTTATATGGAACACCCTGTATATTTTGTAATTTTTGGATGTAAAATTAAATTCTCTTTCAAAAATATTATAGGTTGTTTATGTCTAAAATTAACCGTTTTTCAGTTATTAACGTTTTTTTGAAAATTTTGATAGATGCAGACCTTTATAAAAATATTTATATTTATTTACATAACAACGCCAGAGCAATTTACTCTCGTAATTTATTAGACAATAGTGTCATAGTGATTGGTGATTGGTTAAACTTTTAAAATACTCGGTCCATTTCGTTAAACTTTAAACGCATGTAAGTCATTTTTTTTTTAATGAAACACCCTATATATGTTTACATTTTCTTATAGAAAATTTAATTATCTTCCAAAGTTATTAGGCACGTTTTATGTCTAAATATAATATTTTTGAAGTTATTCCGTTTCTTATGTTTATTTGCGAGTATTTTACTTAAAATATCGGTAGTAGCCTTTGAAAATTCAAAACCAATTTTATGAACTGTCAACCAAAACACTTATTTTTTAAGAGTTGTAGTTCTGGTGTTATTTGCTGCCATTTATGCTGTGTATCTACAACTCTTAAAAAATATGGATTTTTAGTGGCATAATAGTGAAAATTGTACCGATTAAGTGTTTTGGTTGACAGTTCATACAATTTGTTTTGAATTTTCAAAGGCTACTACCGATATTTTAAGTAAAATATTCGCAAATAAACATAAGAAACGAAATAACTTCAAAAATATTATATTTAGACATAAAACGTGCCTAATAACTTTGGAAGATAATTAAATTTTCTATAAGAAAATGAAAAAATATATAGGGTGTTCCATTTAAAAAAAAATGACTTACATGCGTTTAAAGTTTAACGAAATGGACCGAGTAAAACGAACACCCTGTATATTATTTTAAAAGTTTAACCAATCACCAATCACTATGACACTATTGTCTAATAAATTACGAGAGTAAATTGCTCTGGCGTTGTTATGTAATTAAATATAAATATTTTTCTGCATCTGTCAAAATTTTCAAAAAACGTTAATAACTGAAAAACGGTAAATTTTAGACATAAACAACCTATAATATTTTTGAAAGAGAATTTAATTTTACATCCAAAAATTACAAAATATACAGGGTGTTCCATATAAAAAAAAACAATGTTTGGTATCAGAGCGCAAAAACAAAACACTGTATAGCTGAAAATAATTTTAGGTTATGTAGTAAATGACTACAAACAACTTTTATGGTTAACTTTTTTTAATATTATTACTAATAACAGAGCTATCGAATAATTCGTCTTGGCTGGGACACCCTGTATATTATTGGAATGGGGAAAAAAATCCTCTTTTTCGTGATGCCACAACCAACTATAGGTTCCGTTTAAAAAAATACCACTTTATGTCATAACTCCACTTTCGATTATGTTTTTTGAAAAATTGTCTACACCACTGCATTATTTAAAAAATGCCTGTAGAACGTGAAAAATGTTTTTCTTTATTTTCATAAACAAGAGAGATATAGGTACCTAGTCATAAAACGAAAAGTCGAAAAATCGACTTATCAGTGATAACTCGAAAACAAAAGACGATAATCAATTTTAGTTTACACCATTAACTTTTTCTCGAAAAAAGAGATCGAGGATGGAGGTCCGTTTTTCCATAACTCTTATAGTTACAGAGATTCTCTATGAAATTTGCCCACCCTGTACAATCAAGTGTTCAGTAATGACTTCTCTGTAAACTAATCGCATTTAATACAGAGTTTGTATTTTTTTAAAGCAGTGTTTATTAAAAAAAGATTTTTAAAAAACGGTTTTTAATTATTTTGGTTAAGGGTTACCGTTTTTTTTGCCATTGAAAATAACGGTTTCGGTTAAAAAACACTTTTACGGACAAAAAATAACGGTTAAGCAGTTTTTTTAACCGGTTTCATTCCCTGATTTTAAATAAGGAGTGAATTGCCAATTTTCAATTAAAGTAGTCCTTTATAAATACAAAAAAAAACTCTAAGATGCATTTTAAATTAGGCATGAGATTTTGGTCTCTACGAATACTGTCATTCCTCACCCTTATTCTCCTGACCAAGCCCTCAGCGGTGTTTTTTTTGTAACTCAATATAAAAATGAAGAATCTGACGGGAAAATGAAAATCGCGCTGTGACCAATGTATTTATGCAGAAGGCGATAACTTTGAAGAAAATGAGGTCGACAACTTTTTTTGTTACTGTGTGATTTTTAATAAATAGATTTTGAAAACTTTTGGGTAGCCCCACGTATAGTCTTATGTTAGTATTACATTATACAAACGTTTTAGCTGCAAAATGTTTTCTCACAAGATAATAAAAACTCTAGAATAATAATAGAGAAGCTCAATTATTGCTGCAATAAACGGTGTAAATTACCCGTAATTTATTTATCGTGGTGCTAGTGGAATTCACAAATTAGCTCGCTTTTATACCCCACTGTTGATATCATACGCATAAAAGCATTATTTATTATTAAACAAAACTCATTAATAACATTACACGTTAAGAGCCTCTCGGGAACCGAAATGCAAAGTATGACACATATTTGTTTGATGAACCCACCAAGCTGTGTTTCCCAGTTGACTGAACCACACCTAGCATAACGTGACTTAATATACTTTACAAACACTGACGCCTGTCTCCAAAACATGCGATGTAAGCTTACAGCTAGAATTCTTATCGGTTTTATAGCAACTCTTGCTGGCAGCATTAAATTTGTATAACTAATGACAATATAAATTTCTGTTTAAATGAAAATTGCCTGAACACTGACAGCAAGAAGATTACGTGCTCGTTAAAGTACATTATAGCAGGGAGCTAGCAAATCGATTTATTGTTAGCGAATGGGTTTTTATTTTTGGATAATACACCGTGAAAACACCTAATTCACTATAACGATAAAATGAGGTAGGTGCTGTTTAAAAATTGTGCAACACCATTCAAAACTTTAATTTTGTTTCTTAATTATCTATATTAATATGAGGAGCGGCCAAATTTAACCAGGAAGCTTCATGACTACCAATTTTAATTAGAAATTTAAAAACTGACCAATGTAAAGGTTGGCTGCAACCTTTAACTACATATTCATTAAACTTAGTAGCTTGTTTATTATTTTAACAGTTGCAATTATCATGTCTGCAACTTCTGTTCACTAAAGCGTGGAACAAAGTTTCATTAGCAAATTTTTTGCAGAAGAAACCCGTCTTCTTCTACCGAAATTTTTACAACAATGTTTGGAGAATATAAAAAAAGTTGTGATTCAAAACTCAAATGTTTGAATGAGCCAAAAACTTCAAAAAAAGAAGATTTCGTGACGTAAATGAGCCTCATATGCAAAGAGCTGCAACTCGTTTAAGCAGAAGAATTAAAAAGAAATTAATGCCTTAATGCTCGGCACACTCTGGAATAAGGACATAACCTGAATGTATAAAACTATGTAAAAAGTATTGCTATTTATGAATCCGATCTAGCGATAATTAATGAAAAGAACGCTTCTAAGATACAAGTGATGGAAATTAATGGAGAGGATGTTGTCGACTCATTTGGAATGATAGGGCAAGAAATACCAAAATTAGAGAAATAATGAAAATTAATATTGATATAATAGAGACCATCAAAGCCAAAAAATTTAAATGGTACGGACATGTTTAGAGAATGGATGAAACACGACGGCCAAGTAAAGTATTAAAGTGGCATCCACCAAACCGCAGAAATCAAGGAAGACTAAGAACACGGAAAAACGAGGTGGAAGAAGCAATGGAAAGTAGAGGCCTCACAACAAATGACTAGATGGACCGCAAGATATGGTAACCAGGTTGCGAACAACAGCGATTGTTGTAACAAATTCGCATATATATACCTCAATTTAAAAAAATTAGTAAACATATTCAAAGAAATCACACACCTTTTTTGCCTATAAGGTTTTCCTTTAAAATTATTTTTAAATATTGATTTTGGGTGGCCCCTTTGATCGGTGCCTTCGGCAAATGTCTTTTTCGTTGATAGAATAACGTGCCACTATTCGCAAAATACACCGTAAAAACACCTCATTCGCCATTGATGTATGATTAAACACGGTTCTAAAAGTGTAAATACCTACGTTTCAGTGTAATAAACAACCATAACATAAAAATTAATGGGAACAAAAAATTAGAACGAAAATGATGGCAATGAAAAATAACGATGTGTTTAATAAGAGGCTACTAGATCCTTGGAGGTTAATTCAAACAGTTTAATAAATTACTGATTATTAAATTTTAAATATTTATAAAGGCCTTTAACAGTTTCTTAACCTAAAAGTGTTTGTCGGTCACGTTTGGTCTATTTCCAAATTTAAATTTCTATTAAATAAGACCCAATGCAATTTAGTCCTAGAGTAAATCTTACTGTGGTATCTTAAGCTTATTTTCTTTAAAACGAAGACTTCTTTCTGCCTGTGCTTTGTGACGAAGATTTAAATGTTTTAATGCTTAAATGATAGAAGCCTTTTTATGACAAGTTCTAACTTATACGGGCATTTTTCAAAAATTTTGACGAAAAACGTTCTAAGGGTAAATGAAATTTTGACCAAAAAAAAATAGTTCCGAGGGTATATTCGTGGCAAAAAAAAACAGTTAAACGTGTCAAACGTACATATATGGCTTAGCTCTTAAGAGTACAGGCTGTTCAAAGGTTTCGCCATACTGTGGTGACTGACTCTTGTAGTCACATTATAAAAACCGCAAAACAGCTAACCCCAGTGTAAAACTTCATAGATTTATGAAATCCGTGTGAAGTGAAACGATTGCATACTGAATATTATTATTTATATGTGAACATGCGTTCTTCCTGCACACGTGTAGGCCCCACCTTATACCGCAGGCGTGTACCTATGTCTCATTTACACGTATCTTTGCCATAACTTTAAGTTATAGCTTATAAATAACGTAAGAATACTGTTTATATTAAGATGGCCATTAATTTATTAATAATAAGTGACTTTAAGCGTATTTTATCATAAATTTCTAATTCAATTTATCACGCGTTATTTATTAGCGAATTTCAAAAAATAATTAACTTAGCCACACCAATTATGAAGAACGCTATTTGAATTTATTTATGGATCGAATTTATTCTTCAACAAATACGACGGGTAATGCAATTTTTCAAGTTAACCCGATCATAATAAATTATTGTAGAAGTGGAGTATTAATAAAAACATCATCATAATTGTAAATCATAGCTACCTTTAAAAAAAGCATGTTTAATTCATATAAAATTATGATGTTTGTTGATGGAAGTCTGTTGCTGAGATCACGATCTTAGTCCTGTCATGTGATCAATTTCCTTCACTGTCTGTTTCTATTTGCAATTCGCTTAGTCGCTGCAGGAAACCGAATCTATCATAAAACATGATGACTAGAGAGAATTGTGGCAGAGGAGTAGTTGGCAACTGAAAAGTTACAAGGAATTACGATCATGAAACTTGGCAACATGCTCTTAAATCCCATTTATGTCAGCTACTGACCATGAAATATTCAGAGCGACAGTGGCGTAGGGGTTAGAACCATCCCCATAGGGTCGCAATAATCCGATATAGGGCCAGAGAACTGTATATTTTTGTGCTAAATAAAAGTCTTCGACTCTTTTTGCCGTTTATCAACCCCCCATGATGTAACCATCAAACATCCTGCTGCCAAAAAACTTTAAAAGAAAGTGGTGACTTAAAAAAAATTCTCTGCTCCTTTTGCGTTTATAACCCCCCCCCCCCATGGAACCATCCTGCCTAAAGGTCACGTGTTTTTTCCGCTCGCGCGGAGACTGCTATAGGGGGGTTGTCGTTAGAGGTACAAGGATAATGGGTAGGGATGTGGATAGTCAAGGATGGGTAAGGATAGGTGGAAGTACTGCCACAGCATTTGCCTTAACCGTAGAGGAAACCACCTGAAACCTCTACAATGACAGTCGGCCCTGGGAATCGAACCCAGGACCTCCCGATTACAAGTTAGGTTGTTTTACCAACCAGCCACCAAGCTCGGTTCCTGCCTAAGCCACTACAGAGCGATACGGTTTAGAATCATACCTGGATTTCGCTCGTATCAAGTGAAGAAGTCAGTTGAATAACTGTACATTTTTAAAGGTAACTGCTACAGAGCTTGTAATTCTAAAGTATTCCAAGGCAAATTAATAAAATTTGCTTTTATTTTAAGCCTTGTCCCCTATTAAATTGAACAAATTTATCTACATTTAAAGATTGAATCGTGATATCTTTAATAAACTACAAAAAATGAGTTTATGGAAGTAACAAATATAGTACGAGCACCAGGCTGAATTTATTACGAATAATAAAACTAGTAAGCCTTAAAAATCAAAATTCCTTCGTTTTATTTGGTTCTCTACCCATCATTTAACATTTAATTATCATTGTCGAGTTGGCTGGAACCAAGTTTGTTATATTTATTTTATTTTTAAATTGGGGAAGTGAAAAAATTGAGTTAAACAGAAAATATTTTCGAATTACAAACTATTTAGAAAAAAATTTAAGCGATTCAGAGTGCAAAAAAAAAACTTTTAGCTTTTAGTGAACAAACGCCTTTCTTCCTTGGCTACAATTTCATGCTAGTAAAAGCAATCTAAACGAGAAAGGAGTCTCTTTACATATTTCGCTGTTACGATTTTTATCTGATAGCCTATATCCCAACATTGATCTTTAAAATCTCATTTTACTGCTTTGTGTTTTGTTTTCTATTTTTGTTGTTGTTATAGTCAATGTTTCACAGCCATACAGTAGTGTTGGAGTAGACACCACCTTATAAAATTGCAATTGCGTTATGGTGTTTTTCTGATTTTTTTTTTCAGTGTACTTCAAATTTTCCATTGATATAGTTATATTTTTTAATTTTCTTTTCGACTTCAACATTTTTGTGTTTCCTCAGCATTATTTTTCATCTTATTATTTCTTTACCTAAAAATGCCATTGTTGTTTTAGGAGATATTGCTAAGTTATGCGTGGGGTAGATTCGGTCCAGTTGCAAATCCGCAACCAATACCTCTGGACGTTCGCGAATAACATCGTAAAGAAAAATGTAGCTCTGTTGCACTTATACGTATAATTTTTCATTTCGCTTATCCACTTTCTCAAATAATCATCTACAAAAATATAAAACAACATGGGAGATAAACTACAGCCTTGTCGTAGGCCCATGTTTGCGTTTTCTTTTAGTTTTTTATTCCCCAGATATACATATCTTTGTGTTTAAATATAATTCTTTAGTCACAGATAGGGATTCTGAGTCTCGACAATTTTTAAAGTCCCCGGACTCAATACTTTTTTATATCAAAGTCCTGGAAATTCCCGGGACTTCGAGACTTTTGCGAATATTATTTAAATACCAGAAAATAGTGGTTTAACCCGTCAAAAATGACGGAAAATTTAATAAGGTGCAAGAAAAATTATGATATATTCTGTACTCAAAATTCGTCGGCTATTTTTACTGTAAAAAATAAGTTTTCTTGACAGTGACATTGTTTCTGAAAGCACCCGCTACATATTTAAAATTGCTTCTTTGCATGTATAGTGATCGTGAATCGGTCGTGACAGTTGACAGATATTTTTTTTTAAATTAAACCAAATTCACGGATTTAATTTTTGAAGCGTTTATTTTATAAATAAAGTATAGTAATAGAGGAGTAGTATTATTATTTTTAATTTAACCTACATTCTACAGTAAATAAAGTATATATCTCCAAGTAAATGCCTATTTTAAATAAACTTAACAATTTTCATTAAACTTTAAAACATAACAAGCCTAAGTAAAATAAATATATTTTTACTAGTAAACTTAACAATTATCCTTTAGCTTTAAGGCAGACAAGAAATAAACATAAATAAATATGGCAGGCAAAAAATTTAAATAAAGTTAAGTAAATACTAATTGTTAGTATAAACTATAAACATAAAAAATTATGAAACAAAACATTTTTGTTAAACTCGTGGCAGTAAAATTTGTTAAAAAATTAGAAGTATAAAAAATTAATTTCAGTGTTCTGTAACATTTAGTCTCGTCTCGAGTCTCGAACTAAATGTCCCGGGACTCGAGACTAAGAATGTCCCGGGAATTCCCGGGACTTACGACCCGGGAAAGTCCCGGGACAGAATCCCTAGTCACAGATATTAGGTACGCGATTTGGAAAAACTTATTTTTGCATGATTTTCCGCATTAAACATATTTCAATTTTAAAAAATTAGCTTAATAGGAGTAATATACATACACTGATAGTTTACTTATTTGCTTATTAACTAGAAACTTAAATTTTCGAAAACGCAGTTTAAAGACTCGTCACTCAATCAGAATTTCGCCACAGTACAAATAAAAAAATAAAGAGTTGTAATAAGCCTACTTAATAAAATGTATACATCTGTTAATGCTAGCATAATTTTTATATTAAAACGTCTTTGTCAAAGCAAGAGATAATAATATACTTGGGCGAGCCCATAATGGCTGTGACGTATGAGTGACGTTAAGTACGGACAAGCCAGGGCTTGGCTTGCATACACACGCAGTTTACCAGCAAAACTTATTTACCAGATTTACATTTAAATGCGGCATCATCCAGCAGTAGCGAGACCACTTGATTTATCTAAGATTGTGGCAATGAACAGCGTAATATGCCTTCTTCAAGCAAACGAAAAAATTGCAGTCACTTGATATTTATAACGCGCGTAGCTAATGGCGGCTTGAAACCTGTAACTCATAATTTTTACTCGTTTATGAATTTCCTAACCAATTTAAACCGAGTCGGTTTTCAATTAAATATATTTTTCTAAAAATAAATTTCGTTTAATACGCTTCGTTCATATAAGGAATTAATTAATAGTTGGCGCTGTTATTAACAAACTGTCTTTTGTTGTAATGATGGAATTCATGACTGATGGAGCAGAAAGATATGCACTTAACCATACTACAACCATAACGGTATGCATTTTTCATTTAACTATATTCAGAGTGTTTCATGTTTATAGATTTACATTTGTATTATTTCGCTGAAAGCTATATAACGACAAGCTTCATAAAGCTGCTCGGAATGGAGACATAAAAATGAAGAATGTGTAGTGTGGATAATAAATTCATATGCATACGTTGCTATTAAATTAAATGAAGCAGAAAGTCTTCGAGTAAAAGTTTTTTTAAAATATTTTCGATTCTACGTACTTAATACTACAACCTAGCATAACGCAATAACTTCGTTTATTTTAATAGAAGTGCGAGTAAGAAACTCCTCCAGTTATTGCATTGTTCATTATAAACACAATTGTTTTGTATCCATGACAATAACAGCGTTAGCAAGATGCCAGTCATATTCAGCCCAGCTGCTTTAAAATTATTCGTTCACAGGAATTTAAAATTGGCGAGCTAAGGACAATTTCCATGGCGAAGAATTTAAAAAATAATAATTTCACTTGGTGTCACGTTGGTGACGTTGGTGGTAAAAGGGGTGGCAGGGCCGCCGCGTGTAGAGTGCCAAGTTGTGCAACGCACAAGAGCAGCTAACCAAAAAAGCGGCAAATTCCTGAGTAATTTAAGTTTTACATATTTTGTATAATACGTATTTATTTTCATTTCGTGCCAAAACGCCAGATTGTTTAAATTATTCAGTTCAGAATTGTATGTAATACAATTTTACGATATGGGATCTTGCAACATTTAAAAGTACTAAATTCTAGGTAGTTATTGTTAAACGTATTTTTATATTTCTATTTTTTTAAACATCTGTTTTGGGATGTAAAGACCTTCCTATTTTGGCCAATTCCTTTTATTTTTCTGGTAATTTAAATGTACAAAGTTTTAAGCAGATGATACGCATTCTCAAACAAAAGTTGCAGTCGAAAGTCCAAACTTTGATATGATATTTCATTTATTACATATTTATCCTCCTAAACGTTCTATGGACATTGTTATTAATGTTTTTATTAATTTTAGATTTTAAAACAAATTTTCCCGGAAGCTACAGATTCGGGTAACAGTTAATAAATACGCAATATAATAGCAGTATTTGGAAACGATTCTGGTAATTTATTTTTATAAATACAGCTTAAAACTTAGTAAGGCCCAAGTCGTATCGTAAATCTTTGCATTGATTAACCCTGCTGCTCTGTTTATTACCGCTACACCCATAAAGTGCTCGGGTCCAAAATGACCCATAGCTTCTAAAACCATTGTAATAGAAGAGAAGGTGGTAATATGGAACCCCAGTTTGTTTTTCTTTGGTAAATCAAAGAGTCGTAGCATTATCTATGAACTTTTTTGATTAATAGGCTCTAAATAATATATTAAAAATTTATATATACAGGGTGCGCCATTAGTGCGATAAAGTCCATTATTGCCCTTAATGTCAACTTAATAAAAAAAGTTTTCAATGAAACTTATAGTATTTCTACACGTGCATGTTTTAAAATTAGTTTCAAGTATACAGGGGGTTTCATAAAAGTGGGGCGTCACTAAAGGTATTTTTTTTAAACTGAACACCCAGTATATTTTTGCATAATCGAATTCAGCAAGAAAATCTCCATATGACAGTATTTTGTTTTTTTCTTTTTTTTGCGACGTTGCCAATTTATCTTAAAAAATCTTTGAATTTCCAGAAAAACAGGGTACAATACTTGTCAAGAGCACAACGTTATGAATAATAATTGGCAAATGATATTTTGCACATTTAAATGGAGCATTTTCTAACGAATCCATCGATACCAATAACTTGTATTTTTATTAAGAGTCTACTTTAAAAATTTCAAATTATTGTGAAAATTTATTAAGAGATCCTTTTAATGGCAGTAATCTAATTATGTTAAAATGATTACCAACATTTTTGGACTTTTTAATTAAATGACTATAGTAGTTAAACATAAAACAACAATCATTTGTTTTGTTGTAGTTATGCACAGTGTACTGCGATTAACAGGACCTCTTAATAAATGTTTACAATAATTTGAAGTTTTTGAAGCAGACTTATAATAAAAATACAAGTTATTGGTATCCATGGATTTGTTAGAAGATGCTCCATTTAAATAACCGCTAGTACCAGCATGGTTCCATTTAAAAAAATTGACTTTTTGTCAAAAACCGATTACGCAACCTTCAAAGCCGATTAAAGTAACCTAAATGTCATTTAAAATTTACAAAAACGTTTTTTGGACAATTATTGACACAATAAAAATCAATTTGTGCAGGTCACGGCACCCTTAATATAAAACTAAATTTTGTTTAAAAAAAAATTTGAGGTTATAAAACTTAACCAAAATAGTGCATTGGTATCCAAAATCGCTTCCTCTTTCCAAAAATGTAAAAATATACAGGGTGTTCCATTTAAAATAACAAAGTTGGGGTCATTTCCTGCGAAAAAGAAAGTGGAACAAATGTGTGCATCGGCTCAAAAAGCCCGGTTTTTTGCACATATAATATGTCTAAATTTTCATTTATCTAAAATCAAAACTAATAAAAAAAAGGGGATGTACCACAGTTCATTTACACCAGGTATAGTCTACAAATCAAAAACATAAAAAATGTTCTACAATTTTCGCGATTTTTCCATATTTATTGCGATTAACAAATCTAATAACAAAAGTCAATTTTTCTGTGTGGCTAAGTCCAGGGTGGTATCGAGAATAAAAGAATAATATTTTGACTCTTAACTATTTCCAAAATATTTTGTGTTATGACATGAATGACTTCATTTTATATCTTCTTATCTAAATAATTAGCATTATTTTTTGTGATGTTCGGATACGTTTTCAGTTTTGAATAATCTAGTTGTGTTGAATCAATCGAACATTTTTCTCCATTCTTTCTCGATTTTTAATGGTTACATATTTTGGCCAAGTACTTGCATCGCTAACATTAAAATAGACAGTTAATTCGAAGTTTCAGGTTCATTGAATCAGAATCCAAAATGTCTTTAACAACAAGACTGTAACTTCTGGTGTCGTTATAGTGTGGTTCGTTTTATCACTATTAGATATATCGGGTTCATCAAACCTATCTTGTTGTACTTAAGTGTTAAGTGTTCATTTTTTATACATATACAAAGGTATAATTTTAAACTTTTCACATGTGATATATTTGTTTTGTCTTATTATTCTTTATACTATAATAAATGTATATATTGATTACTACAACGTTTAATTTTTTATTTACATTTAGAGGGGGGCGGTTGTTTTAAGTTTGCACAAAGGCGGCTCATATGCACGCGGCGGCCCTGAGAGGTGGAGATCTTTCAATTTGAAAATATGTACAGTCCAAAAGTAACTATTTGTTTTACTAAATTGGCACTAAGCGATCCTTTTAGAAATGAGAAAATACTATACTATCCTTTTTATTTTATGTTACAAGTATATTCATTCAATAAATTACATTAATAATTCAACTGGCACTTAAATATCACGTAATCGGCTGGTGTGAAGATTTGCAATTAATCATCGCGCACTCCTGTATTATTTTAGGAATCTGCAGTACTTTATTTATCCACAGCTGGAGTATCCAGCGATTACACGTCCCGTAGTTGTACTTCCGCGGTGTCGGTACTAGCTACTGATGACCAGCTTTTATGTCCTCCCCAAGAGATAAAAGCCGGTATTATAAGCACGCATCGCGCCGGCATCTTTTGTAGATGCCCGTACAATAGAACAATGCAATGTTTATGTTGAATACGTTAGGATTTATGCTCGTCTCAACCTGGACCTACGTTACATACAAATGATAAATAATATATTTGTTTAATGGGTATTTGTTCTGTGCGTAGCAAAGTAAGTACACTTACAAACACAACGTATAAGAACAATAACTGCAACAAAGGAATGACTTTACTACCGTGCGATTTCTTGCTAATCGTACAGCCAATAGTTTTGTCGTTTGATTTAATCCGAAAGGAGTATTGTAAACAAAATGTAGGTAAAAAAAAAACAATAATTTTGGCTTTGTCAAAAATAATCTACATACAAAATTTCAATACGCAGTAAATACGAGTTCAATTTTCTGTTTTTTTACCTATTTTAATTATGCTATGGGACTTATTGTTTGTAGAAATGTTAAACCACATATTTGCAAAAAATTACGACTATCAATTCGTCCAAAAAAAAAAAAAAAGTGTCTTGCGTCCATCCAGAAAATCAGTCTTCCGATCAATTTTTTATGTTGGAAAATACATCTTTACTGGCCTAAGCCAGAAAGTAAGTGGTTGCTATGGTAATGAGTTGTCTTTACCAGTCTCGGCCGGAAAGTAGATGGTTGCCATGGTGATGAGTTGTTTTGTTGATTTGTGCTGTCAGATAAGCGTCATTATACCACCAAACGAGGTTTCACCTGGAGTTTGTTAAGTTACTGTTTAATTATGGATGGTGACGATAGTGATTTCGGTGTCAGTGGCAGACGCAGAAAAAATATTGTACGTAACATAACCGAAAAGTGTCTTAACTGGACTCGTATATTTTTAGGACTCGCCTACGGCTCGTCCAAGAACTTCCGACTCGCCCAGTAAAGTACCACTTTCCGGTCTTTTGACGTAAATAACTATTATGGCTCTTTTTTTAAAAGTTTGTGAAATATACCCTAAACATCTTTTAGCCAAAAAAATCAAAAATTTTGCTGTAGGCCCAATTAATTGTATAAATGTTATTCAATATTCATGCAATGTATAATGACTACTAATGTGTATAAAAACCGATTGGAAATATTTTTTTAACGCTCTTCAAAGAAGCAAAGAATTATTAGTTTTAAGAGTTCCCCTTGAATTGCTTTTTTTTTATCCAAAAGTAAAAAAAATTGTTGTGGACGTAATTGTTTGTTGTTAAACAACAAATACAACAACTATTACTTTGCTTAGAATTAGATATAAAATATTATTTACAGTGCTTCCAAGTTTTTATAGATTTTTCAAGTGTAATACCCTTAAATTGTATTCATTGAAAATTTAAAAATATTGTTATGGGTCTAATTGTTTGTATGGTGTATATTTTAACATAAAAATATTGGCTTAAAACACCATAAAATCTGAACTTGAAAAGTGTCAGACTTGTTCAAGTGTTTCAGGTAATGATTTTTTCAAGAGTAGGTGCTTAAGCACAGCATTACATTGTAAATGAGAATTAATCTAGACACTGAATAAATAAAAAAAAATTAAATGAAAAGTTGATTTACAACATCATAAATTATATGCCAGTAATAAATTTCCATTCGAAAATTTTTCATACGCGCACACGCTCGGGTTTATTAGTGTATTATGTTCATTCGCGTTACATATAATTTACTTCTCTAAAAACGCTGAAAGGAACAAATGAAATGAATGAAAGTTTCAGAAGATTAATTAACGTATCACTGTTGTAACAATTTATCAATGCAACATGCAAGCCGCACGATCAAAAGTATGCGTGAAGGACACCGCTGCGAAAGCAATCTCGCTTAAAGGCGAATCAAAAATTCAGTCATCGCTATCCATAACAAAGCGTCAATAAAAAGTTTTACTTAAATCATATTTTACGGCAGTACTTTCATACGAACGTAGGTGTATAGAAAAGTTTGCAGTCTGATATAGACATGGCGCTTGTATCGGTGTCGAATTTCGCCATGTTGATACTGGGTCTCTTGTATCATATACTTAATACTCCTATGATATTATGGATTATTCTACCCTACAGTTTTCCAACTACAGCTGGTCAAAGCGCAAGATAAGTGCCACGATTGCTCTCTCCCGAACAAGAACGAATTCGACACCAATTTTCCAATCAGTTTTTGATGAACCCAAGCGATTTAATGCGAAAATGTATCACAACGATGAGTCTAGTCAAACCCGAGATGAAACAAAATTCAAATAATGGAAACACAGTAATTTTCAGCCTTCGAGGAAGGCAAACATGATCACCTCGCGAGGAAAGCTATGGCGTCAGTTCTTTGGGACTCATAAATATAATTACCTTTAAAGGAAGAGATTATAAGCTTGGTAACACTCCGCTGGCAGATTGAAAAAAAATGAAAGAAGACCGAATTGGGCGAGGAAAATGTGCTCAGTTATCAAGAAAATGCACTATTTCGCTCGTCCTGATCTGCAACATCCTCAATTTAATCACTGTGCTTGATTTCTCTTGCGCCTTTTTCTCCAGATTTGACCTCCTTCGACTACCAGTTGTTTTTAAACTGGGCAAAAATTCTTGAGGAGAGAAATATTCTTATCAGTAAAGAGGCTATAGAAGTTTTTTTTTTTCAGATATCGAAGAATCGGTCTACAAAGAAGGCATAATGAGGTTGAAACATCACTAGTAAAATGCAAAGTATGGCTTTGAACATTGATAATATCAAACAGCACCATATGTTTCAGTAAATATCCTAATAGAACTTTTACTGTTTTAAACTACACATTTCAAGGGTAGGAAAAATATATTTATTTTCAATGCATTCTACAAATTAATAAAATATGTAAAACTTAAATATTTTGGTCACGTTTGTTGCCGAAGAACATTAACTAAAAAAAAATTGAGCCTTTTAAAAATTTACACTACACTAACATGGATGGATTATTGGATTTTACTAAAATAATTCAAATCCGTTTTAACAACCGTAGTAAAAATAAATTATCTTTAAAATTCCTTTCTTTATACTAAATTATTTTACTATTATGGTCACAAATCCGAAATCTTTCTGTTTGTATTCTGATTTAAGCGTGTGAATGTTACCGGGAATAGAATTATGAAATACCAACGTTAAAAATATAAAAATATCACATCACATTTGGCTCTCAGCTGGGGATCAAACCAGAACAGTGGGCGAGGTAGCTGCCTACAACACGCATACGTTCAGAAGACAATCACATTGAAATATCGGGTGTGATATGCATAATATTCAAATGAAATTAAGTCGCCTTGTTCAATAAATTCAATCGTTTTTTTAAGGCATTAATATTAATATTTCAAAGCAGGTGTATTGCCCACGAAGGCATACACATTTCAGTTTTTTAATTTACAGTTGCAAGCACTATTTTTTACTTGATACGGTTCGGTTTTTGCGAGGAGACTTCTTAATATGTAACATATGGCAAAAGTTTTGAATTTAATTTGTATTTTAAATGCTACTGACTACAACTCTCCGTTAGGAGTAGCAGGTGAATCATAATGAAATAGCGAAAGCAGGTTATGAGCTACCTGTTATTAATTTTCTGCCTACCACTAGATACGCAAATATTAAACGCTGTTGCTAATTTTTGAAACGTAACAATTTGTTTTAGCTTTGCTCTGTCCAGAAGCCTATCATATGTTTGTCAATACAAATAAAAAATATTAAAAAAATACGATCGACCTCATTACGCATTACAATGTTATATTAAATGTTACAGTTTCTACAATATAATCCGAAAATGGAAAACATACATCGACACCAAAAGGTATAATAGGATCCGATTTGGAAAAATTAAAATTTAATAGAATTGTTAAAAAATTGCCATTTTATACAAAAAAAAATTGCCAATTAATAATACTCGTATACAGGGTGGTGCTTTTTTCGATGCTCACCATTGCTATCTTAGAAACGGTAAGAGATACAAGGTCGGTTAAATTAGAGAAAAGTTGCACATTTTTATGGCGATTAAGAATCTGAAAAGAAATCCTGGATATTTTGATTCGTTTTTGATTTATTACAAAAAAACTGAAAAATGTGATTTTAGAAACATATTATTATCTTCCCTACCATTGACGCTATTTCATTTAAACTTGGTAACTTTATGTTTTTGACCGTCCTGGGTTTGATGACGTCAACAGAAATTTTCTAAGCCTTCTAGATTTCAAGTTGCGATAGTCAACTTTTTTATTTCTTATAGCCGCCATATTGGATTTTTACACCATCAGACAGACAAAAAAATTAACTTTTCAGATTGGTAACCAACATACCTTTTTTCTTTCAAAAAACTTGTTGAAATTTTAAAATTTGTGTAAATAATTGATAAAATCGAGAATGCTCTGAAAAACAATTGAAATTATAATATAAATCAAAGTGACCCAACATTTTATAGGTCAAATAAAATAACGAAAGGACAATAAATTTAAAACACCAGATAAATAATTATTTAAATTGTTTAAAGTGCGCGCCGTTATGTATGATGTATTGGTTAGTCCTCGAAAGGGCCACACAAAATCTTAAATTGAGCCACAAGTGGCCCGCGGGTCAAAATTTGGACATGCCTGGTGTAGAGGTTTATAATTTTCGATTCTCATATTCTTTATCACAGCCTGGTCATTATTTCTGTTAGCCATCCCAAGTTCCCTATCTAAGTTTGCCTTTCATTGTCCTTTTTCAATTCCTCCCCTTCAATTATAAATATAAATGTTAAATCCCACTTTGACATTATTATCACTCTCTTTCCGTATTCTGAACTGCCTTTCCATCTTTGTTAAATTATTATTGATAAATATTCGACTTTTTTAAACATTTTTCAGTCTCGACTTTTTTGCCATGATTAGTTCCTTGTTCCTTTGGCTATTTAGTTCTACCAGACAAGTTCTTTTAATCTGCGTCTCAACAGTCAAATGTTGATCCAGAAACTTATTCATTGTTTGCTGTAAGGCCTTGGAGTCTGTTGCAGTAATGGGTAGACCTGTCACTATTTATGTTATTTTCCGCTTTCTTTTCTAGTTGCTCTCTTCTGCTTGCCGCATTCTGTAACTCTTTACTAGTTTTGCCCTCCTCTTTTGTTAAGTTTGCGTTATCCTGCTTCAGCTTCTCATTTTTCCGTTTTAATTGTAAAATCTCTTCTTTAAATTTTCCTCTGTTATTTTCTTACTTCTCTGTTACTAATTCTTTCATTCTGTCTTCATCTCCTGCTTCATTTTCCGTAACAATTTTATCATTTTATCTATGCTCGTCATTTTTATCATGCAACTTACTCGGATATGCAGTTTTTTTCGGAAGTTTATAATAATGACTTCGGTGTTTGTCCATGATTATTAAAATTTATTTTAATTATACGAATACTAGCTTGCACACTTATTTGTTTTATTTTTTGTTACCGGACGCTATTTTAGCTTTGGCAATACACACACAACATTATAATCAAACGCAAAATAATTCATTCATAAATTCAATATTCAATTAATTCTCACAAAAAAGCCGTAAAACCGGGTTATTGTGACACAAACTGATTAAAACTTAATGTTTTGTTGAAATTTATTTTATTCCAACAGATATCGGAACAGGATATGCCAAGGGTGAGTATTGAATTGAAACACATCGTACACTTTAGTATCTCTATTGCATCTACTCATTGGTAGGAACGGACGTCCACTAATAAATCCACAGTTTTGTACCCATTTTTGACTTAAATTAGCTGTGGTCGGTTAAAAAGTTGGAAATAAGGGTGTGAGGTCAGGTAGTTAAAGTCAAGAACAACAGAATTTATGTTAAGATTGCCGAGATAAACAAATTACAGCGCAAGGATACAGCGGCAACGGACTTACATGTGATCGGGCCGCAGATGGTGTAGAAAAATTATTATTTTTCATGTTTAAAAACTCTTAGTCTTTCACGCTTCAAAAGTTCCTTTATATGTAAATACGCGGCGAAAAACAGGAATAAAAAAACAGCAAGCGCATTGTTCGTACCGCGCAAGAATGTATGTACTAACACAAAAAAATCGTTGATAAAAACTTAATTTTATTAATAACAACGGAAACAATAAATTAAGACACGTAGTTTAATTGCAAGCGCATAAATAACCTTTGGATTTGAACAGCCTTTAATTTAACCCTTGTAATTAATTTTTTTTTTGTAAATCTGTACTGAAACGAGATTAACTACATTTCAGAAAACATGCAAAACACATAAAGAAAAAGCAAGTCTTTTATAACGTACGACTTTGCAACGTTGTACCAATTTAAACCAGCACAAAATTACATCTTTTGATCTTAGCTCGCAATTTTCCCAACCAAGAACGCGAATCTTTACAATTTAATGGTAGTTAACCATCAAAATATTACAATTCTGTTCAATACTTCTCGAATATTTCATGCTAGTACGGGCTTCTGCGGTTGTCCAATCGTAAACATACGATTAGAATATGTTAGGGAAAGAATCAGTCTCATATAAAATTCCCCATAACAACAAGAAAGAAAGAAATAATGAAATACAATGGCGGTTTCTCTCAACGCAAACAAACACAAAAAATAATAATGTTTGTAGCACACGTAAACAAATATCGCAACCTACACTTTAGGTCTGTGTAATTACAGGTAAATTAAACGACGATAAATTTTTATTGAAACACAATGGGCAATGAATAACTCTAATAACGCAACCTCATGGGATGCTTAGCACTCCTTTAACCAAAGTCTATACGTTGATAATAATATTGTATCTTAGGCAAAAGCTTCGTAGATCAAAAACATATTTTTTTTTAAAATAGAAAAAATAAAGAAAACATTAAAGAACTACTCGGAAATATATAACCGCTACATAAAGAGCAATAAGACATTATAAAACTGTAAATTTTATAAATATTTATTTTGTGATTACTAAAATAGCGTTTTGTTTGGTTCGCTTTTGAATACTTTACACAAAAAAAGTTTAAATTTTAGATTTAGATTTAATAAGAAAATATTAGGAATTACTAATTATTCCTCATAATGCAGAAAAAAATCCAGAAATTCGATTTTATGACTTGGCAAATAAGGTCAATAACTATTAATTATTAAATAATGTTAAAAATGTTTAGGTGATTTGTGATCGTAAAAAGTTTAGTTAAAAGTCACTCACCTTATGTATCACCAAAAATCTCTTCTTTAATCTATTTATTTATTGTTTAACCATTATCTTTGGTAATGACCAGGGCAAGAAACCGGTTTTTTAAAACCGGTTAAAAACCCGGTTAACCGTTATTTTTTGTTCGTAAAAGTGATTTTTAACCGAAACTGAAACCGTTATTTGTAATGGCAAAAAAAACGGCAAACTTTAACCAAAATAATTAAAAACCGTTTTTTTCATCTTTTTTTTAAATAAAAATTACTTTAAAATAAACTGGTGTGGTCACCAAATGACTTTCGCCATAGATATTGTATTTATGTTCGTATGTGTGATTGTGTACTAGTGGGTAAAAAAAGTTTAAAGTGCTGCTCCAGGTGCTCTACAATGAGGTTATGTAGACCTTACATAACCTAATTTTTGTTAATGACGTCTCTTAACATGACGTAAATGACGTCTGTCAAAATGACGTTCCATGCGAATGTTTATGAATATAAACAGCCACAGCTTTTAAAAAATATTTTCGAAATTTAAAAAAAATCATAACTTTTTTCACAGAATACCAAGAGAGTTGTGACAAACGGCATTTTATTTAGAAAAATAAACTCTTTAACATACTAAAACTTGAAAAAAATTGTCGGAGCCGTTTTCGAAAAAACATTTAAAAATTTTGAATTTTGTAAATAAAATCGTAATTATAAAATTTACCAAAAAAAGTTGTGAGGGCTTTTTATAGACCTTTTATAGACTACAATCCTACATAAACAGATTTTTTTATCTATCACCGTTTTTATGTAATTTAGGATTGTCGTTTTAACTTAAGTATATAACTTATATAAGTTATTATTTAAAAAATCAAATGTATGCACGCACTTTGGAATATACTTTTGAGGGCGCTATCGATAACTCATGTCAAAAATGTTAATTTTTAACGTCTGGAACATACCCACACACGCCTATACACGCACACGGACGTCATCGCAAAAATAGTCAAAACGGGTTCAGGGAACCTCAAAACTTGTATATCCATCGAAATCTGGATTTCGAACATTTTCGCGTTCCAATACTTTCTTCGTACTACGTATGGCGAAAGTAAAAATACAAGATCTGTATTAAATGCGAATAGTTTACCAGAAGTCATCACTGAACGCTTGATTGCACATATATTATAAAATTACAAACAAATAATATCTTTTTATACGTTGCATTCCTAATCTAAATATTGTCAAAAACCGTTTTTCTTCGAAAAAAAAACTTATTTTGCACCAAAACCGTTATAAAATTTCAATTTCGGTTAACCGTTAACCAATTTTTTTCTCGGTTTCGAGCCATGGCAATGACGTTTATCTAAAAGAATATAAGTTTTTAAAAACGTTAATTTATCGTATCGTTAATTCAGCTAGTGTCTAAACTGCAACCTTTTTCTCCAATTAAACAGAAATTTTTACATTTAAAAAAATTTCGTTTCTTTTTTGTAATGCTCGTATGATATTTGTTTCTCGTATACTATTTTAACTTTATCAAAATTATTTAAATACTTTTTGTTGAACGAATGCTCTACTAGTACCAATTTGTTTGTTCGGTTTAATTTAGTATTATTTGTAACTACATACATACATGATGTTTTTGCTCAAACCAGTTACCTGTTTCATTAGTAATGAAATATACACTAGATGTTGAAATGTTTGCTTTACAAATAATTCCAATGAACCTAATTGAATAACAAAATTGTTGCTTGCTCTAACTTGCTCAGCAGCAACATTACCAATCATAGATTTAATTAAGTTGCCTGCTGATAACTATACTTAGAAGATTTATAAAAAACAAAATACCCTGTAATGAAGCAGCTTGTATTCCAATCGGATAGTACCTGTTCTTGTTTAAAAGTGATATTGATTCCTTGATATGATATAATTGCAGTTAGAAGAGTGATAACAACAGACGTACAAAAAATATTTAAGTATTTACATCAATAATTATTATGTTAAAATCATATCGAACCTTAGTAAGATTCAATCTTCGGTTCCAAACCCGGAAACGAAGTTTTTCCGTAGAATATTTACTTCTGGCTTTTTTGGAGTTAAAGAAACCTCATTGGAAATTAAAAATTACTACTAAGAAATTAAGTGATTTGATATAAAAAGCTTTAACAAATAATAAACGATGCACCAAACTTTTCCTACGCCTTAAAATGTTGATTAGATATGGATTTAAAAATAATTGCAATTAAAATTTTTGGACTCTTTAGAGAACATTTCAGGACGTGTTTATCTGAACTCTTCATTTTATAATAAGTTTATAAATTCCTTCTAAAAGTTCTTTAATACAATTTAAAACACCTTGTGTCTAACCAGGCTGTATCATATGTACTTGCGTGGCTCTGCTATTGTGTTTATTATTCCTCAAACAATTTTTTCGACCATAAGTTGAACAGGTAAACCGTTTATTATTGTTATTGAATTTATTAATTACAGCCTGAGTCTGTTATCCTTCTCAACTTTCTAATTTATATGGTGTTGGTAAACTCGTGATTATCTTGATGTTATGGGCTTATAATTTATGGTTTTTGCTGTCTGTGGGTTGTATTAAATGATGTGCGTGGACGTTTTTGTAAAACTAACACCTTTATATGTTACTGTACCCTCCTTTCTCTACAATAATTCCGCTACTTTTAATTTGCTATATAAACTTAATTTATGGGATTTGTCGTTTGTGTTAAGTGTTGTTGGTTGATTTGTGGTCGTCACCAAATAAAAATTTTCGTTTTAACTAACGTTGACGCACCTGCAGAACTTGCCTGGACATAGGTAATGGTTCGGAGTACGGTTCTATTAACATCATTAATTTAACTTCACTTCCTGGACGGATGAATGTGAAGCAGACGTATTTCAACAGCGAAATCTAACACCAAGTCTCTTGTTCATATTTTGCACATTTGTTTGCAACTACATTAGCTCATTTTGCTCGTATTTTGGCTACATTTTACCACTTATACAGGCAATAATAGGTGATGAGTAGGGGTGGGCGATATCCAAATTTCGATATAAAAGCGGCGCGAAGCTAAAAAAGTTGGTAAAAAAGTGAAAAAAGAGACTGGTGACCTTAAAAAAAAAAGCTTCTCGCCCTTAAAATATCGATATGTCGGAATGTCGGAATATCGATATATCGATATATCGATATTCCGATATGTCGATATATCGATATATCGATATTCCGATATATCGATTTATCGCCCACCCCTAGTGATGAGTGCTAAGCCTAACAGGAGGATTAAAATTGTTGATATAAATTAGTTTAATTAATAAATGAATTGCCTATATTGCACCTACATTGCTAATAATATATAGGAGTCCTAAAAAATTTGAAAAAAAGTGCAAACCTATAAGCGTATTTAACGGAGAAGAGAGGTATATGGCTCGCATTTTGTTGATGACCAAGTTATCTTGGCTAAAGATGAGAAAGCAAGCTTAATGAAGAATATAATAAGCTGGGGCTGACAGTAAATACATCTAAAACTGAATATCTAGTAGTTGGAGAAACGGGACAAAATTTACAGCTGATAGACACAAAACATGAAAACACAAGTAAGACACTTAGGTGATGGCCAAAATGAACAAGAAATGTGTGGCAAAATTGCACAAGGTGACGCGAACGCGGCCCCACGGCAGCTGCATAGTATACTCTGGAATAGGAACTAACCAGAAATACAAAAATAAGAAGTTATAAAACGATGGTAAAATTATTGCTAGTTATAGATCTGAGCTCTTGATTATTAATAAACAGGACGCTTCTAAGATAGGCTGTAGAAATGAACAATTGAAGATGCTGTTGTCGACTTACTAGGGTTATAAATACCGAAACTAGAGACATATTGATATTGATATAATAGAAACCATGGAAGCCAAAAAATTAAAATGGTACGGACATGTTCATAAAATAGATGAAACACGATGGCCAAGTAAATATTAAAGTGGCATACACCAAATCGCAGAAAGAAAGGAAGACTAAAAAAAACATGGAAAAACGAGGTGGAAGACGCAATAGAAGGCCTCCCAAGAAATGACTGGATGAACCGCAAGAAATTGAAACAGGCTACGAAAAACGTTGATTGCTGAAACAAATTCGCATCTATTTACACTGTACAGTATGGTTTGGTGAAAATTGCTCGAAAACAATTGCTCGAAAGAAAATTGCTCAAATACAATTGCCCGAGAAATTGTTCATCGAAAGCCTATTTGCTCGAATAACAATTTTTCGAAAAGAAAATTTCTTGATATAATTAAATGTTACTTAAAAAAATTATTAAATTTATACAGGGTGAGTCATGAGTGCAGAATCGGTCGATTGTGGCTAAACGGTTTGAGATAGAAAGTTGATTCAAACGCTAATTTATACAAGTTTTTGAAGTCAGTGAAGTAAAAAGTCAGTTTTTCCGCTTTCCTCGGCGCTCTATTTGCTTCAGTAAAGATTAGCAGAAAAAATATCGAATATCTCGAAAAGTATGAGTTTTGGGTACAGGACATACTTAACAAAAAATTAAGCTCTCTTAGAGACGACAGAAATAAGAAAATACAGGTGTTTGCATTTAAAAAAATTGAGTTATGAGCTTTTGAAAATCATGGAAGTTGCCAACTATTTATGAACACCCTGTATACGTGATTCAAATATTTCATATCGAGCGAATAGACCAATGTTTTCTGCATGTCCTTGCCAAATTACAAGTCTGTACTTCGAAAAATAAATTTAGGAGAATTTTTTAAATAGAGACTTAAAACCTTGAGAATTAAAAAAAAAATTATTTGACAACGCCGCATAAAAACCTGTAGTATTTTATATTGATGCAAAGCTAAAATTATAGCGGTCAAAAATCTTCTATACATATAAAAATCAATGTATGTATGTATGTATGTACCTATGTATGTCCTTTATGCATACTTATACCATTTATCCGATCCTGACCAAATTTGGCACAGACAATCTATAGGACAATGGGAAAAAGATAGGCTATATGAAAATTCCCAAAAAAATCGTCCGGAAAAGATATTGAGGAAAACGTGCCAAAATCTTAAACGCAACATTTAAATCGGGTCGTCGGGAGTGAGAATTTCGTCAAAATTTGACAATTTGACAATTCGACGTGACCTTTGAACGCTCGAACCTTCTCCGATTCGACCTTTTCGCACATGTATCGTACCGATTCGGAATAGTCTCGCCCTTCCCGACAAGTACGTACCAAACAATCCCACTTTCGAGTTAAATTCAGACCACGAACGAGAAAAAGCGCAGGCGCGCGCACGCACTACGTACTAACGAACGTCGAAAGCCTTTTTCAAAGAGCGATTAAAAATACTCGGGGGCGTCTTAAAATCGCGAACTTCTTTGACGAGTCGTATAAAGGATCGAATTTTAATATGTGCACGCTCAGGACCTCGGAAAAAATCGTTTGCAAACGTTATTAATTAAAACGTGCAAAAATGTTCGTATTTACGTCGCGCGCGCCCGCACTACACACTAACGAACGTCGAAAGCCTTTTTTCAAAAATCTATGAAAAATACTCAGGTGTGTCCGAAAATCGCGATTTCTTTTGTAAAATCGTATAAAGGGTCGAATTTTAATATGTGCACGCTCCGGACCTCGGCAAAAGAATTTGAGAAGCATTTGGAGCGAGCGCCGAGCGCGAGTATTACGAATATATTTATTCTACTTTAAAAAGCAATAACGAGTGTTGTAAATAAAATTTAAACCGATCTATTAATCGCCTCCAAAAAAAAGTGACCCGCCTGGCTAAGCGCGAGTAGTATGACGCAATTTTCTCAATTTTGAAAAGCAATTGCGAGTATTGTAAATAAAAATTGAGCCAATCGATTGATTATCACCGACTTAGTTATAATCGATATATCTCGGGAACTGAGCCAATTAGGGACATGGGAATTGCACCAAACGAAAGATAATTTTTTGCGCAAAAAGAATTTTACGCGCAAAGAGAATTCTACGCGCAAGCCGGGATCTAGCAGTGAAGGAGCCCCGAAGGGGCTCCGGAATCGCTAGTATTAAATAAAAAATGGGGTGTATTTGAAATATAAAAGTTGCTATTAGTTCCAGAGAAGTAACTCACCCTGTATATATGAAAATATTTTTATCGTGTTCGGAAGAAAAAAAAACTGTTTTAATTACCCTTGATTCAATTTTCTATCTCAAACCATTTAGTCACAATCGACCGATCCCGCAGTAATGAGTCACCCTGCATAAATAATTCATAATTAAATGTACTTAAAAAGTTGTTTACATTTGTTTAAAAAGTTAAGACACAAACTTACCTTTTTTTTTAACGGAAGCTGTAGTTGACGATGACTTATTTAAATTCCTTATGTTGTTCTAATTTTAAATATATAAGGGTTGATATAGTTATTTTCAATAATGCGCAATATACAAAGGTTTTTTAGTTTGTTTTTTTTTAAGATGAACATAGTAGGCTGTGAAAACAAAAAAAAAAACAAAGTGTAAAACTTTTTAAAACTCATGTGGTACACGTTACGAATGTTTTTTAATTTGTTGTTGAGATAAACACTATAAATATTTGAAAATAGTACATACTACATAACAGCTGATTCTGACTTTTTTGTTGTTATCTTATGTTCAGTTTAAGTAAGTTATTTCATTATTTCGCGCAATTTTTTTTTCAAAATATTGTTATTCGAGCTACTAAGCTTTCGAGGAAACACATTCGCATCTATTTACACTGTACAGTATGGTTTGGTGAAAATTGCTCGAAAACAATTGCTCGAAAGAAAATTGCTCAAATACAATTGCCCGAAAAATTGTTCATCGAAAGCCTATTCGCTCGAATAACAATTTTTCGAAAAGAAAATTTCTTGATATAATTAAATAAGTTACTTAAAAAAATTATTAAATTTATACAGGGTGAGTCATTAGTGCAGAATCGGTCGATTGTGGCTAAACGGTTTGAGATAGAAAGTTGATTCAAACGCTAATTTATACAAGTTTTTGAAGTAAGTGAAGTAAAAAGTCAGTTTTTCCGCTTTCCACGACGCTCTATTTGCTTCAGTAAAGATTAGAAGAAAAAATATCGAATATCTCGAAAAGTATGAGTTTTGGGTACAGGACATACTTAACAAAAAATTAAGCTCTCTTAGAGACGACAGAAATAAGAAAATACAGGGGTTTGCATTTAAAAAAATTGAGTTATGAGCTTTTGAAAATCATGGAAGTTGCCAACTATTTATGAACACCCTGTATACGTGATTCAAATTTTTTCATATCGAGCGAATAGACCAATGTTTTCTGCATGTCCTTGCCAAATTACAAGTCTGTACTTCGAAAAATAAATTCAGGAGAATTTTTTAAATAGACTTAAGACCTTGAGAATTAAAAAAAAAATTATTTGACAACGCCGCATAAAAACCTGTAGTATTTTATATTGATGCAAAGCTAAAATTATAGCGGTCAAAAATCTTCTATACATATAAAAATCAATGTATGTATTAGGGATTCTGAGTCTCGACAATTTTCGAAGTCCCGGGACTCGAGACTTTTTTTATCAAAGTCCCGGGAATTCCCGGGACTTCGAGACTTTTACGAATGTTATATACGTACTGGAAAATGGTGGTACATCCTCTCAAAAATGACGGAAGATTTTATAAATTACAAGAAATATGATGCAATATTCATATACTGAAAATTCAACGGCGATTTTCACAGTAAAAAATAAATTATTTCTTGACAGTGACATAGTTTCGGAAAGCACCCGCTACATACTTAAAATTGCTTCTTTGAACGTATCGTGATTGTGAATCGGTGGTGACAGTTGACAGAACTTATACGTCACACATCCATAAACAACAAATGATAATTTTTTAAAAAATCAAACCATATTCACGGGTATTTTTTTTAAAGCATTTTTCATGAATAAAGTATAGTATTAATAGTAGTAGTATTATTATTTTTAATTTAGTCTTCATTCTATAGTAAATAAAATATATACATATTTCCAAATAAATACCCATTTAAAAAAACTTTACAATTTTCCATGCACTTTAAAACATAACAGGCATAAGTAAAATATATTTTTACTAATAAACTTAGCAAATTTCCTTAAACTTTAAAACATAAAAATATATCTAAAAATATTTTTGCTAAACTTTTTTTGGCATTAAATAAAAAAAAATATTAGAAGTAGAAACATTTAATTTCAGTGTTCTGTAACATTAAGTCTCGTCTCGAGTCTCGAACTAAATGTCCCGGGACTCGAGACTAAGAAAGTCCCGGGAATTCCCGGGACTTTCGTCCCGGGACAGTCCCGGGACAGAATCCCTAGTATGTATGTATGTATGTACCTATGTATGTCCTTTATGCATACTTATACCATTTATCCAATCCTGACCAAATTTGGCACACACAATCTATAGGACAATGGGAAAAAGATAAGCTATATGAAAATTCCCAAAAAAATCGTTCGAAAAAGATATTGAGGAAAACGTGCCAAAATCTTAAACGCAACATTTAAATCGGGTCGTCGGGAGCGAGAATTTCGTCAAAATTTGACAATTTGACAATTCGACGTGACCTTTGAACGCTCGAACCTTCTCCGATTCGACCTTTTCGCACATGTATCGTACCGATTCGGAATAGTCTCGCCCTTCCCGACAAGTACGTACCAAACAATCCCACTTTCGAGTTAAATTCAGACCACGAACGAGAAAAAGCGCAGGCGCGCGCACGCACTACGTACTAACGAACGTCGAAAGCCTTTTTCAAAGAGCGATTAAAAATACTCGGGGGCGTCTAAAAATCGCGAACTTCTTTGACGGGTCGTATAAAGGATCGAATTTTAATATTTGCACGCTCAGGACCTCGGAAAAAATCGTTTGCAAACGTTATTAATTAAAACGTGCAAAAATGTTCGTATTTACGTCGCGCGCGCCCGCACTACACACTAACGAACGTCGAAAGCCTTTTTTCAAAAATCTATGAAAAATACTCAGGTGTGTCCGAAAATCGCGATTTCTTTTGTAAAATCGTATAAAGGGTCGAATTTTAATATGTGCACGCTCCGGACCTCGGCAAAAGAATTTGAGAAGCATTTGGAGCGAGCGCCGAGCGCGAGTATTACGAATATATTTATTCTACTTTAAAAAGCAATAACGAGTGTTGTAAATAAAATTTAAACCGATCTATTAATCGCCTCCAAAAAAAAGTGACCCGCCTGGCTAAGCGCGAGTAGTATGACGCAATTTTCTCAATTTTGAAAAGCAATTGCGAGTATTGTAAATAAAAATTGAGCCAATCGATTGATTATCACCGACTTAGTTATAATCGATATATCTCGGGAACTGAGCCAATTAGGGACATGGGAATTGCACCAAACGAAAGATAATTTTTTGCGCAAAAAGAATTTTACGCGCAAAGAGAATTCTACGCGCAAGCCGGGATCTAGCAGTGAAGGAGCCCCGAAGGGGCTCCGGAATCGCTAGTATTAAATAAAAAATGGGGTGTATTTGAAATATAAAAGTTGCTATTAGTTCCAGAGAAGTAACTCACCCTGTATATATGAAAATATTTTTATCGTGTTCGGAAGAAAAAAAAACTGTTTTAATTACCCTTGATTCAATTTTCTATCTCAAACCATTTAGTCACAATCGACCGATCCCGCAGTAATGAGTCACCCTGCATAAATAATTCATAATTAAATGTACTTAAAAAGTTGTTTACATTTGTTTAAAAAGTTAAGACACAAACTTACCTTTTTTTTTAACGGAAGCTGTAGTTGACGATGACTTATTTAAATTCCTTATGTTGTTCTAATTTTAAATATATAAGGGTTGATATAGTTATTTTCAATAATGCGCAATATACAAAGGTTTTTTAGTTTGTTTTTTTTTTAAGATGAACATAGTAGGCTGTGAAAACAAAAAAAAAACAAAGTGTAAAACTTTTTAAAACTCATGTGGTACACGTTACGAATGTTTTTTAATTTGTTGTTGAGATAAACACTATAAATATTTGAAAATAGTTCATACTACATAACAGCTGATTCTGACTTTTTTGTTGTTATCTTATGTTCAGTTTAAGTAAGTTATTTCATTATTTCGCGCAATTTTTTTTTCAAAATATTGTTATTCGAGCTACTAAGCTTTCGAGGAACTTTCCATTCGGGAAACCATTTTTTGAGCAATTGTTTTCGAGCAATTTTCCGCAACCCGTACAGTATATTTTCCACTTAAATAATACAAGAATTTATTAATATCAAACGTGTGCTTCAATGGTGAAGAAAAACATGACTGCAATGTTTCTCCTAACAGCTAATTCTTACTTTTCACAACACTTTACCTAAGTTATCAGAAACGTAATTACAACTCTTGTGCATTTTAATACGATTTAATTTCCGTTGCTCTATGTAATTTATCAGCATTATCGAAGTAACGTTTGACTACTTTCGATGAAATTTTTAACCAAATAAAGAATCGTAACACTTGCCTAGCAAAACAAATAAGTGAAATGCAATCTCTGCATAGAATACACAGGAAATATAATCGATTTCCCTGTCGAAATTGATGACTCAATAAGCCGTGACCCAAGTGGTTCTCTAAAGATTAAGTCGATATCATGCAGTAAGTAATAAATACACGTAATGGGCTATTGCAAGTAATTTGACATTTAACCCAAGCTTATTAAGCTGAATGTTATCTGGACTTCCACCGGTGGATTACGACAGTGCAGCATCGCTTTTATTGTCTTTAGAAAATCGCATTATCTTTTAGAACTTGTCAATTTATCGCGAGGAATATAAACATTCCATTAATGTTTATTTATTACTTCTGAATTCCTAATGCCTGTTTATTATTAACCAGTTGCATCAGGAGATTGTTGTCTTGTATTACAATATCATTAACGTATAGCATATTACATCGTGGGTGGCTGTAAGGTTATGTGATATATGTGCTTTATTATGATACTTACCTGGTAAAGTTTGCGCGCACGACAAATATGTAGCATATTGAATAATTAATGAAATAAACGGCGATTTATGGTTCAACAAGAAACACTTATAAATACGTAAGTCATGAATAAAATTGCGATTTAGTAAGGAGAATACTTAAAAATGCATTCTCAATGGTTTACTGCACATTTTCAATAACATATTTCGTTTGGTGCAAGTCAAAACTTGAAGCAGTAAGTTAAACGCACCAACGCTCATATCTTTTCGAAGTGCTTTTTGATATAGCACTCAATGACCATCTTTAATTCCTTAATTTTGTTAGTTACGACGTTGTTTATCTCATTCCCAGAAGAATTTTTATTAAAGCAATAAAGTTTAGGTAAATTCCTCAATCTTTATTGACTACTTCAAAGTTTTACTTTAAAATAAAATAACTAAGAAACTTGAAGAAATTGTATAACGATTTCCAGGCAGTATTTATATTATTCATTTGTGGTTTTCTACTTCAAAAAAATCGTGTATTTATTGTAAATTTAAAATATTACACACCAAGTTTAATTAATGAATATAATTATTGTGCTAATTTATGCTTAGAAATGAGTCTGTTGCTACTGCGTTTTATTGAGGATATCTTTGTTTCTACATTACCCCTTTTTTACTCGTCTATCGTCTGATGTTATTGTTGGTCTCAACAAAAAGTCAATAAAAGATATACAACAACTTCTACCTATTAGCTAATTATATGGTATTAATATTTATTGACTGGTTTATATAACTAATTGATTCTATAATTATTATTGCTTTTTTTTAACGGTCTGAAATTTGTTACACATACCACAAAGTAGGTGGTCCCATCTTAACCTAGCCATGATACACAATTCAATCTTATGCTACAATTTTATTGAAATCTTGAAGAGTTTCTAATTTTTTCCACCGAATAAAACTTTAAAAAATTATTGAAAAGTGACGGGTATATATTTTCCGCACAATACCTAATCATCAATGAATATTAGTCTTCAAAATATTCCGACCAAAATTCTTCTCCTATGTACAACCAACGTTACACTAAGTTGTGTTCCTAACATATTTGAATATTAATATCACCACAATAATTTTATTTATTAGTAGTAAAATAGTATTAGTCTCATGATAAATCTAATAAGGTTTAAACTGTTTAAAGTGCAAGATAGTCTTAACCCTTTCGATACTGACAGGACACATGTGCCCCACAATGTGTTTAAAAAATACTATTAGGTATTAAAGTCATTAAAATTCCTTTAAAAATGTCCCAGTAATATTCTAAGCCGGTGCAATTGCAGTTCATCAGCTGACTACAGTTTTAACGTAACTTAGCCTAACTTCAGTCGCGTCTTGTATGGTTTTGTGTATTGTTTTTGTGAAATAAGTTGTAAATATGAGCAGATACGTTAGATTATTGATAAATAAAATGTATTTAGTGTATAAACGCTATTATATTATTTTATTTATATAAATTGTCCCTGTAGTGTTGCTCGGTAATGTAATTTTGCAATTTACTTGGACAAAAAAAAAATTCCTTGTCGATATCACCATTGCAGCATTTTGCTGAACATTTGTCCGACATTGAATAGGAACCCAAAGATCCATATGCCACAACAGACAGCCAAATTTCATTCCTGAAAAGACCATGTCGTATTTGAAAATAAATTACCAACTGGCATTGATGAAATTGTAAACACATCTTTGTTTTCAATAAATGTTTTTATTCTTACTACTATTGGGACATATGTGTCCTACGATAAAACCTAGTGAGATATATACGTCCCAGGCATTTTTTTGAAAAATAGGTAGAGGAAAAAATTCGAAAATGAAGTTAAAGGATAATTATGTGATAAGAGGGTGTTTTACTGTTTCATGGAACACTATTGCTATCTCTGTAAATAATGAAAATACAAGGTTGGTTAAATGGGACAAAAGCTTGCTATTTAGAAGTGTATTTTAAACAAGATCTTATTTTGTTTAGAAATTCCATGACTTGCGTGATATACCGAAAAAACCTAAATCGATCAAAATTTATAAACTTAAATATCTCGGGTATTGTTGCGAATACACAAAAACGCCACAAGAAAAATGTTTTGTAAATTTTGTTTGCTATAAGATGGCGATAGTCAGATTTTCATTTATAAATTACCGTGCGAGATATTTGACAAAACAACTTTTTTTAAACGGCAGTCGTAGCAGGTGATGACTTAGATTTAAAGATTATTTTTTTCTCTTTACAATGATATAATATTTTATGACTATTTTTAAAAATAAGCGAAATAACCCAAAAAAACTGCAAAATAATGCAAGGTTGTTATGGAAAAAAAAAACAATAACCGACTTCAATTGTTTTATTTCGAACCTTGCTCGTCTATTATAATAATTGTGTTAACTGAAAATATTGTAAATTACGTAAATATTTTTTTGCTAAGGTCTTAGTAAGAGGTATACAATATATTCATATTATGACTATTAGTACGATTATTTTAATTTCGCATTACATTTGATTTAATATCGCTCGAGAAAAAAAACAATTCAAATCGATTATTGTTTTTTTTCCATGGCAACAAATTTTTATATTAAGATGTTGCATTTTAATTTATAATTTTTAAACAAAACAAGATCTTTTTAAAAATACACTCCTAAATAGCAAACTTTTGTCCAATTAAACCAACCTTGTATTTTCATTATTTACGGATATAGCAATAGTTTCCCATGGAAAAGTGAAACACCCTGTATATTGCAAAACTTCTTATAACGGTTTTTAATTAAAAAATAATAAAATTTGTACCAAAAGGGTTAAATACAACTACAAATAGTTAAGTAGGGAATTTTTATTTCAGAAAAAACTTGTATTAATTATAATTTCAAATTATTACCATTGGCTTGGGAAAAACATCAATACACACGACAATTTTACACACATGGTTGATATAAATTATAATAATGTAATTCAGTTTAGTTTAATCAAAAATCACATATGTATTGAAAATACTTCACTTAGAATAAAAGACCAAAACAAGCTTGCAATTAACGAAGAGACAAAATTTTGAGACTGGTCTTACGTTTAGACAAGACTTCCTTAAAGTAAACTTTGAGTAACTTTTGGTTAAGCTTATATATTAATATATTATTGAATACAGTAATAAATTAGTTTGATGTATTGGCGTTTACATAAGGAATGTTTCACATATTTTTCGATGTCAGGAAATATCAACACAGCTAACAAATATCACGCATTTAAAAATACCTTTTTAATTTCCGTTTAATCTGCCCAGTGGATAAAATAATAAACCTGTAACGAAACCGTCTAGTAATTTTTACCCTACAATTTTGGTAGTCTTCATATCCACCTAAATATAGTTTCAATCGCCAACGTGACAAAATACATCCTCATATATATGGTTGTCATAGCGAGACCCCTGCTACCTAACCATAAAATCACATTTATCAACTTTGGCTGTAACCTATTATTGAATTAAATTACATTCGCAAAAAAACCAAAAGGTTCAGAAGTTGGGCTGAATGCAGAGGTCACTCACCGGAACCGGGGTAAATGGTAACATCGGTTGAGGAGATTGAGCTGTACATTTTGTATTCCCTTCCTAAGTTATGCAGATATTCTAATATTGCAATTACACGTCTTGATTTATGGTTGCATTCTTTATAGGCTCTTAATTAGATGTTATCAGTTAAATAAACATTAAAAATATACCAAGAAATTAACTAATGTATGAACATGGTAATATATAATCGAATACGTTGTATAAATCAAATAAAATTGACATAGGGGCAATCAACTTGGGCAACTTTTAATTTTATCCGGTAGACTATCCATCATCGCGAATTAAAATGTAAAGTTTAACGTGAATGAATTTCATACATTATTTATTTACCTGCTGATATAAAAAAATATTGGGAATTGATCGAGGAAGTACATACCAAAACGTCACATCGCTTGGAACAACAGAAAAACAATATATGATTTATCACTGATCATTAGTCAATTCAATATGAATTTTAAAAAATCTTGTTTAGTACCTAACTTAAGCAATTTGTCTAGGTTTTAAATAAAAATTATTATTATTTTAATAGATTCCCTTATTCCAAGGTAACTTTTCTACGGCAATTAGTTAAAATTGACTAAATATTAGTCAAAATATCTATTCGAAAGGTATTAAAATTTAAAGCGTTTTAGGGCGAATTTGTTTAGACAATGTAACACCATTTTTAATGTACCTGTATACTTAGTCTAAATTCGGTGTTATTTTGGTGTTAAAATGGACACTGTGCTTTTTACTGCGTATATCATGTAGTAAATTATTACATTCAATTTGTCAACATTACATTACCTTTGCTTGAAGACTTTAGGTTCGAATTGGAATAGATCTAGCATGATACTTAACATCTTCTCAATAATGGCGGACACCAAATTTTTTCAGGTCACCTGTAGTCAGGGCCGGCCCTAGGGGGAGGGCAGGGTGTGCACCGCACACGGCCCCGCGGATAGACCGGCCCCGCTAGTCGGGCCTTGTCAGCTGTTTATCAGTCGTTTTCATAATACGCTAGTTCGACAACCCCGCCCTTCTAGTGTTATAAAAAGTTACTTTATAGGTACAAATAAACTAAATACATAGATTTTAGGCATTCGCTGGTTAGATAGTAAAGTAGTCAGTAGTTTTTTTTTCTTTCTTCAAAGTGTCAATGATGTGTGCCAATAAAAAAATCTAAGGATGGTATGCACAGTCGTTCGCCGGGGGAGCCGCCGGCGATGCGCCGACAGTTTTTTTTTTTTTTGCCCCGCATTCATTTTCGCACACAGCCCCGCAAACCCTATGACCGGTTCTGCCTGTAGTATATTAATAGTGGTCTAAATAAGCATAAAACAATAAACAATAGTTATTTATGTACCAAGGCGGTAAAGTTCGACTTTTTATCACGAATTTGGATATTATTTGCCGAGACGAAGCGAAGGCAAATAACCACCTGCCCATTTTTGGTAATTTAACCGTTTTTCTATCTTGTCTATTAAGCGAGATGCAATCCCGTCGAATTTGGACCACCCTGTACAGTACACTCATATACAGGGTGGTCCACATAGAATGGCCACTATTGGGATCGCGTAAACGGTAACGCTACAAAGAAGTTTAAATTAGACAAATTGTTCCCCTTTCTGAGATCTATTTAGTGATGCTTATTTGTTTTAAAAAAAGTTCCATGGCACGTTAGATAGTAAACAAAAATCATAATGAACTTTTTTGAAAACCGTTATAAACTCGGTTGTACTAAATAGTACAAAAATATTTTTTGGAAAAAAATTATAAATTTTTTCACGCACTGTAAAAGGAAAACATTCATTTGTTTCAATATTCTTTAAATTCTTAAATAAACTAAAAACTTACATTGTTTTAAAATGGAAACCATTGTTGGCTATGTCCTCATGAATAGGCTTTTTTTTAAATAATATATAGTTTAATGTATTTATTTTGATAATTAGGCTAAAACAATTAAAATTCATCAAAAAGTACCCATGAAGGTAAAGAGTGCCATGAATTAAAACAACATTGAAACAAATGAATGTTATCATTTTAGGGGGCGTAAAAAATCTATAACTGTTCCCCAAAAATGGTGACAACCTTATGGAAACTGCCCTATATCCTCTTCTTATTTGCTTTTGATTCAATATATTTCCATCTTCTGCAAAGCATCATTTCAACCCTTCAGACCCACAAATTATATGGAGTGATTAATAACTTCTGTGTGACTTCGCAACTTCATAAGTCCACACATAATTTTAAAGCTACCGTAAAAGGCAATTAATAAATACCTTCAACTACCCACAGGAATTCTCAGATATTGCCTATGATTAGTTTATTTATCTCGACATAAAAACTATTAATGATCGAACATTGCTCATACTGTGTACCCAATAATAAAACGTAAATTATTATTTTATAGCGCAAATAAATCAGCATAAATTTTGGTAAATGTTTTGTGGAAATGTAAACAGTTGCCAAAGAATGCCGGTGGCTGGATGTAGGGACCATAGAGCATCTAGTAGTTTATGTTTGTTTTAAGCTGGACTTAATTTCGTGTAACTTGCGGTTTTGAATAATAAACAGTGAGACTACCATAACTGCTACCTCTTAAATAGGTTTAATAGTTGCGTTGCGAAATCATTAATATTAAAACGTTTTCGTCATAAATAGTAAGGAATTCGACAGAATTTCCATTTAAAAAATCGCACAAACAAGCTACTTGAGTTTTTAAAATAAATTGGCAACAAAAAAGGGTCTTTAAGTGGTCACACATTTCGTCAAAAAATTTATTTACTTATGATGTGTTTGTTGGTTGTGGTATAGCAGCAAGACCATTATGTTAGATAAAAAATTATAGATCATTAACCTTTCCTATTAAAAAATTCAAATTTATTGCCAATAGTTACCGAGACCCTGGTTAAACCATCTCATTAACTTTATATTAGCTGTTCGTTATTGCAGCCTATCAAATTCAAACAAGATATCACAGTAAAGGTTTTAACTATACTATAAATTTTATTAGCAACTACATGACCGTAAGATTAATCTTGCGTGGAGGATTATTTTTCAGACAAATTACATGCAGTTGTGCAGACAAACAATAGGAAGATAAGGTCAATTCGAAGTAGAGGTACTTCGTGCAATGTGTTTTGTTATCAAGAGATGTTTTTGCAGTAAAGGTGCCGTCCTGTTCACTGTTCATGCAAATATGATAGAACTGTCGAGGAAAGTTTTTGTGGATTATGCGAATAACGTAGTAACTAAACAAAAAAAATAATTAAAAGCTAACATATTTTTGATGTAATTTTTACACAGTTGGTACTTAATTACTATGTATATTATGATTAAATAATAATTTTTTTTAAATTAAAATACAACAGTTATTAAGTAATTGTAGACGTGGCTCCTCTCTGTCAATACTGGTTTTGTTAAAGTAACATGTTTAAAATTAATTGTCGAATTCTATAAATAAAGTTCATTAAAATGTAGACATATTAGTAATATTAGCAATGACAAAATCAAAAAAAAAACTAGGAGTGGAAGACAAGGGAAAAATGAAGAAGAAGAAGAAGAAGAAGAAGAAGAAGAAGAAGAAGAAGAAGAAGAAGAACATAAAGAACGAGAAGAACGAGAAGAACGAGAAGAACGAGAAGAACGAGAAGAACGAGAAGAACGAGAAGAACGAGAAGAACGAGAAGAACGAGAAGAACGAGAAGAACGAGAAGAACGAGAAGAACGAGCAGAACGAGAAGAACGAGAAGAACGAAAACAACGAGAACAACGAGAACAACGAGAACAACGAGAACAACGAGAACAACGAGAACAACGAGAACAACGAGAACAACGAGAACAACGAGACGAACGAGAAGAACGAGAATAACGAGAATAACGAGAATAACGAGATAAACGAGAAGAACGAGAACAAGAAGAACAAGAACAAGAAGAAACAATTAAGATAGCTGGGACATCTACTACGGACGCCAGTAATCAGGTAAGCAAAAATGGTATGGAAAACAAAGTTTAAGGGATAGGGAAATAGAGGCAGACCAGGAACAAAATGGGAAAACTAAGTGAGACAGACTAAAAGAAAAAGGAGTCGGCTGGACAGATGTGCCACAGTTAATCAATGATAGAAAGGAATGGATAAACATAATCTAGCATAATCTACACCGAAAGGTACAAGATGACACAATTAAGAAGGAGCGAAGAAGATATATTTGCACTATTAGCGGTGCCTAAACTTTTATACCAGCAATTCCTGATAACACGAAATGCTTTGTCAGTCTTTATTAAATACCATCTTAAAGCATTCTTCCTGATAACAATGTTTAGGATTAGAACAGTTGAGTGCATGACTAAATAGATTCAGTTAGCGTCATGTGTTGAGTGTTGTACGCAATTAGTTTGCTAGCTTATCAACTATCTTTAATTAATGAGGTGCCATCCACATATGCGCCGCTCCTTAAGTTTGTGCTGATAACCGAAGCACTATCGATCCTTCCAATTCAGCAATTGTATATTATTAGCGTTTATTAGCGCTATGTAGTACATGTCACGGTGGATTTTTATATCGAGTGTCACAATTGTAATGTTTACCGTTACAAACAAGCATCTTAGAAGAGCCTTAGGCGATGATGCTAAAATGGAAACAGATTTTAGTGCAGCACTTACTACTGTTTATGCATATCGTTCTAACATATGTTTTACTGTGTGTTTAAAAGCTCCATCAATTAAAGAGAAATATTTCACATAGTTATATTAAGTGTATAGATAGTTTAAACCGAGCAATTTTAAAACAATTGCAAAGTTCTAGTTTTTAATTTTGGTCCAGCCAAATTGATACAAAATGTAGATGAACAAAACTGGAAGCAAACGAACCCTTAAAAAAAAATAGATATTTTAGGTAAAATCAATTTAACATAAAAAGAAATTTCCCCAGAAAATGTTATTGCTTCACAGGTTGACGAGAGCTTTTTTCACGAATTAAGATCAGGAATGAGACCTGGGTGTATCAATGGGATCCTCCTACCAAACAAGAATGTATGCAGCAGATTCGCAAAGGTTCGCCTCCCCCAAAAATGCCAAAACATAGTCTTGGCTTGGAAAACTAATCCCAACCATTTTTTTTTTGGACGAGGAACGAGTTCTGCTCATTGAATATATTTTAAAAAAATGGGTTACAATTAAAGGAAAGGTCTATTTGAAAACGATTTAAAGATATCCACCTTCCAGCCCTGATTTATTCCCCTGCGACATGTTTTTGATTAGAAATCTAAAAATAAATCTTGGGGTAAAACATTATTGCCAATTATGAGATAAAGATAGCTGTTGATTCCTCTTTTAAGTTGTGATTATCATTTTCGAGTTCCATTACAACTTTTACTTAGAGGTCTTTCAAGATAAACTGAACTGTGACGCAGAAACCATAACTCGTCTAAAGCGTTAATTACTGCGCAACCTAAAAACAGACGGGGTTATAACCTATAAAAATATAAATTTTTTAAAAGGTATACATTTAACCGCCATCACCTCTCTTTGCGCATTTCGCGGTTCAGTTTATCTTGAAAGACCTCTGCATGCAGAAATAAGTCAAATTTTAGTAAAGGTTTAAACGAATTGAGATATTTTTATATTAAATCGTAATAGCAGATTAAAAAACAAAATGAACGAAATATTATCCTTGATTTAAAAAACCGTTACCTTCAAGTATTAAAAAAAAGTCCTGTTGGGCCACTCTGTCTTTTTTGTGTTATCAAGACGAATGTTTAACTACCTCAATGATTTTCGTATGGTGTTTAGTAATTTAACATATTTATTTGTTAATTATGTCAGGGAAGTGATGGTCAAGCCAAAAATAAACAACGTGGTAGGTTTATGGCAAAGGTAGATTGTACGTGTCTGGACAGTTTGTCACTTGTTTAGTCTCTATTGTGTGACGTCCGTTGAATTAACAAAGTAGCTTATCGGGCGGCGTCACTCACTGTGACAGTCACATTCATTTTCACATTTAATGCTAGCCAATTATCTCGCGTATGATCGGATGAGAAATAGTTGGGCATATATACTTTAAAGCCTCAGTGCATGTTGATAACATGGTTTCCGGGCGGTATCCGGCGTATTGCGCCGGAAGTGAATTTCTGTAGCCGCCACGGCGCATGAAAATTCAAATTGGATACACTGTAACTGATTGAAACGTAATGTTTGGTACCTGCGTTCTGTCGCATTGTTTCACATTCCCTACGCAAGGCTAATCGGAAGTCATTGGATATTCAAATTTAAACCCGATGAATAGAGTTGTTGTTTTGTGGCGAGAGGTGTTGAATCATTATAATATGCATCTGTTGAATTTCAGATTAGACGATTTTATGACGCAGTTGTACACACGAAATTAAAATAATACTCCTAAGTTTTATTATTCACTGGCAATAATACGATCACAATAGAACACTAAAAGAAAAGTATGGAAAGATACATAACTTAGGTTCTACGAAAAAATGATAATGCCCATATGGCAGTGAAAACTGGAAAATTTCAAAGGTTACTGAGAAAAGAATAAAAACTTATAAATAAAAATTCTTCAAAAGAATATCTGGTCATACACGAATCGATAAGAAAATGTAGACATCAGAGGCAGTATGCAGTATTATTGAAATAATACTAGAATAAAGAAACAAGAGAAAGACATGTAGAAATGTTGGAGGAAAAAGAAGCGTAGGACGACCTCATAAGACATAGAAGGTTCAAAAGAAAGGTAACAGGCAATACGCCTAATTCTTGCAAACATTGAAAAAAAAAACTGTTGTTATATTATCCATTACCTTCTCGAATTACGTAGGCATAGGACGTGTGCGTAATACCAATAATTAAATGTACGTAAATAACGTTTTAATTTTCATATACTTGGTGTGGTTCTGTTGAATAACTTTTAAGTCTTATGTACATGCGATCACAATCTAAGTAAATATTCTGTAATAATTATATGTGATTATTTTCTACCACAGTGTAAGTTAAAGAAAAATTATTGCAATTAGCATAAAATTGAATTCATAATGAATTCTCTTTCAATTTTAAATTAAGTTTATGATAAATTTCAACATTATTATTCTACATTAATTTGTTAATAAGAATTATGTAAATACTAATAATATGTTCGGAATTGGATAGAGTCGATACTAAACCCATTTAACTATTAATATAAATGAATATTTTTGTTTTTCAAGAGCACTAAAACAATGTACCAAAAAATTAAGAACATGTAAAGTTATCATTGCTGAAACTGTAAAAATGTTTAGACACTAAACGTGCCGAAAGATAGGATAAGAAACAAGCAATTAAAAATTTATTTAAAATATGAAGTACAGTAAGTATTTCATTCAAATTTATTGGAAATACTTAACAATTATTGACACTGTGTGCTACATAAACCTTTATTTAAAAATTGACACTGTTATAATCTGTGGTCAGCGGGAAAAAGCACTTAAGTCAAAAAGTGCAATTTTTCAGGAGCAACGTTTTTTTATTTTACTGATTATCATGTGAGTTTAAATTTTACTTGTATGGTATGTTTTACTTAAAATTAAGTATTAAATTATCACAATATGTCAACATGATGAAATTTTTTAATAAACAGTAAATACTTGACTTAAACTGGCATGAAATAAGAATAACTTAAGTAGTTTTTCACAAATGAAAACAAATGGATATATTCAGTTTAAGTCGTTTATACTTAAAAAATTTATTTTTTAGGTAGAATTAAAAAAAAATTAATGGAGTAAACATAAATAGGTACTCATTTTTAAACATAACTTTTATTATTTTTTGATTCCACAAAATTTCATTGCAATGGAAAAATAGTATTAATAAAAATACGTGAAAAGGAACTGACATTATAAACAGGAAACACAAGTGTCGAAATTGCAAAAAACCAGTATAAGAACATAACAATATGAATGATATAAGGTTAATAATAAAAAAATTGCACTTTTTGACTTAAGTGCTTTTCCCGCCGACCACAGATATATTCATTTAAGTTTTAATATCACTGAACTTAATGTCATCGTAACTACTTTTGATTTTGTTTAGAACCTATTAAAAATCGTTAAAATTAGCGATTGGAGTAACAAACAGAATTTTAAAAAATTATCCAAGCACTAAAAATTGTGTTTGTTAAATTCATTCGACCTTAGCATAACTTATTTTACAACTTTCTGTTACTATGTTAACGATATTAAAAGTAGTTATTTAAGACAAAAACCAGTTCATAATGCTGCCGAGGGATTCAATTAAAAGGGTCTTGTTCACACCCATCGTCTAAAATTTCATTTATTTTTATTAATTAAAAACGAAAAACAAAACGAAGTCGTCCAAGTTTAGTTTAGTTTGTAGGATTAAAAGCACACTTTATAGTAATTTTGTGAGAGGAAACATAAAAAGATTGTTTGTTTGGACGGCTGTACTACCCCTTAGACACGTCGGCCTTGGACTAAAGTATAGTTTACCCTTCGTCTGGTGTCGGCGGGACAGAAACCAAACCAGACAACCTCCCACCGATGCATCTCTAGAATTAGACACCAAACTTGCATTTAACCGTGGCCCGAGTTCCCCGGTAGAAAATTAAGAATTATCGACGTACCTCCCACGACAGGGACACACAATCGCGTCATATATCCCATTGAACAAGCTGCAATTACACCTATTTATGTAAATACCACGATATTAGCTCCATTATGTAAAGGCGGCTATGCAGTAGTGCGCTATTCAACGCTTAGAAAACATTCACATAAAGCTGTTTGAAATTTATTGGCCATAATTCAGGCTAAATAGCCACGCCATTACTTGCACCCCACTGCGCCGTATATCAATAATTATGGCCAACCAATTTTATTTATTGACGTAAACCAGATATTGATAAAAATCACCTGCATAAGCACCTGCTCAAAGTTCGAGTACTTATCTATTATTAGAACTGGACGGATCTAATATATAACATCCACCAAGATTTCGGGTTGATGCAGTAGTCTCAATAAACGTCAATAAGAATAACAATAAACGTCCTCATTCAAAACAAATGAAAATAAATTTTCGAAACAAAAACTAATAGCCGTGCGTGTTTTGTTTACATCTATAACGTTGTCAAAATGTGTGTCATAAAAGTATGTTCGATGATTAAAAGTTAAAAAGTTCGAAATATTGTTTTCCGTATAGAACGATTCACGATTCAAAGAAATTTTATACATGCTAGTGGATGAATATTTTTTAAGTGGACATGCATATACAGAAATTACTTGCCACAGACTTGTTTTTAAGCGTTCAAGTGAATTATAAAACCAAGAATTAATAAATGGCATCTAAACTACTATAATCTACACATCTAGATATAAAAGTATCGTAATAAAAACAAATACACCACAAGACAACGAGTAATGTAAAAGTTTCAAAACACCAAACTGTTTATAGTAGGTTGACTGTGGACATGTTCATGAGGATGAAAAAAATATTTAAAATACAGGTTAAATTTGTTAAAACCGCTTTGAAGACAGGTTCCAATGTGGAGATAATGTTTATATTTTATGAACCCGTCTTCGTATGTTTTAGCTTGAACTAAGAACACAATGTTGCAATGAATACTTTTGTAAACTATTTCTTTGTATACACATATTAACTTTTATAAAGCTCCATTTTTGCAGACAATTATTACAACATTTACAATAAATTATGAGTTCCAACTTTTGTAGTTATGGGAAACGATTTGAATCTTTAATTTAAAAGTACTTGCTTTATTATTTTAAAGATAGTTTTTTAATTGAAATATATAGATTTTAATGGCAAATATAAACATTTTGAAACCTATTTTCTTTTTAAATTTTATAGAAATATTTCTACACAGAAGTATACACAGGGTGGTCCACATAGAAGCGCCATCATTGGGATCGCGTAAACTGGCCCACAAAGAAGTTTAAATTAGACAAATTGTTCCTCTTTCTAAGACAGTAATACTTTAATGTTTTAAAAACTTTCCACGGCACGCTAGATAATTAATAAAAAGAAAAATTGGCGTATTTTATAAATCATTAAAAGCTGGGTTATACTTGATAGTACATAAATATTTTTTGGAAAAAGTTGTAGATTTTGTTACGCACTGTACAATGAAAACATTCATTTCTTTCAATATTGTTTAAATTCATGGCACTCTATAGCTTCATAGGAATTTTTTGATGAATTTTATTTGTTTTGTGCCTAAATATCAAAATAATACATTAGACCCTATATTATTGAAAAGAGGAAAAAATATGTTTTTTCACGTGGTTTGTAACTTATCTAACAATTTAAACGATATTTTAAAAAATGCATGTCTTCATTTTACAGTGCGTTAAAAAATCTTCAACTTTTTCCCTAAATTTATTGTTGTACCATCAAGTATAACTGTGTTATTAACAATTTAAAAAAAATGTCCATTTTGATTTTAGTTTATGATCTACCGTGCCATAGAACTTTTATAAAAAATTAAAGCATCACTGAATAGGTCTCTGAAAGGGAAACAATTTGTCTAATTTAAACTTCTTTGTAGCTCTTACCGTTTACGAGATCCCAATAGTGGCCCTTCTGTGTGAACCCTGTATATCCAAATATGTCGAAAGTCTTCGGGAAGTACCATTTAGTTTGAAATTATATTTGTTATTAGCAGATTACCTCACATTTATTTGCATTGTTTCCAGTTTTAAAATTTGATTATCCTACTCAGTTTTTAAAAGGAAGATAAATGTAAACCTTATTTAACAAACTGAATGCCGAATATTTCTTTTTTTGTCTGTGTGATGTTTTTTCTTCGTATTTTAAATTTAGTTGCAATATTTCATAAAACAATCGAAATAAAATTGGTGCGTTACAATTTTGGTTTAAATAATTGTTGTAATTACCAGTTAGTTTTATGGACGTGTTAATTTATAATGCAAATGCGAACATGCAGCTTGTTAAAACACAATTCATTTCTGAGCTTGTAAATAATCAATTATTTTTCCGACAAGATTTAGATATAATTTTGACGTGGCGGTATCTGATCGTTAAGGATATGTTTAAGTTATTTTGCTGTTGTCGTATGCTAATAAGGCAGCTATAGATTCGATAATACAGAAGCATTTGACAGATATTTAACCTTAATTTAATACAAACACTTCCTACGAATGGCTATTATTATAAAAGGTTCTAATTAATCACATTTAAATACCATTTAATCCTGTTGTCAAAATATTCGTGAAGACGATGGCAGAGTTTGTTTTCAATGTAGGTAACCTAGAATAGGACCAATTTATGTAGATATTTTTATGCATTTCTAAGACCGTTCTAGTTTCTAATTGACAGAAGCAAAAATCCATAATATTGCGAAATATTAAACAAAGAAATTATGCTACACTTTTATCTACATTTATACTAAAACACAACATAAAACATGGTAGGTAGAAATAACACCTAACCAATCATTTCAGATTATATTATTGAAATCTGTCTTCATTTTTTACTCCCTTCCAATTTGACCTGGCCAAATTATTAAAACCATTGAGGATATTTAACGATTTGCTTTTTAAATGCTCAATATTTACTCAACTATTGATTTCGATTTGTAGGAAGTAGGAATTAAACACTAAATATTTTTATACATCAATTTTATTTAAATATTTTTTTAAAAAATAGTTAAAATTAGTATTAAATATGCGCCTCTTAGCAAACAGGCTTTGAATTCTGCGAGGCACACTTTTCATGGTATTTTTTTTACACCAACCCATAGATATTTTCAATCGCGTTTATATCGGGCAAATTTTCTGGCCAAATAAATACCGCAACTTTTTCATACGCTAAATATAACAGAGAATAAAAAACAAGTAGCATTTTATTCACCAAACCAATACTACTCCTAACGCAAACGAAAGCAATTCAAAAAAATGTAAATTTAGACAGTGGGTCCAATAATTTGATATGATCATCATGGCTTATTATTGATAATGGTGGAGTATTAAAGAAAATGCATGAACTGAAAAACATTGCGTTACTTATTAATATAAAAATAAAAAATATATACGAACTATTGGAAAATAAAATTGTATATCACAATCATATCCATTATTGTATTATTTATTAAACAGTAAGGAATAACAACATTAAATGCAATGCTTACATGTAGCAAATTTATGTAAATTTTGCTCAGGTTTAATAAGATTTAAAAAAAAAGAATAAACACTGTTAGGACACTGTTAGAACACTTTTATAACGTTTTATTTATACAGCCCGATAACAAGTATCTATGTATAATACATACATATAACTGGCAATATAAAAACCGAAATAAAGTGAAACTTTTGTCGCTTTAACTTTGGCAAATTTATTAATAATAAATTTCTAGATTAATGATTGAACTATTATGGTTTTCTATGAACATTATTAGTATTATTGAGACAATAAAAACTAAAAGATCTTGCTATTAAATTTATATTTATTGTCGTAGATGTTTTTATTTATTGCATATAAGTATAATTATTGCAGTTAAAAAATCGTACTTCAGAAAATATTAGGAGTATATATTTTTGTTTTTTCTGAAACCCAAAATGGATAATTTGGACAATTTCGCATTTTATCCTATCTAATACCAATCGAAAAAATTCTCACATTCATGACGTCATATAGGTACCTAATAGAATTCTCGTGCAAAAAATGCAAACATAATGGATTTTTTTTTTAATTATGAGAAACTCCCTCTCCCTATATGAATTGAATTAGTGTAATTTTTGTGAATCAGTATCCTGATAAGAAAGCAGGGCGTGAAAATTTAAACGTTAACAGTTTTATTTTTGAAACCCCGGACGCCGGACATCCTGCGGCCCCAAACGCGCGCTTCTTGCGTCTGTACGATAATCCGCCACTGACGGTATTATATAAAAAAATAGGTTCAGAGCCAATTAAAACGAGTCTCTTACTCTAAACATACTATATACTTAAAGTTTTACTTATATGAGGCTGTATGATATTATTTCAATGTGAGAAAGCCTTTAAGAACACAAAAATTTTAATTAAAAACGAAATTGTTTTATATTTCAGTCGCCACACACGTAAATAGGCACCTATATAGTACTCATATATCATTTCGCATATAAATATACATAAAATTTCAATTAAATTAACCTTCCAGGTAAAGGATAAACGATTTAATTAGGCATTATTATATTCCGACCATTGATTAGAAATATTATGTGTGCTGCTATTGATTCTTAATTGCAAAATAACAAGTTATTAACATATAAATTAGAAAACCTACGACCCGATATGAAATTATTATTGTTTCATAGTTTCTGTAATTTAAATTTACGACCACCATTTATATCATACGCCGTATATACATCTGGAAATTATGGTAAATCAGGTGCTCACAGCGAAAAGAAATTAGATATCACACCATCAGAAAATTCCTTATATACTTTTTGATGTACAGTCTTGTCAAAGCCAAAGATTGTTAAGATTTTGGTAAAAACAATGAATTATTTTGAAACCCATTTCCTCTAAAATTTGCTTATGTATGTTTAACGCAGGGTCGGATTTCGAATTAAATTCTCTATCAGAATAAATGAAAGAAGTAAACTGCGAAAAAAAAATTGTACCATCAACCGTCTGATATATTTAATCGTTATTTAATAGAGAATTTTATATCTTTGACAAAACTTTAAAGTTTGTAGGGAATTTCTTTTATAATAGTAAGTTATAAGGTTATGCAACAGTTATACTGAATCAACCGGTATGTTTTTTTTTTAAATAAGGTATCGATAACATTATTTGGGATAATCCTATCACTATTACTACATTATACATTATAAGTGACGTATTTATTGAATATGTCCACCCACATTTACATATCGCAGTGCTTCATCTCTATTAGTTTTCATTAGTATTACCAACAATTTGTTTATACTGTTATTGAACAACTGTTTCTACCTTCGCTTGTACATTAATTTTAATAAGAACCAAACACTTACAATATTTTTAGTACAGCTAGAAATGTTTCTTGAGTATCTATATATGTATACAGTTTAGTTCTACAACTAACTAAGTAATTCTCAATTTTCCATACCAATGTTATCTGAAGATAAAATCTTGCTAACTGCTAATGGCTACATACTAACGCTTTTAACAATTTGTAATTTTTAATGAACTGTCTACCAAAACAAACAGTTTTAACGCATGTAATTTAATGAACACTGACACTTAAATGCATTAAAGAGAGCAAATAAATTTGTTTGGGTTCAGTGGACTTAAAAATTGGCTTATAGGTATTGACTTTGGGTAACTTCACAGAGAGCACTTAAAATCTGTAATAATAGTTGAGGCATTTTTACAGAAACGACTTACGTATTTCAAGCTTAGAGACCTTACCCCAGAGATTTTAAGTAAAAACCAATTCGTGTCTGCAAAGAAAAAATAAAAGTTCAAGCTATATTGAGTTGTACTTCTGATGTTATCTATTTCATAATGTGTTCATGTTCTTTTAAAGAAGTACATAAGGCAAGTCACAAAAATATAAATCACATTCCTAACAGTAGTAAAGCAAAATGAAAATTAAGTGAAATTCTTATGCTGTTATCTCTATGCTGAAGGGTTCTATTACAAATTAAAACATATCCTTCCCAAACAATACACGGACATTACATTGTTTTATTTATTAGAGAGATATTTTAGGATCCAGCAGGAAGATGCCTAGCCTGATCTTAAAAAAATTAAAGCTGTCTGTGCATAAAGCCTCTCCTATACACGCAGATATTAAAACCAATGTAGACGTGTGTTGTACAAAGGGGCTGTACCAAAACAGCAACATTAAAATAATCCAAACTTTTAGAAACAAGGTATTAAGGAACATCGTTGATGCATCCTGGTACATAAGAAATGGCGATATCCATAGGGACCTTGGAGAGGAGTTTGTGAACAGCGAAATCCAGAAATTTTGAGAAGTCACAAAGAAGACTACGCAGCATATGAATATTGAGGCTATCCAGCTTCTTGATTACACGAAGATATCAAGAAGACTCAAGAGTAGTCAAGAGGAAAAAAACCTTTGAGTTGGTGTAATATGATATTGATAGTATGAAAAAAAAACACAGGCTCAGTGCTTGTGCCAGTGCACAAGAAAAGAGTGCGGTTAATGTTGGAACAGCTAGGAGACGTCAATGAGTGACTCTTAGATCTTAATTTTTTTAATATACTAGGAATAAAGTTATTCATTTAAATAAAATAAAAAAACTCCATGTTAGTGGTACAGTTCACAATCTGGGTTAGAAAGAACAACATACAAATTCTATGTTTAAATAAAATATTGTTTTTGGAAGTTTTTGCCTTAATTAATAATTATTATCAAACTTATTTACTCTTTATTCCTGTTGAGTAAAAAAATTAAGAGGTAGTAAGCCGAAGAAATGCAATTAACACCTTCGACTTACAGGCGCCATTTTTCCAATTTAACATCCGACTCAAATTTAAAATGGATAATAAAATAAAGTGTAAATTTAAATTTAAATTGCACTTTTATCCGCAACATTATAATAAAAACGACATTTTCCTTAGTAGCAATATGAGACTGTTCAATTTCAGACAAGTATTTGCAAACTTTACAAAATTTAAAATTTTGAGATTTAGCAAACTTTTCAACGTTTTTCATTCTCGAGGTTTTTACATTTAGAAGAGGGTGATGACTTCGCATATTTTAATCTAGCTGAACTCGTCTCGTACACAAGAGCCCACTTGACATATTCTTTAAAAAGAGTAAAGAATCTCTTCAAAACACAGCGCCAGCTACACTCAAAAGCCCGATGAATAAAACCTTAGCAGTTTCAGTACATGCATTTGATGTTAACACAAGCTTGAAATATAAATAACGTGAAATGGACAGGTATACAGAATGAAGCACCTCATTTAAACATAATATAAATGGTTTTATGTTACGTAATATGGAATGTAGCTAGATATCAGTCATATATTATAATTGAAACGAGACATCTGAATATTTATCATTAAAAACAGTTACGTGCTTAAATTTTAAATCGAACAAAAAGAAACATTTTCCCGTAGGATGAACGCGTTGTTGAATAATAATATATTATGTTTTTATTATAATAAAGACTTAAGTAACATACGTCTGACGGCTAGAATCTAAGAAACAGGTGCTTAAAAACACATACACTCGAAATCATCAAAATTAGTGGAACATTGACCAAGTTACAGAAACTCTTTTTTTTATAACTTAACACTAATTTAATAGTATTTTAAGATGACAGGAAACAAAAGTCAATAAAAACAGTTATTTAAAAATAATTATTTAAAGAAAACATTGCCGAAAACATCAATAACATTAAGAATCGAAAATATGTTTAGATATAAATCTTTAAAATATTTGTACAATAATTTACAGAATATAAATATTTGGTATAAAACACTTAGTACAATTTTTATGGCATAGGTTTTTTTCTTATCTAGTTTAAACAAAATATATGCTCTAAGTCACTAGATTCCTTCTAAAATCCTTGTGAATCAGGCGATTAAAATTATTTAGTTGTGTGTTTTAAAGTCATTAATGTTGCCAGTACGCCATTTGCCTTATAAAAATCTTTTAAGACATATTTGACAGCAGCTACCGCGTTACTAAATACCAGCTTTCAACTTTGATTTATTACAATAATTAAGATTATCTAGATCTAACTGAGGACAAAAAACATTTTAAAAATTATGTTACAAACAGTAACTAAATAAATTACATTTTGTCATAAAACTAGGCAACAAACCTGCTAACCCTGATTTAAAAACAAAAGCATAAATAACAATGAGAATGGTGTAACATTTGTGAGCAACACCTGCTAAATTTACAGTTAATTAATTGGAATTAGGGTTTAAAAATTCAGGGTTTAAGCTGTTTTTGCATTAATTGTTATGAAAAAGTAATTTTAATAATACAACACACCAAACGCTGTTTCTCCTTGGGATACTCATTTTTCATTTAAAAATTAATCTTTTTCTTTGCCGAAAAACAAGATTATACCTTTGAAACTTTTTTCAAAACTTTGTAGAGCAGTAAAATAATTTTTATGCCGTTTTAGAATAAATCAAAGGTGGAAATGTATTGGTTAGGGGTTAGGGTTAGGGATTGTAAATTTACCGACTTTTTGAATTACCGGTTATTCGGTAAAACTGTCAATCAAAACCGGTTTACCGGTAATTTACCGGTAAATCATATTATTATATATATTTATATTATATTGTTTCTTTTTAGATTGTTTGCGGTTACATTTTTAATGTAGTATTCGCAGTTTATCAGCGTCTCCCCTATAGTGGGAGCTTGCCGAAACGTCGAGCCAATTTAAATATTACCCGGATAAACTCCGAAAACCATATTAAAAATAAATATATTTATATACATTTATTTATTATGGAACTGATTGATATAGTTGAAGCCTAAACTATCCCAATTAGTTTCATGCAATATATTAGTTAACAGCCATTAACGTATCTAATATATTTTTATGTAATATTAATATAACACAATATAAAATGACAATATATAATATATAAAATAAAAATATTACAAAAAATATAATCCAGCATTACAAAAAACACATGAAAATAAAACTATTCTGAACATAAAATATAAAATGATTTAACATAATATACCTATGTTGTCAAACTATTAACAATATTTTTTATTTTAAACTTTTCTTAAAAAATAACCACGTAGAAAATATAATTTATCTTAACTATCGTCTCCTAATTGCGACCTAATTTTTGTACAAAATAATCCAGCCGCGAAAAAAGCTTTTTCGGATTCTAGTACACTTGTTGGTCGAGTAGTGAGTAATAATCAAACAATCATATGCCATTTGCATGCTTTCCCCTTATTTTTTCTCTTTGAAAATACGTTAATTTTTTTTTCGATTATTTGATTTAGATTTTTATCATGATTAGAAAGATATTGTAAAATTACCGGAATTACCGGTAAAAAACTGCCAAATTACCGGTAAAATTTGAAGAGCATTTTTTGCGATTTACCGGTAAACCGGTAAACCGGTTTACCGGTATTACAATCCCTAGTTAGGGTGTCTTTAACATTTTTAGAGAACATAAAGTCCATTGCGAACCTTTTGAATTTTTGCACACACAAAAATTGGAATACACCTACACTTAAAATATTTTTCAAAATATTAAATAGATTTAAAAATTATTTTGGGTAGTATAAACAAACCTGAGGTAACAATTTTTCCTTACTCTTTCTAATTTTTATTTGAGCTTATTTATATTAATAAACATTCTCTTAAAAAAACAACAATATATCAAACAGTTCCTTAGTGTTTAACCACAGGAATCATTCACTGCAAGCGATCACATTATCTTCTAATACCGTTCAACACCAATAAATTTACATAGCCAATAAAATTACGAATCATAATTATCCAGATACCGAGAGAGCCGTGAGTATTATCGACATCATACACCTAGACTTAAAAATTCATTCCCACATCAAATAACTTTTAAAGCTTACTAAACAAATTGTTTACTACCTGCAGCGAGCAAATTGCCTGTTCATATTAATTAAATAAACAATCGCTTAATTGACGTGATTAAAAACGTTCTGATTCATGATACAAATTGTGCGTTTAATGCGGTATTTGTAGGGAATGCCGTACAGATAAGTTTACAGATATTTGCGGAGCCGCTGTCGTTTCAGATAAATTGAAAACCGTAGCCACATTACATATTCAATATTTTTATACCGCATTAATTACACATATTTGCCGAGATGTTGAAGAATTTCATAGTAATTTTCGATTATGCAACCATTGCCTTTCACTTACATTTTAATGGATACAGTTCATTTTATTATTAAAGCGAATTATGGGCTTTTATTATAAGAACAACACTTGACTGGTTAATGAATTGTAACGTGTGTTACTACTTCATTAAAAAAGTTAAGTATTGTTCGGCGCGGACTTCATATAATTATTTGCCGCTTATATGTGTTGTGTCCTTGTGGTTTTTGTCCGGTGCTGTATCCTATTTACTGCAAATTATGAGTTGCTCAAATCGAGAATTACAGTCTTTGCTTAGGTATGTTATTATAAGTATTATGAAATTTCCTTTTCCTTCCTTTAAATATTAGAGAAAAATAAGGACTATGCGCTTAAATGTGGATGTCAAAGCTGTGCGAGTAGTGCAAAATATGAGTGAAAGAACGTAAAGAATTAGAAGTCGTTAATGTGGCGTAAGACTCTGACAAAAAAGTATAGATCGCTTATAACCAGGGCTAAAAAAAAAATAAAATATAACGTTCGTTTTTGATCGGAACAAAAGCGAAATATTTCGTTTTCATTCTTTACGTTCCCGCCCATTATATTTTCAATAAAGTTTAAAACCGGTTTTGCCATTTGTTTTTTAGTCACCTAATCGAGGACCTATTTTTTTCTATTCGCATCTTCATTTTACAAACTTTGAAGCAGAGGACTTTCTGAAGAACGATCGCCAAATGTTAAAATGACAGTGAATTTACCGTCTATGCTGGAAAAACTTCCACAAGGCGGTAAAATATCTCACTTGACATAAGTGAACTTATGTATCTACAACTTTATTGTTAATACTTGCAATTTCGCGCAACACAAGTAACGGTACAGATATTATTCTCTCTTTCTAATTTGTTGATTGAATCGTTAATAAATAATATACATTTGATTGGACAACAAAAGAGCACGTAATAGTCGCGTCATTTTTAATAGTTTAAAAATATGACATTTTACGCTGATGATCAATGGTTTCACAAACTAGTTACATGTTTTTGCACCTGACGGGTGTTATATTAAACAGAATGCACAAATATAATTTGGTTATTGGTATGTTATATCAATGTGTTTAGGAATTTAGTAAATTTAATATGGCGATTCGCTAGTCTAAATTATGCCGCCCATAATGATCAAAACCGAACATATCGCCGTTTACAATTTAGCGGCGATTTTAAAATTCATCACAAACATTTTATATCTCATTTTTATTACCAAGAGTACAAACTAATCAGGCCAAATTTGGTTTTATTTAAAGGCATACATACGAAGTATTTATAATCTGAATAATAAAATATTCGAATAATTGGGGTTTCATCGTATTAATAGGGTTGCCAACCCTGTCATTTTAACATTTAGCGATTGTTTTTTAGAAAGCTCTCTGAATTTTGTAAAAAGTGGGTGGCGACTAAGAAAAGATAGGTCTTTAACTTGGTGAAAGAAAAACAGTAAAACCGGTTTTAACCAGGGCATGAAACCGGTTTCTTAAACTGGTTTAAAAAACCGGTTAACCGTTATTTTTTGTCAGAAAAAGTGATTTTTAACCGAAACCGAAACCGTTATTTTTAAAGGCAAAAAAAAACGGTAACCTTTAACCAAAATAATAAAAAACCGTTTTTCTTTAACGTCTTTTTTTCAATAAAAATTACGATGAAAAATACAAAATCTGTAGTAAATGCGATTAGTTTACCAGAAGTCATTACTGAACGCTTGATTGTACATTTATTATAAAATTATGAATAAATAATATCTTTTCATACTTTGCATTCCTGATCTAAATAATTTTAAAAACCGGTTAATTTAACCGTTTTTTTCTAAACCGGTTTTTTACGAATAAAACCGGTTTTTCAACAAAAACCGTTATAAAAATAAAGTTCTCGATTTCGGTTAACCGTTAACCAAAATTTTTTTCGGTTTCGAGCCCTGGTTTTAACCGTTATTAAATATTGGTTTAAAAAAAACGGAAACGAAATTTTATGGGTGTGAACGAAAAGAACGAAAACGAAACATTTTGTACCCAATAATTTCCATAGTTCTTTCAATTTTTAAGATACTCAGTTTATTTAACCGCGTAATCCTTATGGTGCCTGTACACCTGAGAGTAAAGTACTCTCGAGAGTAGCGTCGCCAAGGATACAGCCCCTGAGAGTAACTCGCGATTGGCTGTATCCTTGGCGACGCTACTCTCGAGAGTACTTTACTCTCAGGTGTACAGGCACCATTAGGATTATGGCTAACGCCGAGGTGCTGTTTTAAATCCGTTTATTGAGGTGGATCGGTCTCTCCCTCTGATTTTCAAGCTTGTTGGTCCTGGCTGCCTCCGTTATTTTCTTCCATTCCTTTCTATCTTTGCAGTTCGATTTCCAGTCATTTATTCCCAATGCCTTTGTGTCTTCCTCCAGGGCGTCTCTCCATCTTTTCCTTGGTCTTCCCTTGTTCCTGGGCCAAATGGGGATCCATTGTGTTACCCTCCTGATCATTGCGGTTGGTTTCCTTCTCATGATTTGTCCTGCCCATCGTAGTCGCTGTGATTTAATGTGTCGTGTGATATTTTCTCCTCCGAGTTCCTCCTCTATTTCTTTGTTCCTTCTCAGTCTTACTTCTCCATCTCTTGTTACGGGTTAGGACCTAGTATTGCTCTCATTGCTTTTCTCTCCACTATTTTTAGGTCTTCCTCTTTTTTCTTATTTAGTTATTGTTTCCACCGCATATGTTATGACGGGTTTTATCAGGGTTTAGTATATTTTTATTATTGTTGTTTTGATTATTGTTTTGCTCTTTAGTAGGGTTTTGTTTTTGTCGTATGCTCGATTTCCTTTCAGAATTCTCTCCACTCTGTTCCTTCCAGCTTGTCCCACTCTCACGCCCAAGTAATTGAAAGTGTTGACTTCTTCGAAGGTGTATTCTTTTATTTGTAGATCGTTCTGTGTGTGCATATTTTCTCTTCCTTTCTTCACATATTTTATTTTTTCTTCATTTATTTCCAGACCCAGTTTTTTTGCATCTTTTTCTAGTTGATCTATCGCTCTTATTATGTCTTCTCTTCTATTCTCTATAATTGCTGTATCGTTAGCATACGCTATTATTTGTGTTTGGTTGATCATGATGTTTTACACCTTTGTTTACTTTAAAGGATTCCGTTGTTATTTTTTTGGACCTCACTTTTGCTGTTGTGTTATTTAGGGTTATTTCTAGCAGTGTTATTAGTTTCCCAAGTATACCTAATAGTTCCAATTCTCTTAGCGATTATTTTCTGTTGATTGAATCAAAAGCAGTTTTAAGGTCTATAAAAGCTACACGTATCTCTTTACTATGTTACCACATTTTTTTACTCAGTTAGTGATTATAATAAATTGCAGATATAATTTCTAATACCATTACAATTTTTAATCGTTAAACCTAATTAAAATTCTTGAAAAAAATCACTAAAAGCCGAAAAAATAAGCAAAAACACCTAAATTGGTCCGTGAAACTCCGAGATTTCGCGGAACCCACTTTGGAAAACGCTGGCGTTGAGGGAGCGAAAAATATCGACTGATACAAAACTCGAAATATAGGATATCAATAGTATATTTCTTATAATTTTGTGGTTAAAGTTTAAAAATAAATTAAAACACATATTTTAACGACATTATTTATAACGTATGGTAGATGGATATCATCAAACACGCCTAATAGTAAACTAATATTAGTGCATTAATAATGACAGTTATTAAACATCACAAACTACAAACAGCTGCAGTCTACGAGGCGTGTTTATTGTTGTTCTTCAAATCACAGCCACATTAAAATAATTTTGTAACGGCGCATCAGGTTGATTTATATCTCTCCGTTCATGCTATAGTTGTCAAGTGAAGTATGTTTTTGTGTTTTAGCTAGAGACTGGTGAAAACAAAAAGGGTGTTGGCGAAAGACATGTTAGTTTACATTTATTTCAGTTTGCACTAGAAGCATTGCCCATATTGCAGTCATGTTTTTGTTGGCCTTGCTCAAATCAGTCAACAAGGTAGTCATAATGTTTGCATTACTTTATAAGCCATGTGTCAAAACATTAGTTTGTTAAGGTTGCAGTTTAGTTGAAGTTGCATTCTTCGACCGAGCCTGTAAACGGTTTCCTGTTTTATAGAAAATTAAAATTTTCAGAAAATTAACCAATAAAAGTCTGGCCTTTCATAATATCTAATTTTTAAGATTAACAAGGGCCTCAAAATTTATTTTCTAGTAGAAAATAATTGCATTGAAAATTTCCTTCACCTCTTAAATTTGCGTTTTCAACCAATCACTCATCTTAAATCTTCTAGAGTCTACCAATAGGAGCATTATTACAAGGTAATGTTTTTACATTACCCTGTCAGATGTTGACACACCTGTCAAATTTGTGTTTTCGACCAACAACAAACTCAGATTTCCTTTAAACGGCCAATAAACATAATCATACACTGATAATATCCTTTTCGCAATTAACGGATTTTCATGCGTTTAACGGTCGTTTCTAAGAAATCTCAGTTTCTGATAGGTCGAAAAGATAAATTTGGAGAGAGAATTAAATATTTTGTCTTGATAATTTTTTGACGAATTTCGGCGACCAGTAGCGTTACTTTATTATAGATTAAACCACGCCCCTGACGCACCACTCTGACTGTACTTGTAAAATTTGACATAACATTCATTAATTTGACAGGTAGGTTAGTCGAAGGAAATTTTCTGACAAATTATAACTCATGCATTGCAAATAATCTATAATTTTTGACAAATCTTCAGTCACGCAAGTTAAATCAGAATAAATCGCTCGTGTTTTTTTTGGCTTAACTTGCATTCGGGCATATTTACCAAAAAGTATCGATTATTATCAATGCACTTGTTATACCTATTAATACTGAAAATTCATAATTTTCTTATCAACTTAAAAATCACTGCATTCAACCACAACTTAGTTTTCGCTTGAATGTAGAGGTGGGTCCAATAAAATAGGCGATTTACTAAAAATAATAATACAATTGTTAAGAAGACAACCATTGTTTTAGTCTCTTTTACACAAAGCAGCAAATACATTAGCAAAAATTTGCGCGTGCCGATGTCAATGGCATGTCTGGCGCTCACGAAAAGTGAATATATCACGCTGCTAACTTACTGGTCACGATTCATTGGTTAGGCAATTTATGTGTCAGAATATTGCCAACGTGCAAAAACAAAATTCTTTGGTTATCTTAAGCGTATCTATAGCAAAACTGCAAATTAACTAAAAACAGCTTATACATTTATAGGCATTTAAATATTCATTAAGATAAGTGAAGAGTTAAAAAGTGTCTTAGCGACGCCCTAGGTTACCATAATTTAACTAAATTAGTTTCTAAGCGTTTTCTTACTGAATTATTCAACATCAAAAAAATAAGCAGTTGTGCCAATTTTTAACTCATATAACTCTACATTACAACGATGAAATCTACATTCGTTCACACGACTGCATTTATAACATCACATTTTGGGAACTGTAATAAAAAGTTGTCTTACAAATTCTGTTTGGACAGCACGACAGAACCAGCATACATAGATCGATTAGTATCACAGAAAGGCATAGCACGCTAGTCTAAAATAAACACATGTGGAACAACAGGAGGCAAAGAGATTTCTCGTGTTGAATGTCAGCCAACTCCCTCTTCGTATTATTTTCTATTTATTTTCCCTTATATCATCGTATATGTTTACCTCTTACTGCTGTTTAGCAGTGCAGAGAGCATGCATGCATTGTTATGTAATGAAAATTACCCTGTAGCAGCTTAAATAGGTCTACCAAGAACAGACAAAATTTATTTTAAAAAAAAATACGATTTTGCTGATTATTTCTTTATATGCTCTACATTCTTAAAGTATACAAGTATTGCTGCCAAGGGGCGTAAAACATAATTGTTTTAACGAAACAAAATATCACCATGATATAGCAATAGATTCATGCGTTCCAGTTTTAACAAAATATTCATCATACTATAATTTTGCAGATACTATGTTTTTATTTAACAAACAACTTTTTAATACCAGCAAACCAGCATACACTACTAACAACTTCAAAACTTTTTTGCAACATCCGAATCATTAAACACCGTCATAGCTATAAAATGTTAACAAATCTTTGATTAAACAAAACGTTCTATAATATTTACACTCACGAAAATTCAATAAAACTCGGCTTTAGTTTTATAGTTTTTATGCAGTAGTAAACGTTAGATACTTCAATAACAATTCTGCAATGCAATTCCGTTACCTATATAGAACATCCACAAAACTAGGCAAAAGTATGAACGTAACCTTCTGAGATGACACTGTTTATAACCCAATATAAATTAAGTTTTAAAAGGTTCAAAAGTAAAATAATTATTACATCAAAGTGATAAGCAAAATAAGTTTTGCAAAATTTTTATCGTTTGCAATTCTATAAAACAAAAATAATTAATAAAGTTAAAGTATTTTGAACTTTTTTTTTTTAGTGGTATAAGTTAGATGATTTGGTAATAAGGGGATACGGTTGTTAAAAAAAATAGAGAGATAAAAACATCGATGAGATTAACAGAGGAAGATATAAAAAAAAGATGGCTCGAAAAGGATGCAAAACTTGCATGGAAAATAAAGAATTAAACAAACTAACTTAATGAACACTGAAAAAAAAAGGGATAATCAAGTAAGGCCAAGACAGAAAAGGAGTCAATTAGAGAGAGCATCCACCATCAGCAACTCATAAAAAAAGTGGAGAAAAAGAACCCGACTAAGAAGACGAAGAACTGAGAGGAACTGAATGAATTAGTATGCACAAGTCTCAAATTAATTGTAAAAATGCGTAAGATTAAAAAAAAAGATGATTAAGAATTTAAAATCGCAAAAGAAACAGCTAACCTATTCGGAAATACATTTACTGAATATTACAAAACTTAACTTTGCTGTGTAGTTACATAAAGGTAGCATTTTCTCTTAAATTTAACTTTCTGGACATGGCAATTTTCACAGAATACTTCTCTTATAAGATTACAGCATAAGTATTCTACAAAACTTTAAGATAAACACTATTTTTTTAACTTTAAATTCATTGTAATGTTAAGCTCAGATATCATTTTATACAGGGTGCACCACGACCCTGAGATTCTTGGATAGCTCCTTTATTAATGAAAATATCTAAAAATATTTCATACAAATATTAAACTAACCTATTTTCTACATAATCTAAAATTATTTTCAAATATACAGGGTGTTTCGTTTGAGCGGCACATGCAAAAATGTAATTTTTTTTAAATATAACACCCTGCATATTTTTACATTTTTGGATTTCTCTTAAAATTTACTTTAAAAAATGTATAAGGTTATATGGGTCTTAAGTTAACCGTTTTCGTAAAATTTACATTTTTATGAAATTTTTGAGCAATACAGCACTTTCAATTTTTTTAAATATGTAAGTTATTTAAAAAGGCAGTACAATTTCGTTTAAAAATTAGATTGACCAAAGAATAATTAACACTTTTGCGCTAGCTACATTTTAAAAATATTATACAGGGTGTTTTTTACGCCCGGTCTAATTCAGTAAACTTTAAACATCGATAAGTAATTTTTCTTAAATACAACACCCTGTATATTATTACCTTTTCTTGTAGAGAATTTAATTGTCTTTCGAAATTATTAAGCATGTCCTATACCTAAAGTTAATATTTTTCGAGCTATCTCGATTTTTATTAGTATTACTAAGGTAATTTAATATTTTAAAATCGGCCATGGAGGTAAGTCGTAATTTTTCAAAAAAAATTTAAGCGCAAAGTGTTAATTAATCTTTGGTCAATCTAATTTTTAAACGAAATTGTACTGCCTTTTTAAATAACTTACATATTAAAAAAAATTGAAAGTGCTCAAAAATTTCATAAAAATGTAAATTTTACGAAGAAAACGATTGACTTAAGACCCATATAACCTTATACATTTTTTAAAGTAAGTTTTAAGAGAAATCCAAAAATGTAAAAATATGCAGGGTGTTTCATTTAAAATAATTACATTTTTGTATGTGTCGCTCAAACGAAACACCCTGTATATTCGAAAATAATTTTAGGTTATGTAGAAAATACATTCGCACAATATTTGTATTAAATATTTTTTGATATTTTCTATAATAAAGGAGCTATCGAAGAATCTCAGGGTCGTGGTGCACCTTGTATAAGTGAAACGATCCTACCAATTATTTACAGAATTTTATGTACACTTTTCTTATGTTTTAAAAGATATTAAAACACCCACGAATTCTAAACAGAAGTTCGTTTAAAGTCTTCTATTGGGTAAAATGAGCTTGTACACAAGATATAAAAATAACAAGTTAACTTTCGTCGAAAATGTATTTCAATAAATTTTCTACAGCTATGTACGGTACAATAATAAATGATAATAATATTGCACAACGACCAATATGAATAATAGTTTTGGTTTAACTATTGGCCTTTGACTCTTTGTTGCCTTGTGTCGTTGCAAAGACGGAATTGAGTGGGCAACAATAAAAAATATATGAATAAGTTTCAAGTATGCGAAGGTAAACTTCTGCAATTATATCACGATTATATGATAAAAAGTACAAATGCGATGAATAGAAATTGATAAATTGTTTACACAAGCCACACAATTAAATAAAAAGCAAGAATATTCAATACAATACCCTTAAGAGTAGGTCGCTATGGTATGCATTTGTTACCAATTTTTTAAAATAAGCTATAACATTAAATTATAAAAACAAAAGAGAACTCTTCGAAACAGATGAAAACGTACCGTACTTCAATCTAAAACACCAACCAATACCTACATGCACACGCATTTTTCTTTAAATGAATAATGTATAAATGTAGGGATTTTTACTACAAGGCTATTTTTATAGAATAAAAAGCGTTGTAATTGTATGCATTTACATATGTAAAGAAGATGGTGTTGCTATTCTACATAAGTTATTTCGCAACATATATTTATGAAACGCTCAACATTCATAAACAGATTAATTATATAATTACCATAAATTTTTAAACGTAAGCAGTTTTTTTTTAATAACTGAGAAACGAGCATCATATTTCATATAAATTAGTTACTGCAACTGGTATTGCTTTACAAAAAATCGGCAATTTATCTAATAGAGTAAAACGTTTATAATAAATAATGACCTATGTATTGATTAATATTATTGTCGATTTTCTTGCAGATGGAATAAGGGGGCTGCTGTAGTAATACGAGTACAATTTTTGTAATTAAAGGAAGACTACTTCTGTGAATATTTGTTATTTTAATACTTAAATGCAATGTTTTCTATACACTTTTCAAACAGCAGGCCGTTGTTTTTGTAATACATTCAACAAAATATGGCTTACAAGAAATAATAATAGCCCCCTATCATAAAATTCATGGCCACAATAAAGGAAAACCTAATAAAACATCTTTTTTTTTTGGCAAGAATTCATAAGAATATATCAGGAAAGTTATTGTAGGTCACACCAGTATACAGTCCGTTCTACAAAATGGGCCCAGGACTATAGCGACTTCAATTATGATTTAACCATCAAACAAAAATATATATTATTAAATGGGCCAGTGTTAGCAACTTGGCGAAAAAAAAATTTAAACACCTTCATTTATTTGTTGTGGCGGCGTCGCCGACATTTTTTTTAAATTGGTTGGTATAATTTTTTGGTGTAATCTTGTATAGAAGTTTCAGTACTTTTCAACGGTCTAGACTTTTAGTAGGTTTATACTATGAAATGTTTGTAAAAAGTGCAAAAAAATGGTTTGAGGTAGTAGGCCATTTAATCAAAACTTTTGTTTAAAAAAAAATAATTACTCATAATCAAGCAAGCTTAGAAACACTCGCTTAACTGAGAAGACGATGCCAGTTATGCATAGACTAGCACGTAACCCGTCCTAGGACGGGAATATTGTATATCTTAAATTTAAACTATTACTTTTTATAATACCGTGAGCTGCAAGTTAGACACTGTTATGTTACCCATGAGTAAAAATTTACGGTTCATTAGACACAACTCAGTCGGTCAAATGAACCCGTAGTAGTTTACTGGTAGCTATCTTCATGCGTTATAGAGTCAGTCAGTCACAGATAAATAGATAGATAGAGAGACAGACAGATAGATAGAGAGAGAGACATAGTCAGGCTGGACTTTTATATATATTTATTTATTATTGATAACAGTGGCTCACACTTTAAGCAATTTCTTTAGTCCTGTTTTGTTATCGTTGTGGTATAATATCCAATAGCAGTGTTCTCATTAGTAATAATCATTCAGATTCCACTGATTTACAGTTAAGCAAGTGTAAAAATCTTAAAAAAGGTTGCTTGATTATTAATTATTATTTTTTTCAACAGAAGTTTTGATTAAATGGCCTACTAGCTCAAACTAGTTTTTTACATTTTTTACAAACATTTCATAGTATAACCCTACTAAAAGTCTAGACCGTTGAAAAGTACTAAAAATGCTCTACAAGAAAACACCAAAAAAGTATACCAACTATTTAAAACAAATGTCGGTGACATCACAACAAATAAATGCCACCCGTACCAGCACTTTTATTCGAAATTGCGAAGTCTGATAAAAATTATTACAAAAGTGCATGTATAGAATTGACTAACGCTATAGCGGTTTTCATGATTAAACTGGAAGTGTCCAAATCCGAAAGGAAGTTTAAAAACTTAAATGCAATCATCTGCTTTTTATTGCATAATTAGAAAGATATTTCATAAAAAAATCACTTTTTACCTATATATTTTTCAGATTATCCGTAGCAAATTAAACCTAAATCATAACAATATTAAATACCCTACACGGGTGTAAATGAGTTCTGATATACCACCTTTTATTCTTTAGTTTTGTATTTAATTAAATGAAATTTTACACATATGAAATGTGTAAACAAGGGATTATTTGAACAAATGTACACTACTGCTTCAGTTCCGGTTTCGCCGAAAAATACCCTAAGTTTGTTATTTTAAATGGTGAACCCTGTATTATTTTACTTTTTGTAAAGAGGAAGCAATTTCGAATACAACTGCACTAGTTTGGTTAATTTTTATAACCTCAACCAATTTTTAGGCAAAAATGTATATTTTATTAAGTGTACAATGACCTGTGTAGCCAAATTTCTATCAAAAACCGATTCTGCAACCTCATAGCCGATTAAAGTAACCTAAATGTTAACAAACATTAATTTTCCTCTATTTCAGGTATAAAAATTAATCTAATTAGTGCAGTTGTATCCAAAATTGCTTCCTCTTTGCAAAAATGTACAATTATACAGGGTGTTCCATTTGAAATAACAAACTTAGGGTCATTTCCAGCGAAACCGGAAGTGAAACAACAATGTACATGTTCAAATAATCTGGTTTTTTACACATATTATATGGCTAAAATTTCATTTAATTAAATACAAAACTAATGGAAAAAGGGGTGTACCAGAACTCAGTTACACCCAAGTAGGGTGTAGCAACAAAGTAATACAAAACGTGTTCTATGGTATTTGCACTTTTTCAAGAAAAAATCGAACTAAATGTCATACACAAAACGAAGGTTGATTGGAGTACCTGCAGGGGCACTTTAAGCTTTTCATATACTCACTTTAAATCACCTTATGCTTTCTTAGAATGTTGGACACCCCATCTCTACCTTTAGTTTATTTAAACGGTTCAAAATATTTTTTACCGCTCATCAGTTTTAAAAAATATTCCCAGGGTATAACCTTTTAGGTATATTTTATTAGCAAAAATCCAAATTAAAGACATTCTTAGCAATGAATTTTACTTTTATTTGGCACAAAACGGCCTTAAACAATTCTTTATAACTCTTTAAAATTTTAAAAAAGCTTTAAGCGTATTGCCTTGCATTTTTTTTACATTAACCCTATGAGGTGTTTTTGACTAAATGCAAGGGACGTCTGATTATAAATTGATAGCGGAATGATTTTTTGATAATTTATAGTATACTTCAAAAAATAAACCCATTATCGTACAGATATTCGCGTTATTTAGCTAATTAAGTACATCTACAAGACGAGCGATGTATTTATGTTCATAAGATGATTTTTGTAATATTTTCTGAAGATCGGTATTTTTTTCCGAGGAGCTGTACCACAGTTTGAGAAACGCTGCTTTAATACATTAATAAACTATATTTTAGCATTAAATACTTCTAATTTTCGAAGTTATAGCAGAAAATGTATCATTAGCAGAAGATATTGCATACTTTTTTTTTAAGTTAAACTGTGTATTCAAGGTGTTTTAAATGTAATAAACCAACCTTTCGTTTTAACTCGTAAATCAAAAGCGTAGGTAGTGCCCGGAAACTTGAATGGAGTAGATTAGTTGTAATAGGATTACAGAGGCAGATGTGCACTTCGACTTTTATTAGGTTTCAAGCGCTTGTCGACCTAATTATTTTTTATGTCACAGGTATTCGAAATTAATTGTCGTTGCACACAGTTTATTTACTGGAAGTAATATAATAGAAATAGGGTTTTTATCCAGTAAACATGTCCAATAAGTTTTGAAGTCAATAATCAAATGCAACGTTTTATTTTTTGGACAAAATATTTAATTCAATTTAAATTAAATAAAAAATGAATTCTGACGTAAAACGTTTTTAGTTACCAATTTAAACATTGTTTAATGTGGTCACTAAATGACCTTTAATAGTATATTACATAACAAGAGTTGTAAGAAGCATATTATGCATGAGTGGAAAAGTCACACATGGAGCCGCGTAGCGGCGAGTGAGTAATTGCTTTACAACTCGTGTTATGTAGCTTACTTTTTCTACGATCACATAATACCTACGATTTTAAAGGCTTTTTGGCTAATATACACCTGTAATTACGTTGTCTTGTCAATTTTGACGTAAGCCTACTTTGACATTTCTAGACAAGAGTGCGTTTTGCTTACCGTGCGTTATAACTCACTTACTATGCAAGCAGGTTGTACGGTAAGAGTAATTTACATTAGTGGTAGTAAAAACAAAATCATTAAATACAAAAATGAGCACACCAAAGAGTTCTGTGTTGAATGCCTAAATCAGGATTAATTAAAACCCGGAGATCCAGGGTCAGTCCAGAAAGCTGATTAGCCTCCTCATCGGTACTAAAATAAATACTTAGATGTGTTATAGAATGAAAGTGGACTTATGTTTCTTAAAACACAAACATGCAAAGAAACAAACATGCAAAAACTTAGAGAGCAGTTTCTTTAGTTTCAAACTATTTGCTTCTAAAGTGCTATGCGAAAGACTTCCATGCTGCAGATTAAGTTCACCATGGTAATTAATTGGAAATTACATGGAATAATAAAAACAGCTTAATCACACCGCCTGTGTATTTTACCTTAACCAATTATACGAATATGACTTACATTCTTACATATATCTGGCTTTGTAATTAATACACTTCTGTCACTTAATTAAAAAGTTATTGATCGATTGCCAAACCGTTTGACTAATTCTAATTAATGAAGGCGGCATATTCACCTACCGGATATTACTATTATTTATCCTATAAATGGAATAAGCCGCCCAAGAAAACTGCATATTGGCAGTAGCAATTTAACATTTAAAGTATCTGCAGCTATACTCTCTTATTTACGTATCCGTTCCGCGCATGCAGAGCTGAATTTAGATTAAACTTTGAAATCTCTAAAGGACGAGGCAATGGCTGTTGCTACCGACTAATTGTACGTTCGGTGAAACGATACTTATTCAAGGAGCTGGTGGTGTAGTCAGAAGTAACAAATTTGTTTAAATATTATACAGGGTGTCCCAAATTCGAGTAAATGCATGGGGATCTCGCTTATCTTAACCCTTTGGTTCCTTGTGGTTTCACCGAGAAACCACCTTTCAAATAATTTATTATATGATACCCAGTGACCAAGCTTTAAAACCACTATTGCTATTCTATGTCTTATAGCACCATCTCTTGGCAAAAAGCAAAAGTTCGTACTAAAATAGGTCCGTATACCAAAATTTCATTTAAATGTTTTGCATGGTGTAAGTCGACTTGTCAAACAGTGGTAAATCGCCAGAAAATATTAAATTTTACGCAATTAGTGGATTGTAATGGCTGGTAAGTAAATTTATCAGTGAATTATGATCAGGTGATAATTTGTTTATGGATTTGCTTTTAAATTCGAAGTTATAAAAAATATTTATAAAAATATTTAAAGTGTGTTTCTTGTGCGCTGGGTATCTGATGAAACCACCGCTTTTGTTTCTATTATTGTAAAAAAAACATTATGTCAATTTTAATTTATTTTAAGTTCATGAAGTGAATGATAACTTTTTTTTTATTGAAAAAAATTATTTTGGGTTCAAAGAAAATTTATTTATTATTAAATTATTAAACACCATAAAAAGGGAAAGTGTTTTTTTTGTCCCAGTGGTTATCTGATGAAACCACCGACTTTTTTTCTATTTAAAAAAAAAACATTACAAACAGATTTTTTTATTGTTCATGTTATGGTATTTTAAGTTAATAAAGTAAATATTTTTTTTCTTTTTATCAATAAAACTTATTTTGGGAATCAAAGGGTTAAGAGCTACGAGGTCGGTTAAATTAGGGCAAAGTTGCGAAATTAGATGCTCAACAAATATCTGCAAAGAAAATTTTCATAGCTGTCTTAGTTCAAAAATTATTCAAGAAAAACTGAAAAAAAAAATTTTGTCCCATTTCCTACATTTTTTAAGATATCGACAATCTGAAAGCACTTCTCCAGGGCAACTTCTTACCCTTTATATTTTGAGATAACATAGAATTTCCAACAACGTTTCGTCTCTTCAAAACCATCATCAACTTATTTTTTTTAAATACGGCGAAAATTATTTAATCTCATAGTCGGATAGCATTTTGTCTTCTGATTACAATGATATATGACACTTTATATCTAAAATGATATTTTACCACAAAAAATTGAGATAAACTCATTTTGTCAAATTTTTGAATCAAATAGTCTTGTACAAAAAAAAAAGCAAAATAAAAAAGAAAACAATTTTTTTGTTTTTTTGTTCTGGTAAAACTGTCACTTTGACATTAATATGATCGTGATTAATTGTATAATTTGCTACCAGCTTAAAATTCTTTGGATTTGTGCTTTTTTTTATTAAATATGACAATCTTCTTCTTCTTCTCGTTTCCTTCTGCCTTTTCAGGCGTCGGAGGTTAGTCTCGTATCCCGAGTCCATTTTCGCCATGCCCTTCTGTCTTTTGCAAGAATTTTCATTTCTTCTGGTGTTTTTCCTCTTTCTGCTCCCCAATCCCTTATTTGATCCATCCATTTTCTTCTTGGTCTCCCTCTTTGTTTTTTGGCTGGTTTTCCTATTTCTATTATTTTTCTTGTAAGTCTGTCTGGATTCATTCTCATGACATGACCATACCAGTTAAGTTGTTTCTTTTTTATTTTATCTATTATTGGTTCTTGTTCTGTCATTTCTCTAATGTTTTCGTTTCTTATCCTATCCCATTTTGTTTTCCCAGCTATTTTCCAGAGGTGTTTCATTTCCATGGCGTTTATTTTATTTTCATCTTTTTTCTTTATTGTCCAGTTTTCCGCTGCATATGTTATTATCGGTATTGTTATCATATTGTGTATTTTCATTTTCACTTTTTTGTCTATCTCTTTGTGTCCTAATATTGATTTGTTTAGTGAATAATAGAGTTATGACAATCAACACTTTTAAAAGAATTCGAGAAATGTCATAATAAACACAAAATTTTGTTTTCTCATGGCATGCTTTTTAATTTTCAACAGTTTATTCAATACTTCATTAAAATCAATTACAATTACATATTTGTAACACCTTTTATTTTTCATATTTGATGAAAATTACTTTAACAATACTTCGCAGTACACGAAGGGATAGCGAATAAATAAATTAATTAAAAATGTACTACCAGAACATAGTGAAAATAAAAATTGAGAACAAAAGCACAAATATCAAAGAATTTCTAGCTGGTTGCAAATTATACAATTAATCACGATCATATTAATGTCAAAGTGACAGTTTGAACAAAACAGCAACAAAAGAATTGTTTTTTTTTGTTTGTATAAGATTCTTTGATTAAAAAATTTGACAAAATGAGTTTTTCTCAAATTTTTGTGGTAAAATATCATTTTAGATATAAAGTGTCATATATCATTGTAATCAGAAGACAAAATGCTATCCGACTATAAGAATAAAAAAATTTCGGCGTATTTAAAAAAATGAAGTTGATGATGGTTCTGAAGAGACGAAACGTTGTTGGAAATTCTTTGTTATCTCAAAATATAAAGCGTAAGAAGTTGCCGTGAAATAGTGCTTTCAGATTGTCGATATCTTAAAAAATGTAGTAATTAGGGCAAAAAAACGAAAATCATTTTTTTTCAGTTTTTCTTGAATAACTCTTGAATAACTCTTGAACTAAGACAGCTATGAAAATTTTCTTTGCAGATATTTGTTGAGCATCTAATTTCGCAACTTTGCCCTAATTTAACCGACCTCGTAGCTCTTAAGATAAGCGAGATTCCCATGCATTTACTCGAATTTGGGACACCCTGTATAGCACTGGTGTACGCCAAAATTATGACTTTGAAACAACACACTGCAACAAAATACTAAGTTTATCGCGTGTTTTAACTAACTATATTTTTGATTTTACTTTATCACTCATGCAGCTACCCACAAAAAAACTTGTTAAAATACAACAAGTTGTTTAACACTACTTACTTATTAATGTATCAAATATTAAATTGTCCTGTAAAAACTACACGCGACACCCTGTATCCTGCTCAAATGTCCAGCTTCAAGCACCATATACGTAACACCAAAAACCCTACTTCGAATGATACTCATAGCTATCAGTTTTAGTTAAAAATGTAGTAATGAATACTAAGCTTTAGTCAGCGAAATGAAATTTTTGTGTTTTATTAATGGTGTTTCTTCGCCTGAAGTATAAATAAATGTGGCTCTTGACACAACAACGGTATGATTAGTTAATTTATAACCTCACGTATGCTCGACGCGACGTAGTTAAATTTTTTGGTCTTCAAGCCGAGGCAGGAATGCAGTAATTGTGGAACCATAAAAAATTGGAACATATAATAAGCTAGCGTACGTCTCAGACATGCATTTTACTGTGCATAGGCGTCTTTTTTTAGTTGGCAATTAAATGTCTCGGTAATCGTATACATAATTTCACTTTACGACACTGCTCATTCGTTATGGGGTAAAAAAAGGAATTGCATTTCAGCAAGAACAACGCCTAGACATTTTACGGTTTATTAGCACCTGCAGCTTTTCGTTCTGCTGTATCTAATTGTTTTCAAAGAATTCGACGTACGTATCTGAGTGCAACAGAAGTGATAGTAAAAAATATAATTGTAGAGGCTAATCATAGCGAATGCCTTCAAGTGTTCGTTGTTAAGTTTATGTTTATTGTGTATTGTTGTTTATATATTAATTAAATATTTTTACTAACTGCAAGCAAATTAACTATATAATGGCTAATTGTATAATAAGCAGGTATTTTTTATACGATGATTTATAACACACGTAGTTAATTGCAAATTAAAATTGTCACCACAGTTATTACATACATAGATTTTTTTGTTAGCTCGCTTTCAACTAGTATTTAATATTTCACGCTCAATATTTCCATTTGGGCATTGCCTGTGTGCCGAAAATAAACAAATTCAGATTTCTGAACAAAAAGAAGTCGCAGGGTGCTAAGTCTGGGCTGTAAGGTGGAAAATGCAGCTCAGGAAATCCACATTCTTAAATTACAACTTGTACATTGCGTGCATAAGCAGATTCTTTTGCCGCCACGATGAAAGCGGTTTTAATTTCAACACTCCTTTTAAACTTTGAATGGTCTTCCCTGATTGTAGTATTTTCATAAATTCAACAAGTAGAACTCCTTTTTCTTCCCAAAACATGGTTGCCATTAATTATCCGGCCGAAGACTGTGTTTTAGCTTTTTTAGGGAGAAGCGAACCTTCGTGAACCCACAGCATAGATTCTTATTTGATAGGAGGATCCCTGTGATACAACCAAGTCTCATCCCCGGTAACCATTCGTGAAACAAAATTCTTGTTAGCCTGTGAAGCGATGGCATTTTCTTGGAAATTTTTTGTCTTCACAATTTTTGCTCCGGTGCGGCGTAAGGAGCACTGGAATCCAATTTATACTTAAATCGTCGTGCAAAACCTTAAAAACAGTTGTTTCGGATACCGCAACTTTCCTGGCAATGAAAATCAACTTTATCCGCCGATTTGACAACGCCAAATCTTCAATTTGTTTTAACCATGTCTTTAGTTTTTGTCTAAACTGTTCGACCAGATTTTGAATCATCCTGTACACAATCCCGACGCCAGTTTATCTGCTCAGATCTAAATTTTATCAGGATTAAAGATGAGGCTTCATTTCCATACATGTCTGTCATTATTTGATGGATAACTTTTGGCCCATTACCTTCTTTTGTGAGAAATTTTATTTAGAAAAACTTGCAGTGAATTATTCAGACTCAAAGTATTTTGATGAAACTTTTATCTTCAGGTTCAAAATGTCACAGATTTTTATAAGAATGAAAATATTGTCATGGCTAGGTAGATTACATAAAAATAGACCTTCGTATAATTGACACCATAATTATTATGTTCAAGTACAGGGCCGGCGCTAGGGTCTTCGTCGCCCGCCTTTAAGTTCTAATTCAGCGCCCATCATATTTTCGTTTTTTTTTTTGTTGGCATTGTGATACAGGTTTTATACATACTAACTACGTAGATTTATTTGAAAATATTTTATTAATATTTTAATTATCTTAATTTATTATTCACAAAATTAAAAAGAATATTTTTAAAGTCTAATTCTGCACCAATTTCACTTTTAATGGCCATTCTCACAAATGTCTTTTGTATCATGCTTGTTCTTAAATAAGTCTTAATTAGTTTTAATTTTAATAAAGGCCGTTCCCCGTATTACCGGGAATATTCTTAACATAATAGTCAGAAAAGCATAAATTATTAGACCCAGTATCAAAAAAAATATTAAAATGATTTTGAAATTTTAAATCTTTCCGAAAAATATCTTGTTAGCGCGTTTCTCGTCATAGAGTTTCATCTTTGTTGTTACCTTTTTAAAAAATAATCTCTAAAACGTTACAGTTTTCTTAAATCGTCGTTATTCATTTCTAAAAATTTATTTATTTTTTTTTTTTTTTTTAAACTACGCTTGTGGCGTCCTTAAATATTAAAACTGGTCTGTAAGAGACCAACCATTAATTTATTTCTCAGATCTTAGAACTAAAAACTTAAATTCTAAAGTTCACCCATTGGTGTCCTTGAGTTTCTGCTGATTTGCACACGGCACTATACTTTTCGCACTGTACTCTGCTTTTTGAACACTTAAACTAACTCATGCGGCTTTGTTCTCTTCAGTCTTCTGTTCAGGTCATTTACATCGAGAAGTTGGATTGCCTCGATGTTAACGTGCTGATTTAGTCTCGCCTCATGTTTAGCTGCATATCTTCTAATTTCGCTGGCCACATCCTTGATACCTAGATCGCGATGAATGTCACAGTTGCGTACGTACCATGGTGCATTGACGATGTTACGCAGCACTTTATTTTGAAATGTTTGTATAAAAAAACAAAAGTTTCGCTATGACTTTTTTTTTTAGTTGCTCACAACGTTCATTTTACAAAGTCCTGTAATATATTGTATAAAACACTTCTTCTTCTTCTTATTCTTCTTTTTCTTCTTTCTTCTTCCTCTTGTAGATACCTTTCGAGGTCGAGGTATGCTTTTCTATTTCTGTATTATGTTGCTCCCCTCCTTCTTATCGTTAGCTAATTGTGGCACATCTCTCCAGCTGAGCCCTTTTGCTTCTAGTCTCTGCCTCACTTCTTTTTCCCATTTTATTCTTGGTCTTCATCCATTTCTTTTTCCCTCTATCTGCATTTTCCATCCTATTTTCGGGTATCTACTTTCTGGCACTTTAGTAGATGTCCAAGCCATCTTAATTGATTCGTTTCCATCTTTTTCTTATTATCTGTTACTGTACGTGATAATAGGTCGCCACTCAACTGTATAAAATACGTTAACTCTAAATTTATTTTCTAGCGATTGTGGCGCCTCGCCATGATGCTCGTATTAAAATTGACATGTCTACGTTCGTCGTCGAACTTCCACATTAGATTTAATTTCTGTTTGTCTATCCACTTCTTTCCTAAGTTGTTTGCCTTTTCCAAAAGTTTTTTTGAATTTGAATCAAATCGATATTCAAGTACGAATGTTTTTAAATTTTCCAGGGAGTCTAGTACTAGTTAAATGTTCATATTTCTATCTTAAACAACTTTAATCACGAAATATTACTTTGTTAAGCAAACTATGTCCAACCAAAGGAACTCCACGCGCCCACGATTTGGATATATTATATCCACGTCGTATTATCCTTCACTGGATCCCTAATTTTTATTTCATCTCATTTATTTTTTGTATTTAGTGTTCAATAAATAATTACATTTTGTAGTTTTTTGTTAATAAATAAAAATTATAATTACAACATTTACCTAGTCAAGTTCTTTTTATAAACTCTACGCAAGCGAAAGCGAAAAACGTAGACTGGTGAAACGGCGCCCAAAAGAAAGGCCCTCTAATAATGCATTTATTTGTAAGACAATAATCAAAAATTGCGACAGAAGTGGATTGATGAAACAGCGTCTGGCGCCCCTTTGCGGTGGCGCCTGCCTGCAACGCAGGCTCTGAAGGCCTTCTAGCGCCGGCCCTGTCCAAGTACACCAAGTCGATTAAGACCGGTCAATTTTTGTCTCTGTTTATTGATAAAAGCACGTCTCGGTTTTTTATTTTCAGTGAGAAAATCATCAAACCAAAGTTAATAATGTAGGTACTTGATAAAAACTACTGGTTTTGTTTTGACAGGTACAAATTTTAAGTGCACATGCAATAGTTTTCTTGACGTGGTAATACCATAGTCTACCATCTTCCACGCTATAAGAACATCCCTATTCACGATCTTATTTGTAAAAAATATATATAACGCACGCAAAAAAAAGTTATATTTTTGATTCAGTACCGTTCAATAAGGTCTCGAAACTTCCTTCCAAATTTCTGCTGTACTCTAAAACTAGTCAAACTGAAGTTGTTCGGTAGTTTGTAGGCTTATAAACGATCGCCACAGGTGTTGGTCGTATCCGTAGGAAAACAACAAACTGACAGTCGCTCGAAAATTTAGGATGTTATTAAAATTATTTACCTGATTGTTATGGAGATAGTAATTTAATACCGCTTGGATCTCTTGTATAAATTTCGATTACGGGAATGTGTTATTGGCTAAATTTGCATTTAAAACACACTTTATTATGCGACTAATATATCATGTAAATATTATAAATACAGTTATGAATGAGAGATGATAAATATCGGAGAAAATTAGGAACGAATTATTTGCTTTTTATGGCTGTAATGAGATGCGAGCAAAATACTGATGGCACTAATTAAATAATTAAAATTATTGCAGAACATTAAATAAATTATCGGGTAAGCTAAAAAAAACTGTAAATATGGACACAAAAATATTTATTTAATTTTCAAACAGTTATTTGATGTTGGTAGCAGTAATTTTTTTCCAAAAAAAAAAATTATAAAAATTGACCCAATGCGTGTGTTTTTATTTGGAAAAAACTTTATTTGACTCTCATTTATTTCGTCAGCAACAGAGGGTCAGTTTAAAGTCGGTTAAAGCTTTTATTAAATTACTAATGAAAATGAAGCTTATAGATAGATTATTGTTTTCATTTAAAGAATTAACACTGACCATTTATATGAAACACTGACAGTTTTTGTATATATCGGTGTAATACTGACCCTTTATTTAAAACAAATGTTTAAAAATGCTGACCCAATTATTAGCAGTTCTTAAAGAAATTATTAAACTAGGTTGTAACCTACAATTAAATGATTGATAAAGTACTAAATATAATGAGTAGGCAAACTTTGCCTATCAAGGCCTATCGCTTATTCTCAATAACTCGGCCCTTTATGACACAAAAAAATTACAAACATAAAAAATTGTTCAAATAAGCTAATCCATATGCTACTTAAAGTTTCAAGACGTGGTTTTGTAATAAATATCCTGCCAACATTGCATAAACCGTCTGCAAATACCTTTCAGCCCGTTAAATGCAAATTTCTGCCGATAATCTTACATGAAACCCAATGATAAAGATGTGATATGTAATACCATAACAACTGGGATTATAGCTTTCGAATTAAAAAAACTAAATTACATTGCAAATAACGTTTTAGCAAAATAAATTTACATATTGCTTTGTGTTCGAATCATAAATTGCGTATTTATGTACCTGCCATCGATAAAAAATCAGATTTAATACGTGTTATTGCTGTAAGCAAAAAATAAATCTAATAACGAGAATCTGATCGTAAATACTAGGCAATCGGTGTAATTGAATCGAAAACTTATTATTTAGTACCTCAATTACTTGAATAATTCCATAATTTCATTTGAGAAATATCTATTGATTTGTTTCATACAGGGTGTTTAAAAGTTTGACTCATGATTTTTATGTTCCAAAATAAGGTACTCCGGGCAATTGTGGATGCCCCGTGGTACGTGAGGAATGTCGACCTCCACAGGGACCTGAGGATGCCAACAGTCGACGAAGAAATCCAAAACTTTGCCAACAAACATTAACAAAGGCTGCATGATCACATCAACACCGAAGCCCTGCAGCTCTTGGACAACCAACATCTAGTGAGAAGGCTTAAACGGACCAAGCCGTTTGAGTTAGCGAGTTAGTGTAAAGCAGAGCACTGTGCGGTTGTGTAAAGTGTCGTTCTTGAAAACAAGAATACAGAAGAAAAAAAGAAGACACCAACGGGTGGACTCTTAAATTAAGAAGAACTATCATAAAGACATATTGCTGGTTGGCTAAAGTAGTAAAGTAGCTAGGTGCAATACAAAAATAAAGTTAAAAAAAAAAAATTCGTATGCATACTTTAGGAAGCAAATCTATATTAGCACATAACCAAAACAATTACTAAGAAATCTGTATTACCCAGAAGAGGGGACTTGAAAATAAAATTTTAATTAAAATTTCAAGACAAACTACCTGTCCCGAAACATTTAATAGAAATAAATCCCTCGATACTAAACGACACTGTAAGCCAATGGTTTCCAACCTGTGGAGCGCGCCCTCCTAGGGGGACGCGAGGCTATTTCAAGGGGGGCGCGTAACTGTTACCAAAATATCGTTTTTTAATACAAACAAAAAAAAAAGAACTTTATTTCTAGAGAATATGGTGGATTGTTTTGTAGCCCATTAAATAATTATTATATCAGGACAGTATTTATAAAACTAGAGTGTTACGAAGAGTGAGGGGGGCGCAATTTCTTTTTTAATTAAAAAGGGGGCGGAGGTACAAAAAGGTTGGAAAACACTGCTCTAAGCACTTTGTTTTAAGCTACGTATGATAGCTTTTTTATTTTTATTTTATTTAGTCCTTAGTCCTTTTACTGTTAGCTGTAGGATTGTTGAGTTGTGTAGTCATGTAATTAGTTAGTTTCCGTTATTCCAAAGATCTCTATTTTGAGATTTATCATTTCTTTTACCACTTTTTTTTTCATTTATGTTTCCAGAATTCCAAAAGCATACAAGAGGAGACGAGATCGCTGATACCGCAGTTAAAAGAAGCAAGGAATCAAGGGCATGCAGCAGTTATAGGACAATAAACTAATAATATACAATTAAGTATACAGGGCAAACGATACTGAACAGTATGGGAAAATGGTATCTGATGTAGAAGAAAAGAAAAGTACCAGTCAAAAGAGAACAGTTCTTCAAAGGTCACCAGAGGGAGTAAGTATCGAAGAACAAGTAAGAAAAATAACTAAAACTTCGAGACAAAAAACTAACCGCGATAAAAAAGAAAAATGATAAAGGAACATACCAGGCAAGGAAAATGGAAATGGGTAAAGAAAATAAAAAACAGGATTTAAGGGGAGTACTACACGATTAATTTATTTAAACTGTTGTTTCCTAATTGCGACTTTTTGTAGAAAACAATCCAACCGCGGAAAAAGCTTTTTCGGATTCTACACTTGTTGGTCAAGTAGTGATTAAACAATCATATGCCATTTGTATATATTTCCCCCTATTTTTTCTTCTTGAAAATACGTCAATTCTTTTTGATTATTTGATTTTTATCTTGATTCGAAAAATATTGTAAAATTACCGGTAAAAAATTTGCAAATTACCGGTAATATTTGAAGAGCGTTTTTTGCGATTTACCGGTAAACCGGTTTACCGGTATTACAATCCCTAAGTCAACACTGGCTTCCATGCTGCTGGCAGTCTTTGACCATCACCCCGTTTATTGATATTGTTCATCCTCTTTTCAATTTCAATTAATGTTTTTAATTAAAAATGTACGAGAAAATGTTAATGGAACACAACACACAGAAATAAACATTTACTTTACCGACTTTCATTCGATTGTATTTAGTAAATTAAAACGCAAATACCTAAAATACTACCACGTGAATCCAGATTTACCGTTAGAAATCAAATTTGTAGGGTAACGAAGAGCATAATCAAAAATTTTATCAGCACATGCTAGCACAAAGCTAGAGCAACATATTTGTCTAAACAAGATGTTTAAATTACGTGTTGGGGGAGCTATCATGTCTACAGCCCCCCGAACTTTAAATTGAATTTGTAGTCTAACGAAAACAATCAAAAATGTGTACAATGCACGCTAGCTCAAGGGTAGCATACCATTTTAATTTTTAAAAAAAGTTGCATATCAAAAGTGGAGGAGCCGATGACATGCATTTTTTTTTCTTTTAAACCGTTAACGTTCCATAATTCCATTGTTTTAAATGTGATTTTGCCTTTTATTATTATTTATTCTCATATCATTTCTTATAAGGTGGTCATCATCCGTAAAAGCTATAGCATGTGATTTTATAACGCTCAGTATTCTATCCATATTTGCATCTTATAAGCAAACCACGATTAATTTTTTTAGCCAACTTTAAATTACATGTCCAGTTACAACATTATACATTATGTATGCAATGCAGTAGCTTTCGTTAAGACTATTAGCATCTAAATTTAAAATATTTAAAACAAAATAGTTTTCAAGGAACACGTATTTATTTAAATTGGAAAAGGTTTGAGTTACGACGTATAATAAACTTTATCGTCCTATTAATCTCTATAATAGAGTAGCGGGTTGGTACATTATCGAGGAATTAATATCTAGTAATACTAGCATCGTAAATCTGTAACAATTTAGAGCAGTGAAAACCAGTGGAGTAATAACGCTTTAGTTGTTTAAAACGGTCTTAACAACTATTTGATAATCGCTAACCTATAATTCCAAAAACACATTCGATTTAATTGATTATTCAATAGAATGATACGCAGCCAACACATCAATTTTTATGCCCTATAAATTACACACATTAACACTGGACAACATTTTTTGCTACATCAAAATTAATAATTTTAAAATTTTATGTAAATCCTAACAAATTATCTACATATAAATTATTTTAAAATATGTAGTTCGGCATTATTTTAAGCACCTCATCAGTGTAGCTGGCTATTTCATTAAAAAAGTGGGCATGTGGTTTTAGTACATCAAATTAGTTGTATATATATGTTCTACTATGGTTACGGTGACCATACTTCCTTGATTATAAAGAACAGTCCTCAATTTTATCCTTAATTAAAATAAAAATGTTCGTCAATATAATTATTGGTGATCATTGTGCCGGCCACATATGGAACAATTATTGTATTAATATAAAATGCCTTCCAGTTTAGCTGATATCGAAGTTATAACAGTAAAAATGTATTCAACTTTTATGTCTAACCAATACGAGTTAAAAATTTTAAAGAAATTTGTGACGATATATGTTCAGGATCAAATACTACTAACAGTAAAACTAGGTGGTTGACTATTACCGACTTTGTAAACAATTTTAAAACGGTTAGCGCCTCTCAAAATATACTTTTTGGAGCAGGAGCAATGTCCTACAATTCTCAAAATCTTTTTTAATGTTACCTTCGCTAAGGCATGTTTTTCCCCAATGTCAAGCTTCTACTTTTCATAAATACATTCTTAAAATTGTATCTCAGAATATTTCATTTGCGAAACTTTCGTTACTAGAAAAAAATGTAAAGTTCAATTGTCTGAACGTAAAACAAAAGTTTTTACCGATAAATGTAAAAAAAACCTTTTCCACCATGGGAAAAAGATCTATCAGAATACAAAACAGTTTAAAGTATTTCTGCAATGATTCTATTAAACTTGTATTGATTACCTATATAAATCAGTGGGATAAGAAATGGTTGAAATTGACCGGATTCTTTTAAATGGTATCGCGTTTGTTCCAAACCGTGTCCGGAACATTCTTCGCCCACAATTCTTGGCCTCCACAATTCTTCGCCCACGATTCTTCGCCCACGATTCTTCGCCCACGATTCTTCGCCCACAATTCTTCGCCTACACAATTCTTCGCCGCCAAATACAAGCATATCACAAATTTTGTTTGTAAATGTAATCGTTTTTATTTATAACGTAATTTTTACAGATTATTTTACTTTAGGTTAGGTAAGGTTAGGTCAGCACAGGTCAGGTTAATTTAATTTTTATTCATACTACAATAACATTAACAAGATTAAAAATCACAACATACGCTATTTATGAAGCATTTTTTTAAATATTAAAAGAAGAAGTATTTATATACAAGAAACTACTTTTCGGGGCTAATGTAAAATATCTGTGAAAATTACGTTGTAAATAAAAACAACCACATATTCAAATAAAATTTGTGATATGCTTGTATGCGGCTTGTATGTGGCGGCGAAGAATTGTGTAAGCGAAGAATTGTGGGCGAAGAACTGTGGAGGCGAAGAATGGTAGCCAAAGAATTGTGGCCGAAGAATTGTGACCGAAGAATTGTGGCCGAAGAATTGTGGACGAAGAATTGTGGCCGAAGAATTATGGGCGAAGAATGTTCCTAGAGCCTAGACCCATTTAAATCAGTGGGATAATGTTTTATAAGAAATGGTTAAAATTGACCGGATCCTATTAAATGGAATCCTGTTTGTTCCAAATAAGAAAAAAAAAAGATTTTTCGTTTCCAATAAAATAAAATTACAATTAATAGGTGAACTTTTTGTTCTATCAAAAACTATTGATAATTATTAAGTATGCTTTACGTTGGCTGGGCTCAAATGCTACCACTGAGGGTATTTTTTCAGTAATAAAATTTGTACCAATCAAAAAAAATTATTGAGAGTCGAAAGATTGAAAGCTTGCATTTACACCAAATGTAATTGTGATAAGAACTGCGTAGAATTTTACGAGTACATGAAACTTAAAAATGATCTGTAAAAAATACATTCCTTCAAAAATATCAGTGAAATTAAAATGATATTGTAAATTATCATTAATTATTTATTACTTGTAATTAAAGCATTTATCATACAAGGGTTGTGTATAAAAAGAATATTTTTGTTACTGACATGAAAAATGCTTTTGGATTAAATTTTTATTGTCTACCGTAAGACCACTAAAGAGGTGAATGTTCGTTCGTAGTCTCTATTTGTCCTTTATTTTCTCTAAGAAAATATGGTGAGCGTAACTATGGTGCCATAAGTTACATAGTTTACAAACAACAAAAATAAATTTGGTTTGCCTTGAAAAACTAAAGCGATAGTACAGACAATATTTTAATGGTTAATTTTAAAATACCGTTATTATTTTGTAAGATTTTATTTTAAATATCTTTTAAGGTATTTTCTCCAGTAATAAATTCGTAAAAGTATAAAAACAATAGTTCAGGATCCAAAAGACCAATAAAAGTGTTTTTATCAAAATTATGTACCCACAGACCCCAAAATTAAATTGTTTAAGGCTGGTAAAGAATTTTCTCATGTACTTTTTACAATCTGCAAATTTCAATATTATATTTTTCCCATGACTCACGTAAGCAAAAAAACAGTAAACACTGAATAATTAAAAAAATCAAGTAGGTTGTACAGCTGCACCTTATTTTAAAATATGTTTTAGTGCATTGTAATATATCAAAAACCGCAATCTGATATCATATGAGAATAGCTTTTTAACGCGTTTTGTCCAATTCGGATGGTTTTACTGCAGTCCTCACAAAATGATTTACATCCACGTAGTTTCAATTTTTTATTGCAAGGCTATCAAGATCAGCAGCAGATGAGATCTTTGGGTGAATGCATATAAAACTGCAATATCTTTGTTATCCCAAGTTGGACATCATAATTATGCCACTGCGAAACTGTGATGGCTATAAAGATGTGCGCTCCTTTATTTAGTAAAATTACATTGAAAACATATTTTATTAAATATATACCTAATAATAAAACGCGCTTAAGTTACTGTTTTTTGTACGTGAGAAAACAGGTGATCCATTTTATGTTCATCTTATATGATGTATGAATAATTCAAAAGAATATTTTGCAGGTGATTATTTGCATATACATATAACATTTATTTCTAAATTCATTGTATTATTATAAATTAATCCTTTAGTTAATTCTTGCAAAAACAATGTAGTTACTTACTTATTTATAATGAAATATATAACCTTATTGCAAGTTGCTTCAAGTATCTAATGTTAGTTTTTGATAAAAACAAAAAATGTGTTAAGCTTTAAAATAAAATAAGCTTTGAACTAATTAATAAATATGCTTAAATACTGCTTCACCTATATTTTATTGCTTATTATTAAAAAAAATTAATCATCAATTTGCCCCTAGAAGAAGAAAAGTTTGTTCTACCATCTTTCTGGACGTAGCGCAGGCTTTCGACAAAGTGTGGCATGAAGGTTTAAACTATAAACTAAGATCGCTCCTCCCAAATCAATACTCCCAAATTCTTCAGTCCTACATCTCAGAGAGACACTTTAGAATAAAGCAAGAAGAATCTTATTCATAACTTTAAAAGATTAAAGCAGAAGTTCCACAAGGAAGCGTACTAGGTCCGGTCCTATACCCATTGTTTACTTGTGATATTCCAAAGTTATAAAACAATACTAAAGCGACCTTTGCCGACGACACGGCTATTTTAGCAGTAGGATCAAACAATATAGAATCATCCAAGAAATTACAAGTAGCTGCCAATCAGATCAACAACTGGACAAAAACTAAGTCAGTACATGTTAATTTTACCAACAACAGAATTGGACATGTACCAATCAACTTAAATAATAAACAAATTCCATACTCCAACACAGCAAAATACTTAGGTAATACTTACTACGCTGGAAGGCTCATGTCAAGAAAAAAAGGGAAGAAATAGGTATCAAATATAAAAAAATGTACTGGCTAATCAGGATAAATATATAATAAACTTTTGCTATACAAGCAAATTTTATAGCCTGTATGGTCTTATGGGATACAGCTATGGGGATGCACCAAACAAAGTAATATTCAGATCATCCAGAGATGCCAGAACAAAACACTAAGGAACATTGCTGATACACCTTGGTATTGCAGAAATAGTGACATAAATCGAGACCTCAACATGGACACTACAGGATTAGTAAGAAGACAATAGGGTTAAACCTTTTGAGTTAGTTTAAGCAAAAGTTAAAAACCAGAGACTGCGCGGTAGTGTGTGTGCACGTTAATAATTAGTGTACTCATATTATATTAGCAAACCAAGGACTACTATTGGGTAAACCTTAGACTTAAGTTAAAACATTATTAATTAAGGCCAGAATTAAACTGCTCATTGGTCTCAAAGACCAAATTGCATTGTTATAAACTCTATTAGGGTTTAAATTTAAAAAAAAATCTATTTGCGATCTTCCATGTAATTGAAACATAAGTGTAGTATAACAAACACAATGGCATCCTGGGTTCACGAAATTATCAATAATTTTTGTATATCCTCATCCCAATAAACTTATATCGCCATATAATGTAAATACATACAATTTTTTTCTTAATTTTTAAAGAAATTTTCAGCTATTATTGTTTTTATTCAAATCTTTGAAGAGTAAATAATGGTCACTATGAGTATAACTTATTTAACTTTGGTCGTAGGTCTTTATCAAAAACTAGGTATATTGGGCATTACTTAAATAGAAAATGTATTTACAATTTTTTATTATATTTTTTGACATATTTTTAGTTTTTTTATGAATTTGCGATTACACTAATTAACTCTTAGCCGGATGATAGTTCATTAGGAATATTTTAACTAAGCATTCTCGAAAAATGTTGCACCGAATTACAAAATTTTGCAGAACCTCTCGTCGCAAGTGCAATTCAGAATCGCTAGAAATTATACGTGACATTTCTAGTTCTTCGCTAGTCTGCGAATGTTAAGAAGTTGGAGTAGACTTGAAAATCTCTCAGCACCGTGCATGATGATTGTATAGCACTTTGATCTGCGCTTTTGAAGCATCTTACTGTCCTATTACTTTCTTTACATTTGTATCCATTGTCATAGACACAAAATGCAGCGTTGGTGCTTGTGAATTTTGAATTGCTTCGTTCTTAAAAAGATGCACGTGCAAGCTTTTATTTTTCAAGAGCGCCAATTTTTTTGCTCTTAGTAGCTGGCACTAGAAAGTTGTTGTGCGGATTCGAGGCTCAACATGGAGATCTCGCTTATGTTGAGAGCTTCGAAGTCGGATAATTGTGACCAACTTGAGTAATTTGGTGCGAAATAAAAATCTGAATTTTACTGAAAATTACTACGACTTTCTTAGTTCAGAATCATTAAAAATAAACGAAAAAATGGTTTGCTTTTTAATTTTTCCTTAGGTTTAAGAAAATGTATTAATACCTATTAAATTTTATTTATCACATTTTTTAATTGAAGAAAAACTAAACAACACACGCTACGCAAGCTTAATGAAGAAAATAATAAGTGGGAGCTGACAGTTAATACCTCTAAAACAGAATATCACTCTGGTAGTTGGAGAAACAGGACCAAGCTGACGGACACAGAAATTAAAAACAGCAGTGTAGACACTTAGCTGTACAACTATAAGATGTCGACCACAATGAACAAGAAATATGTAGAAGAATTGCATAAGATAAAGCGACCATACGCCAGCTGTTATACTCTGGAATATGAACATAACCAGAATAATAAAAATAAGAATGTATAAAACTATCGCAGAAAGTATTGCTATTTATGTATCCGAGCTATGAATAATTGTTTGATACAGGCGATAGACATGGACTATTGGAGAAGATGTTGTCGACTTACTAGGAATGATAAAATAAGAAATATTAAAAGTAGAAGAAAAATGGGAATTCATATTGATATAATAGAGAACATTGAAGCCAAAAGATTAAAATGGTACGGACATGTCCAGAGAATGGATGAAGCACGATGACCAAGTAAAATACCAAAGCGGCAATTACCAATTAGCAGACAATAAGGAAGACCAAGAAGAACATGGAAAAACGAGGTGAAAGAATCAATGGAAAATAAACGCCTCACAACAGATGAAAGACTAAATAATTTTTCTAGGGTTTTATAAATACTTTCTGAACTAAAAAGATTGTGATAGACATTATTCAAAATAAATTTACCCAACATTGTCAAGATTTAATCAACATTATATATTTTAAGATAAGCGAAATCGTCATGCTAAAATTTGAATTTGAGACACTAGGTATAAAAACTTTCCAAAATTTAAAATAATGTCAGAAATTAACAAAAGAAGCTCGTAATTTCACTGGAAAAGTTACTAGAACGAAACAAAACATACATTAACCAACAGGGGTTTGGAGCGGAGCACGGAGCAGTGGAGCAATAGGTTTTTGCCCGGAGCTGGAGCGGAGTCCGGTGCAAATAATTTTGATTGCTCAACTGCTCCAGTTTATTCTGAACAATTTAAAAAAAAACACTTTTTTTTTCGTTTTTTCAAAATTTGAAGATCAATAATTTGTTCTTAAAAAAAATTTATTTAACTTCACTTGTTTGTCAGGGTCAAATATTGTAATTTTTGACTCGTTTGCACATATTCGATAAATCAAAGCTTTGTTTTTAAAAACAAAGCTTTTAATTAAAAAACTTATTTTAAACATTTTGCCAATGTTTGGAGCAAGGAGTGGAGCTGGAGCTGAAGCAGGAAGATTGATGGAGAGGTGTTGGAGCAATTAAAAAATTGGACTGCTCCAAACCCCTGGTAACCAACATGGACTTAAATAAATCTGAAGAAAACCAAATTTTGATCACTTTTTAAACTCAGAAATTTGGAACAACTTGAACAATCTCTGACATGGTAGTCTAAGAAAATAATGAAAAAATAGTAAACGTTGGTGACAACTGACAACAAAAAATGAAAGGGAAAAAAAGGTCAACTATGGCTCCTTTACAGTTACTGACAACTGTGTAATATACATCGTTTAAGCAAAAACCATGAAGCATTTAAGTAAGCACATTTACATGAAAATTGCCTCTAGCTTGAATATAACACAAAGGCCAAACTTTAATGTCTGAATTAAAAATATGAGACATTCATGTAACACACCGCCAGTAATTAATTATGCTTCTTTTTTATCTAGCTTTTAGTGAACTTAAATTCACGTATCTTAATTAAAGAAATCAAGAGAATCTATCGCGCTATTACCATTTCAAATATCGTTCTTGCATTTGACTGTCAGTTTTATTTAGTTATTAACTAAATTTTATGCTTTCAGCTGTCGGTAACATATCGTTTTAATCAATAGAATTGCTTCCTTTAGCAGTTATCATTTAGTTTTATGGGAGTCAAAATGTATCATCAGATAAACAACCTGGAGCAACTGTCCTATTTCCGGTAAATCAAACTTTGAATTTTATTTCTATAAAGATAAATAATTAAACGGACCTATCGCGATTCTACATTAAAATATATTTAACCATCCCCGCCTTATAACTTTTATTTGTTAGCTGTGATGTGGTAACCTGTTACTTAAGTATTTCTGTTGTGCTAAGTGCTAAGCCATTTGTCATTTTAAATAAACTCGTTACAGCATGAATATTTTTTAGCGGAAATGGGATTAAATTTGAGTTTTAATAACCAATTCTGCATATTATATTATTATCAGATGTTTAAATGTTGCCTAATAAGAGAGATAAATTAGTTTAATTTATTTTAATTAAGCTGTCACAAGACGCGGTATAAACACACAAGTTATTTTGTACAAGCTTGTTAAAACATTTGCGATGTCTGTCGTATTTTGAACCGATTATAAAACAAGTGTAACCAAACAGGAAATGTTGATGATGATAGATTGTTGGGTTTTGACCGCTTAAAATACTGCATGTCTGTTTGTGGACTCCGATGTTGCGGATGCAACTTTGGATTAAACGTGAAAAAACTTGTTAGATGTCAAAGCTATTTCATATAATAAGTCTTGATTGAATGAGATTATAAAAAATTGGAACACTGTGTGATTGATATCACTTTTTTAATTCACAATAGTGTGCATTTACCAACAGCTATGTACATATGTATTTAAGGTGTACATTGATCTGATGGCAAATTAAATTTTATCTTAAAAAGGAATGGTTGATTTAGCTAAAAATCCTTAAAAGGACGAAGATTTTCCTCAAACAAGAAGGTTTTTTTTTCCAAGCGTTAAAGTTACGCTATGAACGTTGTGAAGTGCGTAGACTTGAAGGGTGATTATGAAGAACAAAATAATATTACTTTGCAGATATAGGTATAGTGTACTTCTAGGCTAAGCGAGAAACTGATCAAAAATCCTCTGTAGCTAAAGAAAATAAAAGAACGAAAAGATGTGATGAATCATTTACTAAAACACAAAATATTTCATTCGAGACCTGCCCAAGATTAGGATTTGTAAATATTGAACACAACTTAAAAATTTCTTGATACATTTATTAATAATCGGACTAGATTTAAAAATATCCTTAGTTATTATTGAAAGTATTAATACAATTATATTTTGTACAATTTAAAAAAAAAACAACCTTCGAATCAACGCTTACAATAGATAATAAAAAATAAATATTTAATACAATCCTTTTTCCTAACTGATCCAGTTATTATTGACAATTAATTAGTGCAATATTCATGACAACAATTTCAATATATCCTTTGCAACAATTTTATCGATAATACAAGCATAAAGCAGTTGGTGTTAGCTGTCAATCGACAACGTGTTTGTTAACTTTTTCTATTTGAACTTTGATAAATATCAAGATATCGATTAATTATAAACACTCGCGGTGTTCTTGAAGACAATTCATTTCTGTCGATAATCAGCAACAATAAAACTTAAATTGACAGGCAGGTTTATAATTAGTCACTTAGAATTGTTGAGTCACAGCTGAATGCGAAAAATTCTATATCTTGCCACTCTTAATCAACACAATTAAACATTTTTATAAAAAAAAACAACCGTAAAGGAATCAGAATATGCAAAAATGTACAGTCCAAAAAATAGCCAAAAATCGCATATTGGCAAGTCAGGTGAGCACGGCGGACTACGTTTATCGTTTTTTCAGTCAAAAATAGGAGAGCTGAAGGTGCCGTATGAGAAGATGCATAATACTAATTGAGCATGAGCCCTTTCTTATGGATTTTTACTAAACACTTTAGGCAAACACTTTAACACTCCAGTTTTGCAGGTGTTTTTTCATTTTTTGTTTATAAACCAAACATAGTGTACCTACTATATCGGGTGATTCAGTTTTACTGTCGCAACCCTATAACTTAGTTTTGTTGAAGGAAACCCCTATAAACATTATATTTTTGTGAATCGCAGGAAATTCACCATAAATTAACAGCAAAATGTTTTTCTACAATAATAGAATTTATATATTCATATTTCTACGTAAAAAAAATATTTTAATATCATTTTTCTGAAAACTTCCTGCGATTTAGAACAATATAAGGTTTATACGGGTTTCCTCTTAAAATAACAATGTTATAGGGATGCAACAGAGAAACTGGATCACCCAATATATTATCAATCTACAAAATATTCAAGCGTTTTTTTATTTGAGTCTCAACTACAACTCTGGCAATTAAAATAATGTAACTTTGTCATTTATTTATGTATTTCAGCAATATTTAAACTTAGGTACCTTACATAAAAAGAAAGTTTTGCCTTAGATATTTTTTACCGTCACGAAAAAAATATCTAAGATGTAAAATATGACTATTTTGGTTTTGGACCACATCGACTGTACTGGGAAATTTAAAAAAAAATAGCATGCTGATGCCACATGAAAAAGAGAATAATCTTCAGCATTAGTTAAAAAATGTTGTAATGATTAAAAATAAAAAGTTACCAATGTAAGCTTCGAATTTCGGATACACTGTATGATGTGACATTTAATATCATGTTTTATTAAAATTAACGTAATCATTGCAATACCTGAATTATAATTTAAAAAAACGCACTACAAATATAAAAAGTTTTAAATTTCTATATCTACAGTAACGGTAGAATCAGAAAGGAAGATAAAACAATAAAGGTGCTGATCGCGATGTTAAATAAGATAATTTTGGGCGCATTAATGTCACGACAAACGACAAATTTATGGTTCAAGATAATGCATATATTGTAGAAAATATTATATATCACTGCTAGTTGCACGAATATGTCAAGGTAGCCCCGATTCAGCTATTGCGATAACATATTTTTTTTTGTTTTCCGTAACATACCGTATCTAATATATTTCAAAAGCATGACATTCTAGTCGCAGAACATGTTATAGTCATGCTTATTAGCGGCTACTGTGCAATAATTATTTGCCGGTAAGTATGTTATAATTATTAATTGCATAGTCATTAGTTTTTTTGTGATGACCAGAATGTATGTAGCAATTAAGTGCAATGTAGTTACTAAATATATCATAAATCTTTATCAAGCACACATATGTATTAACTGCCACATACTGACGGCGATTAAAAAAAAAACAACCGATACGCGTATATTATTGTTCCGAAGATTTACATAGTTGGCAATAATGAGCCGTAAACGTGACATAATTAAGCGGATATTATTATCAGGTTTGCGTTAATCGTTACGGAGTTAAAACTTCATGAAACGTTAAAAGTTGTAAAAAGAAAATTGATATTTGCGAAAATATTAAATTGTTTTATCAAATAAAGTTAGGAGGCTTCAGAAATTTACATAAAATTTTAATTTAAGAAATTTGATTAAAAATATATATTCAAAATATAAATAGTAATTAGGTTTTATTAAAAAAATACCAAAAGGCTATAAAAAAAAATATCAAAATTGTATGTAAAATATAACATATTGATGTATAAAAATATACCAAAATGTTATAAAGAAATATAAAAGCTGGAAACGTGAAAGATAAAATTGACATAATTACGGATGAGGCAAAAATAGTGGAAAGATGGAGACAATATTTTAAAGGACTATCGGAGACAGGTGAAATAAACGAAAGATACAAAGTAACAAATGTAAGATGCGACCGTTCCACCTAAAGAGCTGGAAAATGGAGAAAATAAACATAACTGAGCTTATGTTCGCAGACGACATGATCCTAGTCGCGGAAACCGAAAAGAATCTGCAACATAATCTAGAAACTCTAAACCAGGAATTGGAAAAAATCAATATAAAAATAAATACAGAAAACACTAAAACAATGATCATTACAACAGAGAACCCAGAGCATACCATCACATTAAATGGGCTTAGGTTGGACAGGTAGAAAGCTTAAAATATTTAGGAGTGATCATAAAGAAAAATGGACGAATGGATAAGGAAATAATGGAAAGTACAGGAAATGTAGGAAGAATATTTAATAGTTTAAGAAATTTTTTTTTGGAAATATAGAAGTCCCAAAACGAACAAAAATGGAAGTGGTAAAAAAGGTATTAACTCCGGCACTTTTACACGGAAGTGAAACGTGGACACTCACAAACAAAAATATTAGCCGTGTGAATGCAGCAGGAATGCGATTTCTAAAAAAAAAAAACAAGGAACAACCAAACAAGATTGTATCAGAAATGAAACATATCGAGAACAATTAAAGATAAAATCAGTTGAAACAAAAATACAAGAAAGACAGCTGGGATGGTTGTGTCTCATTCATAGTTTGAAAGAAGAAAGGCAAACCAGAAAAGCCTATGAAGCAAGGTCACAGGGAAAAAACAAAAGAAGTAGACCGAGAAAAACCTGGCAAGACGAAGTTAAAAAAGTAGCAACGGATAGAGACATCAAATGGAAAGCCATAAAAAAGCTAGCACAAGACAAAAATACTTGGAAAAAAGTCTGCACACACAATTTAACAGTCCTACACCAAACAATAGAAGGACTCATGACTAAATAAAAAATATGAAAGAGGTATGAAAAAATTATGCACGTTGCAGAGGATATTAAATATACATAATAAAGGACATAATTATACTTTATATAAAGAAATATTAAACAGTACAGGAAATCCATTGTTTTAGCGTCCCTTATAATTGGCCCGTTTAAATCGCTGCCACCGCACACAATCATATTGTTTCAATTACCACTCTGCTTCACACAGCATTAAATCCAAAACTTCCACGGACTTCTAACCTGGCCCTCTCTTACTTATCTAGAACATCAATTTCTGTATGTCTAATCGAGTTGTAAATAAAAAAACAATAACAGTTCCTGCCCAGATCCGTTATAGAACTTTGCAATTATTGGCATTTTAAACAATGGATTATTTTCAAAGGTACATTAAATACCGATTATTTCTACTTCCTTTGCAAATAAAAAAAATGAAAAACTTTTGGTAGGCAGGATCTGGGCTTAAAAGATATTAACAAGCAACTCCACTGCTTTAGCTTCGCTACCTACATAAAACGATCATACGCATTTTTTAAAGTGAGATGGGGCGTCATCCTGTTTAAGAAGATTCCAATGTCCCTTCAACTTATTCAACTTAAACTGAATATACCACAGCAGTACCAACCTAAACAAATAACTTTTTTTATTAAATAATAAATAAAGTAACGAACTAATAATGACTTTTATACACGAGCATATTTAACTCACTTCCATTATCTGTTTTGTTTTTAGACTTTATAAAGTTATTATAACTATCACGTAATTTTTATATGAATACTGGTAGTCATTAATCCATATAGTATGTGTAAAATGTAAATCACCCAACGGTTTTCGGTTTTCGGAAAACAACCATTTTAAAGTTATTTATTACCCTAAATTATTGCTTGCAGATCCACGGTTGATACCAAACATCTTGTTATTACAATGACAATGATATATAGCCGTAATAAGTATCTACACATTGCAATAAGTTGAAGAAAATGCGTTCTTTGACTAAACTGATCAGCTCGTAATTTAAAAAATAAAAAGTTTATGCATAAAGTTTAGTTCCGTGATTATGAATTATTAATCAATGTTAAGCTTCCCGACGGTCATGTTAAATATTTTGTTTGACATGAATGAAACAATACCCTATTGAAAATGTCCTTCACCTGTCAAATTTGAGTTTTCAACCAATCACTAATCTTAAATCTTCTAGATACTACCAATAGGAGCATTATTACAAGGTAATATTTTTACAAACCCCTGTCAGACGTTGATCATCCTGTCAAATTTGCGTTTTCGACAAATAACAAACTCAGATTTCCTACAAACGACCAATAAACATAATCATACACTGATAATATCTTTTTCGCAAATAACAGATTTTCATGCGTTTATTAGTCGTTTCTAAGAAATCCGAGTTTGTGATTGGTCGAAAATATAAATTTGGAAAGGGAATTAAATATTTTAGTCTTGATAATTTTTTGACGAATTTCGGCGACCAGTAGCGTTACTTTAAAACAGATTAAACCACACCCATGACGCACCACTCTGACAGTACCTACTTGTAAAATTTGCCATAACGAACGTACATTTAATTTGACAGGTAGGTTAGGTGAAAGAAATTTTCTGACAAAATATAACTCGTGCATTGCAAATAATCTATACTTTTTGACAAATCTTCACTCATGCAAGTTGAATCAGAAAACAACACTTCGTACATTCGTGTTTTTTTCAGCTCAACTTGCATTCGGGCATATTTACCAAAATTATCGATAATTTTCAATGCACTTGTTATATTCGTACTGAATATTTTCCGGAGAAAAATATAAACGAAAAAATTCCTGATAGGTATGTTCAAAGATTTCACAGACGGAGACGAATTATTCGATAGTTCTGTTAGCAGTGAAAATATCAATTTTTTTGTGGATGTTAACTACATGATTTTTTGCAGACAGCTTTAATGTCTAAAACAGTTTTATTTATTTATATTTTTGACCTAAAAATAAGTTGCGCGTTTATTTAAAGCCTAAAAGATAACATCAGCCTCAAAAAAAAAATACGGTTTAAACGTACATAATAAATTGATAATATTGTACCTACATTTATAAATTTTTGGTGACTGAATATTCTGCAATTTAAATGCACCGTTTTAAGGCCTATTATCTCTAATTTCTCAATTTTAAAATTTACATAATCGATTATACTTGTGTATTTTTATCCCAAGATTACGGTCTACAACTGGTAAAAATTGAGTCTTTTAATAATTTTACATATATTTATATTGAAATTAAGTAATTTTTTGATCGAAATATCTTGCATAATATTATTACGATAATTTAAACAAAAACCGTAGTTTGTTGTAAATTATTATAATTTGTTGTAAATTGTTATTTTAGGGAAATTCATAATGTTATGTGCATGATAAGCTGTATTAATGTTAAACATTTAATTTGTATTTAAATTAGTTGGTGTAGCCCTCATGACTTTTGACATTACCGAGAGGATCTTATTATTAAGGTGCAAACGGCATATTGCATAATTTTATACAATTTGCGCTTTTTTAAAAATATATTAGAAAAGCCATTTGCTTTAGTTTAAAATGTATTAGGTTTCTCGTAGAAAAAAGTGCAAAGACCACAGTATGTATTAAGTTTTAAGTCATTTGCTTTAGTATAAAATCTCCTTATAATGTGTTGTTAGTTTTAAATATAATTATATTTACCATTATTACATGGCAAAATAATTCTCAACACAATAGATTAACAGTTACGGGTAATTATACGTAAGTTAATGTGCTACAAATATCATAATTGCTTTAAAAATGTAATTTAAATGTTCTACCGTTATCCTGTCATCAGTGTGCGCGTGCGATGCTGACCGCTGACTACACTAAGGACGCTATCCGTCATCCGATCGAACTTTACATCTTTTAGATCAAGATATTTGAATTTTCGGAGAATTTTGAGAATAAAAAACACTTTCTGTCCACAGTTTTAAAGGCCGTTTACACACACGGTTTTGCACATGGTTTTGCATGTGGTTTTGCACACTGTTTTTGTGGCTTGGTTTTGCACATGATCGCGTACTCGTTTACACGTACTGTTTTGCACATGGTTTTACTGTAATCATTTGTGTCGTCAAACGCTGAGGGACTAGATCGCTTGTATACGCATTCAATGGATGATGCGCATGTACAATGGATTGAACTGTAAAGTAGCTCATGCGCAGTGAACAAAACCAAGCATGCGAAACCAAGTTGCGTTCACACACACGGTTTTGCACATATGCAAAACCAAGTCAGCAAAACCCTGTGCAAAACCGTGTGTGTAAACGGCCTATAACATGTCCCGGGTAATTTACATTACCTCAAGGAACTGGAATAACGAAAATTACATTGGAATTTGCAATGACACGTGAAAAGTCAAAAAGTACTCCCACAATCTGATAAACACTGAGCAACTGCGCACGCGTACTGTAGGGCTATGCTAACAGCTGCAAATACAGAGATTTTTACGCAATGTAAAAACTGAAACATGGGTTTAAATTTTGAAGTAAACATTTTCAATTACTTTCGTTAAAAGTATGGAATAGAAAATATGTGTATGTTAATTTTGACGTACAATACTAAATGCTGTGCAAGCGCTTAATTTTTTTGCCAAAGATTTTTTGTTGTAGTCTTTAAAATGGTTTTTTAAAGTATAATATAGACAATTTATGACCTATACAAAGCGGTAAAGATTAAAAAAAAACACACATTTTGATATAAGAGCATTCTGCAAGAACGTATTTAGTTTAAATTAAATAACCAAAGATGCAAAATGTATAAGAAAACCGCAAAGGACATTCAATGGAACATTCGGAAGGCTCAATTAAGATGTGCATGCCAAGGAAAATGAGAAGATAAAAAGCTACCACAATCAAAGGGATCCAGTGAAGTAATGTTAGTGAAGTACTTAAAAATATGTAAATACAGATTTAAGGAGGCATGAAATTGAGTCCACATGAAAACAATAAGGTGACCATTTTTTTTTCCGAAGTTTCGGGGACACTAATCTAGGGTGCAAAAAAAATCGTCCACGACTAACTTTCGTGAAATCTGTTTTCCGTTTTCGGTACACCATAAGCCACAACAGTAATTTTAATAAGCCAAATTTAAATCAAAGGGCGGGAAAAAAAGACATTTTGACACATTTCAAAAACTTGACCGCAAGAAAATTTAAGAACCCAAAGAGAGGATATGTTTAGGAAAAACGACGTATGGTAACTCTAATTAACCTAACCTAGCATAACCTCATTGGACTTGACACATTATTTAACGGTGGTGACTGACACATTGACACTTTTATTCAATGTGGCTCCTCCCCACTCCAGTTTTGTGACGAATGAGCGATTACACTAATAAAGTGTTGCCAGACTAACAGATTTGCATAATTTGGCAACGGTGAAAGTACCATACCATACCATTGAATAAAAAGATAAAGGAAGGAGCTTTTAATACCATACTGCAGCGTTTGGGCGGCGACGGAAATTACGACATAAATGGCCTCTGATGGCGGCCGGTTTTGACAGGTCAAACAGTCAAGAAATTTAGGGTTTTGTGTGCTAAAATGGTTAGCTGCAGATCTTGTAGTCTTACTAGGTCAAAAAATGTTGAAGATTAAAAGATTACGTTTCATAGGTAAGTAGACATTAATATTTTGTAGTGCAATCATGTATTGAAAATTTGATGTGGTCTGTCAAATTGGTATGTCATATCAGTGGCGTGCATTTGTGTACAGCATATTTTTTAACTCTCATAATAAAACAATCCAAATAGTGAAATATGCTGTCGTTTTTTTAATTCCCTCAACCACGAAACAAGAAATAAATAAGTAAATAACAGGCTCAAGTCAAAACAAAGTCAATATTTACATTAATCAATACATATTTAAAAATGTTAGATACGCCACTGAGAAGCGGAAACATGCATCCGCCATATTGAGAGGCTAACCTGGACGCCTTAGTATTGCTATAACGCTCCTTCCTTTATCTTTTTATTCAATGTACCATAGCTTACATTTTGTTATTTTAAATGTCTACAGGAAAATCATGACACTCGGGGACAAAATCGAGTACTGTCCCCGAAAATCGGAGACGAATGGTCACCTCATAAAAAGAAACATAAGCCTCACACCCAGGCTCTATCAGAGGGGGGGCAAAAGGAGCAGATTCCTCACAATTTTAGGGGCCTCACAATGTTTATCTCGATCTGTAAAAAACCGTACTAATTACAAAAAAAAAACGGGAGTCATCAGTGTGACCCGGGACGGATTATAAAACAAAATCAAGAACGCGAGGACCTTTTCTTTTTTAGTCAAACTGCCCCGGTCCTCCTGTTTTCTCTGAAAGGCCTTTCTCACACCTAATGGTAGAGAAAGAAGAAGAGGGCTTTTGCATTTTGTTTATGAAGTCCAAAATTGCTTTGCATGCTGTCCATGGGAACACGTAGTAAAGGATATTTATATTGACAATATAACATAGAGTTGCCCTGTGGAAATCTCTATACAATTACCACATATTTTTGTTATATTTAACAACTTAACCCTAGGATGCACCTCAGAGGCCCAGCGACCTATTGCTTTCTATGTAATTTACGATCTACAGCTTTTTTTCTGATTTCCTGCCAGGAATGCTTCACTTAATGCTTTTTATGTCATATTTTCCAAAAAATATTTCAGATTAATTTTGACAACATTTTTTACTAATTTTTATTTAGTAATACCCCGTATTCACACATCAAGGGCTTGAGAGGCCCATAGCTTAATAACAGCTTATATGACAAGTAACAACACAGTTTTGGCAAAACATGTTTGAATTTTTTTTGGATATGTGAATGCTATTGATGGAACTGTGTATGTGGGACGCCAGCCTAGAGAAGCTACACAAAAAAAATCTTGAATTCGAAATTGTAAAATTACTAGTGCGTACAATTCATAACAGACAACTTTTTTACAAGCTTAGAACTTACAAAATATTTATAAGACAAGCAAATTACTGTTGTAGATACAATTAGGAAAAATAAGCGTGATGTAGGTACCTAAAGAAATGAAAGAAGCCAAGAATAGGCCTGTTCTATCTTCATTATTTGGATTTTACCAAAATACTAAAATGGTTAGTTATGTGCCTAAAAACAAATTGTGTTGTTTGCTTAGCAGTATGCGCCATACATCAAGTATCAAGTAAGACAAAAAAAAAGAAGCCCGAAATTATACACTATTATAATAAAACCAAGGGCGTAATAGATCTTATGGATCAGAAAGTAGGGACATATACTTGCAACCGTCAACCAAAGCGTTGACCAATTGCAATTTTTTATAATGTAATAGATATTTTGGCCCTAAATGCCTTCGTAATATTTAATAAGGAACATTCAGATTACATAACGGACGTTACTCATAAAACAAGAATTTTCTTGAAAAATTTAGCAAAAGAACTGGTAATTCCAGATATGAAAAGGCGATCACAAAATCCTAAATTACAAAAATGTGTGAAGGAGTACATGAAAAAATTCATTGCAATTCCACAAAGCAACGAAAACCAACATGAAATTTCAAAACGTAGAAGGTGCTTTTTGTGCCCATCCTATATTAGCTGAAAAGTATGTTAGTGGGTGTCAATCGCAAAAACAATGTATTTAATAAACATTCGATTAAAATTTGCAGTTCATGTAACGTTTAGACATAATTTTTTAAGCGACATTTGTTAAAAATATGATTTTAAGTTTTTCAGTAGTAAGTATTATGAAGTGTTTATGTATGCATTAGCAAAAATAAATACTAAAATAATATTAAAAATGATCTTTTTAAAATTACATTTAACTGGGCTTCGCAGGCCCGAGCCGTGTGAAAGTGTAGAAATTTTCAGGCGTGCATCCTAATAGTGTTAATTTTGCATTATTTTTTTTATTTTGCACAATGAGAAAAATAAATTAACCCTTTCACTGGTGCACTCGTTTGAGAAGTTGGTGCCGTCAGTGCGGCGTTTTTCGGGTCTTATGGAGTTTGTGGGTTACGCTCGCGTAATAATACGGTTCCCGCACATGGGACACGAAAAATAAATGCGGATTATTACGGTTCCCGCAGTGAAAGGGTTAATATTGTACATTTGTACTTTCAATGTAACTTCCCACTCACCCACCAACCTCTTACTTATAGAATTTTGACACCGAAAAAAATTTTTACACGCACTGATACAATCTAGTAGGACATAAAGATAGCATCAGTACTAGAAAGGTGATTGTTCGTTCGCAGTTTCCAAATTAATTAATCATTATTCGTCGATAGTTAGATACGGGACAGGAAGAGCACCAGGTGCAGTCAATAACTAATGACAAAAAGAAGCTGTTAGTTATTAAATGAGAACTGAAATAAGGATAACGTATTGCAGGAACAAGTACATAAATACTTGAGAGTTTACCCGCGGGTGTAAGTCTTGGTGTAGGAGCGGGTGTCGTTGCTACAGGTGGCGCTCCCACGGTCCGGTTGCACCTGCCTTGGCGGCATTCATCAGCTGCACGCCCCGCCTGCCCTCAGCCGGACATCAGTCACTTTGATCGTGTATTATATTGACCACGTGGCGTTTACAATAATTTCAGTTTGGTGCTTAAATATGATCATGACTTGGTAAAACTATTGAGAGGGACTTGTTGAGAAAATATTTGTGTCTCGTTAACACCAGATGGCGTATAGGAATGCGTTAAAAATAATAAGAAACGGCTCGTGTATGATGAAAATTTTAGCATCGCAAAGTGCTCGAGACTATGATAAACAATTCGTTGGAAGAATTTACTTGTGAATATTTTAAACTATGTTTTGATCAGTCAGTGACCACACCATCTAAAATCAACTTAAATACTAAAGGCTCGATATTAAACACTGTAAATTTGGGTATTAGTAACAGGATATAACTACACAATAAAAAGTACGATGTCAAATTTAACACAATATTTTAAAATAGACACCCACATTTTGTTCAAGTAAATGTAGGTTTGCATTTCGAGATTGTTCCCAACTATTCTTTACTTTAGATCAGTGATTCTCAAAGTGGTCTATATCGACCCCCAGGGGTCGACGACGACCTGCAATTGGGGGTCCATGAAATGAAAATGGGAGAACGATAGTAGATCTCATATAAGCAGGTTGTGACTTTAATTTTGGCATTCCATGAATGGAATAATCCACATACACAGATAGTAGGTACCTATTTACTTACATAATACTACCTACCTTATAATATAAAGACATATAGGTAACTATCTACATAAATTATAAAAGTATCTATGAAGTAAAAATTTTTAAAACATAAATGTTCATGAAACGTAATGAAGAATTACATTAAAATTTAAGTTATTAGGTATATTTTCTGATATATGAAACTGTTTAAGAATTACTATAAACTAGCAGTTGCCCGCAGCTCCGCCCGAGTACGTTTTTATTTTCTCTGCGTGTATTTTGTAAAAAAAAAAGTTGATGAATTTGCAAAAAATCAAGATCAGGTAAGCAGGGGTCTACCGAAAAACATGGCAAGTGGTCTACGAGACAAAAACGTTTGGGGACCTCTGCTTTAGATCAACATCTGTAGACGAACGAAAATTCTTACAGAAATGACTTTAATATATATCTTGGGTAGCTTATCATTCAACTGCAGGTTAAATATTTGGTACGATAATCATTGATTTAAAATCTTGGCTTCCAAACAATTTATCCAAGTTTTTTTGTTCGCAAATAAATACTTTAACCTTTTTTTGGTGTTAGCATGTTTGCATGCAACACAAGAATACATAATTATTTGCTTTTTATACATTTTTAAGTTTAAATAGTATTAGTTTTAACATTTTTAAGGATTTCGTTTAGTTATCGATAAGAATACAAATATTTAGAGCTGAATTTGGAATTAGTTGCAAAATACCGTTGCGTGCCAAATGTGTTATAAACTAATGCTTTGCTAAAAAAAGTCGTACATTTTCTGACAATATTCTATAGTAGTTTTGGTACATGCATGACGGATGCAATATTTGTTGAATTGTAGCAAAATTTAAATATATATAAATAAAACACTTTGCTGTATAATCATACAACATTTTTGCATATATGTTTATGTGTGCAAAGCAAATACCTCTCTTATAAGAGAGGTATTTGCTTTGCTCACCTAAACATTTTTAAAGGACTTTACATTCCAAAATCACAAATATTTAACTTAAATAATGATATCGCACACGAAATATATATACGAGCTTTCTTAAAAATTAAATGCTTTGTGTAGGGTATAATTTTTGGTCATCAAACAAAGCCGATTGCCGTATTCTTCACATAATTACTCAAATAATGCTCAATTATAAAGCGATTTGCTACAGTTTTAACATCTAAATTATGGGCATGTAGTAATCGTTTGAAGTAAAATGTTCTAAATAGTATTTTAATTTTAAAACACACTGGATGAACGGAAACATATTATAGTTTGAAATTTTTAAGTAATCTTGATTATATTTTTCACCTTTGAAACCCACAATCGTCATTCGGAAATGTTATCATAATAACTCTATTAATTTACTACACCCACTGTTTTCCTCAAATTAATAAACTAGGTTCTAACTAACTTGGCTTTGATAATTAAACGACAAGATGAAGAACCATATAATATGAAGGTGTTTTTTTTGTTATAAACACACTTATTTTTAGTATGCTCCGTTTAATAATTTAACATGCTTTTTGTAATTACATTCAAAACACGTTTCTTAACATACTTATACAAAATATACAGGGTGTTGCATGACGTAACGGCCAAACTTAAGGAGCATGTTCCTTGAGTCAATTTAAGCAAAACAAGTTTTATAAACCATAGTCCAAAACTCGATGGATACTGGCTAGTTGCCACTATTCATTATTGTACAATTTCTAAGTTCTCTCCTTTGGTATCGTAGTCTTTCACACCGATATATGCGATGTTCCACAGTTTGCTTATCATTAATGCATGGGTACATTGGACTATTTATTATCTTAAACGGGTGAAAATAGCTTCTAATTCTTCCATATCCACTCACCATGCACGCAAAACTATTTGATTCTGGAATTTGAATGATCAGCATTATAGTCACTGACGGAAAAAAACTTTTTATAATGCCACATTTCACTGCTTTATTTCACTCCGTTTGCCACTCTATTGTACTGCGGTTTTTTAATTCACTAATAATAGCACTTCTGGGCACTTTGTTAAAGCAAACTACACCACCTTTCTCTACCGTTTCCTTGGTCAATCTGTTCTTTATCTTTCCTTTTTTTCCAATGTATGCTTTAGCCCATTCAAACAAAAATCCAATCTTTTTGTTCCATTCTTTTAGCTCTTCTTATTTTTTTAATAAAAACTCTATGATTTTTTTGCTTTTTTAATCGAGTCGTAGGTTATTTTTTATCATCCACACATCTATCATCCACAGGTATCTCTTTCATCTTCTCCAGCGCTTTTAAAATTGTTATTTGTTCTGCCCAATTATTAGAACATTTTCCATTTAGTTTATACCTAATTTGGCAATATATCTCCTTGTGTTTATATGAAACCTACCCTTTCGGGTTTGCTGCATCTGTATATTCGTCTAGTTGGTATTATTTCCTATCCTGCACTATTCTGATTTTACTAACTTATCCAGGATATCTATATGTTTCCTCTTATTCTTTCAAAAGTGTTTGTAATCTGTTCAATATTTGTATAACAAATGTTACTCCTAATATGATGCAAGATGCATCATACAATGTTGTCCTAAATCCTTTCATAGTTTTTACGTTTATAATTTGCATGCATTTTCTATTTTGCTTTCCTTTTGTTGCCATTATCCAGATTTTATTTCAACTTTGTAGTCGTTTTTTAAAATTCTAAATCAATTCAACTAGATCCTCTTATACTAATAGTGGCTGTCTTTGGAATGATCCTCTTTAAGCTGCCTATTTCTTATATTCCACAAAATATTTACGTAACGAACAAAAAGAATTAACTGCAATCATCGTACAACAAGGATTATTAAACCGCCAAAGAGTTTGTTGTTAGTTTAAAGATCCAACTACAACTCACGTCATCCTTACACCGCCATATATAGAGTGCAGTGTAATCAGATCGTATAAAAATTCCGATAGTTCATGAAATAACGTAAGAACTATTTGAAACACTGCCATAAATTCAAAATTAAATCAATTTAGCGTCAGTAAACGTACCCACCTTTATAATTTTGCTTCCTGGGATCGCAATGAACGCATTTGTAAAAAATTATTAAATTCGCTTGATTGTAATCGTAGACAAGCTAATATTTCTTCGCCTTTGAACTGTCCGATAAAAATGTTGCACAAAACCATTGCGATCTCTCGGCACGTCGCTGCAATGAGCTTCGTGCATTCCAAAAGTGCAATGCTGTTAATGTAACACTGCCTCCAATTAAAATGAGCCTTATTTAGAAAGATTTTACAGAACTGGGTGTTTATATGGACTTGATTACCGCTAATGCAGATGTTATCCACTAGAGTTTTATGATTTCACCTGTTGAATAAGGTAGTGTTTGGATAGTTTAACGATAAGCAATAATTTAAGCATTAATGTCAATTTGCTAAATAGATACACACAAACTAATGTACATTTCATGTTTATTTGCGGATATATATATATATATATATATATTTATTTTTTTATGAAGGAGGAGTTAAAATATGTGTGGATATATTTTATAATAAAAAATACGTATTTCAGTATTTCCGTAAAATGATTTAAGACGTTATAAGGACAAATAATCGGGTTTCGGAGGATTCTGTGACTAATAAAGTTGTAAGACAAGGAGAAGTACTGAGTCCACTGTTGTTCATTATAGACGACATCTCCAAATAATGCAAATCAATGATAAACAAGGCTACAATTGGGGTATGGCATTTGCAACCGACGCTGGTACGTACTAAAAATAATCCATGCTAATGACTTAGAAATATTAGCTAATACAGAAAAGGACTACAAGAAAATGTCACAGTATAGAATAATGCGATAAGAGACTATGGTAGACTAATAAAGGCAAATAAACGGAAGTTATGGTTTTAAGTAAAATGGAACATAAAATAGATATTCGTATTAATTACAGGCCAGTACAGCAAATTGACAATTTTAAATACTTGGGTTCAATAATGCAAGGGTAGAAGCAACAAACGGGCTTTTTTAATCTCAACATAGAACTTTAAGGAATAAGTATGGATACAAAAGCCAGAGTATTTAACAGTGTATTTGCTCCTATATTAATTTACGTTTGTGAAACTTGGTTGTTAGAAGACGGAACTTAAAGGAGGTTACAAGCAAGTGACATACAACATTTAAGAGGCTACAGATATAACCAAAAGGGACAGAATTAACAATACGAGGTTGGTGTTAAGTTGATTATTCTTCTTCTTCTTCCTCTTGTACCTTTTGGTGTCGAGGTATGCTTTTCTATGTCTGTATTATGTTCCTCCACTCCTCCCTATCGTTAGCTAATTGTGGCACATCTCTCCAGCTGACTCCGTTTTCTTCTAGTCTCTGCCTCACTTCTTTTTCCCATTTTATTCTTGGTCTTCCTCTATTTCTTTATACCTCCATCTTCATTTTCCATAGTTTTTCGGGTATCTACTTTCTGGAATGCGTAGTAGATGTCCAAGCTATCTTAATTAATTCGTCTCCATCTTTTTCTTCATATCTGTTACTCCTAGGTCATATCAATTTTTTTCGTTACTGATTTTATCAATCAGTCTACATCCCTCTATTCTTCTCAGAAATCTCATTTCATGTGCCTGTATTCTTTGTTTTTGTTTTTGTGTTAGTGTCCAAGTTTCTGAACTGTACGTGAGAATGGGTACCTACACTGCATTAAAAACTCGCGTCTTCGTTTCTTTTGATATTTTCTTCTTACTTACCGTTTCTCGAAGTTGTTTATAAAATATATCCTTATCCTCTTCTGCCGCATTCTCATTCGTGCCATATGCCACTACCACCCCTATCAATTCTTTCTTTGCAATTTGCATTTCTACCTTCGTTACTCTTTCTAATCGACCTTTTCATCTTTATATTTTTTCACTCCATTGTTTTCTTACTACGCAGAATTCTATGGTAGCAAAATTGAAAAAAAAAACAGCTAAGGTGGATGGGTCATCTCACAAGGATATGTGAAAGTAAAGTGGTTAAGCAAATATAAAAAGGGGGTGTTGACGAGAAAAAAAAAAGACCAGAAGAGCTTGAAATGGAGAGATGGCCAAGAAAAAAGAGTTAACATGTAGACAAGCGGAAACGCTAGCGAGGGACATACGGAGTGGAGAACTTTTGTACACATTCACACCTCTACTCTGTATTGGTAGAAAAGGACGATTCATCACTATAATAAATTAAGACGTTACAATATTTGAAGTCTTTTTGCAAACTGCTTAAGTAAAAAAAAAACAAGTAAACCAGTCGATAGTATTATAAATGCAAAACAAATGTAACACGGTTGTGTTATTAAAATAATTCTATGTAATGTATACCAAAGCTAACATGCATATGATTTTGCATAGTATCAACATTAAATGTAAAATATGACGACGAATTCATAGGCTGATAAGTGTTGTTTTTTATTGTCAAAGCATTCATGCATATTTAATAACCACTGCAATAAATCGAGCTTAAGCAATGGCAATGTACAGTTGCAGTACACAACTAAGGCTATAAATATTGAAATATTCAATCAAAATATAATAAATTACCATTAGCGTATGAACTGAATGGTAGGCTTGCAGCGGTGCAATAAATATCGTGTAAAAATGCCAAAACTAAATATAAACGTCAATAGGTCTTGACATTGCTAAATCGGATTTAACAATGCACTTGCCCAACAAAGGCCTGTACCTGAATTAGCAACCAGCAAACAGGACTTGTAACAGATGAGCCGATGTTTTAATACCTATCGATACCCCGATATATATCGGTACCGATCAGCCGAATGATCCCTTAACAATAGGTCGCGCCCTTTCGATACGTCACAACACCTCTTGAACGAACAATGGAGCGGCTATACATATAAAATCTACCACTGATCCTCTTCAAACTCAATGTTAATATGTGTATTATGGTTTTATTTGATTTATATCGGTTTTGTACGGCGAAATTAATCATTATTATTATCTGACGGATCCTTCTTTGTACACGTCAGAAGCAAAAGTTTCCCAAGTTGACTTGGTGAGCCCCAAAAACCATTTCGTTGTTTATATTTCAAGTAATTTATGACTTAAGCCTGGTTTATTATTTAGTTAATGTGGTCATTAATTTTTTCAGTAGTAAATGCCTAGGATCGGCGTCAATAAATGCGTTGGAGTAGAAACGGTAGACACTTAGTATTATATGACTGACAGTTTATTTACTTTCCCAAAGATGTACGTTTGGTTAAACTGTTAACTAATTTTATTGAATATTTTGCACAGTATAACTAGAATTTTATAAGGCCTCGTTTTTAAGTTTAATTTGTTGTATGTTTGAAGAATCGTTTCATATTTTTCTAAGTAAAATTTTATAGTCAAAACAACCAGAAAATCTTAGTATAACTCTTTTATTGATACAAGAATTTTTTATGAACGTCACTACTTAATAAGAAATAAACCGTAGCGTAAAGTGTCAAAATATTTGTCCATCAAAAACTTTGCATTCGAAAATAAACAATAAATATTATGTAGTACTATGTAGTTATATGCAGTTTATAGTTTACAACGCTGTGGATGTTATAAAAAAGTTTAGACATGTACATGAACTTAAAAACATAATATCTTGAGATGAGTGGTAAATTCATATACGCCCACTGTTCAATTAACCATGAAAAGGCGTTTTATGATCATATAGAACAACGGTGTGTGCTGGATGATTGAGTAAGAAGGAATATTGAATCAAAAATGAAGTTCTACAGTTGGTAATGTTAGATAACAAACAGCATAAGCTTGGTAATAAATAAATTAGAAAATTCTTTATTTTCTAATAAAACATAGATCCTCAACTTAACGAAACCAAATCAGCCCATATTAACTTCACCAACAAACGGACAGAACACACTTCGGTAACGATGATTGGTCAATTAATACATACGCCAACACTGCCAAATACCTCAGCTTAACACTAGGCACTATACTTTGTTGGAAAACTCATGCCAGAAATGAAAAGAAAAAAGTTGGATATTTGATTTCGAAAAATGTATTGGCTATTCGGAAAAAACTCCGCTCTGTCACACTACATAATACGCTTCTACTATACTATATTAATACCCAAACCCGGGAAACCAGAGCATGATATAACTTCCTATCGCCCAATATCAATATTACCGATAATATCCAAATTGTTTGGAAACTGTTGCTGAAAAGACTCAAATCCTTCATTGAAGCAAAAGAAATAATTCCAAACCATCAATTTGGCTTTAGAAAGTCACACTACCATCGCATCGACCAATGTCATCGAATCACGGATTTAATCGAAAAAGCGTATGAGGAAAAAAAATATGCTCCGCAATATTTTTAGATGTCGCTAAAGCGTTCGACAAGGTGTGGCATGAGGGGCTAATGCACAAGATTAAAAAAATATTTCCAATCGAGTATGTACAGATATTAAAGTCTTATATAACGGGCAGATTATTCAGAATAAAGCATGAGGACGCGTACTCTTCATTTAAAGAGATCAGAGCCGGTGTGCCACAAGGAAACGTGTTAGGCCCAGTCCTTTATTTGCTGTATACCTGTGACATACCAAGGACTAAGGGAGTAACACTAGCGACTTTCGCCGATGATACAGCTCTACTAGCAACTGGCACAGACAATGAAGAAGCAGCCTATAAACTGCAGACAGCAAGCAATGCACTTAGCTCCTGGACTAAAAAGTGGAGAATTTAAATAAGTGAAACCAAGTCAATACATATCAACTTCACAAACAAAACAAGACTTAACAAGTATGTGTCAATCAAAATAAACAATAAGGTTGTTCCCTATAGCAACAATTCCAAATACTTAGGTATGAATCTTAACGCAAAACTGAAGTGGAAAGAACATATAAAAAAGAAAAGGAAAAAACTCAACACTAGGTTTAAAAAAAAGTACTGGATGCTGGGAAGAACATCTCAGATGTCCACACAAAACAAATTACTACTCTATAATCAGATACTGAAGCCTGTTTGGACCTATGGGGCTCAGCTTTGGGGTTGCGCAAGTAAAACCAGTATAAAAGAAATTCAAACTCTTCAAAATAAAGTTCCGCGAGATATTGTGGGAGCACCTTCATAGCGACTTGAATATTCCCACTGTTAAGGAGGAAATGAAGAGGCTAGCAAGGAATCATCAAACAAGGCTTAAGACTCCCCCAGACAGAGGCGGTACGGTACGATTCGGGACGATATCTCAATAAGATTGCGGCATATGGAAGCGCCCACACCAATGATGAGCGCGATATACCTGTTTAGCAATCACAAGCGGGTTTAATTTGTATGTCCGAAATAAGTTTGATTCTTTTTGGGTAATCTTGTAAGAGTATTCCCCATACCGATTGTATCGTACCGAGCGGTATAACGCGTCTGTCTGGGGAAGCCTTTACCCATAGCAGCAGAGTGGTACACCAACTTCTGGACTTGAATGTAGTGAGAATGTTGCAAAAAACCAAACCCTTCGAGTTGTGTAGGGTGAACGTGTAAAAGCAGAAACAAGTGAAGTGCTTTGATAACAACACGTGAAAAAGCTTTGTGGTTGTCAGTGGCGTAGGAACGGGTTGGCATTTGGGCCCTTGCCAAAGGCGCCATAATCTGAGGGGCGCAAAATTCGACTCAAAAAATCTAATTATAGTATTATTAATAAATAATAGTCTCATTATTTTTTTAAATTTCAAATTTAGAAGACTTTAAAATTTCAATCCTTTTTAAGTCCGCCCTCTCTAAATGAGCGGCTTTAGTGGGACTAGTTAGGGCTGGGCGGCACTCTGTGCAGCGCATATAGTCTGTTATTTTACAGGCACAGGAGTTATTTTGTTAGTACTGCGTTAGTACCATTTCGTTTGTTGTTGCATAATTTATTTGTAGGATAGAGATGCCGCCAAAGAAAAAAAGTGGTCATCAGTTTCGTTACATATTTTAAATAAAATTTAATAAAATTATTGAAAGTATACAAGGGCGCTAAAGTTTCATTTGCCAAGGGCGCAAAAATTGTTGCTACGCCTCTGGTGGTTGTACCAAAAACAACATTAAGGTAATACAACTTTTCAAAATAAAGTATTACAAATCATCGTAGATGCTCCCTAGTACATAAAAAATTACCATCTCTATAGGAACCTTGGAGTGCAATTTGTGGACAGCGAAATCCAGATATTTGAGAGAAGTCACGAAGGAAGACTTCTGAAGAATGTGAATATCGAGTCTATCCAGCTTCTTGATAACTCGAACATAGTAATAAGACTTTAGAGGAAAAGCCCTTTAAGTGGGTGTAATATGACATTGATAGTGTAAAAAAACGCAGTCAGTGCTTGTGTTAGTGCACAAAAATAGAGTGCCCTTAATGTTTGAACAGCTAGGAAACGTCAATGGGTGATCTTAACTTCTTTATTATACTAGGTAGAAAATAGTCCAAGACTAAATCGTTCTATTATTTAAATTAAAAAAACAAAATTTTCACTATAACTTATCAGCAAACTAGGTTTCAATCAACTTTAACAATTAAAGCTCAACCGGCAGAATCAAATTAATAACATGAAGTTACGGATTTTAAGTTTACGACCCAATAACTAGTGTTATTATTTCCTAATAAATTTACCTTGGCCCTAGTATTTATTTACTTAGTGCTGTAATTGATATATTTACTTTTAATTTCATGTGTTATAGTTATAATAAATATAAGTTTGGGGAAACCACTCTCTTTAATTTAGTTCGTCAAATAAAAAGCCCTCTTTCAGAAATGAATTTCTCCCACACTCTCAAGAATCCGTATTTGCACAATACCGGCGACACGTGGGACCGAACAAATATACATAAATGTGTTCAAGTACTTCGCGTAGCATCCATCAAAATACACGAGACGATGCAAATTGAAATCCATCAGAGAAACCCCGCGGACCTCGCGACATCCACCGCCGCCTATTGTTATCCACAGCCTTGCCTCATTTTCATATTTCTACTCGCCTTCCCCTAATATTCTCCCTTCTATCATCATTTCCCTTGCGTATATTATTGATCTTAATAACATATCTTCTTTCGTTCGCTCGCAGTTTCGCCTCTGTTAAGCATCGAAATAAATATATGACCACTTATCGTGAATTTTGGAGCAGTCGTTGTTATTTATGCCACGTCCTTAGTTGGAAATTCGTCGTTAAATGGAGAGGAAAAATCAACTTCCATCTCTGCAAATGTTGCACATTGACTAAAATGTCTACAAGATACGAGAATTTTAAAAAGCTTTTGAATTATGTCGGTTTCATCTTGTTAAATGTAACATTTACGGAAAATTATACAGGGTATACCATATTCTAAGAAATCTCGTTTATTTTAAAGTCTACGAAGTAACTAAATTCTGGTCAAATTTAAATATGCAAACATACCATCCGCTGAATTTAAAACTTATTTTTATCTATTGCACAAAAACTTTTTTTTGGTATAAGATCATTTGATAAAAAAATTGAAAAAAAATGAATTTTTCTTAATTTTTGTGGTATCATTTTAGATATTAAGTGTCATATATCATTAAAATCAGAAGCCAAAATGCTATCCTACTAGAGATTAAAATTTTTCCGTCGAATTTAAAAAAATGAAGTTGATGTTTCTGAAAAGACGAAACGTTGTTGGAAATTTTATGTTATCTCAAAATATAAAGCGTAAGAAGTTGCCATGGAGAAGTGTTTCCAGATTGTCGATATCTTATTTTTGGAACTAAGTCAGCTAAGAATTTTTTTTTTGCAGATACTTGATAGGCATCTAATTTCGCAACTTTGCCCTAATTTAACCGACTTCATAGCTCTTAAGATACGCGAAGCCTCCATGCATTTACTCGAACTTGGAACACCCTGTATAAATAGCTCATTTTTTTAAATATTTTCCTACGTGCTTTCTTTCATGGCTAAGTAGATAACATAAAAATGCGCCCTCGTAAAAACCATTAAAATGCCTTTATTTAGAATTAGAACTTACTAATACTGACTTGTAGAGTTTATTACAAGTGCCTCACTGACGACCGTAATGTTTTTATTTATGCAGTAGAAATTATTACCACTTGTATATTCAAGGACTTGTACCTAATAACCTGAACAACAATGACTTTTCTTACGAAATAGATGTTTATGATTACAATTACAAATAAAACGATTTGCCATATAACGTTATTTCAGTATATGAGCATCGAATAAAAAGCCAATTGAATGAGGAGAGAAACTTTTATGAGTTTCGCACACAATTCTTAAGCCTAATAAGCCATCCTGTTCTTGATATTTACCAAACTGTTTTAAAAATTAAGAATAGGAGTTATTATTTACAGATTATATGGAATGTAAATTGCAAGGCATTTATTTTTCCAACATATTTTGATTTTTTCAATTCCGCTTGAAGCTTGCTTTTCATTCTCTATTTTCCTGAAAATAAAAAATAGTCATATTATACGTCGCACATGGCCACAACAATAGCGAATGCAGCAGATTTCCATCCGTTAAGTAAAACATAGCCAACCCCCTATTTATTTTTGTTTACTAAAATTCAAAGGCACAAGCTTCGTACTTACGTGATCACGACATCCAAGCGGGAGTCCCATTTAGAAATGGCATAATTCAGGGTTCTGCATTGTACCAGGAATGAACCGCGGGTAGCGATTGTTAATACACTCCGCTCATTGCACGCTGAGATCTCTTGTTCATGTTATTTGTTTTCTGTCATATGCTTACATATTATACAAGACATCTTTCCAATTATGTCTTATTCAAATGCAAAGCATTAAAACTGACAGATTTAATTTTAAAAATGAGTTGTTGATATGTACTACAGCGTTGAGATTATATTTTTCTGACTAGCGAGTCGTTCGGATTAAATATTTAAAAAAATTGTTTGAGCAATACTTCTTAAATAAAAGTTTATTATTCATATTCATAATTATATAAGCATTGGTTTAAATTTATTTTGTTTGAAGGGTAAAATTGCGTTTAAAAATATTTAAAGGTATTTTGAAAAGTGTTTATTAAATCTTTTTAAATAGCACGGACACAATTTTTAGTCTAAATAAAACAATTAATACTATTCATCTAAACTTAATACTTTTAGTAGTGATAAATTTAATATAATTGGCGAAATCTGTAAGGTGTTAATAGGTGTAGGCAAATACATTCTCTAAATAAAGTTGGTTATTTTGAACTTCAATATAAAAAAATGTCATTATATATATATATTCTTATTTAAAGGTTGTCTTATCAAATTTGCTAATACCTCACATATTTTAATATATTCCTCATAAAAAAAAATCAATTACACTGTACTTTTTGTACTATGTAGTTTAGAACCAATAAAAGTTTTTTAATTGAGTTAGAGAAAGAAAGGCTAAAGAAGGTATCTAGTTTTAAAAATTTAGAAACAATAATTGCAGAAGATGGGAAACTGCAAATCTGAATAGTAGAATAGACGCAGCGTCAAGTTTTTACCATACTACTTGTAAAGGTTTTTCAATTAGTATAAAGGATATTTCAAAAGAAACAAAGACGGGAGTATTTAATGCAGTCTTTGTACCACGGTACTAGGCCTTACTTGCACTTCAGAAGCTTGGGCACAAACACGAATGCTAAAACAAAGAAAATACACTCAGTAGATGATTTATTAGGAGAAATAAAGGAATATAGACTAACTGCTTAAATGGAAAAACGAAAAGCAGAAAGTAGAAGGTAGATGAGTCGAATGGAAATATGTGCTACAGTTGTTAGCCAACGATAGAAACAAATGGAGAAACATAAATTTAAGTTAGGAAAACATATCGCAACATAGAAAAGTACAAGACGATTAAATTAAGAAAAAAAAAAATTACAAAATATATTAAAATATGTAGGGGAACATGGTGCATAGCATGACGGGGTACATACTTTATTTTGCCCGGAAGAGGTGCAACTTTTCGGAGCTACGTACAACAATTAGCCGTCACCTCAAACATTTGTGTGTTATATTATATTTTGTGGTGATTTGACAATATTGGATACATCTTCCACTGCATGTGGATAAAACTGAGCTAAATTAAGATAATATGTTAGTATACTTTGATATTAGAGTATTTCATTAGGTTCTAATTCCGTCTTTGTCATTTAATTTCATGTAAGAATTTTCGTGTCTGGAACATTCTTCGCCCACAATTCTTCGCCCACAATTCTTCGCCTACACGATTCTTCGCCCCCACAATTCTTAGCCGCCATATTTATTTATAACGTAATTTTTACAGATTATTTTACATTAGCCTAAAGTTGTTTCTTGTATATTAATACTTCTTCTTCTTTTTTTTTTTAAATTGAGAGTTTAGGGACGCTTCGACAACTGAGGTCACTAGCGTCCGGGAGGAGGGGGCGGGGAACAAGAAAAGGGTGGGTAAGGTAAGGGTAGGTGGAGGTACTGTCACAGCATTTGCCTATAGTAGGTAGGGAAAACCATCTGAAACCCCTACGATGACAGACAGCCGCGGGATTCGAACCCACGCCTCCCGATTTTACTCGCTAGGTTGCGTACCAACCAGCCACCGAGCTCGGTACTTCTTCTTTTAATATTATGTTTAAAAATGGCTATATAAATAGCGTATGTTGTGATTTTTATTCTTGTTTATGTTATCATAGTACGAAAAGGCTCCCCCAGACAGACGCGATATGCCTGCCGCTCGGTACGATACAGTCGGTACAAGACTCGGTATGATTATCGCTGCTTACCGCAATGAGTGCCCACACTAGTGCGACAGTCGAAACGTTCGGAAACATATGCAAGTGACAGTATTTCATGTATTCTAACCTAACAATCAAACATAACCGAATCGTACCGAGCGGCATATCCCGTCTGTCTGGGGGAGCCTTTTCGTACTATAATAACATAAACAAGAATAAAAATCACAACATACGCTATTTATATAGCCATTTTTAAACATAATATTAAAAGAAGAAGTACCGAGCTCGGTGGCTGGTTGGTATGCAACCTAGCGAGTAAAAATTATGTTATAAATTAAAAAAATCACATTTACAAACAAAATTTGTGATATGCTTGTATGCGGCGAAAAATTGTGGCGGCGAAGAATTGTGGCGGCGAAGAAATGTGGGCGAAGAAATGTGGGCGAAGAAATGTGGGCGAAGAAATGTGGGCGAAGAATTGTGGAGGCGAAGAATTGTGGGCGAAGAATGTTCCTAGACCCAAGAATTTTTCCGCCACAACTGCATGCGCTAAGATTAAACCATCGGCGAAGACGGTGGGGCAAGACGAGGCATTACGCCGTTTTGTCCCATGTGTATGCCTTCCAAAAAAATCAGCCACTAAAATTAGCAAAACCTGTAGACCTAATCCCCCAAATCGCTTCATTATTTCATCGTGTACTTATAGACAAGAAAATGATATTAAAAAAGATAAATGTCTATATTCTCTTGATTATACTAAAAAAGAATGGATAAGATGTTCTCTTGCGTCAAACAGGCTCACAATTCTTATGCGGAACTTAAAAGTTAAAAGTGATGAAGACGGTGCATTTGTGTTTATTGTAAACAAAAGTTTTTATCAGGCAAACCCATTTTATATTATTTACTAAAAAAGAAAAGTTATGTCCTTCTTTAAAGTTGTACTAGTATTTTTTTAAATTATTATTACTAAATTATTATTCAAAAATCAATAATTTATTATTGATATCACAAACATTTTCTTTTACTTGATATAAAATATAAATTTTGTAACGGTAAATACCCCATTCTACCTCACTTTTCACATGACAAAAAAAATATTTCTTTCTATTCTTTTAATGATTTTTTGTGTAATTACAACTGTCTTAAAAAACCCATCACAGTAAAAACTGTCCCACTTAATTTTCTTTTTGCTCCTATACACATCCCCTTCACACCAAAGTGCATTTTCAGTATTCAGCATGAACTTTGTTCGTGTAATACAGCCACTCCATATTTCAGCTTGCTTGCATTTTTGTAAGTATTTACAAAGTCCTCGAAACAAGTCCGCGACTAGGTATGGAAATTACGGAGGAGTACATGACATATCTACAATCTTTGCTCAAGAGGTAAGCTTGCAGATATCTTTTACATCTCAAGTTCCAGCTGCACCTCCGAGATATCGATTGCAGTCAAGCAGAATCGTCCCTGAGATAATAAGGCACGCACAAGGATCATACAACACGACACGTTCTAAGGCTATCAGTATATCGCATATTTCAAGTACGGACTTCACGAGCTTTAAATGAAAATGATCCGATTATATTTATGTATGTGAATGTTCGTAATAATGCCAAATGTAATCAGTGCGTTTTACTAAGCAGCATGAATAAACAGTACAGGTTTTTACCCAGATTAAAACACATGGAAGCTATTCTTTCAAAAATTAACACTTCACAATTTTGTCCAGATGACAGAAAGGCACAAAATAATAAATTAACACGAAATTTAAGGTAAAATTTTCACCAAAATGTTGTCCTAAGTACCCACAAGATAAGAAGAAATCAGTGATTTTTAATTAAACTTATTTATTTTAATAAATAAATCACTGATTTAAGCAATTTTCAAAACCTTCAGATTTTTAACCTCCCCCTTTTGATTATTTAGTATAATTTTTTCACCTATCTAAAACAACTAGGTTAAATAGAAAGCTTTTAGTTGATGCTTCCTTTTTATTTTGATTTAGATGCTGTGCATTGTATACAACAACAACAAAAAACGCATAAAACAGTAAACTGATAGCATCAGTAACATACCAATGCAGTAAAAATCTGCAGTATACAATAATGCACAGGATTGCAGCAAGTAAAATTTTTTTACAACCATTATTGCAGGTTCCGCATACCATTTACTAAAAACGTCATGCTCATGTAAACCAGCTGCAAAGAAACTCCCAAGATGGTACTCGAAGTCACGGTCTTCAGATGTGTGGCTATCATCTGCTAATCGTTATTTGAAATCGTCAAGACTCTACGATATACGAGTTAATCGAATGCAACATCTTAGGAATATAAAAATATCTTACATGGGAAATAATTTAAAATTATAAGATTCATTTCATTACATTAAAGTAACAGTAGAAGTAGAAGTAGAATTAGTAACATACTACTTTAGAAAAAATTAAAACTGCTCTGTTTTGGCAACGCTTAGCTAAACATACATTTTCTTATCTTTCAACAATTATGAACGGTTTTTTAACAGCATCCCTATAACGATACGCGACAACTGGGCGACGGTCAACTGGGCGAGAGCAACTGGGCGACGGTCAACTGGGCGACGTGCCAACTGGGCGACGGTCAACTGGGCGACGGTCAACTGGGCGACAGAAACTTAAACATTTTTGAACTCTCATCTTAGCACACGATTTTACTGATTGTTTTATAAATATTTGTAATATACTTACTTAGTTTATTTTTGTTTCAAACAAGTTACAATAAATGGTATTTTTTCATTGCCATTCCTTATTTGGGATCATAAATTTGGCAGGTCATTTAGAATAACTAATTATTATAGTTTAAATGAATATCATTTTTTACATTCATTGATTAATACTCATTTTTAATAATATGATCCATAGTAAAATAAAGTTTGATTAATGCAGCTCTATGAACAAAAAAATAGTAGACTTTAAACTCTTTAAAATCGAATTGTAAAGATATAATAAAAATTGACATTTCTTGTTTTCACCTAAAAACCTTTAATTAATGTTATAAGCAGTAGGTACCTCGTACATAGTCTATTAGCTGGGAAACTAAATAATAGATCAAATAAATGATGTCATTTATTAATAATATTTTGTAACTAACAAACATATTAACACATATTAAATATACCGGGTGTTTGAAATTTAAGTTTAAACATGGGATTCTCGCGTATTATAACATCTAGAGTTTAGGTTTAAATTTGTCATAGTAACTTAATTTGGTGCTCGTTAATCATCCGAAAAGAAATTTAAAATATCTAATAGACTATTTACGAGTATTGCTTATAACATGACTTATAATTCAAAATTAATTATGTTGTTTTGAATGTTATATACTTTTTTGTTTTAATGTAAATATGTTTGTTAATTACAAAATAATATTGATAAATGAATGAAAAAACTGTATTTTTTCTCTTTATTCTAATACTGTGCAACTATACTATTTTAATTTTAAATTATTATCGGACCACTTTTTTTTAACGTATTTTTCTTAAATGATTCTACAAATTCTGACCTATAACATAGTTCTACAAAATTAAGTAAGTATATTTAACCAATATTTACAAAAACAATCCATAAAATCGTGTGCTAAGATGACAGTTCAAAAATGTTTAAGTTCCTGTCGCCCAGTTGACCGTCGCCCAGTTGGCACGTCGCCCAGTTGACCGTGTCCGCCCTATAACCAAGGGGTCCGAATTTAAGATTAAAAGGACATTATCTGTAGCACATACACTCTAAATACTAAAATAAAAATTAGTGTATTATATACAAAAGAAAACAAGCACAGTTACATATTAATCTGTTTTGAAAAAAGACATTTTTTAGTTTTTAAAAATATTGGTTATTATTTAGCTAAAAAATAACATTATTTTGATATAAATTTTGCCTCATGCCGTTAAAATTATAAAAGTGAACAAAATTAAGATATTAAACTCACACAAACGTAATCAAACAAAATGTTAAGTCATAAAAACTTAAATTATAAATTGTTGATTATTTAAGTGAATAATTTTTATTACAAAACTGATTTAAATTTTCCAAGGAAAATATTGTTGTCAGGCAAATTTAATCGTTTTGGCCGATTAATTAATTTATGCAAATAGATTGGACTTCAAAAGTAGTTTTACTTTTTTACTTTTTTTACTAATACTCTAATTTTAAATATAATATTTAATAATAAAAAATTGTATAATGATCTTCAAAGTGTTGAACATAATTTAATTCTTCGGGAAACAGTTTAAAATACTTTTGGGTTTCATATTAACAAATCCTCAAATGCTTTAATTTATAAATTACCTAAACTCATATGCTTTGCGACATCTAGTGAGTATTTTTATGTTTGTATTCTTGGATCAGGAGCACATTAAGATTCGAGTAGAGATCACTTACATACATATGGAAGGAGCAACTGATATTACCGCATGTGTTAAGTAAGGATGCATATTGCCTTCTGTCTTTAAAAATTATGCAATATGAATCTAAACCTGCAACGGATAAACGTATAACACATGCAACTTTTGTAAGTAATGCGATAAACAAGGTGAAAAATTATGGTATGTCTGAGAGTTAGCTAAATGGACGTCAAAATGACAAAACTCTCACAACTAAATCGGTAAACTAGTTTCGACGTCTGATAACAAAGCCATCTCGTTTTAACTTATAACGACGTACCGTACATTTGATGTGCTTAGGTAAGCAATGCATAATTACATTATTACACTACCGATATTTTAGGTAAAATACTCGCAAATAATCACATGAAACGAAATAACTTCAAAAATATTATATATATAAGTATTTAGACATAAAACATGCTTAACACGTTAAGCGCCATTTGTATCCATATGGATACAAATAGTTTTTGCCAAATGGGCCACCTGTATCCATTTGGATACAACAACCTACATTTAGATTCGGCTGCCTGTATTACATATAACTATACCAGAAAAGGTTTAAGGATGGCCCGCTGGACCAGAAAACCTTGGTGGTCACGATTTTTTTACCCACATTGATATATAAAAAAAAAAAAGTTTTACGATACAAATTTATTCACACAAAAAAAAAAATTCAAAACTGGTTAAAATGTTATTATTTTGTTGTGAAATTTTTTTATATTACTTAAGGGCAATTAAGAAACGTAAATTTAAAAAAAAAGGTGGCCAAAAAAACACCTTTTTTTTAACATGGTGGCGCTTAACGTGTTAATAACTTTGAAAGATAATTACATTTTCTACAAGAAAATGTAAAAATATATAAGGTGTTCCATTAAAAAAAAAAGATTTATATGTGTTTAAAGGTTAACGAAATGGACCGAGTATAACGAACACCCTGTATAATATTTTAAAAATGTAACTTTTCAACAAACACTATGACACTATTGTCTAATAAATTACCATAGTAAATTGCTCTGGTGTTGTTATGTTAATAAATATAAATATTTTTATTAAGGTCTGCATCTGTCAAAATTTTTAAAAAACGGTAATAACTCAAAAACGATTTATTTTAGACATAAATAATCTATTATATTTTTGAAAGAGAATTTAATTTTACATCCAAAAATTACAAAACATACAGGGTGTTTTATATAAAAAAAACAATGTTTGGTATCAGAGCGCAAAAACAAAACACTGTGTAATAGTTGAAAATAATTTTAGGTTATGTAGTAAATGATTACAAACAACTTTTATCTCTTTTTTTTAAAAATATTATTACTAATAACAGAGTTATCGAATAATTCGTCTTGGCTTGGACACCCTGTATATCATGGGAAAAAACGAACGAAAATCAAAATCATTAGTCATAAACCCTAATCAATCGTATGTAAGGGTCAATAATCGGCCGATTAATCCGTAATCGTCCAATTTTTTTAACGGTGCACACCTAGTTCACACATTTTTAATTGTTACGTAACACTTCAAGTAATGTTTTATTCAATATCGTAATTTTATACAAACCAATCTTTAACAAACCGTATTTTATTTACAAACAGTGTGTAATGATATGCGGGTGCAAAAACCTAAGAACACGCTTCGTCGAGGATCCTTGAGAAAACGTCTTAAAATTTTAATATAACTCTGTGCGTACAACTTGCTCATAAATTGAAGGAAAATCAATAAATTTCATTATTGTACGTCGCCCTTATTCATCTCTGCTTATTAACTCTTAAACAGCTGATTGCCTGACTCCGAAATTTGATTTCACGAAAGCGAGAGGTGAACTTGTTCGTTATAATGTTCCGAGTATAATGTGGCATCATTTTATTATGTTTGATGTATTTTTTCGAGCGAAATATTTCAATTATTGGTAGCGTGGTGCTTTATCGTAAGAGGTCAATTTATATGCGGTTCAACCATTAAAAAGTCTTAAAAAGTTTTCAAAGTCTTTTTAAAGCAACAGAGAACTCTCGTTAATTATCATAGAAAAAGCGATTTAATATAAACTCTTTACTATTTAATCGTACAAATCGCAAGACGCGATAAACTAAATAATCGTCCTGGGCGATTTTTTTTTGTATCTTGGCATAAATATTTAAGACGTGTTATGAATAATCTTAAACAGAGTTGGGCAAAATTTGATTATGATATAAAAAATCAAAAATCATTGATTTATCTTTAAAAAAATTAAAAAATCGCGAATTTTTGATTTTTTTTAAGAAACTTGATAGGTAATTTGCAGTTCTTACAACTAATTTATTTATTTTTCACACTACATTATATCTTCTATACAGCGTCATTCAGAAAGAATGCTACAAATAAAAAAGTTTTTTATAAACTTTTATTCTTGATAAAAGCTGGTGCATGCCCTAAAACTAATTTTAAGATGATTTTTTTTTTATAAAAACTCATACGACACGAGATTTTTATTCCTGATTATAGTTGGTGCATGACTTGCAACTAATTTTAAGATGAACAAAATATCGAGAAAAATTCATGTCAAAAGATTTTACAGATTTTAGCGATTTCAGAAATATTCACAAACGTAAAGTGGCCTTATTTTAAGAGTTACAAAAAACTTCATAGGGAAAGATTGTTTAGAATTCAAAATTACGACCAAAGATAAAATTTTACGTTAAAATTGCAATTTGTTTTTTGAAGTAATTTTAACACCCATGCACCATGCACCATGCACCAACTTTTCGCAAGAATAAAATTTTCCGAGAAATCAATAATAAAAAACTTTTCTATTAGTTGCAAACATTTTGAATGTTGAAACTACTACAAAAAACGAAAATAAAATTTCAACTTCAAATTTCGTGTGGTCATATTTTCGATTTAAAAAAAAAAATTCGCATGAATTTTTTTGTAAGTCTTAAAATCGTTAAAATCTAGTGTCATATGAACTGTTTTGCCATCTTAAAATTAATTTTAAGTCATCCATCAACTTTCATCAAGAATAACTTGACTAGTGGGTAATAAGTTTGTGATCATTGTGAAAATTTTCATTTATGAATTTTAAACCATAGGAAAATATACCACATATTAGTAAATTAACTTATTTAGGTATTGTATCTAAGTATAGAGGTGGCTTTACATGTAAATTTAAAACACTTAAGCACAAATTTCAAATGAAAGGGAAATAAATGAGCTGGTGTCCGTTTGTGAAGAATCTTTAAGCCTTTCTATATTAAAATGCAGGGCCGCCGCGTGCATATGAGCCGCCCTTGTGCAGACTTTTAAAAAACCGCCCCCCCCCCTTCCCCCACTGAATGTAAATAAAAAATATTTTTTTTTTGTTATTAGTATTAGTAAAGTATAAAATTAAACCTATGTAAAACAAGATCAGTTTGATGAACCACATATATTAAATAATGATGAAATGAATCACACCATAATGTCACTAGAAGTTGCAGTCTAACAGTTTAAGAAATTTTGGATTCTGATTCAATGAACCAAAAACTTTTGTTAGCGATCCGAGTACTTGGCCAAAATATGTAACCATAAAAATTAGAGATTGTTTGATTGAAAATTGTTCTCGTCAAGTGATAAGGATTATCCTAAAGACGAGAATAATATTATTATCAAATGTTACCAAACCGAGAAAAACTTACAAGAAGTTATTAAGTTTTTTCAAAATCGCGATAAACGATATTTTATTATCATTTTAAAATATTTAATGATCAACATACGCTACTTACTAATGAATACGGTTGTCTTGATTGGAAACGGTTTAAATTATAGCGAACTTCAAATGTCGTTAAGTAATAAAAGTTGATTCAACACAACAAGATAATACGAAACTAAAAACGTATCCAAACATCACAAAAAATAATATATATAATACAAATTATTTAGGTAACAAAATATAAAATAAAATCATTCCTGTTATTTCTGAAGTCATAAAACAAAATATTTTACAAATAGATAAGAGTCGAAATATTGTTCTTTCTTGATACCACCCAGAACAATAATTGATACAATATTTGGAATTAAGATAAATAAATTCCAGAGCTCCTTTTTATTCATGTGTTGCAACGCTGTACTGTACTTATAAAAATAAATTAACAGAAACGTTTCCAAATACTGCCATTGTATTGCGTATTTATTAACCGCTACCCGTATCTGAAGCTTCCGGGAAAATTAGTTTTTTAAAGCTTAAATTAATAAAAACGACAACAATGTCCAAAGAACGTTTAGGAGGATAATTTACATATAAATGAAATATCCAAAATCAAATTTGTACTCTTCGTGCTTTTAATGCCACAAAAGTTTTAATTAATTCACTTAAGTCCAAACCATCATAATATCGTTTTCTATAGATATTATAGACAAATCTGTTAAACGTTCTTGGGTTGTGGTTGATCGTAAATAATTTTTAATTATTTTAAGTTTCGAGAAACTTCTTTTCCCTGATGCCAGTGATACTGCAAATGTTTGATAAATTCTTAAAACAACTGAAATATTCGGAAACGTATCGTGTAAATTGTTCAGCAAATCGTGAGGGGATATGTCTTTTTTTTATAAAACATTGCAAAGTTTTGAGTTCCTAGAAAAGCTCAATTCCACCAATATCTCGATCATTTGGATTTATATCGTTGCTTAATTTCAAATGTAAATCTTTGCAATGTTTTAAAATATCTTCCTCCTTCCATTGTTTCAATACATTTACATTTTGGATGATTTTAAACATGTTATTACTCTCCTTTAACAACGAAAACCTTTCAGTCAGAGATGATAGGGTAGTGTCTATTATTGCAAAAAAAAAAATTTATTAGGTTCATCATTCGCTTCATAATCGAACATTTTCTTTTTGCTTCTACTTCGAATATCTGGAAAAATTGGTTCTACGTCCAGAATATCAGCTATCTTCTTTACAGAATTTACAACATTTTCAAAATTTTGATCTGTTCTATATTCTTTTAATTCTTCTGTAATCTGCTCAACGTATTCAAAAACTGTTTGTATATTAAACGAAGGGTTTTGCATGACTTTACTGACGACATTAATTTTAGTTAAAATATCATGCCATATAATAATTATAGAACAAAGAAATTTAAACAACGTGATTTTTAAAACAAGATTATTAGTTTGCGCTCTGGATTCGATGTCTTTACTTGTGTCTTCAATTATTCCTAAAAGGGCTTGATAAATTTCATGAAAATTAATTTTCAATGGTTGTATCGCTTCTATACGGCTTTTCCATTTAGTATTAGACAACGGTTTTCAAGTTAAATTTTGGATGTGAGAATTTAATATAGTCCATCGCTTAGCAGATGCCGAAAAGTAATTGTACAATTTTTGGACAATCCCAAAAAAATTCGTGAAGGGTTTATTTGCCCTGAACTTGTCGGCTTTCTCCGTAAAGAGGCCCATAGGCCTGTAGTTTATACCTTTATTTGTGTGGCACCATCCCCTATCGTAAAATTGTATTAATTAAAATTCTGAAGCGAATGATTTGAACAATCTGGCGTTTTGGCACGAATTGAAAATAAATGTAATACAAAATATGCAAAACTTAAATTATTCATGAATTTGCCGCCTCCTTGATGAGCCGCCCTTGTGCGGTGCACAACCTGCCCACCTACACGCGGCGACCCTGTTAAAATGTTTAAAAGTAGAATAATTGTACGTAAACCATTATTTAAATGTGACTAGAATAGTCCAACTATTATGTAAATTTGCAAAAGTTTGTCCATTTATTCTTCACACTAACTACAAAACGAGTCGTGTTGGAGCTAACGCGGTTTTTAAAAGCGTGAAAAATAAGTCTATCTGCAATTGCTTCGCAAAACGTTCGCACAGACGATCTCTGTATCGAGAAGGGGGAGAAAATTTTCTTTACTTCTTCTTTTCGTTATTCTTTTCGTTAGTCAAACTGTCCGCCCTCAAAAGAAACTCATCACACACTCACATACGATACGCTGAGCTGCCAGGGGTGGTACCGACACCGCCCCCAACGCTTTCTTATATAGCAGCTCTATCCGGGACTGTCTCGATAACTATTCAGGCGGAATCAATATAAAAATGGCGAAAATCTTCCACTTTGTACGTTACAAAGAAATTTCGTTCGGAAAAATCCAGAATCACTAAGCCCACTTACACTGGAGCATTTCCAGGAATGTGACAAAGAGAATGAAGGGAAAACCCTTCGTGTACACGAAGTAATTAATAAAGAAACGTTTAAGAACGCGTCAGGACATTAAGTTTTTGTTATCATACGATTAAGTTAACAATACGTTCATCTTTCTGCACAATTGAGCGGAATTAGATTCAAAACGGAAATAATGTAAATGTAGTCGTTAAAATCTTAAATGAGATGAAAAGACTGAAAAACTCCAAACAAAAATTCTTGCTAATAAATGCAAACAAGACGGGGTTACAACTTGACCTATCCCAAGTCTGTCTAATTTCACTCTTTAAAATACTTTCCCTCGACTTCCATTCACGTTCATTATTCCCCTCATGACCTAGTGCGCTTCTTTAATAAGCGCGCAGGACGCAAGCGCTGGAGCTTCAATTAGCTGCGCCGCGGCGCTTAATTACCTCCGGGAGCGTCGGTCGAGGGCGGTTCAAGGCCGAGGGTCACTGCCCTACTTTCCCACTCAATTAAGACACAACGAGAATACTTCGTAAGTACTTTCCAGTTTCAAGGAAAACGTATTATCGCATCCGAGTAATTTGTGTTTATAATTTAAATGAGTGGATGCAAGTGATGGGATAAGGAACATATTAACATGCGATGTTTAGTGTATTTATTTGTAGGGTCGCTTTTTTACGAATGCGGATCTCGCACGCAGTGGGGTGACGCCCCGTACAATCTTAAAGATGCTGTGATAAATGGAGACGATGCTAGGTGATTTCTTTGTGCAAACGTGAGCAGAAGATGGAATATGCATCCACAGGAGGCGATCGATCTAGGGTGGGTTGCTCAAATGGATCCATCCTCGCATCGCCTGTTTTCCGGCTCCACCCGGATGAAAAATAGCGTCGGCCTGGATATGCAAAATGAGAGAAAAAGCATAAAAGTACACACGCTCTTGTTCCATCGTTGTTCCCAGGCCTCTCAGTTTTATGTGTACAGGGCGCTACGCACGCGCTCTTCATATCGTCAATACTTCACATTCGAACACCTACTCACGCCACAGGATTGGGCGGTTTCCGTCGTCATACGAATATTTTATACATAATTTAGGTGCGATATGAAGCATTTCTTCCGTTGTCGCCATTCTGGGAGTGGCAGCAGCCTCAAGGAAATAACCACATAAAAAAGCGGCCTTTGAAGTGATAAAAGCTTCGTCGTATATCATAAAACTACGATTCCGCCTCCTCGGCGACTTCGCCGGATGAGATGTCGAGTGTAAGCAATCTGTGTCTTTTATGGCCGCGGTCGGAATCGTAGCGGGCATATGCTGATAAAGAATATTTGCGTTTTATGAACCAAATATAACGATTTTGTTTTCCCCAGAGAACGAACAGTAACGGCTCTATAATATCTAGGCCAATAAGTCCGCAAAGAGCATACCGCATGTCGTTAAGCACCTCATACATAAACATGCATTAAATGCTACTTTATTTTGTACAGATATCGTCTTACGGTTCACAAATGGATCATACGTTTATGCTCATTTCCATACATCAACATCCACGGATATATAAAGACTCCATTAACGATATTCAGCCAAGTGTAAAAAGTATCAAGTTTTTAATGCAGTTGGGAAGAAGTAGGTACGTTAATACATCGTTGAGAGATAACGGAGTTGTACAAATGCTTTAAGATGCTGCGCGATACAAACTCTGTTAAACTCGTTTACTACAACGAGCACTTGCAAATTAGTACAAAAAGAAACGACCAAACGCCAAAGACTTACTAACTAAATAAAAGAACAATGTTCAACGAATTTTTATTATGTAAACCCTCAGGATTTCCTATTATGTGCTTTTAACCCTTTTTAGCGTAGCAACAATGTTTTTTTTTTTCGTCTGTTTTTGAACATAATTTATTAGGGCAGCATAATTCGGCCGCATTTATTTGGTGGTCCTATCAAACCGGGCCTACAGTTTCAAGATGGCTTCTTATGTTACATGTCGTTCTCATACGCACACACATTCACCCGCGCATTCGCACTTCCGCTTTCAAAAAGGAAGTAAACTTATAGAAACTCCTCCCCCACACTTTAAGAAATGCGTGTGTTTTATTACAAGAAACCCCAAACGTTGCGATTGCTAGGCATACGTGGCTAAAGAATCACTTGAGTGGGCTAGGAGCTTGCACAAAAAACTGTCACTAAACTTATTTCTCCTGAGGTTAAAGTAGGTACATAGTTTCATTAAAATATAACTTTGAACGATATTAAGTCTAAAAGTCTTATGTATTTATTCCATATATCAGTATAATTAATTGTTTTCTTTAATTTAAATTTTTTTAAATTTTATTTTCCGTTTATTGCACAACAAACAGTTAACCCTTGGAAAAACATCAAAATATTTACGTAAATGAAAAAATAATATTCCTTAATCTGCCCAACTTTGAAAGTTTCATTATCAATAAGGAAAGAAAATTTGAACCTAGTAAACTACTTAATTTTTGTGATATAACTTAATTCTCATAACACAATACTTGTCAATCTAAAGCTTACTTCTATGTCTTTAACAAGTTTTATCTAACACCATTTAACAAGTCTATGGTGTGCTTTTTAATAAATAATTGTGAATTTAACATAAAAGATATACGAGCCGTTTATTTTAAAAGTGGCATGAGTTACTTTTAGCGAATAATGAGTTTAATTTGTTTACGATTATAAAAATGTATGGTATTTTTATATTTAAACATAATACTTGCAAATTCTTTCAGACAATAGAAATTTTATTAAAATTTATCAAACAGAATAGCAGACATTTACTTTGAAAACGGTTTAATAATGGATTTGCTTACCTATACACCTCCATTTAAAACAAAGTGATATGTCTGAAGACTTAATCATTTCTACTAATGATAATGAATCAGTCTTGAATAAACTTTTATATGAAATACGTTATATAAATTACTTAACTATATTATATAATTTACTCATTAATTTTTCAAAATTAATGTCTTATCAAACAACATTTCAGTCAAACGCATCAGACAAAATCAATACAAGTCCGTAGTTGTTATAAACTATGAATTTTAAAAGTCTGTTAAGTCACTTTATAGTAAAAAATTGCTGTTCTTTAAGGTCTGTGCGAAATTATGTATATTGAGAAAAATATAAGTAACCCAGATAACAAATATAAGTAATATTTTTTATAGTTAGCATAAATATTTTTACCCACACTAAAATAACGTAAAAGTGACTTGTGTCACTTTCAAAATCAACGGCTCGTGTTCAAATGGTAAGAAATATTTATTAGGTATTTCATTTTAAGTATTACCTATATTATTTCAAGAATTTTCTCAAAATTACCTAAAAAATATGTGTTAACAAAAAAATTACATGTTATACAATAATGCAAAAAAAAGTTTAGATCTTATCCTGATTATAATTTGTACAATATTTATATACACATGATAATGCATACAAACATCTTTTACTCTAACACCGAATCAATTTAACAACATCTTGGCCTTATTGAAAGAAATACCATAACGATCATACTTTTTCTGATGCAATAATAAACTACTTCGTCACAATTACTACCCTATCAAATTCTAAATTGCACGCTAACAAAAAAAAGTGTCATATAACTTTTTTAACAAGCTCCGAACATGTTTTTTGCACGAGATATGTTTCATATATTCGAGTGCATTATTAAAGGTGCCATGAAAGGGAAATAAAAAGCGTATACTCAAGTGAAGATCCAAGATGGCTGACGAAGGTACTTTACAGAATGCGCGACAAGAGGAATGGCTGCAATAAAACGTGTGCGATACGAGAGGTGCTCGCTAGAAATGTAAGATGAGATAAAGGCAGAAAATGAGAAAATGCTGCCAAGATATTACTATAGTGAGTAGGGAGGCACATACTTGATTTTCCAGGCTCATGGATTATTTTGATTGCTTTCTTTAATAATAGCTTTATTTCCATATAAAACGCCTCATACGATTTATGCTTTTTGCTAAAATAAATGGAAAATTTATTATAACGTTGGTAAAGGAAACGAATGTACCAAATAGCATTGCAGGAATAAAATCCTGCAAATCCTGCATGTTAAGCAAATAATAATTGGCAACAAGCAATAATAAATATCTAAGATTTATTAATTACCACAGAACCGTATCTTAGGGTAGACAGTGGCGTAGTTATGGGGCGTGCTTTGACATTCGTGCACTTTTCAACATAAAATTAAGTAACAAATTTATTTTAATTAAATAATTCTTCATAATTTTAAAAGGTCACAATTTATTTTAAGGATACCTAGTTAATACTTAATACATACAAAATCTCTTGTTGATGGTACACATGTCCATGTTTAATGTGGTATTCTATGTGCATGCAATTTGTTTAGATGAATAAGTTATTGTTCTTCGGCTAAATCAGTCAGTTTTTTTTTATGTGTTTACTCTTTCCCGTAAGTTCTCGTTTCTTACTTTATCCATGATCGTTAATTAATAAAATCTTCTTCAAAAATTTATTTTCATTGTTCTTTTTCGTTGTAATAAATATTTTAACAAAGTTGTGTTCCTTGTCCTAGTGTATTTAAAATGTCTTTGGAGTCCATTCCATCTGAAGTTAGGATTACACCAAGAGATTTGTATTAATTAACAATTTGTATCCTTCGTTTCGTTGTTTTAATGTCTTGACAAGTAGTTACCTATGTCTAGTTACCATATATTTTATTTTTTTTAACATTGATCTCTAAATCCGACTTGTCAAATTTGTCCATCATTTTTTTTATACTGTATTCAGCATCCTGTTTGTCTTCTACCAAAGATTATTTAATAGTCGGCAAAAGGAAGTGAGTATATGTATTTTTCACCATCGGGAGGTTTACTTACAATTGTGACTTTGATATTTCAAATAATATGTAGGTATATGATATTTTGGTATTCCAAATAAAATACTGTTTAATAAAATCGTTAAATTTTCTCCTGGACTAAAAAAATCGACCATTTTTTTATCACTTATTTTAGGAAGTTTAAGGAATATAAAAAAACTTATTTTTTAAACGATGCCATAACAATTTGATGTGAAAGTTTCATTGACAACACATTCTCCAACAGCTATAAAATTGTAAATAAAAAATCCTTAAAAAATTATTATTATCACAGCAGTCGTACACAAAAGCAAATACGAATATAAAAAAATACGTAAAAAAAAATGCAAAAAAAAACATTCGCCATATCATCCTTCGATAAATAGTAAGCAACTACCTACATTGGTTGATTGTTGGTGAAATTCTAAATTACTGTACGTTATGTATTTTATCAATAATTAATAAGGTGCAATTATTTAGTTGATGTATGTAGTAGGTACAGATTGTACAAATATGTTAAATAATTTACAGTCATTTTTAACTTACTCAAACCATTAAAAATACTTTTCGCTTATTTGGCAATAATTATGTTTAACTTAAACTCTATACATATTTTAAAAAAATATTTTTAATACCAATTACAATTTACCCAAAATTCTATAAAATTGATAATTTCAATTGCAGATTTAAGTTTCAATTAACATTTTATTAGTCAGCGTCCTATGATTATAAACACTTTTTTTAATTATTTACCGTCGTGATGTAAAATAAACAAGATATAAACTTTTATGCTAAACAAACAATGTAAAAGCGATGTTTTTATTTGTGAATGACTAAATTTTACAGTTAAATGATTACTTTAACACAAGGACAAAAACTTCATTTAAATTGATAAGTTTCCAGTGACTCACTATTTTAAGATAAAAGTAAGTAGTAATGTAACAGTTAATACACTATTTGTTATTAGTCACAAGAGTAAAATATTACAAATATTATATTGTGTCGACTACAAACAATGTCAAGCAAGCCATAAAATCATGCTGAAATTAATTTTGCAAAAGATATTTTAAAGTAATTAACAACACAAATCCCATTCTTTTGCAGTTTTTAGCGTTTTTAGAATATGTTTGCATGTAAAGTCATGCACTGCAATTGATAAATGACTGAATTACTTACTGATTGAGGGACGAGAGTCTCGAAATTGGTTTAGTATTTCTACAAAAAAAAACTTTTAATCATAAGCAACTGATTTACAGCCTATTTTCAATAAAACTATTTATTTAAAAAAAAATAAAAAACCGCTCTTTTGTATAAAGTTATGACCTACTAGGATTTCCATTTAAAAAAATAAGTTTACTTCATAACTCAAAATTCAAGGTCATAAACAAAATTTTTTAAATGCACCAAAACTTAATTTTCTGTTATAAGATAAATTAATAATAAACCGCAAATATTTTATTTTTAACTACACATTTGCATAATTATATTTAAGCAACCAACTGCCTAAACTTTGAAAAATCTCTACTTATTTATAAATAACAATTAAATTTGAAAATATTAACGAGAGACATAGTAGCGAACATATATGATATATATCCAAAATTCTTATTTAAGCGACAGTACAGAAAAGTCTCAGGGCATTCAATTTGAAGAGCTTCTTTAAGGTTAAACCCATCATTATATCGAAGCTGAGGGTGAAGATCCGGCCTGGGTTCGCTACACGCTTCTGAACAATAGACGTCAAGTGGCACGAATAAGACAAGGACTCCAGGGATGTTGGCTCTAGATGAAGGGGCAGTCGACGGCGTTCAGTTACGCTTCGTGCTTACGGATTTTTTTGTTAAAACGCACGAAAAATGATTGAAAATCTTAAAACTTAACCGGAGAACAATTAGTTACATTTTCAAACTTAATTTACCAAACTAGTAAAGTCAGGATACAATACCTGTACAAGAAAAAAATAACACCATGATTTTAAATATTCTCGCTTTTCTGTTGGTTTTTCTTTTCTTATTATTATTATTATTACTTATTTTAATTCATATTTATATAATTGTGCGCAAATTAATTATTCACATATTTAAAATATTACTGCCATATACTTAGTATGTATCAATTAAGTATATTAAAACAACCGCATTATCTACTACCATACACTTAAAAATTACTTGTTGTTATGTATTTAATACCCGCTTTAAGTCTTGTTAACTCAAATGCAATTTCAAGTGCAGTTCAGATTGCTAAATAATTGCAACAATTTTAAAGTTTTATATAAAATGATTTATTTAAATGTCTTGCATTTCTTTGCTCTATTATTACAGTTGTTGTTTTTAGCTGGAAGGTGTGAAAATGTATACCTACATTCCATGTATGTGTTAAAGGCACTTAAATAATAAATGCCTGTCATTGTTTGCAATACTTAGTTAAAAGTATTTGATTATACTAGTTTACGTAGCACTTTAAAAAAATAATGAAAATAAATTAATAAAAAAGTACCAGTTTATGTATACAGGGTGCCCATTTTTCTAACCTGTTGTATGGGTAACTACGTTAATATTAGAGATACAGAAACGTTTAAATTAGCAAATTGTGCAGAATTTAAAGGGAAATCTGATGCCATTTTCAAATTTTACCTACGTTATCAACTTTTTGAAATTTTTTGAAAAAACTGAAAAAGTCGATTTTTTCAAACTTGAATAATTCCGTAACCATATGAGTTAGAACGAAAATAAAAATTGGTTTTAGTAGATGTTTTTACGTAGATTTTAAATATGTTAACGAAATATTCATAGCACTCTCGATTTCCGAGTTATAGCACAAACTTGCATTTTTTTAAATGGAAGTCATATGGTCTTATTAAAAAGGTTATTTTTTTCTCGTTTCAATGATATAAGGGTTGTTATGCTTTACTTTTGTAGTTTTTCATTAAATAAGCAAAAATCATTTTACATGTTCACTGCCTACTAATAGATGGGTGTTATCCTGTGTTGATGTTCTTTTTTTTTCGATGTGACATTTAAGAGTTGTCCCTTATCGTTAGTGTAGCAAATATTAGCCAGTTACAGCGTTTTCAGTTGACACCACATTTAAGGGACAACTCCCGGGTAGATGATGTTGGTTTATAATTATTTACGTATTCCTGGACTCTCTCTTCATCTTCTTGCTTAAATTTAATTTTCAAACCTTTGGATTTTGTAAATGACTCGTATTTTTTTAAATTGGTTTCTAATAACGAAAATAATTTCTTTCTTGGTTGCCTCCTTTCCATAAATCTTTGCAAATACATTTCACTTGAATTTCTACTATTTCTATTACAAGCCTAGTAATAAAAAAGCATGCCGTTTCTTTCTTCATTAAAAAACATTGTTTTTGAAATTTAAAATAAAGTCAATCAAAAATTTTGATCAACACGAGAGAGAGATTTATACGTATAACAAACAATAAATGTTATTTGACAAACTCTGAGGTTTTGTTTTTAAAATTTGTAACTGGCTAATAACTGCTACACTAACGATAAGAGACAACTCTTAAATGTCACATCGAAAAAAAAAGAACATCAACACGGGATAACTCCCATCTATTAGTAGGCAGTGAACATATAAAATGATTTTTGCTTATTTAAAGAAAAACTACAAAAGTAAAGCATAACAACCCTTATATCATTGAAACGAGAAAAAAATAACTTTTTTAACAAGACCATAGCCAACTATGACTTCCATTTAAAAAAATGCAAGTTTGTGCTATAACTCGGAAATCGAGAGTGCTATGGAAATTTCGTTAACATATTTAAAATCTACGTAAAAACATCTATTAAGACCAATTTTTATTTTCGTTCTAACTCATATGGTTACGGAATTTGTTTGAAAAAATCGACCTTTTTCAGTTTTTTCAAAATATTTCAAAAAGTTGATGACGTAGGTCAAATTTGAAAATGGCATCAGTTTTCCCCTTAAATTCTGCACAATTTGCTAATTTAAACGTTTTTGTATCTCTAATATTAACGGAGTTACCCATACAACAGGTTAGAAAAATGGGCACCCTGTATGTTCTACCAACATAAAAAAAATGTTTATATTAACGATTATTCTATGATCAGTCATATTAAATATTTAAAATAATTTTTCAGGCAAATGCACAGACGTATAGCGAGGAGGATACACAAAGCTCATGGGCTAATTATGCAGGGTGTCCCAAATAACATTTCCAGCATGGGAATCTCGCTTATTATAAAAGGTACAGGTTTGCTTAAATTAGATGAATTATTCCTAAAGTCTGTTTTAGACTACACTATTTTTTCGTTTAAGAAAATCGTATACGATTTTCTAGTACGGTGTCAATCAGAAATTACAAATCTTGAACGAAAAATTCGTATGAAATTAGAACCTGTCCTAAATGGGTCCTATTTTACATGGGCGTGTTTTGTGGCATGGGCGCATGCGTATTCTACTGCAACTGTATCTGACCGCATGTCATTTGTGGGTTAGGTTAAGTGAAACAATCAAACGATGTTAAATACTACTTATTACCGTTATAATCCCTCACAATTTATTTTGTAGGAATAAATATGTAGAATGGAACAAGCGTTGAATATACGTTAAATTTGAAAATGATTCGCTTTCTGTTGTGATCAAATTGAACATTTTCGTACCAAAAAATAGTACAGTGTAAGAGGTTCATATTTTCCATGCTAAATTCTTGAACGAAATTTTTGTACAAAAATCGTATACGATTTTCTTGAACGAAAAAATAGTTACAAATTAGTGTAGTCTAAAACAGACTTAAGAATGAGAGGAGGTACAATCAATTTTAAAAGTACAAAATTCCTCTTACTTCAGATCTTAAAGCAAAAAATATGAAAATGTTGAATTTTTCTCTCTCATCACTTTTTTGTTTTTTCATTAGATCAATTTTATTAGTACTTCTTTAAGATACTATAATGTAGAGTGTAACTGTTATTTTAGATTATTTTTATCCCTTACCATTTTCGAAATATTACCTCTAATTTCATTGTTTCTTGAGGGCCGCGAAGTTGACTATGGAATAGGTAAATGTGCGTTTTTTGTTTTCTTTTTAATGAGATATTACTTGCTATATCTATTGTTATAAATAAATCAAAAATCAAGAAAAATCGTAATTAACCAACCATTTATCAAGCTAACTATAAAAAAGGAACAAAAAACAACTAATCAAATGTCAAATGACAGTTACCATTTGTCTGCGGTATCATTTATTTGAATTTTATAGTATTGCTGTGTAATTCGATAGTCTTTGTAGCAAATTTGTTATTATATAATTATTATGGGCACATTTATCTCTAAAAAAAAATTGACATGTTTATATGCTACATTCGTTGCCATAGAAACTGCGCAAAAACAGATAATTCTAATTCTTCATTGATTTGTTTTGGATTTTTGGTTAGTTTCTCGAAGAAACCATATTCTTTTAAATTAATTTCCAAATTTCTATAACTACGCGCACTTCGTTGCCTTCTCTCGGGATAAAACTCTAAGCTCCAAGTATGTTCGCTTAGTTTTTAATCAGTTTTTATGACAAAGAAATGCTGCATTCTCAACAAGTCAAATTTTTGGTTATTTTTAATTGTAGCCATAATTATAACAATTACTACAAAGACAAATTTATCCAGTCATGTGACATTTAGTTAGTTGTTTTTTGCGTTTATTTCCATAGATAACTTGATAAGAGATTGGTAAAATACGATCTAATAGCAAGTAATATCTAATTTTAAAGAGAGAAAAAGCACATTTCACTATTCCATAGCCAACTTCGCGGCCTATAAAAAGAAATGAAATTAGGGGTAATATCTCGAAAACGGTAAGTAATAAAAATAATCTAAAATAACATTACATTCTCAATTAAAAAGTACTCAAAAAAATGCTAGTAAAATTAATTCTTTAACGATTAAAACGAAAAAGTTGCAAGAGAAAAAACAAATTCAACGTTTTCATATTTTTTGCTATAACATCTGAAGTACGAGGAATTTTGTACTTTTAAAAATTGATTTTAAGTCCTCTCATACTTAAAATAATTCATCCAATTTAAGCAAGCCTGTATCTCTTACAATAAGCGAGATCTCCATGCTGGCAATATTATCTGGAACACCCTGTATATTAGTGTCCTTCTCTTTCTTAAGTATTTCAAAAATCAAATCAAAATACACATGTTAATGATTTTTTGTCCTTGAAGATATATTTGTTATTATCAAGATTATGGCATACCTAACTAACTTTTTAAACTATGTTCAAATACAGTAATGTCTCGGTAATCCGAATCTTCAGTGATCCGGATTCTTCAGTAATCCGGATTTGATAAATTCTCAATGGGGTACTTTGTAATCCGGATTCCTTGTGTTTTGGTAATCCGAATTGACAAGTTTCTGCAGGTTAGAACGCGTGCGGCACTCCCCGAATGTAGGACTATTATTTAGTGTATTTTGTGTACATATTTACATATCAGTGATGCCTCCAAAACGTAAGCACACTACTTTAAGTATCCATGACAAGGCAAAAATTATTGATGAATTAAATCGCGGCATTTCTGGCAAGATTTTGGCGCAAAGGTATGGAGTTGGTACTTCGACTATATCTGACATTAAAAAAAATGCAGATAGAATCAAAAGGTTAGTATTTTTATTGTACATACGTAGAAACAATAATTTAACTGATAACTTTCAGTTTTGTTGGTAAGTGCTTGACTGGCCCTGGAAAAAGGAAAACCCTTCGAAAAGCAGAATATCCTGAGATGGAAACTGAGTTATATTCTTGGTTCATTACACAAAGGAACCGGCACGTGCCGGTTTCATCAGAATTGTTGGCAACAAAAGCTAGACAGCTGTATGAAAAACATTACGATGGCGGCAGTTTTAATGCAAGCAGAGGATGGATTACAAATTTTAAAAAGCGGCATGGCGTCAGGAACCTTAAAGTATGTGGAGAAAAATTATCCAATAATCCGGATGCGGTACAGCCATTTTTAAACGTCCTGCATGATAAAATCAATGAGCTGAATTTGTCGCCATCTCAAATATATAATGCAGATGAGTCTGCTCTTTTTTAGAAAATGCTACCTGAAAGAACTCTTGTCCATTCTAAAGAGAAAACTGCTCCCGGAAGAAAAACAAGTAAGGAACGCATTACTTTTCTTCACAAATTAAATCTTCTTGTCATAGGGAAGTCTAAAAATCCTAGGGCATTCAAGAACAAAGTGTTGCCAGTTGAATACAAGCACAGCAAAGGCCTGGATGACGTCTGCACTTTTCAAGGAATGGTTCCTTAATTCATTTGTAAGGCAAGTTAAATCATTTCTGCGAAACAAAAATCTACCAGAGACAGCGTTGCTTTTAGTCGATAACGCATCTAGCCATGCATCTAGCGAAGAACTGATCAGTGAAGATAAAAAAAATTTTGTCATGTTTCTTCCTCCGAATTGCACAGCACTGATTCAACCTATGGATCAAAATGCCATACGGTTAACAAAACTGTTTTATCGAAAGAGCCTGTTGGTAAAACTTTTAACTGAGGAGAATGACGACCTTACGTATCGTTTAAAAAAAATCAACTTAAAAGATGCCGTGTGCCTTTTACATAATGCTTGGCAACAACTGTCTTCTGAGACAGTACGAAAATGTTGGAAACAGATTTTGCCTCAAAAACCCACAGAGGATTCTGAATCAGAGTACGAAGAGGAAGATTTAGTACCACTAAGCGTGGTCAAGGAAAGGATGAACGATGAAATACAGGTGATAAGCGTCATGTTAGAAAATATTGGAAATGTACCCATAACTAACACTGAAGTTAATGAATGGATTCATGGCGATGCAAATCTTTTATCGGGTGAAAATGAAGAGGATGATGAAAATTGCGACGAAGATGAAGTGGAAATTAATGTGCCGAAAATTAAACATCAAGAAGCTATTAGGTGTTTGGCTACAACTATACAATGGGCAGAGGAGAACGACATAGAGCTATCAAATGTCATTATGTTGAATAATTTAAAGGAACGTGCCTTTGAAAAATGCCAGCATGCAGTTAAACAGACACGCATTACAAGTTTTTTTAGTCCTTAATATGTTTTTCTCTTATATTTTTAATTTCTGTTTACGTTTTCATAAAGAGCTTAAGTTTTGTTTATAATTTTTTTAATAAATTCCCATCCTCAGTAATCCGGATTTTTTGATAATCCGAATTGGCCCGGTTTTAATTGATCCGGATTATCAAGACACTACTGTATAAAACTTGAAGTATGGACTTTTATAATTTTCATTTACCATAGGAAAAAATTTTATATAGATTTTATGTAAAGTTACCAAAATTAAACTCTAGACATTTAAAAGCTGTCACTTCTCAAAAATTAAGTAGATTAGCTTAATTTTCACAACGCTAGACGCTTAAGGTCTTTGTCTAATCTAAGAGTATCAAATTACTGAGATCTAATGTATAAAATAAAAAAATTTTAGTTAAACATTTTTAATTGAAGTTTTTCGGTTTTTACAGAATATATCATGAACTAAACACATTGTGAATCCTTTCAGTTTAGATTCTTAGTAGACACATTTGCTTATTTAAACAACCTTCTATATCTAGCCGTTTTCAAGATCACCTTGTTAATGTTGAAACATAGAGCCGGTATAATAATATAATATGTGTATCAAAATATTATCTGTACAGGGTGGTCCACATAGAAGCGCCACTATTGCGATCTCGTAAACGGCAAGAGCTACAAAGTAGTTTAAATTGGACAAATTGTTTCCCTTTCTGAGACCTATTTCGTGATGCTTTAATGTTTTAAAAAAAATTCCATGGCTCGCTAGATAATAAACAAAAATCAAAATGGAGATTTTTTTAATGGTTAATAACTCGGTTATACTTAATGGTATAAAAATATTTTTGGGGAATCCGTTGTAGACTATTTTACGTAATGTTAAATGGAAACATTCATTTGTTTCAATAATGTTAAAATTCCTGGCATCACAGGGCCTTTTTGATGGATTTTATTTGTTTTAATCCTTAACACGTTAAGCGCCATTTGTATCCATATGGATACAAATCATTTTTGCCAAATGGGCCACCTGTATCCATTTGGATACAACAGCCTACATTTAGATTCGGCTGCCTGTATTCTTAAACATACATGTATTACATATAACTATATCAGAAAAGGTTTAAGGATGGCCCGCTGGACCAGAAAACCTTGGTGGTCACGATTTTTTTACCCACATTGATATTAAAAAAAAAAAAAAGATTTATGATACAAATTTATTCACACACAAAAAAAAATTAAAAACTGGTTAAAATGTTATTATTTTGTTGTGAAATTTTTTTACATTACTTAAGGGCAATTTAGAAACGTTTATTTAGAAAAAAAATTGGTGGCCAGAAAAACCTACTGTTTTTTAACATGGTGGCGCTTAACGTGTTAATATCAAAATAAATACAATAAATCTTATATTATTAAAAAGAGGGGAAAATTTTTTTTTCATGGGGTCATAGCCAACTATGGTTTCTATTTGCAAGTTGCAAGTTTGTAATTTATCTAAGAATGTAAACAATATTAAAACAAATGAATGTATTTATTTAACATTGCGTAAAAAAGTATACAACTTTTTTCCCAAACATATTTTTGTACCATCAAGTATAACCGAGTTATTAACGATTTTTAAAAGATGTCCATTTTTTGTTTATTATCTAGCGCGCCATGGTTTTTTTTTTTAACATTAAAGCATTACTAAATAAGTCTCAGAAAGGGGAACAATTTGTCTAATTCAAACTTCTTTGCAGCTCGTACCGTTTACGAGATTTCAATAGTGGCCCTTGTATGTGGACCACCCTGTATATTAATCAATTTTTAGATTTTTTTGTAAAAATAAAAAATTATGTTTTAGTACTGTATGTGTAAATGATTACAACTTTAACACTTGATTGATTATATTATAACTATAAGAACCATGAAGATAACTATTTTATCACACACAAAATGACACACGGTACTTGTAAATTAAGTTATGAATAAATTTTGTTGCTATAAAATTGCTAAAAATTTTAAACATGAGACCAAAAATATTATAAACGTTGTATGTATTAAAATATATTTTAATAGACATGACAAAAATTAAAAGGGTGCCTAATATAACTTTCCTAAGGAGAAAATATTTGTAAACCCGGTACTGCACAAACAAACATTTACCGCCCCATTAGTAATACAAAAGTATATGTAACAAAAGCCAGTCAATTTGTTCATGTTCTCTAAAAATTTCCTCTTAAATCGCGCGAAAATAAAGAACGCTACGAACCTATTATAACAATGTTTAATAAGAAACAAGAAACAAAAGAAAATCAACGTGGAGAAAAGCCATTTCTTGTTAGAATTATAATTTTGTGTGTAAACAAGCAATATAAAAAACTGCGATGTGTATTTGATTTGGCCTAATTGCCTCTATTATCTTGGTCGGAATGGTAAACGAACCTTCGCCCGCCCTAATGTGAAATGAAGTTAGCTGTAAAGTTCCGTTACCAAGGCAACACAGTCCCTGCAGGTTAAAACCTTATTGGATATGTTCATCGTCCTTTTTTTCTATTTTCCGCTTTTTCTTTGCATTTACATTTTCCATCTAGGGTCCCCATTTTCCGATGCACGCTTCGCCTGGATATTGTATCAGATATTTCGAGGCGCGGATTGCCAATACCTCTAGCACTCTCTGATTGCTAGTTGGAGATTTCCCATCCACTCACATTCGCGCCTCAGTTTTACTCAATCAACTATTTTAACATCAGATTATTCAAATACCTCTGGAATAATCAAGCGTGCCTAAACGCTGTCGCAGTTATAAAATTTCGCTGTAATAACATTAAATTAATATGTAATTGCAGGACGCCAGATGCCGCAGGTCAATTAAATTATTTTTAAAAACTAAATAGATTATGGCATGTTCTGTTTCTACGGTTTTGCCTCGCTAATAATTTAATTGAAATGTTTTTAAAGTGTCGGATGTTTTAAGATGTTTTTAATTCAGTAATTACATTATTGCAACGCTACAAATATTAATTTAAAATGACTGTTCATAAGAAAAAAAAACTAAGAATACGGAAATAGCACATTAATTTAAGCAACAAATTATTTTACGTTTAATAGCGGAAAAAAACAAATATACCTATATCCTATAATATGACAATTGCATTTATAAAGGAATATAAAATCTTGATAATCTATAATAAACTCCAAAAATTATGTACATTGAATATCAAGAAGCTAGTAGATCTGGTAGATATTGCGAATTTTAATCATGATTTATACATTTACAAAAATAAAAACGTACTTAACTATGTAAATGAAACTCTTTTAAGGTGTTTTTGAGGAGATATAGTAAACTTATTTTGTTAAAAGGTTGATAACACATCAAACGCTTTTAACTAAACAGTCAAATAAGATTTATTTTTAAAAAAATGCAATAAACAACCTCAAATTAGTCCAAAACAATTTTAAAATTTTGTAATAGTCTCGTCAATCTACAGGTTTGATCCAGAAAGGCTATGTACGATACAATGTACTATCAGGATTCTGCGCAGTATCGATATCGCGTTCTAGCACAGTCTCTGATAGTTCACCGGACGGTTAATCGGCTGTTCCAACTGTAATAAAATTAATACATGAACTGAACTAGTCAATGTACTATCAAAACAGTACGAGAATGAAGGCACGTACTAGCGCTTGGATTTTTACACGCATGCGCTATTCATAACTAAAGTGAGCTCTGGTATCTATGCATCGCCCTTCAAATCCCATTTAGTACTGGATTCTTAAGGCGTTCACCCTTGCGATGCGCACAATTTTATGATACCAATAGACACAAATGTCATTTACAGTTAGGCCAGTCGTAAAAACCACCCAACAATGTCTATGCTGGCCAATACATTTATTAGTACATAGTTCACGCATGCGAATAAACCAGTTCATGTACCTGTCCATAAATTGGTTTTAAATCGCTTGTTGGAACAAACCTGTAAGGTTTCGCTGGTCCATGCACCATGGACCGCTCGCCTAGATTTACAATTGCATTTACTACTGCAAATCTACCTATGTACGTATCACATAATTATAATTGTAAATTTTAGTTAGTCTCAAACCTTTAAATCGTTTAAAAAATTATCAAATATTAGAAACAAATCAACACTATGTAAAATAAATCACTCAAATAAATAAACAATTATTTTTAATAAACTGAGGATTTAATGTTTTTTGTATTTTTTTAACATCATTGATTAAACCTTTCACAGACGTAAACAGTGCTGTGTGCTCGGTTTCCAGAAATACCAGTTTATATGCATATACTGTGCGGTTTGTCTAAAGTACGAAATAAAAGTAAGTTATTTTATTTCTTGTAACCGAATGCTTTCATTGCCACACATAAATTTGTTATTTAATATAGCATAAACAGTTAATTAACAACGTATTTATTGCACCTGTTGCTAGTGATGTATTCACTGAATTGGTAAATTCTTGCTTCAAGTTTATTTTAATTACATGCAATTCGCAATTTATTACTTTGAAAAGATTATCTTACATTTTCTTGTTATTTAAGAAAATCGCTAAAATTATTATACTAATACTTAATAGCTTTATGCCTGCACTATTTAAGTCATTTATTTGGGAATATAAAAGAGTCATTTCATTCTGACTTACCATTTTTGTGCAGATCTCTTGTCAAGAGTATTTTAAGACTCCCGTTTCTTCATCAGATGCAAGCTCAATTTTATTAAACTTTTTATAATAATATAAAGCCATTAGAAGTATATATGACAACGAATCTTATAAGAAGAAATAGTCGGGTGTCGGAATCATAAAAACTAAATTTTTTGGACGAAATCTACTTTTTTCTTTGGGGCCACCTTAAAAATAAAGTTTATGCTAAGCGGCCAAAGAATATCGAAAATTTAAAAGATCGCATTAGAAGATAGATGGGTCTATTACACCTGAAATAGTTTGGAATGTTATGAACGGGTTTAAAAACCGATTTTATTATTGCCAAGCTGTTAATGGTTCACAGTTTGAACACTTATTGTAGAGTTCTTCAAAAAAATTTAGTTTTTAGGATGTTTTTGTTAGAAATAAATACTAAACAATTAAAATAATTTGAGAGTATTTTTTGCATTTTTCTCAAAAAGTTGCTTGAGTAAGGGTACTAAAGTTTTACATCATTAAAAAGAGAAAAAATTTCTCTATTTCAATTGTTTTTCATTGCGCTTTTGTTATTCAAAAGAATAGAATTTAAATGTTTGTCTTATGATGGAAAACTAAGTACCAAACAACTTTTATTCAAAACATTTATTCCTAAAGTGGATATTTACTGAGATATATAGCATATTCCATACCTTTTCGACACACTGTATATTTATTGCAAAAAATAACCGAGATGTCGTTAATTTGGTATAAATTTTATTATTAAAGTTTGCCATGCTTTTATAAACAAGTGATGTTTGCAATTAATAAACAGCTAAACGTCATTACCAAGTAAATTCTGCAGCATCCACTACGTTTTTATCACTTGCAATGTAAATTTCCAACATAGTAAACAATAATTCAAAGTGTTCAAAAACCATGGTTACAATATCACAATAAACAGTTATAAAATACAAAATAATACACGGATTTGCTGAAAATGACGTTCAATTGTTTAATAAATGCAAAATATCACTTGTTTACGAAATCATGGCAAGCTTTTATAGGTAAAAGTTTACCAAATTAGCCATATCTCGGTTATTTTTTGCAACAAATATTAAGCTATATATTTTTGATAAGCTAAAAAATTATCTTTCATATAAATAAAGTCATAGCCAACTAGGTTTTCTGTTTAAAAAAATATAAGTTTACTTCATATCACGAAAGTCAAGGTCGCTAAAAAAGAATTTAAGTTGGTTTTTAAATTAAGCATAAAAATCTGTATAGATAAGCTTTAAACGTTTTGTTCTATTTTAATAAATAATAAAGAAGTTAAATAAATTTTTCAAAATGATGAAATTTAATTTTTCGTCTGTAATGCCAGTAGCGATATAAGAAATGTGATTGCATAGGCCCATAGGCGTTCTTTTCTAAAAACAAATTAGCCAAAGAGACCGATATCAGATTTTCGCTAACTATTACGGTAACCGAGATACCCCGTAAAACATTCGAATTTGGTCCACCCTGTACAACTCTAATTTAAAAAATGATGAAACAATTATCACAAAAACTTAAACTAAAATGTTATAGAAGTAAATTTCATTTAAATTCGAATAATACTATAATTTTGTATCTTAATCGACTATTTTATATAAAAAAAAACCTTATACTTAACGTTACCAGAAAAGATATAAACACAGGCCACGCCAAAAACACATGTATTTTGCTTGTCTGATACAATCTGCTGTTACGTATTTAAAATTAATAGGAAGATCAGGATAACGCTTTTTATTTGGGCGAGATTCGAGATAAAATGATTCATACCTACCGAAATTAGTACCGAATGCTTTTAATATAATAAAAATGTTGGAGCAAAGCGCATTAATAACGATTGTGCCATTGTTTTAGCAAACATTCTTGGTATTATAATTTAGTGTAGTCCAACTTGGAAGATTTATGAAGCACTTAGGTTACGTATATCATTAATTAACTTCACATATTCATTTTTCTTAGGGTTGCTAGTTGGTTTAATTACGTTACCGTTGCTAATACGTAAATTCGTGGTAAAACTTACGGTTTAAAACTTTTGTATTGTTTTATTTCTCACGTTATTTTATCAGCACAATAATAACAGTTGTTACAATGAACTTTTGTAATTTATCTTAGGTCGTTAGATTGCTTCCTTGTAGAAGGCTATCGCGCTAATATTAAAATAATTTCTTAGCAGTAATTTATAATCGAGGTACATTAAAAACTACTTTAATAAACAGTAGGATTATTCAAACAGTTTTTGGAGCTTTTGTTTCCTTAATTCATACAAGGTGCGTCAAATAACTGGGCAACCATAACGATCTATTTTTCGATTTCAACACCTCAAGATATGAGCCGTTTATGAAGGTAGCTTAAGTCACTTTTATGTTATTTTGAGATAATAAATGTTTTGCATTTTAAGGATTAAGTGAAATTTTACTTATATTTATTTTCTCGGTTATTTATATTTTTCTCAGTACACGTAATTTTGCACAGATTCGTCATTTTTCATTAGTATAAAGCGATAAAGTGACTTAAGCCACTTTCAAAATTAATAGTTTATAAAAACTTCGGACTTGTCCGATGTATTTTACTAATGCGATGTTTGATAAGGAGAATTTAAAAAAAATTAAGGAGTAAATTAGGGGAAAGGCCCATAATTTGGACCGCTTCTTAAATTGGACCATGGTATTATTTACTACACTTTTGTTAACAATTTGCACACTCTGTTGGTGGGCACTTGTGTCAAAATGTCTTATTTAGCATCGGTCCAAAATAAGAATCTCTATTGCTTTTATTTAACCTCAAAAAGTCGTATGCTTTTTTTTGTGGCGGTTGGTGTATAAATAAGTGAAGTTTATCTAAGCTATAAAATATTTTTGGTGAGTACATTTTAGTTGTTTTTCAGTGTACATTTTAAAGAAATCGCAACTTACTATTTGCTAATAACGGTTTTAACGATATTTGCAATAATTATTGTTTTTATCACTAAAACGTAAATGTTAGGCTGATTCCCTAAATTGGACCTTCAGAAAATTCCTTAATTGGACCGGTCCAAATTAAAGTGCAACTTTTTTTTACAAAAACGAATTAGAAGAAAAACAATGTAAAAAGGCACCAACTCGAAATTTATTTGGCTCTTTAAAATCTAAGTAAAAAAAAGACCATCTCAAAAAATTCTCAACAAGAAAAAGAAGGTAACGAAAGATTCTTCAAGTGAATCTGAAGATGAAGATTGTGTTGCATTGTATGTTTATCACCATTTTCACAATCACTTTCAGGAGAAGAGTGGGTTCACTGGGTTTCCTGCAAAAACTGGGCCCATTTAAAGTGTGTTAATGTGCGTCACAACAACTATGAATGTGTAAATTGCCAATCTGACAATGATTGATCGTTTTTGGTTATTTGAATATTTTTGTGTTGTAATAATAGTGAATATTTTTTGGAGTACAGTTCATTTTTTCTTTTTTAATAAATAGTTTTTTTTTTCATTAGAAATAATGAAAAACAGACCTGGTCCAATTTAGGAGATGGATGGTCCAAATTAAGATACCTTTTTTCTAAGGTTATTTTTATAACATTTTTTTGCAACTATTTGGGAAAGATTGTAGTCTATTTGATAAGCTTAACTGCTTATTAACAACTTAAATATGTTTATTAAGATTTTTTCTGACTTTATTTTGACCAGATTATTACTTTGCAGCTATTTTTTCTCACGTGGTCCAATATAGGGACCTTTCCTCTATATAATTTAAGTAAAATAAACGATAAAAATTTTCTGGTTTTTAAACAGGTTTATTCGTTGCAAATTTTTTTAAAAAGATCCTACATGTTTCGCAGATGGAATTTTATCTGCATCCTCAGGGCTTGTGTTCTTCTGTTTTCGCTAATCTTCTTTGTTCTTTGATTACCTTCTTGAGCTGTTCGGTGATATTTATTACCATTTTTTTGAGTGATATCCTTGAAAAATGACATTTTTGAAGTTGATTTAAATTAAATGTAGGATCTTTTTAAAAAAATTTGCAACGAATAAACCTGTTTAAAAACCAGAAAATTTTTATCGTTTATTTAACCTATCATCAAAAACAGGAGAAACCAACTATATTAATTTAAGTAATTTATATAATGTACTTCATTAGTTTACCTATTCGAGAATTTTTTCATTACCAATAATATTCAAAAAATACAAACTTAAGTAGTAAAGTAAATTTATTAGTAAATTTCGTTAGTTAAAAAATTATACTGGCAAAATTAATTGATAAAAACTAAATTTTTTAATTAAAATGCTAGCAAAATATCACACTAAAATAAGTAAAATATTTCGGTGTATATGACAATTTTATGTTTGAATCTTATTACCTGTGCTAATGAACTTTCGACATATTTTAAAACGATGTTGACGCATAAATAATTTTTTTTGACGTGTTCTTCCCTGAGCATACTTTACAGCTTAATCCTATTCCTCATATAATAAAAACCTGTTTAAAATTACGACTTGCTACCGAATTCATTTGGGTATTACAACTGACCTGTGATTTAGTACTTTTTCGGTCGGGCGCACAATTTAAACGAAAGCTATATTTCTTTAATTAGTCAGCTGAATGGATCACAACAACCTGTTGTAACTTACTTTGTACGAGATGTTTTTAAGGCTTGATAGTATTCATTTATGTTAATTGCGGATCGGATTTAATAGACTGTGCGCTCATTCTGCTTAAATAATTACTGGAAATACTCAACAACGAACAAATTATTTACTATACACACTTGAAAGTGTTTATAAACTCTTATTCGGTGTTATTATGTAGTAGAAGATTCAACCATCCTCAATTATAAAGGGTTTAATTTTACTGATAATTGGAGCCAGATGATTAATTGGCAATGGTGTGGTCAAAATACAAAATTGTTTATTTATCATTAACAGGTATAATTATTCTTAGATAAGGATAATTGACGAATTACATTTTTTAAATTGTGTTAACGTTAACAAAGCCAATTTTATACATTTTTATGGTTTTCATATAGTAATTATCTAGTGGTTAATACATTTATTTTGATATGTGATAATTAAAGTAACACCTTTTAAAGCTAGTGTCGTGAAATGATAATAAAAATTTTAGATACGACGTTATATAATTTGGCAAATAATATTTCAGGAATTTTTCATTGCAGACAAAGTGTCCATGTCCCACGAACTGAAAACGGAAAAGAAAAAGACTTCAGAATATCGCAATATCACGCTATTGTCTACAAGGCTATGGAGAACACTTACGTGTTTCACAATACAAAGTTGCACAAAGGCTTGAAGATTGATCGGGGCGCACACCCTTTCCCGGTGAGCTGCCCCGCACACCCTGCGAGTACTAACGGTTACCCTGGCAACCCAAGCTTGTGGCCATTTAAGCCCCTTTATCCTGCGGTATTCATTTTCGACAATTGAATGAGTATTCAAGGAGATAATGATATTTGCATCTTGATGATCAGTGAATCTCCTAAGTAGCTGTTTAATCTGTGTACGGATCATAATCCGATCCGCTGTTTTAAAAACTTTGCTCTCATTTACAGTTGCAAATCTGTTACACTTTGGTTTAATTGTTTTACAAGTATTCGTATCGCAAATACGCCTACTAATTTTCAATATTTAAATAATCATACACGAAGAATCTCGGTGATAAGAAAACTAGATCTGTTTCAGTAGCTACTGAATTCTTCATAGGTGACGTGATAAGTAATGTCTTACTGATTTATAATGCATATAATACATTAAAACACTTACATAATTAAGACATATGCATTAAACTAAAACGTATTTAAATTCAGTACATATATTTTTATAACTTTCATTATTCTATTATAAGTTTAATACGTTCGCCTTAAAAAAAAAAAAAATGAATCATTGCAAATAAATAATGATATTTTTAGATGACCTTCATAATTATTTTTGCCTCTTGGATTATATTTGTTTATTATTTTGGAATTCTGGAATTGACTATGTTGTGTAGGTGTTTTTTCCATGCAGTTCTACATTATTATTTTTTTGTTAATGTTGTTTACGTAGAGATCTTTACGTATTTTGCTGTTACGTTTTTTTTTAATCTTCTAGTCTATACCGGGTGATTCAGTTTGACTGTCGCACTTCAATAACTTTTTAATTGTTGAAAATAAGCCCAACAAACTTTATATTTTTGGAAACGGCGACAAGTTTTTATTAAGTGATGTGCATTTGTTATCACTACGATGACGTATGTCAAATCCGCGATAGGCAACTGTTTTTTTTTAAATTATTTAGTATACATTTTGTTGTTGATTCGGATAGAATATTTAATTTTGAAACCGACCATGTATTAAAAAAGTATGCATACATAAGATAATTTTGGGGACAAATCAGTTCAAAGTTAATTCAAATTATAGCAAACAGTCTATTTAACATAACAAAAAACGATCAAATCTTAAAAACTACACTATAACTATCAATGGAAATATTAAAAATAAATTTTTAATAAAAATTAAAGCAAATAATAAACGTCGACATAAATAATTAGATTTTAATATAGTCTAGCAGTTACAAATAGAGGGCAACTATGTTTGGAAGCAGGGGGTGGTCGCTTTGAGTACATTAAAGTCTGTTTTTTTTTTATGTGAACGTTTATTATTTGTTTTTATTCTTATTAAAAATTAATTTGTAATACATTTCCATTGATAGTTATAGAATAATTTTAAGGATTTGATCGTTTTTTGTTATGTTAAATAGACTGTTTGCTATAATTTGAATAAACTTTGAACTGATTTTTCTCGAAATTTTTTTTATGTATGCATAGTATGCATACTTTTTTAATACATGATTCAGAATTAAATTTTCTATTCGAATCAACTAAAAAATGTATACTCTGTAATTTTAAAAAAGAAAAAGTTGACTATCAAGGAATTTGACACACGTCATCGTAAAGATAACAAAATGCACATCATTTAATAGAGGATTTGTCGCTGTTCTCAAAAATATAAGGTTTGTTGGAGTTAATTTCAATAATTAAAAAGTTATAGGGGTGCGCCAGTTACACTAAATCACCCGGTATACCAATTTTAATCTTAAATATAATTTTTTTTGTAATAAACAATATTTCACTGCCATATACATAGTAGTATTGGAGTAGACACGCCCTTATTAAATTAAATTACAGTGTATTTCAGAACATTTTTCTTCAGTGTTCTTCTAATTGGTGTATTGCAGGGACTCGAACCGAACCGGAACTGGAACAATAACCGGAACGAACCGGTGCTTTTTTCATTAACCTTGAACCCGGAACTAAACTTTTTATTTAAAAAATTTACAAAACCGCAAAATCGAACCGAACCGACTGATGGGAACCGGTTGAAACCGGTTTAACCGGTTCACACAACGGTTCGGACCAATTTTTTTTTATAACAGTACATTTTTTATTTTCGTAATTTTTATTACATTTTACCAAAATGGAAAATGTCAAACATTTTAATTCATATGTATGCACTGTCATCATATTTTGCATTGAACCAGAACCAAAGTGTTGCCGGCGAACCGGCAACCAAATCAATATAAAATTAAAACCGGTGGTTCGGAACGTAAACCTTGAAATTAAAATTTTTCGAACCGGTTGCCGGAACTGAACCGTTATTCTTAGCGGTTGGGGTCCCTGATGTATTGCTATAGTTATGCTTTTACTTGATTATAACATCTTTGTATTGTGCAATGTGGCAGCCCAGGAATTTATAATTATTTACTTGTTCTATCGGTTTATTCCTCAGTATTATTTTTGCTCTCATTATTTCTTTACCTAAGAATGCCTTTTTTTCAGGAGATATTGCTAGGTTATACGTGGATAGGGTTTGGCCTAGTTGATATAATCCCAGTGCAAACTGTTTTCCGAATCCGTAGTTCGCGAATAACATTGTAAAGATAAATGTAGCTGAGTTGCAGCTATGCGTATAGTTTTTCTATTCGCTTATCCGCTTTCTCAAAGCATCGTCTACATAAATATTAAACAAAATGGGAGATAAACTATAAACTTTTCGCAGGCACCCATGTGCCATTTAGATTTAGCCACAATAGTTTTAATTAATATTACCAATTGATTCATTATCTGTAAACTTCAAACTATAATTGTTTGTATTTTGGCCTATTTGAATATAGAAAATAATTCCAATGTGCTGTGATAAATGTATTAAGGTATACATTGCTAGATAAATAAAAAACATATAGCTCCCATTAAAAATCAAACTTTTAGAAAGCCTTTGCGTTAAACAATATCTGGTTTTTGTTAAAAGAATATTCAGAATGCACAAATGTTTCGTCCAATCTGTTTGTTCAAAACGTAGCAATTATTGCTTCTGCTAAATTAACGCAAGCATTAATTACTATGATTATTTTGTTAACTTTTTTTTTAATAACTTAATTTTACGTATAACTCACCTCAAGTATGTAATTATACAATTCAATTCTAAACAACAGAATCTGAACACGTCAGTGGAGTGTGCAAATATTTCTTTTGTGAATGTAATGGCTCTGTGCCGGGTTAAAATAAGTTATGGTAATGATTCCATAGCATGTTAAATGATTGTTAAGTGATGCTGCTGTATTTTTGAATATTTTCTGAGGCATTCACATTACAATTGAATTTCAAATTGCAGGTGAGTCAGCTCAGCTTTCGTGTTTGATGACTATTATTGAACTGAAAATCTAATGCAAATATAATTTATTGCACAATTATTAAGTGTTTTCAGTTATGGTTAAAGACTACAGGAAAAATACCATCCAAGTCACAATTACATAGATTTGAGTTATCCTTAATTGGCATGAATTTTAGTAATTTTATCAAGTGCTTAAAATAAAAATAAATCAATTCTTTGCGTTAGAATGAGGAATTCAATCAACCTTAATACCGGGTGATTCAGTTTGACTGTCGCACCTCTATAACTTTTTAATTATTGAAAATAACCCCAACAAACCTTATATTATTGTAAACGGCGACAAATTCTCTAGTAAATGATGTGGATTTGTTATCTTTACGATGACGTATGTCAAATCCGCGATAAGCAACTGTTTTTTTTTTTTAAATTACATAGTATACATGTTATAGTTGATTCGGATAGAGAATTTAATTCTGAATCTGACCATGTATTAAAAAACTATGCTTACTTACATAAGAAATTTTTTGAGAAAAATCAATTCAAATTTATTCAAATCATAGCATAACAGTCTATTTAACAAAACAAAAAACGATCAAATCTTAAAATTTATACTATAACTATCAATGGAAACGTATTAAAACTTAATTATTAATCAAAATAAAAACAAATAATAAACGTTGACATAAAAACATTAGACTCTAATTTCAATCAAGTAGTTACAAATAGAGGACAGCTGTTTGGAATGTGAATACATTAAAGCCTAATTTTTTATGTGGACATTTATTATTTGTTTTTATTTTTAATAAAATTTAATTTTTAATATATTTCCATTTATAGTTACAGTATAATTTTTAAGGTTTGATCGTTTTTTCTTATGTTAAATAGACTCTGCTATGATTTGAATAAACTTTGAACTGATTTTTCTCGAAAAATTTCTCATGTAAGGATACCTTTTTAATACATAGTCAGATTCAGACTTAAATTCTCTATCCCAATCAACAAAAACATGTATATACTATGTAATTTTAAAAAAAAACAGTTTCCTATCGCGGAATTGATATACGTCATCGTAGAGATAACAAATGCACATCATTTAATAGAAAATTTGTCGCCGTTTCCAAAAATATAAGGTTTGATGGGGTTATTTTCAATAATTAAAAATTATAGGGGTGCGACAGTCAAACTGAATCACCCGGTATAAGACCTAAGTTTACAAAAAAAATATTTACAATTTCTGAACAAATAAATTCCATCAATATTTGGTGCAAAAATCAAAATCTACCCTTACCAAATGTGTGTTTGAATTCAGTCAGGCTTGAATTTATATTAAACTTCAGGTAACCTGTCTCGAAAACTGAAATTTTAATTCAGCACACTAATCTTCATGTATTATCCAGAACACAAAGTGGATTGTGAGTCGTTTCTTTAAAAAATTTCTTTTGCAGACCAAAGCTTTGGTTCGCTTTGCCTTCAAAACCACTTAAACGAGTTTGCTGTAATCTCCTTTAAAATTAAAAACACTGTTAACAAGTTTGCTTACTTTTTAATATATCTTTTTTTTATTACTTTTAAATCTAACATTGTTGAAAAAAGCAATATGAGAAACTTTGCTCGTGCATAAATTTTTCATGATATACGGTATAATGAACTGAAAATTCTTTCAAAAGCATTTAAAATTAGTTTATTTTTTCTTATTATACTTTTTATCGAAAGTAACATTTATTATTGAGTATTACTTTTTCGACTATTTTTCACATCTACTTTACGACGTATGTAAATTTTGTGCGAGTGTACGAAATTAATTTTGTACGAGATAATTATCTTTCATTTATGCACCAAGAATTAACGTTGTGTATGCATATAATGTCATGCTTTTGCCTACTTAATGGGTAGGCGGGCGTTCCACCAATTTAAATTCACTTGCGTTTTTTTCGTGAAACAAAGTTTATTACCTTGTCTTTTGTTTTGCCTTAATTACAGGATAATCATAACATCTCAGACCCACCTGAAACATATTTATCAAAAAAAAAACATTGCATTGAGCGATGTACCTAAGTAATTGAATACCACAGGTATTGTTGTATCCTTTTGTTGTACATGGAAGTGAATCATGCTTAATGTTACTATCATGATTTCACTGTATGAAAATGGATAAACATCGTTTTAAAGCTAAAACAACGTTTGAAGTTCTATCCGACAAAAATTGATACGAATTTACTTTAAGTATGTAAATGTATTCTCATTAAATTAACTTTGTGTACACACATCTTGTTTAAAAAAAGATTTTTGCACTAAAAACTTTTAAAACATAAATCGTCCATTTCTTCCTGTCTTTTGCAAGTTTTCTTCACTCTATAATTCCTAGTACCTTTACGTCATCCTCAACTTTTTTCGACAACCTTACTCTCAGACTTTTTTCCTTTATTATGTTTTTGCCTCAGTCCTCTGTCTTATCCTCAAAACATCTCATCCACCTCATCCTTTGAGCCTTGGCAACACTATTTTGGACTCTACATATAGATCACACATTTTCTTATTGCACCTCCTTTTCAATACAGGCTCCACCTACAAATATTGTTCTTAACATTTCCTTCTTCCATATTTCTACATTCATCTCCGTAGTTTTGGTAAATGATAAATGCCCACATTTTACATGCTAAAGTTAGCGTTGGCCTAGGTTACGGCCTTGTTTATTCTTTTTGTATTAAAGTTTTCAACCCTAACAAAATTAAGCAAAAAAACTACTGCGAAGACAACTTTTTTTAAACAAATGCCCTATTTTTAACTCGCATATTCTCACAACTTATCATTCAATAACCCGTTTCTTAGATATTTTTTGATTCAATTTAAATGACACTACCACAAAAACCATTATTTGTGATACATGAAATTTAATATAATAAATTCAACCTGCCGAAAATTAATTGACAGCATATTGATCAGGCAGGGAGATTATTTGGTTTTATAAGATTGGTTGTGATTTATTTTAAACAACTTTTTTTTTTAGTCTAAAGATGAAATAGTTTTGGTATTAAAATTTATAGATTTAGGTAGTGTACTGCAGTTTTTGCAATATAATGATAAGGCAAACAGCTGCGATGCAAAAACAGTAAGATATGTGTGGCAATAAAGTTGAAATAAAGACAGATTTTAAATTTAAAAGTATACTTTAGAATTTAGATAGTTAAAATGTATTTTGAATAAAATAATGAGTAAATCTAGTGATGTATAATTAATTTGTCGAATGTTTTTTACTTGGTTTATATTTAAGGAAAAAATTCGATTAGAGTCATATTTTGTTTTACAATATTTTCATACCAAGGGATATTAATAAATTTCTGACCTAGCTTAGAAGGAAACACATATCTGCAAAGTGACATTATTTTATTAAACATAATCACTTGCAAGTCTATGCTAAAAAATAATAGTTTAAGTCTTGATTGCAGTTTAAAAGAATTAAAATGTTGCGATTCTTATTTTGCTTTGAAGTAAGTATGCGAATTCGTTGGTATGTTGGTAACTATGTTTCAAGTAGATCCGTAAAAGTAGGTTTAGTCTTTGCAACTTTAATAAGGTTACTACATTTTTATAAGCTGTTTTACTCAAATATGTAAACGAGATTTTTATTAAAGTGATACTTCGTTATAGCTGCAGGCTGCAGTGCTTATAGGTTTGTTTAAACTGAATATAAACCAAGCATGAAATTAAGTAATCATGTTATATTTATTCATGATCTCCACGCTTCTTTAATGGAGAAAGTCGTTGGTTATGACTTAATATATTATGACAATAATTAACTGAGCAGTTCACTTCAGTTAGTAAAAATAAAAAGCATACCGGCTGTAACTGAGTTCTATTCTAACCTTCTAACACAGCCTTCTTTTTTTTCGTTAGTTTTGATTTTAAATAAATGAAATTTTATCATACGATACCTATGTAAGAAAAACCGGATAATTGGAGTATATATATATGTATACCATTGTTTCACTTCCGGTTTGGCCGGAAATGACCCTTACTTTGTTATTTCAAATAGAACACCTTGTATACCGGGTGTAAATGAAGTGTGGTACACCCCCTTTTTTTTCTTTAGTTTTGATTTTAGATAAATGAAAATTTAGATATATGATATGTGCAAAAAATCGGGCTTTTTGAGCCGTTGCACACATTTGTTTCACTTCCGGTTTCGCCGGAAATGACCCCAACTTTGTTATTTTAAATGGAACACCCTGTATATTTTTACATTTTTGGAAAGAGGAAGCGATTTTGGATACAAATGCACTATTTTGGTTAATTTTTTAAACAAAATTTAGTTTTATATTAAGGGTGCCATGACCTGCACAAATTGATTTTAATTATGTCAACAATTATTGTCCAAAAAACGTTTTTGTAAATTTTAAATGACATTTAGGTTACTTTAATCGACTTTGAAGGTTGCGGAATCGGTTTTTTGACAAAAAGTCAATTTTTTTAAATTAAATTTAATAAAATCTGATTTTTGATAGGAAAAAAAACATTATTCTTGAAATTACTACAATCTTGTTCATAACCATTTTTAATTAAATTTTGGAGAATACAGGCAACTTTAAAAGACAAAAAGCTATGTTCAAAGAAATCCGTGGTTCAAAAATTATAATAATTAACGATTCCAAAATATTTGTAGTTTCCAAAATTAAATGTTTTAATTTCTAGAGCACTAAATAATGAGAGAGTTGACAGCTTTAAGTTTAAAGCGAATATTAAATGAAATTTTCATTTCAAAAACGAGAAACCAAAAAAAGAGAACAAAAGTGAACATTTTTGTATGAAAAAAGAAAAAGAAAGATCAGAATAAAAAAAGAGAACATGTTCTCTTTAAAACAGATGTTCTGGCAACCCTGTGTACGTCGATTAGTGCAGCGTTTGATGATTTAGGTGCCGAAAGATTATGTAAAACGCACCGCCAAAATGTTATGTTAAATGTGGCCCCAGGTAATATTTTGAGGTCGATGAAATCTGAATAGCGTCTTTATAATACTTTTAGATAACAATCTTTATGTTAGCCCGCAATTAGCAATATTATCTGTTATCCGAGTTAAAACGATAGGCTTACTAGTAAAAGGTATAATGGTTGCTCAGCAAAATATTTTATAATGAATAGGTTAGCTGTACTAAATTTTGAATCCTCTTAAAATAATAGCTTTCCCTGAATTGCGAATTTGATGGCTTTTAGGACAATTTTAAAATCTGATTTGACAATTTTATTAGTGCTTGTTAATCGATCGAAAAATTCTTCAATGAGCAACAAAATTATTTATTGTTCTCTAGGTTTTACAATTGTTGGCTAAAACCTTATTATAAAGCTACTTTAGATTAAAATATTTATTATTGATATTTAAAGTTTTTGAAATTTTCCTTTGTAGTACCAAATATGAAAACAAAACCACAACTACTTGTATGATCAGCTTTTGTCGTGCTTTGCAAATAATTGAGGTTGGCACGATGGCCCTGGGTTGGCCCATATCGAACAAAAATAATTATTGATTTACTAAATGGATCCGTATTGTACACATCATAGTTTTCGACCTGTCCGGAACATTCTTCGCCTACACAATTCTTGGCCGCCACAATTTTTCGCCGCATACAAGCATACACAAATTTTGTTTGTAAATGTGATTGTTTTTATTTATAACGAAATTTTTACAGATTACTTTACATTGGGTTAGGTTAGGTCAATTTTGGTTAGGTTAATTTAATTTTAATTCATACTATAATAACATAAGATTTAAAATCACAACATACGCTATTTATGAAGCAATTTTTAAACATAATATTAAAAGAAGAAGTATTAATATACAAGAAACAATTTTAGGCTAATGTCAAATAATCTGTAAAAGTTACGTTATAAATAAAAACAATCACATTTATAAATAAAATTTGTGATATGCTTGTATGCGGCGAAAAATTGTGGCGGCGAAGAATTGTGTAGGCGAAGAAATGTGGGCGAAGAATTGTGGAGGCGAACAATTGTGGGCGAAGAATGTTCCTAGACCCAATTTTAAACATAATAAAGGTATTGTTTTTTAATGAAATGGGTAAATAATACTAATTCATCGTAAACAGCAGTGCCAATCCACTAATCAGACAAGGCAGTCTACCGTGCAAATTTCGTTCAAGCTCAAAAAATAACCAAAAGTCGCACTTTGTGAAGTCAAATGAACGATGCTCGAATTTTTTTATATTTTTCGTCCAAAAATATAATTTTTTAATTGTCTGCCATTTTTGTCAGAGCTTACACGACTTTCTAAGCGGTAGGAACATCAAAAAAATTAATGTAAGTTTTGTATCCTGTCACAATTCTGGGGAAAAAAATTGGTGCCCGTCTTTATTACTGAGAAGATTCAAAATTTCATGCAAAATTTTTTTTTGGAGCTTAGAACTTAGAGAGCTGATGCGGCAAAAAAAACGGTTGCCATTCAATCTTAAGTTGATGCTCTATTACCGCGTAGGTGATTATTATCATGTTCAATTATATTTTTAACAGCAGCACAGTATTTTTGTTTCTGTAACAGCTATAGAAAAACGTGCTGTTCCTTTCTGATGCTGAACAGAACTCCTTTTAAATTTCTTAAACCGGCAGTAAATTGAAGCCAAGGAAGGAAAGACTTTACTAAATGTGCAATCGAAACATTTTTTGAATTTTTAAGGCGTTATAAATGATAATTTGGAAATGTTCTGACTACTTCCATTATCTTAAGTGATTATAAAGTAGGTTACAACTAACTGGACTTTGACAATTAACGACCCAAATGTGAATTAAGGAAGTGGATAATATGAAGGTACAGTTTTTACTTTTTACAGCTTGCTAGTTTTTTTTTTTATTATCATTAATTAAAAGGTTTTTTTAATTTTAAAAGATTTTTACATGAAAAAAAGGTGGTCAAAACTTTTCCAGTCAACCCTTTCTTAGGAATTGGCTTGTAGTTATTTCAAACAATAACAGTTATCGCGAATACTAATAAGTAGCTACGAGCAGCGTTTTAAAATTTTAAAAGGCGAAGTCAGCAGTAGAACATCCATAAAAAGAAAATCGAGAATTCACATAACGCTTCGTAACAAAGCAATATTAAATTTTCTTGACACTGAATTGAAAATCAACGACACAGAACAAATTTAAAACATCTATTGTGAATACGAATAGAGCATTGATTTAAACGAAAACCGTCCATCTTTTATCTTGGAAATGGAAGAAAATGCAATAAAATCTGTCTGGTTGGTGACGTATGCGACACACGAGAGGCGGCGAGATTGGATGAGCTATCCCCGCGCTTCGCCGAGTTCCCATCCTAGTCTTGGAATCAATCAGCCAGCTGAATCCCGGGTCGCAGATTGAAAGACCTGACATTCACAGAAAGAGTGCAAAGACTTCAGAATCAGATATACCACTTTGGATTGAAGCTTTGATTGAATTTTGGATGTGGTAGATTGAGCTTAGCGCAATTTAATAAAACGAAAATGCAGAAACGCGGTTGCAAATCTAATAAACATTTATTGAGATTTCGTAGAATGTTAAAAAGATAAAAAACTGTTTTATAATTATATATCCCAAATTATGAACATTCTTTTTCCTGAATTATTTACTCTAATATACTACAGCTAACCATGCGGCAATAATTATTAACTCACGTAAAGGATAAGACTTTCAGGTCCTCCGAAAATGTTCGCAATTAACTAAAGAGTATACTCGATCAGTTTATTATTTTTCACTTGTTCTTTTTTGATTTCAAGCAACAGACATCGTGTAGTTTAGCGTTTCTTAAACTTTTTTCTTCGTGACCCACTTTTCAATCCAAAAAATTGTCTCGACCCAACAAAATTTTGGTACTTTAAAATGATAATATTAACCATTTATTACCATTCCTAACCATGGACCCGAACCAAACCCGAACTTGAACTTAAACCATACGAACCTTTTAGTTAAAAAACCACAAACTCGGAACGTACCGGTTCAAACCGCTATAAACGATTCAATTTGGATCAATTATATTTCTTAATGTCATTGCATACCGTAATCGGGGGCTACTTGGACACCATTTTATCACTTTTTTAAAGGTAATTCTGAAACTAATCGATATTTTGATTTCAAATCAATTTGATTTTACCGACAATAGCAATATACAACACCTAAATTATCCAGAGGCTCTAATTTAAATACAGTTTTTGAAAAAAAAAATTAAAAATGTGGTGACCAACTAGCCCCGGGGTTGGGGCTACTTGGTCACACTCGAAAAATTTGATAAAACCTACAATATAAATGCATTTTGTGATTATGTTACCCCAAATTTAGTTGTAACAAGTAAAAAAGTCTTTATATACATATTTTTTTGTATAATTATCAGTCATTTTATCGAACTTTGTTGATAATAAAGAGAACACAAATTTAGAACAATCATTTTTATTACAGGTTGTTTCTTTGGATAAATGAATTAAGGAAATCCTCTCCATGTTGTCTTTGAAAATACTAACTGTTTTTCCCTGTTTTTCAAGATATTTTGAAATAACAGTCCTTACATCCAGCCTAGTTAGGGGGAAACCCCAATTGGCGACAACGCCAAGTGTCTCCGTTATGGTGGCCTCCTCTTTGCCCGAAAAAACTCTTGGATGACCAACTGACCCCAAATTCTTTCCAAGAACCTTTCTAGCTAATGTTGATCGAGGCACTTTATAGGTTTTTGCTGCCAGTTTTTTTGACATTCCAGCTTGAACGGCGTATGGCATTTTCCAGATACTCGACTTTAAAATTACGATAAGGTTTGGAACCGGGAGTTCTTTCGTAATTGCGCACCATTTTTATTCAAAAGTTACCTGTCACAAACGATAAGAACATGCCAAAATCGAGAAGAAAAAACAAAGTAAAATGTAAACAAGTAAAATAATAAACAATAAGCTAGGTGACCAAGTTACCCCGGAGTGTTCAAGTAGCCCCGGTTTACCGGTATCTTTTTTTTTATTAATTTTGATTACATTTGACCAAAAATTTATGCATAATGTATACTTTTTAAAATTTCTTATCAAAAACAAATAAGGCATTAAACGGGAACCGATTGCCGAATCATTATAAATTAAAAACCGGTGGTTTGTAACGTATATCGAAAAGTTAAAATTTATCGAACCGGTAACCAGAACTGAACCGTTATTTTTTGCAGTTTGGGTCCCTATTCATAACCTTTATTATTTTTATAATTATAAAAAAACACATATTGAATTTGCTATGAAATATCAACTAAAACTCAAAATCTGATTTCGCAAAAAAAATATCTTTAAAATGAATAAAATATTATTGATTTTCGGCTTAGTTAAATAAACAAAAACTTTATTATTAGTTTCAATATGGTTTGCGACCCAAAATAAAATTTTCGCGACCCATTTTTGGGTCGCGACCCACAGTTTAAGAAACACTGAATTGTAGTTAACAGTTTAAACTGGGTAAACTATTCATTTAAAATATAAACATTAATAAATAACATTTTAACCACAATAGCAATTATATTTTTTCTCAAATGAATCGCTTTGTTGGAAAAAAAAATCTATACCGTTTCGAGACTTTTGCACCTATATATCAATCGATCTACCTACGTGGGTACCACATTTTTGAAACATATTCCTGCAAGAAGCGATGATTTTAAGAAAAAAGGTAAGTGATTTTTATGTTGTTAAAACTTGTAAATTTTATGCTCATTAATAATCCAAAGAGAACGCAGTTACAAGTATACCCATAAAGAGTTTAGTCTTAAATGGTATATTTTAATTTAGTTAAAATATTGATTAAAATATCTAAAAACGCAAACAACGTTTATTAAGTAGGAGTATTAAAATCGAGCAAACAATACGCACAAAAAATTTAATATAATGCGTAATACGTTTACACGCAAACAAAATTTAATTCTCCTCGTTACTAACAATATCATGAACTCCACAATTTCTCACGTTAATAATATTCATATATGAAAGGATAATGGCTAAAACAGAACATGGTTTAGCTATGAAACTGTATTCAACATACTTTTAACTTTAACAAACTTAACACAAGCATATCATATTACTCTGTTATCTCACACTAAGTTAGTTATTTGTTATAACAGGAAACAGGATCGTGTTTACTTCATAATGTTGACGCAAAATAATGCTCGTCGTAAACAAGATATTTATATGTTTAGTTAAAGCTAAGATTAGTCTGTTATTTCAGATCTCATACAGTTCAGATCTGAAGTAAAATTCGTTTTGTGCGATTTGTGTGGGTGATCTACAACCTCCACATAAAAGGATCACTATTGGAATCTCATTAACGGTAAGAGCTACAAAGAAGTTTAAATTAGACAAATTGTTCCCCTTTTTGGGACCTATTCAGTGATGTTTTAAAAAAGTTCTATGGGACGCTCGATAATCAACAAAAATCAAAACTGGCGTACTTTTTCAATCGTTAATAAGTCTGTTATACTTGATGGTACAAAAATATTTTTGGGAAAAAGGTTGTAGATTTTTTATGCACTGTAAAATAATAGTTATTTATGTATCAAGGTCAAAAAGTACGTTTTGGCCGAGGTGCATATTACATTTTTTGTGCGATCGAATTAAAAACAATTAAATTTTTAGTCATTTTCAAAATTATAGGTTAGAAACTACGTGACATTCTGTCACTGACAGATGACGGCGTGTGTACTGCATTACCGGCCCTCTCCTTAGCAACGGCCGTAAAAGTTACTTTTTCGGCCGTTGCTAAGGGTAACGGCCTGAAAAGTAACTTTTACGGCCGTTGCTAAGGATAGGGCCGGTAATGCAGTACCTACTTTATGGTTGCTAACGCGTCCGTCAAACAGCTGTTTCTAGTACGATCGCACAAAAAAACATTTATTTGTTTCAGCATTGTTTAAATTCTTGACTCTCTGTAGCTTCATAGGGACTTTTTGATGAATTTTATTTGTTTTGAGCCTTAATATCAAAATAGATACAATAAAGTTTATATTATTCAAAAAAGAGAAAAAAATGCCTTTTCATGAAGCCATAGCCAACTATAGTATCCATTTAAAAATGCACGTTATTAAGTCTAAACAATATTGAAACAAATAAATGTTGTCATTTTACAGTGTGTAAAAAAATCTACAACTCTTTACCGAAAAATATTTATGTAGGTACCATCAAGTACAGGTATAACCGAGTTATTAACGATTTAAACAATACTTTCTTCATACTACGTATGGCGAAAGTAAAAATATCCACTATTTATTTTTGTTTATTATCTAGCATGCCATGAAACTTTTTTGAAACCATTAAAGCATCACTGAATAGGTCTTAAAAAGGGAAACAATTTTTCTACTTTAAACTTCTTTGTAGTTCTTCTATGTGGAGAGTGATCCACATAGAAGAGAGTATGTATATCTGCATGTATATCTTTTTTTTCGTTTTCGTACAAATTATTTGCCCTAGAGTGTTTTAAATTTTATCAGTTTTAGCTGTGTAATTAATAAATGTAGAAAGCAAATATATTTTAGACATTAAAAAACTATTTCTTAATTATTTTTCATAGCAATAAGCATGTTTCTAAAAAGAATTATGATTAAAAAAAGCTGTTCATCAACAATTCTTACTTTTTGTAGAACGAATAAAGCAAATTTATCGACTGGCAACGTCATTTGTGTGGAAAAGATAATAAATAGCTTCATTTGGGTATCTTTTTGGAAGAAATTTTTTATAAGATGCAGTTTTATCGTTGAAATTCAAGGTATAAATTTTAGTTAGCAACCTTTATCATTAATTATTAATTATGTACAGTGCATGTAAACATGACGCGTACATAAAACTCCACAAGTTTTACTCGCGCCAAATGATGACCTTTTTTTATCACGTTTATTAAGTGCCTTGATGTATTTGACACCTTTTTACTGATAATTAAAACACGAATTTTAAAATTGTAGCTAAAAAACGAATTTGCCTGTAGTTTTCAGGTGCCGACGCTCGCCACCCCCATGAGATTTCGAATGCTGACGCCGGCAGACGCTATCCGACGCTCCACTAAGAAAATGACTGCACGGAAATAACTTTGCGTTCGTTAGCGGCGCTCAGTATTAATTTCTTGGCCTCCCCGACCTGGCATCTTGTCCAAGTCTTGGAAGCGCAAGCGCTTCTTATTCCATTAGCCCCTCTCCAAGTTAGCGGCGTCAATTACGACTAATTGACTGCCGGCAGTCGGTTACTCGGTCGATGAAAAAGTTGGACAAGATCAGGGATAATGAAAGTTAAGAAGAAGTTCAATGTTCCAACCCATAATACGTCATCAAATTGCATTTCAAGGGGTGCTTTCCGCTTCGCCAGTTAATTAGGTAATGAAATTATTCTGTAGAATTGTTACTTGAAAGCTTCTATCGTTTGGAGCTACTTGTGATCAGTAAAAAGAAAAGCTAACAATAAGTGCATCTTATAAGTAACCTAGCTTCTTTGCAAATTTAGTTGTATCTGCATGACACCAAGATGTTAACGATGCAATCCTAAAAATAAAAAGGCAATTGTCGATCAGATTTTATTGAATTGAGGTGTTCGAAAAAATACATGTTGAGTGATCCGTAGTTTTTCAAGGATGATTCACATACTCTTTAATGTTTTACTTGGCCATCGGTTTCAACCATTCTCTGGATATGTCCGTACCATTTAAATATTTTGGTTTCAATGGTCTCTATTATATCTGTATCAATTCCCGCATATCCCCATCCCTGGGATAAACCCTTCTATAAGCAATAAAGAACGATAATAGGAAGCAAATTTACCTATTTTACAATGTCCAAGTGTGATTTATACATTAATATCGTGGAAATAATGTTGAAGGATCATTTTGTTGTTATGCCATTAAGCATTGTAAGATGAATGGTTGGTTTTGTGAGTAAGGGACTGAAGATAATCAAATAAATAGTAGGTATCTACAGATAGTAGATACTAAAATGGGTCTCATAGTAAACACACTTTTCTTAGTTTATTAATAACAAATATATGCGTAATGACAAAAATTACTATAAATGAGTTACTGCATATCTTGTACAATGTACCGTTACTACATAAATTAAATTTGTCGAATTTTTAATTTTACTGGCAGAAAAACAGCAACACCACAGTACAAAAACTCGATACATATCTCTTCCTTAAAAAAATCTTCAAAGCAATAAACAACCGACACGTATCTCTTTGCATATCTTAATAACTATTACTTCTTCTAACGAAAATAATTACACGCCTGTCTATGTCGTTACCGCTCCACTATAAATTCATGATATTATACCTAAAATGAAATTAGGAAATGGGCCACTTCTTTGTAATTAAAAAATACTTATGTAAATGAAATAGTAACTTATTACCGCACTACGCTGATTTTGAATGGACGTTGATTTATTTAACACTCGCTGGATTCGTAAGCATTCCGGTGTTCGAAATTGTTTAGATAGCGACACTGTTGCTAGAAGAAAATTATATATGCAACTCTATTATCATAATCGTGCAATTAAAACTGCATTAATCACTTCACTAATCCCTAATTAATGTATTAAGTAGAGATTTGTTTCATATACAGAGTGTCCAGGATAAAAATGAAAAGCATGGCAATCTCATTGCTATTCTTCTTCTTCCTAGAACGGTTGCGACCATTGGCATGATTTCCACTTTGTCTAATGCTTTTGAAAAAAATGATCTTGTACACCAGGGGTGTCAAACTCAATGGCTAACTTGGGTCATACAAACAAGGTTTAACTTTAGGTGGGCCGCAAAAAAAAATAATTTTTGTTTAATAACAGCAAAAGAAGAGTATAATTAAAAAACGTTTAGCGAATTCTACCTATCTTATTTTTATTCTGCGTCGGTTTGTTATTTTATTATACATTATTGTGTGCCGATATATTGGCCGGGTCGCAAAAATATTCGTTGCGGGCCGCATGCGGCCCGCGGGCCGCGAGTTTGACACCCCTGTTGAACACTATCCATACTACTGTAAATTTTTTTTAGCTATAGGGTTTTTCTATGCTTTGGTCTTGCTTTCCATTAGTTTTTTTTTCCTGGATGGCGATATACGAAAGTTGGTACACGCTGTTTCTGATGACATGGCCAAAATACTCAAGCGTTCCTTACTTTATACTGTTAAGTATTTCTATTTGCTTGTTCAGTCTCCTTAACTCTTCCACATTTGTCAGTGTTATTTTTAATATTCTGAGAAAGGCGAACATTTTTAAAGCTTTTTTTTTTAACGTGGCTAAATATATTGCTAATTGTTGGCGTACCAAATAAATGTTTCACTTGCCACCTCTTTAAGACCCCAAAAAAATCATGAAATTTTTCCGACTCCGTATCTCTTATAATAAGCAACATCACCACGCTATTTATCCTTATAGTAAACACCCTGTATATTTCTTACTACGATTAGTGAGTTACTTAGCTGTCGGTAAAACGGAAGCTGAAACTGGCATGTATGTAGAGGTACTGTGTAATTAAAATACTATTTAATAACTTCTAACGTTGTAATTAAATATAAATAGTTTTTTAATTCTACTTTATGGTAATTAAATGTTAAGTAACTTATTTTAATGAGCGCCATGTAGCTTACCTATTTCCTTTTCTAAAATACTTTACTTCGTTGTTGAGCGTTGTTATGCAAATAATGATTTGTTTCTGAAGTTAATGTTAATTAAACTAGCGTTGAATACGTCCAATTAAAATAAAGATTAATAAATTTGCTTCCGATAATAAACAAAATCTTATTTGTTCTACTATAATCGTGTCCGAAACATTATTTGCTCACAATTCTTCGCCCACAATTCTTCGCTTCCACAATTTAAAAAATAAGTTAACAATCAAATGTGAGCTTGTTGGGTATATTATAATAGGGGTGTAGGAACATTCTTCGCCCACAATTCTTCGCCGCTACAATTCTTCGCTCGCACAATTCTTCGCCGCCACAATTCTTCGCTGCCACAATTCTTCGCCGCCACAATTCTTCGCCGCCACAAATCTTCGCCGTCACAATTTTTCGCCGCATACAAGCATATCACAAATTTTGTTTGTAAATGTAATTGTTTTCATTTATAACGTAATTTTTACAGATTATTTTACATTAGTTTAGGTTAGGTCAGGTTAGGTTAGGTTAATTAAATTTTTATTCTTACTGTAATAACATAAACAAGATTAAAAAACACAACATACGCTATTTATGTAGCAATTTTTAAACATAATATTAAAAGAAGAAGTATTAATACACAAGAAACAACTCTAGGCTAATGCAAAATAATCTGTAAAAATTACGTTTTAAATAAAAATAATCACATTTACAAACAAAATTTGTGATATGCTTGCATGCGGCGAAAAATTGTGGCGGCGAAGAAATGTGGAGGCCAAGAATTGTGGCCGAAAAATGGTGGGCGAAGAATTGTGGGCGAAGAATTGTGGGCGAAGAATTGTGGGCGAAGAATGTTCCTAGACCCTTATTATAATATACCCAACAAGCTCACATTTTATTGTTAATTTATTTAAAAAAAAAAAAAAATTACTTACTACTTTGAATCATCATTTCCTTTTAATCGTTCTGGCCACAGCATCACACTAGCAGTTAATAGATTCAACCTGAGCAGCTCTGTAACAAAAGAGCGAATTTTAATTGGTTAAAGACTTGGTAACTAGCAACAGTAATTAAAAATGTATTTAAAAACCTAATTGTTAATGTCAGTCAATAAATGCCGAGGATCGCTCAAAAACCATTACCAAAAACACGTTTTGATTTACTGAAATAGAGTACTCAAAGTTAAGTTAAAGAATGTTAAGGGTTTATAGAACTAACCATACCAAAAAAAAAGGTTTAGATGAATATTTTTGGAGTTGTTTTTTACGTTATTAACTTACGACTCTTTATCATATGTAGAATGAAACAAAATGTGTGAAATTGGCTATACTCGTAACATTAGCTTTTAAATTTTAAGAGGTATATTCCTTATATTACTATCATATCAATAAGTCAGGCTTTTAGCATCAACTTTTTATAAAGGTCTGGTTGGGGATTGCAGGAGATTGACTTAGGTCAAATTAAGTTATCAAATAGACTGAATGGTGTGGATACCAACTATATTTAAAAGAATTTACCCAAACTTTAAGTAAATGAGCACTTTGCCCTAAAACCACAATTGTGGTTTTTGCCTGATTGGACCACACCTCATTTTCAACTAATTATAAGACAATTCCCTGAAAAACATTTTGTGAAAATTGATTTTCAAAATCCCCTTTCTTATATTCTATAGATTTTCTCATTTACGTGAGTATACCCAATAAGTTTTGCTTAATTTTTTTTTTTAAATAAATAAAAAGAAAGATTTGCAACTAATGGAGAAAGCCTAATGATAATTCAAGCTCTACCAGACTTTTTGAAAGAGAGTGCAATTCCATAAGAATTAGATCCGAAATCTGTGTCTAAACTGATACATCTTGTGATGCTGATAAGTTCTACCTAACAATGTCACATGGCATAGACGAGTAATAGTCTTACGTTTATAATTTAACCATTGTGAATCTTTTTATGTATGGATTTACAGGTGTATCTTCGTATGAACATTTTTCTTCCTTTAGTGAGTTCAACATGCCCTTAAAAGTGTCGACTCTTTTTCTTTACACTTTATTTACTGAACACCTTGAACGAATATTATTCAAGAATCGATTTTAGAAACATTTCCAGAGCTAAATGTGCCAGTTTAAGGTACACTAATGCCAAATGCCGCATGCAACGTGCAAATTTTGAACATGCAACTCACATTCCGTGTTAGGATTCTTAAGATCATGACACGTTCTGATCTAAATGTCTGTATAATTGCTAGGGGCGTGCAAAATGAATAAACTGTGACAAATATCGTGCAAGCTTATTAATGGCGAGTCGGTCGTCATATTTTACATGCGATCAATATTGCAAAACTGGCGTGTTTAAAGTACGATTTAAATTATATACAATAAACATGTGAGCTCACGTACAACCAATTTTAAATCACGTACGTTTTGTTGCATGCTGCTAAAAGACACAGTCGACCTAATATTACTGCTTAATTATAGCTATATTTTGTTAATAGTTACAATGGTTCAAAATTATGCAACCTTGATATTTACTTGTAGCAATTGTTATGGGTAGACTAGGATGTAACTCGTAAGCCCAAAGCTACCCGCGATTAGAGCAGAGTCGTAAATACAGCCAAAATAAAACTGAAGTATAAAAAAACTTTAAAAAAAATTAATAAATAAATCCTGAATAAATGTGATTTTATATTTGCTTAAAATGGTAAACATATTATTGAAAAATTATGATAAAAATCAGCTTTGGGCAGTTCTTTATCTAGTTGGCCATAATATTACACCTATATTTTTGAAAAAGATAAGGTTTTAAAGAGAAAACAGATACCACTTGTGAAGTTTGCGTGAAGGCAAGTCTAATACTCGTATAAAAATAATTGGCTTCTACACAATAAATTAATCGTTACGAAAAAATTGGCACAAGCGTGTATGATACATACCCGTTCCACCTATTACAAAGAACAAAAAACAAATATTATTCTGTAATAATTGTAAATCACAGACGTATCATGGAATACAAAAAACAAATAACACAATCTAAAAACATTAACCTGTTACAGTAATTGAACTAACTCAACCATACGAGAAACTTATTTTCAATAGATCGTAAATAAAGTTAATTATATTTGTATAAAACGGACATTACATTACAACCATATCCTTAACGTTGTGCTTACGTGAGAGTTAAAAACTAATAACAATTTACTCTTCAACGAAATTACCATAACGAGTAACCTTGGGAGGCAATCAATTGCCTGGCAGCGGTAATGATAATTACATCTCTTGGCTTATACCAAGAGGACATGCGATGATGCACAATGCATGGACCAGGGGGTTTTTAAATTAAAGGTGCTTTTACATAATTCACTTTGGATATTGGGTATATCAGATAAATGGATCGTTCAAAGTGAATAAAAAGTGATTTGTATACGCAAGACAGTCGCTTGAGGGGGGGCGGGCAACTTAAATGTTCTACCAGGGTGTCTGATCAAATGGTAGTTACATATACAAAAGTAAAGTGAAAAGTCCAAAAATCCCAGTGAGACATCAAATATTTCCTAATGCGTTATTTAATGGGTTTATTGGCAAGTTCTTTACGTGTTACAAATTTTCTTTAAAATAAATACAGGGTTCTCGTTTTTCGAGGGCCACTATAGGGATCTTGTAAGTTACGACTTCGGTTAAATTAGGGCAAAGTTGTATATTCAGGTACTCAATAATTTGACACAAACAGAACTTATCTAGCTTTTTTGGATTTTGAAATATAGGGAAAAAAGTAAAAAAGTAGATTTTGTTTTTTGCCCGTAACTTTTTATTTGACGTCGAATTTCATTTCTGTAAAAACTTTTTCACGGCCACTTTTTGTAAGGAATCAAAATTCCCAATTATATTTTCCATGCGACGTTACGCTTTTTTTAAACTATCATCAGGTCAATTTTTTTATGGACGCTATATCTGATTTTAAAGCCAATATTTAAAACATTTTATTATAAATCCGACAATGCATAACCCTTACCACTTTTTTGGAACTATTGTTAAAAATGGCAAAAACATTATTTTATTTCGTTCTAAGTTAGTTCTTGGTTGGGTGTCCGTGCATGGATGGCATAGCTGTTTTTTTCCCTTTAATAAATAAATAAATACCTACCTATTTTCGTTTTGTGTTAAATCTTTCATCAAATCCCTTTAATAGTAATTTCATGCGGTTTAATTACCTGTTTCCAAGAAAAAAGCGACAAAACAATGATTTACTCGTACCATGCCGATTAGGAATTTATCAAAATAAAATATTTGTTTTTGCCAATTTTAACAACAGTTGTTTCAAAAAAGTGCCAAGTGTTATTAATTGTCTAATTCAGAATAAAATGCTTCACAAATTGGCGTTAAAATAAGATATAGCATCCATAAGAAAAAATTGATTTTTTGATTCCTTGCAAAAAGTGGCCAAGAAAAAGTTTTAGCAAAAATGAAATTCGACATCAAATTAAAAAGTTATGGGCAAAAAAAAACACTTTTTCCTTTTTCCTCTATATCTCAAAAATAAAAAAGCTAGATAAGTTCTGCTTGCGTCAATTTATTAAGCACCTGAATATACAACAGCCCTAATTTAACCGAAGTCGTAACTCTTACCGTTTACGAGATCCCCATAGTGGCCCTCGAAACACGAGAACCCTGTATGTGGGTTTGACGAAAAACAAAGGTGCATTTCATGACGACAATGTACCGGTTGATAGATCCCTAATTGCAACATTTGAAATTAAATAAATTGGCTTCTAATTGATTCCCCATGTGTTGTAGTTTCCCGAATTGGTCCCCACCGAATTGTATTGACCTGAAAAATTCGTTTTCGAAAATGCGATTATGCATAATCTATTTATAATAACCAACACAATGAAATTGTTGATGCAAGACAATCACCCACAATGATCCCTGTAAACGCTACTTTATATACATTATCCTCCAAGGAACATCTAATTTCAGTCCATTTATCTGCTGTTACGTGTATTAAAGCAATTTTTATTCTGTGGAAATAAAAAGTGCCACAAGTTCATTTCCCAAATTAAAATAGAATAGTAACTTACATTATTATATTCGCTAAGGAGTTGATACATTTGTTATTTGCATGTTAGCGTGCAATTAGATATCGAAAACAATAAAACTTATTTTTTCCTATCGTGTCGTGTACAATAAACGCAAGAGAAAGTGATCTAAACCACTTAATATCACACGATATCAACATTTAGAAGAATTTGGTTGTTACCTATATTAATCAGCATTAACGGATTTTACATCCTTATAATATTTTCATGAATATTAATATTTGGAGTCGTTCCCGTTTCACAAAATTATTAAAATCGAAATAATGTCTAGGAGTAACAAACATTCCTGGATTTTTGTTTTTTAAAGTCCCTGGAATATTAATATGGTCGAGACTCAGAAACCCTTATAACTAACGATTGACTTATTGCCTCATAAAGATCTTTGAAACCTAAGCGGTTTAGCAAGGAATCTTGAAAAGTATAAAACATCATGAACGTCAATAGGCAATTATTAATTATTACGGCTTGAAATGCAAAGATTTATTAACTCTTAACTTATAAAACCAGTTAGTAGTTCACTGTCACCGTGTCATAGTTCTTTTTAAAAAATACAGATTGTGCAACGCCAGTTCCATGTCATGTCATCATTGTTGAGTCGTCCGTTGGCATTAAAGTAGTCGTGCTCACTACCCACTTGTGAAGAAAATTATATTTATTCAGTTCACAATCAATAATTATCTCGAATGCAGATAGCATACAGAACTTATGCGACATTTTTGCAGTGTTTGGCAGAAAATATAAAATTGATGACCGATGATAATTAATCAACATACATTAATCAATATTAATCAATAATAATTATCAAGGTAGCATATCCACAAAGGAAGCAAGAAGCCAATAAAGTTTATGACGAGGAGCAGGAGGGTATATCATTAGTTATATATGTCGTAGGCATAATGTGAAATCCGGCATTTTATAAAACGCCTAGGCACAAAATTATTAGCTTGATTTTTATTATTTATTTTTTAAAAAAACTTTAACCAACCTTTAACCTGACCCTCTACTACTGACCAAATGAATGAGGGTCAGGTTAAAGGTTGGTTAAAGCTTTTTTTTTGTATGAATACAAATGTATGGGTCTAAGAAAAAGTCATCATTTGCTCGTTTTGCCGGCTTTTTATAAAATGCCTAGGCGTTTTATAAAATGCCGGATTTCACATTATGCCTACGACATATACATTACAGAAGTGTATTACGTTTATTTGCTACAATTAACTTTAAAGCTATATTTGCATTCGTGTGGTATTCATTGAGATAATAATATTCTATAAAATATGGCAATCAAAACGATAAATTTTTTCATATACTTTACTATATTATCCATTAATTACAAATGTACGAGTAATTAAAAGATATGTCTAAAGTGAGCATTTCCAACAGTACTAATTACCACATTAAGAAACTAACGTTCAGCGAAAAATATTTTATCTTTATTATTGCTAAAATATGCTTAGCTTCAAAATAAATGAGTAAAACTAATGACTAGCGTACTTCAACTTTCTCATAAGTAAATTTACAAATTATCTAACAATTACATCAAATTTTATTTTACTCTGAATTAGTAAGATGTTAATAACGCTAATTTTAAACTAGGCGCCAAGGAAATCTTAATTTTGGAACAAATATGTAAGGTCATAAAGAAATTATCTGTAAGAATCCGGCTAAGATTTTTTTATAATATCCGTAAATGAATATCTGAAATGTTCCCACAAGCCGTACAGAATTCGTCTGCTTAGCATATTCTTTGTAACAAAGGTGGTCTTACATACAAATAAGTTCAGGGTAAGAATACTCATCCGCTAAGAGTCTGCATACCTTTTGATCATGATCTCAACAGTATAGACTATATGGTATAACTAGATAAAAAATAATAAAACGGTAACACGCTTTACTTGATAGAACAAAAGTTCTTAACATGATTATAACAACACAAACAGTAAAATTTTACTTCGATATAATTTGACAGTGCCAATGATGAATCCAATATAAATACAGTAGAATTACAATATTGACGGAAATTTATGAGAAAGTTTTCGAAAATATTATTCGAATATTACGTAATCTTAGCCAAACATTTTGTGGCTAAATGGAACTCTCCTGTGCTTAGTATGGTGAACATAAGAAGCATTTAGTAACAATAAATAACGTCTTAATATTTAAAATATTTTTGAATTGTGGTCGCTTTGTGCTTTCAATTCTGTTAAACTTACTTGTAGGTGCATAGGTAGGTATGCGTAGAAATAAATTCAAAATTTTATTTAGTAAAACCAAGCAGTTGGTATGATGCAATTTATGTGGCGTCTCCTACATTACTGCAATATGTCGAAAAAGAGATACTTACAATGAATAACATACAAATGCATGTAGGCTGATAAGCCGGGAATAAATATCGGATATGTAAATTACTAACACACATGCAACAAGCTCAAGGATACCTAACATCGTCTTTGGTTACATGGGAACTGCCGTGCATAGAAATTGATTGATTCAGCAGAATGCATAATGAATTTGCATTGAACTTTTCGATTTTTTACCCTAGTATTCGATGTACGGTAGCGTTAAATCAGCATATTTCGTTTAGTGTTAGCTTGAAAGGGTTAAGGGTTGACTGCATACGTCCCTTGTTTCATTCCTCTTGGGTTGATTTATGAAATGCGTTCGGCTGTTATTCAAATGCGCTTTCTGTGAGGAAGTATTTCATACGACGGCCACCTGCGACGCGGGGCTTAGTCCCACGAACCCTTTACCACGGACATCTTACACAGCTTCCGTTGGTAATAGAAAAATGCAAAACTTTTTAATTATTCCTAGGGAAACGAAAGGTAAAATCAAGCGCTTATAAAACATAATCACACAACAAACAAAGGACACGTCAATATTATATTGCAATATATACAGTAAGTATAAAAAGTAACGTAACGGATCAATCGTCTTTACAAAACTTTACAAAAAAAAAAGTTTTAAATAAAAGACCTTCAATTATTCCCAACTATACACAGTGTTTTGTTTTTGCGCACCTATACATCACTTTGTTTTTTTAAATAAAATACCCAGTATATTTTATAATTTTGAAACAGAAAAATGAATTCTCTTTTAACAACATATAATTTTTATGTATCTAAAATCAGTCGTTTTTGGGTTATTTAAGTTTTTATTAAAATATTGACAAAAACAGGAGTCCAAAAAATAATGATATTCTACAACTTGGCTATGTCAGGGCGAATTCCTTTGAAACTTTGGATGATAATAGTGTCATAGTGATTTTTAAATATTTCAAATGTCAAACTAATACATAGAGTGTTTCTTATGCCATTCAGTCAAATTTTGAACACGAATAAGTCAGTTTTTTCAAATGGAACACCCTATATATATTATTACATTTTCTTATTGATAAGGCAAATATCTTCAAGAACTATTAAAGGTTATAATTATGTCTAAAATCAGTATGTCTCGAGTTATTGCGGTTTTCTTTATAATGTATGGATACAAACACGGTATTTAATAGCATTAAATTAGTAGGCTTTGAAAATATCTCGAAATATTGTTTTAAATGTCTATTTTCATTTTTTTACTGTATTTTACGTTGTGGTTTTTAATTAATTTTAAAACAAATAAAAATTTGATACAATTTTTTTTTTGTTAAAAAAAGGCATACAAATTATGTATTTATTTTTGGGACTACAGTAGAAAAGGCAACTAGAAAATCGTGTATTATATATTTAAATGAACATGACTAATCAAAGTCATGTTACTGAAAATTTTTTGTTTATAGAAGCAGTAGATAGTTAATATTAACAATATCAATAGTTTTTGAAATATTAGGTGTGCACGTCAGGTATATTTATAAACGTAATGATGCAATATGCGTTCTAAGCAGGTATTTTTGTCATATTAGCCGCAAAAATAAAACTCTTAAGCAGATCAAACTTTAATTTTTTTTAACTTTTTTCTTTTTTTCATTTATTTATAATCTGGTAAAACTCTCAGTTTAAAGCCCTTAAGATCAAAATATAATTGTATTTGACACAAATTTTCGAGATTTTTTAAAGCCTACCAGTTTATGCTTTTAAATATTGTGTTTGTATCCGTTAATTATCAAGAAAACAGCAATAACTCCAGAAGTACTGATTTTAGACATAATTGACCTTAAATAGTTTGAAGACAATTAAATACATTATTAATAAGAAAATGTAAAAATACATAGGGCGTTTCGTTTAAAAAAAACCGACTTAATCGTATTTGAAGTTTGACTAAGTGGACTGGGTATAAGGAACACCCTGTAAATTATTTTAAAATTTAATTTAGTCAGCAATCACTATGACACTATTGTCCTACAAAGTTTTAAAGGAATTCGTTCTGGCATAGCCAAGTTGTAAAATTTCATTTTTTTTGTTTTGTTAATATTTGTATAAAAACTTAATTAACTTAAAAAGGACTGATTTTAGATACATAAAACCTATATGTTTTTAAACTTTACTTATAAAAATTATAAAATATACTGGTCATGGATCATAAAATACAAAGTGTTTATTATCATTAATAGGAATAATGAGGTCTTCGGACATTTCACTTAGTATTTTTAAAATAACTTAGTATATTAGGAGTATACAGGTCAGCAAATCCATAATTATGCCATTTTCAAAATAAATGTATTTGCACTTCTGTTAAACAACAATTTTTTTTTGACGAAACTTGTTTCCATTTTAAAAGATATTGCAAGTAAAATGTTTACATAAAAATACCATACATTTTTGTAATCGTTAATAGTTTTAACTGATTTTTCTTAAGAAGTTTCTTATGGTGCCTGTCCACGTGAGAGTAAACAACTCTCGATAGCAACGTCGCCAAGGATACAGCCAATCGCGAGTTACTCTCAGGGGCTGTATCCTTGGCGACGCTGCTATCGAGAGTAGTTTACTCTCACGTGGACAGGCACTATTAGGCCGCTTTCTAAATAAACGGTTCATACGTATTAATCTACTCCACAAAAAATAGGCTTTAATATTTTAAAAAAACACATTTTGTTAGCATTCAGTAAGTTATTAAAGTATTCTTCCATATAGCAAATTTTTAAAAACCTAAATTATACAGGAATAATGATTATTAATAAAAGTAATTATAAATTCATTAGTTCATTGCTGCTAGGGATTATGTAATTGACTTATTATCACCTTGTATACACTTATAAGCATCGAATAATAGTTATTAAAACACCACACCTATTAAATTATGAAGAAATATTTAATCTCTACTACAAACGAACTAACAGAGTTGTTTTAAATGACAATATTTTTAAGTTATTGAATAAGAAATATTTTTTTCCTGCTAGTTAAAAATTATTTCACGGCTTTTGAAGCAAGAACCAGCAATTGAAATAACTTTTTTAGACAAAATTTTTGTTAAATTTTTCAGCAACCAATATTTACCGTGAAATAAAAATTTGGAACAAAATAAAATAGCATGGAAAATGTAAAACTACTTGTTGAGATCTGGTAGTCAACCTTTTTATTTCTTGTGGGCGACATGTTCAATTTTACTAATAGCAGTTAATAAATTTTTTGATGAACACAAAATTTTTAAAACATGTACAGATAGACAGGGTGATTTGACTAAAATCGTTTTATGGGGCCAAATATTTTGGCTATTAACGAAGTTACAAGAAAATAAATATTATTGTCTTGAATTTATGAAAGAAATCTGTTAGTAAAATCTAGAATCAAATATATCTGCACACGTTTTAAAAAGATTACAGTAATTATATTTTATATTTATCACAAGATTCTTCAAAATTCAACATGACGCCAAATAGAAATAAAAAAAAATTCATCATTGAATCTCAAACACTAAGCCGACTGGGTTCATTTTTGATGATGCCAGGTGATTAAGACTTTTGTCTAACTTTGGCATTCCAGTTTTTAATATCTGATGTGGATTATAAGGAAGCCATAAAGAAAACACAAGAAAATTACGTTTTTCTACTCATGTATATCATTTTCTCACTACTTACCCTAAAATGCCTAATTTACATTGGTATAGTAGCTAATGCAAGTAACTAAATCAAGTAACTAAATTTAGCTACTTGCACCGTGTAGACAGTTTTGTTTAGTACTTGCGCAAGTAAACAATTTAGTGACTTTTTGAGTAAAGTAAATAGAAATCATTACTATTTACTTGAAGACTATACTTCATTTATTGTCAAATACTAAACAATTTCCTTAAATTGCGTGTAGACCACGTATATATTGTGTAAACACTCACTAAACCAAAATTTTGGCAAGTTTTGCTACTTGATTAGTGACTTGCTTTAGCTACTTGATTTAGTAACTTGCTTTAGCTACTATACCAATGTAAATTAGGCATAAATGAAAGTTTTACTTTCGTCTTTAGTGGCCAATATAATGTCACTGTCAATGTCAAAATCAAATTGTAAAATTTACGATGTTTTTTAACTTAAACTCATAATAAACTAAATTGCGTTAATATTCTTATTAAATAATTTAATTTTAATGTAGCATTTTATAGAAAAGCGTAAGAAGGGTACAAAAATTAGTATTAAATATATTTCGTTTGCAGGTTATAATTTTATTTATGTTAATATCAGTGTGGTGGTGTCGCGATGGAAATGAAATGATTAATTAATACTTTATACATATCTAAAAATTATTGTTATTTAGTTCGTTTGTATTAACTTTCGTTCTATAATTTTAAATTCGTAGAAAAAATTGCATTTACGACTCGAGATGAAATCAGTTTTTTTCGTTCGGGAGATTTGCTCATTTTAAAACATTCACCCTGAATATGTATCTGATATTTTATGTATGGGTTATAAATCACTAATCACAGCTAATAAAAAATTAATTTTCGTTTGGAAGTAAATATTAATTGCCTGTTATTAATAAGTTAATAGAACCGATCGCCAAATTATTCAAAGAGTTAATTACTCACATGATTGGCAACGACGGGATTTTTTTTGTGTATAAACTTGTCCAGCAATGGTTAATTGCGGGTTACAACTGCTCTGTCGTGTGTAGCTGTTTTGAATTACGATATCCTGTTAAATGCCAGCTTTTTTTTCTGTTGAGTTTGATTATTATTTATACAACAAACAGGTAGAACTACCCAATTACAGTCAAAGTGTTTTTATACTTTATAGAACGTGTATACAAGAAGTTTGATGACAAAGATTTTTATTATTGTTGCACGGTAATTGAAGCTTGTTATATCCATTTTGCTTCAATACGCAAGCATTTTCGAAAAATCGTAAATTGGCAGTGCACGTATTCTTACTCATTTGTTTCGTATGAAATGATCGCCTTTTATTTCGTTTTTAAAATTGACAGTTTTATGAAAAACAAACATGTTACATTAGCTGTCAATATAGTTTTTAAAAAACAATTCATGTAAATAGGGTTTTGCTGTCAGTTAATTGAATTTAAAAAATATATATAGCGAAGAATTTACGTGATAGAACGACCGATAAGAAGTATTTTTTTTATGGATTGATATAAGAGGAGTGTTTTTAATATTCGTAGAATTAGAATGGGATAGAAAGCAAGGATGGGAAGTCGGTATTTTTTAAAACCTACCCCGACTCCTTTCATTAAATAAAAAACGTCATAAGTATATACAAACTACAATGAAAGCCGGGTCGGGTCGTAAGTGTATTTTATGATGATGAACAGAAATAATTTTTTAAATAAAAATATTAAATTTTCAACAATTCTGTTAAATCACGGTTATCTATCATACAACCCGGGTTTGAGAGGTTGTATCCGAACCGCGTTATAAGCGACTTCCATTGTATTTGGTATTTTACTGAAAGTAATATAATACTGTAATCGTATTCCAGGACTGTTAATTGTTAAATTTAAAACATTAACTTATTACAGATTCATAATAACCATGCAAATTTTAATGTGAAAGTATTAAAGTTACATATTTTTAAGGAATCACTTTTCTGCTTGTATTTTCCTTAAAACCTGGAGTATTTATACGCATGCTTGATTTAGTTCAAAAGTTTCTGGTAAAATGGATATTTGTTTATAGTACGCACCATAAGTTTTCAACATTTTGTGTTATGAAACATTAATTTGTTGAAAAATGTAAAGAATAATAACAGATAGAAATAGGTAGGTACGCAATAAATAAAATAAAACATCTTCAATTCCGCACCATTTTCACAGTTAAATGTGACAGAAACTCAACAGATGTAGTTAGTTTTTGAAATTAAAAATGTTGTATTTTTTGTACTTTTTATGCGCAACATTTAGCAAAAATTGTGTTCACTATAATACGAGAGATTTTCGGTAATCAACGGAAATTATGGACTAGGTGGCCTCCACTACTGCGCAAATGCGTGCCAATTTACAAAACTTATTTGCAAAACCCCCTCGTTATACATCGACGTAACTATCAATTTCTTATTTTCTAGGGTTAATTAAACAAAACAAAATTATTCATTAGAGAAGGTTTAACATAAGAACCATATTTCTACATACCTTGACCTTAAAAATTTCAAAAAAGACACTATAGGCTTTTGTAAACCGTCATATGTCACCATGAGCTAAGATATGGTTGGCTCTGTAGCTAACCCTGCCGTGTATCACACGAATCATGCGTTTTGTATTCTTGCGCTGTCTATAAACCTTATCCAGTCAAGTATTTTTTGCAGATAAAAATTGGACGTTAACAGACAAAACTAGTTTGTATTACTGTAATCATTCCCATTTTCCGTTTAAAAAAAGCTATTGACTTCGTTATTTTGTTTTAAATTTTTCATACTATTATAATCCTCGAAAAAAAATTAAATTAAATAAAACGAGAATCGGTAGTTTTTCCGACCTCTCAAAAAAGCCCCGACTCCTCGACTTCAGAATCCGACTCCTCGACTTCCGACTCCGACTCCCTATCCCTGGTAGAAAGAGACTGAAAGGTTCAATTTCTGTAATTTAAATTTTTAATATATTCTTTTGGAACATGTCTATATTTATTGGATCTTTCGTTAATTTTTTTTTAGACCTTCACAAAACAATGTTCCGATTTGCCTTCATAATGTTCATTTATTGCTGCTTACAATGACTCATCATCGGCAAAATGCTTTCCACAGAGGTATTTTTGCAAATAAGAAAACAGGTAAAAATATCCGGTAACAATCCTGTTAATAACGTGTACTGGAATTGCTCCACACGGCTCCAAACTGCTTGCAACACTGAGATTTTTGTTCATGCGGTGCAAGATTACTCCAAGTTTTAGTCGACCATTTTCCATGAGGACAGCTTCGACTTTTATGACTATTTTAAGTGTTAGGACATCACTTGGTCTATCACCGCAATCATCGCCTTCTAATGATTCTCCACCGCTGGGTCGGATAAAAGGGTGTGCAGTGTGCACCACACACGGCCCCGCACCTAGACCAGCCCCGCGCTAGCCGTTTAAGGATTGCGGGGCCGTGTGCGAAAATAAATGCGGGGTCGAGTCAAAGTTTCACCAGCCTGATTTTTAGTAGCATTTTACTTTAACTTAGTCCCCCTTTATCAAAATATCCGGCCCCGCATTTATTTTCGCACACGGCCCCGCGAACCCTAGGACCGGCTCTGCTCCACCGTGTTTAAATAAACTTGACCACTTATTAACAACGATTTTATTAGAAAAAGCATCCCCATAAACTGCTTGAATTTAATTCAGTACTTTTGCCACGCTTTTTTTCTTGTGTATTATTGCTTTAAAAAAATTACGCTGGACTTATTTAAAATAAAATCTTGGAAAATAATAACAGATTTTTCATTCTTGATGAATTTAGCATGAACAAATTAAGGGTTAGTAAAAATTGTAGAAATGTTTTGTGCTCTAAAGTCATTTGCATCAAACACATGCGTGTCTGCAATTATAGGAGACCAGACTCGTACAAGGTTTTTTTTGATTAATAAAATATTATGGAAATATGCGAAACGAGAGTGGCATTCCGAAATTGCAGACAACAAATTCTGTTGGTTTTTCGGAATTTCTAGCGTCCTTATTATATTGGCAATCTCATAGCTGTCTTTCGTATTCCCCCGTTTGTTGCTTTCTTATTAAAATCAATCTCCGCAAGCAACGCGTCTGACAGAGGCGGTATGAGCCGTCAAATCAACCTACCCGCTGCCGGTATTACCGCTTATATTTACATTAAACCTGTATTGTGAGATTGAGTTTTGAAACAAAGCGAATTTTAATATTCGTTGGATCTTATGCATAAAGAATCTGTTATAGCGAAATACCTGTACTTCGCAGAAGTTTAAGTGAAATGAAACTGTTCAACATATTGCCTTCAATATTGTTTTCTCAACCCAAGCGTTGATATTAAAATGTTTTCTGAATATTCGGTCCTGAACAATGTACAATATTTAAAACACGTTAATAACAGCTTTGCTTGTATACTCTCAAAGAAACGGGACGATCGTCGATTTTAATATTTCACAATTTTGTCATTCACTTCGTTTATAAATGTTTGCTTAACTAAAATGATGTTTTTATTAACAATTTTGAAATTATTATGTCTTATCAATGTTTAAAAATGTTACTTTTTAACAGGCCCGGACTGGCCATCTGGCAGCTCTGGTAAATGCCAGAAAGGCCGCTGCTTGAATGAGCTAGTCAGAGCCGGCCCGAGCTACGGGCTTAGTAAGTCTGGCGCTGAAGTATGAGCGCAAAAAGTATGATAAAATGTGCCATTATAACATCTGCCGGTAAAGAATCTTAATGCTTTTCTGGGGCTCCGCAATACGCAATAGTCCCGATATTATCTGAAATCTGACGCCTAGCTATAGATGGCGTGTGCATGGGTAAATAGTAGTTTCATAATCTGCTTATTTTATAAAACACATTGTTTAACAAACAGATTCATAATAAATATATTGATACGAGTTTATTAAGTCTGTGTAAGTGTTTACCATATAAAGCTTATAGTGGGTCATAAAACTTGATGCATGGTCTAAAACTAATTTTAAGATGAAAAAATATCAATGAAAACTCATATGACACTAGATTTTAGCGATTTTAGAAATATTCGCAAGCGTAAAGTGATCCTATTTTAAGTTTTATAAAAATTTCAAGGGAAAACGATATTTTATATTTAGTAGGGGAGACCGGGGATAAAAGTAACACGGGTAGGTTGTAACAGTGCCTATAGTTTCTTTAATTTTTGTTTTATATCGCCCTAAACGCTTTAGCATTGGTCATTTACATTCACTTCCCTACCTACATTGCTAGTTTTCATCTGTCATAGAGGTTAACTTTTTGCCAGCCAGAGTCACTATTTTCCGCCTAAAAGTTACTGCGTTGTCTCATCCGTTGAGTAACTTTTAGGCCATCTCTAAAATAGGAACAAAAAAGTACCTATATTATTTTGTTCTAAATTTAGTTGGCTATTGGTGGATGCAATACAATTTGACGTTAAAATCGTGGTTAATTGTGGATTCCCTGAAATTTTTTTTGTGTACACTTGGGGTCAAAAGTAAATGTTACAACCAACCCCAATCAATGTTTTCACTTGCAAATGTTCACTCAGCACATAATTGGTGGCTTTCTTCGTAGATGAGAATATGCAAGAGTTGTCGGAATAATTTTCCAGTTTGTTGTATCTTTTTGATTCGCATTTTTAAATATGTAGGTACTTATAATCTTGGCAAACCTGGTAACTGCAGTCCCAAATTATTAAATTATAAAACTCAGTATATAATATCGGTTTAATGATGGAAATGTATGGTAAGCTAAATCATTTCTTAAAAAGCATTTTAAATTATAAAACCTATGTAAATTGGTAAGATCTGGTACTTTTGGTTTTCCTACCAGCCGCTATTGTTTTTATTCTATTACCTTAATATTTATAACGTAATATAAACAAAGCTTTAACCAACCCAACTTAACCTGACCCTCTTTTACTGATTTAATGAATGACGGTCAGTTTAAGGGCGGTTAGATTTTTTTTAAATAAAACAAACAGTTATTATGATCCAGTATAAATTTAATAATTTGGGACAGCCCTTACCTGGTATGCCATACTGTTCACTTATCATTTTGTATTGTACCAAAGATTTTTTTTTTATTTTTTCATTTTGCTAATATGTAGGTATTTTTGAATAAAATATTAATTTTGTTGATGAATACTAATATATGTACCCACTACTTATGAGCTGTGTAAATTATTTTGCCGTTACAACTTACCCCAATCATTGTTACTTTTAGCCCCAACGTTGAGGTTGAAAGTAACAGTTGTCTTACTAAAGAAATTTTTTTTTTCGAACAGTTGCTTTACGAAACACACGAAATAAATATCTTGGAAGCAAGACAAATGTCCAATCTATCATTAAACCAATTTGGATGTAAAAAATTTGCAATAATCTATGAGAAATTAAATAAAAACAAAAAAATGTTACTTTTATCCCCGGTCTCCCCTACCTACATTTCTTTTAAAATTAAATCACGTAAATTTTTTTAACGTTGCATAATATAATTTGCGTCATCTTAAAGGTAATCATTTATAAAATTTACCTGAATTTCCGCCAGTTACTATCGCAGTTTTCCCAATTAAACAAACTTTACTAACACATCGTCTTATAGTTAACAAACAAAAAAATGTTACTTTTATCCCCGGTCTCCCCTACCTATTGTTTTTGAATTCTGATCAAGTTTTTTTTAACCCTTTTAAAATTCTTAAAATAAGGGCACTTTACTCTCGCGAATATTTCAAAAATCTCTAAAATCTAGTAATCTTAAAATTAGTTTGAACTAAAGCACCAACTTTTATCAAGAATTTAAAAAAAAATTCATAAAAAACTTTTCCATTTGTTGTATACTTTTTGAATGACGCTGTATAGAGAATATAATGTAGCGTAATAAATAAATAAATTAGTTGTGAAAAGGGAAAATAGTCTAGTTTCTTAAAAAACTCAAAAATAACAATTCGTGAATTTTTGATTTTTAAAATTTAAGTCAATAATTTTAGATTTTTTAAATAAAAATCAAATTTTGTCCATGCCTGGCTATGGGCCTCTATAATCTTAATGTCAGGGCCGGTTTCCTTCCCAGTCCGTCACTGCATTTTAAGACACACTTCGAACCAATATTTTTTTTTAAACTGAGTATATTTTTCTTCTTATACCATCTTTTATCAAAGGTGGCTATCATAATAGCTATTTTTATTTTACTGGCAACATTTTTAAAGCGATCAAGAGAGATATTCAAACCATTTTTTCAAGTTGCATATCAAAACATCTTCTCCTACCAAGATATTTTGCCTTTATTTTTTAAAATTTAATTTTAATTTACCTTGAGACAAACCGAAAAAACAAATATTTGTGAAACAACGGAACTGCTGCCATTAGTTATCAACGTTGTTACGCTTAATTTTAAAATTTGGTAACACATGATTTTGTTTCATAACTTTATACATTAACTTGTGTATTAATTATGTTTAATCAAAAATCATATATCTTTTTTTTTCTAAGGATCTTGTCTATTTAACAATAATTAGCTTTTAAAAGCTACTGTCAAAGGGAAATGTCTAGCATTTCTTTATAAAAAGCCTACTTAAGTGATTTTTAATAAAACTAAGTTCTACAATTTAAGTGTGTATTCATTAACTCTTATGTAATTTAATTACAGCGGATCTTGTGACAATACTATCAATTATTATTATTTTGGTTGATGTTGTTTGAAAACTTTGCTGTAAAAATAACTTTAAGACGGTATGTTTTGTCTTAGTGTTGGAAGCTTTGTTTCTTATGTAATTTAAGACAGATTATTTTAGCAATACGTCGATGACACTTATTTTTATATAACCACAAACCCAGATTAAAAAAAAAAAACTTCCTAAATTTTTGAATATATACCTTAAGTTATCATTTAGAATGGTGTATTAATAATATTGCTATGGTGGCTATTTCTTTACTACGCTTTTTCAAACTGTTATTTTATAATAATGAGGTGTTTTAAAATAAATTACAAAAATATTCTCAAAACGCAAACTTTCATTGCCCTTCGTAGAAAAACATATTTTGTTTAAACTAGCATTTGTTTTATATTTTTCTTTATTTGCTGCTCTGTAGCATAACTCAAATTTTGTCTACTTTTTCCTTTAATTTTCAAGCTTTCGTGTTTTTAAACAACGAGAAATACTCAGAATATAGCTTAAACTCCGTCAAGGATAATTAAATTCCATTGCACTTGTCAATTATGATAATTCGTAAGAGGAATTATACTTAAATACAATTGTGACCGCAAGGGGGCAGGAGCTATCATGCCACACTAGCGCCAAGCGGTGACGGAATCGGATCACACTAAGAACATGGTTACGTACAACGTAGCGCTCTGTAATCAAGCTAGATCCAGGGGTTGGTAAAATGTTAAAAAATCAGGATGCGTATAACGAAAATAGTGAGTTCCCTAAGAACTTGCAAACATTATCCGAATATTTGTATTTATTTTGTTCTTGAAGAATGAATGTAAAATTGCTTATATTCTTTAAACAAAAAATCACGGAATTTTATTACTTTGATTTCTTTAGCTATTAGGATTTAAATTAAAATTAACAATTAAATATGGCAAAAATGGAAGATTTAAAAAATAATTTGTTGAACAAAATTAGAATTGTGTTTGTTTTAGTACAAATTGTCACACAGTTTGTATTATTTATGATGAAGAAGATTTTTTTAGTCGTTTTTTTAGTAGCACAGATAAAAAACCAAACAATTTATTAATTCAATAAAGTTTTCTCATTCAAAAACTCACTCCAGACACAAACAAGAACTAATTAAACTTTTGCGTTAATAAAGCTACGCAGTCGATAAAATTAAGTTAAGAATCTGCAACTAGAAAATTAATCATAAAATTTTCAAGAGATCTGAAATATTAATAATGGTTTTCAACAGTTACTCATATGAAACTGCAACAACAAATCAATTAAGAAAGCAAATAATTTATCGCCCCTTCAAGAAAACTGTATGAGTAGGCCTTCACAAAGAAATAACTAATTAACAAATAAATTGGATTACAAGTCTTGGGTTTGGGCTTAATCTTTTTATTTGTATCATTGAAGATACGAAATATCTTCAGTAGTTGTTTTTAAGCTAATGTTAATTACCATAGACAAACCTCGAAGATGTACGAAAAAAATTATAATTATACAGGGTGGTCCTATTCTGGACCTATTCTGGACCTATTCTGTGATGATTTTATGTTTTGAAAAATTCCATGGCACACTAGATAATAAACAAAATCAAAATGACCATTTGTTTTTTAAATCGTTAATAACTCGGTTACACTTTATGGTACTATTTTTGGGAAATAGTCTTAAATTTTCTTATGTACCGTAAACATTAATTTGTTTCAATATTCTTTAAATTCATGGTACTCTATAGCTTCATAGGAAAATTTATTTGTTTTGAGCCTTAATATCAAAATAAATACATTAAACCTTATATTATTAAAAAGAGGGGAAAAAAATATTTTTCATGAGGTCATAGCCAACTATGGTTTCCATTTACAAAACGTTTGTAATTTATCTAACAATTTAAACAATATTGAAACCAATAAATATTTTCATTTTACAGTGTGTAAAAAATCTACACCTTTTTCCCCAAAAATATTTTTGTACCAAGTATAAACGAATTATAAATGATTTTTAAAAAATGGCCATTTTGATTTTTCCTTTTAATATAGCATGCCATGGAAATTTTTTAAAACATTAAAGCATCACTGAATAGGTCTCGGAAAGGGGAACAATTTGTCTCTAATTTAAACTTCTATGTAGCTCTTACCGTTTACGAGATCCCAATAATGGCTCTTCTATGTGGATTACCCTGTATAATTATAATTTTTTCGTTCATTTGCAGGGTTTGTCTATCGTAATTAACATTAGCTATATGGACCACCCTGTATATATACAGGGTGCCCATTTTTCTAACCTGTTGTATGGGTAACTCCGTTAATGTTAAAGATACAGAAACGTTTAAATTAGCAAATTTGTGCAGAATTTAAAGGGAAATCTGATGCCATTTTCAAATTAGACCTACGTCATCAACTTTTTGAAATATTGCGGAAAAAAAACAAAAAACCAAACTTGAATATATCCGTAAGCATATGAGCTAGTACAAAAATAAAAATTATCCTTTATAGATGTTTTTACGTAGATTTTAAATATGTTAACGAAATTTTCATAGCACTCTCGATTTCTGAGTTATAACACAAACTTGCATTTTTTTTAAATAAAAGTCATGGTTGGCTGTGATCTTATCTTTCTCGTTTCAATTATATAAGGTTTGTTATACTTTTCATTTGTAGTTGCTTTTTTTTAACCAAAAATCATTTTACATGTTCACTACCTACTAATATATGGGAGTTATCCGGTGTTAATATTTTTTTTTTCGATGTGACAATTAAGAGTTGTCTCTTCTTGTTAGTGTAGCAGTTTGTCTGCTTAAATTTGCTAATTTAAACGTTTCGTTTCTTTATTATTAACGGAGTTACTCCTACAACAGGTTAGAAAAATGGGCACGCTGTATACAGGGTGGTGCTTTTTTCAATGCTCACCATTGCTATCTTGGAAACGGTAAGATATACAAGGTCGGTTAAATTAGAGAAAAGTTGCACATTTTTATGACGATTAAGAGCCTGAAAGGAAATCTTGGATATTTTGATTCGTTTTTGATTTATTACAAAAAAACTGAAAAATGTGATTTTAGAAAAATATTAGTATCTTCCCTACCATTGACGCTTTTTCATTTAAACTTGGTAACTTTATGTTTGTTGACCGTCCTGGGTTTGATGACATCAACAGAAATTTTCTATGCCTTCTAGATTTCAAGTTGCGATAGTCAACTTTTTTATTTCTTATGGCCGCCATATTGGATTTTTACACCATCAGACAGACAAAAAAATTAGCTTTTCAGATTGGTAACCAACATACCTTTCTTCTTTCAAAAAACTTGTTGAAATTTGAAAATTTGTGTAAATAATTCATAAAATCGAGAATGATTTGGAAAACAATTGAAACTATGATATAAATAAAAGCTACAGAACATTTTATTGGTTTAATGATAACGAAATTAAGATTGTTGGAAACATATTTAGAAGGTATGATAGGCGAATTGCCATTATTAACAATTCAAAATCATCAGTAGTTTCAGCAAGAAGGAGCTGGTCCTCACAACGCAACGTCCGCTTTGTAAAAGGATATTAATTTAGATGTACGCTTTCAAAATTCATGACTTGGTACGTTTGGTCCTGTTCATTGGCCTCCGCGATCGCCATGTTCAACGCCTATGGATTACTTTTACATTGATGTTGTTTATGCAACCCTAACGGAAAATATTGAACTTCTTCGCCGTAAAATCAAAAATGCTTTCGACTCTATTTCGAGACAAACTATCCTAAAGGCAGTGGACGAAATGAATTTGAGGACTAACCACCACATCATACATAACGGTGCGCACTTTAAACAATTTAAACAATTAATTATCTGTTGTTTTAAACTTATTGTCTTTTCGTTATTTTATTAGACCTATAAAATGTTGTGTCACTTTTATTTATGTTATAATTTCAATTGTTTTTCAGAACACTCACGATTTTATAGATTATTTATACAAATTTTCAAATTTCAACAAGTTTTTTGAAAGAAGAAAGGTATGTTGGTTACCAATCTGAAAAGCTAATTTTTTTATCTGTCTGATGGTGTAAAAATCCAATATGGCGGCCATAAGAAATAAAAAAGTTGACTATCGCAACTTGAAATCTAGAAGGCTTAGAAAATTTCTGTTGACGTCATCAAACCCAGGACGGTCAAAAATATAAAGTTACCAAGTTTAAATGAAATAGCATCAATAGTAGGGAAGATAATAATATTTTTCTAAAATCACATTTTTCAGTTTTTTTGTAATAAATAAAAAACGAATCAAAATATCCAGGATTTCTTTTCAGATTCTTAATCGTCATAAAAATGTGCAACTTTTCTTTAATTTAACCGACTTTGTATATCTTACCGTTTCCAAGATAGCAATGGTGAGCATCGAAAAAAGCACCACCCTGTATACCTATAAACTGTTCTGGATTAACTGAATTTATACGATTCATTTTCGTAACTTTAAAAATTTAGAGTCGTAATGTTTTGTAAAATAATTGCACTTAAAATTTAAACAGTGTAACAATATTATTGCAAAAATGTTCCCTTTAAAAATATGGTAGAATTTAAAAATCTTTGTGTTGTCACAATCTTTGTTTATTTGTTTCGTAAGCATATACAACGATGTTTAAACGATAACTTCACGATTTACTCCATGAATCACTCAAACATTAATAAACAAGTACCTTATACATCGTGTTAGCCTTGTAGATGCACTTTTTTAAAGTGCCATTTGATAATGATGAGGAAATGTCGTCAAAGTAGCACGACAGCTTGTCTTAACAGAATAAATTATGCCTGGAAATCTACGTCATTTATTTATTTCGTATTTCTTAGACATAATTTTAATCAGGTATTCATAAAAAAATAATTGCAGCTACAAATGAGCTAAGCAAGTGATTTTAATACAGTAGTGGTTTCACTCTAAAAACTTAAATAATTAAAAATAGGTACAGATACATTTATATTTATATTATTGTTGGATACTGCAACATTTTTTTAAATCTTTCAACACATATGAAGACAAGTAAAGACACAACGAAAAATTAACCCTCTATTGCAAAGTTTAGACGAAGTTTTCAATTGAAATATTTTTTATCAAATAGTGCAGAAAGCAAATTTACAGCAGATGGAAGCAACTTATCGGAATTAAATTTGATGCTAAAAACTACCACGTTTTTTCAAAAATCTGTTTTCTAATCTTAATCGTTTAAACTATTTTGTAATTTTTTTCATCGTAATTATTAATTCTGTTCCATTCCTTGTCCCTGATTTTAGACAAATAAGTAGCTCGTGATCTCATTTGGTAGCTTTTACGACATATTATGTTTTTGTTCCTCTGTTGCTTGTAGTAAAATTCCTAAACACTCTGGCGCCCAATTAAAAAAAAGAACTGAATAATTTTGATATAATTTATTGTTGCTCACTCAAGCAATTTCATGTGGTATAATTCTCGCGGACGAAAGTCGTTTCTTAATTTTTCATAACCGAAATACAATAAGCCGATGTAATTAAATTCAAAATAAATTTTAAATAAAAATTTTGACTTGTATAAAAAAGATTATACAGCAAGAGCTCATTTTTTACGAATTCTAAACGCTTTGACGGTATATCAACCTTCTTGACTGTATCTCCCTTGATCAGCGTTAAAACAGCCAACATTTTCAACATAACTGTTTTGCTGAGAATGTAAGACATTTTTTTTATTTGCTTCACCTGTCTATTGTCTGTTAGTAGCTGCCTCGTGTCATACTCAAACCTGTGAATATTTATTTGGATAAAAAGTATGTAAATAACTTTTAATCTCTGAAAGTATTAATTTTTTAACACTTTATTTCTTATTTAAGCGAGTACTTTATGCTCCAACTATTCTACAGTTATTAAACACCCTATTTATGTTACATTTGTTAACATATCATTAATAAAATAGTGTTTCAAACATTAATTACCCCTATATCTTTGTACAATGTATCGTCACTTGGCAACAGATTGTAAACTTTAAGCGAAATTATGTAAAAGTACATATTTTATGCTGGTAGATTATATTTTGTGGTCAATTAACCGAATAATATGGCAGCAGCTTCAGTATCGTAGTAAAAATGTTAAGGTATTTAAATGTGCAATGTACAAATTCAGAAACATCACTCAAAAATGCAATGTTTAAAATAAAAATAGCAATTTAAATAGATTTCTAAAAGCTAACATTGGGTACAGTTTTTAGTTTCATGATTGGTTGTTAAAAAATATTGTATTTAAACTTTAAACACACGCCTTTACCTGAATGCTGGCCACGCCACTAGTACAATAATTATAAACCTAATCTTTTTCGTTAGTTTTTAATGTTAAGACACATGTTACATGAATAATAATCATGTTTGCGTACTTAAAAGTATTAAAACAAAAAATTATAAAAAAATTAAGTAGAAGCAATTAAATATCTTTTCAAGATTTTTATCAATTTTAATGAGGATATTGTATAATGTTTATGATTACTCGTTGGTGTATTTTCGCACACAAACGCCAACACATGATCCAGTATTTAAAAAAAACAACAAAAGAATTTAAAAAATTGTTTAAAAAACTGGGTATAACGCCAAAGATTTGGTCTGCAAACAAATGGAAAAAAAGAAAGGTAATAAAGATTGTTTTGGAGATGTGTTTTAAGGTAATATCCAGTAGTGGAAAGAAAAATAATTTTAAAACAAAAGTTTAGAAAACCTGTCGTTAAAAAATAAAAGTGAGGTAGAAGAAAAAATTGATAAGCGACTGCCAAAGAAAGCAGAAGAGCTGTAGCTTTAACTAAGACGCTAAAATCAAAGGAAATGTCCAGAAAAGTAATATTAAGAACTTATTATGCAGTCATTCGTCCATCACTTAATAATGAAAACGAAAGGTTGATTCTTAATAAACACCAAGTGACGAAATTGGAAGGATGGACAAGAATAATTATCAGGAGAGTATATGGAGGCATAAAAAACGGAGACTTGTGAAGAAGAACCACCAAGTCATTGCAAGAATGCAAAGATTACGAAGAATAGAACATTATTAATGCATGAAAAAATAACAAAGATTTTCTAGAAACTGAAGTGTGTCTAGGCACGAAGATAAAAAAAGGCCGACTGCGCGAAGAGATGGATGGAGACGGTAACAGAAGATCTTAGGTATCTCCAGATCTAGAAAGTAAAAAGCTTTCAAAGAACACAAAGACACAAAGAAGTGGGAAAGAATTATTAAACTATTGGCTTTTAAAACCTGTAGCGCTGTTTAATACATTAATATCTAGATTAATTATTGCAATTAAACTGTTATGAAAAAACAATTGTATCTGTACTATCTGCCGCGATTCGAAATAAATTAATCAAAAATCAACTTCTTAAAATGCATTACAATATCAGAAAAAAATATGTAATACAATTAAATAAATCCCAATGTTCTCTTAGATTTAGCAAGGATGTCTTTTAATATAATCAGCTTATAAACTCTCTTAAAAATTTACAGTTACTTAGCTCTTAATAATTTTTCCAATAATTAATAAATTCTGAACATTCAACAGTTTTAGCGACAGAGCTGTTACAATAATTTTCAACTATAAGATTGCAATCAAGAGTGACATCATGATAAATGACGCTTCACTAAAGTCGTCCATCATTTGGCTCGTTCTAAAAATACTACGAACGTCCCGTTTTAAGATAAACTAACGCTTGTGTAATAGCAATATAAACTAATGAGTGCTAAAACGTTATTAATTTTAATCGTTGGAAGCTGCGTTCACAATTTTAGCGCTAATGGGGATAAACGATTTTTTAATTCTGTGGTATTTTATGAAAGTAAAAGCTGATATTGTCAAAGCAAAATAATGGTTTTTCGTCGAAAAACAATAAAACACAGTTAGACAAATGCTATAGCGAGCGTGTTTTGTTTAGTCAATCACAACGATTTTGTAACAAATTATCAATAAATTGAAACTCATTTTTCTCGAACATTTTCTTATGTATGTTTATTATTTTAATGCACTTTCTGATTTAGAATCAAATTCTCTACTCGAAAAAAGTATACCATGTAATTTTTTAAGAAAACTTGATTCTCGCCAGATTGACATTTCATTGTCGAAATAACATTTTAACGTCATTCGATAGAGAATTTGCTGCGATTTAAAAAAAAAAAACAGTTTTTGGGGGTTCCTCTTAAAAGAACAAAGTTATGGAGGTACGACAGTCATACTGAATCACCCAGTATATTAGCATTAGTTTTTCGTTAAAACTTTGTGGACGTACTTCGACTATAAAACATAAATAAAGATTCATTTTTTTACAATTTATATTGTACCTACTTCGAATGATAAAGTTCATGAACAAAACATTAAAAACTTTGAACAGCCATAAAAAAAATATTTTCAACATGTTTCTGAACGAATTAGAAGTCGTTATGCTTTACATACAATGCTGTTTAATGTTTTTAAAAACAAATTAGCTCATGGCAAAATTTTTAAGTTTTTAACAAAAAAAGTTCTAAGGGTATAACACTTTGAAGAACTACAAAAAAATCTTTTTAATTGGATTCCGAACGAATAATTAGTTGTTATTTATTGCATTTACGTGGTTTAATATTATTTTAATTAATACAGCCCACAAAAAAGTCTTAAGGCTCCCCCAGACAGACGCGATATGCGCCGCTCGGTACGATTCGGTACGATATCTAATAACATTTCGGTATATGAAATACTGTCACTTGCATATTTTTTCGAACGTCCCGAGTGTCGAACTTGTGTGGGCACTCATTGCGGTAAGCAGCGATGTACCGACTGTATCGTACCGAGCGGCAGGCATATCGCGTCTGTCTGGGGGAGCCTTTAGAGTTTTTGACCAAAATTGTCAGTAGTAATATAACAAGTGCATTGAAAATTATCGATAATTTTTTCTGCTTCAACTTGCATGAGTGAAGATTTGTCAAAAATTATAGATTATTTGCAATGCACGAGTTATATTTTGTCAGAAAATTTCCTTCACCTAACCTATCTGTCAAATTAAAATGTTGTTTAATTTAGATAAATTAAAGTATACCTATACTACTTACTGCGATTGTTATTATTAATAGATCATTTATAACTAATTTTTAATTCAAGAATTATATTTTAATGAAAATTAATGAACCAAATAGTATTTAGGTACATACATAATCTGTTATGTCAAATTTTACAAGTACTGTCAGAGTGGTGTGTCAGGGGTGTGGTTTAATCTTAGATCATATAAATTACATGGATAACACAACACCATAGGAATATAGTTAACCCTTAGTTACTCGCGCCAAATTATTCGATCTTTTTCCCGCGCGGTGTACTTTGTACACCACCCTAAATTTAGCTTGTTTTTAAACAAAAACGCTATTTTTTTTTGCTGACGGTAATTAACGTCAAACATTAAAAATAAGTATAGTTTTTACGAATAAGTTAAACATTTTAAAAATATATAGGAACATAATATCAACGAACCAAAAAAAAAACAGTTAACGAAAAACAAAATTAATTTTAAAAGCCCTCTAATCTTCTTCTGATTTGATGGCTCTATTTTTTCCAAAGAAAAACTCTACATCAGCACTATCATCCCCATCACTCTCACTAGAAATCTCATTTTCACGGTCACTGCCTTCCAGTTCTGACGTACTGTCATGGTCACTTTGAGTAATTACTCTCTGTTCAAGGTCATCTTCCTTATCGCCTAGAATTTCCTCATCTGAACTGCCAGCCTCCAAGAAGGCCCTCATTTCCTCCTCCGTTAGGCATTGGGGATTTTTATGGGAATATAAGACGTAAAATCATAAAAATAAATAAATAAACAAATTTTAAAAAAATATTTAGCGTAACTAGAAGCGAGAACACACTTGCGGATGGCAAAAGATGGCAAAAATACCCATACATAACACCATCACACAATAAAACAAACGTTTTTGTATAAAAGATTGAATATTTACATAATTTACAAAATTTCCCGCGCGGTGTATTCTAGGCACCAACGACACAACGCATTAAAATTTATGTAAAAACGCAAAGGTCAGTCGGGCTTTTTGGCGTATGACTAATCCATTACATTCCGGATAGGTTAGACATAGGTTAGGTGGGGGTCTGGTGCCACCAAAAAAATCGTACGTTTGATGGAGGCAAGAAATTTGGCGCTGGTGTACAAAATACACCAGCGCGAGTAATTAAGGGTTAAGACAATGTTGCCGACATATACAACGTGCCTTTTTAAACCTATCTCTTTCTACATCATGTGGACCCTATATGCGCTATCTTTGTTTTGGCCCCGGGTCCGCTGTCATCGTAGCGCAACCTTTGATCTAAAAGCGCAACCGTGATAATAACTGTAACGTACTTCCTACCTAGCCTATTCTAGCGACTGACGCGTGAATGACATTTAGAATTTTTTGCTTTTAAAATCGTCGTTTAATTGAATCAATTGATTCTAATAAGCGGTGTTTACTGTACTTCAATAAAACTTACTAAGTCTGATCTAATGTTATTGTATCCTCCCATATTTGACACGGAAACATCCGAGTACATTGCATCTACTAGTAGTTCAAATAACGCTTTAGTTCAAATTTCGCGCGTCACCATAGTAACGCACACGATTTTACTCGGTGGGGCCGGAAAGCGAGATAGAAATATACTTTCATATGTGTTAGAAGTAGATGCAGTATAATTGTATGTCTGGGATGTGTGTACAACATAGTTGCATTGTGGTAGTGTTATCCATGTAGTTTATATAATCTAAGGGTTTAATCTATATTAAAGTAACGTTATTGGTCGCCGACATCTGTCAAAAAATTATCAAGACCAAAATACCTTATTCCCTCTCCAAATTTATATTTTCCACCAATCAAAAACTCAGATTTCTTAGAAACGACCAATAAAAGCATGAAAATCTGTTAATTGCGAAAAGTAAATTATCAGTGTATGATTATGTTTATTGGCCGTTTAAAGGAAATCTGAGTTTGTTATTGGTTGAAAACGCAAATTTGACAGGAGGATCAACTCCTGGCAGAGGAATGTAAAATATTATTACCGTGTAATATTGCTCCTATTGGTAGTCTCTAAAAGATTTAAGATTAGTGATTGGTTGAAAACGCAAATTTGACAGGTGAAGGGAATTTTCAACAAAATAAAATATTTTTAACTTCAAATATTAGCTTGTTTAAAATTGGGTTATTTTAAAAATTATTGACATAGACTATTTTATTAACAGCAACATGATTACAAAATAACTAAAACATATCCAAGAAATGTAAAAAAAACTAATTTGTTATCAATTCCGACTAAATTATTAACGGACCAATTTAGTTCAAATTGTCTTATAATGCATATTATTCTTTGTGTGGTCTTACCCCAAAATTAGCTTTTATTTCCTGTTAGCTGTTGTAACAAGATAATAAATAGTACATTAATCTTAATAATTGACCAATTATTATACAGGAGTTGTACGCAAATTAGAACAGATAATATAATTTCACGATAAACAAGACATTTTTCAGGTAAAACATTCCTCTGTATACATAGCTTATCAACATATAATTGGTTCTTTTGCCCAAGTCATCACCTGCAGTAAGACTACTTATCATGAACATCGTGTAAATTGTGCATGATTTAAGCCAATAAAAACGTATCAATAAGTAGGGGAAGATGGTATATACTGGGACATGGTATATAGTCGGACAACAGAGATTTTGGCCATCTGTTACCCCGTACTTGAAGTTTGTTTACATCAAAATAGCGGTTAAGCAGTCCCATTATATCCTGTCTACAGTATGTGTCGTAAATAATGTCATAGTGACTTGCACATGTGAGGCATGTTTGGTAACTGCGCAATGTTTTTTTGTGGTTATTCAGTTTATGTGCTAAAACTTTTTTATTTATTTAACAACAATTAGAAAATTTGGCGTAGGTGTACCTTACATTATACCGGGTGTAACTGAAATCAGGCTCACCCCCTTTTTTCTTTTTATTTTTAAATTTAGACAAATGAAATTTTAGACATGTAATATGTGCAAAAAACTGGATTATTTGAACATGGGTACACTTTTGTTTCACTTCCGGTTTCGCCGGAAATGGCCATAACTTTGTTATTTTAAATGGAACACCCTGTATATTTTTACATTTTTGGAAAGAGGAAACGATTTTGGATACACTGTACCATTTTGGTTAATTTTTATAACCTCAAATAATTTTTGAAACAAAATTTAGTTTTTAATTAAGGGTGCCGTGACCGGCATAAATGAATTTTTATTATGTCAACAATTGTTCAAAAAACGTTTTTGTAAATTTTAATTGACATTTGGGCTGCTTTAATAGACCTTAACCCTTTAGGTCTTAGTGGTTCCACTATGGAACCACATATTTCTAATTTTATTCTGAGAGCCCTAGTAATCGAGCGCTGGAACCACAGTCAAGAATGAGTCATGTATTGATGTTTCGCGCGTTCTAAACTGAAACGGTCAAATCAGCGTTTATTAAATTTGTTTTGGTAAATATTTTGTTGGTGCATTTCTAACGTGCTTCGTGTCTTCCTGTATCGTTTTTTGTTATAAAAAACTGAACAATATTATCAACTAAGTAATATAATATTTTTCATATATGTTCCTGTCTTTAAAGTATCCAGTAATAGGTCATCAAAGTTTTACATCATAGGTCAGTTTTTTTATGTTTTTATATGGTGGTTCCATATGGAACCACTAGGATTTCGTATCTTTATTTTAATTTTTTTCGCTTTGTTTTTCTTTAGACCACCATGTCAAAACAAACTTTAAATCTAGAAAAGTTAACTAGCGACGATTTATACGAACTCCTCTAACTCTAAAAGAGTTTCGATTAGCAGTAGCAAATGGGCTAATCGGTGCTAACACAGAAATAAGTCCAAAAGGACGAAAAAGTGTTTCTGTACCTTCAAATAGGTATAAAGTACAAATACCTTTGGAGAGGAGAACTAACCAAGTTGCGCATCTTCCCGTCCATGGTACAAAAATCAGATGTGCTAGCTGCAGCACAAAAAATAAACCGCGACGTACCAGATGGCACTGCAAATGTTGCAATGTAAGATTGTTTGTCGAAAAATGAAATTGTTTTTTGAAATTACACAATAAATAGTATACTTTTTTATTATTAATGTTACTTTTCTGCATATTATTTGTGATTACTACATTTTAAGAATATTTTCTCTTTATATTTTACAAATAAATTTATACTTTAAAATTTTTGTCATTCATATGTAGTTCCTACTGTTACTTCATTGGAACCACCATTTTTTTTGTAAAATTATTTCAAATTTTTTTTTTTTTAAATTTGTTCGTGTTAAATAGATCATTTTTATCCCAAAAAGCATCAAAAACACCGGATTTTCTAAGCAAACAATATATCCGTACTCAAAGGGTTAAAGGTTGCGAAATTGGTTTTTTGGCAAAAAGTCAATTTTTTTAAATGGAACGATGGTGGCTCATGCGGGTATTTAAATAGAGTATTTTCTGACGAATTCAACAATACCAATAACTTGGTATTTTTATTAGGAGCAGGCATTAAAATTTCAAGTTATTGTAAGATTTTGGGAAGATATCCTAATAATCATAGTTGACTATGCCAAATGGCAAAAAAACAAATGCTCATTGTTGTTGACAACTGTCAAAATAGTCTTTATTAAACGGCTGTTTTTTTCATTGTGATTTTCTTAATTTAGAATAATCAATATAAAATACAATTATGGCGTTTTTTTCAAAATCACATAAAATTGACATGTTGCTAGTTTATGGTGAGTGTAAAAAAAATTCTACTGCAGCTGCGTTCTTGTACCAGGAACGGTATCCCGACCGAAGACATCCAAGCAGGCATTATTTTCAGAAGCTTGAAAACGCCTATCGAACTGAGGATAACGATGAAGAAACATTTGTAATTAGTGAAGAAGTTGAAATTGACGTACTAGCGTATGTACAATTAAATCCAACGGCTTCAACAAGAGAAGTTGGGTTTAATTATGGCGTGTGTCATCAATCTGTACAAAGAATTTTAAAAAAACACAAGTTTAAATCTTACAAGTATGTTTTGAATCAACATCTTTACGAAACGGATCATAATCGTCGACTTCAATACTGCAATTGGCTACTTGCTAATATTCAACAAAATCCGCAGTTCCATCGTAATATAATATTTTCTGATGAGAGCAGATTTACTAATAATGGTATGTTTAATAGAAACAATACTAGGTATTGGTCTGCAGAAAATCCTAGAGTAGTTAGACAACGCAATTTTCAAGAACGGTTTGGATTTAATGTTTGGATAGGCATGTTGGGAAACACAATTTTACGACCTATTATTTTCGATGGTACACTAACGGGTGAGCGTTATTTGGCGTTCTTGCAGAATGAAGTGCAGGAAATGTTAGATGAATTACCGTTAGCTCGCATTCAACGATTGTTTTTTCAACAAGATGGAGCTCCTGCCCATAACTATAGAAATGTAGTAGAACACCTCAACAATCAATTTGCGGAAAAATGGATAGGAACTAATGGACCCATCAAGTGGCCTCCAAGGTCACCTGATTTAACACCGCTAGATTTTTTTTTGTGGGGCCATATTAAAAATCAAGTTTACAACACAGTGCCTACTACATTAGAAGATTTAAAAAATAGGGTTATTAATGCCGTTAACCACGTGACTCAAGAACAACTTGATCGTGTGTTAGAGACAACAAAAGCTAGGGCTTTATTATGTATAGAACAACACGGAGGACACTTTGAACATTTACTTTAATATTGTGATTAATATGTACTTATACCATAAGGTTTTGCTAACAAGCAGTTAATTTTTGTTGCAAATTTGTGAATAAATTAGTTTTTTTGGTTCTTAAAAGTTTCTATTAATTTTAAGTTGTTAGTGATCGTCTTGAAAAGAGTCAACAACAATGAGCATTTGTTTTGTTGCCATTTGGCATAGTCAACCATGATTATTAGGATATCTTCCCAAAATCTTACAATAACTTGAAATTTTAATGCCTGCTCCTAATAAAAATACCAAGTTATTGGTATTGTTGAATTCGTCAGAAAATACTCTATTTAAATACCCGCATGAGCCACCATCGTTCCATTTAAAAAAATTGACTTTTTGCCAAAAAACCAATTTCGCAACCTTTAAGGTCTATTAAAGCAGCCCAAATGTCAATTAAAATTTACAAAAACGTTTTTTGAACAATTGTTGACATAATAAAAATTCATTTATGCCGGTCACGGCACCCTTAATTAAAAACTAAATTTTGTTTCAAAAATTATTTGAGGTTATAAAAATTAACCAAAATGGTACAGTGTATCCAAAATCGTTTCCTCTTTCCAAAAATGTAAAAATATACAGGGTGTTCCATTTAAAATAACAAAGTTATGGCCATTTCCGGCGAAACCGGAAGTGAAACAAAAGTGTACCCATGTTCAAATAATCCAGTTTTTTGCACATATTACATGTCTAAAATTTCATTTGTCTAAATTTAAAAATAAAAAGAAAAAAGGGGGTGAGCCTGATTTCAGTTACACCCGGTATTAAATGTATGTACAATGTTAAAACTTAAAATAATCATACAAGTTTTTCATTAAATCGTTGCTTTTAAAAATTGATCACATGGTGCATTGTGGGACAATGATGATAATCAGGTAAATTTTCTGAAAAAGACTTCCGACTTTAGATTTTCTTTCTCTAAAAACAGAGATAAAGACTGTGTTGAAAAAGAAAATATTCTGTGTAGGTTAAGCGCACCGACTACGTTTGGGGGCACTGAAAAAACAAAGAAACATTTTCAATTTTAGTTTGATTTTTCAAAGTACAATGTCTAAATGCCCATGAAAAGTGAAAGTTTTTATAATAAAAAATTAAAATTAAGCTTTTTTTAATTACTTATGCTTTATTTCATATAAATTTTTTGCTGTCCCACAATATACCACGGGGTGGTTTATGTGGGGACAAGTGGTGTATAGTGGGACAGTCCCTCTATTTGTGTACTTTTATTTTTTTTAAATATTTTTTTGTATATGCAATGATAAACTAAAGCAATATGAATATGTCATATCAATTTGAGGTATGCAAATTAAGCCGTTCAAAAGTTACGCAAAATTTTAAAAAAGTGTCCCAGTATATACCACCTTCCCCTACCAATAATTAATTAATTTTACTGAAAATGCAAATGCAAATTATCAAAGGTAATTACTTTCAACATATTTAAATAAAATGTTAGAAAATGTTAAACGAACTTTTTTTTAATTCAATACATTTAGATTGACTGTACTTTAATCAAAATGAGTTGATAGTAGTGGCCTATAATTTAAATTTTTGGTGTAACCAGCACACTAGTCTTCTTAAAAATTAAATTTTATCTAGTTTAAAAAGCAACACTAACTTTTACCAATGTGCAAGAAGACAAGAATTTAACTCGACCATAACTCACTAAAAAAATATTATTTTGACATTCATAATGCATTATACGTGGGCTTAGCCTGCATTATTATCTTACATTCTACTACAAGACCGTAGATATTAATATCATAAGTAAGAAATACGTGGGCCGTAGCAATAAATCTTTTCACTAGTATTTTGCCGACGTAAAACTTTTAAACTTTAATGTGAACAATTATATTTTACGATTTATATCACCTGTGAAATGTTAAACCCCTACAATATTATTTTTTTTGTACAGGATAGATAATGTTAGCTTACGAAGACGATCAATTTTTTAATGAAAAAATTTTTGAAAATTTACCACATATAAACATATACCTACTCAATAATTTTTGTAACACATGCATTTTTCCCAAATATTAGACATATATCATATACCTTCTTGATTTTTTGTCAAAAACTATCACAATCCCTTGAACTATATCTACTGATTTATGTTAGTTAATGATATTCCACTAATAAAATAGGGCCAGTTAGCTTATAAACAGCAACTTACGTAAGCAATTATGTTCGATTTGTGCCTCATCCCGCATATTATCACGTAATTTTTGAGTTATTGCATTGTTCCATGTAGTTATTTGGAATATATATAAACTATACTCAAGTGTTATCGCACACAAACTACATAGCATCTGTAGCTTGATTTATTAAAGTGCCTACGAAGTATTTGCACGTAAATATATTTAAAGGTATATATTATGTATAATCGGCAATTTAAGTGCCAGTGCTAGTAATTTTTATTTCATTTTCAAAACGATAAAAAGCTGGATAAGCATCTAAACAAAAATTTAACAAAATTTACGTAAAAAACTCGTTTCAGTTCGCCCAATTTCTGTTTACCATTTAGAGTGTAATTTTTGTATAATTAGTTTTTTTGCTACTAATTATTATTATTTCTAGAGCGATAAACATACACAGCTCCGAAAACCTTCTACTTTTTACAAAAAAAAACAAGCGCAATTCTTTGATAATAACTTAAAATTTGGATGTTGTACAAAACTCCAATGAAGCTGTTCTTTTTTCTTCTTAATCCTACGCCTCTTTTAGCCTAACTCTTGAAACTATTCTCTCGTTTATTTTCCTGCATATTTTTCCCTTGCAGTGTATATGCACCCCTAGATATGTAACAATAACAACCTATAATTGAGTTTTTTACGAAATCTAAATGTCTTTTGCCTGTCTTAACATTTAATTGTACCCTAAAGGGCATCCTTTTTGCCAAATTACTGTTAGAAAGATTTATTTTATGACAATGTACACCTGTTTAAGTTGGGATGCCATAAATACCAGGCATGTGTTACTAAACAGTGGCCCAACAAATTAGGACCACTGTAAGAAGCTTGTATCTTGGTAAGGGAAAAAGTTATATTAATGGGCAATGCGTTATTTTAATAAGCACCTTTAACGTCATACGCAAGCCTTCTTGAACTAAACAGTCAACATTTTTCGTACCCCAAAAATTAGAAACACAATATTCTAAATAAGTTTCAACTATAATTTTAAGTTAGGTATAGTTTTGCACAAAAAGGGTTTAACAAGCAATTTCTGCACAACGATATGTGTGTAAGGTCAAATGACCTTAGATTATATAATAAGATGTCTTACCATTATTCCTAATTAAAACTGCTTATCTCAATCGCACACCTAATTTTAATCTAATTAAACATTTTCAACTAATTTTAATTTTAAAACATTTCATATATTTTTTACCAAGTGCAATTTTATTCAAACACTCCTGGAATTTTATAATAAATCGCTTTTTAATTCATCCAATTGATAACACAATCAGAGTAATTAAAAAATCTTCACACCAGTATTATCTACAAATTAAGGAGAATTTTATAAGGCTTTATCTTATACATTCATATTATTTAATTGCTCCAAAATTTTGCATATTATTCGATCCATATCGTCGGTGGAAAGCAATTTTGCTGTAAACGCCAAACCATGCAAAAAAAATTTATTACATTATATTTCTTAGTTTTTTTTTCTGCGTCGTATGGTCTATTTCTCAAAAATATACGACGAAAAATAAACACTGAACGCTAATTCAAAAGTACTGTTATTTTATTCAAATTTAAAGAAATTATGCGGTACAAGCCATAAAAATCGCTCTTTTTTCTAATGTTGGCGTATAAAGCAATCATGCTGTCCTCACTTTAAAAGAGATTTCGTTTACAGCAACTACTTAATTTAAAATGTGGCGTATACAGCATTTATGCCGCCCAAGTATTTTAAGTCATGCCGTTTACCACATACATTAGGTTATCTTTTTAGAATATTTGGTTTGTAACAGCGATTTATACGGATGCAATTAAAGAACATATTGTTTTTAAAGCATTTGCCTAGATCTAGTTATACTGTTTTTATAACGTTAATACAATTCGAATTATTAAAGATATATTGTTTTGGGGTTTTTATACGTCATAATGGTTGTTTGCGTATGCAACGTGCAATTGACGTGACCGTATGTGTTAAGTAATTGTGTTTGTCACATCTATCTACACAATAAACAATTTAGAAGGTGCTCAACCCAACTTTAATTTGTATAATCAAACAATTCCTATTGCACAGGCAAAATATAAGACCTAAAAAAATCTTGTGGAAAAAATATAATACCAAAGAATGATGCACATCTATATATCTATATATATATAAAAGAGCTTGTTTGTGTGTTTGTTTGTTTGTTCGCTATAAAATCCTAGGTCCGTTGATCGATCTGGACCAAATTTTGCACAATTACCATTTTGGACCCGACGGATTAAACGTCGTATAAAGAACGGCCGGGAACAGCTGGGAATGGCCGAAAACGTCTGGGAACGTCCGCCGAGCGCGAGCGCGCAGCGCGAGTAGTCTGTGATTGATAATCTGGGAACGTCCGCCGAGCGCGAGCGCGGAACGCGAGTAGTGTGTGATTAATAAAAGAGAATTGTAATCACCCGTGCAACGCCGGATAAATCAGCTTGTTAGTATATAAATTTAAAAACCAACTCAACAATACCTGATTGTTTAAACGATACAGACGAAGAAGATAGTTATTAAAAGGAAGGCAAGAAGGAGATGATTGCAAATAGAAGCTTTAAAATGGTTTAGTTTTATATTACCCACCTAAAGAAGTTACAACTGATTCATGTATACTAGTTTTTGTTTAATAGAGTATCTTATTTATTTGGTTTTTTTTATGACTCTTTAAAGTTTACAAAATAATTATTTGTTATTAGTTTCTTTTTGTTCTTTGAATGCCTTTAACAATTATAATCTTTTATTTAAACGTGGTTTTTGTGGGCATTATAATTATAACATTTGTAAATTATTTATTTCCCATGTAGATACTTCAAACAACTTATTACATACATACACTTCTGTGTATACGACAAAACAAATGACATATAAAAGTTTATGTAGTTGCATTTACAACCCACCAAACATACCTACGTTTATTTACATTTTTTGTCTGTACTACATTTAGAAGGCCATTATTACTACTCGAATTTAATTCCAAACATTGTGACATGGCGTTTGCGACATTTCAATGGAGCAGCATTTTCAACGCGTGTTTTGCTGTAAGCGCCAAAACGCCATTAATTTATAGTTATGGACGATTTTTATTGTGTTAATAAAATTCATTTAATTATTTGACTCCTACGTTCCTTGAAACTTTTTTGGATAAAATCATTATTTAAAGGACAGAAATTATTTTTACAAAACTTAAATTGTTTTTTGCCTCTCCTGCAAAGTTGTAGTTTTGGCGTTTACAGCAAAATTGCTTTCCACCGTCGATATCAAAAACGAATTACCAGTGGATTGCACCAAGTTCATGGACATTTAAAAGAGTCGTTTTCTGAAGAAAAAAATATGAAAATAATGCATCAATAAAATACAAAATTAAACGAATATATTTAGTATTTTATTAATAAAATATTAAGACGTTATCTCTTAAACTTCCATAACAATATTTGACAAAAAAAACTATTAAAGTGAGTCAAATACTACATCAAAAACAAACAGCCAGTTGAATTTATTTTCGATTTGGGATGAGTTACGATTATTTTTGCTATTTCAATTTTAAAACATCATATTATTAAAAATTCGCTTTTTATTACTATTAAATTCTATTAATCAAATGAGCATCGTAACAATTAGCTTAAACAAATCTACAGGTAAACTCTCTGCAGTATTGCTGTACTGCAAAGTTTTTAGAATTGTTTGGCAAGCTATCAGTTTTTATAAAACATTAAACCTAATATTTAAAAACTGATTAAATGTTACCAAATATACATTTAATTATCAGTGTCAAACATCGGCAAAAAATGTATTTATAATTAAGTGCAAACACTGCTAACCACTTAGTTATAGTTGATATAACAATAATAAATTACCCTAATCAACAAGTCAATTAAATTATAACAGTATGCTTTCCTAATTTAGACAACACCATAAGTAGCTACGGAAAATAGAATTTGAGCTCAGACCATAGTATATTTTAAGCAATTATAGCTAACTTGTTACTTATCTTGTGCATGTAACATAACTTTGCATGTGTATGGAATTGTATATACCCCATATATCTTAATTTATAAAGCAAAACTATTTAAAGTGACTCTCTGTTGCAGTCGTGTTCATATCTTGACATAGATAATATTTATTTATAGCATCAATAAGGCACCAAGTAGGAGTTCCTTGCTTTCCTTACTGTATATTGGTATTATTTTTAAAAGTAAATGCAAGGCTGTACACAAAAACGGTTTAAAATCATGGTGTTTTTAATGTTCTTAAGATGTTATATCGACAAATAATCATACGGAAAAAACTAAGAAAGAAGCTGCAAATATTATTATTATTTAAATAGTAAGTAATAAGAAGTCTTTGATCGACTATTAATAATCGAATTTTTTTTTTTAAATGTTTCCGCAAACTGTGATCATGTTGCTAATTTAAACTATAACATTAAGGCTTTTAATAAAAACATTATTCTTTAAGTGTCAACTACCTTTTAAAAACCTCTAAATCACTTAATTAATTTAAACATCTAGTACCTAAATGTCTAAGTATTCTAGATAATTGGAAAACATATGACCCCAGAAGAACCTACCACGTCAAAATATTTGGTGGTACAATAATTATATTTTGCAAAAGAATTGAGATATTCCGTTACTCTGCAACTAAACTATACCTACTTACTTAACATCATAAGAAACATTGATCGTAAGTGAATATTAAGTGAATAAAATTGTTCCACTTGCAACTTTATACAATAATTAAATAAATTACTTTAAACTCGTTACAACAACGTCTTAATAAGGTACTAGAATGCAAAACTGAGAGAAAAATAATTCTCTCCTGAATATAGTAGCAAATTTAAGACACAAAACCAAAACAACTTTTAATTACCACCTGTCATGCGCTGTTTTATAAAGTTTCTGGCAACGAAACGCAAAATTAACGTAATAAACCTGATTCACAAAGGCGCCACCTGCACTTTTTTTGCAATTAATAAACCGAATATCGATAATTTTGGAGTGCTAATGGCGTTTCGATTATAACTTTAGGAGAACAAAAGCTGCATATTTTGCAAACGCACCAAACCGACTGGAATAATATGATTACGTAAGAGTAATTTATGTTACAGTTGATCAGAACAATGCTTATATCGGTCAGGAGGATGAAATATTCAACGTTTATATCGTTGGCGGAGGTAGCACATCCGCTTGATCTCGATATGATGTTTCAATTATAAACGTATCCATTGTGCTAATACACTACCATGTCAGCTGCTATTGTTTATGGCAGCATTCATAAAGCAAGCGAATGGCTAGACCAGCATTACCCAAATTGGGTTCCACGGAACCCCGTGGTTCCGCGAAGCAACAGTAGGTGTTCCGTCAGAAAATGGTAAAAAAAAATAAACTGACTTGCTTGATACTTTAATACTAGTACACAGTAAATCAATTTCGTTACTTACAATTTTATTAATAGCACAGGTCGACATGATTTTTGTTGTTTTGAATTTGATTGGTGTTATTTACTAATTCGGTGGCGCTGATTACGAATCAGCTTTTAGTTTTTTGATATCACATCAGGTTTTCACCCAAAAGAATTTTTTAATAAATGGTTTTTTGAATACGTATTAATCTGTTTTTTCATTTTGCTGAAAAACTTGATGAGATAGAGAAAATCTGTGTGTGCCATTGAATCAGAGGATGTTACTTATAATGAGAACAGCAATTTTAATGTAAATTATACAAATACTTTTTTGTTTGAATAATCTTAAAATTAATTTTTTTTTGTATGAAAATCATTAATTTGTTTTTCCATTTTCCTGAAAAACTTGATGTGATAGCAAAAATCTGTGTGTACCATTGGAATTCAGGAAATTTTATTTATATGAGAACAGCTATTCTAATACAAATTATACAAATAGTATTTTGTTTAAATAGTTTTGTAGTAAACAAAATTTTTTTATACTTATTAATCTTTTTCCCGTTTTGCAAAAAAACTTGATGAGATAGCTAAAAAAAACGTGTGCCATTAAATTCAGAGCATGTTATTTATATAAAAAGAGCATTTCTAATATAAATTATACAAATAGTTTCTTGTTTAAATAGTTTTCGAGTTTAATGTTTTTTTTTTGAGAATCATCAATCTTTTTTTACATTTTGCTGTAAAACTTGATGAGATAGCAAATATCTCTGTGTGCCATTGAATTCAGAGGATGTAATTCATATAAGAACACCTATTCTAATATAAATCATACTAATAGTTTTTTGTTTAAATAGTTTTGAAGTAAAAATTATATTTTTTTTCCGTTTTGCTGAAAAACTTGATGAGATAGCTAAAAAAAAGTGTGTGCCATTGAATTTAGAGCATGTTATTTATATATTCTAATATAAATTATACAAATAGTTTTTTGCTTAAATAGTTTTCAAATTTAATGTTTTTTTATGAGAATCATCAATTTTTTATTTCATTTTGCTGTAAAACTTGAAGAGATAGCGAAAAACTGCGTGTTCCATTGAATTCAGAGCATGTATCTTAGTAATCTTATATAAGAACAGTTATCAAAATTAAAACAACGTTCACAAAGTTCTGAAATGTCGGCCTATGTAGTCGGTTACCATCAGAGACTAAAAACAGAACGAAAACGTAAATGAAATTATTAAATTACCCAAAATGTTAGGAAGAACCATAACCGATAAGAAATTTTTATGTTGCTTAAGATTGAAAACAAAATAAATATTTTATTTTACCGGTCTTAACCGAAATTATAATTTTTTTATTTACAATCAATTCTTATAAACTGTATGTGAACTAAACATTGTAATTTAAACTTTTGTATTTTTAATTAATTACCTCAGACCGGAATCTTATTCTAATTCATTGTTTTTTTGTACAATAATAAATTTAAAACTTCACTTGCTATATTATTTAATGTAGATCGTGTGAACATTTCTATTAAACAAATAGTCTTGGGGTTTTACACGTAATGGGCGCAAAGTTGTCCTTAATAACATGCACAAATATCAATTAAATATGTTAATTATATTCAACTATTTGGTAAATTTAATATGGTGGTTCTCCAGTCTAAAATATGTTGTACATAATGATCAAAATCCACCATATCGTCGTTTATAATTTAGAGGGGGCCATTAATTGCAAAGAAACAAAAATATAAATGGACAAGCTCATCACGAAAATTTTACCACTACCACTGGATTATCAAAAGTACAAAATAATGACAACAAATTTGTTATTTATTTTAAGGTGAAGTGTGTTAATTTACATATTATTAGATATGAAGTATTTATAACTGTACCGGATGATTCAGTTTGACTGTCGCGCCCCTATAACTTTTTAATTATTGAAAATAACCCCAACAAACATTATATTTTTGGAAACGGCGACAAATTGTCTATTTAGTTATGTGCATTTGTTATCTCTACGTTGACGTATGTCAAATCCGCGATAGGCAACTATATTTTTTTTTTATTACATAGTATACAATATATATAATAGTATAAGAAATCATGCAGCCAATACGCGACATAAAAAAAAACCTAAAACCCGATTGTTTCAAATATACCTATCTTCAAAAAAATGTAGCCTCCACAATTATTGCCATATATAATAAATTTAACACATCACCTGAGAGTATAATAAATCTTCCCACCCGCGAATTGAAGAAGAAATTAAGAAAAGTTCTGATTTCTAAAGCTTACTATGGAGTAAGCGATGCTGACTTCATAAAATGTTATATTTAAATATCATTTTTCTGTGATTTTTTTTTTCCTTTTTATTAACTATGTATATTATTTGTAATGTACGTAAATTATTATTGTGACAAGTTCTACATCTTTTTTGGGATATTCAGAACAAATAAAGATTATTATTATTATTATTATTATTATTATTATTATTATTATTATTATTACATGTTTTTGTTGATTCGGATAGAGAATTTAATTCTGAATCCAACCATGTATTAGAAAAATATGCACACATAAGAAAATGTTCGAGAATAATCAGTTCAAAGTTTATTCAAATTATGGCAAACAGTCTATTTTACATAACAGAAAACGATCAAATCTTAAAAATCATACTATAACTATCAATGCAAATGTATTAAAAGTTAATTTTTAATAAAAATAAAAACAAATAATAAACGTTGACATAAAAAATTAGACATTAATTTCAATCAAGCAGTTACAAATAGAGGACGCGAAGGACGATCACTTTGAATACATAAAGTCTAAATTTTTATGCCAACGTTTATTATTTGTTTTTATTTTTATTAAAAATTAATTTTTTATACATTTGCATTGACAGTTATAGTATAATTTTTAAGATTTGTTCGTTTTTTGTTATGTTAAATAGACTGTTTGCTATAATTTGAATAAACTTTGAACTAATTTTTCTCGAAAAATTTCTTATATATAGCCTACATACTTTTTTATTACAAGGTCGGACTACGAATTAAATTCTCTTTCCGAATCAACAAAAACATGCACCTATACTATATTTAAAAAAAAAACAGTTGCCTATCGCGGAATTGACATACGTCATCGTAGAGATAACAAATGCACATCATTTAATAGAGAATTTGTCGCCGTTTCCAAATATATAGGATTTGATGGGGTTATTTTCAATAATTAAAAAGTTTTTAGAGTGCAAACTGAATCACCCGGTATAATCGAATATTTGAATAATTGGGGCTTTTTCATATTAATTTTAATGTTGTTATAACCAGTACTAGCCGCTATTATTTTGGTTCAGAAAACGATGTTTTTTGGGTGAGAACGAATCGCACGAAATGAAATCTTGTTTTAGTTTCGATGAGAAACAAACGAAATATTTATCGTTTTTAGTCCCTCGTTACCATTTTTTTAGCTTCATAATAAAATGTACCTACTGTGCTTTGCATGTAAAAACAGGGTTGCGTATTGTTTAAAAAATATAAAAAGGTTCCATAGGTAAAATAAATTGGCTAGTTATTTCCAAAAATAAGTTTTTAAATAATAATTTTGAACACACAGCATAATTTTCAACAACAGGTAAAATTTTTGTTGAGTACACAGTAATAAGTACTTATATCATTGCTTAATTATTGTAATCAGTCGATAATGGTGTCAACTATCGGTATCTATTGTGTCTACTGAATTGCCAATGCAGTTAATTTTAATTGTTCACATTATTAGCAGCTGTATCTTAGTGCATTACTTTTGTATAAGTATCAGCGTGACTTATAATTTGAACCAATCGACTTTTGTGTGACTTTTAACTGTGCATAGCCGGTGTAACGTAGTTAACTGTATTAACAACACTGTGTGATATGGTGTGATTCGTTAAAAAATGGTGTAGTTTTTAATTTAATTGAATTTTATCGACAGAATCATACGATCTGTCAAACAATCAATTATTTTGCAAAAAAAATACCGAAACCAATCAGCTATAAAATTATCGTGTATTCCAACTCATTACGAGTTGCATAAAACTGTCACTATTTTTTGCTAAAACAGCGTTAAAGCAACGTTTAATACCCAATAAACACGAGTAATTTATGTACGTTTTATATATCTCGTCATCTTTATTACAACGAATAGAAGTCAAAGCACAGCGTTAAAGTAATTTTAATTGACTTTTCCTGATAATTTCATCAATCGTGCTTTAAACTTTTGCGCGAGGAATAAACGTCGTTATTTATGACCATATAAAATTTTTTACTTATAAAGCAACAATATTTTGTTTTGTTCATGCAGAACGTAAATGGCAAGCCGTGATAAAATCGTTAATGAAGTTATTCCAGCCGTTTATTTCAATGTTTCATATAAATTTAAGAATTCAGTGGTGTGCATCATATTCCAGAGCGTATTTTTGTGTAATCTACGTAGCCATGAAATAAAACACGTAGGAGAATCAAAAAATATGTTTTTTTTACAACTACCTTTAATTCATTCACTTAATCCAACGTTTCTCGAGTTGCCGCATACCCTTAAGAAAGAATCTATTTAGAAGCAGAACTTCTCTTCGTCCCAAAAAATGTTTGCGATAAGTTTTCCGACCGAAGACTGTGTTCTGGCTTTTTTTTTAGGGTGGTGAACTTTTGTGAACACACTGATTGAATCTTGTTTACTAGGAGGATCCCAGTGGTATACCCAAGTCTCATCCCCGGTAACAATTCGTATCAGCCTGTTAAGCCATAACATTTTCTTGGGAAATTTCTTTCCAGGCAAGCTTTTGCTCCGACGTAAGCAGCCTTGAATCTGTATACCCAAATTGTGGTATAAAACTTTCCACACAGTTATACAATCTTGGTTTCCGGGTTTGGAACCGCGTCTTCTATATTTAGAAGTAGTTGACGTTTCGACCATTGTGTCTTGGTCTTTTTCAAAACGACTAATTTGTGAGGGATGTTGCTGGGTTTATATATCCAGCTTGTGGAGGCGTGGCGTTCCGCTTGATGGGTTTGTTCTGCCTTAGTGATTTTGTGATGACTGGTTTCCAGATGTTTGGGAGTTGTATGCCTGTGTCTCTGTTGTAGTTGTTTGGGTTCTTGATGATTTCCAATGATTCTCGATATAATCTTGGCCAGAAATGGTTTGCGCGGGACAGTAGTTTTGTTTCTCTGAAGAGGATGTTGTGTCCTGTACCCTGGGCGTGTTCTGCTACCGCTGATTTATCGACTTGTTTTCTTGTTGTTTGTCCTTCGTGTTCTTTGAGACGCGTTTGTATACTCCTGCCAGTCTGTCCTATGTATAATTTTCCACAGGAGCAAGGTATGCTATATATTCCCGCGTGGTGTAGTCCTGTGTCGTGTGTTCTTCTTAATTTATTCGAGAGCTTCAAAGGAGCGTTGAAAACGGTTTTGATTTTATGTTTTTGTAGAAGCTTTGATATTTTGTTAGTCACTCCGCTGATGTAGGGCAAGTAAGTCGTAGCGATGTATTCTTTCTTTTCTTTTCCTTCTTTTGGCGTGGCATGTTTTTGTATGGTACGAAGTATTTGTTTACGCTGGTAACCGTTTTCTTGCAGGGCTCTCGTGACCATGTTCAGTTCTTCTTTGATGTTTTCTGGTGTGCATATCTCTTTAGCCCTATGTATTAATGTGTTAATCACCGTTTTTTTTTGGGCCGGGTGATGATGTGATGCAGCATTTAGATATCGGTTGGTATGGGTTGGTTTACGGTAAACGCTGTGACTAAGTGTTCCGTTTGCTTCTCTTTTGACCAGTATGTCCAGAAAGGGTAACGCGCCATTCTTCTCTTCCTCCATCGTAAATTTTATGTTCTTGTGTAGGTTGTTCAGGTGTGTTAGAAAATCTTGAAGTGGTTCTTTTCCATGTTCCCAGATGACGAAGGTGTCGTCTACGTATCGGAACCAGTGTTTCGGTTTCAATTTGCTGGAGAGTAGGGCTTGTTCTTCGAAGGCTTCCATGTACAAGTTGGCGAGTGCCGGTGATAATGGTAAACCCTTGGCTGCTCCCGTTGTTTGTTCATAGATGCCTCCATTGAAGGTGAAGTAGGTAGGTTGAGCGCACAGCTTTATTAAGTCGGCTAGGTTACCATCGAGGTCGTTAGCAACCAGTCGTTCCCTTGCCAATTCCACTGCTTCCTCAACCGGTATATTGGTAAATAATGACGTCACATCGAAGCTAATCATGATGTCGTTGTCGTTTATATTTAGCTGTTCTAGTTTCTGGATGAAGTGTGCTGAGTTTCGGATATGGTGATCCGATTGTTCAATGAAATTCTTCAGTGTTCTGGCGAGGTATCTTGCTAAAGGATGGGTAGCTGATCCAATGGCGCTTACTATTGGTCTTAGCGGTACGTCTTGTTTGTGTATTTTCGGTATACAATACAGTTTTGGGGTTCTGGATTCTGTCGGTATTAGGCTCTTGTGGTCTTCTGTTGGAATTGATGAGGTTTTCACTGCTGTCCTAATATGTCGTTCTATGTTCTTGGTAGGGTCCTTCTTCAGTACTCGGTACGTCGATTCCTGCAGCATGTCGAGAACTTTGCTGTTGTATTCCGCGCTGTCCATAATTACGGAGGCATTGCCTTTGTCGGCAGGTAGAATTATGATGTCCGGATTTAAAAGAAAAAGGTTTCTTCGAGAAACCACCCAAAAATCCAAAACAAATCAATAAATAATTAGAAGTATCTGTTTTTACACAGTTTCCATGGCCAAGAATGTAGCATCTCAACATGTCAAATTTTTCATTAGTTGTAAGTGTGCCCACAATTATATGATAACAAATTTGCTATAAAGACTATCGATTTACACAACAATACTAAAGAATTCTAAAAAGTGATTCAGCAGACAAATGGTAACTATTGTTTGACATTTAATTAGTTGCTTTTCGTTTTTATTTTCATAGATAGCTTGATAAGTATGGTTGGTAAAATATGATTTTTCTTGATTTTGTGACTTATTTACAAAAATAGATATAGCAAGTAATATCTCATTAAAAAGAGAAAAAACACGCATTTAAGTGTTCCATAGCCAACTACGCGGCCCATAAGAAAAAATAAAGTTCGGGGTAATACCTCAAAAATGACGAGTGATTAAAAAAAACTAAGATAATAGTTACATTTTACATAATAAAGTACCTTCAGAAGGTTCAAATAAAACTGATTTAATGAATAACACCAAAAAAATATGAGGGAAAAAAGAAATTCGACATTTTCATATTTTCTCTAATAATAAGCGAGATCCCCATGCTGGAAATGTAATCTGGGACACACTGTATATAACTAAGTAAACTTAGCAACAAAATCTGCAATATCACACGTTGTGTATAGAGGACACAAGACAACACAAATATTTTTAAATCTAATAGTTGTAAACAACTTTATCATTGATTAAATATCTTTATAATTTACAATATTATTTCTTCTCCTGTTTAACTAGTGTACTTTATTGACTTAAAAAAAAAAAACGAACGTTGTTAAATTTATACAAACAGCAAATTATTGAAAAACGTACAAAAAAGCTTGTCATAATTGGCAGCGTATAATGTACTTCGTATATTTATTCAGTTAAAATGCATTTACATTTAATTCTGATGATAATCATTTGCCGCTGTATGTTCTAAGTTCTAACAACTCAAATTTTTATTTTGCTCGTATAAAATTTACATATTCCCAGCTTTAACAGCCTCCTAGTCAATATATTTTACAACTGACAACATTGCAAATATTATGAAACATAATTCATCATCGAGTTACAAAAACTTTAATATTTTCTTGAACCTGCGCTTTAAATATACGGTTGTAAAATAAAACAAAAATTTGATATCGTTACGAGTAAAATAGATTTCGCGATAACCGATTTAGCAATTAAATGTTTGACATGATATAAATAACCCAGTAAATACTTCCCTTATTAAAGTTTAATTAGCGTGTTGAGCATAAAACTTAGAATTCGATGCATAAATGTAATTATATTTAGAGCGCATTTAAATAAATATGAGCAATCAACAAGTTATTATAAGGAATAAAAAATGCATGTATTACAGCTAGTGGGCTCTTCTGCTTGTTAAAGAGAAAACCTAATGTAAATAAATGAACTAGCTAATAACAAATCAAAAATGTTACCCAAACATATTAAATTAATTATGTTGTCGCGAAAACGCTAAAGTAGAAATACAGTAGCAACGTAGAACTTGGTAAACTACCAGAACTCTTTAACAGAATTGTTTTGAATGTGAATTAGAGATGTAGGTACCTACCGATTAAAAGTACATAATTGTTAATCGGCCGTATCGGGTCGTTTGCCAATTAATCGGTTCATATTAAATTAATTTTTGTTTCCGCAATGAGCTATCTTACGGACACAATAGCTTAACGCGTGTCTCTAATGGAGAGCAAATCAATTACACAAATTATTTTTCTTTAATAATATGTTAAAACAACAAAACGGAACTTGTAGCGGCTTATCCTGCAATTAAATGAGTCGCAACATGATCTATAAAAAACACTGCGCTGTAGATATTTCAACCCTCATCGTTGTATAACAATGTTTTTGCTAAAACGTAATCATAACTCTTATTTTGATAGGAATACAACCGTACAACATTTTTGCGATGTTTAATTATCGGTTTGGTAAACGTTTTTTCCACTAATAATTGCCTGCATCCCCCGAAGTAACAGTTTTTTAAATAAAACATAGAGATGATTCAAGTAATAGTACCCTTATATACGACTTTATTGATATCATTAACATATTATTGCCATTAACAAAATATAAACTGTCGATAAATTATTATATTAATTGAAACTAGTGATTATTAACAGGTGTATAGGCATATAATTACAATATTAAATGCCAAGTTACTGTGAATTATTGATAAAAATTTTAAATTATATTACGGATGAGGCTATTTATACATACAGTATGTATAAAGAATTGTCTATTTATACATACTTTTTTTTTTAAATAATTGAGATAAACCAATGAAACTAAGAAATAGTTTTTCTTAAAAAAAAACTCTTACCTAACCTTAAACCTAATGTAAAAAATATATATAAATAAAAAGTTGGGCCTTAGAAATAAGTTTATTGTATGTATAAATAGCCAATTATTCATACATACTGTATGTATAAATAGTCACATTCTTATATTACTAATAAAGATGAAAATATTATTTTACTGAAACAAGTTCTGGTAATACAAAATGCAAAATTGTTGTCGAAGTTTCGTGTTAACCTCTTAAGCTGTTGTGCCGCATATAATCGTCATCGGCCTTGGTCATGAATAGCGACTATGCCGTACATATTCGCTTTGTGTAAAATTGTGTATATCTTATCGTATTTGACAAAAACGTACGATTTCTTTGCTTCGGTCATTACATATAGGATCACTTTATGACGTCACCTATTTTGTTTGTTCGAAACCGTTTCCAGCGCCATTTGCCGATATTAACTATGTGTTCTGTGCTTCAAAAAAGGAATAAGAAAAGAAAGTCGTTATTGGTGTGCAATTTGCAGCACGGGCCTTTGCCCTGAACCTTGCTTTAAAGATTTTCATACCAAAAATTAAATTTTTAGAAACTTTGTACTGTTTTGTAATATTTTTAAAAACATGCCAAATGGATAATTATGCATTGTTGTGTGATATAATATGTTGTATACACTATAAAAAAGTAAAATTTTAAATAATTCTTACGTTTCATTAATTTTTTATTTCATATTTTCAATACAACGAACGAAATTTTTCATGCAATGGATATGACGTAAATACTCGCGAGCGGTCTAGAGTTCGTGTCCGCTGTGCAAGGCCTCGCGCTCAGAGGCCGTGTCGGCTTAAGAGGTTAACATTTTTGTGTTAAGCCAATATTAATGTTAAAAGCTTAAATTATTTCAATAATTCGTTTAATAGCATAAACAACACCTTTTTTCGAACGGCTTGATGAAATGCTATATCTTCCCCCTTTTATTTTTTTATATTTAAACAAGACCACTACTAATAAAGATATAAGAGTCTTGAAATAGTCGAAATTTGTCGAAATCCTTTGGCTTTTTTTTCATTTTGAATTAATTTAATTCAAATTCCGCGCCGCTTCCGCGCTCGCACCCTAAGAAATAAAACATTTGACTTTAGGACTTGGAGGCTAAAAATAATGTGAGTTTAACAGTAGAAGACGGTCAAGGTAGGTTCTTCATCATCACCATCATCACGTTTTGGGCCTTTTTAAGCCCGTAACGTAGCTCATTGCGTGTTCCATCTCCTAGATGGCCTTCCCGTTTTTATTTTGACACTAGCTGCACTTTTTTTTTTAACTTAGGAATTGTCCATTTTGTTTGTCCATACAGGGTGTTTCGCAAAAAATGCGAAAAAAATTGGGAGCTAAATTAAGCAAGGTATTTTATATACAAATTTTTCCTTAGACGTCTCCTTTCGGAGTGACACCCCCTAAAGGGGAGCGGTATTTAAAATAAAATATAAACCTTATTTAACCGCTTCCCTTTAGGGGGGTATAACTCCGAGAGGAGACGTCTAAGGAAAACATTTTGTACAAAAGACCCCCCTTAATTTTCGATAAAGAATCCCCTCTCAATTTTTTTCGCATTTTTTACGAAACACCCTGTATATTCTATTATTTTTTCGTTAATGTTGTATATTTTAAGTTCTTTACAAATTTCGCTGTTACGTTTTTTATCTGATAGTCTATATCCCAATATTGATCTTAAAAATCTCATTTCACTTTGTTTTCTGTTTTCCTTATTCTTTAATTTGAAATTATAACGATTAATAATAATAAAAGTATTAAAAAAATTGGCCAGTTTTCAGGATGTTTCAGGAATTGGACACAAAATGGATATTTTTGGTGTAGATTCTTTTTAAACGTTTAAAAACAATTTTATTTTCTGGTTTAACCACTTTTAATCGCCAACTGATTAAAACACGTTTATCTTTAATGGATTTCGATACACAAATGTTCTTCAGCTTAAAAATACATAGGTGTAGTATAGTGTTATAACTTTTAAACTTTGACATGTAGTTTACCAACGTTTTTAATTTAGAGAGCAATATTTAACGTTAAAAATATCAAAAAGTGCATGTTTTACCATTTTTCTGGAAATACTAGCGACAATTAAATTTGTCATTTATAAATGTGGCTTATTAAAGCAGTGATATGCCAGCGTAGTAATCCAATATTCAAATAACAACTTATTACCATGATAAAACGGATCTTGATTGCAATTTGAAACGTTGGTCACGAAAAACCTATTTAGAATTCCACGATTATTGCCATTTAACTCGGTCTCCGTTGTTAGATACTTGAAGTTTTCTGCAAAAATTACATTACAGAGCAAATTTATTCCTAGACAATTTGTTTTGATTGTTCATTAAAAGTTATAAATGAATAGCAAGCATAATGAAGGTTTATGTTTACTTATTTACAATTTAAGTAGTGTTAGGCTCTTTAGAGCAGGGACTGAGAACGGAACGAAAACGAAAACGTTAAACGAAATTAACCGAAATTTATTTAAGAACGAAAACGAAAACGAAATTATTATTTTTCGTTCAAGAACGAAAACGAAATAAATATTTTTCAAAATCGGTTTTAACCGGTTTTATCACTATTTAAATTTTATCTGTTAAACACAAACGCGAATTCACCTTCTATGCTGGGGAGACACCACGAGGCAGTAAAAATCTCATTTGAAATAAGTGAGCTTCCCTTTTCTCCATATCATGATATGTTTTAACAATTTATTGTTTATACTTGCAGTTTCGTGTAACACAAGAAACGGTACAAATATGCTCTGTACACTTGATTGGATATATATTATTAATGTGTATGTTTTATTTGCGTTTAGAGTTAATATTAAGTTTTCTTATAATATCTTTTTTATTTAGAACATTCATGGGAACATTTAGTGAACTATCCACTTGAATTAATTCTTTTGTCTATTTAAATAATTACAGCAGGAACTAATTTACCTAATTCAAATTCATAGATTTTTAGTTCTAAAACAAACTTAAAACAGCACTGCTATATTTTTATATTTTTAAATAAAAATCATGTGCACAGTGATCAAGTTGTATTTTTGCACCTTACGGGTGTTATACTAAATAAAATGGTTAAATTTTAATGTGTTTAACGATTTGGTAAATTTAATATGGCGGCGGTTCGCCAGTCTAAAATATGCTGTCCGTGAGCATGAAAACCCATCGTCATCGTTTATATTTTGGTGGAAACGCAAATATTGTTTTCGTATTTATAGAGGGTTGAAGTGACTTAAAAAAAAAATTAAGTCCTCAATTTTTTGACGACAAAAAAAATTGTAAAACCGGTTTTAAGCATTATTATTTCGGTTCACGAAAACGAAAAAGGAATTTTTTCGGTTAGAACGAAAGGAACGAAAACGATATATTTCGTTATCGTTCCGAACAGAAACGAACGATTTTTTTTTTCGTTTTTAGTCCCTGCTTTAGAGGAATGCGTAATTTTAGATATTATTTTATACAGTGTTTCATATACAATAAAAAAGTGCCGCTATAAACATATTGCAAAATATTTATTAATTTTTAATAATCAATTAGTTAATAAGACTGCAACTAATAAACAGATATTGAAAGTAGTATTGCAATTCAAAAAGAGAAGGAAAACTGGAACTTAAAACTGTGTTGTGTAAAAACATTCCATTTTATATTGTAAACGGCGATATGTTCGGTTTTGATCATTATAAGCGGCATAATTAAGATCAGCGAATCGCCATATTAAATTTGCCAAATAATAATTTCGTTTTCGTTCTTGTAAAAATTTTGGGTAATTTCGTCTAACGTTTTCGTTTTCGTTTCGTTCTGTCCCTGTTGTAAAGTAAAACATAGTTATAAATTTCATTCAACTAAATTAATGTAGTTTTTAAACAGCGTTTCCCTAATAGGTTCCACGGAACCATGGAATTACACGGAACCCTGGGGTTCCACGGAGCAATAGAAGGGTTTCTATTAGGAAATGGTAAAAAAGTAATAATCCAATCTGTAATTACTTAATACTTTAATACTAATAAACAGCAAATCAATGTCATTACTTATAATTTTATTAAGAGACCATTTACCATAAAGGACTCGGAACGGAACAAAAACATAACTAACTAATTTAACAGAAATTTTTATAAGGACCAAAACCGATTCGAAAACTAAATTTGTATGTAGCGTTTAAGATTGAAAACGAAATAAATAATTTATTTTACCGGTTTTAACCGACTTGAACACTTTTTTATTTACTATTAATTCTTATGAACGTTTAGTGAACTAGCGTTTCCAATTTATAATTTTGTCTTGTTAATAAATTACGGCGGAATCGAATTTCATTCAGATACATAGTGTTTTAGTACAAAACTAAATATAAAACTACACTCGCTAAATTATTAGATATAGATTTTCATTAAACCAATCGAGTTGTGTTTTTACACCTCATGGGCGCGAAGTTATCCTAAATAAAATACGCATATTTTATTCGAATATAGCCAACGTTACTTATGTTTAAATTTTTTGTTAATTTAATATGGGAAGTTTGCTAGTCTAATATATGCTGTTCATAAGGATCAAAACCAGGGTTGGGCAAAATTTGATTTTTATTAAAATAATTCAAAAATCATTGATTTAAATTTAAAAAGTCAAAAAAATCACGAATTTTATATTTTTTTATTTAAAAAAAAATATTATAAGAAACTTAATACTTTTCCCCCTTTTTACTTATCTTTTATACAGCGTCATTCAAAAAGTATGCAACAAATAAAAAAGTTTTTTTTTTTTAATTTCTCAGGAATTTTTATTCCGGATGAAAGTTTATGGATGACGTAAGACTTTAGGATAAAAATTCTTACAACTCGTTACAACACTAGATTTTGCCGATTTCAGAAATACTCACAAGACTAAAGTGGCTTCGTTGTTGGTTTTCTATTCGCTGCAAACTTTTTGAATGTTGAAACTACTATAAAAATTTAAAATAAAATTATAACTTAAAATTTCGTATCAAGTCATATTTTTGATTTCTGAACAATTCTTTTCCATGATTTTTTTGTAAGTCTTAAAATAAGGGCACTTTACTTTTGCGAATATTTTTTAAATCGGTTAAATCTAGTGTCATATGATTTTTTTCCATCTTAAAATTAGTTTTAGTTCATCCATCAACTTTTATCAAGAATCAAATTTTCTGAGAAATCAATAATAAAAAACTTTTCCAATTATCGCAGACTTTTTGAATGACACTGTAAATCTTTAGACCCTAAAATTAAAAATTATTATGAAATTTTACAAAGTAAGCTGCCAGAATGCGTCTTTAACAAAAGAAATCCTGTGGCGACTTTATTTCTCCCCAATTTATATAAAGCCAATAAGCAATTGTTTTGATATACCAGCGACTTTTTAAGTGGGTGGAAGTAAAAGGTGCATTTAATTTACATGTGACGTGTAACGTTGAATCGTGAGAATAAATAAAGTTTGATTTAAATCATGACTTAATTTAAAAAATCAGCTGAATCATGATTGAAATCGTGATTTAAATCAATTAATTTAAATCAGGCCAACCCTGATCAAAACCCATCATATAGTCATTTATAATTTAGCAGATGCCCAAAGGTTGTTAAGAAACAAAAAAAAGAACATAAAAGGACTTTAAAACTAATCACAAACATTTTACTTCTACCACTGGATTACCAAAAGTACAAAATGGACACGCCAAATTGGTTTTTATTTAAAGGTGAGCTGTGTTAATTTACATGTTATTACATCGTGTCCAGAACATTCTTCTCCCACAATTCTTCGCCCTCAATTATTCGCCCACAATTCTTCGCCCACAATTCTTCGTCTCCACAATTCTTCGCCTCCACATTTCTTTGCCTACACAATTCTTCGCCGCCACAATTTTTCGCCGCATACAAGCATATCACAAATTTTGTTTAAATGTGATTATTTTTATTTATAACGTAATTTTTACAGATTATTTTACAATAGGTTAAGTTAGGTTAGGTCAGGTCAGGTTTATTTAATTTTTATTCATACTATAATAACATAAACAAGATTAAAAATCACAACATACGCTATTTATGTAGCGATTTTTAAACATAATATTAAAAGAAGTATTAATATACAACAAACAACTTTAGGCAAATGTAAAATAATCTGTAAAAATTACGTTATAAATAAAAATAAAATTTGTGATATGTTTGTGCGCGCAAAAATTGTGGTGGCGAGGAATTGTGGCGGCGAAGAATTGTGTAGGCGAAGAAATGTGGAGGCGAAGAATTGTGGAGGCGAAGAATTGTGGGCGAAGAATTGTGGGCGAAGAATGTTTCTAGACCCGTTATTACACATCAAGTTTTAAAATAAAAATAAACTATTATTAAAATAATTGGGCTTCTTTCAAAATACTGTTAATGTAGTTATAATCAGTATTAACTATTATTTAATTTCGCTTCATGAAAACAAAAATGAAAATTTTTGGTTGGGAGCAAAAATTTTTCATTCGTTCCTATAAAAAGCAAACGAAAGATTTTCGGTTTTAGTTCCTCGTTTTCACTTTTTAACTTCATTATAGTATGTTCTGTGCTGGGCATGTAAAAATCTAATGGGTTTCGAATTGTGTAAAAAACTATAAAAGGGTTCCATGATTAAAAAAATTGGAAAACACTATTCTACTTAATTTTCTCAAAGTGCATGGATCGATTAAATTTTATGTTAAAGCAAAAATTTAACGAATGTTATCGCCTGCACGACAGCAATTAAATAAAGTAAAAATGATAACGCCATATGGCTGTGGAACAAAATGGTGAACATAAACAAGAGCAATTATCCACATCGGTAACCATTTGGATAAAAATGCCTGTAAGTAATGACACAATAAATGTTCGCTATTACTAGTTAATGGCTACGTTGAACGATGGTTTAATTTCTTATTAAAATTCCATCACAGCTCATACGCAGCCAATTACCAGAAATTACTATTTTTTATTTAAATAACCAATTGAAAGTTACAATTTGTCAACCATATCTTTTATATATTTCAAACTCATTGACTCTCATTATAGTCTTTTAATTACTTAAAGAGAAATTTTTAAGTATATACTCAGAAGCTTATACCCTAGTCAACGTACTGTACTGATTTAGTTATTTGTACTTACGCAAAAATAATTTAAGCAATACTTGGTTATATAATAATATTTGTGTTTAAAAGAAAAGAAAAATCTATTTATTTGAAGAAAAACGGCAACTTTAATGATTAATTTTAGCTTGGTTAAATCATCCTTTAAATTCGTAACACTTGATTACATTCGAATTTATTAAATAAAACGACGAATTTTAAAAATTTATAAGTAGCACCAGAAGTATCATAATATTTTATTTTTTCACTAGTGTCCAACATATGTTAATCCGATATGAACGTTGCTATTTAGACTAAACATAACCTGTCTCATGCACCTGTTAAGCTTATAAAAAATTAAACGAATTGTATAGTTCACCTTGACTAAATATTTTAATTAATATATCACTTTAATACATCTAAAGATATACTGTTATTAATAATTATAGTCAGGATGTTTGTATACGACGTTTCCTGACAGTAATGTTATCTAATACTTCTAATCGCCTCTGACAATTTTAAACCTACCTTTTCATGAACTAAATGTTGTTTATAAACAGGATAACACTACAAAGGTTAATTAAACTACAATAATCTAAACCAGTGACCAAATAAAGTAAGTTAAATCAATTTTTAAAGGTTTATGTGTAACATTTCCCTAATAACAAAGTAAAGTCATATTAGTTTAGCTTTTGAATGTTTATTATTAATTGTCAAAATTACATCTAGTGAAAATAAACAAGCAATGTTGGCCCGTGACTTTTCGATTTGTATTAAATTTGTTGCAAAAAAAATTGTTACAGAATACGTTGAACAGAGTGTAATATTTTTATGTACAGAGTTATGTACAAACCCATCAAGTACTAATATATATGTAAGATAAATATTGCTTAAAGTGATAATAAAGCAGAACTTTTATTGTTTCAGTCGCTTAGTCGACTTAATAAAATAGCAAATGTAAGTTTTACAGTAGCTAACACGTAAATGACCAACAAATCAATTTATTGAGGCCTAGGATAATCGTTGAAGTATTTAACAGTTGTTAATCTTGATCAACGTTGTGGTTTCATAACTCAACTAACGTGATCAAAATTAATGTGCAATTTATGCGATTACAGTTGCGTATGCTAAAGTGCAATTAGAAATTTGATTTACTTGCTATTGTAATTTGGCTGTTAGGTGCGTCAGGGACACAACCGAATTGGATCCAAAATTATACTGCACCACCAAACTATAGAAAAAGTAACTCGTTCAATTATCTAGGCTGCCAATATCACTGTATAAGGAAAACTAAATTCGAAACAGAATAGAAAGATTAAATATATTGTATTCAATGCAACAAGATAACGACATTCCGCTAATAAAAACCTCAATTTTAGCTTGTTGAATTTTTTAGGAACGTTAAACCAAGATTGTTTAATTAATTCACACTATAAAAAAATAATGTTACAAACTTTATCACGTACTTTTATAATATTATCCTGTTTTTTATTTCTGTTCTGACTATTTTTGCATATTTTATGTTGTTGTTAACAACAATAAGAACTGATTTGCATATTAAGGTGTCAACAAACAAAACAATAAAAATGTAAACAATGTTAATTTTTTTTTTATTTTAATGTTTTTTAATTTGTTACTTCTTTTGACTTAAAACAATATATATGCTAATAGATGTGTATGTAAAACAATTATAATATTATATATGTGTATATAGATTGTCTAAATAAGTTGAAAAGTCAATTAAAAGAAAACAAATAGCTCTGTCAATTTTTTTTTAGATATTACTCGATGAAAGAATATAAAAATTTTCTGTTTTATTTTATATTATATTTTATATTATATTTTATATTATATTTTATATTATATTTTATATTATATTTTATATTATATTTTATATTATATTTTATATTATATTTTATATTATATTTTATAAGTCTCAAAACCCTTTCTCAGAACAAATTTATAAGCCTGTTCGTTATATTTTTAAATTAAATTTTAAGAAAATATTTCGTCTAGTCAAAATTATTATCATCCTGTTCTTTGGTGAGAGTGCATGATGTTAAATGTATATACAAGACGAGGCATCTCCTCATTCTTATATGATTAGCGTTATTTATTAAACATCCTGCCTTTTATTTCAATAGTCCGTAATACCGCAACTTTTATAATCCGATTTGGGTTGAAATTTTCTTTTTTTTTAAATACAATTAATTGGGAGCACACCCTAATTGAAGTTTGGCAGATTTATGGGCACCTTTTTGATAACCCACTAATTTTTACGTTTGCTGTTTTGCTTCTTGTTGTTACACATTTAATTGATGCTGAAATTTTTTGTACCAAACTAGTTTCACGACTTCTGGTGATTCATTATTCATAGTCAAGCCGAAAATTATTAATATGTACCGTTTTAAATTGACCAAAACTTCTTACCTGCTTTAAGTACGTATCGAATTACTTTAGAATATTAATTAATTGAGCAGCTTATTCAGAACAGTTGTTCTATTAGTCCTACTGCTCATATGTTTCATTTATTTATTTTATAAACGATTTAAAACAAGCCGGACATCTTACCAACTTTCAGCCTGTTGTTGGTTGATTAATGCACGCCCCTAGCATGTATTTTTATGTTTATACTGTAATTACTCGATTATTAATTTGTATTACGTGTTCTATCATATTCATATTTAAATTAATTTTACTATAAATGTTTAAGATCTAATTATACTTGTATTTCGACCTCTTCGTATCAAGTTTTGCATCTTTGAACTAATAAATTATGTTATTATTAAATAAGTTGATTAAGATCGTCTAGTCTATAAATATTAAAGAATATGATTACTAAAACTCGCATGTAAAGTTTATTATAATGTAAAAAAATTACTTTTTGTAAGATGTTATTATGAGAATGAAGCTGATTAACTAATGCAGTCTGAATGAACATATACAATGGGGTTCCATAAAACGTGCTTTTTGCAAAATAGGTCACTCGTGACAACATTCAATCTAGCATGAAACTGATCTTTCGTTTATCCATTTAGAGTATTGGCGATTTTATCACGACATGTTTTGTTTAATATTCAAGGATTTGACTTTTACTATAAACGGATTATTTCCAATTTAGGATTTTTAGTTTGAACGGAAGTAGAAAAATGGATTAGTATAATTTTCTGGGATTATTATTCTAATACTGTATTATAATAATAATTTGAGTATAATATCTCTTAATTATAAATTTACTAATATCTAATTTTTGTAATCGCTTTTATAACAATATTTTAATGATTATTTAACGTTAAAAAAAATGTTCGTAACAATATAAATATGTAAACAAATAATACTGCAACTGCTAAAGAGACTAGAGTCTTAAAATAATTCAATAAGAGTTCCTTCAATAAAATAATGGAATATTTTTAATTAAGCTTATTTATAATAATACATGAATCACTTAAATAATCAAATAATTTTAAAACAAAATTAAACTCATTTTAGAGACCTTAGTTTTCGAGATATGAAGTAAACTTATATTTTTATAAATAGGAACCCTAGTTGGCCATGACTTTATATGATTGAGAATTTTCTTACCAAGCTTTTTAAAAATAAATAAATTTCATATATTTGTTGCAAAAAATAATCGAGATATGGCCAATTTTGTAAAAACTTTCCCATCAATGTTTGCTATGATTTCGTAAACAAGTGATGTTAGCAATTATTAAACAACCAAACGTCATTTCCAAGTAAATTTTTTAACTTTTAAGCAAATCCGTGTATTTTTTATCTGTTTGTATGGTGTTGTGAACATGGCTAAATTTAAACACTTTAAAAAGTTTAATATGTTAGAATTATGCTACTACATTGTAAGTGATAAAAACTTAGCGACTGCTGTAGAATTTACTTGGAAATAACGTTTACTTGTTTAATAATAATTGCAAATATCACTTGTGTATGAAATCACAACCTAAATAGGAAAGTTTTTACAAAATTGGCCATATCTCGCTTATTTTTGCAACCAACACATATACATATATATGAAACTATATATTTTTGAAAAGCTAAAATTCTCTATTATATAAAGCCATAGCCAACTGGGGGTTCTATACCGGGTGTAAATAAAGTGTGGTACATCCCTTTTTTTTCTTTAGTTTTGATTTTAGATAAATGCAATTTTAGACATGTGATATGTGCAAAAAACGGGCTTTTTGAATACATGCACACAATTGTTCTACTTCCGGTTTGGCCGGAAATGACCCCAACTTTGTTATTTTAACTGGAACACACTGTAAATTTTTACATTTTTGGGAAGAGGAAGCGATTTTGGAAACAACTGCCCTGTTTTGGTTAATTTTTATAACCTCCAATAATTTTTGAACCAAAATTTAATTTTTTATTAAGTGTGCCGTGACCTGCATAAATTGAATTTTGTTATGTCTAAAAAAGGTTTTTGTACATTTTAATTGACATTTAGGTTACTTTAATCGGCTTTGAAGGTTGCGGAATCGGTATTTTAACAAAAAGTCCATTTTTTTAAATGGAACTATGGTAGTACAAGCGGTTATTTAAATGGAGCATCTTCTAACGAATCCATTGATACCAATAACTTGTATTTTTATTAAGAGTCTGATTTAAAAACTTCAATTTATTGTAAAGATTTATTAAGACATCCTGTTAATCGCAGTAGACTGTGCATAACTGCAACAAAACAAATCATTCAAAACAAAAACAAATGTGCCACGGAAGAACGCTGTGGAAACAAACAAATGCTTATTTACGTGTTTGTATGTCATTGCGGTGGTAAAAAAACGATTACACCGTCATTAAATTAAAACCTAATAAAAAATTAAATTTTGATTCAAAAATTATTTAAGGTTATAAAAATAGACCAAAATAGTGCAGTTGTATCCAGAATCGCTTCTTCTTTCCAAAAATGTAAAAATATACAGGGTGTTTCATTTAAAATAACAAAGTTGGGGTCATTACCGGCGAAACAAAAGGAACAATAATTTTGTGCATGTGTTCAAAAAGCCCGAATTTTTGCACATATCTAAACTTACATTTATCTAAAATTAAAACTAAAGTAAACAAGGGGGTGTACCAAACTTCATTTACACCCGGCATAACAAATATGTTTTTAAATTAGGTACGCATGAAAGTCTGTATAAAAACCTTTGTAACATTTCTTTCTATTTTATAAATAAGGAAGTTTTAACAAATGTTCAAAAATGATAAAATTTCATTTTTCGTATGAAGTGCCACAACAGAAAACGATAGAAATTATCTGATTACATAATAAGCGTTCTTCTGTTAAACAAATATTCCAAGAGACCGATATCAGATTTTCGGTAACTATTACGGTAACCGAGATACCCGAATTTGGTCCACCCTGTACACCCTTTTTAATTAAAAAAGAATTTACAATTAAACTACTGACACAGAGACGATGCTTTCAAAACCAGTCTTACGTTTCTTCAACATACTTTTCATGAGAAAACTGAGTAATTTTTAAATAAATATGTTTGTGTTACTGTAACACAAACATGTTACATGAACCAATCACTCAAATAATTCAAGCATTTATCAAATATTGATTGTTTATCCAGCAATTAACCACATTTGTTTATGAAAAATGGTCTATAGTAATTATATTTATTACCATTAGCTTATCAAATAATAATCACATTGAAATGTTGTTGTATTGCGTTAAAATTACTTAGGTTTAAAAATTTTTATAACGATGGATATCCCTAATTTCAGGATAAAAAGGTATTTTCTAACCAAATTTCAAATTTTAACACTAATTTTGTTTTAAATATAACCCGAATGTGTTGCTGCAATTAAAAGAAAGTAAAATAGAACAACCTTTTTCGAACATATAAGTGTTAACTTCCGTCTGTTACCCAAAATTTAGGTGTTTAGAATGTCCGTCAGCAGGTGTTTTGTGTTGTAACATCATTAAATCACTTTGAAGGTAATAACCGACTTATCAAATTAGAACTTGATAATGATGAAGATGCCTATCTTACAGAAATTGATTACTGGAATACTTCATTCTTCGCTTGGGCCGTCTAGTAAAAGAAAGTTATACATATCAGGTACAGGACATAATGTTGTATAACGACTGTTAAATATAACTCTTAGCGAGTTTAATATAAACAGATATTTACTCCATGGTGTTATTACGAGCTATTACTCTTGATATATGAAGGGACTTTTCGATAAACATCAATATTTACGGGTTTTTGTAGCGACAGACAGGACTACTGAACTTCCCCGCTGGGTGATATCCGATATTCACCGTTGTGTTGATATATTGTCCAAGTGGGCCGTGTCCCTTTCCAATTAAGGTACAAACTGATGTTATTCGACATCCAGTTAAGGTATTCTTGTGTTTCTGACTTCTTTATAACCGCACCTAATCCATTACAACTAGTCAGACGATTACAGAAATTTGCATCGCTTGTGCACGCGGGCAAAGTATTGTTTATAAAATTTGTTCATGTAATTGGATTGCCTTTTATTCATGTATAGGGTGTCTGATATTATAGCAAAATGAAAGTTATGGTAAAAGGTACTAGTTTGATTTAAAAACATAAATGTACAGGGTGGGCAAATTTCGACGTTTTCATAGGGAATCTCGGTAGCTATTAAGAGGTATCGAAAAACGGACCCCGCTTCCTCTATTTATTTTTTCGAGAAAAAGTTAATGGTGAAAACTAAAATTGGTTATCGTCTTTTGTTTACGAGTTATCACCGATAACTCGATTTTTCGACTTTTCGTTTTATGACTATATCTCGCTTCTTTATGAAAATAAAGAAAAATAATTTTGAAGTTCTACCGGCACATTTTAATAAGAATGCGGTGTCCTAGACAATTTTTCGAAAAAAAAATTCGAAATTCGAGTTGTGACATAAAGTTGTATTTTTCCACACCGTTTGCTCGTGCCTCATGCTTATCCTAAAACACCCTGTATCGTTAATAAAATGTATTCATATAATTTACATGGCCTTTTATTCATGTATACTTTACTATTTATGGAATCTGTTTTGTGTTATCGTAGCACGAATAACGCAACGCTTGTGGTTTATCATCTATAATTTCCTAAAGCAGATGAATGACTGCAGTTGTTTCACGTCAACTTTACCAGGGTATAATTGCTGCTTCATAAATTTAGAGGCAATAAGTTATGTGTTCATGTTCTATGAAAAAGTAAAATTTGTTTCCTATGCTGTTGAGAACGTACAGGTGTTCTTTTCGTTTCCTTTTGCTAAGTAATATATGGCTCGTAAAGTTTTTGAACGTGGGCGGGATTTGTACACATTTGTTTTACTTAAAGTAGCAAGTTTAAATGAATTAAGGTAGTTGTGAGTATATTAATGTAGATGTGGAGATTTCAATACACGCTCATCCTTTTACAAACTGTAAATGACTAAAATGAGTAACAATAAAATAAAATAAAATTTAAGTATGTATTTAGATGTTTTAGTGAGAATTTTTATTTTCAATGGTGGTTGAGTTAAATTTAAGAACATGGGGGTTGTTGGCTTATGTATAATATTAGCAAAACTAAAATTAGAAAATGGCTAGGAGTGAGATATACCAGGATGGTTCAAATTTATACAGAAATTTTGTTCCTTGACCCCAGAAAATTGCTCAATTGAAAATCGATTTTTTTCAGTAATGTAGTAGACTATCTACAAGCCGTACGCGCTGTATTGTTGTTTTAATTGTTTTTGTTTAGTCTTGTCAACTATGTAACAGAGCAACCAGTTCATAACACTGTTGCGCAACGTACCTATTCTTATCAAATTTCTTTGCTACGAAAACTTAAACCCGCTGAAATTCTTGCAAAACTTAGTCAACAATATGGTGAAAACTCCATTTCAAAGAGTCAAGTGAACCACTAGTGTCAAAGATTTCAGGAAGGTCGAGAACGTGTCGAAAATCTGACTTATGTGAGATGAGCATGATATTGCGTTACCGATGCAAATATTTAGCAAATTAACGAGCTTATCCGTAATGATCGACGGATATGTGTAGATAAAATAGCAAGCACGTTTCTGCCAAATGGTCCCAAGACTGCTTTCTATGAAACAAAGATTAGTTCAATTGTCAACAGAGCTTTTAAACCGATTTGAACAAGAAGGAGAAGCGTTTCTGTACAACTTTCTTACATGTAACAAACCTTGTTTCGTTATTTTATTAGTCAAAGCGATCAAGCATGAAATGGCACAAGTTCCCCAAAATCCAAAAATCAAAAGTCATTTGTTCAGCCGGGAAGATTATGGCTAGGTACCGTCTTTTGGGATACAGCAGGTGTGGTATGAACCGATTTTTTGCTCGAACGCCGAAAAATGAATGCCAATTATTACACTCAAGTGTTATCAGGAGGAGTTAAACCCGCTTTTAGATCAAAAAGGCGAAGCCTATCGATAAGAAGCACGATTTTTCCTCACAATAACGCCCGTCATATAGCTCTCAGAACACACTAGCTAAATTGCATTGACAAACACTACCTCACCCACCATCCAGTCCTGACTTGTCACCTTACAACTTTCATCTGTTTGGACCTCTTGAAGAAGCCTTAGGTGGCAAAAGATTTGAACATAATGATACTGTGACAATCTTTGTGCAAGACTGGCTAAGAACGCAACCAAAAACTTTTTAAAAAAAAGGTGTTTGGACCTTCTTAGAAGAAGGCAAACGTGCATAGAGTTAGAAGGAGAGTACGTCGAAAAATAGTGTGTTGTTTTGTAATAATTTTGTTTAAATAAAGCGTTACAAAAAAAATCCGAGTTAAATTTGAACACCTCGTATAAAGAAAAGATAAAATCAAACAACTTATGACTAAGACATTATACTGCACGCCAGAAAATAGGTACGTAAAAATTAGTGGAAAATAAATATTAAAGGAAAAATAGAGGAGGAAGACCAAGAATATAGCGTAAAAACGAAGTGAGACAGAGACTAGAAGAAGGGGGAGTCGGCTTGAGAGATGTGCCTTTGTTAGTCAACGATTTAAAAAAAATGAAGAAACCTAATCAAGAACAACAAAAAACATACCTCGTCGCCGAAAGATACAAAAAGATCCGATTAAAAAGATAAAAAGTATTTAGGAAAAATACAGTTTAGGTGCTTTATTTACTGACTCATTAAAAATGTAAATTATTTCGTAACTACCATATTACACAGTTTTTTTTTCAGTTGCATTAAAACGCCCGTCACTCAAACTTTCGAGCTTAACGCAATTTGGTCTACCCTACAATACGCGTTACGGATATGCCTTTTTTTTTAAAGAAAAACCGTGCTGATAAAAACTATGTGCTTGACGTAATGATACACTTTAAAAACGAAAGTATTTTTCATGAAACCTATCGTGCAAACACAATTGCCAACAAAAACGTTATTACACTTTAAATTATGGAAAAGTTCGTCATTAGCATTGTTAAACAGTATGTGACATGCGGTGCCTAACAAACAACTGCATGCAAGATTCTTTCAACTGTATACTGTATTGCACTCATTGCAGTACATATTGTGTCTCTTAGATTACTATCCCATTTTTAAAGTGTATTGACGTGGGACCGTTGGAACTTAAAATTTTTAAAATAGCAATTTTAAGAATGTCTAAGTCACTTTATTATTATAAAAATGTCGCCTAATTTGGAAATTATGCTAAGCATATTTAAATCGCAGTACCGCAATACCGGCATGAAAATATTTAGAATTGGTACTTCATGTACAGCCTGCAATAAGCATAAATTACTTCACTTCGCGGGATTAGATATTTCTTAATATAGGTAAAAGGCAAGAACTGCGTTTTTCACGCATAAATTATTAGTAAGCCAACACAATAAAGCACTTTATAAACTATTTTAACTGATTAAAAATGTGAAGCTTGCGTTCACGGCATACTTGACAAAAAAAACGCATATAGTGTGTGGTAGTAAAATGCATAGCGGGCTGGTTGTACCTCATATTTTACACAAACACGCAGCAATAATGCTTTCCCTTTTTCTCTCTTGAATGTTTATCAGTGAAAAAATCCGTAACATACGACAAGGCAACGTGCATATTGCAAACACGCGACTGGTCATTGCTATCGACAAATTAGCTCTTATAATAATCGATTAATGGTAACTACAAAAATAATATATCACACGATAATTTGTACCTACTTGTAATTGACTGAGACTATCGTACATAGGACTCTAGACTCTACCATATTAAATACGAGTAGTTACAAATATTGGCTCCCCTCGTTATTAACGACAAAAATGTAAATTGAAAATTGTTTAGAATCAAAATGTACCTAAGATTCTTCACTTACTTTTTTAGTTTGGTTAACATTCCCAATTCCTTTGAGAAAAATTGAAATATGTATATCGCGGTAGACTGGTTTCCTATAGTTTTATATGGATTTTATGCAACTTAACAATGTGCATCTTAAACTGAGTTTCTACAACAGAATAATCCTCCGGATCCGAATTTCACATGCTTGAAGTAGTGCAGTGTTGCCAAAGTAAAGAATAAGGTAATTTTAAGAAAATTGAAAAATATGCGTTTTTGAATTTTTTGATGCGAGAAAACTTATATACATACATACAATATAAAAAGACAAAGACTATGGGTTTTAATAAAAATCATATAAAGGGTGTTGGGAGAAAACAAGGAATGTCAATTTTTATCGATTTTCAGATATTGATGCCATCTCATAGATATTTTGCTGTACTACATCAGAGTGTAATCAGTTTAGAAAAATACCAGTTTTTTCCAGAGTAATTCCACATACAAATATAGGCAGTTTGGGAGAAAACGAGGAATGTCATACCACGAACAGGAGAAAACAAGAATTGTCAACAGCGGATTCTGTTAGGAACATGCGATTTTCTGTCTTTAATTTTTGATTAACAAGGATGAACGTTAAACTGCAAATTTTGACACCACTGTTTAATTAGACATTTCGTACACAACTGTTTCTTAGAGAAAATTTAAAAAAAATTAAAATTGAATTGTTTAAACAAACGAGTACCGAAGCTAATTATAATAAGTAGAAAAAGAATTTACAGAAGTATGGTTAATAGAATCATTCACCGAAATCCCATTACCTCTTTGGAAACTAACGGGACACTAAGTATATCCGCTAATTATAATAAGCAGTAGGTAAAGAGATTTACAGAAAACTGGTAATTGGTAATAGAATGTTTCACCGAAATGCGATTAAACAGCAGCAGTGCGCGCAGGTTCATAAATTCCTGTGCAACTCGTTTTATTCATTTGTGCGACTAAATAACAAAAACGAAAGTAAAAAGTGGGCGTTTTGCAAACTAATTAGTTTAAATATTAGGTTAGTGTATTAGCGACTGAAAATCTACTTGTATTATATTTAAAACTTTGTATTATTAGTAGACCTACCATACGTCCCGGTTTGGCCGGGACAGTCCCGGTTTAGAGTATGATCCGGGTCCTGGTCGGTTTCGCGTTTGTCCCGGTTTTTGGAAGAAAAAAAAAACCATACCGATTTTTGTGTGAAATCTGTCCGCGCGGGTAACAAAAAAGCGCGAGGAGCTAAGAAAAACGTGTTAATCATTTTGTTGTGAAACGTCTTTGCGCGGGTGTTATAGGGTTGCCAATTTCAAGCTTTTGGGGCGGACATACGCGTTTTCGTGGGAAAATATTAATGTGTATGCTGTACGCATGCCATTTAAGATATTTCTGGTAATGTACCTACGCTTTTTGTTTATAAACTTTTAAGCTATTTGAACAAGCAACAATAAAATAAATTATATGATAATATAGGTATATAATTCCTGTATCTACCTAAATAGAAATTATTAGTGAAAGTTTTTACCTTTATTACGAATAATTTTGTAGAAGGTGGGCGCAATCTGATAAAAAAAAATCAGAAGAGATTCTGCCATAAATCTGTAATTTTGGATGATGGTAAAGTACTCTAACTTTGCATTAAAATACATTTGAAGTTTTCAAATTAAAAAAAAACGCCTGCGGCACATATTGTCTCCCACCCACTTTTTTTCCATATCTCTTATGATTAAAAAAAAAGGTTGTAGTGTCCCGGTTTGACTTTAGGAAATTATGGTAGACCTAATTATTAGTATGTAGTAAAAAAAAAAACTTCCTTGTATTATGTCTGGCTCATAGGATGAAGTAAAAAAGTCGAAGATTTTAAAAAATAAAAAAAATCTGGAAGGATGTTGCACAACGTAAAACAATGGTCAAATCTTCTTAAGCGAAATTATTTTAAGAAATGTCCTTTTCTATGATGAAAATAAAGGAAATTGAGTCCACAATTTTACACCCTCGTCTAATACTGCATCGGAATTCATAATCGTACAATGGTGAAATGGCAAAAAATCCAATTCGCTCTATAGGACAAACAGAGCCATCAGAAAATAAAGAATTTAAATTGCCAACACAATCACACTATGAACTGCTTCCATTAACCTCTTCAGACCTGGTGTCCATTACAATGGACACACAGTTCATAAGCATTTTGTAAATAACTTTGTAGTATATTTCTCTACAAAATGCAAATTTTGATTTTCACTACCTAGTAATTTTTATTTTATTCTAAATAAATTCACCTGGACCCTCGTATATTACAGAAAACTATCAATTACGTGCTGTATCTTGTAAATCTTGATATTTTACAACTTTATTAATTTATCATACATGGTAAATGCAATAAAGCGAATATAAATTATATTCGCATTATAATATTTATTAAATAAAATTGTAATATTAAGCCGGTGGGGGTGTCCGGTCCAGTCATCTGTCCAGCAATGTGCACTTCCTTATAAAGTGTGGTCACCTCGCGCTCAATTAACATGACCACCACCTGTCTCATTACAAAGTCTAAGCGTCAGGAGAACTATCACCTGCTTGTTTCATCAATCCATCTAAGGACTTCCACTCCCTCAACTAAAAGCGGCATAGGTTAACCTTCAATTTATGCAGAAAATTACTCGGCTGTGGCACAAGAAGCTTTTGCAAATTTAAACTACACCTAAGCATTGTCACTTTCCCTACAGATTCGAAACAAGTTGCTAGATATAATAACATAATTAAAATATTAAGGTGCAAAGTGACGCCACCTACAACTTTGGAATATAAAAATTATAACGATATTATCCATACATTAAAGCACACTTGCTGTTACTTTTTGCTGTGAATCCATATGCTTAAAGTAGAATGTTTTCAAATACTTAAGCAATGGAAAATACTTCGAATACTAATTTGGTATAATTTTGGTATAAAATTAGGTAAATCACAAAAAAAAAGTGTATGCTTTTTCCGGTTTACGTTGGCCAAAGGCAATTTAAAACAAAATTCTGGCAATCCTTTCTGATCCTTATTTTAACATCAATGTTGAATTGTCTTATTTCTACTTAAATACGGCTCTTAACTCACGGTCAAAAAAATGCAACGCTAAGGTAATTACAGTTGGCAAAGAACATATATGTATACTCACTTCTGTTCACCGACGATCTACCAATTTTGACAAAAGACGAGCAGGATGCTGGATACTTGATAAAAAGATTAATAGAAGAAATTGACAAGTGATTTTTGGATATCAATGTTGAAAAAATATATATAATATAAGGTAATTGGAAATAATGGTAAAGACGGTATAACCTTGAAAGGAAGGATAAAAATTGTCGATGAATACTGATATCTAGGATAACCTTCATTTTAGATAGAATGGATACCAAAAACATGTTAAATGAATTGGGAAAAGAAAGAGGAATAACTTGACAATTAGATTCAGTATTATGCAGCAAAAGTATCTTCTTAAAAACCCAAACCATATATTCAAATCTTTAGTACAAAGCTGAGCTATTAACAGAGCTAAAAGGTAATTCATACGGTGACACTAGCGTGTAGCGTCGCGACATTAAATGTCACGACATCGCTTGACATTCTGTGTCGCGGCACTGGGTGTTCAGGTTCACACATAAAATGATATATTTGAGCGTCGCGACATCAAAATAAAAATGGCCGCTCTTGTAACTGCAGCAACTAATTATTTTGAAATCGCTATATTCGGAAATAGATTTGTCCCATAAACAAGGATATTGTTGATAATCGTTAGAACATTTATTGACGACATGTTAATTTGGAAATCGATGACAAAAAATTGTATGTTATTTGTCTGTTATGTCAAAATGTAAAAGTATGGTAGGTTTACGTCAAATACCGCACTGTCAATATCGGTGTCGCGACATCGCGGCACTAGCATGATGACATCGTGGCATCGCGACATCTGGCTGTTCAGACGACGACATTTGATACCACGGCACCTAGTGCTACCGTGTGAACTGCCCTTAAGTTGTGGACCATGTCTAAATATTTAGAGAAAAGAGTAGAGCAATGGAATGAACCTCTGGACAAGATCTTGTCAACTAACGTCTATGGATACAGTAAAAAACGAGGTCATGCGAAAAAGGGTAAATGCAGCAAAGAGCCTGACCGCTATAATTAAAGAATAACAACTGATTTAGTACGGTCAACCAAACAGAATGCCTGCACATATCCCACATCAAACTGACGTGGATTCCACCTAGAAGAAGAAAAAGGAAAAGACCGAAAAGGAGATGTATGGGGTAAAAATAGCAATGGACAAAAGAAACTTAACGGATAATGACTGGAAGGATAAGAAGAAATGGCGTTTAGGATGCGGAAGACGGTAGCCAGCTGTATGAATGTTTAAGAAACATTAATAAAAAGTTTTTAAAAGTCTACAATAAATTGCAAAGAAATCTTGTAGATTCATATTAAAAACTTTTGTAACATGGTACCTACTACTCTGAATAAACGAAGGTTAAAAAGTACATAATAAACGTTATTTACTTTATGTACCTACAAAAGAAAATATATCCAGATGTTTTTTGCGAATATCCGCAACCGCATACCTCCATAAATTCTACTTATTGTCATTCAAAAATGTCGGAAGTAACAGAATGGAAGATTGGTTATTAAATTAAGTATTAATTAAAACGCCGCCCCAAAGAGCAAAAATAATTATCAATGTAATAATAATAACTAAAACATGGTACTGTATCGGAAGTTAACGATGCAAGAATAATTAAAACCTTTATTCAACGGAAGGAAAACATAAATACGTCAAGTCATAAAATAAGGCATAAAGCTGTGAAGGAAAAATATTAAAACCATTACCACTTGCTTATATGTCTGTATTAACACATTCAAAATGAAGGATTAGACATTAATGAAATTTATAATACTGAATTAAAAACGTAACTTGTGAACAAAGAAACGAGTCGTTTTTAAATTTGTCGTAGTTTGTTTCTGTATCACTTAAATTTACTTGCTTCAAGGGTAATTTCCTAATATAAGAATAGTTTTTTTAAAGCAATATATTTATAGTTGTAAAGGGCGGTACCTGATTATTTTCCGTAAATTCAGTTATGTGATACAGACTAATATATGTTTTGTCGTTTATGCACTAACGCCATAATCTTGCCTCAAAACGGAGCTCATGATAAACATGGCAATTAAAATAATAAATGTAATAGAGACAATGGAGTATCTACCACGGTTGCTTTAGTTTAAGGCTATTTAATTATATACTGACGGATGAACGATGATATCGTTAAGGATCTAGTAACAAATTACATTCATAAAATTATGCAAATTGTATATTAAGTTATCTTGACCACATTGTATTATGCACATCAATTATCATACGGCGAAAAAACGGTTTAGCCAGGTAGTACCACGAGATACTGTAATTTGTTATACGAAGTAATGATTAATAACTACCTTTTTTTTAAATGAATGTCATGCAATCTAGCTCAATAGACCTCCATCAGATTTTTGCTAAATATTTTGTACCCCGTGCGGTAACCCGTAACACCTGAAGACAATACCCACTTAATTAATTACTAAGTATTTTAATGTACTTTTAAAAGCGTTCACATAGAAAATGTCTTATAAAAAATCCGATGTGGTAGCTAAGCATTTCAAATGGCACGATATGTTTTCAAACACGATCTAAACCCATTATTTCGGTTCGTTGGGTACAATTGCAACACTCATTTATCGTTCTATCTTCATATCTTAACTGTATAACTTACGACTCATATCTTTAAGTCCATAAAGAAGTTTCTTTCAAATATTTCCTGATGTCGAGTGTTCTTGTACAAGTTTTTGCTCTTACTCATTACTTCACCAATAATTTATTAACTTTAAGCATGCTAGAAGCGAAAAAATTTTATGCCTTACAAAAAATTTTATTACTCTTATTAAACTTATAAACTATGATAAGGGGATATGTAAAAAATTACTCTCTTAATCTTTAAGGATCGTTATAAAAGTATTTATCTAGAATCTTAATCGTTCTTTTTCAGTTGCCATAAAATACTAGTAATAATGATAAAGGGATAAGCTCCAAGTATGGCGACGACAGAAATGACAGAATGTGTTTTTATTACACAATCCAAACTACTCCCCCAACAATTTCCCATAATTGGCTAATTTCAAATAGTACATTTTAGTAAAATATGTGACAATGTATTGGGTTTGATTTAAAGAATTGTGGATTGATCATACGCAATAGGTACTCTTTTTCCGGGTTATATGCATAAATTAATAAAGCTTTGTCTGTAATATAACCAAAATTGCCGCAGTTTTTATAACAAATAACAAACTGGAGTGATTTATTTTCAAGTACTTATTTCATAAAAGCTAAATTTGGAGTTTATAATGAAAACAGGTATGGTGCTGTAGGTTAAATTGTATAACTGATAAATGCTTAAATAATTTAAATGATTCATAATAAAAATAGGCTTCTTTAAAAATTATTTATATTGTTTATACAGGCTGTTTCAAACGACCCGTACCAGCAATTTTATTCGAAAATGCGAAGTCTGACAAAGATGGGAATTTTTTTTTTATAACAAAAGTGCATAATATGCAGAATTGACTGACGCTATAGCGGTTTTCGTAATTAAACCGAAAGTGGTCAAATCCGGAAAAAACTTTAAAAACTTAAATAGAACCATACAGTTTTTATTGCATAATTAGGAAGATATTTGATAAATAAAAACTTTTTACTTACAAAGTTTTTTGATGATCAGTATAGTTTGTAATCCATTGGACTAAAATATAACAACATTTAAAATCCTAATCGCATGTACTAACTGAGTTCTGGACACCCCATTTTTTCTTTAGTTTTGTATTTATTTAAATGAAATCTTAAACATACCATATGTGTAAGAAACCCGATTATTTGAACATATGTACGCACTATTGTTTCACTTCCGGTTTTGCCGGAAATTACCCAAAGTATGTTATTTCAAATGGAACACCCTGTATATTTTTTAAAGTACTGCATTACCGGCCCTATCCTTAGCAACGGGCGTAAAAGTTACTTTTCAGGCCGTTACCCTTGGCAACGGCCGAAAAAGTAACTTTTACGGCCGTTACTAAGGATAGGGCCGGTAATGCAGTACATACGCCGTCATCTGTCAGTGACAGAATGTCACGTAGTTTCTAACCTATATTTTTCAAAAATACTAAAAATTTAAATTGTTTTTCATTCTATCGCACAAAAAATGTAATATGCACCTCGGCCAAAACGTACTTTTTCGGCCTTGCCTGTTTGCTGGCCTCGACTACGTCTCAGCCAGCAAACCATACGTGGCCGAAAAAGTTGCACTTTTTGGCCTTGATACATAAATAACTATTATTTATCAAATATTTTTCTAATTATGCAAAAAAAAACGGATAATCCTATTTCAGTTTTTAAAGTTACTTCCGGATTTGACAACTTCCGGTTTAATCACGAAAACCGCTATAGCGTCAGTCAATTCTGCATATGCACTTTTGTTATAATTTTTTTTCCCCATCTTTGTCAGACTTCGCATTTTCGAATAAAAGTGCTGGTACGTGTGGTCTGAAACACCCTGTATATAAAGATTGCTAACGATGCAGAAACGAGTCTTGAACTGGTTTAGAATGTTACTTATTAGCCTCTTAACCGGGCTGAAACTGGCAGCGGTTCTAGCAGCGAAACTCATTGAGAGCCAACATAAAGCGCGCATATAATGTTCTATAAAATAACTTATTTCATTAACCACATACTGTATTTTGTCACTTTTTTTAGTCTGTAATGGGCAATTTGATATGAGGAACTCGAAAAAAATATGCCAATGACGTCAGTGGCGTAGGGGCTTTAGCAGGCCCTTGTTTCATTTTATTTAATTATAGAATTAAATTTCTAACTTTTAAACTAATCACTGTATCAAAATGGCATTTTGAGATTATATGTAAATTGATTTGGTGAACTCGAAAAAAAATATGCCAATGACGTCACTGGCGTAGGGGCTTTAGCAGTCCCCTGTTTCATTTTATTTAAATATAGAATTAAATTTCTAACTTTTAAACTAATCACTGTATGAAAATGGTATTTTGGGTTTATATGTACATTGATTTGGTGAACTCGAAAAAATATATGTCAATGACGTCACTGGCGTAGGGGCTTTAGCAGTCCCCTGTTTCATTTTATTTAATTATAGAATTAAATTTCTAACTTTTAAACTAATCACTGTATCAAAATGGCATTTTGGGATTATAAGTAAATTGATTTGGTGAACTCGAAAAAAAATATGCCAATGACGTCACTGGCGTAGGGGCTTTAGCAGTCCCCTGTTTCATTTTATTTAATTATAGAATTAAATTTCTAACTTTTAAACTAATCACTGTATCAAAATGGCATTTTGGGATTATATGTAAATTGATTTGGTAAACTCGAAAAAAAATATGTCAATGACGTCACTGGCGTAGGGGCTTTAGCAGTCCCCTGTTTCATTTTATTTAATTATAGAATTAAATTTCTAACTTTTAAACTAATCACTGTATCAAAATGGCATTTTGGGATTATATGTAAATTGATTTGGTGAACTCGAAAAAAAATATGCCAATGACGTCACTGGCGTAGGGGCTTTAGCAGTCCCCTGTTTCATTTTATTTAATTATAGAATTAAATTTCTAACTTTTAAACTAATCACTGTATGAAAATGGTATTTTGGGTTTATATGTACATTGATTTGGTGAACTCGAAAAAAAATATGATAATGACGTCACTGGCGTAGGGACTTTAGCAGTCCTCTGTTTCATTTTATTTAATTATAGAATTAAATTTCTAACTTTTAAACTAATCACTGTATGAAAATGGTATTTTGGGTTTATATGTACATTGATTTGGTGAACTCGAAAAAAACTATGTCAATGACGTCACTGGCGTAGGGGCTTTAGCAGTCCCCTGTTTCATTTTATTTAATTATAGAATTAAATTTCTTACTTTTAAACTAATCACTGTATGAAAATGGTATTTTGGGTTTATATGTACATTGATTTGGTGAACTCGAAAAAAAAATGCCAATAACGTCACTGGCGTAGGGGCCTTAGCAGTCCCCTGTTTCATTTTATTTAATTATAGAATTAAATTTCTAACTTTTAAACTAATAACTGTATCAAAATAGCATTTTAGAGGTTTACACGTAAATAATTTGATGAACTCGAAAAAAAAAATTCAATGGCGTCAGGGGCTTAGGGCCTCTAGCTTCATTTTCTTTAATTATAAAATTTAATTTTTAATTTTTAAGTTGGATCTTAATTTTTTTTTGTGGTAATATGTATTAGGTGTAGGCAACGTAAAAAAAACTATGCTTATAATGTCAGTGGCGTAGGGGCTCTAAAAGTATCCTGTTCTATATCATTTTATTTTAACATAATATTAAATATTTAACGTTCAATGTTATACATGTACAAATGTACATAAAACTATGCTTATAAAGTCAGTGGCGTAGGGGCTTCAAAAGTATCCTATTCTATACATACAACTTGAGATTCATATTACTACAAAAAATTGTGATGATATTAGTATTGGTTTCAATATAAAGATTTAATACTGTTAATAAATAAAATGAAACAAAGCGCTGCTGGAGACTACGCTACTGACGTTATTGACATAATTTTTTTAAGTTCACCAAATAAATGTACTAATTATCATTAAAAAAACTGTAGTGACACAGATTAGTTTTAACGTTAGAAATTTAATTCTATAATTAAATAAAATAAAACAGGGGACTGCTAAAGCCCCTACGCGAGTGACGTCATTGGCATGTTTTTTTTCGAGTTCACCAAATCAATTTATATATAAACCCAAAATGCCATTTTCATACAGTGATTAGTTTAAAAGTTAGAAATTTAATTCTATAATTAAATAAAATGAAACAAGGGGCTGCTAAAGCCCCTACGCCAGTGACGTCATTGGCATATTTTTTTTTCGAGTTTAAAAAATCAATTTACATATAATCCCAAAATGCCATTTTGATACAGTGATTAGTTTAAAAGTTAGAAATTTAATTCTATAATTAAATAAAATGAAACAGGGGACTGCTAAAGCCCCTACGCCAGTGACGTCATTGGCATATTTTTTTTCGAGTTTACCAAATCAATTTACATATAATCCCAAAATGCAATTTTGATACAGTGATTAGTTTAAAAGTTAGAAATTTAATTCTATAATTAAATAAACAGAAACAGGGGACTGCTAAAGCCTCTACGCCAGTGACGTCATTGGCATATTTTTTTTCGAGTTCACCAAATCAATTTACATATAAACCAAAAATGCCATTTTCATACAGTGATTAGTTTAAAAGTAAGAAATTTAATTCTATAATTAAATAAAATGAAACAAGGGGCTGCTAAAGCCCCTACGCCAGTGACGTCATTGGCATATTTTTTTTCAAGTTCACCAAATCAATTTACATATAAACCCAAAATACCATTTTGATACAGTGATTAGTTTAAAAGTTAGAAATTTAATTCAATAATTAAATAAAATGAAACAAGGGGCTGCTTAAGCCCCTACGCCACTGACGTCATTGGCATATTTTTTTTCGAGTTCAAATTACCCATTACAGGCCAAAAAAATTGGCAAAATACAGTATGTGTTTAATGAAATAAGTTATTTTATAGAACACTATATGCGCGCTCTATGTTGGCTCTCAATGAGTTTCGCTGCTAGAACCGCTGCCAGTTTCAGCCCGGTAGCCTCTTAAGCTGTTATGCCGCATATAATCGTCATCGGCCTTGGTCATGAATAGCGACAATGCCGTACATATTCGCTTTGTGTAAAATTGTGTATATCTTATTGTATTTGACGAAAACGTACGATTTCTTTGCTTCGGTCATTACATATAGGATCACTTTATGACGTCATCTATTTTGTTTGTTCGAAAACGTTTACAGCGCCACTTGCCGACATTTACTATGTGTTCTGTGCTTCAAAAAAGTAAAAAAAAAAGAAAGTCGTTATTGGTGTGCAATTTGCAGCACGGGCCTTTGTCCTGAACCTTGCTTTAAAGATTTTCATACCAAAAATTAAATTTTTGAAAACTTTGTACTGTTTTGTAATCTTTTTAAAAACATGCCAAATGGATAATTATGCATTGTTGTGTGATATAATATGTTGTATACACTATAAAAAAGTAAAATTTTAAATAATTCTTACGTTTCATTAATTTTTTATTTCATATTTTCAATACAATCAATATGACGAACGAAATTTTTCGTGCAATGGATATGACGTAAATACTCGCGAGCGGTCTAGAGTTCGTGTCCGCTGTGCAAGGCCTCGCGATCAGAGGCTTTAATACTGATATTATGAGGTGGTCTTTTCAAATTCGATTGAGAAGGTGTGCTTGTGGCTGAAATTTTTATTCTTTTTGGTGATGGTGTGAAAGTAGAAGAACAAGACAAATCACTTACTATATCAGTGGCAAAGTCTGTAAAATAATTATTTGTTTGGTTTTTTAAAACACGTGCCTCACATTTTCCCCACTGTTCTTCACACAAATCTAAACTATTTGTATCATTAAATTTTGATACGGTATCGTTTATTTGCGCAATTTGTTTTGTTCTGCGACATTCTTTATTTTTGTTGTTTTTTATCTGTCTTTGTCTTGTTGTTTTTATAGAGATTGTTTGCTTGTCGATTCTGGCTTTTAATAAATTTGATAGAATTGCTACAAAGCGCGCCGGTCGCCACCTTAATTTACTTCTAAAAGTATCGTGTTTCACTATTTTAAACCAATTTTCGACTGGTGCATTGCAGTCTCTGATAACGCCATTAAGTCAAAATGATTTATATGGTGCATTATGTAGGATGGTTTGGTGCATCTACCCTATACATATGAATACTCCACCCCGGGGCAGAGCGATGATATGAATTTTTTTATATAATTTAATTAATAATTTTTTTTTGAAAAAAATTGATAACGCCATTAAGTCAAAATGATTTATATGGTGCATTATGTAGGATGGTTTGGTGCATCTACCCTATACATATGAATACTCCACCCCGGGGCAGAGCGATGATATGAATTTTTTTATATAATTTAATTAATCTTTTTTTTTTGAAAAAAATTGATAACGCCATTAAGTCAAAATGATTTATATGGTGCATTATGTAGGATGGTTTGGTGCATCTACCCTATACATATGAATACTCCACCCCGGGGCAGAGCGATGATATGAATTTTTTTATATAATTTAATTAATAATTTTTTTTTGAAAAAAATTGATAACGCCATTAAGTCAAAATGATTTATATGGTGCATTATGTAGGATGGTTTGGTGCATCTACCCTATACATATGAATACTCCACCCCGGGGCAGAGCGATGATATGAATTTTTTTATATAATTTAATTAATCTTTTTTTTTTGAAAAAAATTGATAACGCCATTAAGTCAAAATGATTTATATGGTGCATTATGTAGGATGGTTTGGTGCATCTACCCTATACATATGAATACTCCACCCCGGGGCAGAGCGATGATATGAATTTTTTTATATAATTTAATTAATAATTTTTTTTTGAAAAAAATTGATAACGCCATTAAGTCAAAATGATTTATATGGTGCATTATGTAGGATGGTTTGATGCATCTACCCTATACATATGAATACTCCACCCCGGGGCAGAGCGATGATATGAATTTTTTTATATAATTTAATTAATCTTTTTTTTTTTTTAAAATTGATAACGCCATTAAGTCAAAATGATTTATATGGTGCATTATGTAGGATGGTTTGATGCATCTACCCTATACATATGAATACTCCACCCCGGGGCAGAGCGATGATATGAATTTTTTTATATAATTTAATTAATCTTTTTTTTTTGAAAAAAATTGATAACGCCATTAAGTCAAAATGATTTATATGGTGCATTATGTAGGATGGTTTGGTGCATCTACCCTATACATATGAATACTCCACCCCGGGGCAGAGCGATGATATGAATTTTTTTATATAATTTAATTAATAATTTTTTTTGAAAAAAATTGATAACGCCATTAAGTCAAAATGATTTATATGGTGCATTATGTAGGATGGTTTGGTGCATCTACCCTATACATATGAATACTCCACCCCGGGGCAGAGCGATGATATGAATTTTTTTATATAATTTAATTAATCTTTTTTTTTTGAAAAAAATTGATAACGCCATTAAGTCAAAATGATTTATATGGTGCATTATGTAGGATGGTTTGGTGCATCTACCCTATACATATGAATACTCCACCCCGGGGCAGAGCGATGATATGATTTTTTTTATATAATTTAATTAATAATTTTTTTTTGAAAAAAATTGATAACGCCATTAAGTCAAAATGATTTATATGGTGCATTATGTAGGATGGTTTGGTGCATCTACCCTATACATATGAATACTCCACCCCGGGGCAGAGCGATGATATGAATTTTTTTATATAATTTAATTAAACCTTTTTTTTTTGAAAAAAATTGATAACGCCATTAAGTCAAAATGATTTATATGGTGCATTATGTAGGATGGTTTGGTGCATCTACCCTATACATATGAATACTCCACCCCGGGGCAGAGCGATGATATGAATTTTTTTATATAATTTAATTAATAATTTTTTTTTGAAAAAAATTGATAACGCCATTAAGTCAAAATGATTTATATGGTGCATTATGTAGGATGGTTTGGTGCATCTACCCTATACATATGAATACTCCACCCCGGGGCAGAGCGATGATATGAATTTTTTTATATAATTTAATTAATCTTTTTTTTTTGAAAAAAATTGATAACGCCATTAAGTCAAAATGATTTATATGGTGCATTATGTAGGATGGTTTGGTGCATCTACCCTATACATATGAATACTCCACCCCGGGGCAGAGCGATGATATGAATTTTTTTATATAATTTAATTAATAATTTTTTTTTGAAAAAAATTGATAACGCCATTAAGTCAAAATGATTTATATGGTGCATTATGTAGGATGGTTTGATGCATCTACCCTATACATATGAATACTCCACCCCGGGGCAGAGCGATGATATGAATTTTTTTATATAATTTAATTAATCTTTTTTTTTGAAAAAAATTGATAACGCCATTAAGTCAAAATGATTTATATGGTGCATTATGTAGGATGGTTTGGTGCATCTACCCTATACATATGAATACTCCACCCCGGGGCAGAGCGATGATATGAATTTTTTTATATAATTTAATTAATCTTTTTTTTTTGAAAAAAATTGATAACGCCATTAAGTCAAAATGATTTATATGGTGCATTATGTAGGATGGTTTGGTGCATCTACCCTATACATATGAATACTCCACCCCGGGGCAGAGCGATGATATGAATTTTTTTATATAATTTAATTAATCTTTTTTTTTTTTTAATTGATAACGCCATTAAGTCAAGATGATTTATATGGTGCATTATGTAGAATGGTTTGATGCATCTACCCCATAAATATGAATACTTCACCCTGGGGCAGAGCGATGATATGAATTTTTTTATATAATTGATTTATTTACTCGGTTCATTTATATTAATATCCATTTTGTATTATAATTTGCTGTTGAGACGAGTTGCAAACGACTATTTTAGTCGGAAGTTAATATTTTTTGTCACCGACTTATTTTTATTCTCTGTTAAAGTAAAGTAAAGTTGCTACATTGCATGTACTATTACCCTTGAGGGAGAGGTATAGCCTGCGGGAACAATGGTGTATGGTATGCGACGCTCCGTTCACATACTGTGCCATAGCGTAGGGGCCCCTACTTTTAGGCCGCTAGAAAGGCCGCTAGATTCACTCCGGTCAATATTAAGCTAGTGAGAATAAGGATAGGCGGATCAAATAAAAAATATTCATGGAATTTAAGATTTGGTGCATGAATTAGCACAGAAATTGACATTATGACATAAATTTATGGGATTTTACATTTTGCGAATAAATTTTGCATCAAAACATGGCTGTAAATTATGGTAATAGTTTTCAATAACCATTATTCATCACCATTATGGCAACAAGACCACTTGTATTTGATCGTCCAAGACAAAATTGCTGTAATATATGACAGCAAGCTTATGATATAAATGTTCGATTTTGATTACGTCGTCCAAGATTTTTATCGATAATATTTTTTAAATGAACCCGAAATGGTATAACTTCACTTTAGCGGCAGTTGTCAGAAATTGATAAAATTAAGTGGACTAATAAAACTAGACTTGCTGAACTCAAATCTGTTAAAATTACTTGGCGCTCTCAATTACTTAGCGTAAAAATTCATTATAAAAGTTCCGTTTGACAGTTAGGTTAGGTTTTTTAATTCGAATTTTCTCATGTTAGGATGACTAAATTATCTGTGTAAAGTGTACAAATATGATTATAAGGCATAAATAAAACTATATTTGTATTGATTTTGTGTTAAAATAAGCTAAAAATAACGTAAATCTTATAACATACCCAAACTCACAACTGTCATTTTTTGCCGTCTTGAACTACCATTTTCACCTTTCTTGACCTTTCTGAGATAGTAGGATGGACTCATTTAGATCTATAAGGATCAGATCAGTTTCAGTTGGAACTAAAATTTTAATTTTAAGCGACCCTTAATTTATTTTTTTAACAAATAACTTGTAATTTGAGAGTTGTAGTAACGTTATTACGCTATGGGAGATGTTAGCTTATAATGTTATAACGCACCGTAAGGTCCCTACTTACAGCGGCAACGAAAATGCCATTCTGCACCGTACCCTATAAGTAACGGTACATAAGATCTACTCCTACTGTAGATATAACCTTACAACGCTTGAAACGTTAATTATTTGTTTGAAGTTTAATAGGTTATATTGATCGATGCGACTACTTTGCAAATAAATAGTTGTTAAAATTAAATGGATATTGTTGGAAAATCATAAAAAGATTACACATTAATAATGGGTCAATCTAAACAGATGAATCTTCCTTAGGTGTAAGCACATTTTGCTATGGTTACCATTGTTGCTATTGAGATTATGATTGTTATTAACAAAGGTAACCAAAGTAAAATTTGTTTACACCTAAGGAAGATTCATCTGTTTAGATTGACCCATAGTCTGCAACAGGTTAACCAAACAATTTTATTTATCTTATTAAAATGTGTAATTAACTTTTAACTAACCGGCTTTCAAACAAATTGCTGTAGTTAATTTTTTATAATATTTGAAATGTCCAACACGTGTAAATATGATGTGCAACGCTTGTGCACCACTATTATATGGATACTTTGTTTGGGCAAGTTAGAGGGTCAGGTTAGAGGTCGGGTATTTTTTTTTTCAATGCAGAATAACAAGGAACGCTTAACCGGAAGTAGTTCTGAATCGAATGACGTGCAACGCTTGTGCACCACTATTCCATGGACACTGTGTTTGGGCTAGTTAGAGGGTCAGGTTAGAGGTCGGGTATTTTTTTTCTTCAATGCAGAATAACAAGGAACGCCTAAGCGGAAGTAGTTCGAAATTGAACGACGTGCAACGCTTGTGCACCACTATTCCATGGACACTGTTTTTGGGCTAGTTAGAGGGTCAGGTTAGAGGTCGGTTTTTTTTTTTTTCAATGCAAAATAACAAGGAACGCCTAACCGGAAGTAGTTCGGAATCGAATGACGTGCTACGCTTGTGCACCACTATTCCATGGACACTGTGTTTGGGCTAGTTAGAGGGTCAGGTTAGAGGTAGGGTAAAGTTTTTTTTTTCAATGCAGAATAACAAGAAACTCCTAAGCGGAAGTAGTCCGAATTGAATGACGTGCTGCGCTTGTGCACCACTATTCTATCGACACTGTATTTGGGCTAGTTAGAGGGTCAGGTTACAGGTCGGGTAAAGTTTTTTTTTTTCAATGCAGAATAACAAGGAACGCTTAACCGGAAGTAGTTCGGAATTGAATGACGTGCAACGCTTGTGCACCACTATTCCATGGACACTGTGTTTGGGCTAGTTAGAGGGTCAGGTTAGAGGTCGGGTATTTTTTTTTTCAATGCAAAATAACAAGGAACGCCTAACCGGAAGTAGTTCGGAATCGAATGACGTGCTACGCTTGTGCACCACTATTCCATGGACACTGTGTTTGGGCTAGTTAGAGGGTCAGGTTAGAGGTAGGGTAAAGTTTTTTTTTTCAATGCAGAATAACAAGAAACGCCTAAGCGGAAGTAGTCCGAATTGAATGACGTGCTGCGCTTGTGCACCACTATTCTATCGACACTGTGTTTGGGCTAGTTAGAGGGTCAGGTTACAGGTCGGGTAAAGTTTTTTTTTTCAATGCAGAATAACAAGGAACGCTTAACCGGAAGTAGTTCGGAATCGAATGACGTGCAACGCTTGTGCACCACTATTCCATGGACACTGTGTTTGGGCTAGTTAGAGGGTCAGGTTAGAGGTCGGGTATTTTTTTTTTCAATGCAAAATAACAAGGAACGCCTAACCGGAAGTAGTTCGGAATCGAATGACGTGCTGCGCTTGTGCACCACTATTCTATGGACACTGTGTTTGAGCTAGTTAGAGGGTCAGGTTACAGGTCGGGTAAAGTTTTTTTTTTCAATGCAGAATAACAAGGAACGCCTAAGCGGAAGTAGTTCGGAATTGAATGACGTGCAACGCTTGTGCACCACTATTCTATGGACACTGTGTTTGAGCTAGTTAGAGGGTCAGGTTAGAGGTCGGGTTTTTTTTTTTCAATGCAGAATAACAAGGAACGCCTAAGCGGAAGTAGTTCGGAATTGAATGACGTGCAACGCTTGTGCACCACTATTCTATGGACACTGTGTTTGGGCTAGTTAGAGGGTCAGGTTACAGGTCGGGTAAAGTTTTTTTTTTCAATGCAGAATAACAAGGAGCGCTTAAGCGGAAGTAGTTCGGAATTGAATGACGTGCAACGCTTGTGCACCACTATTCTATGGACACTGTGTTTGGGTTAGTTAGAGGGTCAGGTTAGAGGTCGGGTAAAGTTTTTTTTTTAATACAGAATAACAAGAAGCGCTTAAGCGGAAGTAGTTCGGAATTGAATGACGTGCAACGCTTGTGCACCACTATTCTATGGACACTGTGTTTGGGCTAGTTAGAGGGTCAGATTAGAGGTCAGGTATTTTTTTTTCAATGCAGAATAACAAGGAACGCCTAAGCGGAAGTAGTTCGGAATTGAATGACGTGCAACGCTTGTGCACCACTATTCTATGGACACTGTGTTTGGGTTAGTTAGAGGGTCAGGTTACAGGTCGGGTAAAGTTTTTTTTTTTCAATGCAGAATAACAAGGAGCGCTTAAGCGGAAGTAGTTCGGAATTGAATGACGTGCAACGCTTGTGCACCACTATTCTATGGACACTGTGTTTGGGTTAGTTAGAGGGTCAGGTTAGAGGTCGGGTAAAGTTTTTTTTTTCAATGCAGAATAACAAGAAGCGCTTAAGCGGAAGTCGTTCGGAATTGAATGACGTGCAACGCTTGTGCACCACTATTCTATGGACACTGTGTTTGGGCTAGTTAGAGGGTCAGGTTAGAGGTAGGGTATTTTTTTTTTCAATGCAGAATAACAAGGAACGCCTAAGCGGAAGTAGTTCGGAATTAAATGACGTGCAACGCTTGTGTACCACTATTCTATGGACACTTTGGGCCAATTAGAGGGTCAGGTTAGAGGTCGGGTATTTTTTTTTTCAATGCAGAATAACAAGGAACGCTAAAGCGGAAGTAGTTCGGAATTGAATGACGTGCAACGCTTGTGCACCACTATTCTATGGACACTGTTTGGGTTAGTTAGAGGGTCAGGTTAGAGGTCGGGTAAAGTTTTTTTTTTTCAATGCAGAATAACAAGGAACGCCTAAGCGGAAGCAGTTCGGAATTAAATGACGTGCAACGCTTGTGCACCACTATTCTATGGACACTGTGTTTGGGCTAGTTAGAGGGTCAGGTTAGAGGTCGGGTAAAGTTTTTTTTCAATGCAGAATAACAAGGAACGCCCAAGCGGAAGTAGTTCGGAATTGAATGACGTGCAACGCTTGTGCACCACTAATCTATGGACACTGTGTTTGGGTTAGTTAGAGGGTCAGGTTACAGGTCGGGTAAAGTTTTTTTTTTTCAATGCAGAATATCAAGAAACGCCTAAGCTGAAGTAGTTCGGAATTGAATGACGTGCAACGCTTGTGCACCACTATTCTATGGACACTGTTTGTGCTAGTTAGAGGGTCAGGTTAGAGGTCGGGTAAAGTTTTTTTTTTGCAATGCAGAATAACAAGGAACGCCCAAGCGGAAGTAGTTCGGAATTGAATGACGTGCAACGCTTGTGCACCACTATTCTATGGACACTGTGTTTGGGCTAGTTAGAGGGTCAGGTTATTTTTAAATGCAGAATAACAAGGAACGCCTAAGCGGAAGTAGATCGGAATCGAATGACGTGCAACGCTTGTGTACCACTATTCTATGGACACTGTTTGTGCTAGTTAGAGGGTCAGGTTAGAGGTCGGGTAAAGTTTTTTTTTTTCAATGCAGAATAACAAGGAGCGCTTAAGCGGAAGTAGTTTGGAATTGAATGACGTGCAACGCTTGTGCACCACTATTCTATGGACACTGTGTTTGGGCTAGTTAGAGGTTGGGTAAAGTTTTTTTTTTTCAATGCAGAATAACAAGGAACGCCTAAGCGGAAGTAGTTCGTATTACCTGTTTAATTTTGGAATTCTTAGGCAATGAACAAATTTCATCATTTTAGGTGGTGATGAATTTTGCAGATGTACGAACTGCTATGAAGTTTTCAATTATCAGGTTATGGTTGAGTTTTAGTCGATAACTATTTTTCTCCTGTGCTTGTTAATAAAGCTTATTTATAAGCAATAAAATAGTTGAAACGAATATTTAAGTCTTAAGTTAATTATTTTAATTGATTGCAGTTTAGGCAAAATGTTTTTTTTTTTAGTGCACAATGCAATTTAATTCACTTTTCTTTAAAGAGTATTATATTGCGAAATACTTCTTAAAATAACTTAAATTAATATCAAAAAAATATGTTAAGAAAAATTTTAATATATTAATTTTTAAATGTTTACAGCTTTTATTTGGTTTTAGATAACTTAAACTAACTAAACAACAATTAATTGGAAGACAAATTAACTTTAACTTTTACAAAGGATAAGTTTGATAGTTATTTACTTAAGAGTAGAACTTTTTGTTCAACTTCTACTAATTTTGTTACTAAATAAGGTAAATCAGTTTGCCTTACTAGCTTTTATTCTCCCTCAAACTACACGTACTTCGGTTGAATATTTAAGTTCAGCAAGTCTAGTTTTATTAACCCACAAAATTTTATCAATTTTCGACAAATGCCGCTAAAGGCATTCTAATTAATCTCATTTTAGTAAATGACGTCTGTGAAAATTACGTTTCATGAGTGTTTTTTCACAGAAAGTTAAGAGTGAAATAAGGTTAATCAACCAGCATTATTAACTACCACTCTCAAATTACAAGTTATTTGTTAAAAAAATAAATTAAGGGTCGCTTAAAATTAAAATTTTAGTTCCAACTGAAACTGATCTGATCCTTATAGATCTAAATGAGTCCACCTTACTATCTCAGAAAGGTCAAGAAAGGTGGAAAAAGTAAGTCAAGACGGCAAAAAATGACAGTTGTGTACTTGGGTATGTTATAAGATTTACGTTATTTTAAGCTTATTTTAACACAAAATCAATACAAATATAGTTTCATTTATGCCTTATAATCATATTTGTACACTTTACACAGATAATTTAGTCATCCTAACATGAGAAAATTCGAATTAAAAAACCTAACCTAACTGTCAAACGGAACTTTTATATTGAATTTTTACGCTTATTAAATGAGAGCGCCAAGTAATTTTAACATATTTGAGTTCAGCAAGTCTAGTTTTATTAACCCACAAAATTTTATCAATTTTCGACAACTGCCGCTAAAGTGAAGTAGTTCCCCAGAAATTACGACCATAAAGTAGTTTGAAGAAAGTAATATTTTTTAAACTCACATAAATTAAAAGCGCTTTGCATGTAAAAAAATATTGAAGCTAAGGCAATTTGATTTATTATTTAGGTAATGTTAAAATTATTCATCAAAAGCTTTGATTTTAATCATATACTGACAACCTGTGGAATTTCGTCACGAAAACACCAATATTACTCGTGATACCTGCTTAGATTTATTGTACAAATCACTATCATCAATAAAATATCGTTTTTCTTCTTATTTATACCGTGTCTTTAGTTTACGTCTTGGTCCATATTATTTTATTTACCATGGCTCTACTGACGCGTGTCCGGAACATTCTTCGCCCGCAATTCTTCGCCCGCAATTCTTCGCCCGCAATTCTTCGCCGCCGAAAAATTGTGGCGGCGAAGAAATGTGGGCGAAGAATGTTCCTAGACCCCTACTGACGACATGCCTGTCCATTGTCTCATATATTTCAGCAAAAGAACTTTCTTTGCAATATTATTTGGGGTTAGACTTTGTTTTCGACAAACGTGTATAATTCTGAAAAAACAAAACAAGACAATATAGTCGAAATATCAACACATATCCAAACAGACGCGGTTTCAAACCCGGGAACGAAGATTGTAATATGGACAGCGGCTGCAAAAGCTTAAGAAAAAATCAAAAAATAGTTCTTGATTCGCAAGTATTAAAAAATCTTAAGATTTAAAAAACCATACTTGGAATATCACCATTACAACATAAGCAATATCAATTTTATTACGTTATATGGTAATATTACGTAATAACACCATATGCCGTATTTTATTAAGTTATATGGTAATATTTTTATTTTCAAGGGAAAACTTGTTTAACTTCTATGGATTAAAAGTAAGGTAGAAAATGATTACACTACAACACGAGCTTAAACTGTAACCTTAGATCACTGTTTCTCAAACTTTTTACTCTGAGGACACCTTTTAAAATTAAAAGCTTACAGAGGACCCCAAATGAATTGTTTTTAGGCAATACCTTTGTTGTTTATAAGCCTGGTAAATAAATTTGGATGATTTTCGAACATTATTAAAAAGCTCATGGGACCCCTTCAGAAAGATTTAGGGACCCCCAGGGGTCCGCGAACCTTACTTTGAAAAACACTGCCTTAGATAATAGTATACTTACCGAAATTTACAATTTTCCTTTGTCATACAACGTATGATTGTCAGCGATATTTACCCCAAAGGTGTATATACAGCCTGTTCAAACTTAAGTGGGCACTATTACTAACTTTTTTATTTGAATAGGTAGGGAGTAGGTTAAATGGGGAAAGAATTACAACTTTTTATGGTGATTGTAACTCTTACATTTGTTTTATAAAACCACTTCCGGTTTCACCGGAAATGAACCCAACTTTCTTAATTTAAATGGAATTACTACTTTTTTTTAACGGATTTGAATTCTTTACTTAATTCTACGTCTTTTAAATGTATTTTATCATACATCAATAATTAACCGGTTTCGAGATATTTTCATTGGAAAATGTTACCGCAAATTTTCTTAATTTTTTTGTTAAATAACGTTATCCATGAATATTAACAAAATTATGTACATGTTGCAATTGTTTTTCACAGTGACAGTTTGACAGTTAGCCAGTGATTATTCCAATTTGATCTCCAAAATGGTTTTTACGCATGTAGAAAAATGTGATATGTTGGAAGTTTATTTAATTTGTCGAAAAAATGCAAACAGGGCAATTGAGGAATACACTCAGTTATATCCTGATCGCACGGTTCCAAATAGAAGGTATTTTTTAAAACTATACAGAAAGTTTAGAACAAATGAACAAGTTTTTACTAAAAAAAGAAAAAAAAAAGATTTTATTGTGGATGAAGAGACTTTAATTACCACTTTGGCATATTTCGAGGCACACCCTAATAACTCAACAAGAGATTTGTTAAAAGAAATGGCAATTTCACTAGGTACGATACATAGTATTCTGAAGAAGCATAAATTCATTCCATACAAATATCGGCCAGTACATTTATTACATCCAGGTGATCTTGAAAGAAGGATGCAGTTTTGTCGGTGGTTTATAAATGCTTGCCAAGAAAACCCAAATCATTTAAAATATGTCTTATGGAGTGATGAATCAAATTTTTCCAGTAAAGGTATGTTTAATAGGAAAAACCATCATTATTGGTCTCAAGAGAACTCTTTCCTCATTCATCCACACAATCCACAGAACCGTTTCAGTTTAAACGTATGGTGCGGAATATTAGGTTCTAAAATAGTTGGGCCATATTTTTATCATGGCACTTTAACTGGGGTGCGATATGTTGAAATGATGACTGAAATACTAGAAGAGCTTCTCGACAATCTTAATTTAATTGATCGTCCATTCATTTATTACCAGCAAGATGGTGCTCCGGCTCATAATTATCATGGTACAAGTGCTCTATTAGACAGATTATTTGGTAACCAATGGGCCCATCCAATGGCCGGCGCGTTCACCAGACATGACACCATTGGATTTTTTCCTCTGGGGGTACGTTAAAGATGAAATTTACAAAAGAAGATATGAAACTGTAGATGAACTGCAAATTAATATTAATAACATTATCAGAAGTATTGATAGAAGAGTAATTTTAAAGGCTACTCGCAGTGTTCATAAAAGATTAATAAAATGTGACGAGCAGGGAGGAAGAGTTTTTGAACATCTACTTTAATTATTTTTTATTTGCATTTTATTTTAACTATTTTAATTGCTTAAATAAAATTATCGTCATTTCTTTCTAATTACACTAATTATAATTAGACTTCTTGTTTTATTTAAATTTGAAATTTAATTGTCATTTTCAATATTTAGAAAGTGTGATATTATCAGAATATTTTTACATGGGGACAAATAGAGATTAATTTAATACAAAAGTAGTTATCGTAATTTTTTTTAAAAATTGTAATATCTCGCAAACGGTTAAATATTGATGTATAACAAAATACATTTAAAAGACGTAAAATTAAGTAAAGAATTCAAATTCATTAAAAAAAAGTAGTAATTCCATTTAAATTAAGAAAGTTGAGTTCATTTCCGGTGAAACCGGAAGTGGTTTTATAAAACAAATGTAAGGGTTAAAATCGTCATAAAAAGTTATGCTTCTTTCCCCATTTAACCTACTCTCTACCTATTCAAATAAAAAAGTTAGCAATAGTGCCCCCTTAAGTTTGAACAGGCTGTATAATTATATCTTCGGTTGTTTTTGTTGTCAGGCAGCCTCGGTAATTAATTTCACCTATACATTATAGATTTATGTGCTTAACATGACAAACAATGTGCAGCTAATTAATGTAATTCACGCCCCATCCATTGTGTAGTAAAGCGTAATTCTGATATTTATATTTTTTAAAACCCACTGTTCGTATTTAGCAGGAAGGTGTCAAAGAATATGACAAGCAGTTGGCTCTAAGCAGATGCGAGCATCAACCAGCTCCCGGCTAAAGTTTAAGCGTTATGTAACATCTTACACACCTGGCTAGCTGCAAGACAATACTTTGTTTTGTTTTACCAATAATTATTAGCATAAGCCGTCAAAACCAGAGTTATTTATCAAATGTTTCTTCACATGTCAGCGTACGCTGTAATTGAAAAGGTACTGGTCATTTATTACAACAGAAGATTGTTTCCTGTTTGTTGAAACTCACAAAGCGACAAAAATGTCATTTAAAATACAAACAGCTCATACGGTAAAATCGTCGTTATAACTTGGGATCTTAATCCAGTCCACAATTAATGAGCTATCATAATAGTGGAGAAGCTCCAAAAGACTGATTAATAAGAAAATAATCAATGAAACAATGATTCTTCAGACACCTCTTTTATTTCACCGTATCCTTACCATAAGAATTCAAAAAGAATATTTGTATTATTCCTTAATGTGATTAATAAGTTACATAATAATAGACGTAAAAACTTATAATATTATAAACACTCTTTTATTATAAACATCTTAAAAAGCTTCTGTCCAATTAATTAATAACATATTAATTGCGGCATACAACAAATATTTGTTCACAAGTTATTGCAACATAACTAACATCCTTATAATATTTTACTAGCAATATTGTTTCGCAACTACATATTAAGAAAATATAAGCATTAAAAAAACATAAACCTGTGAACTGTCTAACCAATAGTCATTAACGTTTAATTGTCAAAATAAATTCTCACCTGCCTACTAAGATGTTTCTAACGCAATTAGTAGGTTAAGATATTCATGAATATCTTTTTGTTTCGCTTATACAGCGTCTATATTTTGAAATGCCAAGCTGCTCTGTGGAACTTAAATTTACCTATAAAACGTTCCTTGAACAGCTGCACCACCACCTACGACAACTATAATGCATAAAAAACACCTAAAAAGTTAAAAGGTATAAACGCAAAATCATATAATTTGTACATTAACCTTATGAGCCCAACAAATATTTTTATAAACTGATATAAAAAGGTGGAGAATGCATGGAATTTTTTCAGATATTTTAACTATTAATTATTTTAATTCTCATAGTTTTCAGACCTAAGCACGTGTGAAACGATTTAAAAGATTCTGTGCTTAAGTTTGTATGCAAAATATACATCAAACATAACATTTAATTTTCTTAAATCTGTTCTTAAAGGATTACAATTTTATGCCTATAGCTTTAGCACAGCCATAATTTTAAAAAATGCAACATTAATTTAGAGAAATTACGGGAAGCAACGTCCAAATTATGTGTTTATATAGAGGGTGTCCCAGATAACATTTTCAGCATGAGAATCTTGCGTATTATAAGAGATACAGGTTTGCTTAAATTAGATGAATTACTCCTAAATATGACAGGAGCTACAGTCATTTTTTAATGGTATAACATTTCTCGTACTTCAGATGTTATAGCAAAAAGATGAAAATGTTGAATTTCTTTTTTCTCTCCTAACTTTTTTGTCTTAATCATTAGATCAAGTTTATTAGTACTTTCTCTAGTGCTTTTTAATGTAGAATGTAACCATTATTTTAGATTTCTTTTAACACTTACCATTTTCGAGATATAACCCCTAATTTATTTTTTTCTTACGGGTAATGAAGTTGGCTATGAAGTTCAATGTGGTTTTTTTCTCTTTTAAATAAGATATTACTCATGCCACATCTTAAATAAGTCACAAAATCAAGAAAAATCCTATTTTACTAATCACTTATCAAGCTATCTATGACAAAAGAAACAAAATACATCTAATTATATGTCAAATAACAGTTACCATTGGTCTGCGGTGCCATTTATTAGAATTTTATAGTATTGTGTTACTAACAGACTAACATATTTGGGTTAAATTAACAGAACTCAAACGTTGACAATAAAACCGTTATGCAATTACACGCATATACTAGTTTATTGAAGTGAGTTGCAAAATTATTTACACATACGCTGATATTATTCATTGTTTAGCTTTACCAAATGTTATCTTACTATTTATCTTTGTAAATTCCACATCTTACGAGTTTCAGCTCGTAATTGAGAAATTAAGACAAGAACATAAAATTCTGTCATTACACCTCGGCGCAGGTTCATTAAACTTGTGTTAGACGTACATTTATATTGCTGTAATGTTGTGTAGGTGTACATAATTATATTTACAATCATGCGAAACAAGTTTTAAAAAGACGTTTAATTATATGTTTAGGAGTAAAAACTTGTATGACTGTGTGCTCTTGGAGTTGTATGAAAAACATTCCAATAAATAATCAAACTTTGCAAAATCTACTACCTTATAAAACTGTTATCTATATTTTAGTCCACTGTATAAATATTTATGAACGTTAATTGCAGAAAACAGTTCATTGGAAGAAGAGCTTAATAACATAATAGCTACAACAACGAAGTCATGTAACGCCACTAATAAATGCTTGATTACTAAGAAAAAGATCTCAAAAGAAACGAAAACGCGAGTATTTAATGCAGTTTATGTACCAATTCTTACTTACAGTCTACAGTATTACAGTTCAGAAACTTGGGCACTAACAAGAAAGCAAAAACAATGGATACAGGCGCAAGAGATGAGATTTTTGAAAAGAATAGAAGGATGTAGACTAATTAATAAAATGGGCAACAATAAAATCAGAAGTCTAGAAGTAAAAGACATGAAAAAAAATAATATAGCTGAGAAAATTATTATTGGCGTAAAGGAATACTTTCGATGTAGGTACCTAATAGGGTTTCTTTCCCTTGATCCCGGTCCATTTTAAGCTATTCTATATTTTCCGGGAAATGCTTTTTGTCCCGGTAATTCCCGGGATTTGAAAAACTTGTTATTTTCGTTTATTTTGAGCTAAGATCTTTGTAATATTATCATAACATCCGAATTTATTATAAATATCTTTACTAAATAATGGAAAAACTTTATTTTTATTTCAAAATAATTTTTTTCTTTTATATTTTTTGCTTTTAGTTTGGCGTAAAGAAGCCCGGTCTCCATGACAAATTTAATATCTTCAAAATACGTTTACAGTTTTAGTTTTGTGTACCCTGGTAATGCGAAGCAAAATAGCTTATAAATGAAATTTTATTGATAAAAACAATGTTTGCTGCTAGATGCTCTCAAGACAATTTCACCTACATCAATAGAGACAGAAGACATTTTATACAGCGGGACTATTTGTTAATAAATCAAGAAAAATACTAAGTGATCGAAGCACAGATCACCTTTGTTTTCTTAAATCACATTACAAAAGTTCATTGTAAAAATTATGTTATTGTGTTTATTAAAATTAAATTGCAATAGAAAGGTTATATTTCCCAAATGTACTATGTTTCTCTCGCCAATATTATTTAATTATAATAATCATGAAGCAAAATGTATTACATATATGAATTGGAGTTGTTTTTAAATAATAAACTGCTTCATTCGCTTTTTGGATAATTTTTTTAAAAACATTGACATAATTTATTACATGCCGGGATCCCGGGAAATCCCGGGACAAAGGCCGATTTCTTCCCGGAATCCCGGGACAAGCAAAATGGTCAAATATGAGAAACCCTAGTATCTAATGAAATCGAACAAATGTGAAACATTCTTACCACACAAAATATTTAATCTATGTTAATAAAGATGACAAACACCAAAGAAAAAACATAAAAACAATTATTAAAAATGACCTAGGGGGCTAGACACCAAAAGTGAGTTACAAGAAAGAGTTGGGAAGATCCAGGGGGCGGCTGCCCCCCGACTAACAGCGCTGTAGGCATTTTTTTTAATTTTCAAAGTCAAACGTAGACAAAAATGTATCGCCCTAATCCCCCCTTGAGTACGCCACTGATGGGGATTTGGCAGAAAAATAAAGGTCTCTCGATTCCCGAGTCGAAATTTTTTAAAACTGACTCCGACTCTCGACCTATTTCATTAATGCATTACACTGAAGAATATTAAGGACAACCGGTAAGTATTAAATATTTTTAATTTTGTTTCCGTTCTTGAACAAAAAAACAAAACGTCGATCCCGCTTCCTTACTTAAAAAAAAAACGGTTTTATCGTTATTTTATTTTCGTTTTAATTCTGTTTTCATCCTAAATAAATACTGAAACAATTAGTTGGAAGTGGATACTTTTTTCGTCCCCCAACCCCACCAAAAATTATAGTAAGTAAGTAAGTAAGTAAGTTAGCTTTATTTAGCAATTGCTATTACATTACATTGTAACATAATTTACATAGGTAATAGTAAATATAATAAAAATAAAAATACCTAGAATGAAATAAAATAAAAATCTAACAATCTTCTAAATTCTAAATATCTAAATTAATAGTTTAATAGCGTTCTAATACGTACTCCTTAATTAATTTAATACCCTTCTTATAATTATTACATATTTTGACTTGATGCGGCATATTATTTAATATTTTAAAACCTTGATAAAATAACGAACGAGCAGTTTGATTTTTAGTACATTTCTCTATAACGAAATCAGGCCTATTTCTAGTTTTATAACTGTGGATCTTATGGACCAATTTTACATTTTCATACAGATATTTTGGTGTTTTTTGTAATTTAATTTTTAAAACTAGCTCTAATGTTATAAATATTATTCTCTGATTAATACTCATAAATTGAAGTGTATTTAACATAACCTTGATAGAGGAATGAATTAAACACTTTAAAATAGTGCGCATGGCGCGATTTTGTAATTTCTGTAATTGTTGAAGCTCATTTTTATTTAAATTAATAAGTAATGAAGAGTAAAACTCAAAATGAGGAGCTATTATTGTTTTATACAGTAAAACTCTAGTGTACATACTAATGTGTTTGCTACATCTTTTGAAAAGAAAAATCTTTTTGGAAATTTTGTTCATGTATTTTGTATGTTAACTTAAACGTTAAATTTTCATCTCAAGCTCCTGACTTCCATCTACGACTCCTCAATCCTGCGATAAACACAACTAGTATTGTTTAAGTAGAGAGAAATACTATACTTTAGACACAAATTTAAAAGCGTTTTTTAATGGTGTTTAAAATGTTCTTAAACAAATTAATATGTTACAGTTATAGGTTAATATCTTGGTTAATTAGAACAGTTTCCATGGCCAGAAAATAATTCACTAATAAAATTTGCATGTAATTTTTGTTCAAAATCGATTCCTTGTAAAAATAGTACAGGTGATATTTATTTAAACTTACCAGTAAATTTAATCACTAAATAATTCAAACAATTATCAGGTTAAACTCAAACAAAAATTAAGGACACCTATTTATTGTTTAAGCAAGAACAAAAAAGATCACACTTAATGATTAAATTATTTTCAGTTACATGCTAATGTTTTTATTTACGAAACAACTTATTCTCCTAGCCATTATATAACGTGATTGAAACAGTTATATTCATAAAGTGTAGCGTTTTCAAATATAATTTATTATTAAATTATTTGGTGTAATTTTCCATATCATGCTTAGGTCTTACTCACGCAATCAGATAACCCTAATACTTTAAAACGGTAGCCACGAATCCAGCCCAACACGAAAAAGAGCCGATGGTAATCAGAAATTGACCATATCTACAGTAAAAGAAATAAACAGCCGAACAAACTAACAAATTATTGACTTCCTGGCCTTTATATCCAAGGAGTACTAATCTTAATTGATTTCGTATAGCCTGTTAAATATTAATGCGTGTCTAATTACTTTCTGAATGCAACCGTCAGTCAACTTCAAAATGCGTAACAAAAACTTTAAGTTTACGATTAAATCAATTAGTGAGCTAAATACATTATCTTGTAGCTATCAATGGACACACACCAAGCTGCCATAGATATTTAAATTTATTTGCCCGGTTCTGGTCTTGGGTTCGTTATTAATATGTATGATTCGTTTTCTATAATAACTCAAGTTGGAGTTTTATTTGTTTTGTTTTATTTATTATACAAATATTAGCATTATTTTAGAAGGGTATTTGTTGTTAATAGCTGGCTACCTAGTGTATCAGGAAATAAATCAGACTGGTGGGGTTAAGCTTCCTGTGCAGTGTTCATTTGCCCTACAGCTTCAGACTACCATAACATAATGAGCTTGCCTTTATCATCTTGAGAAGTCGCTCCTATAATTTAAATATTTCTTACTGACTGGCGCACAATCTCAAATTGACACTCAATCGGTATTTGTTTAAGTTGTGCAAACTTACAAACGCTTATAATAATATTCGTTGAATTTGTTAAAATTTTAAGGAGTTTTTTATTTATAAAAATATTTTAGTGACATTAATTCATTTTCGGTAATTTATTTCTAACCAGTGGTCTTATTTTCCCGTAACCAGTGAGTGAGATTGGACAAACAAATTTCTCTACCGGCAAAGTTATACTCCTTAAAAACAACCATTAAATTGTGACCTAATAACATATGGATCGTTTTGCATCAAATTAAATGTTAATTTAGCAAAATCGAAAAATAACTCTGCGCAATTATTGGCGAAATTCCTTATTCAAGGGTAGTCATTAAAAACCAAAATGGTTTTAAAATAATTACAAAAGTTTATAATGTTTTAATGTATTCGAGAATATTAAGCTTTAAGAAACTAAATGCTTATAAAAGTGGAGTTTGTTATCGCTTTTTAGGTAAAATTGTCTGCAGTCTGTAATCGTTTCTTATTAAACTGAAATTAAGCTGATCTCCAAAATTGCTTCATTCGTAAATGAAATTATAATATTTTTTAATAAAGAAATTTGTACGCAGTATCCATAAAAAGCTGTAGCCATTTACTGCATTTTTATACTTTGTGCTATATAAAAACAGTACAATTAATTTGACGAAATCGTCCATTACAAACAATTATTTATAACTGCTACAATCCGAATTTGTGATTTTTTTGTTTCGGCCAGTCTTTTCGTTAAATCATAATGTAACCCATATTTAATCTGGAATCTAAAAGTTTTTCGGTTTAACTTAGTTTACATAAAATAGTTATTCCTTGCTCTATCAGAGACTGAAAACGGAACGACAACGAAAACGCTAAACGAAATTACCAACATTTTTATAAGAACGAAAACGAAATAAATAATTCCTAAAACCGGTTTTAACCTATTTTATCACTATTTAATTATTATTCGTTAAACACGAACGCGAATTTACCGTCTATGATGGAAAGACTCCACAAAGCAGTAAATTATCTCAATTGAAATAAGTTATAGCTTAACTTTTCTCCATATACATAAATGTATTAACAACTTTATTGCTAATACCTGCAATTTCGTGCAACACAAGTAACCGTACAGATATTCTATCTTTTCAATTTATTGATTGGATCATTAATAAATAATAAGCACTTGATTGGACCGAGTCCGGAACATTCTCCGCCCACAATTCTTCGCCTCCACAATTCTTCGCCCACAATTCTTCGCCTACACAATTCTTCGCCGCCACAATTCGTCGCCGACACAATTTTTTGCCGCATACAAGCATCTCACAAATTTTGTTTGTAAATGTGATTGATTTTATTTATAACGTAATTTTTACAAATTATTTTACATTAGGTTAGGTTAGGTTAATTTAATTTAATTTCTATTCGTATTATAATAACATAAACCAGATTAAAAATCACAACATACGCTATTTAATTAGCAATTTTTAAACATAATATAAAGAGAAGAAGTATTAATATACAAGAAACAACTTAAGGCTAATGTAAAATAATCTGTAATAATTACGTTGTAAATAAAAACAATCACATTTACAAATAAAATTTGTGATATGCTTCTATGCGGCGAAAAATTGTGGCGGCGAAGAAATGTGGCGGCGAAGAATTGGGTAGGCGAAGAATTGTGGGCGAAGAATTGTGGCGGTGAAGAATTGTGGGCAAAGAATTGTGAGAGAAGAATTGTGGGCGAAGAATTGTGGGCGAAGAATGTTCCTAGACCCTGATTGGACAAATAAAAGGGGCGCGTAATAATCACGTCATTTTTAATAGTTTAAAAATATGACATTTGACGTTGATGATATATGGTTTGACAAACTAGTTGTGTTTTTGCACTTGACGTGTATTATACTAATTAAAATGCACTAAATTTATTTCGTTGTATGTTTAACAATTTGGTAAATTTAATATGGCGATTCGCTAGTCTAAATTATGCCGTCCATAATGATCAAAACCTAACATATCGCCGTTTACAATTTAGCGGGGGCCCAACGATTGCTAAGAAACAAAAATAAAAATTTAAATGGACTTTAAAATTCACCACAAAATATCTCACATTTATTAACAAAAAAAACAAACTAATCACGCCAAATTTGTTTTTATTTAATGGCCAACTATGCTGATTTACATATTAATATTTTTTTTTTATTTAGTCGTGAGTCCTACTATTAGCTGCAGGACATATTAATACATACAAAGTATTATTTATAATCTGAATAATCGAATCGAATAATTGTGGGTTCATCGTATTGCCAGTACTGTCCTTTTTACATTTGGCGATCGTTCTTTAGAAAGTTCTCTGCTCTGAATTTTGTAAAAAAAAAAGGGGGGGGTGACTAACTAGCAAAGTAGATCCTTGACTTGATGACGAAAAAAACTGTAAAACCGATTTTAACCGTTATTAAATGGATTTTCAACTGGAAGCTTTTTTGGTACGATAAGTTTAGAGCAACTTCAAAATTATTAAAAGTTGAAAGCCATAAATAGGTACATTTAAAATTTAAAACTATGTAGAACTATTCTCTTTCCTCCTTGCACGAAAAAAACCGTAAACCATTTCATTATTTACATTTTGAATCAAATCTGATTTAGACGGTGTAAAAACTGACGTGGCTGCGTGATGAAGGCGCTTATCTCTGATGCTGCGATAACGCCGACTGCAGTGCGGTTTATCGCAGCGGTAAACACGAAACAATTGATATGTGCAAATTAAATTATCACAATTTATTGCATGAGATTTATCGAACGCAACTTTACCGGTTTCAAGGAACATAGACCCCGAGTCCGGCTGGAATTTATGTATATTTGACAAGCTGTTGGCACAGTTACAGAATGTTGCAGCTGGCAAGAACACAACCGCAAGCTAATAAAAATGTATTGGCAATTTGAAACATGATAAACTAAAAGGCATTGAAATCGACGCTAGATATTTTACACTCAAATTTTTCAAGTCGTAAAAGACTGCAAAAAATGTATGTACAATGCGAGCCAAAAGTCCATCTACAGTTTCAAAAACATTAATTGAGTCTAAAGAGTTCTCTAGAACTTTTCTAAACAAAAACAAGTGTAATTAAACTTTAGCACCAGGTGTAATGACATTTTTAACAAAAGAGGGTATTGGGTCAAAAGTTATCTACCAAAAAATTATCGACATGCATGGAAATAAAGCCCTATCTTTATGCCTGGTAAAATTTAGGTCTAAGCAGTTTCGCTGGGATCAGGACTCTATACAGGATGATCAAAAATTAGATCGACCAGTTGAGGCAAGAACTAAAGACAAAGTTAAAAAACTTTAAGATTCGGTGCTTTCAAATCGGTGGATGAATTTGTCTTTCATTGCCAGGGAAGTTGGGGTATCCGAGACTGGTTGGTAAGTTTTGCACGACGATTTGTGTTTAAAGAAAGTGTCTCCTCATTGGATTCCAAGGCTCCTTACGTCGGAGCAAAAACTTCAGGAAAGAAATTTCCCAAGACTGATAAGAGCTATTTTTCACGAATTGTTACCGGGGATGAGATTTGAGTGAATCACTTGGATCTTGAATCCTTTTACTTCTACTAAACAATAGTACACAGGCCGACCTGATTTTTGTTGTTTTGAATTTGATTGGTGTTATTTTCTAATTCGGTGGCGCTGATTACAAATCTGCTATTAGTTTCCCGGGTTTGTAATAGTTCAGTCAAAATACAATAACAGCAATTTTATTAACCCTTTAAATATGTATGTAACCCGTTTGTTTTTATACATCAGATAAAATTAAAATCCTTTATTTGCGAATGGCACTAAAACTGGTATATACATGTACAATTCTACGTATTGGCCCCAAACTTTTATATTGCTGAAAAACTTGATAAGATAGCAAAAATCTGTGCATGCCATTGAATTCAGAGCATGTTACTTAGGTATATACAGGGTGTCCCAAATTCGAGTAAATGCATGGGGATCTCGCTTATCTTAAGAGCTACGAGGTCGGTTAAATTAGGGCTAAGTTGCTAAATTCGATGCTTATTGATAATCTTAAGAGAAATTGGAAATATCTCAAACGGTATCCGAGAAAATTAGGAAAAACTGGAAAGTCCATTTTTGAGTTTGAAATATTTTAAATTTGTAATAAAGTTGCCCAAGCAACTTTTTAAGCCGAATCGAATGGTGGTCATAAATTTTTCCTAGGTCGATTGGTTTTTGTTTTAGACAACCAACTTTGTTTTTTCTTATGGGCAGCATATCGCGTTTTTCTTCGTTATTAAAGTTCATTTTTACGACTAACAGGCCTTCAAAACTTTTAGTTTGTTGATCGGTTGTCATGGAAACAACATAAACTACAATGACCGGCCAACCTGATTTATAATGGTTATTGTTTAAAACGTATTTTTTGAAATTTGACAATGAAAGAAAAAGTAAAATACCATGTGTGATACATCAATGGATTCAGAAAAATAAATGCTATTTGATTATGTAAATAGCAAAAATTGCGCCCATAAGAAAAAATAAAGTTGGTTGTCATAAAACAAAAACGAATCAATATAGAAAAAATTTGTGATCACTATTCAAAGAAATCAAAGCCGGAGTACCCCAAGGTAGTGTCCTTGGCCCAATACTGTACTTGCTATTCACTTCTGATATACCACAAACACAACATGTGAAAGTAGCCACTTTTGCCGACGATACCGCAATTCTAGCCATCGGAACAACTATTGAACAATTAACAGATAAACTCCAGAACGTAACAAATCAAATCTTCGAATGGACTAAAACATGGCGCATCAAACTAAATGAAACTAAAGAAAGATTAGTAGAACACCTGCCAGTGATATTAAACAACAACAGATTTCCACATTCTAACACAGCTAAATATTTAGGCATGAACCTGGACATTAAATTAAAGTGGAAAGAACACATTAAAAAAAAACGTGAAGAGCTAGGCATCAAATATAGAAAACTATTTTGGCTAATGAATAGGAAATCTAAACTTTCAATTGAAAATAAACTTCTAATATACAAACAAATACTGAAGCCAGTATGGACCTACGGCATACAGCTTTGGGGGTGTGCTGGTAAAACGAACATTAAAATAATACAGCGATTCCAAAATAAGGTACTCCGGGCAATTGTGGATGCCCCGTGGTACGTGAGGAATGTCGACCTCCACAGGGACCTGAGGATGCCAACAGTCGACGAAATCCAAAACTTTGCCAACAAACATGAACAAAGGCTGCATGATCACATCAACACCGAAGCCCTGCAGCTGTTGGACAACCAACATCTAGTGAGAAGGCTTAAACGGACCAAGCCGTTTGAGTTAGCGAGTTAGTGTAAAGCAGAGCACTGTGCGGTTGTGTAAAGTGTCGTTCTTGAAAACAAGAATACAGAAGAAAAAAAGAAGACACCAACGGGTGGACTCTTAACTTAAGTAGAACTATCATAAAGACATATTGCTGGTTGGCTAAAGTAGCTAGGTGCAATAAAACAATACAGTTAAAAAAAAAAAAAAAACTATTCGATTCGGCTAGAAAAGTTGTAATGTCTTTACACATTTAAAATATTTCATAGTCCAAAGGAGTTGAAGACGATTTTCAAAAATCGTATTTTCCAGTTTTTCCTAATTTTCTCGGATACCGTTTGAGATTTTTCCAATTTCTCTTTCGATTATTAATGAGCATCTAATTTCGCAACTTTGCCCTAATTTAACCGACCTCGTAGCTCTTAAGATAAGCGAGATCCCCATGCATTTACTCGAATTTGGGACACCCTGTATATAAGAACAGCAATTTTAATATAAATTATACAAATAGCTTTTGTAAGAGTTTTAAAATTAATTTTTTTTGTTTGAAAACTCATTAATCTGTTTTTCCATTCCTGAAAAACTTAATATGATAGCGAAAATCTGTGTGTGTCATTAAATTCAAAGGATGTTATTTATATAAGAACAGCAATTCTAATACAAATTATACAAATAGATTTTTGTTTAAATAGTTTTCAAATTTAATGTTTTTTATTTGGAGAATCCTTAATCTGTTTTTCCATTTTGTTGAAAAACTTAATGTGATAGCAAAAATCTGCGTGCGCCATTGAATTCAGAGCATGTGCTTTATATAAGAACAGCAATTAAAATTTAAATTGTGCAAAAAGTTTTTTGTTTAGATAGTTTTAAAATAAATTTGGTTTTTCACAAGATTTATTGATCTTTTTTTCATTTTGCTGTAAAACTTGATGAAATAGAGAAAATCTGTGTATGTCATTAAATTCACAGCATGCGATTTACATAAGAACAGCTATTCTTATATAAATTATCCAAACAGTGTTTTAATGAGATATTTTTGAAATTTAATAATGTGTTGTTTTTCTTTAAAAACTCAATAATCTGTTTTTCCATTTTGCTGAAAAACTTGATGTGATAGCGGAATACTGCGTATTCCATTGAATTCAAAGCATGTAATTTATATAAGAACAATTATTATCAAAATTAAAACAACGTTCAGAAAGTTCTGAAATGTCAGCCTGTGTAATCTATGCAGTGAATTCACAAAGATCGCCTTCCCAAAAAAAAAAAAACAAATACAGTCTTCGGCAGAAAAACTAAAGGCACATTTTTTTGGGGGAGGAAGGAGTTCTGCTTATTAATATAAAGAAACAGACTACAATCAATGGAGAGGTTTGTTTAAAGTTTGAAAAAGCGTTAAAATTGAAACGGCTTTTCTCGTGGTGGCAAAAGAATCGGCTTTTGCACGACAATTGCAGGGTCATTTACCTTACTAAGCACCCTGCGACTTCTTTGTGTTCAGAAATCTTAAAAAAATCTTAGGGAAAGAAAATTTACCGCCAACAATGAGCTAAAGGTAGCTGTCGAAGCTTATTTTGCGGAGCTCCCGAAAGACTTTTTTCTTGAAACGATGCGACAACTCGAGAAACGTTAGAATATGTGTATAAGTGTTGGAAGTAGTTATGTAGAAAAATAATGCTTTTGGTTCTACTACGTGCTTTACTTCACGGCTAGGTACCTAAATTACATAAAAATACGCCCTCGTACAGTTTTTCGGAATAACTTTAAATAACAGTAAGTATAACTGTTTTAATACTCCTCATTGTCACAGAATATTTTCTCATTATTTTATACCTATTTAACACCATTACAAATTTATTTTTCTCACACTTATTCTTCAAATAAATATCACGAAATTAAAATTCACACCAGGTTTTATATCATGCAAGTTTATACATATATGACAGATTCGCATCGCGTATACAAATTTAAAAAAACCACTTACACATCAAGTTAATTATTAACACTTTTATTTTTAACCCATAAACTGTTCCACATGTAACTCGAACATGTTAATGGTTTACTTGATTTACACATCCGATTAATTTCTTAATAAGAAATCGTTCAAGTGGCGATAAGATAGCTGCTTGTAGTATAAATGAATTAGTCGTAAAAGCATTTTTAATTGAGAATAAGTATCCCTTGATAATTAAAATTTATTGCAGAGCGAAATTAAATTTGTTTAAACGAAAAATCAGACAATTAATAAAGCTTTATTATTTAAAATATTAAGAATGCAAAACAATAATACCATAAAAACAACTAACCTTGCTAAGATATTTCTATTATTAGTTTAAAGCGATGTATTAATTTTTGTACAGATAAAGGTCATACAGAATAATAAAAATAAATAAAAAACATGACAATGATCATGAAAGGGATTCGTTTATTTTAATAAATAATGTTAAATAAAAATTGGAAGACGTTGTTTAAAGGATTTTAATTTTAATTCAAAAAGCAAATCTTAATATCCTCAAACCTTTCATGTCCCAAATCATACCATTTCGTATGGTTTAGTTTTTCATAAACCTTTACAAATGCTTATTTTTGTTAAATAGTTTATTTTAGCATTTTATTCAAAGAATTATATATTTTATTTATTTACACATAATGTTTAATAATTTATGCATATGTTTTATAACGTTACTACTTGCAATATCAAGAACAAAAAATATTTTTTACAGTTTTAATTATCCTTATTTTTAACTGATCAACGCTACATAAATTAATTTTATCTGAATGGCTAAAAAATCACCAAGAATTCGCTGAAATCTACAAAATACGACAGTGCATCCAACTACCCAAACTAGAGCAATGTTTTGAAGGTTTAAAAAAATTATTATTAATATATTATAATCTTATAAATCTGCCAACAGGAAACACAAAATTTTAAATTCATATTTTTTACTGTAAGAAATATGAGTATACAGGGTCTCAGATAACCTTTCCAGTATGAAGATCTCGTTTATTACAAGAGATACAGGTTTGCTTAAATTAGATTAATTATTCTTAAGAATGAGAGGAGCTACAATTTTTAAAAGTTCAAAATTTCTCGTACTTCAGAAGTTATAGCAAAAAAATATAAAAATGTTTAATTTCTCTATTCTGTCTTTACTTTTTACTTTGTATAAAACTATTTATTCCATTGCTACAAAACTATTTGCAAAAAAAACTTCTCTATAAATGCGACTAAAAATATTGAAAAATGTGAACGGGCAAACTCATATAAAGTATGTTTGAACCGTACATTTTAGTATAGCCTTAGGCCTTTACCTCATTAAAACCATAAATTTTAATACATTATATTGCCCCGTAAAATGTGGAAGTATTATTAGCAAAATGCAAATTATTTTACTCCTGGCTGTATAACTACTATTAATTTAATAATTAAATGTTTCGCTTTATGGGATTTCATGCATATATAAAGTCCAAATTTGGTTTAAAGCAGTTGCTGATTTACATCAATTAACTCTCTAAACAGTAGCTTAATTTTAATAGCTTCAAATTATTAGTACCTACCCACTACGGAAACATGTAAATGATCGTATGCGTCATGGAAATAAAAAATTGATGGATGGCCAAGTACAAATAGAATTAAGAAATATTAACACTGAATTGTATTCCGGTTATATGGACCGCCTACTTGTATTTTTTCCTGCTATTCATCAAACAGAAAAACAATAGATGGGCGGGGTTATAGGAGTGAAGGGCGTGGGTGTTCCGCCCCGGCGCCACACCGGATGCACGCACAACGGTGTGTGACGCCAAAGACGTGTGAAATTCCCTATCGTTCAAGATCATAAAGCAGCGCCATTCACATAGTAATGTATAAAAATGCGCGAAATCCCAACCGCCACTCAGGCAAGCCTAGTAAACGTAAGAGCTTATATTTTTTTAATATCATAATCCCTTATTATAACCGAACGCTAACGCAAGTTTTTCGGTTGGAAATTTCGCCAATACACACACACTAGTAGTGATTGCAATACCGGACCAAAATTATTACGATACCGGTATTCGGTATTTATTCGCAAGTAATACCGGTATACCAGTGGCGTGCGGTGGGTTTTAATGTAAGGGATGCTGTCGAATATATTTTTTTTTTAAAATCCTTAAAAATCTATTTAAATCTTCATCACCCACATATATATATATACATGCTTAAATCCCGTAAAATAGCATGACAACGTATTATTATTAACTAGCACTACTAATAACTTGTAATAATCCAAAAAAGTTTTAATTAAAAAAAAATTCAACTTCTTACTAGTCTGTTATAATTCGTGATGTACATACCTGCGAGAGAAACTCTAGTATTTTTAACGAAGCTAAAGAAAATTGTAACTGATAATTTGAGAAATAAAAAAATTAAATTAAGATATTCGAGCTCTGCAACTTATTAACATAAAAAAACTTTTATTTTACAGACTGACTAAAATTTTTTAGAGCTATGACGGTTTTAACAAACTCTCCACTATGCAGTTGCATATTGCATTCATGTTTAATGAAATCGTATCCAACAATAAACGCTAAGCGCGAACACAATACTACCGCATTACCGGTGATCGGTGAATGCGTTTTTAGCTGTAGATGCTGTTTTCAAACCAGCATCTACAGCTAGTATATAGCTCCATCAACTGATACTTAATACGCATGCGTTAACTTCTATATCTCTATGCTATGAGTCCAGCCCTAGATGCTGAGCGCTACACCGCATTCACGGCCTTAAATGAGGCAGTCAGACAAATGCAATATATTATAAGATCTTTTTCCCCTTAACTTTAAAATGTAACTTTTAATGGACATAATAGTTCAATAAATACTGTCTACAAATTAATTTTAGAAAAACAAATTATATATTAAATTAATGTATGAAATATTTCAAAATTTTAAGGGATGCGCCGCATCCAACGCATTCATGGACTGCACGCCACTGCGGTATACCGGTATTGCTTTTTTAAAAAAAAGTATTAATTTTGAAAATACAATATATGCATTTTACACATATGTACATATAGTAAGTATAATGTCAAAACACAAATTTACATAAAATAAAGAAACTTAAAAAATTACATATGTAAAAAAATATGGACACAAAAAACTGAAGATATACAGGGTAATTGATTGGGACCGGGCATTAAAAATATATGAAGAATGAAAAAGGGTATTGATCTGAAATTTTGGTTATGACCATAATGACATACGATCTGTTTAATGAAAATATTTTCAAGATGGCGACCCTTCCGGAAATACCGGAAGTTGACGTCTACTTTCTTATTTCAAATACAATGGTCTATTTTTTATTGCATTTTTGGATTTAACACGTTATTTTAGAGGGACGATTAATAGCATACCCTATACCTAAGTGCAGTCGTTTTTTAGATTTTTGGACTTTTTTGAAATTTGTTGATTTTCATTGTGATGCTTAATATTATCTATCGCCGCCATTTTTGAAGAGAAAACGCTTGAATTTAGACTATGCATAGAAGAATTTTTGCAATCGATGCATGACTTACAGGGTGTCCAAAATTTAATTTTCTTTTAATACAATTTCAGACCAATAAAACTCGTTTTTTTCAAATACAATGCCCAATTTTTTTTTTCATTTTCTAATTCAAAAGTAAATTCTACATTAATCTGTATTAGCGTTTTCTATACCTATCTGCAATAATTTTCGAGTTATTAAAATTTTTGATAAAGTTAAGAGCAATTGCAAAATTTTTTAATAGTAAGCCTTGGAAATGACAACAAATATTCCAATATTGCAATATTCCTTCGTTTTCTAAAAATATCATCTCTCTTTTAATTAACTTAAATACATCATTTTGTGGCACAATTTTGTGTTTTGCATTTATTGCTATTTTTTATTTATGGCAGACTGCAATTATAAAATAATTTTAAAAAAAATTAATACCGAATACCGGTATTAGACCATCAAATGAGACGGTATTTCGGTATTGTAAAATGGCACGGTATACCGGTATTCGGTATACCGGTATACCGGTATTGCAATCACTAACACACACACAAAACACGTATACAGGGTGTCTCAGATAACATTTCCAGCATGGGGATCTCGCTTATTATAAGAGATACAGGTTTGTTTAAATTAGATGAGAGGAGCCCGAATCAATTTTTAAAAGTACAAAAGTCCTCGTGCTTCAGATGTTATAGCAAAAAATATGAAAATGTCGAATTTCTTTTGCTCTCATAACTTTTTTGTCTTAATTGTTAGAACAATTTTATTTGTACTTTCTTGAGGTACTTTTTAATGGAGAATGTAACTGAAAAACAAAATTAGGGGTAATATCTCGAAAATGGTAGGTGTTAAAAAAAAATCTAAAATAACAGTTACATTCTCCATTAAAAAGTACCTCGAGAAAGTACAAATAAAATTGTTCTAACGATTAAGACGACAAAGTTATAAGAGAAAAAAAAATCGACATTTTCATATTTTTTGCTATAACACCTGAAGCACGAGAAACTTTGTACTTTTAAAAATTGATTGTGGCTCCTCTCATACTAAGGAATAATTCATATAATTTAAACAAACCTGTATCTCTTATAATAAGCGAGATCCCCATGCTGGAAATGTTATCTGGGGAATTACAGTTGACTAAGAAGCTCTTGCGAAATTCAATTTATTTTGCACTATTCAGACTTTTATGTGAGTCAGTATTCAGTTATATACGCAAAGTAATTTCTAAACATAGATTTTAAAAGATCTTTTGAAATACTGGTTAATATGTTTTGCAAAAAAAATTGTACAAACAGTACGAAATGTTTTAATTTATACATTCATATGTTTGAATCATATCTGGCAATTACATTCTGCATAAAATTGGAGAAATAAAAGTAAATAAAAAGCTAATGCCAACTTTACTGTCAGGAAAACATTAAAAATAATAATTAAGGATCTTCTGTCAGGTTTATTCAATTTTAAATGCATTTTTTAAATAAAAATAACATGTATTTATAGATAATCATGGCCCCAAGATCAGGCATTGGACACATCGATGTATTGCAGAGGACATAAATCAAAAATAGAATAAAGAAGTACAATAAATTATAATCTACCAAATGTGTGATTAAAATATGAAGTTAGAACCTGTAATCACGTTTTTAACAACTATAATTGTCAGCTTAGATAATCGACACAAGGATGTAACGCCCTGTTATTCAAAAATTTCAAATGGAGAAAAGCATGATGATTAAATTTGTAGAATTAATAAAACAGTCGTTTTAATTATGTGTATTTTAAATGTTCTTCTTTTAATTGGCTATTTAGAATACAGGGTGATTGAAATTCGAGTTTAAGCATGGGGATCTCGCTTATTATAATAGCTAGAGTATAGTTTTAATTTGACAAAGTTGCTAATATCCGTGCTTATTAATAATCCTAAGAGAAATTGGAAATATCTCAAACGGTATCCGAGAAAATTGGGAAAAACCGGAAAATACGTTTTTTGAAAATCGTCTATAACGCCTTTGGAGTATGAAATATTTCAAAAGTGTAAAAATATTGCCCAAACAACTTTTTAAGCCGAATCGGATAGTGGTCACAAATTTTTCCTAGATCGAAACGTTTTTGTTTTATGACTACCAACTTTATTTTTTCTTATGGGCGAAATTTTTGCTATTCACATAATCAAATAACATTTATTTTTTTGAATCCATTGATGTATTACACATGGCATTTTACTTCTTCTTTCATTGTCAAATTTGAAAAAATACGTTTTAATCAATAACCCCTATAAATCAGGTTGGCCGGTCATTGTAGTTTATGTTGTTTCCATGACAACCAATCAACAAACTAAAAGTTTTGAAAGCCTATTACTTGTCAGATTAATAGATTTGTGCAAATGAATTTTAATAATGAAGAAAAACGCGATATGAATGGGAATATGTACTATATTGCCAAGTCAACGGTATGCAGAAACATATCCAGATAGAGGACCCTCGCCCACATATTTTTGTACGTTGGACAGAAACTTAGGTAAATATGGGGCTTTTGCCAAACCCAGAAGATAATATAGCAGAAAAGTTTCAGTTAAAACTTAAAAAAACATTTTTATTACAAACAGATCTGGAAAAAACACTATTTTCCTACTGTAAATAGAAACTTAAGTAAATTTGTTTAAAGCATATACGATATAAAAAATTCGCAGCATATCGCGTTTTTCTTCGTTATTAAAGTTCATTTTCACAAATCTCTTAATCTGACAAGTAATAGGCATTCAAATCTTTTAGTTTGTTGATTGGTTGTCATCAATATCATCAATGAACAGGGTGTCCCCGTTATCACCGCAAATATTTTAAGTGGTGATAGAGGACCTTTTTCTAAGAAAAATGTTTTCCTAAAATCGAATGTTAGGCAGATATCAAAGAAATGTGGAAAATTTAAAAACCTTATTTGTTTGATTTTCCAAAAATTTCACTGAACACAAGTTTAGCCCATAAAATTTGCTATTCGAAATGGGCCGTCCATTTTTTGTACAACCTTTCAATTTAAAGATACAGCGGTTGCAAAGTCTAAGAAACCATTAAAGTTTTTAAATTTTTCACATTTTTTTGTACAACCTGCTTTACTACTTTTAAACCATTGCCTGTAGACAAAATAATTGTAACAAATTGTGTAGAGAATTTCATGGCTTATCAAAAAAGGTATTTTGCGAGAAAATTGATATTTTCGGCGACAGTCTTGTAAATGCAGAAGTGTAAAAAAATCAAATAAGTGTTGATATCTCCATATCTGCTTAGTATTTGATTTTAGAAAAAAGTTTTACTTGAAATTTTTTCTTAGAAAAAGGTCCTCTATCACCACTTAAAATATTTGCGGTGATAACGGCGACACCCTATATATGCACGAGAAAATGAAATATAAATTGTTGATAATATTAAGGAGTATTAATAATTAGTAATTAATATTTACTAACCTTTAAGGTGCTTTTTCGTGCCGTGTTGGTCTTCTTTAAATCTGTTTTTTAAAGAGTATAATAGAAACTCGGTAAAAGAGTTTAAATCACTCGAAAAACACAATTGTTCACAAACCACTGTTGTACCTAATAGCACGCTTTTTTTGATTTTTACCATGAGATTGTCTTTAGTTTCACAAAAAGCAATATCTACTGCTTGGGCGCATTTAATGTGGTTACCACAATTTTCATGCTAACAATAAAATAGTAAATTTTTAAATTTCAAATCTGATTTGTCTTACACAAGTTTTAAACGAGTTAAACAAAGAACAATATTGTTATAAGGTCACTCGGCCAACTGTCCCTACGCTGACCAACCGATGAACGGCATAATTAGGTATGGAAATTCGAACGAAGCAAAAAATTACAAAAAATTGAATATGTAGAACAACGTCACAGACACACATTTTAGAAATTAAATTCAAGCGTTGTATGAAGTAAGACAAGTTTTTTGTATCTTTTTTGTGGAATTATCTACCATTGTAAAAATCGTCTGCTTTTAGTTTTTCCGAATATTAAAAAAGTTGAAGGTGTAAGTCAAATGTCAAAATAGCATTAAATTTGTCTTAAAATTCTCCTTAACTTTGCTGATTTAACCGACCATGTAACTCTTATCACAACAAAGTTACCAATACAACACATGTAGATAATTCACCTGTTTATTTGTAAAAAATACTTATGGTTAGAAAATAGTTATCCAAATGGGTTTATTGTTCTGAGAACTTCTGCGACATTCCCAGTATCGGTAGAAAGTTTAGAAAGTTTTTTTTTTTTTTTTTTAATTAAAACTTATGAAAACGTACACTATACGTTCTACAATGTATCAAGAACGACTCGTTGGTCTGGAAATAATATATCTATAGAGCATGAAAATGAATTCACAATCGATATAGATGAATTAACTGAAAACTTCGTTAAAGCCAAAAAAATTAATGTTTTATTCCTACACAAATATTAGGAGTACCTAATCATGTAAAACTCAATTATTGATAAATGCTCAAGCAACTAGTATTCACCTCCACCTGTCAAGAATCATTAGTCAAAATTCAGATACAATAGAGACATTATGTGTGGCAAAACAGACGGGCGTTTTCGTATCAATTTAAAAACCATTTATTCTTAAAGTGGGTAGATGCTAAGAATAAAAAGTAACTGGAGAAACGTGGTGTGTCAACTAGATACATTTATTATTTTACATTTACTTTGCCTGCACACGTTTTTAACTATGAAGCGGAAACTGCAACAAAAAATAGTTGAATCAAATCTCAGAATTACTGTAGTGTAGTTTTATTTACATTTAAATACCATATAATTATAGACGTAGTTTTCCCATGACAAATTTTATTTGGGCGTAGCACTCGAAGTAGTTATATTTTTGAAAGTGTGCACATTAAAATTAAGCTATTATGTTTTTGAACAATTTCTCACAATTATAGATCAAAGTAAAGATTTATTATAAATACAGCCATTAATCTCAATAATTACTACAAAGGATAGTAGTTTTGTTGTATTACATACCAACTATAAAACAAACTAATTAGCTTCTACCCAACGTAGATTTATTCCAAGTTTTATTGGTCCATATTTATTTTTTTTAAACATGTTGAATAAACAGTACCAAGGTTTATTTAAAATTTAGCATAGCTTACCACTTTTGTTCTTATAACATGGATATGTCCATTAACGGTTGGATAGCCTTTTTTCTGGACAGGGATAGATTTTTTAGATCAATCTTTCCAATTTCTTTACAGCTAAAATAAATAACCTTCAATTTCTTAAAAATTCTTGAAAAATTTTACCGATCAGGAAAAACATATTTTTTCCTGCAGTGTGTAATTTATACAGATAAGAAAACTAAAAGCTTGTATTTTGATCAATTTTAACTCAAATAAAAATAAAATATTATTGATTTTAAAATATATGTACATGTACCTAGTAAGATAGGATATCCATTATATTATACTGTTCCCTTTTATTTATTTTTTTAAGGTTTTACTTTTTATTAGCATTATGTTGTGTGTGTTGTGGGAGATTAAATTTTATAATCATTGTCAACCAAAAATTTTCCTGTATTTTGCGTATACATAATTTGGTTTATTAAGAAATTGCATTTAATAGTTATAGCAAACTTCAAATTTTATTTAGTCCTGCAACTCCATTGGATTCCTTACTCAGAGTCCGGTATTTTTTGTTACTTTAGACCTGTTAACCGTTAACCGCTTATATTGCGCCTGAGAGGCGCTGCAGCAATTCAACTGACGATTTTAACTTCTTATTGTTAATCTTTTTTTAAAAAAAATTGAGTACTCTTCTGGTAAGACGTTATAATTTAGAATTCATTATAAAATACGCTAAATGTTTACAATAGTATTATTAAATTTATGTTTACTGCAAAACTCCGCCATCAGTCGACATGGCGCTTCAGCGGCATTCAGTACTGTGATTTAGCATTTTTACCACAAAACAATTGACCCTTAATCTTAAAAGTTCTGGACTCACTTTGTTAGGAACACTACGAAAGAATAAGCAATATATTCCAAATAACTTTCTGTCAAATCGTTCCCGGGAAGAATTTCTTAAATTTTTGAGTTTACCAAAGCACTCACTTTAGTCTATTACGTACCAAAAAAAGGTAAAGCAGTTATATTACTTTCTTCTATGCATCACGATAATGCTTTGACAGAAAATAAACAAAAACCTAAGATAATAATAGATTATAACAAATCTAAAGGCGAAACTGATCTAATGGATCAGATGTTACGATCGCATACATGTAAAAGAAAATGTAATAGATGGCCAATGGTTTGTTTTTTTTATGAACTTATTAGATGTAGCTGGATTGGTAGCATAAATTAATTATACAAATATTTATAAAAACTGGAACACAGGAAAAAACGATAGACGAAATATCTACCTGGAAGAATTGAGTGAAGAATTAATCAGGGATCAAATTCAGCGACGTTTCTCAAACATACGGAGTAAATTCTTGAAACAGAATAAATTTGATATGTAATTATTGTGTTAACAAATAATTACATTTTAGTAGATACATTTTGTGTATTATTTATTATAATAAATTCAATGACGTTTTTATTATCATAACACAAGAATAACATGACACCTTTACTACAAGCGCTGGTGAGGCGCCTAGCCAACCGATGGCTGACAAAATTCATATAGTCGGTTAACGGTTTTAAAGGTAAATAGAAGGGCAACTGTTGGAATCCCGTAAACGGTAAGAGCTACAAAGATGTTTAAATTAGGTAGATAAATTGTTCCCCTTTTTGAGACCTAGTCAAGGATGCTTTAATGTTTTAAAAAAGTTCCATGGCAAGCTAAATAATAAAGAAAAATTAAAATGGACATTTTTTTAATCATTAATAATTCGGTTATACTTCATAGTACAAATCTATTTTTTGGGAAGAAGTTGGAGACGAAACCCTTTGAGAAAACCTCGTAAAAGTACAACCAATAAAACAAAACGTCTAAGAGATTCAACTGACAATAAGATAGATGGGTCATGTATATACAGGGTGAGGCATCACTTATTTTGTTATTAGAAAGAATTATCAAAAAAAGTTTCAAATAAAAGTTGTTTGATACAGTATTTCCCAAATTATTGTCATGTCAAATTTCGTTTTTCTTTTGTTTTTTTAGGAGTTACGGCGCCATATTTGTTTTTTTTAAATGGTACCATACATATTTTTTTATACGGTTAGAAAGACATTTTCTTTCTCTTTTCAACGCACTAAAACTTTTATACCCTTACATAACAAAATTTTTAAGAAAATCGCAAGCAAAAGAATTCTACAATAGTGGTTTTTGTTAAACATTGATCATAAATTAATTAGTAGGCTTTGCAAAAAAAAATAAAACAAATGTATGTAATGTCACATTTTGATCATAGTTTGACAGTTTTGTGTTTAATACTTTTTTAAAATGCCTTTTTCGTTTTCTCGTGCAGAAAAAATAGAAATGTTATTGATATTTGGTGAATGCCACAGAAATGCAACGGAAGCGGTTCGGTGTTATGCAGGAAGATATCCGGAAAAGCGGCATCCTACAAAGAAGATATTCAAAAGATTACTGAAATCGTTACAGTATACTGGAAGTCTGGATATTAAGGATAAAAAGTTTGTACATGGTAATGTAGTCAATGAAAATAATGAAATTGCGATATTAGCAGCCATTGAAAATAATCCCCATATTAGCAGTAGAGACATATCTCGAGAAAGTGGTATTAGTCAACGTAGTGTCCTAAGAATGTTACATAAACATAAACTTCATCCGTACCACATCTCGTTACATCAAGAAATTTATGGACAAGATTTTGAAAACAGGATGATGTTCTGTAGATGGGCTGAACAACGAATTGCAGAAGATAATATTTTTTTTAAATTCGTCCTTTTTACTGACGAATGTACTTTTAAGAATTCAGAACATGTAAATAAACACAATTTACATTATTGGTCACCAGTGAATCCACATTGGATGCGTGAAAATGCAACACAGCGTCGTTGGTCAGTAAATGTATGGGGTGGTTTTATCGGCAATTTGTTGATTGGACCGCATTTCTTCGACACTAACTTGACCGGAGTAGTTTATTCGGAATTTCTAGAATACGAATTACCGGGCCTATTAGAAAATGTTCCATTAAACGTACGGGCCAACATGTGGTTTCAACACGATGGGGCAAACGCCACCTACCACTGTTGAAGATATGAAAAATAGAATACGCGAAGCATTTCAAACAATTAATAATGAAAACAAGGGCTCTAGTGCAGTAAATTCGTTTGAAAAACGCGTACAAAAATGTTTTCAGCAGGAAGGACACCATTTTGAACATTTATTATAGTAGTTTAGTGTTTACCGTTGTACCCTAATTAACTTTCTTTTTAAATTCATTAGCGTTTTGTATTGTGGGCGTCTATTTACTATAAAATACATAAGATGTACAAAAATACTTTATTAAATACGTTAAACGACATTTACAGTCAACGGACAACAACACGCTTCATGTATGACTAAATAATAGTCTCGAACCCAATGTCACTTTTGTCTAATAATAGTCTCGAACCCACCGGTACGCTGTCAGTATCATTTTCAAAGCCTACTAATGTAAATTAATTAATAGAGTACGCTTTTAAAACAAGTTTCATAAAAAATTGTTCTTTTGCGATTTTCTTAAAAATTTTGTTATGTAAGGGTATAAAAGTTTTAGTGCGTTGAAAAGAGAAAGAAAATGTCTTTCTAACCGTATAAAAAAATGTGTATGGTGCCATTAAAAAAAAACAAATATGGCGCCGTAACTCCTAAAAAAACAAAAGAAAAACGAAATTTGACATGACAATAATTTGGGAAATACTGTATCAAACAACTTTTATTTGAAACTTTTTTTGATAATTATTTCCAATAACAAAATAAGTGGGGGTGTCATAAGTGATGCCTCACCCTGTAGAATGGGAGAAATGATGCCCAGGAAAGCAAGCTCTCTTTTTATTGCTTGAAAATTAAATATTCATTTTAACTGCATTATTAATATGTGTAGTTAACAATCACTTATTATCTTCTGTGTAAAGAATTTCAGTTGTCGAAAAACTAGATAAGTTTCAAGACTTCTCTTTGTCGGAAACTTCATGCACTCAGCAATTTTTTACTTCGGTTGAAAGACAATATACTTCAGAAAATAGTCGCTAGAGCAATGAATGCAGTGCAAAAACAGTTTTTGTAAATGTACCCACAAGTTTACAAAACTTATGATGCTATAGTTTACGTAAAATTTTTATTTATTTTGAAATGCTTTCTGTATTATCACTGTCGGTGATAAAAATTTATAACCAACACAAATTAAATAGTCATCGATTTTCTGTACGTAGTTCGTAGTAACTTGTTATTGTATTAAAATTTTCAGTGATATGAAGCTGCATCACCGATAAATTAATTTTATTAACTTTCTGCAACTATTTACACAAGATATATTAGTGGAGTGATAAATAGTTTCATATAATAAATTGTCCACCATAAACCGCATAGAATACTGCACTGTAATCTGCGAAGAGCAAATTTATTACGATACAAATCATTGCACAACATATTAAGATAATTTTAAACTGAATAGACGTTTAAAACAGGCAATACCGTAAATTTTATACGAGCGCACATACCACAACACAAAACTTTAATTAATTTCAAATTTATTCCTAACAGTTGGATTTTAATGAATTTAACACGATACAAAAATATTAGCATTAATTTGATGTTATTTATGCCAAGTTCGTTTAAACTATCTGACTTATTTAAAAATAAATAAAATAATTTACAATATTTTATCAGCTTTAAATTAATAACCTTGTAGGCTTAGACCAACACTGCCTCAAGATGTAACAACTTGAAGATTATTATGATAAATTTTATTAATTCCTGACTCTAACGCTCTGTACATAATTCTATTAGCATTTAACATGAGGATAATGTAATGGCGCTTACATTGGCAGATTGGTTTTTAATTAGTTAGATGCAATTAGATTGTAACACAATGGGAGTAGTGCTATTGTACTTAATTTATAACATTTGAAAAACGAATTATCAAACCAGCTATTGTTTAAATCTTTGCTTCTACTATTCCAACTGCCGGACTGCATTATTGCTAATTTATAGCTACGCCATTATTTACAACACTATTAGCGATTTCACACAATAGAGAGAGTAACTTGCATTACAATAAGTCATTGATCTATAAATACAAAAACAATCGATTTCTATGTAGTTGAAAATAGTCCAGGATTTTTTATTGAGCAGGATGGCCCATTCGACGAAATTCGTAAAAATGCTGATGCAAAACCATAAATGGCATAAATATTACAGTTATAACGTGGACTTCTTTTTTAAACCATTAGCACCCAGCGTCCTCATTTGAGGACAAGTAGGGGAAGGTTACCGTGATTGTACCGGCTCCTCAAATGGTCCACCGTTAGTTTAGCACTTCTAAACCTAACAATTGCATATGGACCACAGATACATCACTTGCGTCCTCATAGGCGTAATTATAAAACCAACTTGCAGTGACATATTACTGGTTTAAAACTTATTTTTAAATTTTTTTGTCTATTACTATAATACAGGGTGTCCCAATTATACACCGCCAAAAAGTAGGTGCATATTCCTGAGTGAAAATGATGACCATTTGTCAAATATTTTGTTTTCTGAAAATGCTTCCTTTTAAAGTTAGAGACCTCCAAAGTTGCAAGAAAAAAAAATCAAAAAATCGATACGTCCTAGCCGTTTAAGCTAGAGCTATCAAACTTGGCCGAAATGTGTAGGTGTTTCCCATTGACTTTGTGGGATAATTAGAAAGAAAACACGTAATTGGAAGTATAATTTATAGTCAGGTCATCCGCTTACCAGATTTTTTTTCTCTGGAATAAAATTGAAAATGTCATTCGTCCATAAGAAAGTATGACTTAAGAGGAAAAAATTCGTCCCTCTTTGTTTTTTGCTGTAAACGAAGCTTTTTTCGAGAAAATTAGCGCTAAAGATGCATCGACAAACTCTGTTTATACACCTCAAATATTTTTTTTACTAAACTTAGTTGGCTAATGTCATATGTCATGCTTGACTTAAGGCTTGTTCATAACCTAACCTGAGGTGTATAAACAGAGTTTGTCGATGCATCTTTAGCGCTAATTTTCTCGAAAACAGCTACGTTTACAGCAAAAAACAAAGAGGGACGAATTTTTTCCTCCTAAGTCGTACTTTCTTATGGACGAATGACATTTTCAATTTTATTCCAGAGAAAAAAAATCTGAAGATGGTAAGCGGATGGATGACCTGACCATAAATCATACTTCCAATTACGTGTTTTCTTTCTAATTATCCCACAAAGTCAATAGGAAACACCTAAACATTTCGGCCAAATTTGATAGCTCTAGCTTAAACGGCTAGAACGTAATCGATTTTTTAATTATTTTTTTTCTTGCATTTTTGGAGGTCTCTAACTTTGAAAGGAAGCATTTTCTGATAACAAAATATTTGACAAATGGTCATCATTTTCACTCAGGAATATGCACCTACTTTTTGGCGTTATATAATTGGGACACCCTGTATTATAGGTAATAAAACTGCAAACAAGCAGGTAAGGTTTATTAAAAGAGATTTGTTCTAGAACCAAGTCTATACATTAAGATAAGGCTATCATTTACATTAAAAATTTTGGTAGAGGTTATGTGCAAACTTTTATGCGATATCATACGTAAAATTGCACTGAGTTTCCTTGAAAGAACATTTGACAAATGGTCATCATTTTCACTCAGGAATATGCACCTACTTTTTGGCGTTGTATAATTGGGACACCCTGTATTATAGGTAATAAAACTGCAAACATGCAGGTAAGGTTTATTAAAAGAGATTTATTCTAGAACCAAGTCTATACATTAAGATAAGGCTATCATTTACATTAAAAATTTTAGTAGAGGTTATGTGCAAACTTTTATGCGATATCATACGTAAAATTGCACTGAGTTTCCTTGAAAGAACATTTGACAAATGGTCATCATTTTCACTCAGGAATAAGCACCTACTTTTTGGCGTTGTATAATTGGGACACCCTGTATTATAGGTAATAAAACTGCAAACATGCAGGTAAGGTTTATTAAAAGAGATTTGTTCTAGAACCAAGTCTATACATTAAGATAAGGCTATCATTTACATTAAAAATTTTAGTAGAGGTTATGTGCAAACTTTTATGCGATATCATACGTAAAATTGCACTGAGTTTCCTTGAAAGAACATTTGACAAATGGTCATCATTTTCACTCAGGAATATGCACCTACTTTTTGGCGTTGTATAATTGGGACACCCTGTATTATAGGTAATAAAACTGCAAACAAGCAGGTAAGGTTTATTAAAAGAGATTTGTTCTAGAAAAGAACCAAGTCTATACATTAAGATAAGGCTATCATTTACATTAAAAATTTTGGTAGAGGTTGTGCAAACTTTTATGCGATATCATACGTAAAATTGCACTGAGTTTCCTTGAAAGAACCACCAATGGTTTCTTCGATTGAACCAGTTCAATGGAAGAAACTAAAGTTGTCCAACTGCTTTAAGATTATTGGATCCATAACTTTTTGAATGCCTAAATACAATTACTAGTGGACTAGTGACGAGTTATCTTTGGCATTAGCTGCATTTAAAAATGTAAAAAAATGGTTTGCAAGAGTGCGCTAAAATTCATGGTGTGCCCAAAGCAACTCTAAAGCGCCATATTGAATCTAAAAATGAAATAGCCAACGGTGAAGTTAAATTTCACGGAGGTGTCCCAACCTTTTTGCTAGACACTGAAGATGAACTTAAGTGCCATATAACTAAGAAGTCGCTTTTCAAAAAAGTATCAAACATTTCACCTATTCCAAAGTCTCAGTCAAAAAAAGGAGAGAAAGTACAAAAAGGAGCACAAAAGTAGTCCGTATAAAATTGAACTTAAAGAAAAAAAAGCAAAATCAATGAAACTCAAAACACTTTTTGCAAACAATAATCGTCGGACAAAAATGCCATCGTCTTGCAATAGTCGAAGCAAGCCTTATACATCCAATTCTACCCAACATGTGTCTTCCTGATACTGTTTCATGTACAAAAAAGATAACGAATTGAATATGATTCAATGTCAAGAATGTCTAAAATGGGTGCACGCTTTTTGCGCTGTGTGCTCATTAAGAAAAATCTATTGTTCTGTCCACCCCCTCTTTTTTTAGACTATGAAAATTAACTTATTATAATACATTAGGTATTAACTTTGTTACTTTATTTTGAATATATAGGTATCTGATAACTGTTTATTAATGTCATTTACCTTTAAAATGACCACTAGTGGTGTAATCGGAGAACCATGTGGTGCAATCGTGGAAACTACACCAGTTTCTGACGATTTAGTTTTATAGAAGTCTCATTATTATCGTCCAAATCACCATCACTTACGATAAATTCATCTCAACGGCACAATTAACCGCCCACTTCTAAAATTCAAGATATTTGCCAGTTTAATTTTTTCTGACTTTTAATATTAATTATAATCAATTAAAATCAAATTACAAAAAAATAAGTACTTAATTGTATACCTGGATTTTGTTAAAATCCGTTTTTTTTTTCGCATTTAGCGTTGGAAGAGGGAGGAGTCGTAATCTTTTGAGTTCATTTGTTCGTAATTGCTATGGTTTAGTTCAAGTTTGGTGTTACATTTGTGTTTGCTGTTCATTCTTATTAAGTTTAACTACCATAACGACAACAAATAATGCCTATGGCTGCGGCTACTGTGTGCCCCGTACAACAATACGAGATGCCATTAGACTTTAGACGCTACTGGGAGACCGGCTTGTATACCCGAAGACCAGATCAAGGTGCACATCTGCTCAAGACGATAGATTTATGACAAGTATGGTGTAAAGAAATCGCTTCACTACTGTAACGCATGCCCGTAACCAACTGTATGAAGTTCGAGGAGTCAGCATTAGTGAAAGAACTAAGTAGAAGGTTGACTGAAACAAATTTACCTAACAGCTTTTAGACTAGCTCGAGTTCCAGAATTGCTCCCGCAGTACCGGAGAGCTCGACTTCGTTTTGCCCAAGTACACGTGCAATGGTCTGTGAACCAATGGAAGAATGTTTTTTTTTTTCGGACGAGTCGAGAATATATTTAAGAGGACCAGGTGGACGACCAAACGAACGATTTGCACCCTGTACAATAGTCGAAACCGTGAGTTACTATGGTGGCAAGACATCTTGGAAGAGCATGTCGTGCCATTTGGACCATTTATTGGTGAAGATTTCCAATTAATAGACTATTACGCGCGGCCACACGTAGCCAGAATCGTTTCCGATAACTTGACTGCTGTGAGCTTCCAAAGATTGGACTGGCCTGCACCGAGTACCGACCTCAATCCTATAGAACATGTATGGGACAATCTAACGAGGTGCATAAAAAGTCGAATAGATGTACCAACAACATTGCAAGAGTTACGGATAGCGGCTGAAGAAGAATAGCACAACATACCACAAACAGACATCCAGGATATCATCGATGGTCATCCTAATCGTCTCCAGCAAGTCATCAGAGCACGTGGAGGCAATACACGTTAATAAAATTTTGAAAAAACAATTATCAAACAGTGTGTAGTGCGTAATTGTAGAGCTTCGGTATTGTTTGCAATTAAGAACCTTTTTGTAAAATGTTTACTTTTGTGATTTTAAAAAAAACACAAAAATACATTCAAATTTTGTAATTCGTTTGTTTTTCCAATTCCTGATTTATTTTTTAATTGATTATAATTAATATTAAAAGTCATAAAAAATTAAACTGGTAAATATCTCGAATTTTAGAGATGAGCGGTTAATTGTGCCGTTAAGTGTAGTTTGTACCACTTGTAGCTAACAACTAATTATTTTTTATTTAACGTATTAAAACTGCTATGACGTTAAACAATCTGTGTTATATTTCCCAAATCATTAAACAATAAAGTAATATAAATAGATTCTTATAAAACCTATACTGAAACTTTTAATAAGTTAAAATATAAAAAATGGTCCGATCTCGGCAACCTTTCCCTATATTTTTGCTCTAAAACTTCTTTCTCGCTCCTCAAATTCAATAAGTTTTTATTTTATTCGTCAGATTCAGAACCGATTCAAACAGGAAATCATGTTAGACATAAGTAGTCTGAGTACTGCTTGAGCAGCACCAGTTTGTATTAGACAGATTTCGAATTGTCGAAAAACTTAAAATAAGCGATTTTTGTTATAGTTACAATTTTAAAAAAATACCAAGTTATGTTAAGACAAATGTTGCATAGTCTGTTCATATTGTTTTGAATTTATACACATTCTAATCTCTCTGTCCTCAAATAAGACGCTGGGCATTTGTGCCATTTTTTTAAATGAAAGCCCAGCATTCTCTTTTAAGGACACCTTTATAATATTTTACAAGTTTGAGCTAGATTTTATTGAGATTGCTTACAACTCTATACAAAAACCAATTATTAATAAATGTACTCCTACCGTATCTTTCTTTTTTTAAATTGTTTGCTATACATTTTTCATAAACGTTATTTCCATTAAACTAAAACTGATGATTTCAATTTTCAACGGATTACAATATACAATGGGAAATAAACAATATACAGCGCCCTTTGTCGGCTATTGCAAAATATATTCTACTTTGTGTGTAGAACGTTCTCAGACACTTTTATTAATCCTTTTTGTTCGTATACTAAACAAATATGGAAGAAGGTTGTTTGTGACATAGAATCAATTTACAACCAAGTTTTATACGACTGCAAATAGGATGCGTACAGTTGTCCATTGACTTGTTGAAAAATGCCATCGACAGATATTGATGACTACAGATACATTCACTAAATATTAGTAGATACTGCATTGTGTTATTTTACAAATATCTACGATTATTCAATTAACTGTGATTAGATTTTAACAAAAACTAAAACGTTATAAACACCAATGATTTTTGGATGGAAATGGCAACTAAACTAAATTAAAAATTGCTTATTTAATAGCTTAAATAAACAACAACTAATTTTTTTAGCTATTTTAGTTGTTTACAAACAAAATCAATCGCTTGCAGTATATTATGATATTAAAAAAGTTATCGTGCCACATTTTAGTAGAATAATACTCATTTAACGTTAATATTAAACAAATAATCATGAATTCTACCCACTTTTTGTTATTAAAACGTTAAATTTTAGCCTTAATAACAACAATTGGGGCAAAATTGAAACTACGTATCTAACAAAATTGTATAACCTTCAATAAATGCAAAACTAAGTGAGAAAATTCCACATTGCGATAATTTCAAAAGTTTTTTCTGTACCTTCAACCACGTACAGTATTTGTATAGTACTAAAAGTACTATGAAAATTTAATTTGTGCTTAATAGTAACTAAACAATGATCAAAAGTCATCAACTGTAAACAAAAAACATGTAAAAAAATGCATAATGCATTTATTGTAGCATTAAAATAATGCTCTGTTGTGACTTTTTGTCGTTTGCAAACCCCAAAATTTATTGAGTATGAGAATCCATAAAGTAAAATTAAGCAACTTTCTTGAATTTTCTTTTCTTTGCGAAATGAACACGATATGAAACAAGACTAGTAAAATTTCCAACACACATAATTCATGTGCTATCCAAATCAGCCCCGTCTCATTGCGATAAATTAACATGACCAACAAAGTTGCATACAGTTAATACCAAAACATTATCTCAATAATTAACAACGCCTGCATAGCAAAATAACACGAAATTTTTACGTTCTGAAAACTTTAATCGAAGCAGATTTCAAATCTCTACATGTCTGCCACAAAACTCGCGTCTGCAAATTCGCAAAAACATAAATTTCAAACTAAAATGTTTATATTAAGATAACATAACCTGGCGCAATCCTTATAATTATATAAATTCACGCTAAATAACAATTTCGATGTAATAAATTGTGGGGTATAACAATTTCTATATGCACGTTATGTGTCCCATTTTTTTTTTTTAGAATATGTGAATTGATAAGCCATTTTTATTACTGGTGTTACACATATCAAAACGCAAAAATAAAGTGTAACAAACCAATTAAGATAAAAAAGTTTCACTTTAACATAATTATTTATTATTTCTAACGAGTATTTGTTAATTTTCTTAAACTTAGAAAAACCTGACTCAATACAAATTTATTTTACAAAAAAAAAACCGTAAGGAACCAAGTCATAGTTTTTGCGTATACGATGAAGAGTGTATTTCTTAAATTTAACAGGCAAAGATATTGATTTATAAAGGGTGTTTAGTAAAGGTATTCCGTAAATTTAGTTATGAATTTAGAAAAAAAAATCAGAACACGCTTATAAACGTGAGCTTTTAATAAGGGAGCAAATTTTTATGAATTTTCTACGGTTTCTTTTTAGGTTGACTTTGAAATTTCATATGGTCTAGTAGTTAACATTATTCGAAGGTTCACCTAAGTGAACAAATTTTACTTCTTGTATACAATAGAGAAAACCGAAGTACGCCCAGAGATAAAATATTTTCATATTCCTATTCCCAAAATAAATAAAAACTGAGCTGAATTCTACTTTAGGCAAGTCCCTTCATCGTTTTCAACAGTTAAAACATACATTGCGAAGGTTGTGGTATGAGCACTTAGAAAGCACAACGCTCTAGCGGGCCAAAAACTGCTACTTCTGAGGAAATGGTCCAAAAAATACATAAAATTGTAAATTGTATTAACGACCGTCGAATAAAATTGCTCGAGTTAGCTGAGGCGTCCGCAGAAAATTTTCCAGGGGGGGGGGCAAAGCATAGAGATAAATAACAAGATATATACATTTTAATTTAATTTTTTAATTTTAATTATTTGTTTTAACATGTATTACTTTTTACTCGATCCTGGGGGGAAGGGCAAGTGCCCCGTTTGACCCTCCCCCTGCGCACGCCCATGGCTGTGGGTATATAAAAAAAACAAGGGCATCACATATTAAACGAACCTTTGGGCGTGAGAAAGCTATCTTTGCGATGAATGCAGTTATATCGGCCGAAAAGGTTATTGCGACGATATTTTGGAATGCGAAAGGTATTTTGGTTATCTTGAAAAAGTTTAAAGAACTATCGGAGAGTACGCCAGCTTGCTTGACCAGCTGTACCAGAAAATTGTTATTTTGAATTAGTAAAACCCCATAAATAAAATAAACTTTTGCAGAAATAAGTACCACTGAACATTTTTAGAAAATAGTGGTAAATTTTTTCGAATAAATTAATTGGACCTATTTAACTGATACAACTATTTTGTGATGTCAATGTCATGTAAAATTCTTTTAACTTTCAATTTTATAGTATGATAGGCATATTAACATTTCCTCGCATTCATGTTTATGAAGCACCCACTTCAAAAAATATATTCGTAATAGTAGTTTTTGTATTTGGTGCATGTACTATTAAGATATCGTCTTTGTCCATCACATTATCAATCGTCCTATTTATAAGTTCATCGGTTCTACAAGCACCGCCAATTCCAATAATTAGGTAATACCATGCACCTAAAATAATCATATTTTTAATGCAGAATAATAATCGTTTAATATATTCTTTCTGTTTACCTTTGTCATTAAATATATTTCATTCGGAGCTGCTGTGAGAAATGCATCTATTTCTTGACGGCTGAATATTCTTGATTTATTAGCAACATGCCCGAAGCCCGACAGATTGTTTTTTTTTTAGGAAGGCAGTTACTTCCATATAAGATCCAATATTCTTACAGGTAAGGAAGCTTTTAACATAGAATTAATCGACCACAGCGTTGAAGATTTATATTTCTTTGATAATTCAGGTAAATAAGTTAGAATTACACTTTCGCTGTGTCGTTTGACGTTTTTGGTAGTACACCACTCCATAAATAAGTTATATTGCATGTGTATATCATACCGTTTTTTAGATTTTATTGGTAATAAATTCAGAGTTACTTCTTTCGCTTTTTCACTAATTTCCTCAGGTGTGCAACTGATATTGTTATCTGATTCTTCATTTCTTCTGTCCATTTCCATTATTTATCAACCGTAAAGTAAGTCACAGTTTAAAAGTTTAAATTAATTATAATGTAATTTTGACATTCAATTGAAGCGCCCTCTGTTGGTAAACGTCGACATACTTTTTTCACGGCTAGACGTTTCATGTGTTTTTACCAGGCTGGCCGTGCAAATCGCAGAGGCGTCGAGAGACGTCGTCGGGCCCGGGGAAAAATTTTTCATGGGCTCCAAGTAAAGTATATTATTTGAAAATTTTGTTAATAAAAAACAATTGTGGTATAATATTCAAGACCCTGTGGACTGTGGACTCCCGGGCCCTTAAATTACTCCCGGACCGGGGCTCGGAGCCCCCCTCTCATCGGCCCTGTGCAAATGCATACTTTCGCGTCCATTTAGACGTACGAAACTAAGATTTTCAGATAGTGTAGTATAAAAATTATTTTACCTATTACAATTTCTGGTGATGTATAAACGATTAATAACAGAAATGAAGCAATTTGTATTGAGGTTTGAAGAATTAAAAATTAAAGTACATTGAATAACAAATGAAAATTATTATCTTAGCCTTTCATCTACTTATACACATAATGGCATAAACTTGAAGCCGTTGTGCTTTATTTAAACTATTAAAAGCTTGTGGATGGCCGCATTATTAAAACAAATGTTCATTGTAATTGTATATTAAATAGAACAAAAATTATTAAAACAAACATCGTTTTTAATTGTAAGGTCAATTTTTCTTCACTGTAAATCTTTCTGCACGGACGTGTAGCTGTGTCAACAAATCCATTACAAAAAACCAGAAAACTAGTATGATCTTAGTAAAACCATTTAAAAAAAAATAGATTATCAATTCAGACGTTTTATCAGCAACGAAAATATTTCCAGTATTCAAATCTTTCTGGTTTAAAGCCATATTAGCAAAAATTAATTAAATTATGTAAATCCTATAAAACACATGTTTCATTAAAATTACAAGGTCTTCATCTCTTTAGACTGGATGAACATTCTTCGCCAAACCATACATTGTTTTTAATAACATATAAAATGTCATCTATAGATTTTTCCAACAAAATTACAATAACTTTGTCGGAATCTGCAACATACTTAAATTAAAAAAATACACATAGTTTATCACAGCTCCATCATTAATCTGAAAATTCTTAAAATCTGTTAAAATTGAGTAAAGCAATAGTTCATAGATAATTACACACAAATGTAGTTTTTTATCTCAGTAGCGCGTGTGAATAATTATTTGTGTATTCACTGAATTTTTGTACTATGAGAAACATTTCTTAAAATTTGAAAAATCAGTTTAGTCTTTGTTTAAATTGTTGCAAATTTAATGCGCCATTAATATTATGACCTTTAAAACTTATCATCTTGGCCAGACTTTTTTATACCTTTGAAACAAAAAAGAAAATTGTTGATAATAAGATTATTTTTATATACGGCATAATTTTCTTCAGTCCCACACGTAGAGGGACTTGGGACTAAATAAACGAAAATTATTTTCTTACTAGATAATAAACATTACCTATTAAAGCACAACAAAATCATATATATTGAAACGCAAATCCATACAATTTCGTAGACAATAGCAAAACTAGTTCTTAAGAACACGGGGTTGCAGAATTTAATATTCATGTTACAATTACAAGGCTTTTTTTAACGCGGAACTGATTTTAATACAAATTAACAACACCAGTATCAATAAACTATATGAAAAAATACAAAATTTGACACAACCTATATAAAATTGATTCGAAAACTCATGCTCAAAAATTTTCGACGACTGCACGTTTTAAAATTTTTGATAATTATTTTAAAAAAACGACTTACCAGAACTAAAAAGATACATTAAAGTAGTCTCGCATACACAAAAAAATTTATATCCTTACAGTATTAACACTATGATAGCTAATTTTTTTATTGCTTTAATTGCAACATGAATAAAAATTCTACATACCTAAAATTCCTCAATTAGCAACAACAACAACGACAAGAATCAGCAATTACTGGAGTTGGGAGAACACAATATTGTACCGAAACGGGAACTTTGTATGGAATTATCCATAGCTGTAACAAAATTTGGTCGTATAAAATACTGACAAAGTTTTTTTTTACTGCCTACTAGCTGCTAAAGATACTATTGAAATGTCAATAAAAAAAAGTTAAAATCAAAGACGTTTATTACATTTTGAAATGTACAACGTAATATTTCTAACATCACTAGTTTGCCCTAAATACATAAAAAAAAAACAAGACAGTTACTTGAGCACCACTTTGGACATTACTTACATATAACGACTAAGACATATTACGTTTAACAAGGGCATGGACATGGACAAGGGGAGCAAGGACAGGGACAACACGGTGCACAAGCAGGGAAAGTAGGGACAATTTGTCCAACAGGCACCAACGGTGGAGGTGCTGGGCAAATAGGTGGAGGACAAGGTGCAGCAGCCACTAACGGCACACATGGGGGAGGACAACAAGGTGGACAACAAGGACCGCAAGGACCGCAAGGACCGCAAGGACCGCAAGGACCGCAAGGAGGACCACAGCACGGTGGTCCACAGCACGGCGGTCCACATGGTGGGCAACACGGTGCTGGACATGCAACCGGACAAGGCAATCTGACATACGCAGGATAACACTGATATTCTTCCAAGCCACACTTCTTCTTTGGTTTGCCCAAATGTTTACCACCCGAAAATGCGCTAGGCCCACATGTTGGATCCGGTTTAGTTAGGCACTCCGGAGAACCACGACATTCGTATCGCGGACAATTATCTTGTAGTCCGTTATGTTTTTCACAATCGCAACCGATGTATAAAACACTAGCGCGAAGTTCTCTTGATTTAGAACGTGGTCCGCATCCAGGAACTGTTGGCCTGCGATAGCAGACCATCATCTGAGGGGGATTGCATGGTACGCAAGGCTGTTCCTCCGGGCATGGATTACAAATTGGCACGCACGGTGGAGGTACTGGTAAACAAATTGGTAGAACAGGTGGTACACATACCGGGGGTAGAGGAGGTAGGCAACATGGAACTGGAGCGCAAGGAGGCACGCAGCAAGTTGGTGGGCACGGACATGGGCAGGGGCATGGGCCAGGGCATGGACCGCAACAGGGGCTGCAAATAGGTATGCAAGGTTTCGGTAATGGATCGTAGATTTCAATAACAGGGCCTGGTGGTACGCACGGGCAACAAGGAGGTCCACAGGGTCCACAAGGTCCGCATGGTCCACAAGGAGGACAGGGGCAACCGTTCTTGTCATCTATATGGCACACCAAATCCTTCAGTTTGGTCAGTAGAGACTTTCTTTGCTCGCATTTATCGGGGCACACTACGACAGACATCGTAGTTCAGAAACTATAATTTTGAAACCAAAATATTTAAAAATTTACATAAAATTTTGAAGGACTTTGCCAAATGCTAAAATTTTGAACCGCTAAACGGTATAGTAATTTGTAAACAAACTATTGTTTTATTATCCAGGTAACATGGCAACGGTAATTTGATTTCAATTTTTTAAGCATGCCTGTTATTTATAATGGTCCTATAGATTGTCTGTGCCAAATTTGGTGAGGATCGGATGAATGGTATAGGAATGCATAAAGGACATACAAACATACATAATTACATTCAATTTTAAATAATATGTAAAATATATATATATATATATAGATTAACAGTAATTGTAGTTCAATGAAAACTGCAAAAATAAACCATCAGAATGACGGGCAACATGTTTTTTTAATTTTTTTTGTAAATGTAACACGTTAAATTAAAGTGGTTTTATGCTGTTCACAGGGCCGGATATAGAAGGTGTGCAGAGTGTGCACCGTACACGGCCCCGCGCTAGCCGTTTAGGTAGTTCTTATATATAGTCCAGCACTACAGGCCTTCAAGGCCCATGGCTTCAAATTTCTTTGAACATTTTTTTCACTCGTTCTGGTCTCCTGCTTTCTTCTTCCAGTTCTTTACCCCTAGCCGCAACATGTCTTCTTTTACTCCTTCCATCCACCTTCTCTTCGGTCTGCCTCCCTTCCTTTTCCCTCCTTCTCCTATTGTTAATACTTTTTTTATCAGTCTGCTTTCTTTAATTCTTGTTACATGCCCGAGCCATCTTAATCTTTGTAGTCTCACCGCATGTGACACTCTGGGTTGTACAACTCCATTACCTTCTGATTTGTCCTTCTTCTCCAGACAATTTTATTTCTTCTTCCTTTACACCTCCTAGTATTTTCCGCAGTATTTTCCTTTCCCATATATCTAATTTAGCCTCACTTTGTTTGTTAAGTAACCACGTTTCACATCCATAAGTTACTGTTGGTCGAATGACCGTTCGGTAAATTCTAATTTTTGTATTTTTAGAGACGAGTTTGATTTTAGTAACCCTATCAACGCTCCCACCGACCTGCTGCCTTTTGCTATTCTCTTGTTGATCTCTATTTCCTCCTAACAATTGTTTGTTAACGTTACTTCCAGGTACTCGAATTGGCTTACACTAGCAAACGCATACTGCTTATTATTCTCTGCTTTAATGTCCAAAATCTTTACCTCTTCTTTGTCTCCTGTTCTCACTTCCATGTATTTAGTTTTTTTTTCATTGATCCTTAGTCCATATTCTTGCTGTCGTCTCCAGATTTTTAAACATCTTCATTAACTCTTTACGCGTTCTTGTCATTAGCACTATATCATCCGCATACACTGCTGCCTATAACTGGAGCTTAAACCACTTCTTTGAAAACCACTTTTTCTTATCACAACCTCCAACACTATTTTGAACAATATCATAGACATTGGGTCACCTTGTCTCAACTCCCGTTCCACTCTAAAGCTTCTTGATATATGCCCTTCCACAACTACCTTATTATATGCTCTTTGTAACGTCATTTTTGTTAGATTTATTATCTTATTTGGAATCTCTAGTTCGGCCATAGCTTCATACAGTTTACTTCTAATTATCGAATCATAAGCTTGGTATGGACAAAATAAGGACAAGGAGCTTATTTTTTAGGTCACCAGCCTGTTTTTTCAGTTTTTAAGTAACATTTTTAACATTTTACTTTAACTCGGCCCTTTATCAAAATATCCGGCCCCGCATTTATTTTCACACCCGGCCCCGCAAACCCTAGGACCGGCTCTGGCTGTTCATAAATTATCCCCAAAACATTTCCATTAACCTCGAAAAAAGACATATAATACGTTTAAACAATGTAAGGAACTTGAAGTTTATCCTTTTTTTCTTATTTTAAGCCAAAGTACAGTTGAAACTTCTAAGCTTTCGTTAAGATTTTACAGTTGTTGCCAAACATGGAACAAAACTTATCTACAAAATTTTCGACGTTTAATGAAACAAGACTACTCAACAGCTCTATAAACAATCTTTAACATATACTGAAAATAAAGTTGGGTCAGATGAATTTCATGTTTAAAATTTATAAGCTAAAAATTCATACAAGCAATGCAAATAAAATATATAGGTTTAAGGTTTTATTTGAATAAAACGATTAGGCTTTAAAGTTAGACAGAATTAAATATAATATTTTTAGAAATTCGTTATGAACATAACTAAAAAACGGGTTTTTCAAATCATTTTTCAAATCTGTGGGTGATCACTGATAAAAAAAAAACTTTTTTTATGTTTGTCCCAAGTTTTAAAAACATTGACATTAAGTATAATGTATTGATACACAAACATAATTTATATAAGTGTTATTTAGAGTTACCAAATTTTTCCCTTGTGCAATTTAAAACAAATGTAGTAAACTTACGAAATTGTTATTAGGTATTGCTTCAATCTATAATTAACTTATTATCGTCCCTAAAAATTTTAGTCACTCACACAACGAGAAAGTTTAAGTAAAACAAGATTTGGTGCAAAAGTATTTAAACTTTGTAAATAAACAATGCACCATGTCGTGATCTCAACTTTAAACAAAAACATCTTTTTATTATGATAAAGTTCTTCGAACTTGACAAAAACTTCGCGTTTATATTATCATTTGTCGCTGCTGTCACGTATCTGTTATTTGTATGCTTCGAAAGCTAATTTTTAATAACTATTATTTTGGCGTGACAAGATCGAGATAAGCAAACATGCGACACTAGTAAAATACCTCCACCAAAATTTATGACTCAAAACACATCGCGAGCTATTATTTGTTGGTCTGCAATCAGTTTTATCATAAAGAAGTCGTAGGTAGTAAATTCGCATGTTCCACGAATCGCCACTGCATTTAAGAACAAATGATTTGCATTTCTTTGTGTAATTTATGATAATATTTAATTATTCGTGCGCTCGTTGGAAAAAAACTGTTTCTAATGCTAACGAGATTCTTTGCTTACAAGCATCATTCCAATCGCAAGCCAGTTAATCACGACCATTTATACGTTCGCAAAGTTTGGGAGAACAAATACGTAAATGAAATGTTACGATAAAATTGTGTCATTGCAAAAAAAAAATATTTTAGTGATATACACGTGATGTAAATAAAACAAGTTTGGATTATGTAAGAAGAAATTCCAATTCTTTGCTCTGCTGATGAAGCCGTCCTAGTAGCAGAATAGCAGGAAACAAAATATATCTTTAAAAACCATTGCATACAATTAACATCTACCGAACCGCGTTGCGCCAAAGTGGAGGTCAATGGTACAGTTATATAGCAAGAAATCAAATTTTATTACCTCGGAAGTACAACAAAAAAAAAGAATGGGTCCAACATATCGATATAATGGAGAAATTACCTTTGGGATGAATAAGCGTTGGACAAAAAAAAAAAAGCAACAACTTAGAAATTCAATGCAGATCAAAAATAGAACAGACCAAAGCCTATGATGAAAGAATAATAATATTAAAATTATTTACAAATCGCTTATCTTAGTATATAATCCATAAAGAATCTCTTCTATAGAAAAACTAGACCAGTGTTAAGACTCCAGTTTCGTCATTAACTTTATAATTACTGGTTTAGTTTTCCTAAACAGAGATTCTTCATAAAAGAAGGGAAATTTGTTAACATGATAATTCAGAATATTTTTAAACTTTTAACGCATTAATGTTGTATGAATGTTATCCTTTTTAGTTAGTTTATTTGCTCAGCAGACATCATTTCTCAAATAAGGTCCTCACATGCAGACAAATTTCTTTAACCTGGTTTCCAATTCCCCAAAAAATAATTTCAGTCATGATATCACATACCATTTTTTTTTACTTTTCTCACAATAACAACAATTGATCCAAAAAAGGCACGTATTTCAACAGCGATTAAATGGACGCTATTCAAAATTTATTACGGTCCCGTTTTTTGATAATTAACGTTATATCAGCAACAAAATGGGACTACAATGAACAATAAAACTGAGGAACTTGTTGACAAAAACTTGAAAGAAAAATTGGTTATAGACAAAAAATGTGAAGTGCCAAAAACGGATTTTCCAGACACAGGCTCTATGAAGCAGAAATGGATTTATTTTCATTTAGAAAAAAAAAAACTAAAGTATCTTAATCCCCTTTCCCCTCTGCTCTTACGACCTGTTTCCAGAGACAAAAAAAAAAGACTTTGCATCACAAAATAAACGTGTTTATTGCCAGATGGACAAAAACTATTACATAAATAAATAACATCAAATACCATTTATTTGCCTAAGAACAGATGTGGGTCTAATTACAAATAAGTTATTATATAGTCTATAGTGCCATTATTAATTCATCTTTACCAATCTTACCTATTTTTATGGAAGATGTTTAAATATCATCATAATTATGTATTTCATGCTGAATTCAAATATTTAAAAAAATGCATGATCATGTGCAAAAATTATTTGTATTAATTAAGGAAAATTCAATGAAAGAGTATTAAAATCATCAAAAATCTATTCTAAAATACAAATTACATACCTAATTAAAATGTTAGCAGTAACTTAAAACTAACTAAAATTATTCTGATAGTGATTCATTTCATTCAAATAAATATTTTGTTGAACATAATTTCTTACATCTTCCACTTGTTGCTGCCAGTTAGTTAACCACTGATCAAAACTGGGTACATCTTCAAAACTCAAAGCAGACTCATGCAGTAAATTACTATAATAATCAAAATGTGAAGTGAATGTTGCGTTTTGATAATAAGCCATTTCATCTCCAGTAACATTTTTGGGATATGAAGAAGTACAAGGAGTCCATTCTCCAATGGCATTAGCGGCTGTTTCACCATGGTATTCCTGCCGGTCCGTGCTCATATCCATCGTATCAGATTCGTAACTGTTATATTTACAATATTTTTGAGTGTAATCAGGGGTCTCATGAGCCCTTTCCAAATTTTGTTCAGTTTGTTCCAGTTGTTCATGATCCAAAATGGTATTTTGGTCTTCACCCATTACACTAAGCCAATATGGTGCCTTTAATTTTGTTGCAAAATTATATCCTAATTCAAATATATCTTCCAAAGTGTTTCCCGGTTTTATTTCCCTCTTTGTATCTGACTTTTTTTTACTCTTAGACTTTTTCTCAGTTTTTTCTTTCCCAGAATTCACCTCAGCAGTCATATTTTGCAGTAAAATATTTGCACTTATGTCAGCATATTGTTGCATCGTCTCTGATTTTGCATCATCATTTTTTAACATCTTCAAATAACTGTCTATGGGTTGAAGAACTTCTTTTGAAGTTTCTTGAGCTGCGGTATCATCTAAGAGAAGCTTTGAAACATTTAAAAGTGCCAAATTTTTTTCAAGTATGTTTTGTTTGGAAGCAGGAATCTGATGTGAATTAAATTCAAGATTTACTTCATTCCTAAGCCCTTCTGTGTTTATATCATGTGCTCTTTTTCTTTTTCTAGTGTCTTTCATTTCCGTATAATTACCATCATTATCTTCTTCGATTTTAGTTACGTCTTCAATCGGCTTAAATGAACCAGTTTCATTTAATACGGTACTTCTTGAAGCTAGAGCTTGCAATATACAAAATGGGTCAATATGATCGTTTTTTTTATTAATTTCTTCATTTCGTAACATATTTGTGTTCAGCATATTCTTAACTTCATCCTCTTTAAGCTGTAGAACTTGAGAAGTTATATTTTCACCCTCTTCATCTTGATTAACACACAATCGCTCTAATTGTGATGATACCGTATCAGTTTCAGCAGACTTCTTGCTTGCTTTCTTCTTATTTTTCTTTTTATGAGCTTTTAAATCGCACACTAATTTTTTTAGTTCATTATTTTGCTTATCATCTGGACTGTCATCAATTATGCCATTCACAAGCTGAAACGAGCTAAGATCACAGTTAAGCAAATCCTGATTTAATTTATCGTCTTGAGGCAACTTCGTTATAGCCAGTTCAGTTCCACCGATAACCCCAAGTATTTTTTGTAAATCTTGAAGCTCGTTTCCGTCCCCAGCCAGTGTTATACAGACACCTTTAGATCCGTAACGACCGGCTCTTCCCATGCGATGTAAGTAAGTTGAAGCGTTGTACGGTACATCAAAATTAATAACTAAATCTACATTTGCTGCGTCGATACCTCTGGCTGTTACATCCGTTGACAACAAAATTCGGCATTTAAAGTTTTTTAAATTCTGATAGGCTTCTAAACGATCGGTTTGTGTTTGGGCTGAAGAAATATAAGAACACTGCCAACCTTTTTGATTCAAGATGTTACAAAGACTTTCTGCTCGGGTTTGATAATTCGAAAATATCAAGCACTGGGTAAATGTTACTTCCGATAAAACACGGAGTAGTTCTTCTGTTTTAATTTTCATTTGTTGCATCACATTCAAGTGTGATTTAACCACAGACACAAATTGTCGTAAGCCTAACAGTAAGGAATTTTCTATAGCTGGTGTGACAAATACTGGAGAATTCATGTAGACAGTTAAAAACTTATCAAGTTCATCAGGATATGTAGCACTGCAAGCGATTACTTGTTTGTGTGCCGGCAACTGATTATAAATTTCATTAATATCGCTTTGAAAATTTGAGCCCATAAGTTGATCTGCTTCATCTAACACAAACAACTTAATGTGATCTAGTTTAAGAGATTTGTTTTCTATGAGATGTTTTACACGACCTGGGGCACCTACAGCTATATGGCAATTTTTGAGCTTCACTACATCATCTTCGAAAGGTAGACCTCCAATAAACACTTCCACTTTCAAACCTATACAACAGTATATTTATTAATATAAACGTATTTACACAGGAACTTTTTTGAGACCCACCTATTATTTCTTCCCCGATTGATTTAATAACATCATGTATCTGAACTGCAATTTCTCTTGTTGGTGCCAAAATGAGAGCTTGTAAATTTTTACTTAACATATTAATCATTTCTAACGCAATAATTCCAAAGACAGCAGTTTTGCCAGTTCCAGACTTTGCCTTCACAATGAGATCTAAAATATATTATTATTAGGTATATTATGACCTTATTAACCCACCCAAATAATTACCAAAACCACATCTACCAAGTGGTATCGCTTTAAGCTGTATAGGAGACGGCTTCCGAAACCCATGTTTCGCTAATCCACTTTGTATTGCTTCAGATAATAAAAGAGCGCTAAAATCCACATCCTGATTTATCAAAATATCCTTTGTACGAAACTTTTCATCCAAATTATGAGCGATTGTTCCACTCATTTTTGCTTTAATATTTTGAGGTTATCATACCAAAGAAGAAGAGGTTATGGATCAATTTGTTTTTAGTGAAAATCTTCTAGGGTTTATTGCAACTACGTTGGAGCGGTTTGCCTACTACTATTGAAAGTCATAATCATTTTAAAAATGAACAACTAAAAAAACAGTAATCTTTAAGTGGTGGTAAATTATTTAACCACAAACAAAATATTATGTGAATAAGTTATCATTTCCTGTAGCCTACAGGCTACAGGCTGTAGGCAAACCGATATTTTTTTAATTATCATTTGTGCGACTACATTTGATGTTGAAAATTAGCTTACCATATAAAAATTTCAACATTCTCAACATGGCTAAAGATATTAATTTTAGTAACACTTTGAAATATTTGATATTATATAGTTTTTTCCTAACGCAAAAAATTATGGATTATATTTTTTATTAAAGTATAATGAAAAACTGTTGCGAATTAGTTGCTGCGGAGAATTATTTTAGTGACTAAGATAATTTTTTTGGGCTTAATATAAACATTTGGTAGTCAGCGGTTGTTTAAAACATGTTTGAAAGTTCTACAAATTTTTAATAATAAATAACCAAGTGCATTTTTTTTTTTGAAAAAATGTTATAGCTTTGCATTTTGCACCATAAACACACTTTTAGCAATACTTATTAACCTTTCAAGTAACAACATCATTTACTAACAAAAATATTCAAGGTATGCCCTAATATGTATATAAATATCCAAATGTACACTATTCTATTTCTATTACATCAAACTAACAAACATTCATGTAATCAACCTGCTTAATTTTCAAACAAACAAGAACCAGATTTTTTGATAAAGTCCCATATGCGCAATGTAATCCTGTATGTTAATTTTAGTTGACAGCTAGGCATGGCATTCAACTATACTGGACCATTGGCTATAAATCAAATCAAATGAAAAGAATATAGCCACCACCAAATGTCACCTATAATCTATAGCAGTTTTTATTGCAATAATAATGTTAAATGAGCTTAAAATGCAAAGCTATTTAAGTGAGGTATGTAGCAGATATGCACCCTACATGTGATACCTTGAATTTAAAAAGCTTTGTAAAATAATTATTCATTATTTAACATAGTTAATACCTATAGTATATATATGCACAGAGGTATTACTCCTAATTAGTTCAATGATAAAACAGTTCATTTTGAGCAAAAATTAATACATATTCAATTTAAAAATTGACTTTTTGGACGTATAATTTAAAAAATTGTGGTTAATTATATTTTATTGGGTAGTACTATTTCTCATACAAATATATTTTGTAAACTATGCAATATCATTTAAATTCCACATATAAAGGATCTACAATTTACTTGCTACATACAAATTTTTACAATACACACGTTAAAATTTTGAATCCTTAGTGTCTTTCTACTTTAAAAAATATGTACATCTATCTAATAAAGTAAAATTAAAGCTTAAAATGGTCACAAGATAATTAACTATTAATATATTTATTTGTTGTCCCCCTTAAGATAAGCTTTGTAAAATAATGAATAAACATAGTCAGTACCTATAGTATGAAGTATGATATGCAAAGAGGTATTACTCTTAATTAGTTCAACGATAAAACAAATCATTTTGAGCAAAAATTAATACATATTCAATTTAAAAATTTACTTTTGGGACTGGAACAATTTCAATATTAATTATGGTTAATTATATTTTATTGGGTAGTACTATCTCATACAAATATATTTTTTTAACTATGCAATGCCATAATTATTTAAATCCCACATATAAAGTATCTACAATTTACTTGCTACATACATATCTTTACAATACAAACATGTTAAAATTCTGAATCCTCAGTGTCTTTCTACTTTAAAAGATATATACATCTAACTAAAATAGTAAAGTTAAAGCTTACAATGGTCACAAAATAATTGACTATTAAAATATTTATTTATTGTCCCCCTTAAGATAGGTCTTATTTTTTTTGGCATTCATTTTAACTTCTTTTACTTTTGCAGCAAACCTTAAAGAGTTAATGCTTTCTTGATAACATTCTTCAAAGGGGGAAATATTTACTATCATCAAAGTCTTGGAATTGCCGCCCAAACAATTCTGTAATAAATAAGTCAGTTTTGAATTTCTGTACGGAATGTGACCATCTTTATTATGCAGTGCCAGCATAACATTTCCTAGGGTAGAGAGGCTTTTGTTAATATTTTTCGTTTCAGTTAAACGTTCTAACGATGATGTTTTTGCACTTTCCGAGCCGGCAAGATCAACTAAATTCAACGAACCGGAATATACATCATCGGAATCCGCATTATGACCCAATAAAGTAATTTTGGTCACCGCGTGCGAACGAGAACTGTGTTCATTGAAGTCTGTTGCTGCTACCGCACGATTGCGTTGCGCTACACATATCAAACGTTCAAGTTCTTCCACCGATGTAATTGTTTCCGATTTCAGATTAGTAACGGTAACGCCCTTACCTTCATTATATCGAATTTCGCAATGTTTTTCGTTCTGATCTAACAAATCACGTATGTTTTCGTTGTAGATTTCTAAAAAGCTTGCTTGAATCGTGTAAGTCCAAGACAGGCGTTGGGACTGTTCAATTATTTTAAAAATTAGTCTAACAGCCCGAGGAATCATTCCCAAATGTGTCTCGGTATGTAGTCCTTGCATTGTGTACGTTTTACCCGAACCTGTTTGTCCGTACGCAAAAACGCACACATCGTAACCATCTAGGGCTGACTGGACTAGTTGAGCTAATTCCTCAAAGATTTCGGATTGTGAGGTTGATGGGTGGAACAGTTTATCATAATGGAACTCAAGTTTAATATCAGTTGGTTTACCACTTATGCAGCTAATGCTTTCTTTGCTTTTTCTTATTTCCAATGAACCCTCATCGAAGTAATTAATACCACATAAAAGTTTTTCATCTTCACCATTCGTGGGTGGTCTTACTCTACAAAATACTCGTATATTGCCTTTAAGATCTTGTACCTTATTATGCAATTGTCGTCTTACAGTTTCATTTACATACAGGTCCTCTTTGTACTTTTTAATTTGATGATTTAGAGTTTCAATGGTAGCATTTGCTTCGATTAAGTCACTTTTGAACTTATTGCTTTGTTGGACGAGTAATTCATGATTCATATTTAATATCTCATGCGCCCCCTTTAGCTGCACGTGGTCATTAAAACATTTCTCGTACTTTACTTCGCACGACCTAAGAGATAAAGTTAAGTTCGATTTTTCTTCTTCAAGAGTGTTGATTGAATCGATGTTAGCGACTTGTTGGCTCTTTAATATTTTATTTTCGTTTTTAAGCGCTTCTATTTGTTTCAAATATTCAAAATTTGTGGTTTTCAGTTGGGTGTTCTCATTCTGCAAAGTACTTTTTTCTTCTGTAAAATTTTTTTGCGAGGCCACCAACAACGTATGTTTGTCTTTTAGTAAATTAAAACGAGCCTTAAAATCATACGGTGCTGGCTTTGCAACTTTTGGCTTCGGTTGATCCTGACATTTGTCTGAAGCTGGTCTTTTAATGGGAGCCCTAGCTGTAGTGGTAGCAGTCGCTCTGGCACTATTCAGTAAAGGTTGACGCTTTACCATACTTACAGAGCTGGTAACAATTTTCTTTGTTACAGATCGCCTCATGGATTTCCTTTTAGCACCTGTTTTAGCTGGTTTTGAATTACCTGACGATAAAGGCTGCCTTCTGTTTTCGAATAATTTGCCCGACGTGAACTTTGAGCCTGTACTTATGAATGCTGGCAAATCAGCAACTGATTTTGATCGCCTTCGCAAATTGCCTTTAACGGGTACATTCAATTTACCTTCCGGTATTGGTTCTAAGACTCTAGATGAAGGTTTGAAAGATGGCGTTGGAATTTTTGACCTATCCATTTGTACGCTAAAAACAAACAAATAAAGATATCAAATTTAATTTAAAGCAAATGTTTTGTGATATTGTGAACTGTGATTACTGACAAAGGTTTTTTATTGCTTATGTTTAATTTTTTCTATCTACAAACTGTAAAAAAGATTGGATATTACAATCTATGCTTGTCACGGATCAGCGCGGCTATCATACTTGGTGTAACTGAAATCAGGCTCACCCCTTTTTTTTTAGTTTTGATTTTAGACAAAAATTTTAAAATATACAGGATGTTCCATGTTGAAATAACAAAGTTAGGGTCATTTCCGGCACAACCGGAAGTGAAACAAAAGTGTACATATGTTCAGAAACTCCAGTTTTTTTGCACATATCACATTCTAAAAATTTCATTTGTCTAAAATTAAAACTAAAGAAAAAAGGGGGTGAGCCTGATTTCAGTCACACCCTGTATATGATCGCTGTCTTCACTTGTAAGCGTTAGTGCGTAAAAATATTTATAAAAGGCTGTAACCCATTAATACACTTATGGTCTACATTTATTTAATGCAATGTATTTAAAAAAAAACTGTAACCAACCCTTAACCTGACCCTTCATTGCTAACCAAGTGAATAATGGTAATTTTAAATGTCGGTTAAAGTCTTTTTTAAATTGTAATTTTTAATAGATTGCAAACCTTTATGAAAAGTTTTGAGCGCAAACGCTTACATGCGCACAGTGTTTATACTTATATGACAGACATGCTGGTCCCTAAAAAGCATAGAGTACTCGCTTTTTTTTAGATCAAGAGACGAGGATCATGTCCAGGAGTCCAGGTCGCCCTACTTACCAGTTATGGTGCAGTTTACGGGTTAATTCCAATAATTCTGATAACACCTCCAGAACTGTCGACAGCCTCCTAGAAAGCAGAGGTCCTAGTCCTATAAACATTAAATTACATGCTTTTAAAAAACAACAACACACATTTAGTTTAAACAAGTCACCACACCACCCTACACACTTTCAATACTTACCACCAATAGTTTAGATACTTAACACGACTGCAAAATCTTTGTAACTTTAACTTCAATATTAATATTAATAGTTTTGTACCACTGTTAGTCGTAATTTACATAAATCTTGATTAAACACTAGCCCACCGACAGAATGTGGTCAGCACATCACCATGAACAGAAAAGATACACAGGAAAGACCGTTGACAGTTTAAAATATAAAGCTTTTAAATAGTGCTCTGTGATTGGTTGTTCGTAGATACGTTCCGTAACTTCAGTTATTTACTAGGACGGATTCCATTATATTTTCAAGGCAGTGTTAGCTCAACTTTTAATTATCAATTTATTAATTTAGCACAAATCGATAGCAGATTACGCTTTTAAATTTGTTTAGTAAGTGGTTGCATAGAAAAATGCTATAAATAAAATATCTGGTAATAATATACACTACACTTAGGTTGTATATAAAAAATCCTAAGGGTACAAGTTATAATTTCCATTCTGTTTTAATCTAATCGATAATAAAATATTCGTACAATATTTGCGTAATTTTTAGTTTAAATTGATTTTTCTGTGCCACTTCAGTTAAAGTTGTACGCTAGATATGACGCTTTGCTTTAGATATATAAAAACGTTGCCTTTTTTAGCACTTTAAGTTCCATTTTTATTAGAGATTTATAAATAAATTATGATTTCATATAACCAATAACATAAAAACAGCAATGTAACTTTTTTTCGTTTAATTTAATCGTTTGATAAAAACGAAAACCACTTTGCATTAGACACTTAAAAGCTTCGAATGAAGTAGTATCGAATCCTTTAGGTACAAATTTTACCCTATTAAAAAATCAAGACATCATGGAATCCAATACAAATATACTCAAGAACTATTAAAGCTGAAAGTAATAAAAAGTGAGCATATCTCTGTTTTAGTAAGTGGTGTAGATATTTATGGGGAAGCTTATTTAGTTTATGTTAACCAATTCTGATTCTTTTTATTTTATCGTTCTTTATTAATATTGTTATTTAACGTGCAAGAAAAATAGTATCATAACAAATAGAACAATATTTTTTATTCAACAAATTTTTACATTATGATATGTCTATATGCGGCGTATAAATAAAATCTTATCATGTTGCACAAACAATATTTTTTTGTAGGCGATTATGACAATCATGCAATTGAAATGGGTAAGGGTTATAATATGTATGAATGGATTTGCCAGATGAATTAGGGTGAATTATATCATGATACATTTATACATTCAATGTACAGAAAACTTAGAATGTATCTAGATGTGCATATAAAAAGTATACAAACGATTGTCTGCCAAACTAAACAATGATTTGTGTTATTTTACTTCTACCATGCAGATATGAAAGTATTATTTTATCCTATTGTTATACATTTAGAAAACAAAATGAAATAGGCGTTCTTTGAAGGTGAATTTCATTTAACTAATATTTTAGTGAACAGCGATATGTTTTGGGTTAACAAATTGTAGGGCATAGTGCCTATTTAAATGTAATGTTTTGGATGTGGGTCATACAATAAAAAAGTAGATTCTAACTTTCATAATAATATGAATAAAGTTTTATTTTCTTGTATTTACTGTCATAATGGAATGAAATGATACTGAGTTGTATACTTAAAATGTGTGCGATTGTTTCATTTTATTAACATTTCATTTAAAAAAGTTTAAATGTATTTTTTCTTATACATATATTTACATCAAGCAATCAAGTTGCAATGTAATTGTAGTGTATAATATATTTTTAATTTAAGGTATTGTTGCCTTTTCGTTAAAGTTTATAAAAAGTAATTCACAACTAATGCATTATTTTTGATCTATTGATTATTTTTAGCTTTCGAAACTGCCCTTAGAGTTACAATGTGCACATTAAAAAAAAATTAATACAAAATAAAAAACTTCATCACTAAATAAACAGAATATTTTATGAATTAATATTTGTTCAAAAATGAGAACAAATAACGAAATTGTATAGGCAATATTTACGTGTTTACGATATTTTAAAAACCCTTTTAGTATTTTTAAAGCCAAAAAACAATTAATACTTTGATGAGATTAAAGTTTAAGTAAAAACTTCTTAATTAATTTGGTACAAATATTTCACGTATAATATACTGTAATATCATTTTTGCTATCCTATTTTAGTTCATAAGTAATTAGTGGCCAATTGTTTTAGTACCCACTATATTTTTAATTTTACTATACTTCGCTGTTTTTTTTTATAACTAAAATTCAAAACAACAAAACCGCATTAAAAAACAGTTGACAGACAGTAGGTAATTTTACAAAAATGTTAAAAGGTAACTTTAAAAAAAAATTAAAACAGCTAAGGAAATTTTGGTTGTTAACCATGACTGTAGTTATATTTTTCGAAAGCCAAAAATGTGTCAATTTATGGCAACGAAAGCTTTCGAATAAGGATATAGTGTAATATTAATTGACAAAATTTGATTGAAATTAAATAGACTAAATATTTTATTTCTTACATCGTAGTTCGACAGCTTTCACCTTTTAACATAAATAGCTTATTTACAATTATTTTGAGCTAAATATTACAACTAATTACTAAATTAATTGAACAGACATGGTTTTATTAAAATTACAGATGGTTCAAGCCATAATTAAGTGTAATTTTCATCAGTCCTCACACAAAAATCTAATTCTTAACAGCTAAGCTAGAACTGTAAAAAATGATCATTTTTACATCACTCTTTTATCTGGTTGAAAAATTATTTTATTTTGAATTTTGAGATTTTGAAATATTTCGAGCAAAGAATAACCAATTAAATTACGGGCGAATAGATCTGATGGGTGTATTGTCGTAAAAAGAAGTTTTCTCATATATTTTACTGTTCATTGTAAATAAATCTTATTAAAAAACAATGCTGTGTTGATTGTCTTTGATAATTCCCATTTTGTAATAACGTACGTTGTGTATTAAAAAAACAAAACAAAATTGACGTAGTTGTCATGTCCATAAAATTTTTATCGATGAATCGTTATATTATAATATCTCACAACAAGTTTTCTGTGTTTATACACTAGATCTTTCGGATTCTAAACAGTTATTTACAAATATACAAAACGACTATAAATTTTAATAGTGATCAAAATACCATAGTTTTAAAAGTTATATAAATAAAATTCAAACAAATTAAACACAGCAATAATATAGCAGTCAAATCGTTTTTCATCGTGAAGTGTTTAAGAATTATAAGTGAAAATTAATTTTTCTTTCGGTACATCTTTTTTTTACAAAAAAAAACATGATGAAACGTGTACAATTATCTATCGATTTGCACGATTCTATAATTTATATTTTTCAGGGAAATAATGTTATAAATTGTTATTAATAAACTTTTGATTATTGCAAATATTTTCATTTTTATGATTGTTAACTGCACTGCATTAAATATCATAAAACGTACATTGAGGGATTTTTGTCTTTATACGTAAAATTACCAAATAGTTGGTGAATATTATAATCGAATTTGGTTACCTATAACATGATTTATATAAGATTGACTTGCACATAAAAAAAATTAAACCCTGAATTTACGCACACTGTAATACAGGAAAATATTTTAAAAATTTATAGGCTACCAAAAACATTTTAGCCTTTCCAGTAAAAACGAAAACTTACTTCTTCAATTAAGCGTGTAAATTTTGGTTTTCAGTTAGCCATTAATATATTGATGCAAATAATGTCACAAAATACTAATAATACGAAACATAAACAAAGAACTCTGTTCAGCATTTGAAACCGAAATTTTAAGGTTTTTGTAAAAAAAAAAAAAACAGAAGCACACAAAACGTTATAGAGTATTTATTTAAAAAGTTTACGTCTATTTTGCGTAAATTCGAGGATTACTGTATTAATTTTTCATTAATACATGCATTTCATTCTTCTTTTTTTTGAGAGGCCCGACTATAGATATTTAATAGTTTAATAATATATACCTGGATTTGGATTGTAACAAATACAAGGTGTTCCTTGAGTATTTATATATTTCGGTGAAATTAAAGCTTTTAAAACTGTTATACTGGCACAAATGCACGTATTTATAACAGTAGGTACAACTATTGTTTTAAACAATTTTTGGCAATTGTTTTCTGATTTCTTTGCTCTTCATGAGCGTGTGGGCGTGAAAAGTTATTAAAAATAGCAAAAAAAATCGGGTAAAACAAAAGAATTTTCATAAAAACGTAAATTTGTATAGCAATAAACGTATCCTAATGCAAGTATAACAATTTTTAACCTCTAATATCAATATGTAGTCTCTTTAAGAACACCCTGTATAAAGCTAGCCTAATTGAATTTGAAATACATTATAATTCGCAAGAAAAGTAAACTTGACGTAATGTTACGATTACGTAATTAGTTAACAAAGAGCTTATCAAAAATTTTAAGTAAATTTTAAAAATAATTACAAAGTATTTCTTCGAGACCAATTTAAATCATGTTCATTTATATAATTTAGAAATACACAATATAATAAGTCCTTTGGCTAAAAACATTTTAGTAGTTGTGTAGGTACATACTACATAATGAAATATAAAATTTTATTTATGAATTATTTACGTTCCTGTATCAGCAAAACAATAATTTGGTTCGTTGCATGTTTGAAATTGGTTTATAAACAAGGTAACAAATAAAAATATTATTGTTTAACGTTTTATTGCATACAGTGTTTCCCAAACAGGTTTTTACCAACATTCTACCTATAACAATTATTTCTCACAGAAAATTTCGTAAGTAAAAATTTGTGCAACACTCAGTTGTTTTTTTTAATTTATTAGTTTTCTAACAATAGAACTGTACAATTTCCAAAATATTGCTAAGCAATATTAAAAAGTTTACCATAGTTTCACTTTAGGATGGGTTTGAGCAAAAAAAAGGGCCCCCACTGCCTCGCTTATTTGAATATTTTGGACCTTATTTATCAACATCATTGAAATGGTAATTAATATTCTTTTAATTTTATTTGATAGATTGTACCACATAATACAACCACTGCTTGGGAAACATTGTTACCAAATATTTCAAGCGTCAAATAATTTACATTTACAAACTTGTTCAATTAAAATGGAATATTGATTACAATAATTGATATAACTGAAAACAAAATCGCTGAATAATTTTTAGAGTTAACTGCAGGTGCAATTATGAATTCTTATTTTTACTTAAATTAAAAAGTAAACACATCACTAGAGTAAAAGACTTTTATAACACTTTACAGATCATTCACTTAAAAATTAATAGGTAATTTAAATCACAGACAAAAATAAGCTTGGCCAATCACAATCTTTATTTACACTTCATACATTGTTTATTCTAAATCGATTGGACAGTCATTTGTTTACTTGTTTTGTAGACGTTTAATAGCATAATTTGTGCCTGACACTATTTTTTAAAATTTAAAAGTAATAATCTTTCAAGTCACAGGTCATAATCATTTACAAAACAATTAAACACGTGTATTGCTGATTTGCATTGACTTTTGATTTTTTAAATCAAATTAGCGCAGTTCAGGTTTTTTACGGGGTGATTTACTATCACAAACACACAGACTCCTTTAGTTTTTTATCAATAGTTATACAATTTGTTTTGGGGCCATGGAGCACTGAAACAAACTAAAACTTTTAATTTATTTTGTGCTGTTTTGGATTTGATATCATTGGTTATAGTTGCCGAAACGTTGCAGGTGTCCAGTGCTGTACTTATTCATTGTTTTTTTGTATTCAGTTGTTGAAGTGGCTCACTTGTTTCGCGATCTTCAGGTTTTCTTCGTGTTTAAAACAATTTGTATAATATTGATTAAACTCTTCGTGAATACGTATGAACGCCATTCAGATCTTTTACTCAGTTATTTTTGCAACTATTTGCATAACAATGGTTGTCTTATCAATCTCTACAAATCGTTTGTGCATGCCATCCATCACTTAAGACCGTCCTTCAGTATTTTAAATAGCTTATGAGATTGCGTGCACCTAATGAAATTTAAAATGTCCACATTTTCGTATAAATAATCTTAAATTTAGAATATGCTTGTGATAACAACAACAACGTGCAAATGTAAATGTTGCTTTTAAAATGTCTATAATCAAAAATCGCTATGCCTACACCATTTATATTTTGTTTTAAAGTCGTTTAGCACGATTTGACGCCTGGTTACGCAACTGTGTCAGTTAAACTTCTAAGTTCAAATATAAAACTTTGATCTAGAACGCATTGCATGTAGGTTTGCAGGAGATATTTGCCGTTGTCATCACCATAATACTCAGCGGTGCTGTTCTCTTTATGGCCGTCGAAATTCTGGAAAAGGAATAAAGTCGAGCCTTGTCCAGTTATAATTGCATGAAATTAAAAAAGTATCTGTACTTCTAGTGGAAGACATACAAAAACAAGTTTCTTAAAGCCTTATGGCAACAAATACTTTATAATAAGAATTTTATAAAGAAAAATACATAAAAGTTACATATTCGCTTAAGGCAGTGTTTTTCAACCTGTGGGGAGCGCCCCCTGGGGAGGCGCGCAGCTGTTCCTAAAATATCATTTTTGAATACAAACAAACAAAAGGAACTATATTTATACGGGATATGGTACTTATATTGTTTTGTAGCCCATTAAATAATTATAATATCAGGACAGTATTTATGAAATTAGATTTTTTCTATAAGTAAGGGGGCACAACAATTTTTTTTATGAAAAAAGGGAGGCGGAGGTACAGAAAGGTTGGAAACCACTGGCTTAAGGTAAGCTTGCCAACTGGTCCAAATTATCCGGAACCGCCCGGAATAATAAAATTACACCCAATTTTTTACTGTCTTCAACTTCGGTTCGATTATTACTCTTGGCAAATTGTTAAAAAATATGAAGAGCTGTAAAAACTACTTTAATCGGTTTCTGCACTTCTGATAGTCATTATGCATTGCTTACATTATGTTACATTATGTAAAACTTCTACAAACAATTAAGCCAATTGCAAAACTTTTGAAATATTGAAAAAAATATATTCAAGGGCTATACAATTCACAAATTGTTAAAAACTTTAAAGAGCTTTAAAAAAGACTTTTAATCGGTTTCTGAACCTTTTAATAGTCGTTATGTATTGCTTACATTATGTTTAACATTTCTACAAACAATGAAGCCAATTGCAAATTTTTTGAAATATTGAAAAAAAAACAATGGTTATACACTCAAATTCGAGGGCGACCATGGGAATCTCGCTTATTATAATAGCTAGAGTATAGGTTTAAATTTGACAAAGCTGCTAAATTTCGTGCTCAATAATAATTTGAAGAGAAATTGGAAATATCTCAAACAGTATTCAACAAAATTAGGAAAAACTGGAAAATACGATTTTTGAAAATCGGTCTATAACTCCTTTGGAGTTTGAAATATTTTAAATGTGTAAAAACATTGCTTCAGCAACTTTTTAAGCCGCATCGGACAGTGGTCACAAATTTTTCCTAGATCGATTCGTTTTTGTTTTATGACATTCAACTTTATACTTTCTTATGGGCGCAATTTTTGCTATTTACATAATCAAATAGCATTTATTTTTCTGAATTCTTTGATGTATCACACATGGTATTTTACTTCTTTATTCACTGCCAAATTTAAAAAAATGCGTTTTTAACAGCAACCACGATAAATCAGGTAGGCCGGTCATTGTAGTTTATGTTGTTTCCATGATAACCAATCAACAAACTGAAAGGTTGGAAAGCCTATTACTTGTCACATTAATACATTCGTAAAAATGAACTTTAATGACGAAGAAAAACGCGATTTGCTGCGAATTTTTTGTACCATTCCACAGTGGTTCCTTCCTATGACAAAAAATTTATGTTCGTATTTTTGTTTTTTTTTCTTCCCTACCGAACAAAACTAAAGCCAAACATTACCATACTTATAATTAAATTTATCTCACAAGTACATTTCATTACTTTTTTATCGTCGAATGTTAATGCATGGAACTCATTGACCGCCTTATCAATAGCGCTCAAAAAAGATCAGTGTTTGTGAATTATTTTCAAAAAAACGGCTGATTTTGTTTAGTTTCTTTGTAATGCAGGTTGAAGGCCGAGGTGTGTATAGTAATTTAATGTATTTAATAAATAATTATGTTATGTATTTTAGTAGTTATTGGTGTCCTAAGAGATTGCATTTATTTGTCATTTTGTATTGCACCATTATTTTTAAATTAAAGTTTTAGTTGGTGTGCCCTCGCGTGCCCTTGAATATTTAAATATGATACCTTAAACCTTAAAGTATTAGTTTTCATTGCCGTCTTGCTCATATTTTTCCACCTTTTCGAGTTATTCTACTTTCTGTTTCGTTAAAGGCTCATATTATTATTGTGAAAAAAAAATCAAATTTGTCTAAAGAAACTCTAAGTTATTAATTATATAATTTAATTTAGAGATGCATGTTTATTAATAATCAAAAATTTATTTAAAATTACTAACTTTATAATATTGACAATAACATCTACATAATAAATAATGGTTAAATAATGTTTTCTATTTTTCAGTCAATGTAAGTTTTTTGGTTTCTCGCCGTATCATTAGTTGACTTTTTTATCTAACTATTATTTATTATTTAGATGTTACTGTCAATATTATAAAGTTAGTAATTGTAAATAATTTTTTTATTATTACTTGTAGATACTAACATGACATTTTTTTTGTTTATATGTATATATGCTGCAAAGTAGATTTTTTAAAAAATACACTTTAAATATACATTTGACCTAAAACCCTGTTAATTTAAACCATCAGAATTAGGTCCTTCATTTATTTTTATTTTTGACGCACGTTAGCATGGACGCGGGACCACTGTGCATTCTTTTAAGTTTTGTTATACTTTATCACATGCTTTTAACAAATTCAAGTTTCTGTTTAACGTAGAAAAATAGTGTTTTTCCGGATTTGTTTGTAGCAAAAATGTTTATTTTGCTTTCATCTGAAACCTTTCTGCCATATTATCTTGTAAGTTTGGCAAAAGCCCCATATTTCCCTAAGTATCTGTCCAACGTACAATAATATGTGTTCGAGGGTTGTCTTCTTTCTGAATATGTTTCTGCATATCGTTGACTTGACAATATAGAATTCCTATCCAATGAATAAAAAATTCGCAGCATATCGCGCCTTTCTTCGCTATTAAAGTTCATTTTTACAAATTTATTAATGTGACAAGTCATAGGCTTTCAAATATTTTAGTTTGTTGTTTGGTTGTCAACTTGTCATGAAAACAATATAAACTATACAGTAACCGGCTTACCTGATTTATAATGATTATTGTTTAAAACCCTTTTTTTAAATTTGGCAATGAATAAAGAAGTAAAATACCATGTATGATACATCAATGAATTCAGAAAAATAAATGCTATTTGATTATGTAAATAGCAAAAATTGCACCCATAAGAAAATATAAAGTTGGTTGTCATAAAACAAAAAAGAATCGACCTAAAATAAATTAGTGATTACTATCCGATGCGGCTTAAAAAGCAATGTTTTTACACATTTTACACATTTTCAAAAATCGTATTTTCTGGTTTTTCCTAATTTTCTCGGATACCGTTTGAGATATTTCCAATTTCTTTTCGGATTATTAATGAGCACCAAATTTAACTACTTTGCCAAATTTAAACGTATACTATAGCTATTATAATAAGCGAGATCCCCATGGCCGCCCTCAAATTTGAATCACCCTGTACAATACACAGATTGTTAAAACCTTTGAAGAACTTTAAAAATTACTTTTAATGGTTTCTGCACCTTTTGATAGTCGTTATGCATTGCTAACTTTATGTTTAACAATTCCACTAACAATGAAGCCAATTGAAAAACTTTTGAAATTTTGAGGAAGAAAAATTCATGGGTATAGATTTAGCCAGTTGTTAAAGATTTATGAAAAATATTTTTAATCGATTTCTACACGTTTTGTTAGTCGTTATGCATTGCTTAGTTTGTTTTTAAGAGTTCTACAAGTAATTGTTTTCAGACCTACGAAAAAATGATAATAATGTTAGAGCAAATATGAGCGTACCTGTAACTGCTACGAGGACGGATCGTGTCCTTTGGAGACATAGTTACTGGGTTGCCTGGGCGACATGACAACCGCAGGTGTGTGCAAAAGTAATCGAGTTTCCTCCGTTGGAGATTGATCCATTGGCGGCGGAGGAGGACAAATAAAAAGCGGCACTTCGCGAATGTTGTCAGTACGCTCTTGAAATTTGTTATCCATCATCACAGAATCACTGCACGATTGTTTATCTCTAATCATATCATCGAGTAAAAACAACGGAGACTTTAATATTCTTGTGCGATCGTATTCCTGCTGATTCGAAATGGGAAGTGATTTAATGTGAGTCTTTTGAGGAAGAGGGCGATATTTCATGGGCGGTGATGACATGCGTTTATTTGGGGAAGAAAATTCACTGCCGGAACCTACGTCAAGCCCAGATATGTTGTCTGAAATAAGTCGTTCGCTTTCGGGATCTCCGTTACGGTGACTGCTACTTTCAGATTTCTTCAGTATGGATTTGGATCTTCGATGGTGTTCGACTTGAGATCCACTTCTGCTGTCAACGGAATCCATAGAAAGAGAGGATTTGCTTCCGCCATTTTTACCTACACATTGAAATTATCAGAAAAACGTATGCTAATCAAATCGCAAAGTGTCTTACCTGATCTTGATCCACTGAAACTGCTAAGGCCGAACAAATGTTGATTTATAATTCTTGTAGCTGAAGCCAAGCCTTTCGTTGGATTAAAAATGGTCTTTTTAGGATTTTTAAGACTCTCTTGAGATTCCCGTTGCACTGTGCTATTACCAAACCTTGTACGTTGAGGTCCAGTCTAAAAAAAAAGTCACGACATTACGACTTTTTAACCACAATCTGGTAAAAAACAAATTTTCTTTATTTTTTTTCTACGCCAAAAATTGTTAAGATTGAATCAAAACCAAAAAGATCTACAAAAAAAAATGCCGTTTAGACGAAATGAATGTGTGGTGCATAATATTCTCTCAACTGTTTCTTTTACTACAGCATTAAGCCATTTTCTTATTAATTTTTAAGAACAAACTTTAACCCTAAACAATATTAAAAAAATCTTTACTAAGAAGGCAATTTAATTAAAAATTTAATGCTATGCGTGAATAACGAAAATGAACGCGGAAGTCCTGCATATCGATATCGAACGATATAAATAATTCATAACTGTCCCTATTTCATAATAGATATGTTTTGAAAGCACTATTCTTGACAACAATAATGTGATTGATAACAGTTCCTGAAGGCTGTTGCCCGTTCAATTCATTGCCTCAAACGTGAAATGTTTTTTTACAAACGCCTTATTTTTATCCACAGACGTCGTAAAGCTAAAACTTGACATATTTTCAATTATTGTAAATAGAGGACATATTTTACAGCAATACCCAAAAACTTTGAAAAGTGATTTTTTGCGCTATTTTAAGAAGATTAGCTCCCATAAACAGTTTTCACAATGTTTTGTAGGATATTTACAATAGCACTAAAAAAGGGTTCCGAAAGTTAGTTTTTAATTATCTCAATATTTCATTCTGAACTGGAAAACTGCTGTAATGTGTTTGTGTGCGAAAAGTTAAGATAACACTGTCTAATAAAGTCTAAAACTCCCCAAGATATTATTAGCAAAACAGCTCAACTCCTACAGAATAATAGTCTAAAGAGGGTTCTAGGACCCCCGGACAATGACCCCCCGTACAAATAATCCCTAAACAAAAAAAACTGTGTAAAAAAAACGTGGAAAAAAACCGTCCAAAAAACTCTAACGACTAACTTGAAATATCGGTAAATTATAATTGTCGCAATGTAAAGTGTTAAAATTGCTATTAAAAAAAATTGAAGGCAGAATAACAATATAATCTTCGTCGGGTGTTATCTTTGATCGGGCGCACTCAAATTTCAATTGCAAATTTTGATTTTGATTTTGGGAAATATAGTGTCATAAGGTTTTTGCAGTGGGACTAGACACTCAACAGTGTTGATGGTTATAAGTAATAGTAGAGTAAATTAAGTATACTTTCCCCGTAATTATTTTCATTTGGTCAATGTTTATTATTAACAAATACGCAATGAGTTCATAGCTTAATTTTAACGTGTCTGTTTGATAATATAAAGCATAATCAACTAAAGAAGCCTTACGACCCACACCGCAATAAATATTTTAATAAATTTTGCGACTTTACGGTGTCCCAGAACTAAAAGTTTACGATTTTTATTTATTTTGACTCGAAGTTGATTTCCGTTTTGCCCTCAACCATATCAAGAATATTTTATGAGCTACAACTTAATCCAAAATTAATCTTTTAATACTACTAAACCTGAACTCAATCTCTTTTTTTAAGATCCCCATACCGGTATTTGGAGCAATTTATCAAGTCTTAGGAATTACTAGGAAAAATGCCTACCTGCTGGAATCGTGTTTTTCTATGTTTTGGAAGAGGCGAATCGTTTAGACTGACTCTGCTACCACGTTCCATTCCACCAAAACCTCGATAACTTTCTTCAATCGGTGTAGTACCCAAGCTCCTCAAAGCAGTATCACCAGATGCCGACTTCTTCACCGCCGTACCCCTACCAGGACCCGACGTCACAGGACTATTATCGCCACTCTTATCTAGCGGATTGATGTAAAGATTACTATCAATAGCACAGGATGGATCGGCGATATCCGACGTCAGATCACCACGAGACTGATATGGGTGCGTATTGCAGCTCGCAAAAGTATCAGAACTATCTCTACTGCCCATTTCTGTGTTATTGTTGTTGTTTTGTGTTGCCGTCTTGTATGTGACGTTCAGTTCGCCGAAGAGGTTCAACATATCATCTAAGCCACCCTTCAGTGTCCTCATTTCTAGACAAACTGGATTGCGAAAATCGCTGGTTGGAAGAGGCATAAGGTTTTCAGCATCGACGAAATCCTTGTAATTCTGAAGACATAAACAAATGTTACATTTTCTCATTTAATTAGTTTGACATTAAAAGGTACTGGTGTAAAGAAAACACACAATTTTTCAATAATATTTGAGCAACTTATCTACGTTTCGGTTTTAATATTTTAGACCATAACACGCCACAAATTTATCTATATGGCAAAACGTGACGAATTCGCAGATTAACGCTAGATTTAAAATAAATCGGCACCAAAATTGTCCAAGTAATCCAAACCACTTTACACCGGTCGATTTTTAAATGCGTACAGATTCAAAAGTTTTTTCCTATTTTATCGAGTACTAGGTATACCTATGCTCTTAAAATTCTTGATGCTATTTTTAACAGCCTGTTTAAGTTAAAAATGATTTTAGTATTTAAAAAGAGTAATGCCATCTTATTAAATTTGTTGATAACACCTTTATTTAAAAAATAAGGGATATATAGGGTATTTTAGACCACCCGTACCAGCACTTTTATTCAAAAATGCGACGTCTGACAACGATAAGGAAAAACATTTTATGACAAAAGTGCATATGCAGAATTGACTGACGCTATAGCCGTTTTCGTGATTAAACCGGAAGTGGCCAAATCCGGAAGTAACATTAAAAACTTAAATGGAACCATTCGGTTTTTATTGCATAGTTATAAAGGTATTTGATAAGTAAACACTTTTTACTTGAAAAATGTTTTGATTATTACTATAGTTTGTAATCTATTGGACATAAATCGTAACAACATTTAAAACCCTATTCGCATGTAACTGAGTTCTGGACACACCCTTTTTTTTATTTAGTTTTGTATTTAATTAAATGAAATTTTAGACGTACGGTGTGTGTAAAATACCGGACTATTTAAACATACGTACACTATTGTTCCACTTCCGGTTTCGCCAGAAATGACCCCAACTTTTTTATTTCAAATGGAACACCCTATATATTTTAACATTTTTGGAGAGAAGAAGCAATTTTAAATACAACTACACTATTTTGGTTAATGTACCACTATAATTCCGTTTGAAAAAATTGACTCACACTCAATAAAAAGAAATTATTTTCGTCCAAAAATTATTTGAGCTTATAAACATTATACAAAATAGTGCAGTTGTATTCAAAATTGCTTCCTCTTTCCAAAAATGTTAAAATATACGTTCCTTTGAAATAACAAAGTTGAGGTCATTTCCGGCTACACCGGAAGTGGGACAATAGTGTACGTATGTTCAAATAATCCGGTTTTTTACACATATGATATGTCTAAAATTTCATTTAATTAAATACAAAACTAAAGAAAAAAGGGGGTGTCCAGAACTCAATTACATGCGAATAGGGTTTTAATGATAGAACGTACAGAGCTTTGTCCTGCTGGAAGCGCTCGTAGAAGTACTTTTGTACAGAGAGTTGGTCCTGCATGTAGGAGAGACATGCGCAAATAAGGCTGTCCTTCCAGAAGGATGTTAGTGTCCTGCGGGCAGTACGTAGTAAATCTGAAGCGTATTAATAAGCATTTTTTTAAATTTTAAAACATTGTTATGTGATATGAATCCAGTGGCGTGGTAGCTGACGTCAAAACAAAGTCGTGTAAATCTCGCAAAGTTTATTTTAACAAATTTAAACATAAAATTCTATTTCTTACCTATAAGTAAAAAAGTACTGTAAAAAACAATTATAAAATGGTAACTTAATAATACTAACAATATATTCTATCTTATAAATTGGAATTTAAAAAAATAAATAACAACGTTAAAACAAAACAAATTATAAAGATTTTTAGATCATATAAACTTTAAATAAAAATAAATAATAAAAATAATAATATTAAAAAATAATAAAAATAGGTCAAATTACACATTATTCTCATTGTTATCATTAACAAATTAAACATAAAAAACCTTTTGAACTGATGACTAAATATGGCTATCAACCTTCCCGGAGATATACCTAAACTTTAATTAAAATAAAAAAGACTGTATCAAAATTGGACACACGTTGATGAGCCACAGCAGACACACAGAATGCACGAACGCGTACGTACACACACTCACACACACAAACGCGCGAGCGCGTCATGACACGCACAAAAACACGTGTTAAACTTATAATTTCCCTCCTTTTTGCGTCTGGGTTGTTTAGTTTTATTATTAATACATATTATATTATATTAGTACAATTTTGAAATGGTACATACCGGGAATATTATTGTCTTCTACTGTTAGGGCATCTAATGAAATTTTCATAGTATTTTTATCAATGTCCCATAATACAGAGGCAGAGTTTTTTGATTTTATTATTTTTTTTATCGTGCCCCAACATTTTGCGGACTGCCACTGGTCACCAAATTGCGAAATACTCCACGAATTGTTATTTTTACTGTCGAAATTGGTCGCTGCAGCTGAACGCGTTGCCCGACTCGGAACATCTTGACGACTAGTTTCAACAGGGTGTAACTTTAAAACGGAATGACGTACAGTTATGGTAAAAAAATGCGCTATTAGCTTGAAATGTAACGAATATTTCCATAGGACTTTTAATCCTGCTAGAAGAACCGAGAAGCCTATAATTTAATCATTTGTAAAGTACTCAAGTGAGTTGTTTTGGTCCTGCCGGTAGGTCGCTGTACGTTCTATCATTAAATGTTGTTATGATTTATGTCTAATGGATTACAAACTATACCTACTGATAATCAAAACATTTTTCAAGTAAAAAGTGTTTATTTATTAAATATCTTTATAATTATGCAATAAAAACCGAATGGTTCCATTTAAGTTTTTAATGTTACTTCCGGATTTGGCCACTTTCGGTTTAATCACGAAAACGGCTATAGCGTCAGTCAATTCTGCATATGCACTTTTGCATAATTTGTTTCCCCTATTGTTGTCAGACATCGCACTTTCGAATAAAAGTGCTGGTACGGGTGGTCCGAAACACCCTGTATTAAAATCGATTTGCCATTGTGCCATTTGTAACAGCTACGAGATTAAATAAAATCGCTACCAAATAACAATCATACAGCTTTTTAAAGTTAAAAAAATTGTGTGTTTACTTATTTGCTACATTTCAAGTCAATATGTTTAAAAATGTTAGATTGAAATTTTAAAAAACATATTAAAAAGAATAACAAGAGAACATCACATAACATCTAATATGTCTACACTACAAGTGCATCGTGTAAGAGGGCTTAAGGGTATAATCTACATCTAATAATTATACTTTTGCGTGCAATAGAGTGACGTTCAAGTAGCTTTAGCGTGCAAAATTTAAAACTTCATATTACAAACCTTCATTGATCAATATATCCGATACACTTTTGCAGAAAAAACCGCTTCTCTAACAAGTTCAAACCTCTAGTGTGTTTGCTTGTGTGAAAATAAATTATAACAAAAACCAAACAAATACAAAGAAACACAAGTAAAATTTGTTAGAAAAAGCTGAATATCACGAGGACACGACTACTCAGATACAGAAATTTGTTAAATAGTGATGTTCAAGAAAAACAGTCGAGAGTCCGCGTTTTTTTTTACCCATGACGGTAATCATTTGGTGTCAACTCACCTGATGCTAAAGAATGTAAGTTGAAATGGCAACGGAAACATCACTATACGCTTTTGGTACGAAGTGGGATGCATTCCTCTCTGCATCGTCCATCTTTACATTCCTGTAACGCAGTACTACGCTCAAAAAACCGTTGATTTTTGTAAAAAGAATTAACCACAAACAGCGAACATAATGAGTCACATAAATTATTATGTGAAAGATAGGTGAAGACGCAAACACGAATGAAAACAAAAGCTGAAAGAACATAAAGTAGAACAGAATAGAAAGCATAAAAAATGTGTAGGTGTGTGAATTACATGATTTCGATTAGAACTACGTGTTTCTTCTTGCCTATTTTGTCGTCCCAACTAAATGTTACGATGGGTACACATATATAACAATTTATTTACAACGTCGTACGTGTATTTCTCGAACGATATATGCGAAATGCATTTTAAATGGTCCAGGGTAAATAAATATCAGGACGATTCGCAAAACACATTCGAATTTTTTCCTGATTTAAATATTCTTTGCCTCTAACAGTTTTTGTAATCATTTACTTTATAATGAAATCTATTTGTATGATGTATTACTGTTAAAGTTAATAAAAACATTAACTATTTGTCAAGAAGTTAAACGTGGTTTTGCTACAACCAAGCATGAAAAATCGAGCCAATTTTCTGAACAAAAACGGCATACTAACGTAACATACCCTTAACATTACTCGTATATTATCGTAGTTGCTTATCAGCTCACATGAATATGCAATGTTCGACGAATTAAGTGCAAAGTACGTCCTGAAATTTACCACGCAAGCGATATCTCAAACCCATAGTTACACAGGTCTGAATTTAAGATATGTATGAAATTTTATGGACAATAAATACTGCCCACCCACACTAGAATGCATGCAAAATGCAAATAGCATTAGGCAATTAGTTAGATAAAATGGTGCTGCATACAGGATGATTTTAAAGTAAGCACAACAAACTTAACAGATTCAAAGCCTAAGCAAACCCTTTTTTGTACACATTCGTTTCTTCCTACTCTTTTCTACAAATTTATAAATTGTTATGTTGTAAATTTCCAGGTAATACTGCTTCTTTAAAAAAGGAAATCACAATTATTTTTTAAAATTATTTTGAACATCTGGACAATTTTTATTTCAATTTTTCTTTACTGCTCCTTACAAAAATTCATATTTTTCGCCACTTTTATACATAATCAAACAATCCTTAATAGTCTAATTATTTACAGTCACAGTTATTTACCAGTCAGTTTAGTTTTTATTACAAAAAATAAAAACATTTCTGCAGAATTCTTGAATTTATTCAAAATGTCTAATACTCTTCACTTGTGATCTTCCAGAACTATAAAAAAAGGCAATAGCTAATTTTAGTGACGATACTACCATCCTAGCTGTTCGCAAAAGCAACAAAGAAACAGCAAACAAGCTGCAAGCAACCATTAGTACATGTGAAAGCTGGACAAAAAGGTGGATAATGAAACAACAAAACCAAGTCGATCCATATTGACTTTACCAACAAACGAATAGAACTCACTCCGGAAACCATGAATGGTCAGATAATACCATACGCCAACACAGCCAAATACCTCGGTTTAACTTGACACTAAACTTTGTTACTAAACTCAGGTCAGAAAGAAAAAAGAACATTTAGGTATTAGATATCAAAAAATGTATTGACTGTTAGAAAGAAACTCCATTTTATCAGTACATAATAAGTTTCTACTGTAGAAGCAGATATTAAAACCAGGTGAACGTATGGTATAAATGAGGTTGTACCAAAAAAAAGCAACATTAAAATAATCTAAACTGTTCAAAACAAAGTATTAAGAAACATCTCAGATGCACTCTGGTACATTAAAAATGAGGATCTCCATAGGAACGTTGGAGTGGAGTTTGTGGGCAGTGAAATCCAAAACTTTGCGAGAAGTCACAAAGGAAGACTACTTCAGCATGTGGACATTGGTGGGTGCTGTTCCCGAAGATTTTTTCAATCCCGGGAATCGGGATCGAAAGTTCGTAAAACCCCGGGATTTCCCGGGAACCGGGAAGTTTTATTTTATATTAAAAATTTTACATTATAGAGCAATTAATTTATTTTTATTGAAAAAAAAAAAATTAAAAACTTAGTAGAAAACAAAACTGTTTATTTCATTTAAAAAATTACAACACATAATTTTTTTTAAAGAAAACATTAAACAAAAATAAATTCAGTTTCTTAATCAAGTAAAAAAAAAAAAAACAGGAAATGACAGCGTTTTTTTGAATTTACGATTAGCATTTGATGCGAACGTATATCTTTAGCATTCCCATTGTTAATATTCGGTTCCTAATAATTCCTATCGTGTTCATCAGACTCATCCCGGGTTTTAAAACAGGAATCCCAGTAGTCGGGATTATAAAAAGCAGCTAATTTCCCGGGATTTCTCTCCCGGGGAAATCCCGGGAAGGACCCACTAGTGGACATCGAATCTATCCAGCTTCTCAATTACACGAACATAGTAAGAAGACTTAAGAGGAAAAAAAACCTTTGACTTGACGTAATGTGACATTAACAGTGTATTAAAAAAAAAGCTGAGGCAGTGCTTGTGTTAGTGCACAACAATATCGTGGCCTCAAAGTTAGAACACCTAGGAGACCTCAGTGGGTGACTATAAAAAGCTTAACTTCTTTAGTATACTAGGAAAAGAACGAAGTTACTAATACTAGATCGAAACAGTATTTAAATTTAATTTAAAAAATATTACGAGACTTATTTTAAAATCATCTTGTTTATGCCCTAAACATGCTCATGCTAAAATATTATTAAAATGTACAGTTTAGTAACAAAAAAGTGCATAGTTTACGTTAAATATATAACAAAGCACGTGTTGTGCTAATAATTACGTACAAAAAGAATCAAGAACATGCGGTAACAAATTTTTAATATGAACAAATGGGTTTAAATCGTTTTTAAGGATGTTTCATTACGAAACGCGGTAGCAATAGATTAAAGATAGATTTGTTGTAAAGTTTATATTACATATTGATTGACAGCAATTTTAAATGAGTCTTTAATCTATTTGGCTTGATAAAAGTCTTGTCTACGATCATATCACCCGTGAAATGCTCTAAAAAGGCAATTAGTAGCACTTTAAGCTCGCGTAAAAGCCACAAAAAAATCAACTGTTCTGTAATAACAGAATAATGGCTAAATTCGCCTCAATTGTTGGTGCACAATACACTCAGTTTTAATGGTTTGTTTAAAATTTAATGCACAGTTTTCCCAACTTCTAAATGGAAATCTAAAACTAACAGACTGTTATGTATCACTCCCTCTTAAGTGGAAATTAAAGTTTAAAGGAATTGCTCCTAACAAGTAGTACATAACCATTCCACTTGTTTTGAATCCCCCCTTATTAACTGGAATGACTATAATTTTAATTACAAACTAGGTCAAGTCAAACAAAATAAGATTATCTGCATGTGGGAGTAGGTACATTAAATGCTACTGCAATTTTAACATAATATTAATACAGTCGCTTTAGTAATATAATTATAAAAGTCAGTTTTTTTTTACCAACCAAGTACGCAAATTTTGGTTTGTTCTTAACATATGTAGATATAAATTAAAATGCAATTTTATATTAAGTAAATATTATTAGAGGTAGAAATTTGGCAAAGCTGCTAAATTTTTTTAAGTAATATACAACAGATACTTTCTGCAGCATCCAAGAAATCCAATCTTTGTTGAACACCTTAGTTACAGCGAAAAAGTTCATGTAACATGACAAGGAGGTTCTGATTTTCTGTAGCCCTTTCACACACCTTTTGAAAAACGATTTCAGCTTAACTTTGGGTGCTTAATATTAGTGAATTTTTTAGTTTCTTTTAAAGTATGCTATGTGTATTAAAAGGGCATTTAACTACATTTGATTCTTTCAATAAGCTGAACAAATAATAATAATAATAATATAGTCAAATACTTTCCCAACGAAAAGTATAATTTAAGAAAGTTTAAATTTTACAGGAATTTATAAATTCACACATTTTTGAATAGAGGAATTGTTTTAGAACTTTTGTTGGTTATTTAGCAAATTTTAACTGACTGTAGTATACAATATGGGTCAAAAATTGGCACGTTAAATAAAGTGCTGTAACTAATTGTTTTGTTGAGGCATTTAATTACCCACATTTGTAGCACTATGATATTTAAAAGTTGTTTAGCTACAATTTTTACATCCAAAGCTCTACAATGTTTAAATAATGATCTTTCCATAAAAAAATCAATGTTGCTGATACTTTAATTGCTTGTGAACACCAGTTTTGTTTTTCGTGTAAAACTATTATACTCTCTATTTGTGAACTAAGTCTATTACTATCTAAAATGTAATGACCTAAGGCCAAATATAGACTGACTAAGTGTTATAAAAAGCACCAAGCTCTTTCCTCGCTACCATAAATTAAATTTTCATAAATGAGCAGTATTTTTCAACTGCACTCGAAATAACAGTGACATTTCAATGATACCCTAAAAGCACGGATGACATATGTGTTTAATGAATTATTAAAAAGGGGCAATACTACCTTTGAAGTGCAAAAGCAACATTCGAATTCGCTAGGTATTTCGTCAAATCTCTCGACCTTCTTATTGGAGTCAGATTTTTTGACGTTAGCCTACAAGACAGATCGAAACACTAAAATCACAATTAGACAGACAAAGTAGTTAACAGCCTAACCAATAGACCGAGTGAAATGTGCAGGGTTCTGTCCGTCTGCCTTTTTGTCACTCAAGGCTGATCTTGTTCAAATTTTGATTAATAAACACATTAAATGTCACATAATAATTATAAATTAGTTCAATTCATTTAAAAATTACTTGTGTTATTTTCAAAGAATCTTTTGGTACAGTTTCAATACTCTGGTCTTTTCATCAAGATTTATTAAGAATCTCGTTTCTAGAAACACTAGACACGGTTTTTGGGACTCCTGTCCCTTCGTCAAGAAAACTGCTGATAAAGAGATGGGAAATTTGCAACTAATCTTGTTTTTCTACAAAAGAAATTGTTATTAAATAATAAGAATGGACATTTCGTTTATTTTTATGCGAAGCACAAAATCCATACGTTTTTATATTTTGTACATAGCAGACGGACCTCCCATTGTCGGTATAAAAACATATCAGGGTTTCTAATCTGAAGAATGTTGTAAATACGTGTTCAAATATGTATGTAAAAACTTGCACAATATCGATTAACTGCAATGTTCTTTCAAATGCTTTCTCAGAAACATTGCATTTGTAATTGTTGACTTTCAATTTTAAATTCGATGCTTTTAATCTTAAGTGTACTGCTAAAAGATAAATGAGCTGCTTTTAAATTCTATTTGGCGCTCAAATACTTCAAGTGAACAACGCATGCAGGCGAATTTAGCAGCGTACTTTAATATTTAACAGGGATGTTATTTGGTAAAGAAGTTTTCCTGTTTTAAGTGCCAATAAAAACGTTGCATCTATCGTAAACTTACATAACGCTGGAATATCTAATGGCTCACGTTTATGCCTTGGACGTTGTGGACATTGGTAAATTCGATTTGCCATAGCTTTGCACGAATTCTTTACGTTAAATTATTGTGTTTACATAAACACATTTGCTAATATGTTTTTGTGGTGGTAGCTAATGGATCCTACTAAGAATTGACTTTCATTTTCCTCCTTTGTAGAGCTAAAGCCTCCTGAGAAATTATTATTTTAAAATAGGTTATAAAATAACATTTAGATTTAACCAGTAACCATTTAACAAAATTTTCGTTGCAGCGTTGGAACTCTAAATGCCTAAACTCATACCGTACATTGTTGGTTAATGAACTCAAGCAGGGTTAAAAACAGTAAATGGTTTTTTGTAAAGTGAAGTGACCGGCAAACGGTTAATCTACTAACAAGGGTTCACTATCCTGGATTATATCTAACATATTATCTTCATGTCATTTATCACGTTGTCCTTGTTAGGCGATTTATCGCAGGAAATTTCTGAGAAAAATGGGTCACAAATTACGAGAATACTGACACGTTCTGTGCACCAAAGAATTGTACCAAAAATAGTACCGAACATAAGTCATCCATCGTTCAGACTGAAAAGATCCTTTGTCTTATTTTTACCCGAAAGTAATTATGCTTTGAAAATATTTTTAGTGGGTTGGATTCTCACGAAAAACATGAAAATTTACACTTTCTGTTGGAATGCTATTGTTTAAATGGTTTAATTTTTTTCGCAATTTTCTAAAACAGATTGAACACATGAAGTGTTCGTTTAAACCCTAAAACTCGCTTTTTCTGCCTCAAAAGATATTCATCCCCAGTCTATAATCTACTTTGACTTTACAGTAGGCGTTCATGTATATTTAAGAATCCTGTGCACAAGCGTAGATTGGATGTTGAGATGCATAGCGTGACTCTCATTGTCAGTGGCTGAAGCACACGCCAAATACTCCAGGAAAACTTTGCAAAACTTTTCTCATAGCCTTTCGATGTTAAGCTCGTAACAAAGGAAAAGAGATGAGTCAACTTTTAAAATGTTTAAGTACTGAGCAACACATTAAATAAGTAAGAACTACAATCGATGTAAATATCTTTCAGCTATTTTACTTGTTAGTAAGTAAGTAGTAAGTAATTAATTTATGGTTAAAAAGTTGATTAAAAATCCGTAGGTTAGTGATTTATATTAAAACTTGTTTATATTAAATAATTTAAGCATTAAAGTAATATTAAAGATTCGTAATTTTTCGGTTTTGGTTTTTCACTTGTATTAAGTTTTCCATGAATAATATATATGGACCTTTTAATCCACTTAGGTATCTCTTCTACAACTCTTGCACGTAAAAGCGTCCAACATGTTTTTTAAGTATCCTAGTGACTATTTATTAACAAAAAATTTATATACTGATAACCTCATTGTCTTCATAGCCAACAAAATTATTATTCTCCAGTAATACAATACCTTTACAGTAAAATTAAACGTAATTGGATCTAGATAAACAACTTAATAACTCCAAATCGATCTTTATCAGTAAGGATTTTGTTACGCGTGAAAGTAATTGTCTTCCCAAAATAGAAAATTTGAGCAAATGGGCGCAGTTTTAGTGAATTATAGTTCGTTGTACTTGAATTGTATAGCCATATTTGATTTTGGAAGGTACGTACAGGCACGGATTACCGATAACAACCCTAATACGTGCCATACTAGTAAACAAACTCGTTCGATTTTACTTTACATGGAAATCAATATTTAACAGCAGCTATTAAGGAATTTTCAACGTACATAATTTAAAAACAATGTACATATTTGAACACGTTTTACATACAACACAGGGAAAATAATTTAAAGGAGAAAACAGAGGATTTATGAGAAACCTCCGTGCACATTTCAATTATCGTTAACAAGGTGCAATTAGAAATTAGTAGATACACTTTCAGCGTTGAAAATTAATATTAGTGCCATAAATACATTGTTACAGATACTTGCATAGCAACATTAACAACGAAAGATTAATAGAAATCAAAGTAACATTCATGTATTATGCAACATGATACACAAACACACTATGAGCTAATATTCTTTCAAAACATAAAACTCCATTCAATATCCATCATTCTACAAAGTTACAAAGATGAAGGCACAAAACTTTGACATTTATTAATATGAAATAGCACAATACCAGCATTAGTATATGTACAGAAAATATACACAAATATACAAATTTCAGTCGAGTGAAGACTTAAATTTTTTTTTTTTTTTACCATACATCTACATAACAATTTTAGGTAGGTACTATTCGATTTTGGATTAAAATTTTAGTCCAAACACTAGCAAGTGGTAGAAATTTTAATGTTTTTAAATAGTTGATCAATGTTTTGGGTAAAGTTTAAGCAAAAAATTGCAGAAATCAAAAGGTAGGTACGTAAAAAAGTTATGAGGATAACATTTAATTAAATTTTTTAATTATCATATTTAAATGAGTGTATCATATTAGGAAATTGTAAACCAACTTACCTCTGGAGAAATGCAGTCTTTGGGAGATGAAGGTATCAGCTGGGTCTCGTCTTGGGCTAGTGGTGCGAAGCCGACGTTTTGCTGTTGAGTTGGTTCCAACTCTATTAACCGCCGTTGCGACGGTGGTGAGCAAGGCACTGGCGGACCTTCACTCGAAGGAAGACAAGGAATTTGGGAAGAGTTGGTGCGCCTCGGCCGATTAGGCAAACTATCGAAGTTGCGGTAAAAGCCGCTGTCCAACTGTGCAGGAATTCGACCAGTTGCAGACTCTCCTTCTGTGCTGTTACCGTCCACACGCGACAGGTTGTGGCCTGGTGAGGACACTATGCGTCAACAACTCGGCCACTACATCAAGCCGTGTTAAAACGAACCAACACGGTACGAATTCACGTACAATTGGGATAACATGTACTTGTCTCTCAGCAAACTAACTGAATATTCATTTCATGAAACAAACATCAGAATGCACGTCTCAAGGAGGCAATAAGCAAGGATTATAATGAACGGATAAAACAACCAAATCTTTATAACACTAATGTCACATGGTGCACTCTACATATAATGCGACAATTCGAGACTCAAGCGTGTTACATGCGTCCCCAACAGCGAAGTGTTTTAGGAGTTTCGGCGATTGTCTTCATTTCCACCAATAAGAGTACACTTGTCACCTGGGGAAGAAGACATCGTCTTTAAACTCGACTCGGTGGAAAACAACGCACGCAAGCAAAATCAAGACACTCGCCAAAACAACTGAAAATTAGTGTGCCAGATGGTTTCTTGTTAATGTTAACGAACCTCATTACGACCAGTCGCTTTTCACAATTTTTCTGCATTTGTCCCATTTTTCGAATCTAGTTTGAATTAAAATAATTATCTCTTTAAAGCGGTGCTTCTAAACCTGTGGGGCTCGCTCCCCAGGGTTGGCGCCAAATATCTGAAGGGGACGTGAAAGGTAAACCTATTTATTGAAACAAGTCACCAGTGGGACATGGGACGGTATTAAAAATAATTAAAGGACTTTTTGGGTCACCAGTGTAAAACAGCAGACGGATTTCAAAACAATTTTTTGGTCACCACTGCACAAAAGGATTAAGATACAGCAAACATACCGAGTAAAATTTAATTTAATTATTAAAATGGAATCATGAAAGAAGATAACCGCATATGTTTGCAAATCATTCCAAGTTGAATTGAAGATAAACACCAACGAAATTTAATTAAACTTCAGAAAAATACATTTAGTGAAATAAAAGAACCGAAACAAATTGAAAACAAGTTAGTTTCATACTCAACAAAACTATGTCGTTTAATGATTTTGATACCAAAAATTAATGTAATTACTTTACATAATACAAACGTACACGTGTAGCAATTTGGTAGTTTAATTAATTTTGAAAATAGCATTTATGTAACTGAGGGAGTAATATTTTATAGTACATTTATTATTCAATTATTTTCTTTTGCATTACACTGGATTTATTTGTTTTTGCATTGAATAATCCTGCACAATTATATCACACGTAATTCTAAATGCATATGCACAGAATAACTACGACATTTTTGTTGTACAAATGAAAATTGGTAGATTTTAAATTCTAGTATTGGATAAAATCACGTCATTTTTGTGTGAAAATTAGCATTGGTCAACATTATTTGTTTATTATTTTAATTATAACAAAATTAGGAAAAATATTTTTTTTTACTTTAATTCATGTGTTTTTGTAGCCTTTTTTTTAAACTAGCATAAATTGTGAAAAATATCACCATAGGTATTGTATCCAATTTCTTCAGGATATTCAAAGCCTTGCTACTCTTCATTGTGTTAAAAATCAAACTTTTTATTAGCTTTTTGTTAAAAGCAACTACATATTTAGTAAATTCAAAAATAATATGTTTTTAACACAAAGAACATGGTCATCTAGAATTTTTATGCTATCAGTTGAAAAACTAAGCTGACTGGATAAATGGTAGTTATAACTACCAAATTTAAAAAATAAAATATTTTTTCAGTTCTTTTAGGATATATTAGAAACTGGTTGCAGTAGATATGTACATTTTCAAGTTATTTTCCTACTAATCAGGGAAGGTCACGATACGTTGTCGCTAGAACTTGATTAAGGCTATGTTTATTGCATCAAGAACTGAAAAACTAAATGTTTTGCAGAGTTATACTTGCCACTGGCCATTTTCTTCGGAAAAATAGGGGAAAAACTGAAAAGCTGAATATTAAAAGTAATTTTTGCGATGGCGTTGGCCAAGAAACCGTCAGAGACAAAATCTTAATTTTTCTATTAACCAATGCGCGCATCCTTTGCAAGTAAAATGGGGGAAAGTTTTTGAAAAATTCTTAAACGGTTCCGGAGAAAAATGCGAAAAATGAGGCCTTTGTAAACGGTTTCCCAATGTTAACCGCCTATGCAAGTCGCATAGATATAGTTAAACAGATATACCACAACTTCTCAAATCATAGCGCTTATGCAGGGGTTTTGACGTTTTTCTCCGGAACCGTTCAAGATTTTTTCAAAAACTTTGCACCATTTTACTTGCAAAGGATGCGAGAATTGGTAAATAGAAGAATTTCGATTTTATCTCTGACGGTTTCATAGCCAACGCGATCGCAAAAATTATCTTTTTATACCAATTTTTAAGTTTTCCCCCTATTTTTCCGAAGGAAATGGCCAGTGGCACGTATAACCCTGGAAAACATTTAGTTTTGATGTCCTTGATGCAATAAACACAGCCTAATCAAATTCTAGCGATAACGTATCGTGACCCTCCCTTGTAAGCTAATAAGTATTTTATTTAATTACTTAATTTAAATTTAATGAATTTAGAAAAGAAGTACACTTTACACTAAACATTATTATTAGTTACTCCTTAAAACAACAAGTATCTAATTTATTTTCGGATACTTTGGAAAATGCCGAAAAAACGGAATAGTCAGTCGACTGGTCTTAATTCCTTCGATTTAGTCGTTAATTAGAATCTTATTCTCATTCAAATGTGGTTTTTCATAAACCTATAATTTTAAAATGGTTCGTTAAAAAGTTTTTTTTTTGCTAAATGCAGTGTGTAAAGTGTATATTGTTCATTAAACAGACCTCCTTTAACATATTCACGTTTCACATCCACCCATTCATTTCACAGGATAATTGGTACAACTGCGGGTAGCTAGCTTCATAAGCAGTACAGCAAAAACGAAGCCGTACCATAGGTACATGCCACAATATATTTAATACTCACCTGTATCAACAATGACGTCGATCAGATCCATACTTTTCGCAAATGCGTCCCTCAGGTTGATGTGATGGAACGATACAATGCTGCCCTCACGTTTGGCACGCTCCATCGCTTCCCTTCTTTTCAACGCTTTCTCTCTTCTCATTTGGTTCTTATAAAACTCGGCAAAGTTGTTAACAATGATAGGGATGGGCAACGCGATCACCAAGACGCCGCATATACAACAAACGCTTCCTATAACTTTCCCAAGGGGAGTGGTAGGGTAAATGTCCCCGTAACCTACGGTGGTCATAGTGATGCCAGCCCACCAGAATGTCTCTGGGATGCTAATGAACTTTGTGTTGTGCTCGTCTTTTTCGGCGAAGTAAGCCAGGCTTGAGAATATCAATACGCCCATAGCAAGAAACAGCATAAGCAGACCCAGCTCTTTGTAAGAATTTCGCAATGTAAACCCCAACGATTGTAAACCCGTGGAATGTCGTGCCAACTTAAGAATACGTAATATACGCATGATTCTGAACACCTGTACTACCCGACGCACATCTTGAAATTGATCGTTAGCATTTTTATTAGTCTCCAATAAAAACAAGGATACGAAATAAGGCAATATGGCTAACAAGTCGATAACATTGAGGCCACCCTTGAAAAACTTCCATTTGTTTGGCGAAGCACTAAACCGAAGGATATATTCTAGTGAAAACCACGTGATACAAACTGCCTCTACCATAGCTAGCTGTGGATTATCTTGTAAATTGCCCTTCTCGTCATTGACCTGCATGCTAGGAATCGAATTCAGCGTGAGGGCAACGGTGGATACCACAATGAACAGGATGGAAATGATGGCGATCACCTGTAAGCCAGCAAAAGATATCAGATCCCTTCAATTCACGCATAATTTGGAAAAAACGCTCCGAAATCGATCCGTCAAAGTCAGTTTTCGTGTGCAAATACTACTCGCGAAAACACAATGAGGAAAAAATCGTTGAATTTTTCTTACACCAAACGTCTGAACAACAATATCCAAATAAAATAAATACATATCGCGAATTTCCTGTGATCATTCCACATGCAGTACTGTTAACCGCAAACATCAAATTACACAACATTTACAAAGCAGACCAGTATGAGTAAAACATGCCAAAATATTTACAAAACCCTCGAAATCAACCAAAACTTGAGAATGGGGAAGAGTGATGGATAGAAACTGTGCTTGTTACCCAACAACAATTATAAATTTTCATAATGATTACTAAATTACATCGAAATTGTGCGATAAGTTACTGATTGATAATGATTGAGTGCTGGATGAATAAAGCAAAAAATAAATGTTAGTGAATAAGCAGATGGTTAAGCGCAGAAAGTTTGCAACAACGTTCATTTCCAAAAAGCATTTTGCTTGAAGTTTAAGTCAAATTTGTTTAGTCAAGTTAGTCCATAATCTGCTAGGAATTGTGTCGAAATAGGAGGCTTATGTCAAGTGTAGCTTGAATCCCTGTGTCAATCATAATCAGTCTTGCTGTTAAGTTACTGCGTTATTACCTCAGAATTACCAAAATTTGAACAGTCGATGACATCATTTTTATTAAGTTGACCATTTGTATTAAAGACAATTCTAATTTAATGAAATAAAAGCAAATCGCTAAATAAATTACATTATTAATATTACTTTTTATTGAGTGCGTATATCGTAAAACAGTCTCCCCAATTACCACTCGATATGATTTTTTTTTTTTTAAGAATTACCTACTTCCCTTTTTAATGGAAACTGTGGCAAATTGTACTCCACAAAACGCCAAAGGAAATTTCCAGATTATTTTTGCTGTGAAATGTACCGGGCTGAACTGGCAGCGGTTCTAGCGGCGAAACTCATCGAGAGCCAACATAGAACGCGCATATAGTGTTCTATAAAATAACTTATTTCATTAACCACATACTGTATTTTGCCAATTTTTTTGGCCTGTAATGGGTAATTTGATATGAGGACGTCATTGACATATTTTTTTTCAAATTCATCAAATCAATTTGCATATAAACCTAAAATGATATTTTGATACAGTTATTAGTTTAAAAGTTAGAAATTTAATTCTATAATTAAATAAAATGAAAAAGGGGCTGCTGAAGCCCCTACGCCATTGACATTATTGACATATATTTTTTTATGTTCATCAAATCAATTTACATATTAACGTAAAATACTATTAGGACAGAGTTTTTATTTTAAAAGTTACAAATATAATTGTATAATTAAATAAAATGAAACAATGGGTTGCTAAAGCCCCTACGCCAGTGACGTCATTGACATATTTTTTTTCGAATTCATCAAATCAATTTGCATATAAACCTAAAATGATATTTTGATACAGTTATTAGTTTAAGTTAGAAATTTATTTCTATAATTAAATAAAATAAAACAAGGGGCTGCTAAAGCCCCTACGCCAGTGACGTCATTGGCATTTTTTTTTCGAGCATCAAATCAATTTGCATATAAACCTAAAATGATATTTTGATACAGTTATTAGTTTAAAAGTTAGAAATTTAATTCTATCATTAAATAAAATGAAAAAGGGGCTGCTGAAGCCCCTACGCCACTGACATTATTGACATATATTTTTTTATGTTCATCAAATCAATTTACATATTAACGTAAAATACTATTAGGACAGAGTTTTTATTTTAAAAGTTACAAATATAATTGTATAATTAAATAAAATGAAACAATGGGTTGCTAAAGCCCCTACGCCAGTGACGTCATTGACATATTTTTTTTCGAATTCATCAAATCAATTTGCATATAAACCTAAAATGATATTTTGATACAGTTATTAGTTTAAAAGTTAGAAATTTATTTCTATAATTAAATAAAATAAAACAAGGGGCTGCTAAAGCCCCTACGCCAGTGACGTCATTGGCATTTTTTTTTTCGAGCATCAAATCAATTTGCATATAAACCTAAAATGATATTTTGATACAGTTATTAGTTTAAAAGTTAGAAATTTAATTCTATAATTAAATAAAATGAAAAAGGGGCTGCTGAAGCCCCTACGCCACTGACATTATTGACATATATTTTTTTATGTTCATCAAATCAATTTACATATTAACGTAAAATACTATTAGGACAGAGTTTTTATTTTAAAAGTTACAAATATAATTGTATAATTAAATAAAATGAAACAATGGGTTGCTAAAGCCCCTACGCCAGTGACGTCATTGACATATTTTTTTTCGAATTCATCAAATCAATTTGCATATAAACCTAAAATGATATTTTGATACAGTTATTAGTTTAAAAGTTAGAAATGTATTTCTATAATTAAATAAAATAAAACAAGGGGCTGCTAAAGCCCCTACGCCAGTGACGTCATTGGCATTTTTTTTTTCGAGCATCAAATCAATTTGCATATAAACCTAAAATGATATTTTGATACAGTTATTAGTTTAAAAGTTAGAAATTTAATTCTATCATTAAATAAAATGAAAAAGGGGCTGCTGAAGCCCCTACGCCACTGACATTATTGACATATATTTTTTTATGTTCATCAAATCAATTTACATATTAACGTAAAATACTATTAGGACAGAGTTTTTATTTTAAAAGTTACAAATATAATTGTATAATTAAATAAAATGAAACAATGGGTTGCTAAAGCCCCTACGCCAGTGACGTCATTGACATATTTTTTTTCGAATTCATCAAATCAATTTGCATATAAACCTAAAATGATATTTTGATACAGTTATTAGTTTAAAAGTTAGAAATTTATTTCTATAATTAAATAAAATAAAACAAGGGGCTGCTTAAGCCCCTACGCCAGTGACGTCATTGGCATATTTTTTTCGAGCATCAAATCAATTTACATATAAACCTAAAATGATATTTTGATACAGTTATTAGTTTGAAAGTTAGAAATTTAATTCTATAATTAAATAAAATGAAACAAGGGGCTGCTTAAGCCCCTACGCCAGTGACGTCATTGGCATATTTTTTTCGAGCATCAAATCAATTTACATATAAACCTAAAATAATATTTTGATACAGTTATTAGTTTGAAAGTTAGAAATTTGATTCTATAATTAAATAAAATGAAACAAGGGGCTGCTTAAGCCCCTACGCCAGTGACGTCATTGACTTTTTTTTTCGAGTTCATCAAATCAATTTAGACATAAACCTAAAATGCTATTTTGATACAGTTATTAGTTTAAGAGTTAGAAATTTATTTCTATAATTAAATAAAATGAAACAAGGGGCTGAAAAAGCCCCTACGCCAGTGACGTCATTGTCATTTTTTTTCGAGTTCCTCATATCAAATTACCCATTACAGGCCAAAAAAATTGGCAAAATACAGTATGTGGTTAATGAAATAAGTTATTTTATAGAACACTATATGCGCGTTCTATGTTGGCTCTCGATGAGTTTCGCTGCTAGAACCGCTGCCAGTTTCAGCCCGGTGTGAAATGTTTCCATGGAAACGAAAGATATTCTCAAAAACTATTACCTCTTGTGGTATTACCCTTGAATATTAAAAAACGCACAAATAAAAGCCCCATATTTTGCCTTATCCCTTATACTTTAGTCCAAATTTTAATGTACCAATTCAATAAAAGCTCTGTATTGTACAGCGTAAAAAAAGAAAAGCAAAAATCCATTAAGTGTTAATAATATCAAGCTTGTAATGTGTAATAATTACACTACTTGCTATCGTTCTAACATTTTATAAGAAGTATTTAGTGACAACCTGTTGAGTTCCGGTGTCACAACGGTTTAGATTTGTAGCTAGGCATACTTCCGCTTAAAGATCTACATTGACCACAATTTCAACAAACAAATTGAATGTAATAGCCTGCTGAAAATGTCAGGAAATTTATTATCATCGACTGTTTCATTCTGGTCAAACGATACATTATTTTAATAAACACTTTTTCAATAGCTGTGCGATAAAGCAAAACACATAAAAAGGAAATGACGTCATAACTTTAACAGAAGACGTGCTACGAGAAACACCGCAACACAGGATTCATAAATATGCAGTCCAGTTGTCGCGTATACCCATCGCCATCAAAAGAACAAGCCAATGCACACCAATATATAAACATCGATGCTTTTATCTTCACTTCTCAGCGAACATCTAAAACAGTTATCTGCGTAAAAACAACCATTTCGATGCTCGATAGTAATCCCTTAATTCGCCGTAATCTCTGCGATAATGTTAATTATTTATTCTACTTCGAGCACCGATAACATTAAACATTAAAGCAGTACATTTAGTATTATTACAATAATTAAACATGAATAATGGTGTGTTAGAATAAATTAGTGTTATTTATAATACAGTAATCACAGACGTCAATTATTCAATATTTACGAGAGATTAGTTAACTGTAACAATCAAAAACTCTTCTTGCTAAAACTTGCTATAAAACAATGTTAGAAATGTAGAAGCCAACAGACGTTTCGCTACCCATCACAGAAATATCATCAAGGCGAATTTTTACTTAACCCAACGCTAGATTAATAGCAACGTTTTTGGTACTGTTCAGTTACTATTTTAATCTGCGTTACGTTAAGTAACCGTGAAGATGTTCCTACAATAGCAGGCGTAACGTTAGTTAACTTAAATATTATTTGATTACGTTAACTACTAGACCATCGATTCTCTGAGCAATTAAACAAATTCTTACAAAACATAGCTTACCTATAGTTAAGAGAATTATAATAATATAATTAGATGTGCTGTGGTATTACAATCTCAAATTTAAATATTACTTGTACCTACTATATTTCTTGTTTCGGGTTGTTTTTACAACCTTCAAAAACTCGTTTGCAGAGATCCCTTCAAATCGCATGTTAAACTTAACTTAAAAGTGCAGCACTGATCGATAATAGGCTTAAGTTAACTTTGAAATGCAATGTGAAAAACTTTATATAACCTGGCCTTTAGATTCATACTTTTAATCTTGTAAAGCGATAAAAAAATATTGGCCGAAAATTGACTTATTAAAATGGTAATAAACAATTAAATATAATTGAATTTGAGAGTAGGTATAAGACCACAGGCGTTTAATTAATTTATATTAATGGTTTAAAAATAGTTGACGTCTGCTTAAATGCCATATAGAGAAAATGGGGTTACAAAAAAGTCATGCCTTTACGTACGTAGATTAGTAAATTAAAGAAATGGAAGAGTTTCATCATTCGGTGATTGATATATATGTACATGTATGATATTTAGTTATACATAAAATTTATGTATAAAGCAAAGCGACAATACAGTTACACATATTAAAATTAAAATATTAAATATTAATAAAACTTCCAGTTTGCTTGCTTCATGTGATATAAAAAATTAAACACAAAGCTATTTATATTTTTCGGTATATAATTTAACGATGATATTTGCGCTTAATGAATTTGAAAAGTAAACATGAAAAAGCGTATAATGGCGTTATAAAAGTTAAAATTTAACAATAAAATTGTGATATTTTTTATTTATTGTCGTTTGTGGGTAGTGCACGCTCATTTATAATAAATACATCACTCGTCTTAAAGTCTTCATTTTTTACTTATGTAGGCGTCTAAATATTTCATCGTACAAGTAAATAACTCAACACGCTGTAAGGTTATTTAAGTTATCACTTTTAACGTATAACGAAGTATGAACGTAACGAATTAAGAAGTTTTCTGCCGTTTTTATTAATATTTAATTATCGGATACAGCCGATTTTTGTTGGCACAGTAAGTGACTGAATCAATAATCAATACTTCCTGAAATTTCACGAAGAGATGAAATGATTACGAGATAATAAAAGTTTACAGGTAAAGGACGGAGAACGGATGACGACTGGCAGTTATTAAATGAGAAATGGCTTATAAAATCGGATACACTTTTAATAACTTTTCTATGCTGAAACTGAAATGAGGTTCGTAAAACTAATGGTTACAAATTGCATTGGAGGATTGAATGAAAGAGTCATTGGTTTTGGGGACAAAATATTAGCTATAAAATAATGCAATAATCTAAGTACGTTAGCTAACAGAACTGGCTTTTGCAGATGATGTGGTTTTTTTGACAAAACTTACAGTTCAGAAATATAGCCAGTTAGACAAAATTGATAACAAAGGCTAAAGAGATAAAAATTTTAGAAAGAATAGAAGGGTAACTGGGTAATATGAAGAGAATGATTGGAGGCAAATCAAGTACCTAAGAAGATTTTTGTAAATGTAAAAAAGTAGATACAAAAAAAATGAATAAAAAATTAAGATTTATAGAAAAAGAAGCAGACCAAGACCATAAAACAAAATGGAGAGAAGCTACAGTTAACCAATGATAAATAAAAATTAAATAGGCGTAGTTAAAAACAAGAAATACATCTCGACACCGAAGGGTACAAGAAGAGCAGATTAAGGAAAAGGGGAAAAGGAACTATTTTCATGTATATATAAATTGTCATCGAGTTAGTTAAAGGCAGTGTCCCAAGGAATATTTGTATTGTATTAAGAAACGTGTATAAACACTTTTGGATATTGTTCTCCTGGACAAAATGATGATCTCAGATATAAACGATTGAAAAAAAAACTCAACTTTTAAAATACAATTTTTAATTAATTTTTCATGGGATAGTCGCTTTCAAAATTTATAATGCAGTCAGGAACATTTTAAAATATTAAATTTAAACTTGCGTACACTCAACTGAATTTAAATCCATGCACCTGCATTTGTCTAGTCATAAAACATCAAATGTAAAAGTAATTTATTGTATTTTTTCTCGCTTAGCTCTGTCTACCTAGAGATTCTGAATTTTTAAATATTCTATATATTGAACCAGGAGAACACGATGCCAGGAACCCGCCAGGCTTTGCATGATGATATTAAAGCTCATTTCCTTCCATAGCATGTTTTGTATACTCAGTTATATAATCGATATTGCGTGCACAACTAATAAAATTCGACAGTTAGGTGTAATTCTCGTTTATAGCCTGAAAGGGTGTCTACAGCGAATTTCCTCATTAATAAACTAAGAAGGTTCTAGACGTTTAAGATAATAGAGTCATTAGGTGCTATATTTTTGAATCTACTATATTTATTTAACGAACTAAATAACACGATTTTCTACACCTGCAGGTACAACTTAGAAAAGTTTAACAGCCCTTATGAAAGATGCTCTGAACAATGATGCAAATCCACTCTTACAATAAACTGTATTACTACAGGACGTTTTTAATTTTAAGTGGTTTAATTTTACCGGTTCCCCGGAACAGTTTTTAATTTTTTATGGTCCAATAAAACTATACAACATGCAAACAAAAGTTTCGTGGTTACACATTTTTATCTTGAAAGTGACGCCAGTAAGTCTACCATAACATACTTTTATTACTTGCTAAGTAATGAAATTTACGCAAGAATATGGACGTACAAAAAAAGTTTAAACGCGATTGTACAGGGTGCGCCAAATAGGTGGGACACTATAAGTACGAGAGTCGGTTTGATAAGATCAAATTATTGTATTTTAGAGAGCTACTCAACGATGCTTTCAATTTCTGAAAAAAAAACTATACTGAGACAAAAAAAACTGGACTTTTTTAAATCTTAAATATCTTCGTTCGATACTTTGGGGGAAATATTAGAAAATAAACAAAGAAAAAGATGTACAAATGTATTGTACAAATGTATTGTACAACCTGTAACAATATACGGCGCAGAAGTGTGGGATTTAAATAATAAAAATAAATGGAAATTGTTAGCTATTGAAATGGACTGCTTAAGTAGAAGCTACGGAAAATCAAAATTGTTCCGAGTTAGGAATGAGACGGTAAAAGAAAACACGAATATTAATATTACCATAGCAAATGTAGTAAAAAGGAGACAGATAAGTTGGTTTGGACACACTAAAATAATGGACTAAAACAGGTGGCCTAGAAAATTTTTAGAATACATTTCTACCGAGAAGAGGAAGAGAGGATGACCAAGAACAAACTGGAGAGTAGATATAGAAGAGGCAAAAATAAATAGAAGTTTAGAGGAGGAAATTTGTTACAAAAGAAAAAAATGGAAACTGGGGACGAAATGAGCGGTAGAGTGCCGTAGAAATCCGTGTATATATCTTTGTTGCAGTTGTTAATATAAAAAACTTACTTGGGGAGAAGTTGAAGACTATGTGACTATGTTTTAATACAGTATTATTTAAATTCTCAGATAAGCGACTAAATTGCATTTTTTTGAATGGAAAGCATTGTTGGTTTTGACATCAATAAAAAGCTTCATGTCTTCTCATATCAAAGACACATTGGTTTATGTTTTTCTTTTAATCTTTTGTCTAATTTATTTTACTTTGCATCTTTTACCGTCTACAAGATCCACCCATTTGGCGTACCTTGTATTAAACTTTTTTTTTCAATTATTTACCTATTAAATAATAAGAATAAAAGTTTAGGAATCAAATACCCTTACCTATACAAGTCATCGATATTTGTCAGTGTGTGTATATGTGTGTCACACTTACCCGCGCAGCTATGGATGTCGTTGGTTTTTCTAACATATCCCACACATATTTCTGGTACTGAGAACATTTGTCATCACCGAATTCTTCTTCGTCTCGTTGACTTAACGATTCCGCTTCCTTCCGCATTTCTTCGTGAACGTGTTCCTTCCTCTGGTGGTATTTATGTTGACAACACGACTCGAGGTATAGTTCATCGATTCCCCAGTATTCTAAATCGTCGCTGAACGCAAGCACACACATTTCATCTACTAAATGTAGTTTTCCTGTCCGATAAAAATTTAGAATGGAGCTAAAGGATTTAGGGTGGCGGTCGAAGAAAAACTCGTTGTCTACAAGAGAATAGTCGTCGCAGAGTTCGATGATGGACTCGTGAGTGTTGCAGTCTCTTAAACGACCAAGACGGGTATGAGGTAGACGATCTAAAGTCCGCCAGAGAACTTCATGCTTAACACCGCCAACGTTGATGCATACTCGGCGGTTGAGCGCTTTTGAGCGCATAATCATGAAGGGCTCTGGCGGCAGCGATGACATGGATCGTGAGTAGGGCCTCTTCTGTTGCTGCTGCAATGGCAGCGGCAGCGGCGGAGGTAAAGGCGGCGATGCCTGGGAGAGAGTCGAATAGCGCACATCTCTGCCGCTGCCCGAATCCGCCGCTGGGGGCTCCCACCGCGAGGCCAGCTCATCGCCGTCCCGGTCGCCCACCATGGACAGCGGCTGGCTTGGAGTCGCGGTGCTAGCAGTGCTGGAGACCCGTACACACCCTCATCCGCCGCTGATTTCTGACTCGTTTTGGGTCATTTTCGACTGCAACAAAAACAAAAAATTGAAAACACCATAAACTTTACTAGAAATTTCTAATAATAATAAAAATAGTGTATCCGCGCGATGGGTGTTGCAATTGCTCGCATTGAAATAAAAAAACTCAATCGTATGACAATTTGCAAGCAGTGTTTGGGCATCGTTAAGTGCAATTTAAAAAAAAATTTGCGTTGATCTGCCTTTAAATATGGATCACTATTACACACCGGTGGCCAAGCAACAGTCAAAATAGTGGATACCGAGAGGCGAACCACTCCAAAGAAGCCGAAAGTAGTTACTTCGGCCGTAAAGCTTATGGAGGCGGTATTTTGGGATGCAAAAGGTATCGTTTTGGTTGATAGTATTGAAAATGGTAAAACAATAAGTAGAGAGTCCTATACCAACTTACTCGACTATCTATACCAAAATTTGACGAAAATTAGCTAAGAGAAACGTTCTGTTTCATCAGAATAATGAGCCAGGTTACAAGTATTTTATAACGATAGCTAAAAGTTGTCAATTGGGCTTCAAATAAAGTGATGATTAAACTAGCAAAGAACTTCTTAATGCAAATTTAAACGCATGTGATTCCTGAAACATTTTGAATAAACTGAAAATACTTAAATTCTAGTTTTTTTTTTAACGTCTCATTCTGATTTCTCTTTAATGGTCTTCGAAGACGTACTTAAACCAGTAACAAAAGCAACAAGCTGCAAGTAATTTTTTTATTGGAGTACTTAAAAATGTAAAATTTAAAAGTCTAAATAGTTTAACGATATTTAACAAAAAGTCGATATACAATTTTTAAAAGTTTGTACTATGGAAAAACATTTTCTAGTATTAATGATACAATGCAATTTGGTTGCTATTTTATTTCATAAACCATAAAGGTTAGAAAAATATTAAAACAGTTTTAGCAGGATGTACAACAGCTATTTTTTAAATAACATTTTTAAGATAAATTTAGAAACTGGGAAATGGAAATTAACACTCAAAGAAAACAGCAAGTTAATAGACCTTTTATTTAAATTTAAATGCTCTCTCCGGTACTTCATCAACACTCAATAACCTCCCTCGAGTAATTTGATGTTACTTTTGAGTGTTATGCAACGATAATGCAGTTATACAAAAATAATATTTAAACTTTTTAGCTAGTGGCAATATTTTTTTCGGACCTTGGCCAGTAAAACTTTAGATTTTAAATCTAGTGAAGAATTAAATGAGGCCATCATGTTCTTCATGATAAATACAGCAACCTGTTTAATGCAAAATTATAATCAAATATTAATATATGCTAGCATATTTCAGCGATATGCATCTAAGATTTCACCAACTATACCCTTTTTTGCCTTACTGATACTCGGCACGTTAGAATTCGTCGTAAACATTATCTTCATATACCCGTGGTTTTCCTCATGTCGAGCAAAATTACATACCGAGTCACACCAATTACATGGCAGTTTATGTCACCGTCAACTATGGGAATGTCACCAGCACCTGTCGTGATTACAAAACCTGCTTCAACGATACCTTCAGTTACGTTTAGTATTGACGGCAGTGCCTTTTATGAAAGGATTTTCTTGGGGGTTTGCATTTTCATTGCATTACTATGCAAATTAGTTTGTGTTAGGTTTATAAATGGATTTCTTATCGGTTAAAGTAAGGAAACCCAATTATAGGTTGAATTGTTAAGGTGAAGTAAGGAACACAAGCTTGAAAATGGGAGCTTTAGATGGTGATACGCTGTAATTTTTTAATTGAATAGTCACGTTTCATGCGATGCATAACGATTACTAATACATTTAGAAATCGTTTAAAAATATACTTTACAGCAATTTTCTTCTTTTTCAACGTGTGCCCTTGGTATAAATTACTCTATGTTTTATGGCTAATTGTTTGTAGAATTAAAATAAGCTATGTAATATATAACGACTATTAATTCGTTCGAAACCAATTAAAAGTATTTTTATAGCTATTCAAAGGTTCAAAATTTACCAAATCTATACAGGGTGTCCCAAATTCGAGTAAATGCATGGGAATCTCGCTTATCTTAAGAGCTACGAGGTCGGTTAAATTGGGGCAAAGTTGCGAAATTAGATGCTCAACAAATAACTGCAAAGAAAATTTTCATAGCTGGCTTAGTTCAAAAGTTATTCAAGAAAAACTAAAAAAAATTATTTTCGTTTTTTTGCCTTAATTCCTACATTTTTGAAGATATCGACAATCTGAAAGCACTTTCTTACGGCAACTTCATACGCTTTATATTTTGAGATAACAAAGAATTTCCAACAACGTTTCGTCTCTTCAGAACCATCATCAACTTCATTTTTTTAAATACGGCGAAAAATTTTTAATCTCATAGTCGGATAGCATTTTGTTTTCTGATTACAATGATTTATGACACTTTATATCTAAAATGATATTTTACCACAAATATACCTGAATTTTTTATTGTAACAAAATTAAAAATTATGCTTTGGGCCTAATTGTTTGTAGAATAAATAAACAACATTTATGTAATACATAAAGGCTGATAATTCGATGAAACATTGATTAAAAATATTTTTTATTGCTCTTTAAAAGTTTTTCTTGTGTATACCCTCGGAAATTTTTGGTAAAAAGTTCAAAATTTACGATAAGGGTTTAATTGCTGGAAGATATAATAAACAACATTAAAGCAATGTACAAATATGTAATTTACGTCTACACCTAATAATCGTTTGTGTTTTTTCATTAAAATATTTCCGTATACGTTTTAGACAAGCGAAAACGTACAAATTCTACTAACATTGCCTTGATATTTAGAACACGCTTTGTATGGTTAATTAAAAACACTTCAAGTTCCATAACGACAAAACAAATACACCAGTTATTGATTTACAGTCGAAGCTACAAGCTCGTGCGATCAACAAAAAAGTTATTTTGTCTTTTGCGCCGGTTGAACATTTAGCCAAAGCATATATACAACATATCGACAATCCTTATGTAGAAAAAAATATTACAAATTTGAACCAATTTAATTCCAAGAAGAAGGATTTACTAACAATTCGCAACAAATATGGCTACCTTTGACCAGTGACCTACAACAATTTTAACTGGCTATTAATATTTAAAGTTTTAGTGTTCCTTTAGCAAGTGTGGGTGGCTAACCACTACTGCACATAATAGCAACAACTCCTAAATCCTTTTTTTTTTATTTATTCTTACAGGCATATTACTCAAAATATATTTTGATTATTAATAAAACACGTCCTGGAAGTTTCGAAGTACTTTTCGAAAAGCAAGTGATACTTGGCCTAACTTATCTGTGCGTGACTAGAACAATAAACTGTAGCACTATTTAAAGTTGTTGTCGAAAGTTCAAATTAATAACACAAAATTAGCTTAATATAAAGTTAACTATGAACTGCAAGGTCAGTAGACACAATCAATTCATTTAAGTATGTACTCGTATTCAAAACACGAATGAAGTCTTGACATTACGAATGAGTTAAAATGCTATACGGTAATATGAACTAAAAATTATTCCTAAAGTTCGTGGGTGTTATTAAGTCATCAACGAAGAAGACAATGCATGACAAACGGTTAAGAACCCTTGGGTGCAAACTAGTTAAGTTAAGCAGTGTTCACCTTCAATTATCTTGGAATAAAATATATACCTAGGTAATGCCTAAAGGTCAAGTAAAATCCAAAGCAATAGAAACGCCCAAACTACCAAAACCATCAAATAATAGCATCATGTGGTACAATAAATACATTATTACCGAAGTTAAAAGTAGGGTATATAAAAGTGTAATACGGTCCGTATTAGCAAAAGCTCAAGGGGATACAAGAAACAGCGGAAACCATGGAGACGAATACATCAACGAAGATAGTTGGCAAGACAAGAATAGACCGCATCCGAAACGAAGACATACAGAATCAGTGTCAGTGGATAATAAAATGAAGACAGGAGTGGTACCATCGCATCTCGAGAATCAAGGAACCTCGCCTGGTACGTTAGATCAGCGATAAATCGCCGGTAGAAAAAAAAAGATTTTGAAGATGACCGACGAGGAAATGGAGAAAATCACTGAAAATTTAAGTGAGTTGGCTTGCTGCCTTATAAGTAGAAAAAATGTTTTTTTTTTTAAATAATTTTATTGAACACTAGGTAGAATATTTAACTCTGAATGTGCTGTTCTGGTGCTCATAGAATATGTTTTCGTAAAAACATTAAAGTTATTTTATGAAATTAAAAGACGTAAGCGGCCATTTTTAAAACAATTTTGGTTTCACTACATGAAGTCTCATAACTTATTGTTAGATCCTGTAGTAAACCAAAAACCAATGAATAAATACACCTTTAAATGCCTCTGGCAAGCTGACAACAACGGTAGAAAGACAAACACCAACTTTTATCAAGAATAATATGATAGCTTCTACCTCTAATTTGATGGAAATCTTTCTGAAACCGAGTCAAGCGTTTCTTCGAAACATACGAATACAATGAACACTAAAAGGTTGTTTTTTTGATCAACTTTCATACATTTTACAAGGGTGTGTCTAACTAATACGCTCTTTTAAATTACGGAGTTGCAAAATAAAAATAACGATCGTCCAGGAATACAAAACCTTTTTTATCCGACTTTTTACCGAAAGTTAATTTATTGATTTAATTTTGAATTAAACTACAAGTACTGGTGGAGAGCCTCAAAATTGGACTGACTTAACGAAGACGACCAATGCAAAAAACGACAATGAGATGGAAGAAAAACAAACAAATGCTAAGAATAAGTACTTGGAATAAAACATCCTTTAACGCAAGGTACCGAGAAGTAACTGACGATCTAATGACCAAAAATATTGACATATGCGGACTTCAAGAAACAAAACAGAATGATAAAGGACAAAAGCAATACGGAAACTACATCCTAATATATAGTGGTGTTAACAAAAATCAACGCGCTAAAGCGGAGTAGGCATACTGATCCATGAAAAATATAAAAATAATATACAGAGCTGCCAATACATTTCTAAAAGAATATTATGTTTACAAATAATAATGGACCACCAAAATTACATGTTTTATCAGTATATGGGCCCGAAGAATGTAAAGCGAGACAAGGAAGATAAACTTTTTATGAAGGCTTACAGACCACTCTAGATTTCCTGCCTATTGACGATCACATAGTCCTGTTGGGAGATTTCAATGCACGAATTGGCCAAAAAGCAGTTTATGGAGTTAAACAACCCTTTAATGAAAATAACATCAACTCAAATGGTGAAATGATGATTAACTTTTGTGCCTATTACGAACTAAGAATAAATAATACCTTTTTGTCTCATAAAGATCAATATAAATATACGTTCGAAAATACCAGAGGACGCAAATCTATAATCGACTTTATTGTTACTAACAGAAAGATACATCCTCAACAGATATTAGATGTAAGAACACTTAACTCAGTAAACGCAGGAAATGAACATAGTTTAGTACTAGGGAAAATTAGGCTTAGCATAAAACCCAGAAGGTAACAGGGAAAAATAATATCAGGAAAATTAACACATGAGTCTTTATTGCACAAATCAACAAAAGAACCTTACCAGAAAAGACTAGCAGAAAAAATTGAGAATAACCTAATAAATAAAATAAAAAGTTTAAATGATAGCTGAGAAAAAATAAGAAACAACATAGACTTTGCAGCAAAAAAACCCTAGGTTTGCCAACAATAGCAACAAATAACATCAAAACTAATTGTAGAAAAATGTGGTTCTGTTTTAAAAGGTGAAGAACGTGTGTATGGAAAAACTGAAGCTTACTTAACATATAGAAGTTTAAGAACACCAAAATCATACGAAAAATATAAATTAATTCGGAATAATACTAATTTACTGGTCAGACAAGTAAAAACCGAACATTGGGAAAACTTCTTTAAAAACTTGGAGGGTGACTTCTACAGCGTACAAAAACAAATATGGTGTGCGATAAGAAAACAGGGTAAAGAAAAAGCAGAATTGTGGGAGACAAACCAAATACCTGCACACAAATGGGAAAATTATTTGATAGAGCTATTTAAAGGAAGTAGCAACAACAAAGAAATGAACGCCCCACAAGTAAGAGGTGGAAAGAGGTGGAACAAACCCTTAAATCCTTAAAGAACAGAAAGTCACCGGGACAAGATGAATCACAAAATGTATTACAAAAATACGGCGGTCAACATCTAACGCAAAAACTAACAAATCTGATCCAGAAGATTTTGACACACTGTAAAATACCAACCCGGTGGAAAACTAGTACAATCATACTGATGTTCAACAAAGGTGATAAACAAGAACCAAGTTACTACAAAGGAATACATTTATTGGATAGCACACTAAAACTAGTCACAAAAATCGTCAGTAACAAAATCAACTTAGTAATATCGTTAGAAGATGAACAACAAGGGTTTAGGTCCGGAAGATCATGTGTAGATGCCGTATTTGTTCTGAGACAGATTGTGGAAAAATAAAAAGAATACAAAAAATCAGCATACTTTTGTTTCATAGGTCTAACAAAAGCATTCAACCGCAAAAAAAATAGAAGACGTAACTCATTTGTTGCTTGATAAAAACATTGTAACAAACATCGTACAAACAATAGAAGACATATATATTATGACAGCAAGGTGCAAGGTCACATTAATGGCAAACTAACTAGTACCATTCCTATAAACAGCGGTATTAGACAGGGAGACTCGCTTAATCCATTGATATTTAACCTAGTAATGGACAAAGTTACAAAAAAAATACGGATATGTTGGGATACAAAATGGGCGACAAATAAGAAAATCCTTTGTTACGCCGATGATGCCGTCATATTTTCTGAAAATGAAGAAGATCTTCAAATACTACTGCACGTTTTAACATAACAGGAAAACAATACAACATGATAATCTCAGCAGAAAAAAAAACAAAAGCATTGCCACATCCAAGGAACCAGTTAGATGTAAACTAGAAGTGGACGAAAAAATTATACATCAAGAACTCAAGTTGGAATAGACATCACTAGCTATGGGAATATAGAGGATGAGGTGCGGCAGCAGCTAACGAAAGCAAATAAGGTGGCAAGCTGGCAAGCTGTCTCAATGATGTAATCTGGCACAACAAATATCTGAGGCAAGACAACATTAGTTGTCTTCTTTCTAGTCGTGCTTTAGCACGAATCTACAAAACAGCAATCAGACCGATTATAACTTACACATCAGAAACACGACCAAGTACATCTAAAACTGGACAACTTATGGAGATCACGGAAATGAAAATACTAAGGCGTATTGCAGGAAAAACACTACAAGATAGATAGACAACATCAGACAGTCCGGCCAGGTAGAAAATATCAACAAATTATTGTTGAAACGCAAGAAACAATGGAATCAACATATCAGTCGAATGGCAGACAACAGGTTGGTCAAAATTGTCAGGGGTAAATCTCCCAATGGCAGACGAAGCGTAGGACGGGCCAGAAAAAGATGAGTGACAACCTAACTTCGATATGAGGACAAAACCGAAGAAGGAACAGGTCATGGCCTAAAATAGAGAATTGAAGAAGAATAAGAGGATCTACAGGGCAAAATAATACAACTTTTAAGTAGACCCTTAATTTGGTGTTAAAATTGCCACAGTATTTATTAATGTGCATGTGGTATTTCCGAGTATTTCAGCAACTAATATTACATGAAGGTACATATTTTGGTATAAAATTTTATGTCAAAAATTAATTACCACCATTATTAAAAGAATTCTTAAGTAGAAATATAAAAACCAGAAAGAAAGAGGACGGAAAACTTGTAAAATATCATAATTAGTTACATTTCCTTCGTCAGAAGTAATTCAACATTACTTTTAATAGGATTTTTAGACGACCCTTTCCGCCTTACATACACATTTGAACCGGACGCAATCGAACGTAGGATCTGACTAAGAAAACTTACTATCATATATCTACTTAAAGGTTTTCTTTGATAAAATCGTCGGTTTTCTATTAAGAAAAACTACTTTCCAATGCAGCTATTTCAATAAAATCAAGTCAAACAAAAATGTGGCGCTTTCTCATTACAATAATTAATTTTGAAAAATTAAAATAGAAAAAACAGAACAAAGCTTCAATATTATACTCCAATTATTTGCAAATAAGAAAATGCAATAAGCCAGTGGCGAAATTAATTAATGAAATTTCCAGTCAACTTTGATGGATTGGTCCTTTTAACATGAATATAACGGCTTCGAATGTAGAAGGAATGGAAATTGTATGCTTTAATAATAGAGCTATCGATTTATTCATCAGAAATTTATGTGAAGCTTCAAATCTTTAAATCTTTTACCGTGCCACCTTTACTGTGATAAAAAGCTTTTAATTTTATTATAAAATAAGTATGCTACATATAAATAAATAAATGAAGATGACTCGCTTAAATTATTTAACAATTAAAAACTCGTAAAACTTCAGAAAATTTTATTTTTGAATTTTCATGCGATAACTCGATTTTGTCCCCATTTAACCGACTTTCTTGCTCATAAAATAAGTAAAATGTTCACTTTGATCCTTGAATTTTGAACGCTCTGTATATATTGCACAAAGCAAGTGCTAGTAATAGCCATTCTTGTACCAACACATTGTACCATACGCGTACGCTAACAATATTAATGTTATATTTATCATGAAAATGAATTGATAATCAATTTTAACTAACGGTAATTAACTTACCACAACACCATTAAACCTTTAACAGCTGTAACACACGTTTAGACGCCAACAAACGTTCGGAAAAGCTGTACATTCCGTATCGTTCTAAATTTTCACGCTAAAATTGTGCTTAAAACCTTCCTTTGTCTCAAAAGTGACGCAGTTTCGGAAACGAGGAATGTATATCATATTTTGGCGGGAACTGTCACATGTTAATGCCTCGCTTCTCTGAAAAGTGCAATTCTATGTAGAAAAAGAAAGAGTTTGGAGTGGATTGTGAGGAAAAGCTGTATATTTTCAAATATACACGGAAAGAAAAGGAGATTTTCTTCGAAAATGTCACATATTTCAGTATTTCTATTCACTGCAAATATAAATTCGAAACGGTTTCATATTACAAAGATGCCGCACAAAAAATATCAACCTGAATAAAGTATTTACAATGTAAAGTATTATCATCCAAAATTAAATGTAACTTTAACGTTATTACAAGGGGATGTTAACCCCAAACATTATTAAAAATTTGTATCATTATAATGCTAAACATAATTTAACTTATTTTATAAGATTCAAGACTTACAAGTTCTTTGTGGCAAACATTAATATTGTGCACCAGCCTTTTTTAATATTCGAAAGCAATTCTCCTTTCTACGTTTTCCTGACAAAGCATAGAACAAAGATATGGTTTCTGAGTACTCCGGAAAATATGCCAGCACGATTTAAAATAAGCATAAAGTTTGAGCTTTTTTCTCTAACAGCAAAATTAAATATTGATTGTAAATTTTACGTTTCAATGAATTCTATCACATCCTTTTATAGTCCTGCCATAAAATTTTGCATCTCAGGGGTATTTCAGAAGGTTCTCGCCTTAGTATCGCGATCAGCTCCTTATATAAAACGAATTAGAAAAGTTTCTGTATACATAAGGCAGAACAGATTCTTACATACATTTAAAAAATTTTATTGGAAAAAAGAAGATTTGCAGTACAAGAAGTTTCCATAAGTTATATTGTTTTTCAATACTAACTATAAATTAAAGGTTAAATTCTCTATTGTTTTAGTGATTCATTTATGAAATATACGTGGGACTTTTAAATGAAAACTGCAAATAATATATTATAATGTCTGCCACATTACTTTACACCCACTCTTTTAATTTTTAAGCCACTCGTATACTTGCTTTTGAGTCATGCATGATTAGCTATCGGTTTCCAATTTTCCACGCGCCCCTTCCTTAGATATTACGCGCCGTCCCTAAGAGGCGCACCCCACAGGTTGAGGATCACTGATATACAGGGTGTAGAATAGAATCACGCAATACAGTAATTTCAATGATAAAATTTTAAAAGTTGTATATCTTCCCCAATTATTTTAGAAAAAAAAAATAATGTGGCACTACAGATTTTTGTCAAAACGGCGTTTTGCAATTTTCTCAATTTTCAGTTATTGGAAAACTACAAATTAATATTGATTACATTTGTAGACACAGAATTTTTTCTCTACAAAAAACCTAAATGCACTTTTATTCTAAAATAATTAGGAGAGATTATACAGCTTTTTAAATTTTACCATTGACATTACTATGTTGCGTGATCCAATTCTACACCCTATATACAATCATTAGATCCAAACGGATCTAAAATTTCAAACAAATATTGAATGCATTGTTGGTTCACGTCTTCAATAGTACAAAAGCCCACGATTTAAAAGCTCACCATGATCTCATTACGAAATGAGTCATCGTGCTCGTAATGCTGATATTCAAAGCGTACTTACAACGCTTTGTAAGTTTACCATTTTACAGCAAACATAATCATTTGGTGTATTACTGCATAAGTGTATCCAATCTGCAAATGTATCCAACCCAAAACGCGGTCTCATCTGAGCTGAATATCGAACACAGCGGGAAAATGTAGGTTGCACGGATGAGGGTACGGGACCGGATTAAAGAAAAGGTCAAAGTTCATGGAGCCTGCACCAATGTCTTCGTGTGTAGGGTGAGCTAATATTTTAACAAAGAAGTCGATTACATTTTAAACTTTACAGTTGTTTGTGAACATCGTTAGCATGTAGATTGTTTTGACTTGGTAATATCCAGTAAAACAGCGTCGAAAAAGCAAAACCTCGACGAAAAACGATGAAGCTTTTGTGGCAAAGTTCAAAGGTTATGAAACTTGAAATCAATCTTGGGGATTAGGGTAAGATTAATTCAACAACTATAATTAAAAATTTCCACGTCAATTTAAAGCAAAGTTAGCACAATTTAAAGAGCTTACGCGAAAAGAAACATACAACATGGTCTTGCGAAACATTTGATGACAATAATACTCAAAAAGTTTGTCGACATACAGGGTGTTTCTTAAATATTGCAAAAAATTGAGGAGGTGAATTCTTATCCAAAATTAAGAGGAGTCTTTCATATATTTTTTCTTCCTTAGACGTCTCCTCTCGGAGCTATTCCCCCCTAAAGGGCAACAGTAAAATTAGGTTTTTATTTTATTTCTCAAATTTGAAGAAATGTAGGAAAATTATATATGGTAGATTATTTTTACTTATTGAAAAATAATAATATTTTTAATCATCTCCCAAACTCACAGCGAGATGAAAAGTGCGACCCTTGTTGGTTTTTTTATCAGAACTTTTTGGTGGGTTAAAATTTAGCAATATTTGAAAAAAAAATAATTTTAAAGCGTGGTTTGTTTAGAATTTTTTTTATCAAATTGAATTACACCCATCAATTCTACCCATATCCATGGTAACCACAAAAATGAATTGATTTATTGTAGTGCACTAATTTGATGGTTCATGTTTACTGATTATATTTTTTACTCAAAAACTGTAGGTTTTACGAGAAAAACAAAAAAATTTAAAAAAAGCTAAATAAACCAAGCTTTCAAAATAAAAATTTTTAATTGCAAAATTTTAACCCACCAAAAAGTTCTGATAAAAAAACCAACAGGGATCGCACATTTCAGCCCCCTGTACAGGTGGGAGATGATTAAAAATATTACTATGGTAAACCTTTCAATAAGTTCAAAACATCTACAAAATATATTCTCCTACACCTATCCAAATTTGGGAAATAAAATAGCAAACTAATTTTACCGCTCCGCCTTAGGAGAGCGTAACTCCGATAGGAGACGTCTAAGAAAAAATTTTTATATGAGCCCCTTAATTTTCGATAAGAAATCACCTCCCGAATTTTTTCGCAATATTTAAGAAACACCCTGTATAAAAAAACAAACTGATGAATATAATGTAAGTTCACGCAAGTTCAAAGACAGTTTTGTAAGATTTTAATTTATTAAGCTAACATCAAAGAAGCCAGTCAATCAAATTATAAAGATTAATAGCCCAATTCGTCTCGTATTCTACGTGAATCAAGAATATTTATTGGACGCATTTGTTACCTAAATATCTTTGACTTATATAAAGATAAAAGACGGCTTCTCCATTTATTTAGAACTACTATTTATCAATCATCTACTCCGCAAAAGACATCTGCTTATCGTTTTTCAAATATCACCTTCTGTGTCATAATTTTACTTCGAACAAATCTTTGCCTTGTGATAGTTTTTAAGAATTATAAGGAAGCTTTTATTAATTCCTGCAGCACACTCTTCCAATTGTTAATAAGATGTTCATAAAAGCTTATTGCACATACATTTCATTGCATAAACTACTTTGTAGTGGGGATTAATAGTCTCCAATACCGCTCCGTGTGAAAATTATTGTCCATTTATTCATAATACATAGACAAAAATAATGAAATAATTTTGGAATACCCTCGCAAAATTTTTATATATTATTGAAAACAGTGCATGTACTAAGTAGGAAAAGAATTGTCATTAAATTCTTTCTCTAACCTCGTTTAGAGATCTCTAAAAGCTGTTATCACTTTGTTCTAGGAAAAAGAAATTTACTCAAGCTCTTTCGACTACTTAATGTACTTGTGTCAACGGTCAAGAGGGACATTAAAGGCCCCCAAAAGACCGGAAGCAACGACAATACTTCTGAAAGTGGTCGGAACAAGAATCACAATCAAAGAAATATCAGTGCGTGGGTAAGAAAAAAAATTGGTAAAATAAGATAAAAATTTTTATAGCTTTTCAAACTTTTTAAAATTTGCTCAAAGCCTTTGAATATAATATTTTTTAAATAGCAAATTTTTTTTTTGCATCTAATTGATTCTGGATTAGGTAAACAATTATCAGTTACTTTTCAGAGCCAAATTTAAAAAAAATGTATAGCCCTCTAAAAGTTTTACGGGTGTATACCCTTGCATTTATTTTTGATTTAAAAAAAAAATATGTTTTGTCCTTAATTGCTTAAGTGAGAAAATATTATGTTGCTCTTTAAAAAAGATGTACCTTTTCTTGGTAAAGAAATACTTCTATGGTTTAGCATTGGATCATTAAACCAATAAAACATTTATATCTACACCACACTTGTTTGAAATGTTATTGAGTTCGCTTAAATAAAACAGGTGTTTTCTACACCTGCCCTTGTTTCATTTATCGAGCTCCTATAGTGCTTATACTGAAATTTTAAGCCATAAAACCCTGGATTAAGTATCATCTTAACGTCCCTACCCACGTTAAATTTGCTATTCTTATAATACATCACCTGAGATCAAGCAGACACTGACAAGAACCTAATACAGTTTTTGTTTGGATATTATTCCCCACAAGAAGAACTGTGTTAAAGACGTATTAACTAGCTTAAGTTGCCAAGTTTAACCAAAATGATGATGCATTCTTTGGTGGAGGGAATGATTTGTGAACATTCTTCATTTTAAAGTCTTTAGGAACGTGTGGCCCCCGAATACAAAAGCTCTCGATTTTCTTTATTGACGTGTTAGAATATGCAAAGCAGGAGACGAAATTTATGACGCATCAGTTGAATTGAAGTATTACGGGGGAGTTTCAAATGAAATTCCCGGAAAGGTATTTACATAAACAACCCGTGATTTTATTTGTTATTTATTACTTTTCAACTAAAACCTTGATCTTTATGTCAATGGTTATTCGATATTTCAATATAAAGGAACTTTAACACATGCTGAGTTAGGCAAATTTTCGAGTTTTCACCAAGTCGTCTACACAAATGATAAAATGGTAATAGTATAACGAGGTACATTTTTGAAAACGCCCCGCAAGTAAAAATTTCATTTATACCACTTAATATTATTTTCTAAAACATCTTTATTATGACCACTTAGAGTTGATTCCACAACACATCTTATAGAGTCCTTATAAGTAAATTAATAAATTAAGAGAAAGTAAGGTGAGTAACCGTATTTCTTAGGAATTTAAAACGACAGTAGGGGTAAGACGGGGAACACTTAAAGTCCATTGCTTTTTATAATACTGATGAATAAAATAATTAAGAGTGTCAAGATAATACAAAAAAAAAAAAAAAACCGAGGTGGAACAAACTGAAACCAATATACAGGGTTCTCGTTTTTCGAGGGCCCCTATGGAGATCTCGTAAACGGTAAGAGTTACGACTTTGATTGAGCTAGGGCAAAGTTGTATATTCCGGTGCTTAATAATTTGGCGCAAACAAAACTTATCTCGTTTTTTTAGTTTTTGAAATATAGGGGAAAAAGTAAAAAAATTGGATTTTTGTTTTTTTGCCCGTAACTTTTTCATTTGATGTCGAATTTCATTTCTGTAACAACTTTTCCCCCGCCACTTTTTGCAAGGAATCAAAATTCCCAATTATATTTTTCATGCGACGTTTCGCTTTTTTTAAACCATCATCAGGTAAATGTTTTATTATGGACGCTATATCTGATTTTAACGCCAATGTGTAAAGCATTTTATTCTGAATTCGACAATGTATAACACTTGACATTTTTTTGAAACAATTTTTGTTAAAAATGGGAAAAATAAATATTTTATTTTGTAAAATTCCTAATCGGCGTGGTACATAATTGTCTTTATCCCTTTTTCCTTGGAAGCAGGTAAGTAAACCGCATGAAATTACTATTAAAGGGATTTACTTAAAGATTTAACACAAAACGAAAATGAGTAGGTATTTATTTATTTATTTATTGAAGGGAAAAAACAGCTATGCCATCCATGCACGGTCACCAACCTAGAACTTGTCAAACGAACGCATTGGTTACATCTTCAACGAGTTATGCCCTTTATCTGCGTTAATGGCTTATAATAAGTAAAAAGGGTAAACAGATTTCTGGGCGTTTTTTGTAAACTATGAAAACTTATATTATTTGATTACGAAATTATTGTTAAAAATAATTGTATGCCAAATAAAGGATTTATACAGATATTAGTGAAATGTATTACTAAACTGAGAAAAATATTTTAAAAGTATTTGCTAATAAGTAAACAATGTTAAAGCATTCCTATATTCCTAACATAATTATTAATACCTACCTATTTTTCTTAACGAAATGGTAATCGGTAATTTCATGCGGTTCACTTACCTGCTTCCAAGGAAAAAGGGACAAAGACAATTATTTACCATGCCGATTGGGAATTTTTCAAAATAAAATACCTATTTGTTTTTACCATTTTTAACAACAATGGTTTCAAAAAAGTGCCAAGTGTTAAACATTGTCGAATTCATAATAAAATGCTCTACAAATTGGCGTTAAAATCAGATATAGCGCCCATAAGAAAATATTTACCTCATGGTGGTTTAAAAAAAGTGAAACGTCGCATGAAAAATATAATTGGGAATTTTGATTCCTTGCAAAAAGTAGTCCCAAAAATGTTTTCACAGAAATGAAATTCGACATCAAATAAAAAAGTTACGGGCAAAAAACATAAATCCACTTTTTTACTTTTTCCCCTATATCTCAAAAACTAAAAGAGCTAGATAAGTTCTGTTTGCGTCAAATTGTTAAGCATCTGAATATACAACTTTGCCCTAATTTAACCGCTCGTAACTCTTATTGTTTACGAGATTTCCATAGTGGCCCTCGAAAAACGAGAACCCTGTATCTAAAAGAACTGCCCTTTGCAGATGATGTGGTGCTAAACGCTTAAAACGAAAAACACTTGCAACATAATCTGGGTGTATGGGCAGATACATTAAGAAAATACAATATGAACATTAATGTAATGGTGCCTGTCCACGTGAGAGTAAACTACTCTCGATAGCAGCGTCGCCAAGGATACAGCCCCTGAGAGTAACTCGCGATTGGCTGTATCCTTGGCGACGCTGCTATCGAGAGTTGTTTACTCTCACATGGACAGGCACCATAAAAAAGACAATGGTTATGATCATCATAACCATATAGGTATGGTGTTTTATAAGAACACCACCAGAGGACAAATATTTTGACTAACGAGGAAAACATTTGACCTTAAGCTGGGATGTTCTATTTTAACCATAGCATTTACCGTTCATTTTTTCCTTCAAGTCCCGATTTATTTAGGTAACTAGAAGAGGCTTGGCCAGTGTACGGTTTAATTGTAGAACCTATCCAAAACGAATATACTTTGATCAGTATTTACCGAAAATCAACCTAGTTCTAAGCAAGCCAACAGAGTAGTGAAGTTCCACTTAATAAAAAGTTAGGTCATCAAAAATGAATAAGGGTACACTATCGAATAAAATTGTGTTCAAATATTCATCAGTATTTGAAGTTGTCCCTAAAAACTTCATGCTCAACCCTAGTTAAGTATGATACGACAAATAAAAGCCGAGTTCAGCGGGGAAAAAGCCTAGCTATTAGCTATTGGACTGTACAACTACACTGCTTAAAAACGTCAGAAAATTTCTTTTGTTATTATGAGCGACCAAGGGAGAATTCGAGGCAATCTCGTGATGACCAAACTATGAAAAAGAGGAATAAATGCGCTTGGATTGCAGAATATTACAGTATGAGGAAAGATAATGACGTTCTGAAAGAGTTATATAAATATAAAGCGGACGTTCAACAACTCCGTAGATCTCTGTAGCAAAAAAAATGAATTTCTTTTGATTATTATTCAAGCAACAACATTATTTTTACTTTAATTTCGATTACATTCTGTAATTGATCACATCTAAAGAAAAACTGAATATTTTATTGCTTGAAACTTTTCGGTCCATTGATTCTCTCTTATCAACTTCAGACTTGTGCAAACTATATGCAAAATATGATGTATATTTAATGAAACTGTTCGTCCCAGAGGCTTGTATAATATGAATGCCATAAAAATACTGGAGGAAAGAGAAATCTCCAACTTCTCTACATAAATATAACAAAAAACAGGGCTGTGTTTAAAAGTTTAATGTTGATAGCACATCTGTGTATACCGGAAGTAAAATAGAGGAAAGAATATACTCCATTAATATTATACAATACATGGCAGAACTTTCAACACGGACTTTTTATACGTACAACGGCAACTTAAGTGGATTATCGGTGGAAGGTGATTTATATGATGCCCTGAAATGTGGAGCCAAAGTCAAGAAAATATATATTTTTGTGTTGTTTCCTTACAAAGAAACATAATGTTACAATAAAAACATATTTTTAAATGGTCAAGAATAATAATATATCTTTATTGGTGTGCCAAAGTGTATAGTGTTTTAAAGGATATGATCTTCGTACTTTTCGAAAATGTAAAAGACAATGCAATCAATGCAGTGCCTACTGCCTACTACCTAAAGTTTGTTAAAAAACGGCTCTCAAAGAGTAGCCTTGCATATTTTTTTTTAGCAAAAACACAAAGTTTTGAAATGGCCTAAATATTTTCTAAAAATGTTAGAGATACCCTAAGCCAGGCGTTCCCAACCTGTGGTACCCGTACCGGCAGGGCCGTGCAAACGGGGGCTGTGGTGGATGCACCGCACCCGGGCCCCCCAATCATGGGGCCCCCAAATGACCCATGCTCTTAAGTGTATTATATGTAAAGTTATTTAAAAGTTTTACTCTGCATGTTGGATTTCGGAAGATTTCGATATAATTGGTAAAAAATCGTGTTTTAAGTAACACTTCAGTGTCGTAACTGTAGGATCGGGACCCACGCAATTCTTTATTTTTTCCAGAAAAGTGAAAGTTTAACCGCGCAAACTCGACTAAATAGCCAATAGCGGGTGCGCTATAACCTATAAAACAGTAAAGTTGTCACTTGTCAGTTGGTATACTCGTACTGTCGTGAATATTTATTGTTTTACTGTGATTTTGTGCATTATTTTTCTCACATAGGTACTTTAAGGTAGGGTGACCATTCGTCCCCGATACAAGACTCAAGTCCCCGATTATTCTTGTCCCCGATTTTCATAATTTTCCTGTACACATTAAAAATAACGAATGTATGGTACTTTCACTGTTGCCAAATTATGCAAATCTGTTAGTCTGGCAACATTGTAACAGTGTAACCGCTTATTGGCCACGAAAACTGGAGTTTTTGTACGTAGCTGTCAGCCACCATTATAAAGGTCTGCATCTGTCAAAATCTTCAAAAAAACGTTAATAACTCAAAAACGGTTTATTTTAGACACAAACAACCTATAATATTTTTGAAAGAGAATTTAATTTTACATCCAAAAATTACAAAATATACAGGGTGTTCTATATAAAAAAATAATATTTGATATCAGGGCGCAAAAACAAAACACTGCGTATAGTTGAAAATAATTTTAGGTTATGTAGTAAATGATTACAAACAACTTTTATATTTAACTTTTTTTAATATTATCACTAATAACAGAGCTATCAAATAATTCGTCTTGGCTGGGACACCCTGTATACGTTTTGTTTACAAATACTGTAAAAAAAAAATATTTTTAATACAGAATTACATTGTCTATATCAAAATTCGAGTCTTAAATTTATACTTTTCTAAGAGGAAAGGGGGGCCCGTTGTCTGTTCCTTTCCCGGGGCCCGAATTTTCTGTGAACGGCCCTGTTTATAGCTCTTCAAAATTTATAAAAATATGCTAAGGGTAGTAGACAGCCTTGCATTATTTTGTGGCAAAACTCTAAAGTTTTGTAATGGTCTTTACATTTTCTGAAAATGTTATAGAAAACCTAAACAATGCATTTTTACCTTTAATTTGTTTAATTACGATCTAAAACAATTTTTTATATCTCTTTACATTATACGATTTGGAAAAATTGCTAAAAGTTAAAACTAGCGGACCAAACACCTTTCGATCAAGAATTGTTTTAGTGAAGTGCATGAAAGTAGTAGGCCGTTTGTTCACTGGGACTGCATACATCATTTATTAATAGCACTTTGTGTAAATGATGTTATGAGTTCGCATCGCAGTGAAAATGGAATTAACAATTAGAACAGGGCTGTAGATATTACGGCAGCACTAACTCGTACGTATTGTAATAGCGAATAACACTTTGTTATTACACGTAAATTGTGACAAATTGAGTATTGTTGCAAATTCTAATAGCGTATAACAGCCGTTTCTTTGATATTACATGCCAAATAAATTCTTTTGTAAAGTATTTCGCATAAAATTTAGTTTAACAAGGTTTTCTGTTTAGAAAATTCACTGTCGGTTTAACATAATGAAAATCGGCAAAGGGCAAAGCCTGGTAGATCATTTGTCTAAGTCAGTTCAACGTGTTCGCCAATTTGTTGGATGTCGCTATGTTGAATGAGACAATTGAAATGTAAATGATGACGAATATTGTGTACAAAAATAATTTATTCCGATAATATGTTTTTAATTTTCGATATTGAAAGTGAACATTTTACAGGCATTGGCGTTCTATCATGAATATGGACGTATAAATGCAAAAATTACATTAAAAACTTTACGAAAACGCAAAGAGTTGTGTAAGGATAGGCAATTATTACTCGAATAAGTTCATTATTAATAAGGGTGTACGTCGGAAATGCCCACTGCCTTAATTATTATTTAAACTATATTTAAATACGGTTTTCAACTAACGGTCAAGAAAATGCAACGCTATAGGAATTACAGATGGCGAAGACTTTGCAACCGCTGTATCTTTAAAACGAAAGGTTGTACAAAAAACCAGACAGCCCATTCCGATAGCAAATTGTATGGGCTACAACTTTGGTCCAGTGAAATTTTCGGAAAATCAAACCGATTTTCAGGAAAAGCTAAAAATAAGGAACAGAGTATAAAAAAAACCGAGAAATAATGTTTTGTATTTAAAAATGCTTTTAAAGAGATTATGTTCTGAAAATGATGAAGATCATTTTGAAAACTTAAACTTGTTGAAGTAATTTTATAGTTACATGTTAATTTTATTGTGTCAAGATGGATTAGCATTGTTTTGCATTTTATCGTTTTTTTTTTCACCTTTTTCACTATTATAAATATTTCAATGATAGGTTTGATTTTATTGAACAACATATTTACCAAAGTTGTAGTCCGTTAAATGCCTTATCCGCAATAGGCATCGGTTTTGCTCTACAACGTTTCGTTAAAAAGATGCGGCGTTTTTAAAAATTTTAATAACTTATTTATATGCAATTTCACAAATTTTTGTTAAATTTGTTCGTTAGCTCCTTAAAAAAATGGCAAGAGGTGGTTTTCTGAAGAATTTCAAACTTCATAAAAAGCTTTGAAACTGATGAGATACATAATATTATGAATGGTGCCAATGCTATGGCATTTTTAAGTACAGAACATCATTATTCCTCGGATATTTTTTTTCTTTTTAAACGATACAATGCAAAACAATGCAAATTCATCTTAAGACAATAAAATTAATATGTAACCATAAAATTACCTCAATAAAAATTCAAAGTGACCTCCATCATTTTCAATACATAATCGCACTCTCTTTAAGAGCATTTTTAAATACAAAACATTATTTCTCGGAATTTTTTTGCACTCTGTTCCTTATTTTTAGCTTTTCCGAAAAATCGGTTTGATTTTCCGAAAATTTCACTGGACCAAAGTTGTAGCCCATCAAAATTGCTACCCGGAATATGCTGTCCATTTTTTTGTACAACATTTCGTTTTAAAGATACAGCGGTTGCAAAGTCTAAGAAACAATTAAAGTTTTTAAATATTAACATTTTTTTGTACAATCTGCCTTATAACTTTTAAACCATTATCTGTAGATAAAAAATATTTATAACCAATTTTGTAGAAAATTTCATGTTCTATTAAAATACTGCAAGGTATTTTACGATAGAATAGATATTTTCGGCGACAGAGTCTTATAAATGCAAAAGTGTAAAAAAATCAAGTGTTAATATCTGCTTAGCATTTGATTTTAGGAAAAAGTTTTACTTAAATTTTTTTCTTAGAATAAGGTCCTCTATCACTCCCTATAATATTTGCGGTGATAACGGGGAGACCCTGTATATGGTAATTGGAAATAATGGTCAAGACATTATTACCTCGTAAGGAGGGATACAAATTCTCGATAAATACAAATATTTAGGAATAACCTTAGCTTCAGATTTTATGGATACCAAAGACATCCTAAATAAAAGCAAGAGCAATAATTGGGCAATTAAATTTAGTATAATGGGACAAAAGTATCTCCTTAAAAACCAAAAGCAATATATTCAAATATCTTGTACAAAGCTGTATTATATACTGAGCTTAGGTGTGGACATTGTCTAAACATTTAGAAGAGAGAGTACGAGCAAAAGAAATGAACTCCTGGAGAAGGTCTTGCCAACAAACGATTAATATCGATAAAGTTAGAAACGATGTCATACGGGATACGGGAAAGAGTTAATGCAGTAAAGAACCTGGCCGATATAATTGAAAAACAACAACTGATTTGGTAAAGTCATACAAACAGAATGCCTGCACATAGAATAACCCATCAAACACTGACATGGATTCCATCTAGAAGAAGAAAAAGGGGAAGACCGAAAAGGAGATGGATAGATGCGGTTAAAAATTTTAACTTAAAATATAAATGGACAAAAGCAACTTGACAGAGAATGACTGAAAGGATAGGAAAGAATGGCGTTGAGGATGCGATAAACGGCAGCAAGCTGTATGAAAAACCGCTGATACAAAAAACAATATTGCAAATTTTTACATTCTGAAATATAAAAAAAAAACTGTTACATCGTATAAAACATTTTCTGTCATCAAAAAAAAATTGATTTACGTCAGAATGTTAAATTAAACTGTTTTATGAATAATATTTCAAAACGTTTATGAACAATGAAAGCAGGTAAAGTGATAATTTTAGGCATGTATTCGTCATACATTTAAGAAAATTAAAGTAGTTAATGGCTTGATTATGTTGTTGCACCTGTTTGCTTAATTAAAAACGATGCTCAGAGAACGTACTGGTATTTTAAGTGGCACTAGTAAATTTTATTACAGGGTAATTTTCTTGCACTTTCAAGTTTATGTGTAAACATGTTTTACTTTTCCTTTAAAACTATTTGGTTTAAAATCTCTTACGTAAGTAGAGAGAGGCTGATACTAATACTAATATTATCTAAAAATGTCTAAACATTGCTATCTACAAATATCTTTTTATTTATTTATAAGTTGTACTTTATAAAATATTTGAAAAACCTAAAACTATACCATGAGCCAAATTTATGTGCAACATTGAAAGTACAAGTGTAAACGAAGTAATTATGTACGTTTTCCAACAATGGAAAAAACCAAAGCAACTGATTCATAATGAACGAAGGTAGCATTACGCTGATTCATAATTATTGCAAATTTCTAGGTCTTTCATAAAGAAAACGCTTCCAGTTTAGATTATGCTGTCATTTACATAATTTTATTTCATGCCGTGCTAAATAACAATGAAATTTTGCGGCCACAGAATTATTCAATATTCAGTACTGGTGTTTTCGTTATATCTAACCTCTTGAATGCATAAAAGGGTATACAATAAAAAAAAAAAAAACAATTATGAACATGTTAGTTATTTGCTTTGTTGTATAAGGGCCAAACTGCATTTATTAGGAGAGAAAAAAACGTAACAATAAAGTAACATATTCAATCAGTTGTTAGAACATTCTTTCACTATCACCTGCTTTTAAAAACAGTATTCAGGCAGCTACATGCTTGCGTGTATTTTTTATTCTCAAGAAATGTATCTCTACCATCGTATTTGAAAAATACAACTATTCTTGCTTACAATAAAATATCAATATAAATTCTACGATCCCTTCGAAGCACTTTTGTACAATGAACGACCATAAAATTGATCATTAATATAGGGTTTCTGTTACGGCTCCACTATTTTTTGTTTAACTAATTGTACTTAATATTGTTTATGTCTTACCTTCTACAATTTTTTTAATTAACAAAATTACGTTTGCTCACTAGGACCATTGCTACAATACTTCACAAAAAAATCGATTCTCTAATGTTAATGCAGTTTATCGCAAAGCTTAGCAAACAAAAAAAGCGATAACGATTTTATTTAGTAGATAATATTTATATTATTAAGCTTAATGTTCATGGTTGAAGAGCTTTAGTTATGATTGGGTTTATTTGTTCTTTTAATCTAATGATAAACATAGTTTTATCGAATCTCAAACGATAGTTCTCATAGATGAGCTCATTAACGTAGGATTTTTTACAAAACATTGTCACCGCCATTTTCAGACGACACTATTTTAAGGCTGCCTTAAACATGGTACATAACAATTCTCCAATCGAATTAAGACCTTCGTTAATTTTGTTGCAATTTCTTTATAAGGCGGTATTTCTAAATGTAACGCAGGCATTCGATAAGGTGGGGCACCCTGGGCTGTACAAAATCAAACAAAATCTTCCACATATTTCGGATTTTAAAATCCTACAAACACCAAAGATTTTTTTTTAAGCAAGACACCAAGACGGATATACAGAACTTCATCAAATTACTTCTGGCGTTCCGCGGGATAGCGTGTCGGGGCCCCTATTATATATTTTATTCACTTCAGATTTATCAATGTCAAGCAACATAACTATCGCCACATTTGCAGACGACACAACACTAATGTCGTCACACAGGGACCCGAGGATGGCCTTCACTATTACCCAAAATCACCTTAATAAAACGCAGATCTGGCTTAAACGTTGGAGGATAAAAGCAAATCAATCAAAATCTGTGCAGGTGAGATTCACGACAAAAAAAGAAACATGCCCACCAGTAACACTCAACGACAGACAGATAGGGTAAACCAGGGTGACATGGTGAATCAAATTTAAATTGTTCATAGTTCTTCTAAAAAATTTGTTATAACTAAAACTTTGGTTCAAAACCAATACAACGGAACAAAAAATTTTAAAAATAAACGGAAAAGATTAACAGTAAAATTTTCATTGTTTTATTTTCATCAAATCACCATCTCACCCTTATCAGAAAGGGTTAGTTGATGAATGCTATATGGGTGAGATGGCGATTTGTGAAATAGGTAGGTACTGAATGAAGTGTTTGTAAAAAATGTAATTTTTTTTTGGACTTGTATTTGCCGCAAAGATGGTATAAATTAGTGAACTTTTTACAGTCTTCATGCATCCAACGTTTACAAATCAGTCATAGAAGCCAGTCATCTGTCTTTTTCGTCTCCTTGTATTCTTCGCCGCAGCACAACATTCTTCATGTTCATCACCATCTTCTTTGTCTTGCAGTTCAGGTTCTGAACACGATTCAGATGACGTATCGGATACAATTAACTTCTTCGTTTTGAATTTTGTAGTTTTTAAAAGCTTATTTTTATTTTTGTTGCCTGAAGATTGCAAGAGTTGTTTTTTGTTTTTCGAGTGATTTATTTCTCAAAACTTTAACATTATGTTCAGTATTCAGAATGCTTTCTTGCATTCTTGCTAACTTTTTTAATTTGAGATACGACTGGTACCGGAGAAATTTCCAGCATTTTTCCAGGAGTTATATCATCGCTTGTGAAATTCGAAAAGCTTCCTTCTACTGTCTTGGAGAAACCTGGTCGCGGAGAGGGAGTGTTCTTTTGTTGCACATTTTCTGTGGCTGTAGATAAATACATACATATGTACAACTAGCCACCATTTCTACCATAGGCACATTCACCATCAATCCCATTTGAAAGGGAGAGATGGTGAACGGCATCACTCTTAACCTGTAAGGTTGTTCGGTATTTTTGAAGGTGATGTTATCTCTTTATACTCCAAGGATCATGCATATACCGAAATATTTGCAAGCGAGTGATTTCAACCATTCGTACAAGCAGAAACACATATCTCTGTATAATGTTTTTAGAGGCTTGAAACAATATTTTTTGATTGACTTACCAATTTTCAAACAAATGTGGGACATTTCACTTGCACAACTAATGTCTGTTTATGTATAACAGATGTACGGCATAAAACTGGCCATTTAGCGCTAGCTAGCGGAAATAACGCGGTTCACCGGTGCACCCGATATCACCATTTCACCCTGGTTTACCCTACCACAAGAGAACTCTACCAAATAGCTTGGCATTCATCTAGACCGTAGACTAACCTGGACAACACACATTTGGAACAAAAGAAAGCAACTTTACCACAAACTCGGTCAATTATACTGGTTGTTAGGAAAGAGTCACAACTCAGTTTAGAAAACAACATTTTAGTGTACAAAACAGTGCTGAAACCAGTATGGTCATACAGAGTCCAATTGTGGGGCACTGTGCCATATCAAATATTGAAATTCTTGAGAGATTTCAGTCTAAAGCTTAAGTGTTGCGCCTGATAGTCGACGCATTGTGGTTCGTGACAAATAAAATACATAGAACGGATTTAAAAATTTCCAGTGTACGAGGAGAAGTGCAAAACTATAGCATTAAATATAGTGAAAGACTAAGCGTGCACCCTAATCGATTAGCGAAAAGATTATTAACAGAACCAGATACACGTAGACTTAAGAGATTTAAACCGTCTGACTTAAAAACTAGGTTTAATTAACTAATTAAAATAGAATAATTCTAAATAAGTCCGTCTTGGGACGGTGGTGTCTGTATAGGGCAAGAGCTATTGAGCATTTGCTAACATGTTATGTAAATATAGGGTCTATTGTCCATCCAGGACAGATTGTAAACAAACTAGCAGTTTATATAAAAAAAAATCTTTATAAAATACCTTTAAAACCTTACAGAATTATAATAAGAAACTTCTTGATATATTTCATAAAAATATTTCAGCTAAATTTCACGACTTGCAAAGGTATTAGAATTGTTTACCATGAACCCCACTTTCAAGAAAATTTAACGTAATGGATCATCATTTTCTAAATAGCAACTCAGCAGTTAAATATTTTGGCCTCACTTCTCCATTCTATTCACGATCCTCGCAATGCAACAAACTGTTTCCAGGTTAAAAAAATCCAATTAACTTGCAGTATACGTCATTTAATGTTGACATAAAATATTTCTGGTGAAAATAAAATTCTTTTTATTATTTTTACGTATGTACTTGATGTTTACATAGCGTAGAGAAAAGCGAGAATCTAAAATCTGGAACGATTTCGTTACATATAACGAATGGAGACTTCATATGTTGACAGAAACCGATTTTCGCAGAGTTTGTAGATTTTAACGAATGCTTTTGTATCGAACTAAACTTTTTGTCGTCAGTAATTTGAAATTTATAAACTTCTGCAACTAGCAAATACATCTGTTTTACGTTTATGCATATACAGCAAATTTTAACAAATTAAATACAAATATGTAGCGAAAATATTTGAAAATAATACGTTTCGAAGTACAATGCCAAATGCTTATGGGACTTGCTATGCATACATAGTACGCTATCGTAGGTAATAATAATGCAATTATTGTGCACTAACTAGTTCTGAGGATTATTGCATTTTTATCCTGAATTCATTCTTATCCTCTGAACTGCAATGGTAGTAGAAAGTCCCAAGCGCATTGCTAACGATCGCTATAATGACCTAAATAAGAACGACGTTCAGAGAATCCTTAATTGTCTAGTGCAAGTACACAGTCAAGGAGTGCCAAAAAAATCGTGGTTGTATTAACAGAGCGTGCAAGTCCCGCAGGAAACTTTAAAATAAATCCGTTTTGACAAATTAGACGATATAATCTTCAGTTACATTAATTAGATTTTTGTTCCATGTATGATTCTTTTTTATTTAAGCCTTGCCAACAGAACATACTAGCTTGTAATTGCTAATTTATTACCATTAAACGCTTTATGTATTGTTTACAATCAACAAGAAATTAATACTCTTGTTGATCCATTAAAATCAATTATGTTTTTTAGGTGTTTTAAATAAAGTAAAATAAAATATGGTGCAAATCTTTCCTATTCTTGTACTGTAAAAAAAAGAAGCAATTTTCTGCCAATTTTAGTAATAACTATTTTAGCTTTTAAATTAATGTGACGGAAAAGTGTAAGCGAGATTTCAAAAAAATATTTTTTTCCACATTAAATGCCTTGATTTTGTACTTCCACTTTATGTAATAAAAGTTTGATCACAATTTTCCGCCTAATTTTATACTTCTTTCAGTGATAGGAAAGCTAAAATCGATCTATCATTTCTACAAAAAAATACTCTGAAAAGAAATAATTAATTTTTCATTTAATTGACTTACAAATAAATAAATCAATTAAAATAAATAACTCTATTTTATTTTAATTAATACAAAATAATCCATCCAAGTGATTCCTATATCGTTCTACTGCCACGGTTTGATCTTCTGGGCGAACAAGCTTTAGCATTTTGATGAGTCCTTTGTTCACAAAACGAACTAAGATTCCCGAATAAAGGATCTTACAATGGCTTAAAAGTAACGTTAAAGATATTGTGAGTATACGAAACGAATTATTCATTTTTGCATTTAATCTGAAGTTTTAGTCCTTCTCGTAACTTTTGATTAATGGGGCATCCTAATAACTTCGTAATTTGATTTAAAATGAAGCCTAATATTTGATAAACAAAAGTTTCACCGTTATTTATCTATAAATTAAAATATTACACATTTATTATGGCTTATCTGTCAAGTTTTTATACTGAAAAGGACTAACGTTGCACAAAAAACTACAGCGAAATAATGTTTAAGCGTTGCAATGTAAACGGATAAATTTATTCCATCTGAACGGCGATCAACGATCGCTGTCGGCCCACAAAGAAAAGAATACAAAAACAAAACTATAAATCGAAATGCACACCACCGGAAGATTGAAAGATTAAGAATGCAGCAAAGAAGACACTGTGGATTGAGAACAAGCCCAGTATAATATAACCAATCGTTTATAAAAGTGGTTTTGCACTTACACAAGAAATCCTTTAAGAAAAAAATACGTTATTTTTAATCAAGTTTATTTATAATAAAAGTAAATCACATTTATAATCAGACAATTTATCGAATGTTATGAATATATTTTTATATTTTTCCTACATTTAATGTGATGCATTCGATGATCTCTGAAACCGTATATTATATTATTTGAATCAAATACTAGTTGATCAATTACACAGGCCGACATGAATTTTGTTGTTTTGAATTTGATTGGTGTTATTTACTAATTCGGTGGCGCTTATTACGAATCTGCTTTTAGTTTTTTGATATCGCATCAGGTTTTCACACAAAAATTTTTTTTAATAAATTGTTTTTTGAAGACACTTTAATCTGTTTTTTTTTATTTTGCTGAAAAACTTGATGACATAGCAAAAATCTGTGTGTGCCATTGAATTCAGCGCATGCTACTTATATAAGAACAGCAATTTTAATATAAATTATACAAATAGTTTTTTGTTTAAATAGTTTTAAAGTAAAAATAAATATTAGACTTATTAATCTTTTTTCCCATTTTAAAGATGATTCCTTATCGAAAATTAAGGGGTGTCTTTCATGTAACATTTTTTCCTTAGACATCTCCTTTCGGAGTTACACCCCCTCAAAGGGGAGCAGTCAAATTAGGTTTTCATTTTATTTCTCAAAAGGATGTATGTAGGAGAATGATATTTGGTAGACGTTTTATACTTCTTAAAAGGTTTCCCATAGTAATATTTTTAATCATCTCCCACCTCCACAGGGGGCTGAAAAGTGCGACCCCTGTTGGTTTTCTTATCAAAACTTTTTGGTGGGTGAAAATTTTGCAACTCAAAAATTCTTATTTGAAAACTTGATTTATTTAGAAACTTTTTTATTTTTTAGTTTTTCTCGTAAAACCAACAGCTTTTGACTAAGAAATTAAATGAGTGAATATGAACCATTAAATATTCCGATATAAAACGATTCCTTTTGGTGGTTACCATGGTTTGTTTATGTTCATATTGGGTAGAATTAAAGGGTGTTGGCGCGTTGTCGCCGCGTTAACTTCAAAATGAACAACACCCGTCAATTCTATCCAACATGAACATAAACAAACCATGGCAATTGGCAACCACCAAAATGAATCGTTTTATATCGGAATATTCAATGGTCATGTTCACTCATTTAATGTTTTACTCAAAAACTGTAGGTTTACGAGAAAAACTAAGGAATAAAAAATGTTTCTAAATAAATAGTGCTTGCAGAAAAGAGTTTTAACCCACCAAAAAGTTCTGATAAAAAAAAACAGGGGTTGCAGTTTTCAGCCCCCCGTGAAGGTGGGAGATAATAATTGAAAACATTACTGTGGGAAACCTTTTAATAAGTATAAAACATCTACCAAATATTATTCTCCTACATATATCCAGAATTGAGAAATAAAATAAAAACCTAAAAAGGTCTAAGGAAAATATTTAAAGAAAGACCCTTCTTAATTTTCGATAAGGAATCACCTTTTAAATTTTTTCGCAATATTTAAGAAACACCCTGTATAACAACAGTTATTAAAATTAAAACAACGTTCACAAAGTTCTGAAATGTCGGCTTGTGTTATAAATATGTGTTATCCAATCGTTTAAGCTTCACATATTAAACAATTTACACATTTACTTAAATAAACAAACAAATGAGAACACTACCAAAAATTCTCGGACATTAGTCGGCATAACACACACCCAACATTTCATCAATATATCGCCGATATATAAGCCACGTTATTTATATCATTTCCTAGAGATTGATATTGACGACAATGCCTAGTTTCTGCAGAAGCAAGAAATTTATTTCTCTATTTTTTGTTAATAAATGAACTGTCAAAATTCTTACCCACAAAAATGGATGTAGCAAAATGCGCAAAAGTAAATCTATATGACAAAAGAAACACGAGAAAAACCATCAGTCACTTTTTATTAGTCTGAATGCTGAAACTTTGGCAAAGATTGGTATTTTAAAACGAACCTCGAACAATAACGCTTTAGGGTAGAAATTCTACAATTTCAATAACAGAGAACATTCTTGTCATAGTACAAGTAAGTCATGGCTTATTTTATAATCAGTATCAGGTATTATAAACATAATCCTACTAAGTACCTACTACATTTCTTTGATGATTGATTCGTAAGTAGGTAATCTGCAAGTAAGTTACTAAAAGCAATAAATTAATCATCACAACAGCAAAATCATTCAACAGACGCTCCTTTCAATTTATTTACTTTTGATATCAAATTAACCGTTCTTGTTTGTTTAATTAAACAAATGTAAATACGTTTCTATGGAAATAATGACGTCATAAAGGCTAAACTTTACGGTTGACTTAATTTTGTCGACGAACACAGAGGTACAATACTAACGAAACTACTTATTTACACGGTTTCATGTCAAGTATTCCAAGAAAATGGTGTTATAAGCCTCACAAGCGATGAAGGGGTTATAACATGTCAACACAATTTGCACAGTGGTACAAAAAATTAACCATATTCATTCGAATATTTGGTTTAGAAGATGGGTTGTGTTAAACATACTAAAATACTTCATTTAAAACTAAATACAGCTCAATCGCTTTTGCTTATGAATCGTAGCCAATCGTCAGACACCAAATATATCTCTCTATTATTCTAAAATAATTGGCGAATAAAAAACTTAAAATATCATTTACTTACTAACGAAAATGTAAAGAAATTTAGCACCTTTTGTCCTAACTGCATTCCTTTATCGTTTTCTATATTTATTTATTAGGCGTATGTTGGCATGCACTATTTTATATATTTCATTTTGAACATTATTTACATTGCCGTATAAGCTCAACTGCTCGTACTTTCGTGTTATCAAAAATAAATTTTTAATAAAATTATATTAATAATGTGGCAATAATCATTATTAATTTATTATATATGAGAAATCAAGTAAACCTAATAGAAAACAAATTCAGTACTTCAATTCCATCGCAATATACAACTAAGTTAAGTTTAAATCTTTAGTAAATTAAAGTCTAATCACGTGTAAGATTTGTAACTAAATCCAATAAAGGAAAGAAGATTATGGCAATAAAAAACAGACAATTTTTGTTCTGGTTAACATGCAGTAATGCTATCTTACATAACATAAAAATAGTTTCTGAATTGTTTATGATACTTTTTTTTAAATCGGTAAATAATTGGTCAATGGCCTTATCGGCCCATTTTTCAATGATTCAACCAAAATTCCGATTAATCGGTTCTCAATAAATTTAATTATGTCGATACACTAGACTACGGAAATATTTTCTTGCTATTACTCTAATTTTTAGTGCAATTTTTAATAATCAAAAATTATGTAACGATCTCCATTATTGATAAAAGCGTTGAACATACTATAATCGATTAATATCTACCATTAGTCAGTTTAGAAAACTTTTTTATAATATAATGAATTTAATTTAGTTTCAAATATTTTGCCTCCCATATTTTTAAGTGCTTTAGGTACTTTATAAATTTTCAAAACTCTACAGTTCGCGACATTATATTAAATAATTTTTCTACTTGCATTTTTGGACTAAGAGCGCATAAAACTTGAGTAGGGATCCTTTACATCAGGGTTACCAGACGTCCCTGATTTCACAGGACTGTACCGCTTTGCCTTTATTTGTCCCGCGTCCCGCATTTGAAAGGACCCCACAGACCAACGCGATATAGCGGAAGCGGGAGCGGGAGCGGCAGCGGGAGCGAAAATTTCGCGTTCATGGCGAAAATAGGAAATCGCAGGTTGACTAGACCAGCGCGGTTTAGACTTTTAGAGGATGCGGAATATGTGTTAATCGCGTTCAGAGCCAACCCACGTGGTTCATATTTATGTTTTATGATATGTATAAAATGCTTTGTAATAAATGTGTTCCAATACATCTTCAGATGAAGAGAAGGGTCTGTTGTTATTAGCATTAGCAGAAGACGAATATGGCTTCAGGTTAGTTTTTAAATAGTCGAATTAGTAGAAAAAATTTCACATTTGGTATCTACCTATACTTTTTTATTAAATATTTATACTGTTTAAGAAATTTAAAAAAAAAATGAATTCATGAAATTAACAGCAAACGGGAAATTCATGGCGAGTAACCACAGTTTAATGCCAGAGCAACGTCAGGATAAAAAAAGATTTTATATATACTTTCGAATGACTCATGACTGTTTTGATGAAATATTACGTTTAATTAAAACTGACATTCAGAAACAATATAGTTTTGCAGTCGTCGTGACCCAAATCGAACAGTATTGGGTATTTTTTTACAATGTATATTAGCTTTTCTCTCAAAGACATTGCCTACAACACACGCGAAACGCGGGAAAAACCGTGCACGCCCACCCTCACACCCAACGTCATCAGATATTGATGTGAGGTTGCATATTTTTGGACGATAAGAACATATCCTTTAAGTATTATGCAATATGGTGGTGGACAGGCACTGTATTAATATACATACTTATTAAGCATAATATGTAAAATAAAAACCCTGTGGCTACGAGCTTTTTTTTTATCGCAATGTTACGCGTTGAAAATTTTTAAATCTGGTAACCCTGCTCTACATACGTATGGAAGGAGCGATTGATACTATAGTATGCCTTAAAAAAATATAAGTACAAATTGCAATTACGCTGTGTCCATTAAAAATATACAGTATGAATCTAAAACGTTAATAAATATACCTATGACAGATGAAACTTTTGTAAGTGAATAATTACACAAGGAAAACAATTGTCGTACAGGGTGGTCCAAATTCGATGGGATTGCATGGGTATCTCGGTTAATATTTAAGTTAGAGAAACGGTTAAATTACCAAAAATATGCAGTTTTTTGAGACAAACTCAGAAGGGTCGATGTATTTATTTTGAATAATACGCAAGTTATGAAGGATTTTTAGTTTTTTTTTTTCTAAGAAAATCATAGTGGGCTGTGAAAAAAAAACAACAAGGTGTAAAACCTTATAAAACTCATGTGTTACAAGTTACCAAGGTATTCTAATTTGTTGTTGAGATAAACATTGTAAATATTTGAACATAAGATAACAACAACATAGTCGGAATCAGCAGTAATGCAGTATATTGCTGTTTATCTTAAGTTCAAAAATTTTTGGTGTTTATCTCGACAACAAATTTAAAACCTTTGGTAACTTGTACCACGTGGATTTTGTATGGTTTTACACCTTGTTTTGTTTTCACAGCCTACTATGATTTTCTTAGAAAAAAAAACTTAAAAACCTTCATAACTTGCGTATTATTAAAAATAAATACATCGACCCTTATATATTTAAGACGCTCAAGCGTCGGTATCTTTTTTAGATAACAAATCGCATATATGAATTATATTCTTAGTAGGTACCTTAAAAGATTACTCCCTCTAAGACAAAGTAGAATCACTACGCGCCTGGGTAAAAATTATTTAAAATTTGTCCTCAGTGCACGACCACTACGACACAAAGGGTTAAAGACAAAATTCTCCTATTTACCAATGCCCGCACCCTTTGCAAGTAAAATGGTGCAAAGTTTTTGAAGAAATCTTAAACGGTTCCGGAGAAAAACCTCAAAAACGAAACTCCTGCATAAGCGCTATGATTTGTGAAGTTGTGGTATATCTGTATAACTATATCTATGCGACTTGCATAGGCGTTTAACATAGGGAAAACCGTTTTTACAAAGGCTTCGTTTTTCGCGTTTTTCTCTGAAACCGTTTAAGATTTTTTCAAAAACTTTGCACCATTTTACTGGCAAAGGATGCGCGCATTGGTATATAGAAATATTTAGATTATGTCTCTGACGATTTCATGGCCAACGCGATTGGAAAAATTAGTTTTATTATTCAGCTTTTCAGTTTTTCCCCTATTTTTCCGAAGCAATTGGCCAGTGGCACGTATAACTCTGCAAAACATTTAGTTTTGATGTTCTTGATGCAATAAACACAGCCCTAATCAAATTCTAGCGACAACGTATTGTGACCTTCCCTGGTTAGTACCTTAAAAGTTACCCCCTGTAAGAAAAAGTAACTAGAAAATTATTGCAGTCATGAAGTCAAAATTAACAGGGCATGTCTTTCTAACAAAGCTGAAGTCGTTTTTAACAATTTTAGCTAAAAACGCCAAAGCGTCGGTACCTCTTTTGTATAATAAACCGCATATCAGTATGATACCCTTAGTAAGGTAAGAGGTTACCCCTTATAAGATAAAGTAACAAGAAAATTAATACGTTCATGGAATCTATATGAACAGGATATGTTTTACTATCAAAGCTGAACAATTTAACAATGTTAGCTAAGGACGCCCAAGCGTCGGTACCTCTTTTGCATAATAAACCGCACATATAAATGATACCTTTAGTACCTACCTCAAAAGATTACCCGTTATAAGATGTTGTTAGCAGAAAATTATTGAATTCATGGAATCAAAATGTACAAGACATGTCTTACTAAGGGGACTAAAGTCGTTTTTAACAAATTTACCCGTTATAAGATGTTTAGCAGAAAATTATTGAATTCATGGAATCGAAATGTACAAGACATGTCTTACTAAGGGGGCTAAAGTCGTTTTTAACAAATTTAGCTAAGAACACCTAAGCGTCGGTACCTCTTTTACATAATAAACCGCATATATGAATTATATTCTTAGTACCTTAACAGATTACTTCCCATGGGAGAAAAAAAAATTAACAGAACATATTTTTCTAACATAGCTAGTCGTTTTTATTCCTTAAATCGTATAGTTGGATATATTTTCTACTTATATTGCTTACACAAGGAATATCAAGAAGTATAATTTATACGTTTGGTAGCCGCAACGTTTTTATGTAACGTGTTAAACAAGGATAATGCATTATAAGTACTTTAAATTTACAAATTTAACGTCAAACTGACAAAATAAGGTCTGATAATAAATCTATCTTCTTTTAACTTACATTTATGTACCGTACAATTGACATGCGTAAGTGAACATAATTAAATTATCTCAAACAAAACATATGACGTCATAATATTTTGAAAACGTAAAATTTTAGCCTCAATAATAACGGTAAAATAATAGATAATTTTCCATTAAACTCGAATATTCTTTCAATAAATGCAAAGTGCAATAACCAAATTCACAGAAGGTCAGCATTACGAAATACGTGGTAATTTTAAAAAACCTTCGGTAAACCCCATGAATGTCCTTAACTAATTTGCGTTGTACGACACGATCAAACAAACTTAATTCACTGTAGGTTGATAGCCAGTAATTAAATGTCGTTATTGGTCAAAAAATAAACAATTAAAATTACCACAAATTTTTTGTGTTGTTTTCGTTTACCCGCATTTAATATACTCCGTAAAATAAAGTTTGCATACTATAAACAATTTCTAAATCAGCGCAAAATGCATTTAGAATAACGTAATTTTAAAGTAAGTTGTGTGAAATAATTTCAGAAGTTGCCTGATAATTTGCTTAAAGCTAAGATGTGTTAGTTAAGACCTATGTGATTTCCACTTACGTAGTTTTTGTGTTCTTGTTTTAGTTAAATCATTATAACGCCATTATGAACGATGGCAATACAAAGCAAGCTTACAATTGTGAGTTGGTAAAGACAATGAAAACCAGGTCATAATAGAGCAACAGCTTATCAGTATGTAATACTGCTGTTCATTGCTGTTCATGAGCCGTTATCTGTATTTCTGATTATTATTTCGTTATTGATTAAATTGAAAATCAAACCAAACTGTTAAGCCTTTTGGTAAATTGGCCAGCCGGTAAATCCGACAGTAAGTCAGCGCTGTCAATTATTTAAAATTAAAAGGTATAAGATTATTTTATCTGAAGGTTTTAACTAAAAATGGAACCTTTCATGATAAAACCAGCCAAGTTTATGTAATATTTATCATTGTTATAAGGTTTTGAGAAATTGTTCATCTTTAAAAAGGCTTTTTCTTCATTCCTTTTAGTTTTCTTATGTTACTCATTAAGTCATTATGTAGTTCACGAATTTCTCCTTAAAGAAATTTAATTAAAAATCAAAAATATTACTATTTAAAATTGCAAACCCTTAAAAAATATGGATCTGAAAAACTAGTCGCTCTTACCCCAGTTTCTTTAGAGATTTACACGATACTAGCTAGTGTTAAAGATTTCTCGATAATTTTCATTTCTCGAGAAAAGAAAAATACCTCTTATTTCTGGAGAAATCTCGAGAATGGTCATATAATTTATAAATAGAATTTGCCTGCTCAAATTAAGTTTAAATATTACAATAAAATATCATTCTTTAATACTGAATTTCTACATTTAATTTAATATTTTAATTTTTAATACAAAATGCAATATATTCAGTTCAGTTAATTTTTACAGGCTTTTAAATCTGTAAAAAGTATATTATTACTTAAGAAATTATAATTAGAATCAGGGATGAAATAAGGTTTTAAATCGTTACGTTATTGTATAATGTTATTTATTATTTGTTTTCCTAACATAACGTTAAAAATAACATTAAAAAAATGAATCGTTATGTTTCATAACATTATCTAACGTTATAAAAATAAATATAATTTGTAACTCTGAAATTTTGTTTGGGATCTTTAGAGCATAAACTTTAATAAACAGTACAAAATTACCTTTGGATACTTTACTTTAATTTTCATATTTGAAATACAAAGTATATCTTTAGCTTAAAAGTAATTGAAGTTAATTAATAAAAAATAACGTTACCAAATTACCTCTAATAATAATAATAATAATAATAATAATAATAATAATGTAGTTTATTTTAGCGATTTGCTAATTATGTTACATTTTATAACATGTACATATATAAACATATAAAATTTGAAACTTTTCCTTAATATGACTACTGAGCTTACGTCTAAACCTTACAACATTAGTTTCACTTTTAAGTTCACTTGATAATTCATTGTAAAATTCCAGTCCTTTATAAAAAAGAGAATTTTGAGTGTAATTTCGTGTCCTGAATGGCAATTTAAAGTCTTTACAGTTTCTAGTCGAATAGTTATGAACATCAGCGTTTTGGGTTATATATTTTAACAAAGAATTTGGAAGCAGGTTATTTATAATCTTAAAAATGAAAATAATCGTATTAAAAATTATCCTTTGTTTAATACTACTAAGCCACTGTAAAGTATTCAGCATCAGAGTAATTTTGGTGTATCTGGAACAGTGTAAAATAATTCTCATAGCCCTATTTTGCAATTTTTGAAGCCGGCCTCCTATGAAACTTTATTGGTTATTTTAACCTCATATAAAGTTATTAAAATATCGTTACGTTATTGTATTAGAAATCATAGTTGAATAGTTATTATAAAAATATCGGATATCGTTACGTTACGTTTTTCATCGTTGATTAAAATTATACTTATAAACTATCAAGGTATTGCAATAAAAACATTTAACATGGACGGTTACAAATTGTTAATAAGAACAAGAATAATTTCAAAATTGATTCCTTAAGAAACACCTTTCTGGATCTGGATAAATGAGATAGAAAAATTTTAAGTTTGTTTTAATTTTAAGAAATTCTCAAGATGAACCACTAATACTGGCTGTCACGTTAAGTAACTATAGGTACGAATATACAATTGAATAACTCTTGGAAGTGATGGAAGTAAAACTTTTTTTTTTTAATTTTTACGATATGTCACTTATATACGAAAATCTAAAATAAATATGGCAAAGGCATTAAACTTAACACCTAATTATCCTGATAAACATTTAAATGAAAATGGCTTGTTTTAAAGCTATCAATTTCTGGATTCAAATTCGCCGTTTCAAAATTACTAGCTAGCTGTAGAAATAAATCTGAATAGTTTTTCATGTTGAAAAATTAAAGGGAATTTTTTGCAACCAAATTCCTCTCTGCACGGTTAGGTAGATTTTTTATTTAGTGTGTCCCAACAAAAAAAAAAAGTTACGTTTCTGTTTTTTTCATCATGGCGATTTGTTTCCCAGCCGTGGTTGCGCGCTGTGTAATGGAATGGAAGGGACCAATTTAAACTATAGTGAAGCGTTTTATATTACGTTGGAGGATAATTTCCTGCCACATGAAAATTATTTTACATTATTTCGTTTATTAAAAAAGCAATTTGACCAATTACCAAAACTAGACTTATATTTGCGTTACCCTTTGTGCAGATTTTTGTGTAAATTATTTTGTAGTGTTAAACTCTTTTAAAAACCTGCTTTTTTATGATTTTACTAAAATAAAATTCATACCCACATGGCATAATTTAGCTGCCATTTGACACTTTTCCATAAATCTTGTAAGTCGTTCAAAGATAATTATGGTCAAATATTAGTTCTGCTCATAGAATGTCTATGATTATAGCTATTTACATTTTTATAATCGACAAAGTAGGCTAAAAATATCTACTAACTAGCAATGGATATTACGATTTTTTATTTAATTTAAATGAAGTTCCACTAAATTTAAAATTTAGATAAGTAATTTTTGGTTAAGCTTATTCATATTAATAATTAATCACTTAAGTAATCAAACCATGTATGCATTATATTTATTTATGCGACACAGCATTAATTTAGCATTACTTGTTGCTGTATTAAATTAATTAATCAAACTTCATCACCAATACATTAATCTCATAAGCTTCCGTTCAATGGTTCAATATAAATTCCATTTGATTTAAATGTATTTAATTTAAAAACCTTTCTACACAGATATATTTTAGCTAGTACGTGGTTTGAACTGACTAAATGATTTTTATTACAGCTTACATTAATGGATGTTATAATTTTATTAACACTTAAATTAGGATATTTCATAAACTTTTCATGATAACGTTTAAGTCAAATGTTGCAATATTATGAGAAGTTAAAAGCAAGAATACAATAACAACTGTTTTAGGGCAAATGTGTTAGATTTTACAATATTAACTTACATGATCCTTCAAAGTAGACCAATCAATTTGAGACAAGCGCTGTGAAAATTTCTCAGACATTTCCAAACGTTGCACTTTTAAAGTCTTGCTTTTTTATCACCAAGACATTATTAATGTAAACTTGATCTTATCATACTGAATAAGCCGATACGGTTGCACTGCCAAAGCCTCTCTGTTCGTCAACATTGCAAGTAATTTTGGAATCCTCTTTTTGAACACTGTCTTGCTTTTGAATTTTTCAAATTAAAAACAGGTTTGTTTACATGCCGCTTTATAATGCAAATCAGCCCAACTTAAGACATAAAGCTAATAGCAAAGTAATCAAGGGCAATTTTTCAGCACTCAGATAAATCATAATATTACCATATTCATGAATAATTAACGTAAATTCTCTACATAAACCTGGAAACAAAGACCGGTATTTGAAACACAGCGATTCTTTTTTAATTCTAACACGATTAGGCATCGATTTTTAATAATTTTAAAAGAGTTTTTCGTTCACATATGTCGTGCAGTGTAGACGCGAAAGAACAAACACTATCACAATATAATTTAGCCACTTAGATTTATCAAATTTTATCGTTTGGTCGCCGTTGTGTTTCTAATCTGCCGAACCCAAAAGCTCTGGCGAAAGCTCCCGGAGTCGCACGACTTCCGTTCGATCCGGAGCAACACATAGCAACCGTGTGGGTGCCGCCCTCGCATTCGTTGTGAATAGAAATACATAAAGTCTGTCTAAATATTGTTCCTCCTTCCAGCGTATCTGTACACACAAAAAAACTAAAGAATGGCCAAATAATCTGTTTAACGATGAATTAACACAATACTATACACAGGGTGATAATAATCTACATGAGAACTTTGTAATTGTGCGACAGACAGACGCTATTAACAAAGTTTTGCAAAAAATAAACAAAAGTTAACCAGGATTGCTAACTATATAAAAAAAATCCAAAAAATAACGAAACTGTTTAACACGAATATTTTTTTAACTATGAATTATGGAATTTAATTTTTATGATTATTATAATATTATAATGAAAATACATACAATAGATATAGGTACGTATGTGCGGGAGGTTCAAATTGTTTTAATAAACATGATAGACGACTCAGCATATCGGTGTGGTTATGTGGTACCGTCTTTGAAGTGTAGCGGTGCTACATCAGCTAATAAATCTAGAAACGCTGCCCTGAATCAGTCCCTAAGAATTATTGTTAAGGATCGCCTTCTTGAAAGTGTGCACAAAAGAAAATTAACGTTCTGTCATAGGATTTTTGACCAAGGAAGATACGAAACCGTTGGAAATTAACCGTCAGATGACAAAGCAGTATCATGCATGTCTCAAAAGCAAATGTACGAGTGCGGTAAAGGGTTAAAAAGAACTGTAAGTAATGTGGCAGACGCACCCAGTTCAGGTCAGGCGCACAGTCTGTACTCCGGTGATGATTGCGGTTGCTGAGGGGCTAATTCATAGAAATCGGAGCATCGCCGTGGCAGAATTGGCTTAAAGACTCCTACGTACTCACCTTAAACCCGCAAATCGCCGAAAACGCCTAAGTTTGTTTATCGATGGTGTTATGCTTTAGGACATCCTCATTCCCCTCGTAGGGCGGTCTAAATCCTCCACAAGACTTTTGCACAGGATATTTACGCTTTAGTGTACCGTTGGGGCAAGTACATGGTCCTTGGGGATGATCACGTGGAAAAATAACTATACATGTATTTGAACGTATATGTTATAAACACTTAGTAAAAATTTATTTGCTGTTCTCATTTGAACGTCCCTTGTTATACTGTACAATTTTACTAGTTTATCTGACTAAGTCTAAGTAATAATAAGTTTCTCATGTTGTACACGATTAAACATACTCCCTGTATATGAAAACATCGTACAATTTACTGTTTCACTATAATATCTAAACGTTGTTTATTCAGCATTGCCAAAGAGAATATCGAAGTGAGCATGGGAACCTTGCGTTCACAAGCAAAAGTAAATATATTATCCCCTAGCTTTCAGGACACTATGTCATCGCATGTTCGAATGCTATAGTCGAAATTCGTATATTTATAGTACCAACAGTTCATTGGTCATGCATATAATTTGGTATAGACGGGACTCCTGTTCGCACTTAACTTATAAACACCGATTTAATCTTTTGGCGTGCTTTTTTTGTCAAGAAATGCTTCTGTTTACCCTATATAACTATATTTAGGTTTTAAAAATATGCATAGAACACAAAAAACGTTACATTGTAATCTTAGGCAAATTTTATAGTTCATATTAGGCATAAAAAGACTTTCTTAAGGGAATAAAACACTAACACTTTCTTCAAAGCAATTATCAAATGTTGAATTGCATTTTAATTAACTTCTTTTATGTTTAAACTTTAGTCCCAACTTTAAAATTGTTGATGTTTATTCCTAATTACAAGTATCCGCCAAGTTATAACAAATTTTCATTTAAAAATACGTTAGTACAAACTTATATTTCCTAAGCAATGTTTTTTTCATAAAATTCAACATGTTAACCACAATCTAATTAATTAATCATTGATCTAGTAATTTTAAAAATTCACCGAATTAAGGAAATTAATAAATCATCGTATTCTAACACCGGTTTAAAACTTAATCAAGACTTTCCTGACTAATAAAAGAAATAATTTAAAAAATCTTAAATTCGTCAACGTAGATGAAACAAAAAAAAACAAATTGAAGATGAATTGCTTAAATTAATTTCAATTAGCACACTTTTTTTGTCAGATACAACAAAAAGTAATGAAGCAATTACTTCTTGTCATACTTACATAAATAAAGATAAGCACCTTTGAAAAAAAAAATAGGACAAAATCTAAGTCGCAAGTTACAAGCTACATTTGAAGTAAATTTTGTGGAAATATCGTAATTTTATAGTCTTTATATTGAGTGGAAGCTGAACGATGATGCATTGTTCTTGAAATGGTTTCACTAGATGAACACATCATGTGCAATAGTTAAAGGGCTTATTTATATATCTGTTGAAGCCAGCATGGATTTTTATAATATACCCTAGCTTTTTGAATGACTATGATCTAACCAATGCATTTTTAATACAATTAATAACTACTTGGTGTCTTCTTTTAAAATCGTTTACCAAAATGCAATACTCAAATTAGATCTGCACATCGACAAAAAATTCTTCGATAGAAAAATAAATGTATTATTTTTAATTAAAAAAAAAATTTACTTTAAATTTCTGAAGCTTTTAGTAGATTAATAATTTATGAAAGCAATTACATTATTGTAAACTTAAAAAACAAATGGTGCTTTGTAATGAAGCCGAGTTTAAATTTGGCACTACTTTAACTAAATCGTAGATTCAACTTATTTTATACAATGTAAATCCGTATACTTATGCTGGTAACATTTTGTGTGTAAAAGGTCAGATTGTTTAACTTACAGTAATCTTGCTGCCAGGTAAATATGGGGCATCTAGTATGAAATATCGTTTCATAAAAACCGTTTTAACGCTAATACGCGTTTAGCGTGAAAACTACAAAATGTGACATTTACAAACCGTGTAAAAATGTTCACGTTTAATGAATCTGTTAGGAACAATGATTACGTTTCGTAATTTAAGCTTTTGAAAGTATTTTTCTCCCGTTTCACCATTTCATTTTTGTTTGTAGGTATGCACGATTTCTTTATTTGTTATCACATGAAAAACAAAAAAATTAAACGCACAATATGTTGTGCGCGATTCCTTTTTGAGGCTTAGGGGGTCTTTAATCGACTGCTGTAGGTGTTATCAATGTCTTATCCGTACAAACCTCGTTTCAGGCTATAATAGTTTCCCAGCAGTAATAAATTGGCTAAGCTCCGCCATAATGATTGCACGCACAGTGCAGGGGTGAGAGTGGTCGCAAATCTTACTACTAACCTGTTCAACCTTTATCCTGTTGAAATTACTGACCTTGCTCCTTCTCATAATGAAAAATATGGATTTCCTTTATGTTACTTCAGTCTAAAATTACCTCGCAATTCTTTTTATATGCTTTCAGAACCCAAAATCGTAACAACACAAGAAAGGAGAATCCTTAAATGCCTAACAGTCTAACAGATACTCTCAGTCATTCAAAATTTTCATACAAATGAAAAATTATACATGGTTTAAATAATTAAGTGTTTTGGCATGCGTTGCTCAAACTGAAAGCTTATCTGCTAATATAATATCTGGAGTAACTATAAAGTTTAAAATATCGATGAAGCCAAATGCCAACTGCAGTTAACAAAATTACACAACATGAAAAATGTTATCCTGATAAACGAAGAAGAAAATACCTGTCGTCTGTTTTTGATGAAGCTACGTTTTATAACAATAAAATTTCGAATTACGAAAACACAACAAAAATTGAAACGAAATAATTGCAATAAAATTATTACAAAAGCTACAAAAAACAACAAACGTAACAGTTTATAATAGGTGTTCAAATATAGCACCATTTTTTCCGTCTTACAAATGACCGTTGAACATTCCGCAGCATTCTTGGTTCTATTTGCTGAAACGCATGTTGAATGCTTAACTTCATTGTTGGATGAATTTTGTAAACCATGTTATTAATTGTACCCACAAGAAAAAATCCAAGCAAGTCAGGTCCGGTGATCTGGGTGACCAGTTTACTGGACCTGTTATTCCGATCCACCGATTTGAAAACTGATTAATTAAAAACTGTATCACTCTTAAACTATAATAAGAAGCTGCACCATCATGCTGAACCCAAAAATTTGCAATTACATTCCGAGGGACGTTCTCTAACAATGTTAATATACAGGGTGACAATAATCTAC